>CM031244.1:715455021-716805828 GCA_018340775.1 Taxus wallichiana var. yunnanensis
TTACTACGTATTGCTGAATTACCTATCGAAGCTATAACAAGAACACGCAGAGTATTTCTCTCAACTAATCCCAAGTCATCCGCAGAGACAGATAAGAGTCAAAGCAAATAGTTAAAAACCCATCGGTGCCTATGATTTAATTAGTGACCTAACAAAGACCTTTTCACACATTTCATTTTTGGACTTACTAAAGAACTCTCCTCCTCACGTAGCCGCTCTTTTAGAAGCATTAGGTCTAGGCCATCTAATTAACATCACTCCACCTCCCAAACACAAGTAAATCACGTAGATTTTGATATCCACTTCTCCGGGCAGCTTTCAGACAAGGATTTCAATTCATCTTCGAAAATAAGTAAAATTCCCACGATGCTAAGATCACACGCCTGAGGTGACCACCTTTACACTGCAAGTGTGGGTTTATAATAACTATGTAAACGGGAAATGGTTAATGATGGGGCTGCACAATTAACATAGTCCCTTTCTCTTTCCTCCAAAAATCTGGATATGGAGAAACAAATCTGCTCCACTACACGAAATACCTTAAGAGGCTATGATAGCCTTCCAAAGCCACTTCTGGATAGAACTATAATATCGCTGGTCACCTTAGGGCCCAAAACTATCTTGACTCGAGTTTTTTATTATAGATTGGGAAACTAATTCATAATATGATCCTCTACCGAATTTGACACATCGAACGAAGGAAATCCCTTCCACGCTTTTATTTCAAGAAGTAAGATTTCATCTGGAAAGGTATTTCAGAGCTAAAAAAGGTGATCCAAAACCTTTGATTTACACCTAGCTGATTTAAAGAAAACACTGTGTGTGCACTCATCAATTTGAACTCGAAACAACAAACCAATTTAATAAACCCTCCGACCCAAACCGCAGGGAAAATTTGATACCTACGACGGATTCAAACTACCAAAGATAGCATGTAAAAAAAACAATTCCAACTCCCTAAAGGTAAAAGTAAAGAAAGTCAAAGTATCATTAGGGACTATCATGCAAAATCGTTGAGTCAAGGGAGCAGAACAAGATTCACCAAATGTTCTACCATTTAATTCAAAAAGAGGCATGGGATTTTCCTTTGTAGGTGTTGGTTCCTCGCAAGCAAAGAGAGGATCTCCCGTATGGTAGAAGTAGAGTGTGCAACACAGCAGTGATGCCCCAACATCTATATTCCCGGGCAAGATTGACTTTCCATTTCTATGGAGCTAAATGTTGTTCTGCATGGAGCTGGGGTGTATAATTTTACTTCGCCCTGAGGAGAAGGTCCTCCCATTCTCTTTTAAATTAATCCTTAAATGCACAAAAACAATGCTACCGAGTACGAAGCCCTCCTCCTTGGCCTCACTTAGCCAAGAATTGGTATTAATAACACGCAGTCCTTCGGGAGACTCGCAATTAGTAACAAACCAAGTTTCCAAGTATATGAAACTAAAGCTAAACATTTACAACTCTACAAAAACACTGATTAGATTTGCCGCAAGGCGTTTAACTCTCATATCCATCAAGCGATCCTCGAGAGAAAAAAATCTTCGCCAATTCAATAAAGAAACCTCAAAGATCACGCTTTTACTCCAAGAATGAGCTAGAAGATACTCACTACAAAGATTCATTCGTGATGAACCATTGATAAAAATAATGACAAATCCTCTTCAAGGTAGAAGTGAATCTACCATCCTAGTACCATGTCATGCGAAATGATGTGGCTACTTTAGATTATTTAAATGCCTAAGGCAAAAGACTACATCTCCTCCTATCACATGCTAGATTTATCCCCGATTCCCGCATTCTGTCTTCCTACTTCGGAAATCCTGTAGAATGGATCTTCCTCAAAACAAGAGCCTACATATACGCAATAGAAAATGGGGATGATCTAGGTTTACCTCCAGCACCACCCGAGTTCGGGAAGAGGGTAACACCTCTTTCGATCGAGGAAACAATCAAGCGTCAACATCCGGGAACGTAAGATGAACCAAGAATATTGAAACAAGGTTCTTCAAGAGGTAACACTCGATTCTCAAAGTGACCTGTTTGCATTTAATTACAAGGAGATGAAGAGAGTCACACCTGCCACACGCGGTGCACAACTCCGTCTACTAGATCGATGCAAAGCCAATTAAACAAAATCAAGACCCACTAAACCCAAAGTAAATTTCTCATGGTAAAAAGAGGAAGTAATAAAACTCCTTTAGGTAGGATTCATCAAGCCACTGACTACTCCCAATGGGTATCTAACATTGCTTCTGCTCTCAAGAAGAACTGAAAGATACACATTCAGACAGATTTCGAGACATCAACAAAGCGTGTCCTAAGGATGATTTCATTACCATCCATGTACATTATTGTTGATGCAACAACCTGGTTTTGAACTCTTTGTCTTCTCATGGATGGATTCTCGGGATACAACCAAACCGAATATCTAAGCAAGATCAAGCTAAAACCACGTTCATAACTCCTTAGGGAACCTATCAAGCGCGCTCGTCATGCCTTTGGTCTCAAAAACGCCGTGCTACATACCAGCTGTACTATGACTTATATATTTCATGATTTAATTCATAAAATCGTGGGAATCCTACATGGGATGACTTATCAAGGCCAAAAGCCAAGCACTGTGACCATCCCAAGTACTCCGCATCATTCTTTCTTTCACGCCTAATAGAATACTGGGAGTTACTGCTAAACCAAGAGAAATGCGTCTTGGTGTAATAGGAGGAAAGCTCCTAGGGTTAAATATCATATCATCACAGGATCGATAAGTTGATCCAACTAAAATTTGGGCTATCTCGAAATGGTCCCACCTTCAAGTGAATCTAGAATCGTGATCATTTCTGGGAAGTCGGGTGTAATCCGAGATTTATCCTAGACCTAAGCCTTTTACTGCTTCATCCAATCAAAAAATTACTCAAGAAAAACTATAGCATTGATCGACCGAAGATCGCAACGGCTTTTGACGCATAACATGTTTCTCGGCTATCACCACCTACGCGTAATGCCACCTAAGCCGATCGCTGCTGTTAATCCTATATTCGCGGAAGCTAACAATGTCTCACTCGGCCGTATGCCGCCTGGTTAAGACGATTTATGACAAGAGAGAATCGTGTGATTTATTTCATTAGCCGCAAACACCGCTTCGACTATGAAACACTCTATACACTGGGAAAGCAGCAGCGAGAATGTCTTGCCATAGTCTTCATGCTTACTAAACGCCTAAGACTACTATATGCTAAATCAAGAAACGAAGGTCATGGTAGAAACTATGTACTATTTACTGACTTTTCTCACACAGTTGGTTCCTCCTATCCAAAAGGCTCGATGTTTTATAACCTTTAATGGGAGAGTTCAATTAATATTTGTAAATCTGTAAGTCGTAATTAAAGGACAAATCATTGCGGATTGGTTATGCAATGACAACCCGTTGGGGAGAGTTAGAGGTGATTTAGTAGATTTAGACTTTCCGTATGAATGCGATACTACATCGAAACTCGACTCCGCTATCTCCGAGTGCCCTCGTACACCTGATATCATTAATTATATCATGGACCATACATACCTGCAGAGCAGTTACACTAACAACAAAGAAGGCGATTACGCATAATCGTAGCCAATAACATGTCATTATAGAGCAGTGTGCTCTATCGAAAGCATTCGGCGGAACGCTCTTAAAAGGCGCTAATACAAGAGTTCAAGAGGATTCTCCATGAATCCATGGGCCGGTATATGTGGAGGCCAGCTCGTGACCATGCCACCGCTCGAAAATACATCGAATGGGATATTTCTGCCCGGTTTCTAGAACATGACGGATAGAATTTGCACGTAGGTATCATAAGGTGCCAAGAATTCTCCTACGAGATCTCATACATGCCAAAGACAAGTTTCTATAACCAATCGCAACTCCCATGGCCCTTTCTACATGGGGCCCTGGACTTGATAGGGAAGTTCTTTCCTCATTCCACATGCAAGCCATAATTTTATAATCACGCCACCGAATATTTTGGATAAATGGGTGGAGGCCATGCCTCTTACTACCTCACACGGGTTCTCGTGATCGCCAAGTTCATTTGAACCAAATCATTCAGAGGTACGCAGATCCCACAAATCATTATCTCCGAGTAATGGAACTTCTTTTAAAATGAAGAAGTTCTGAACTATGCGGTAAATTTAAAATAAGCCATCATACAGATTCCCTTTGTATTATCCCCAAGCCAATGGGACAGCCAAGCAAATAAACAAAATGCACTCAAAGCCATTCTCCTTAAAATGTGAAAGAAAACAATGGGTCGAGATTGGCATTTGAAGTTATATCCAGCCTGTGGGGCCTACCCGAACCTCACATAAGAATACCAACGGGAGAAACTCCTTTCTCGCTAGTATTTGGGGTGTAAGTAGCTTCTCCGCTTTGAGGTCGAAATACCACCCGTGATTTTCACTACAAGGGATTCTCGATGAAGACGCTTACAGAGAAGCACGTCTTTCCTAACTAGTAAAGCCTAGATGAAACTAGGTTAGATGTCGAATAATCAAAGACAGAGCTTATGCGCCCGACCGAATGTGCCGGCAAGATAACAAGAAGGTCTATGAACGCGATGAGTATAGGCCGAAGGCGATCTAGTTCTAAGACTAGACATGGACAAATGATCGACAAGAAGACCGACGAAGGAAGGAAATTCTGCCCAAATGGTCAGGGCCATACCGAGTCATGAAAGATTACTTAAAATGGTGCTTATCTTTATGTGGACGCTAGAAGGTGAGGAGTTTGGTGGAAATACCAATTCCTCTTGCACCTCAAGTGATTCTACGCATAAGCAACTAGCGCTACCTATATAACTATCTACATCATCGTATTTTCATATAAATTTAGATCATACCTTTGTCCACTGTTCTTACACAAATTGTGATCAAGGAATCTATTCTCAAAGCAGTTCATTATAAACCTGCATGATGTTGTTGGCACAAAAATTTCTAATCATATCTCTCCATTTTCATGATATCATCAATCACTTTAATCTTTTATCAAATAAAATCAAACATGACGCTTATTTAAGTCTTAATTCGGTAACTATACCAAGATCTCGCAAGTTTGTTCTCGCTTGATTTCTTCTTAGATAGGTGTTCTTGGCCTAAGGTCCACTGTTTCTAGAAGCTTCTATGGTGTCACATCTATCCTATACATACATCTCTTCGGGAAATAAGCATAAACTAATATTTTACTCAAAAAAGACAAGTCAAAAAGTGATTAAAAACAAAAATTTATTTTTACACATTTCTCGCTTTCCTACCAACCTTCTGCAAATGATGAGCTTCATGCATTCTTAATAGTGACGAGGGTTGGGAAAGGATGGAAATTCCTACTCGCCTATGCCTTGCCCATCGGTGATAAACCCATGCTTCCTAAGTGGTATCATGGGGCAAAGTGTAGGGGGTCCTCTATGACAATGCAAACATTAAAAGGTCATACAAAACAAACTTATTCAAAATTTGAGTCAAAAACGAATGAATCGATGTTCAAAATTCCGTAGAGAGTTAAAAATCCTAAAAATCCAGATTTTGTCTACTATGTGGCCATCTACGGGTAAGTCTAGATAAAACCGCATGTGCAAGTTGCACCTCCAAATTCTATGAAGTCATTTAGTAGAGTAAGCAGAGTTTTCATTTGGGTTCCACCAAAGCTTTGTCTGCCTTTCAATCACCTGCCATTTCACCATATTCTCATAATCTCGCGCTCTTCTTGGCTCTTGGTGATGAGCCTCGCATCTTACTAGTTATGCAGTGGAGTTAGGAGTGGGGCAAGTTAACTGCTTCATCATATTGGCTATTTTCATCACTTTGCCAAAACAAACAATGAGGTGATCCAAATTGCTCACAAGTAAGCTTTGCTAAGATTTAAGATCACAATATATCTACAATATCATGTATCAAAGATCGCTATGAAAACACAAAAAGAAAGAAAATATTTGCATCATCCTGCTTTTCCATTGTATACATTCTAGAAAGCATATAAAACATACATCGTAGTACACAAGCTAGCTGGAAACAGTAAAGGAAAACATACCAATGACAAGTTTTGATTCTAAAAATGAATGCATATATATAAATAATCAATGTTTATATACAATGCCATCATGCTCTAGCATGGTCAAAATGCTCAAAGAGCCTGTGATATACAGCAAAAAGAATTTATAGTACAAAACGACAGGAGCTAAGTAGTCTCTCAACCCCGCGTGACTTTCTCCGAAGGTGCGGCTCCGCCTTGTGACTCGGCTACGCCTTGCGTCCCGAATGCATGGAGGGATCTGGGGGTCCCGAGGGGTGGGCCGTGTGGGTCTCGCACATGAGAATGGCTCTCATAAGACGCCGGTCTGTCCTATAGCCCTCGCCAAATCGTACGGAGAGTCGACACCATCTCCGGCCATGCGAAGCAAAATGGGAGTTAAGACGCGTGATGCCTACCGGCCGCCGAGGGCTCCCAAGATTCATCTACGATAGCCCGCACGGGTCTTATCCGTAAAGATCATTAGAGAATCGCCGCATACCCGCGGATCGATCCTCCGCCACTTGTCAATACGCCCGTAAAACAAAGAAGAAAACGAACAGAAAACTAGGTAAGAGACTAAAAGATATAATATCAAAACACAAGAAGAGATAATTAATTAAAAAATCCTAAATTAAAAACAAACATTGAAAGATGAGAGGATGACTTACTCGTATCACTGGCGGTCCAGATGGACAGCCAAGGCCAAGACTGGCCGCGGATGTCGCTAACCGAGGGCTGCTCCTCGTGGCAGCAGGAGCAACATGACGCCTACAACCGACTCATCCTCTCCACTCATGTGCCTCGGGAGAGTGGCTCCTCCGAAGCTTTCAGAGTCTCTCTCTCGCTCTCGCTCAGCCCTCTCTCATGAGATGCAGCACATCCCGAGTGCCGGGCGCCACCGTGATCGCCGCTCATCCGCCTCGCTCCCTCCGACTCTCTCCTCTCGTAAACTCCTCAATTGAGTCTAATATCTATAGGCTCACCGCTGCGGCGCAGTGGTGACCCGCAGCAATCCTAAGCAAAGGTGCCTGAGGGCACCAGCTCTCCCTCTCTAGCTCCGAATCTACCTCCCGGGATGCAATGGGAAGCAAGAGTGATCACTGCCCAACCACGCCTCTAGTGCACTCCTCTAGCCTCGGATGATCTATAACCATAAACCATCATTCAAAGCGAAGCACATGCCCATATCAAGGCCGGGAATCTGGCTGAGGAACTCGCCGGCAAAGGGTGTACTTCCACCGTCGCCCCAGGACACAATTGATAAGCTGCCCCGTGGGTGGAGCAAGAGATCAATGTAAGGGTCTCCTCACTTCATACTGCCATATGACGGCGCCACATTTAATGTCACTTCCATATCTCGCTGGGGGTAAGGGAGGAAATTAGCCGGTGAGGTGCTCTAAGCACCAAATATATCTCACTATCTAGCTGCCCTCATGCCCTCGGGTCTCCGCCACCTCTACCCTCTCTCTGCCATATAAGGAATAAAATGTCCTATTACCCTAACTCGCATGACTAAAGTCCGTGGCTCAAGGATCTGGCCCTCGCAAACGCAACCACCTCGTGTATAAGCCTGTCTAGGGTGGTCCCTAATATCTCGCACCCTGCATATATCTAGCCATGCCTCTATTGTGTGCAAATGATGGGGGCCTAAATTATATAATAAAGTATCTCCTCCTTGTCCCTCGATCGTACCTCGAGGCAAGGATCCCCATGATAGCCTGGGTTTAATATGGGATGGGCAAAAAGCAAGGAATCAATCGAACTCCTACCCTTCTTCGACTCCCTGAGAGATGGCCGCATCCCCGCCGTATCCCGCCACACGTGCAATCTCTTCCGTGCTCGAGACCCCCGCTAGCCTCGGCAAGGTGAGTCTCCTCCTCCCCGATGATCGTGGACCCTAGGATATGGTGAAGACATCCTCCAAAGTGATGGTCCACTCACCACGGACTTCCTGGCATGGGAAAGTGTCCGATTTGTATCCCAATATGAAAAAAAAAAATAAGTCACAGCATGTGATCGGGATGGTGTGATATGGGGCACGCGTGATATACGGACATGTCGCCCTCTCAGTAATGTATCCTCCTCATCCCGAGAAAGGTAATCCAATACCCCCAAAAAATCCAATCACACTCTCTCTCGCTGACCATCCGATATACTCGCTTCTACCCGCATACAACTAAAAACACACAAAACAGAGCAAGTTAGTATCTAATCAGATTCGGATCAATATCGAGAGTCATAAAAACATATAGAAATGCAAGAAAATACAAGTGCAAACTCAAAATTAAGTTCTTTTCAGATTCGTGCAAAACCGCCGCCCGAGCAGGTGGGGGCGGTTTTGTAACCGCCACCTTAAGGGCGGCAGGAGAGTCATAATCGCCGCCCAAACAGGGGCTAAATGTCATGTAATCGCCACCTGAGCTAAGGCGGCAGCGATCATGGTCCGAAAACCCGCTGGTTGTTAACGGCTAAAGCCCAAAATGAGAAAAAATGACCTTTTTAATTAAAAACAAGCCTACCAAAGAGGGCGCCTCAGATGGACCTTTGAACATAACATTTTAAAAATAATCCCTATCGTACAAAGAATTTGCCATTTCAAATTTAAGAGGAAAAACAAAATGGAAGAAAACCAACTGTGATTCAGGGTGGTGTTCCGCACGTGTGAGGCATGATCACAATCTCACTAAGTGACATTTTGACTGCGTACTCACGTGAGAAACTGTCACCGTGGGTCCTGTGAGCTCAAAATCAATCAAATAGACTGCAGCAAATGAATAGGAAATGGGCCCACTTTCAGCATATATAAATACTCATTCGCGCCTGATTTCATTTCAGAAATGACTTTTCGGCAGAGCCTGAGGGCTGGAGGTAAGTTTCTATCCCCGCATGAATGGTAATGCCTCATTGGTCTCTACTATTTTAGCGTTTATCTTCCAAATTATTGTATCTATCTACACTTGAGCCTCTCTCTTTCATTTTATTAGTAGGAATTTCAATGGCGCCATTTCAACGCACTTGGATTTGCAGTAAGGTATAGCTTCTAACTCTGGCCTCATTTCGTGGATCGCTACATACTGTACTCACTGCTTTATAATCCTTCATGGCTAAAACGCTTCTCCGAGGGGGACAATGTATGCATGCACTCAAAATTGTAAGGTAATGGCGCCATTAATAAAGGTAAATAAGTATGCGTTTCTGATGATGATACAGGTGTCTCCTCGCAAGAAGTGTTCTGGATCCGGAAAATCCCTCTAGAGTAATGCTTAAGCTAACATCCCCGCGTGCCTCGCTTAGCCTCCCGCGCCTTTATTTTCTTTCCTTTTTTCCTCTTTCCTTGGCTCTTCGACCTTCAAAGGATTAAACCGCCCTCTGATTAGGCTGCTAAGTCCCCGTGAACTCGCCGCCTTCGCCAGAGCTGTGGTCCTCGCACGATTTTCCGTAACGCACTGACGCCACTCGCATGATGAAATATCATGGTTCACCAAAATTTTTCTCGCCAACTTGAGCATGCATTTATGTTTTTGGTCCCTTGAATAGTGTTTTTTCTTTTGTTTATTGTTTAGGAGTTCTAATTTGGTTTTGGTTTTTGAGTGTTGAATTCTATAAATGCATGGCTCAGGTGCATATGCAAATGGTGAAGAATTTTGGTTTGGAGTCTTTAGTCACCTTTTTTCCTTGTTAGAGTCTTCCTGATTTTTAGTGTTTTGCTTAGCTTGCTTAGGGATTGATAGCATAGTTTGTTTCTACATACTTGGTTAGGTATTGTTCAATCGCTGGTGTAAGCTTGGCTGCACTCCATCTTCAAATACAGGTCAGCCGTGAGTCATCCAATCTAGCTTTTGCTTCCTTCCTAATCCTCTTTGCTTGTAGATTTGTTTTTGACTCAGTGTGTCTTAGAGTTCTTGGGTTCAATTCCATTATATACCCGGTTAGCTTTATTCAATTGTGTAAGCTACACACATATCCAACTTTCGCGCAAGCTAAATGTCTTTATTTTGGAATAGAGCCTGGGAAATTGGGAAGCCATTAAAGTCAGGTAGTTTTGGCCGCCCATGTCGATGACTTTGCAGAAATCCCACTAGGAATCACATAAGCCAAGCTCTCAGACTCTTGCGCTATCCTCTCCTACTCGCATTCTGGTCCTCAGATTCCGAGCCAGTCCTTGTCCCAAAATCTACTCCTATCGTGCATAGCATTACACGCTTTTCTAGATCCAAGTGAACACAAAGAACGAGAAGATCATACTCGTAGGGGGACGAGATCATACGCAAACCATCGGATTCTGGCCACCGCTCTGCGGGAATCCAGTGGTTTTAAATTTCAAAGTTCTAGCTCTAATCATATCAAATAGAGTAGTTAATCACTTTATTTCATTTCATTCTATTCTCGATATCTCAGGAAGTCGGGGATTGATAGTTTCGAGAAACTATGATTCAATCCTCAATTCGAAGGTAGGATCGAGAATCTCAGTAGTAGATTAGACAAGCTATTTTATTCATTTAGAATAATTCTACAAATCGCATTGCAAATAACCACACTCGATTATCTTGTCTGCTTTAATTATTGCTTTAGTTATTATTTCTAGATATGCTTAAATAGTTTGCTTTCTTAAAATTATTAGAATATTTCTTAGAAGAATAAAATTTATATGCAAAGCTTAGATTTATTTCAAGTGTAGTTAGAATTTGCTTCATTACAGTTTAGTTTTGCTTTTATGACAATTGGACCTCAAGAGCCTGTGGAATATATATTCGAGCCAATCGTGCCTCAACCGAACCTCACGCCATGTTGATAGCTTGACATATAGACCAAAATCTCAGATACAAGTATTCAACAACCACAAACATTTACAACCGATCGGCCTCAGCTTAAGAGGATTAAACATAGTAAGACTACTCAAGGCACATGCGTTTTTGGTCAAGTCACCAAACTATAGATTACCCTAGAAAACATCCACATGACTATGTAAGGGTTTCGAAAAGAGAAAACATTCGGTGTGATCCTTTAGTTCCACGCCAGAGTGCATTTACTTGAGACACCCTCGTAGATATAGATGACAGCTTAAGAATCCAAGTCATAAGAACGCCGTGAGGTATTCTCCCAAGAAGATCATGCACAACTATTGGTTCCGAACGCAGAAGCCTAGAAAGCTTACGATTATCGGATACTAGGGATTAGAACTGATCTCGTATGACCATAACAGACCGCAACAACCAAGAATTCATGGTCAGTGGATCCACAGATCCAATGCACCCCTAACGAGTCCATAGGTCAATCCAATATGTAGACGCTAACCTACATACCTTGGTATTCAGTGTTCACTCCACTTCCACCTATCATCGTTTCGAACAACCGTCCTTACTAGATATAGCAATGGGCTAACAAAGTTAGGGAATTCGGACTAGCCGTAAAATCATCCATAGAGCAATTATATTCATCATCCACCATATGACCTTATCGGGAGATATACACTAAAACAATCCCGTGTCATTTTCCACGTATTCCGCAGAACCCATAGATCAATCACGCCAGATCTCGAGATATTGATTGAGCCTTCTGAGCGCTCATCCTCGCTGATCGATCTATCACACCTGCCCAAGTTAGAAGGGCCTTCTTTGCCTTAGATTCACAAATTCCACTCAAAAGTGCATGTTGTAAGACATTAGATTGCCTAACTAGTTTGTCTCGCATATTCTACCCCCACCGGGCCGCGCCTCTAAGACGACTCGAGAGGCCTGCACGCTGGAAGAGTCATCAGAGATTCTCATGATCACCTGCCCGCGCTTTCTGACACAGACATTTACCTCCCCTAAAGAAACACCGATCCCATAACATAATCACCGACATCTATCTCTACTTCAACATGAAAATTAGGAAGAGAAAATACACGAGGATGATCTAATCTTGTATTTCAATAACTCCAAAAGCCTTATCTGTTCCCTACCTCTACCAAAACCTTTACAACCATTTTCTCAGAGGTGATGCAATAATGGAGAACTTGCTATGTTTGGATCCTATTTTCATGTCAGAGTGGAGTATGGTACACCTTCTATGTGTTACACTGGGTATTTTTACAGCGGGTCCCGTTTATCAAGTGAGTGGGTCAGTTCTCCCGGGGTGGCTTCTGAAGTAAATTTTCATGGGTGGTTTATTAACTCCATGGGTAATGGGTAACTCAATGCATGGCTGTTTTGGGCCCATGGGGTACCTGTATTGTTTCTGATACTTGTCAGCTTTTTGCCCATGATTTTGATACCTATGGTTTTCATACGTCATAATGTTTTGTATCAAACTACTTAAGCAATTGTCTATTTATATGGTCTTATATGTATATGATAGATAGAAAAGCACTATATCAGCAGATGTGCTTTCAATTCGGGAAAGTGAATTTTGTAGAGTTTGTTGAGCATATATCCAAATGGATTTGGGTATGATTAAGAGAGTGAGGCTTGTAATAAAATCTAAGCAAGTGATTCTTGTGAAGTAGCCTTCATATCGGGTGAACTCCACATTAATATTGTCTCTCTCAGAAGAGAAGTTATGTTATCTCATTTTGAGTTTATGCCAAAAATGAGATAACCCCGAGAAATTTTTTAGCCGGGTTTTCTAAGAATCACCTTTCAGAGAGATAATCGGTTTTGTTTCACGAGCAAGACAACATGTGTTTTGATGCTTCATGTTATAGTGTGTTCCCAAAACCCTAAACTTGACTTACTCTCTTTGTTTCAAAGTTTTCAGTTTTCCAAGCATCGTAACATGCCTCTGTAAAAACATGCCTCATGTCGCGTGTCTTTCGATTCCTAAACATGACTTACTCCTTTGTTTCTGGCTTTGGGTCTTCCAAGCATCGGAACATGCCTTCAGCCAAAACTTGCATCTAATGTCGTGGTGTCTTCTTCGATCCCCTAAAACTCTGAATTGCTCAAAACCCTTTGTGTCGGGTTTCGATATCACAAAGTATGCGATATGGCATTAATGCTGAGTTGTGTCAGGTAGTTTGGCATGTGTCACCGAAGCTGTATTAAATTTGGAATTTCTTATAAATATTTGATTTCCATGTCATTTTTACCTGTATATACTTTTTAGCTCGTGGATTTTCATGGATGCATCTTTGACCCGGTAAAGCCGACTCACCGTGTCTCCGATTGCATTGCTTTTTTTTTTTTTTATCATTTCGCTCGTCAAGGTATTTTCTTCATTCTTTGCTTGTGGTTTTGTGGAATAATTGTGTAAAGAATTCTTCCCAGCTTCTCTTTTCTTATCGGGTTGTCAGTTTTATATTTTCCATTTTGGGTATTGCTTTCTTGAATTGATTTGTGTTTTGTGTGGTTAGCCCTTTAGAATAACTCACTTTGTTTTTATTGCCCTAAGATTTCATCAGAATTAAAAATATATCGGGGATATCAACAAAGTGAAGAAAACTGATGTTTCAACTAAACAATTACCCCATTCCTCTTCTCGAAGTTTCCTCAGTAGGTGCTTGGCATGTTGTTCAAACCCACACTATATCGTAAAGTTTAGTATTGACATCTGGCAAGGTCCAACATCCTCCCACAGAAGTCGGGTTTTCCAAACTATCCAAAGATCCTCAAGCAGGTCGGAGCTGAAGTGTCTGCATCCTCCCAAAGAGTGTCGTTTTTCCATCTTTCCAAAGATCTCCAAAGCAGGGTCTTAGTTTTCTCAAGTGTTCAACACCTTATGATCTCTCGACACTCTCCTCCTTTGAAATTACTTCCATGTCGAATTCTCGTCCATCACAAGATATGACTAAAAATCAAGGAGGATGAAGTACAAATTCAGAAGGTGGAGTCTCCTCCCTACATTGACTATAATTATGGACATCCTGGGATACAAGAGTCTAAACATAGATATGGAGGATTTTGGAATAGGTCAAGAGCTCTTCTCAGACTCCATGGATGAAATCAATAGTCGACATATGCTGGTCTACCTCTTAGCAAGCAGGTTTACTCTATGTCCGCTTCAAAGGCCCGAGTTCATCTTAGCCCGTGCTTCTAATTATGACTCTCGCTTCTCATTCCGTGAAAACCAGTGGTGAGAGAAGTTGTAATCAAGTTAGATGACAGAGGTTACTTCAATGACCTTCTCAAGCTGCCTAATTTTGAGGAATATGGAGATGTGGATCTCAAGTCAGCCCAAAAAGCTTGGGAAAATGATCAGAGGATTACGCCAAGCACGTGAATAAGAAGTTCCTAATCAAAGCCAAACCAGCTATTTCAGGTTCCCAAGACTTGTTCCTCAGAAGTGATTTCATTCAGAAATCAATGATATCATTACTCCTTTCGAGTCAAATGTTTTTCATTTCCCAAATCCAATGTTTTCCAAGGATGGATGTGCACTACCATGATCATTATTAAGAAGAATCAACATGGAATTGATTGGGGTACTCTTATCAGTAACGAGATAGATTCTCAAATGAAACAATCCTATCTACGGGAAAGTTTTATATGTCCTCGTATGTCACCTATGCAACGGCCGGCATGAGGAACTATCCCGAGTTGGACACCAAGGGGAACAAGAAAATGGAGCATGTTTATCAGTATTTTCCTCAGCTGACAAGAAAAGGGTCTCAAGACCAATCTTAAGGGTAAATAATTCCTTCTTTTACGAGGACATCTACTGAGTTAAACCCGAACCGAGAAAAATGAGAGTCTCGATGAGGCATGGGCTGAAGTTTCAAAATGGGGTGTAGGTCTTGCAATTTAAGAAGTTCACATATCTTCTGGGTAGTCATGTACCTGTGGATCCTTTCCGCTTGCCCGATATCCGTGGGACAAACTAATCTTGATGGATTTGGTCAGCAATTATTATATTTTCACAAGTTCCAAAAGAGTAAACACAAGGCCACCGTATCTTTCCCAATTTCTATCGAAGGTATACTTGTTCAATGGTGGTGAAAGCCAAGAACGTTGTCCATGAGCTTCAAGATAAGTTAAAGAAGCACATGAAGCCTAGAGACGGGTTTGATTTTTGAGGAGTCCTCAAGGCATATGGAACTCTGCACTTACACATACCAAGCATAGAAGACATCTGGATTGATTTACGTGATGAGGTTGTTGTCTCTAAGAAAATATCATAAAGAGTCGACACTTGCTGAAATTCGTACACTTGAGCTCGCTAACATACCCAAGGTACTAGTGATAATGAAAGTGTGTTGGATCCCTCCTATGATGGACTGAATGAGGATCAATATGTTTTCCCACCTATTGATTGGTCTATCGCTGAAAACCTCACAGGGGTTATAGATAGATCAGCCTCGATTCTCGCACGCACAAAAGCATGGCTCGCCTCTTGGGGAATGAGTTTTAAAGATGATAATTTTCAAAGTTCATTGCTGAGAGAGGTGGGGCCTCAAAAAAGGAAAAGAAAAATCTCTTGTAAGGGACCTATAAAAGTCAAGTTTGTTTAGAAGAGAAAAGAATGAGAAATCTCTTCAATGTTACTCCAAATGAAACGGTGAATGTGCCATAATCACCAAACACCATCGAAATAGAGAAATTTCTTTGGAAGGAGAAGTAAGCCAGCTTCTAGTTTCACCATTTATTGACCGCCCAATCAAGTGACCTTATCTCTCGCATCCCAAAGCTTTGGAGCCAGGATCTGCGCTTCCTACTGACAACCACTCCTACCTCTCCTTTCCCCATCTACTTCTTCGGCCATGGCTTAATTTTCTCCTGACTCTCACCCCTATCCGCTGGGACCAAAGTAACTACCAACATGCCCCTCTCTCAGGCTCTCTTTATTGAATCTGCTACTATCACATTGGTAATCGTCCCCCACTCCACCAAAGGGGATCCATCTCCCTAAAAGTATGATACCAACTTTCTACAATAGTGGCAACTCCTTTCCGACATGCCTCAATGGCTACTTGAGCAAACTCCGAGGAAGAGGAAGGTGGTTCAGACTCCATACCAGCCTTTGATTTTAGTTCACTCAAGGCCTCTACAAGCTAAATCAGCCAAGAAACCCAAAATAGTTTCAAGGGTTTTGGTGGACACTTCTGGGCATAAGTTTGTCAGAGATCACCACTCGTGGATCGACAAAACTAAAGAGGACATAATGGCATCTCGACTCATCGATAACCTGTGGTGGCTCTAGGAGAAGTGACAACAAAAGGAGTGCAACAGATGCATGGGATGCTATAACTGCAGTGTATGCAAGAAATCAAAGGAAACAAAGGACAACAGAGATGAGCTTAAAGAAAAGTTGGGAGCAGCTTAACTAAAGTATTGCTTAAGCTCTCAAAACCCTTGAATCCATACCATCTTCCTCTATCCCTATCAGGTTTGATATCTCATTAGTGCTTATAATTGAGAAGATTAATGAAAAAGGAAGGGTGGTCGATGAATGGACCAAAAGGCTGCTCCAACAGTGGGAAAGAAGTGATTCAAGACACCATGGAAGTCTATTAATCTTTGGGGAATATACGTAATGATGGAGAAAATATGGATGATGATTTCTCCCAAGAAATTGACACCTTGATTTGACTTTCGAAGCTCTCCTGTATTAAAGAAAATTCCATCACACATCTTGGTAGAAGAAGGCATCATCCCACACGTGATAAGCATCTCCAACTCGACCAAATCCATCTCAAAGTTGTGGTAAAGATTCTCAACGAAGCTTGTGTGGAAAATTGAGAGAATCAAGAGATCAATTGATTGATGGAAAAGTGTCCTGTAGAAGAACTACTAAAAATTTGTGCAAAAGTGTTAGTTGGAAACTCGTGCATCCTACTAACCCAATGATCTTTTCAAACAAACCAAGAATCTATTCAAGATGAACCAACTCATGGATTTGGTATTGAAATCATTGATAGGTTTGTGAAGAGTGAACATTCTTCGAGTCCTTTGATAAAACTCAACAAAAGATTGAGAAAGCTTCCTAAGTAGTTCCAGGACACTCACGCCAAACATGTGAAGTCTTGAGTGATCATTCCACTGGGCCTGATGAAAATGAGATGCAAGGTATAATCCGGAAATTCCAATAATTTTGGAACAAACAGGCTCAGTTGGAGGAAGAGAAAGATGAAGAAGCAAAAGATGATGATTTAGACTAAGTCTTGATTAACGTGCCATTTCAATCTAGAAATTGACATGTCTTTTTCATTTCTATTTCGTCACATTTTCAATCATATCGTGATTTGTCTCCTCTTGCGTGAGAGCCAAGAAAATAGGACTCTTTTTAAAAAGACTGTTTTATAGGGTTTGTCCTATTTTCTCTCAACTCTTCTCATTATAAATTATGGATGTGTGTACATTCCAGAGGGAGAGATTATTGGAATATTGAGAGCTATTGTGAAGAAGAAAAACTTTGTGTTTTCTTTTAATCATTTGAGGAACAGAAGCTGATGTTGTTTTCGCAAACTTTGTGTTGTGAGAAGTGTTTTTCTTAAGATATTGTTCTTATGTTCGCAATCTTAAGCTATTCCTTGTTTAGTATCTTGATGATTCTAGTCATTTCAAACATTACATTTGTTATCTAAAGCTCGTATGATTATTTCGTGCTCTGTGTTTATTCAAAGAAAAATACGTTCCTCTCATTTCCTTTCCATTGTGTTTCTTCCATCAGAATAATTTCCAACCCTGTCCATTTATAAAAACAACATCTTCCCAACGTGTGGATATGGATCTCGTGGATTCTATCCCAAGCCTAATGGTTAGATTAGTGTGAATACTGCATATATTGTTTTGATGTGTTTTAGATTAGTAATAAATAGGCAGCCTCACTGCTCTTTGAGGAGGGATTTAATCCCATGTACTATGGTTGAACCTCATATTTTGATTGACAAAATATAAAACCAACAGTTTTTGGTGACTCCACTGGGGAATACTGATTTATAGTGTAAAGCTTATCCTCTTGGTGTCCGCGACTCTCAGTATTTGCCTTATTTTCTGGGTGGTCTCTTTTCAGGCCTGTCGGCGAAAAGATCTTCACTCGGGTCCCGCCGAGCTCTGGGTGAAATTGATCCACTTTTTGAGTTGCTATAACAACATAATTTCAGTCTTTCCCCCAAAAACATTATTTCTAACCGAACTAGAAGTTCTTCACCTATTCGGAGAAACCAGATCCCCGTAGAATGGGATGTGTCTGCAACTTGTCATGCGTTACTCTTGTCCGACACTCGGATCCCTATATGCACTCTTTTCAGAAGGATGACAACATAACCTGTGCCTTGGGGCGCAACTATTGGTCCTCTTTCTTTAACTACACCATTGCATGAGTTACCACATGGATCACGTAAAAACATTCCCAAGTTTAATGGCGACGTAGAGCAAAAGATCCTCGATGAACACATCGCATCTTCTTCAGTAGACATGCAAAGGTGTCCTTGGAGTAGCTCATGAATATGTCTTAGTTCGAATCTTTGTTGAAACATTACATTGTGCAAGAGTTTCGAATGGTTTTACCACCTTCAATGCATGCATCACAAATCGGCTACATGAGGACTAGATTCAATCACGTTTCAAACTAGTGAAGATTCTCATGATTTGTTAGCACAAATTACCCATATGAAGAAGGAATTGCATGAACCATACGGGACTTCATGGCAAAAGTTTAACAAGATGATCCGCAAAGATTTTGGAAATAGTCAGACTCAACTCTAGAAAATCAGTAAATGCCTTTCATTAATGCTCAACCCGTTGATGTGAGCTTATTACAGAAGGTCGGCTATCCCATTTGGCTTTCACTCAGCCAACATCTATTGAAATAGAGGATGATCTCATTTTGGCTGGGAGAATCAGGAAAGATGTGCCCAAACTGAAAAATCAAGGTTCTTCCCAAGGTAATACTAACCCTATGATTCAAAATACTGGCTAATTATTTGATTGTTTTAAAGAAGAAAGTGTCCCAAGAGGTGAGAAATGTTCTCAGATCGGATATCCCTGCACGGAATTTCAATAACACCGCACTGCAAGAGATAGGCCACTGTTAATCCTCGCTCAACCGAGGTCGGAAATCGAAGCTCCTCCCATCAATGTATAGAAATAGTCAAAGAAGAGGAGGAACCCAAGAACAAGATTCCCCGAGGGTTTTGAAGCTTCGGGGATACACCGATGAGTCTTATGACTATTCGGCCCGTGACTCAAAGATTGGGTATTTGAATATGAAGAGAGGGATGAATCTACACCTGATGGTAAGTCATTTGCTGTCTTCACTTGATCCCAATCTCGTAATCCAAGAAACCTCTCAAATCCCCAAGGAGAAGAACAAGGAACCTCCCATAGCCATAGTTAAGAGAGGTACTCCTATTTCAACACAAACTCGAAAGAGAAGTCACCAAACAGTGTAACAACTTCTCCTCATTCTCTTTCTCCTAAGGTTAGTGCCCCACCAAGCTCACGTGATTAGAACTAAGCCTACCATCACCCCCTTCTTATACTACTTTGACATTATTGATCATGCAAATGTAACCAAGATCCAAATGTCAAGTAAAATACCTTCACCAAATCAATAGTTCAAAACTTGCCAAATTCATTAGAAGTAAAGCCATCATTCCCACCTTCAAAAGGTCTCCTTCCAAATCCTACTCAACTCCCACCTCGTAACAATCTGACCTCTCGCTTCTTCTTCAAGAAAAATTGAACCATTTTATTTATCTTTCTAATAAATGGGTTTAAACTCAACAATCGTGCATCATCGACTTAGGGCCTCCGACAATGTTATGCCCGCTAAAAAGTAGCCCATGCCCTCTTGGGATTACTTTAATAAGTCATATGGATGGTGTTACTCCATGGAAACCAAACAAGTTCCCGATTGGTCAAATCAAAGATGCATACATTTGCATTCATTGCCTTCCCAGAGAAGAGAGTGAAAATGACCATTCTAGTGGGCCGACATTCTTGCAGCCTACGGTATCCTCTTCTGGGTAGAGGTTTTTGTAAAGACGCTGAGGAGAGATTAATATGGATTGGACCAAGGAAAGGATTCCAAACCAATGGGGTTTATCATGTTCTCCATCCCGAGCCTCGTGTGAGGTATTTAGTAACTAAATCGATGACCCTAAGGTTCAAATTCTTTTCGAAGATGCTAGCTTCAGAAATTATTTCAAGACATCAGAGATACCAGATGTGGATGTCAAGAAAGAAGATCCTAATGCTATTTGGACCCTCTAATTCAATGGTATCTGCTCAACCACCGGATCGGGTGCTGGTGTAGTTCTTATATCTCCTAATTCCGAGATCTTCCCCTTTGCTTTCAAATTGCAGTTTGATAATACTAATAACATGGCTGAATATGAAGCTTTGTTACTAGGATTAGAAATGTCTGTATGAAGGGAATTCAAAACCTCAAGGTTCAAGGGATGCAGAGATTGATCACAACTGTGTCAAGGGAATCTATAAAGTGAAAATGATCACTGAGACATTACAAGAATAAATTTTGGGATAATATAGAATGCTTTGATGCATTCTCCATTAAGGCGGTTTTGAGAGATTATAATGACAAGGCTGATTCTTTGGCCGTGTCTGCATCACTCCTTCTCCCTCATCCCCAGTTCAAACAAGATACGTACACCATTGAGATTGTGTACCGTCCCAATATCCTAGTTAATGCGGCTCATTGGCAAGTGTTCAACGATGATCAACAAGTGTTGACTTTTCTAGAAAAAGATGACAATTTTAGTGAACTATACTTTGAAGGTTCGGAATCAGCTTTCCATGAATCTATCTCAGATCCATATCAAGAGGTTGATGGTGAGTTTATTCAGCTTAAAGGAAAAAAGATACCCAAAGGTCTAGTTTCTTTGGAGGGTTTGTTTGACAAGAATGATCGCTTTATTCAAAACAAAAGACAAGTCAAGGAGCCTCTTCCTCGGAAGTAGATCAAGTCAATCTAGGTTCGTCTGATCAACCTTGGATGGTGAATATTAGAATATATTGTTCCCCGAGGAGAAAGCAAAATTCACTTCACTCAAGAGATACATGGATGTCTTAGCCTCGGTCTTATGCAGATTTAAAATCCTTCAAGCCCAAAGATGTACATCACAAGATTCTCTTTCAAGCCCGATGTGAAACCATACAGTGCGTAAACAAAGACATTACAATCCCAAGATCTCGTGGACTATCCTCAAGGAAATTCAGTAAAATGTTAGATGCTAGAATTATTTTTTCAATCCATCACTCCAATTAGATTGCTAACATCATCCCCTGCCAGAAGAAGAATGGCAAAACTGGATTTGTGTTTATTTCTAGAACCTAAATTAGTCTTCGTTAAAAGAAAATTATCCCTTGCCTATCATGGATCAGGTGTTACGCACTGACCATTCTTGGATCAGAAATGCTATCCATGCTCGATGGATTTTTAGGATATAATCAAGTTCTGTGTGGAGCCGCGGAGGATCAACATAAGACGACCTTCACAACCCCATGGGGACCTTTCGCCTATAGGAGGATGCCTTTCGGCTTGATCAACACCGGAGCCACCTTTCAGAGCTATGGACTTGGCATTTAGAGACCTGATGGGAAAATTCATAGTGGTATATTTGGATGAGACTTGACCATTTTTTCTAAAAATGGAGTGATCATTATGATCATTTTAGATAAGCATTTTGAGATCCAGCGCCACGGGATTTCATTAAATCCCAAGAAGTCCATGTTTGGAGTGACCAAGGAAAGTTCTGGTCATATCATGACTAAAGAAGGAACCAAAATCGACCCGTAGAGGGTAAAAGCCATTCGTAGCCTTACCCTACCCACAAGTAAGACAGGGTTAATTGTTCTTTGAAAGGTCAATTTCCTAAGAAGGTTTCAGACTCGATTTTGCTAATAAAACTAAGGATATCCTTGGGATGATGAAAGGAAAATTCCATTTCGATGGAGCACTCAAGGAAGCTTGCATTTGATGAAGTCAAAAAGGCAACGTTTGCTTGTGCTCCTATCCTAGTATGTCCAGATTTCAAAAAGATTTCATCATGCATGCCACAAGCCTACGCCTCGCTCACATAGTATCGGCCATCCCGATGTAGGAGAACAGGGAGGGAATTGAAGCTCCATCACTTTTATGAGCTGTCCATTAAAGGAACATGAGATAAAATGTCACAAATTGAAAAGCATGCCGATGCAGCAGGTACAAGCGGTGAAACATTTTGTACTATGTGCTGAATTCCCATACCTCGTTCTCTTCATTCTCGACACCGCCGTTAAATCCATTTTGACTCAACAAGAGCTTGGGAGTCAACAAGGTCCCTGGATAGCTAAAGTTTAGGAGTATGAATTGGACACTAGACTCTACCAAGTTCAGGTACGAGGAAGGGGCCTCGTACTAATTGATCATGGAAAACCATGCCAAGTAGTAATGTGAAAAGATCAAGATACTTCTTCAAAGTTGCCCATGGTGCTTTTGTGAGTACAACTGATGAATGGTACATAGACATTTCTTTCTTTCTCACTTATGGTGAATTCCCCTCGCATTTAAGCCAAAAGAAGAAGAGGACAATAAGTTAAGATCTCGGCAAGATACCTCCCGTGGGATAAAGGTAATATATAAGAAAGGTATTGATGGTGTTTTCCTACGCCGTGTTGATAAATCACAACAGCTTAAAGTTGTTATAATCCTTCCATAGCCTATCATGTGGAGGAAATTTCTTATCCTCCTCAGTAATAGCTTATAAGATCCTACGGCAGGTACTATTGGCCTACTCTCTTTCGGGATTCACAGAGTGGGTGTCCAAGTGTGAAGCTTGTCAACATTTTGTTGGTTGTCCCAAGCCAAAGCAACTCTTCCCCTAAAGCCCATAGTGATTGAAGAACATTTTTGCCAGTGGGGGAATTGACTTCACTGAACGTTGAATCATACCTCCAGTGCCGCACACAATTACGCACGTACGACTCACTACGCACTATTTTACCAAGTGGTGGAAGCCGTACAATCAAGCAAGCAACCTCGTAAGCTATGGTGGTGCAAGTTCCTTAAAGAAAATATAATTTTCAGATTCAAGCAGTGCCTCACAAGATTGTGGCTGACAATGCCTCCAATTTCTCATCACATGAGTTGGCTGTGCAATTTTTCTATGGATTTGGCATCACCCCGGCTCACTCATCCAAGTTATTATCCCCAAGGCAATGGGCAAGCCGAGTCCAAAGAACAAGAACTCCGATTACCATAATTAGAAAGCTAGTAGATGAAAACTAGAGTACATGGCACAAAGGATTGACGATGCGGTTGTCAGGCTGATCGGATTACCCCAAAGCGAGCTATAGGAATGTCTCCTTTCCACCTATGGATGGGGATTGATGCCGAGATACTTATCTCAGAGAGTCGCCAACCTTATAGCTTGGCCAAAGATGGAAGATGTGACTTTTCAAAATTTGATTGAGAAAAGGGTTATGTACCTAGCCAGGATAGAAGAGGAATGGAGCAAAGTGGTTGATCACATTGAAGACCATCAAAGAAAAGTAAAGAAATTTTTGAACAGAAATCAAGGCAACATCATTTCCAAATTGAGACTCGTGTTGCTTTGGGATAAGAGGAGGGAGCAAAAAGGAATGCACGGAAAGTTTAATTCTTTGTGGAAAGGACCTTTTAAGATCCATCAGATGAGTGGTGAAAATAGTTTCCATCTATCATATCTTGATGGAGAGTTACTCCCTTTGCCTTTCAAAGTCAACATCCAAGTTGTTCCATCATTAATGCAAGATGCTCTTTTCGCATGCATATACTTTATTTTTTGTCCTGTGTTTTCTTTTAGTATTCTTTCTTTCCTCGTTTTGTTTTTTAGTTTTCTTCTTTTCTAACTCCGTAGCCCAATGGATAAATCCAGAGATTCTGAGTTCTCTTCCTTTGATATCACAAGGAAAGTCCCCAACTAGAGCGCTTGTTATCTCATTTTTGAGTTTATGAGAAAAAATGAGATAACCCTAAGAAAATTTTTAGCTGGTTTTCTAAGAATCACCTTTCGTAGAGATAATCGGGTTTTTGGGTTTCATGAGAAAGACAACATGTGTTTTGGATGCTTCATGTTGTGTGTTCCCCGAAACCCGACTTACTCCTTTGTTTCAGGTTTTCGGGTCTTTCAAGCATCGAAACATGCCTTCATCAAAACATGCCTCATGTCGCGTGTCTTCCGATTCCTAAAACCCAACTTACTCCTTTGTTTCAGGTTTTTGGGTCTTCCAAGCATCGGAACATGCCTTCATCAAAACATGCCTCATGTCGCATGTCTTCCAATCCCCGAAACCTGAATTGCTCTGAAACCCTTTGTGTCGGGTTTCTGGATATCCCAAGCATGCTGACATGGCATTAATGCCGAGTTGTCGGGTAGTTGGCACGTGTCAATTAAAGTGTATTAAATGCGGAATTTCTTATAAATATTCAGATTTCCACGTCATTTTTACCGCATATACTACTTTTACCTCGTGGATTTTTGTGCATGCATCTTTGACCCGTAAACCCGACTCGCCTGGCTCGATCGCATTGCTCTTTTTGATCATTTCTTGTTCTCGTCAAGGTATTTTCTTCATTCTTTGTTTGTGTGTTGTGGAATAATTGTGTAAAGAATTCTTCCAGGATTTTGTCTTTTCTTATCGTGGTTGTTGGGGTTTTATCTTTTCCATTTTGGGTGTTGTTGTTCGCATCAAGTTTGTGTTTTAGGGTTACCCTTCTTGGAATAATCACTTTGTTTTAATTCCCTAAGATTTGATTGTAATTAAAAATATATTGGGGATATCAACAAAGTGAAGAAAACTTGCATGTTTTAATTCAACAATCACCCCATTCCCTCTTGGGTTTCGCAGGTGCTTTGCAGTTGTTCAAAACCCGCAAAGATATGTAGAAATTTTAAAGTATCGGACATTCTCGATGTGTCCGGCATCCTCCTAGTGTGTCGGGTTTTCCGAACTCTCCAACATCCTCAATGTGTCGAAGTTTTCCGAAGTGTCCGGCATCCTCCCAAAGCAGTGTGTCGGGATTTTCCATCTTTCCGGTAAGATCTCCAAAGGTGCTCTAAGTTTTCCGAAGTGTTCAACACCTTCTGATCTCCAACACTCTCCTCCTTTGAAATTCCTCATGTCAGACCCTGGTCCATCACAAGATAAGACTGAAAAATTAGGGAGGATGAAGTACAAATTCAGGAAGGTGGAGTCTCCCTCCTACATTGACTGTAATTACGACATCCGGATACAGAGCTCAGAAACATAGATATGGAGGATTTTGGAATAGGTCAAGAGCTCTTCTCGACTCCATGGATGAAATCAATAGTCGATGCTGGTCACCTCTTGTAGTAGGTTTCCCTATGTCTCCGCTCGGTGCTCCGAGTTCATCTTAGTCTATGCTTCAATTATGACTCGCTTCTCATTCTCAGGAAAAACCAGGCAGAGAAGTTGTAATCAAGTTGGACGGAGGTTACTTCGATGACCTTCTCAAGCTGCCTAATTTTGAGGAATATGGAGATGTGGATCTCAAGTCAGCCCAAAAAGCTTGGGAAAATGATCAGGAGGATTACGTCAAGCACGTGAATAAGAAGTTCCTAATCAAAGCCAAACCGGCTATTTCTAGGTTCCCAAGACTTGTTCCTAGAAGTGATTTCATTGAGGAAATCAATGATATCATTACTCTGTCAAGTTGGGTTTTTCATTTCCCCAAATCCAATGTTTTCCAAGGATGGATGTACCAGTTCATGATCATTATTAAGAAGAATCAACATGGAATTGATTGGGGTACTTTATCAAGAATCTAGATAGATTCTCAAATGAAACAATCCTATCTACGAGAAAGCTTTATATGTCCTCAGTATGTCACCTATGCAAGCAATGGCATGAGGAACTATCCCGGGTTGGACACCAAGGGGAACAAGACAATGGAGCATGTTTATCAATATTTTCCTCAGCTGACAAGAAAAGGGTCTGAAGACCAATTTAGAAGGGTAAATGATGCCTTCTTTTACGAGAACATCTCTGCAGTTAAGCCCCGAACCGAGAAAATGAGAGTCTCGATGAGGCATGGGCTGAAGTTTCAAAATGGGGTTGTTTCTTTCGCAATTTAAGAAGTTCACATATCTTCGGTAGTCATGTACCAGGGGATCCTTTCTATTTTCCCGATATCCAGGGACAAACTAATATTGATGGAGTTGGTCGCAATTGTTGGATTTTCACAAGTTCCAATAGAGTAAACACAAGGCCATTGTATCTTCCCAATTTCTATTGGAAGGTATACTTGTTCAATGGTGGTGAAAGCTAAGGATGTTGTCCATGAACTTCAAGATAAGTTCAAGAAGCACATGAAGCCCCGAGATGGGTTTGATTTTCGAGGAGTCCTCAAGGCATATGGATCTCGCACCCACACATGCCAAGCATAGAAGACATCCGGATTGATTTACGTGATGAGGTTTCGTTGTCCAAGAAAATATCATGAGGTCGACACTTGTTGAAATTCGACACTTGAGCTTTGACATACCGAAGGTACTAGTGATAATGAAAGTGTTCGATCCTTCCTATGATGGATTGAATGAAGATCAATATGTTTTCCCACCTATTGATTGGTCTATCGCTGAAAAATCCTCCATTACAGTATAGATCAGCCCGATTCTCGCACGCACCAAAGCATGGCTCGCCTCTTGGGAATGAGTTTTAAAGATGATAATTTTTCAAAGTTGGTTGTCAGAGAGGCGGGGCTCTCAAAAAGGGAAAAGACAAAATATCTTGTAAGGGACCTATAAAATTCAAGTTTGTCAAGATGAGAAAAGAACGAGAAATCTCTTCAATGTTACTCCGGTTGAAATGGTGAATGTGCCAGAATCACCAACACCACCGTAAATAGGAGAAATTTCTTTGGAAGGAGAAGTAAGCTAGCCTCTAGTTTCACCATTTGTTGACTGCCCAACTGAAGTGACCTTATCTCTTGCATCCCTGTGCTTGGAGTTGGGATCTACGCTTCCTCCTTCACAACCACTCCTACCTCCTCTTTCCCCATCTACTTCTTCGGTCATGGCCAGAATTTTCTCTGACTCTCACCCTCTCTCGCTGGGACCAAAGTAACTACCAACATGCCCCTCTTGTGCCTCTTTTTATTGAATCTGCTACCACATTGTAACTGTCCCCACTCCACCGGTGGATCCTCTCCCCTAAAAGTATGATACCAACTTCTACAATAGTGGTAACTCCTTCCGACAAGCCTCAATGGCTACTTGAGCAAACTCCGAGGAAGAGGAAGGTGGTTGTACCCATACCAGCCTTTGATTTAGTTCACTCAAGGCCTCTATCATAAATCAGCCAAGAAACCCAAAATAGTTTCAAGGGTTTTAGTGGATGCTTCTGGGCATAAGTTTTTGAGATATCGCCACTCCCGTGACTCGACAAAACCAAACAGACATAATGGCCTCTCGAATATCGAGATAACTAGGTGGCTCAGGAGAAGTGACAACAAAAGAATTGCAACAAGATGCATGGGATGCTATAACCGTGCATATGCCAGAAATTCAAGGAAACAAAGGACAAATGAGAGATGAGCTTAAAGAAAAGTTGGAGCAAGTTAACTAAAATATTGCTTAAGTCATCAAAACCCCTTGAATCCATACTCATCTTCCTCTGTCCCTATCTGTTTGATCTCTCATGCCTATAATTGAGAAGATTAATGAAAAAGGAAGGGTGGTCGATGAATGGACCCAAAGTCTGCTCCAACAGGGAAAGAAGTGATTCAAGACATCGTGGAAGTCTATCAATCTTTGGGCAATATACAGAGTGATGGAGAAAATATGGATGATGATTTCTCCCAAGAAATTAGACGCCTTGATTTGATTTTCGAAGCTCTCCAGGTATTAAAGAAAATTCCATCACGCATCTTGGTAGAAGAAGGCATCATCCCACATGCGGATAAGCATTTCCAGCCTAACCAAAGCCATCAAAGAGTTCGTGGTAAAGATTCTCAACAAAGCTTGCGGTAAATTGAGAGAATCAAGAGATCAATTGATTGATGGAAAAAGTGACCTAGAAGAAGAACTGCTAAAAATTTGTGCAAAAGTGTTAGTTGGAAACTCGGGCATCCTACCAGCTGATGATCTTTTCAAACAAATCCAAGAATCTATTCAACATGAACCAACTCACGGATTTGGTATTGAAATCATCGATAGGTTTGTGAAGATTGAACATTCTTTGGAGGCCTTGAGAAAACTCAACAAAAGATTGAGAAAGCTTCTTGGTAGTGCCAGTGACACTCATGAAACATGTGAAGTCTTGAGTGATCATTCCACTGCGCCTGATGAAAATGAGATGCAAGGTATAATCCGGAAATTCCAAGAATTTCAAACAAATGAGCTCACTGGAGGAAGAGAAATATGAAGAAGCAAAAGATGATGATTCAAATCTAAGTCTTGATGTGACGTGCCATTCCAATCTTGAAATTGACATGTCTTTTTCATTTATGTTTCACACATTTTGAATCATATTTGTGACTTGGTCTCTTGCGTGAGAGCCAAGCAAAATAGGACTCTTTTTAAAAAGACTGTTTTTATAGGGTTTGTCCTATTTTCTCTCAACTCTTCTTATTATAAATAAGGGATGTGTACATTCCAAAGGAGAGATTATTGGAATATTGAGATCTATTGTGAAGAAGAAAACTTTGTGTTTTCTTTTAATCATTTGAGGAATAAAGATGTTGTTTTCCCAAACTTTGTGTTGTGAGAAGTGTTTTTCTTAAGATATTGTTCTTATGTTCACAATCTTAAGCTATTCCTTGTTTATTATCTTGATGATTCTAGTAATTTCAAACATTACATTTGTTATCTAAAGCTTGTATGATTATTTCGTGTCTTCGTGTTTACTCGAAAGAAAATACGCTCCTCTCATTTCCTTTCCATTGTGTTTCTTCCATCAGTAATAATTTCCTGACCTTGTCCATTTATAAAAATGCCATCTTCCCAACGTGTGGATATGGATCTTGGGTAGCTATCCCAATCCCAATGGTTAGATTAGTGTGAATACCGTATATATTGTTTCATGCTGTGTTTTAGATTAGTAATAAATAATTTGGGCAGCCTCACTTGCCTTCGAGGAGGGATTTAATCCCATGTACCGTGGTTCAACCTCATATTTTGATTGAAAAATGTCCAACCAATAGTTATTTATTTTGCACTTCTATTTGAGATCTATAATATTTTCTACATATTAGTTTTTATCATGCGATTCGCGTAAGGGATTATTCCGCATATTTTATCTCTTATTTCCTAACAATTGGTATCGTGAGCCCTCGGTTTTTTACTAAAGTGTTGAATCGTAGGGAAAGTTTTTAGCTTGAGTGGGAGCTATGGTAGATGATGGAAGATCTAGGGTTGATAAATTCAAGGGGCAAAATTTTAGTCTTTGGAAGATGCAGATGGAAGATTACCTTTAACGAAGGATCTTTATACTCTACTGTTTGAGAAGGTGAACAAACCCTCAAGTATGACAGGATGTGGAATGGGATTTGTTAGATCGGAAGGCACTTGGAACGATCTCGGATATGTCTTGCATCTTTGTTATTATTTAATGTTTCAAAGGAAAAGATGACAAAAGATCCAATGGATGCATTAGGAAGTCAGTATGAAAAACCCTACCTCTAACAAGATATTTTTAATGAAAAAGTTGTTTAATATGAAGATGTATGAGAATATTTCAAGAGTGATCATTTAAATGATTTTAATATGATTTGAATATGCTAGCTTTGGTTACAATAGAATTTGATGAAGTTAGGGCTTTATTAATTTCGTGTCTTTACCCGAAAGTTGGAATAATTAATGAATGGCGGTAAGCAACTCGGGTTCCGCTTAACTCAAGTTGAAGTTTGAGGACGTTGTAGGGGTGATTCTAAGCAAGGAAATGTGAAGAAAAATATCTAGAGAATCTTCTACTTCAGGGAATACTTTGATAAAGTGGAAACTAGAGGAGACAAAAATAGAGGAAACGTGGAAAATCAAAAGATCGGTCTAGGTCAAAATCCAAGAGCAAGATTGTATATTGGAACTATGGAAAGTTTGGGCATGCAAAGAAGGATTTTTGGGAGCTTCGAGACAAGAAAAACAACAAGAAGAAAATAAGGAGGCAAATGTGGCATCGGGTAATGTATGTCAGATGCTTTGATTCTTTCTTTTGCATAATATTATCGAATCTTGGGTTTTAGATTCAAGGGATTCTTTTCATGCTACTCCACATAGGAATTATTTTGTTGATTATGTTGAGGATTTTGGGCATGTTTTCTTGGTGATGATGAGCCTTGCAAAGATAGTTGGAAAAGGTTCTGCTCAGAAAGTTAAGATGCGTAATGGGAATACATGGCTATTGAAGGATGTCGACATGTGTCTACATTAAGGAGAAATTTGATATCGCGGGGGAAATTGGGAAGTGATGGTTACCTTTGTGATATTTACCTAAATTGACTCTTGGAAGGTTACCAAGGGTTCTCTTGTGGTGGCAAGAGGTAAGAAGGTTGGAACCTTGTATTTATCCACCGATAGTACTAATGATTGTAATCTTGTGGCTTCAGATGCAGATACAACATTATTGCACTATAGGCTCTGGCCATATGAGCCATAAGGGCATGGACATCATAAAGAAGAATTTACCTGGATATACGTAAATAGGTTTGATTTTTGTGAGAATTTCATTTATGGGAAATAGAAGCGAGTAAGGTTTCTTAAGGTTGGACCTATGAAGAAAGAGAGTAAGTTAGAGCTGGTATATTCGATGTGTGGGGGCTAGCTCTGTATCATCTCTTGAGAGGGTTCAAGTTATTATGTTACTTTTATTGATGATGCAACAATAAAAGTTTGGGTTTATTATATTAAACAAATCTGATGTATTTGATACTTTTTTAAATGGAAACCCTTGGTAGAGAATGAAATAGGTCTTAAGTTAAAATGTCTCGGTCGGATAATGGAGGGGAGTATCAGGCAATGAATTTGATGATTATTGTTCTAAGAATGTAATCAGAGGAAAAAGACGGTTCCAGAACTCCACAAAGTAATGTGGTATCGAAAGGATGAATAGAACAATAATGGAATGTGCTAGGAGCATGAGGATACATGCAGGATCGCTCTTTTGTTTTGGGTAAAAGCGGTGAGCACAACCGTGTACTTGATAAACAGAGGAACCTCAAGTGCCTTCGATGGATGCATACATGAGGAGGCTTGGTATGGTAAGGAATTTGATTATTCATTTCTTAGAGTCTTTGGATGTGAGGTGTTTGTTCATATAGACAAGGATGATAGGACCAAGCTAGAGGCTAAATCATAAAAATGTACTTTCATTGGTTATGGTGGTGATGAATTTGGATATAAATGTTGGAGTATTAAGGACAAGAAAATTATTCGATATAGGGATGTGGTCTTTAATGAGAAAGTCATGTATAAACAACACTTGATTTGCATAACAACAGGAAGAATCCAAGAAAGAATATGCAAGTGGTAGAGGATCTTTCGGATGGGAAAGTGACACATATCAATTCGTTCAGAACCCCTCAATAGAACCCCAAACTTATATTGAGGAGGTCTTCTAGGGTAAGAAGAGAACCCGAATGTTTTTCTCCTTCTCTTTATTATTTATTACTCACCGATAGTGGAGAGCCGAGAGCTTTGATGAATCAATGCAGTAGATGCTAGGAATAAGTGGGAGAAAGCCATGGATGAGGAGCATAAGTCCCTCATGGAGAACTAGACTTGGGATTTGGTGAAGCTACCAGAAGGCAAAAGAGTATTGCAGAACAAGTGGGTTTACAGAGTTAAACACAAAGAAGGAGGAAAGAAAAGATATAAGGCCCAGTTGGTGGTCAAGGGTTTGCATAGAAACAAGGTATAGATTTGGATGAGATTTTGTCTCCCGTAGTAAAAATGACTTCTATAGAACTATTCTTGGAATAGTGGCAAGGAAGAAGACTTGCACTTAGAACAGCTTAGATGTAAAGACTACATTTCTCCATGGTGATTTGGAGGAGGAGCTATATATGTAGCAGCCAAAATGAGAAGGATATTAAGTCAAAGGTAAATAGGAGATGGTGTACAAAATGAAGAAGAGCTTGTATGGCGAAAAAAAGCTCCACATCAATGGTATAAGAAGTTTGATAGCTTCATGATGGAGCAAGGTTATATTAGATGTCATTCTGACCATTGCATGTATACAAAGAAATTTGAGGATGGAAGTTATATTATCCTCTGTTTGTATGTTGATGACATGTTGGTTGTAGGTAAAAACATGCAAGAAATAAAAGTACTCAAGAAACAACTAAGTGAATCATTTGATATGAAGGATTAGGGGTAGCTAGACAAATCCTTGGTATGAGGATAACTCAGATAGGAAGGAGCAGAAGCTGAATTTATCTTAGAAAGAGTACATTAAGAAGGTATTGATAGGTTTAACATGTAGGATTCTAAACCGGTTGGGAATCCTTTGGTGTGCCATTTTAAGTTATCAAAGGAGCAAAGTGTCCCAAGATAGAGGAAAGAAACCAGATGTCCATGGTACCTTACTCATTAGTGGTTGGTAGTTTGATGTATGCTATGGTGTGCACTAGGCTTGTTATTGCCCATGCAAAGGGGAGCTATGAGTAGATTTATGAGTGATCCGGTAAAGAGCATACGGGACAAGGTAAAGTGGATCCTTCAAAGTATTTGAGAGGGACCATGGGGACAATTTTGTGCTATGATGGATCGACACCACTTTACATGGATATGTAGATTCAGTATACATGGCTGGAGATGTTGACGAGGAGGAGGAGCATGACAAAGTTATATTTACACTTGTAGGTGGGATAAAGCAATGAGTCTGGATTTCACATTACTACGTGAAGCTAGTGGCTTTATCAACCATGGAGGTTGAGTATGTTGCTGCCATGCAGGCAAGCTACAAAGGAGATGATTTGGTTACAACAATTGCTTGAGGAGTTGGGGCATACGAAGAAGGAATGTAAGCTGCATAGTGATAGTTAGAGTGCTATACACCTAGCTAGAACTCTACTTTCCACCGTGACGAAGCATATACAATTGAGATATCACTTCATCGTGATAGCTTTGGAAGAAGATAAGTTGAAGTTGGAGAAGATTCATACCAGCCATAATCCTGCAGAGACATGATGACCAAGGTGGTTACAAGGATAAACTAAAGCTATGTTCAACTTTGGTTAGCCTTTTTGGATGACAAGTGAAGGGTTAAGAAGCTTGCTCGGTGGAAATCGAGTCTCTAAGTGGGAGATTGTTATGTTTGTGGAGCCTATTTTCATGTTAGAGTGTGGTACACCTTCTATGTGTTACAATCGGTATTTTTATGGCGGTCCCGCTCGCCGGTGAGTGGGTCGAGGGGTTCGGGGGGTGAAGCCCAAAAGCAAATTTTCATGGGTGGTTTATTAACCCATGGGTAATGGGTAAGCTTGTTGGGTAAGTGCAGCAAGTTGGGGGACAAAAAAGGGGTCATAAGTGGATGTCATATTGCAAATAACAACATAATATCAACTTGTAGGGATTATTAGCAATACATACACTCAAAATTAGAAAAATTATATTAATATGAATCGTAGCATCTAGAATCTAGTTTCTAAAATACTAATTTTTTAAAAAATGGACAAGATTAGCTATATTAAACACTCAAAATTCAATGACTTGGTTTTTTTTTTAAAACGCCTATAAAATTATAGTCCGTTTGCCCATGATTTGGATGACCAAAAATTGATATATATTTTTCTCCTTTGGTGAGAAGTTAGATGCCACTATCTATCTTGGGATGGATTTTATTTTTTATTTTTTGAGTAATATTTTATTTTTATGATTTTTTCCGTGAAAGTGGTATGAAAACATAAAGAAAACAGAGCACTTTCCATTTGCCCGCCATAACTTCATCAAAAAATATTGAAATCAAATAATTTTTTTTTGAACATGTATATAATTTCACCACGGTTGGGATGGTATAAGTTTTATCACATTCTGATAAGTGAAACAAAATTTGCAAAGTCTTAAACCTAGACATAAACATTCACGGGAAAAAGTGTCTTAAAGACCTACTATTAGTAAAAAATTATAAAATGATATTTATCCTATTCTATTCACTTTAAAATTAGTATTTCTATAAAGCTAACAGTCTCCCCCATGCAATGGTACCATTTTTATGACATATTTTTTACTTTTCGGCATGGTTCAAGTCCATGGAAGACTAAATTTGATGTTTTGTTGTTTTTAATGTAAAATTCAGGATTTGATGTCCACTTAATTGTCCCCCAACTTGGTGCACTTACCTTGTTATGGGCTATTTTTGGGCCCATGGTTTTTCGGTACCCATTGTTTTGGTACTCACGGTTTTTTGCCCATGGTTTTGATACCCACGGTTTTGTATCAAACTGCTTAAGAAATTGTCTATTTATATGGTCTTATGCATATGATAGATAGACAAACAAATGTATTATATATGTGCTTTGAATTCAGGTGTGAATTTTGTAGAGTTTGTTGAGCATAGCTCCAAATGGATCTGGGTATTGTATTGAGAGAGTGGAGGCTTGTAATAAAATTTGAGCAAGTGATTCTTGGTGGACGTAGCCCATATTGGGTGAACCACATTAAATATTGTCTCTCTATGTTGTGTTATTTATTTTGCACTTTTATTTGAGATTTGTAATATTTTCTGCATATTAGTTTCTACTGTTGTGATTCTGTAAGGGATTATTCCACATATTTTATCTCTTATTTCCTAATAAAGCTCGGAATGAATTTCCTCATGTATCTTATTGGCCCCACAAATTTCTAGTCTCTATGGATCCCGTTAGTGTTAACCAATTGGTGATGGCTTCCACCTTCTTTGATCCACTCATAGCTCTCCTCTTCCAACCATGTGCTTAAGATAGACAAGTGAGTATTTGGAAAATTCACACTTCTTCATATTGCATAATAGTTGTTTCTCCTTGAGAACTTGTAAGACTTTCTACAAATGTGTTAGATGTTCCTCCCATTTGGAAATAAATGTAAATCATAATATCATCTAGATATACAATGACACATGAATATATGAATTCATGTAATAAATAATTCATCAATCTCATAAATGTATCGGTTGCATTACATAAACCAAATGGAAGTACTAACCACTCATACAAATCCTATTTTGTTTTGAAGGCGTCTTCCATATATCCTCCTCCTTCATCCTAACTTTGGTGATAACCTAATTTGAGATCTAAGTTCATGAATAATTTTTCATGTTGAAGCTAGTCTAAGAGATCATCTGGGGGAGTAGATATCTATTCTTTATGGTAATATTTTTAAATCTCAAATGAGTCGATGCACATCCTCCAAGAACCATCCTTCTTACGAACCATCATAATAGGTGAACCACTTGGTGAGGTGGTCTGGGCATATCACCCTTGGTCTAATAGCTCCTTAATTTATTTCTTCACCTTTGTATTCTCTAGTAAGGATTGTTTATACAACCCGATGTTTGGTAGAGGGGACTTTGACAACAATTGAATCTGAGGCACAACATGATCTACCTCCCATTTTAGTGGTACCTCACTAGAGTCTCAAATACTCCCTGAAAAGACCGAATAAACTATATAAATCCTTCTTTCCCTTTTTAGATAAATCTGAAATCTCTATTCGTCTTTATTATCCTTTAATAAAAGTAAAAACTAGTTATGATTTGACTGGATAAGTATTTTCTTGGTTAGAAATCACCATAGAAATTTTTGTCTTATGTTGATGTGCCTAGATGTTGTAATTGATTCCATCCTTGACCCATCTATATCATGGTTCTCCCTCCTTGTGAATATGGAATCCTTGATATACAAGTACTTGGACTTCTAAAAACAACATCAAATGCATCAATTTAAATCACATTAGCTTTTAATAGCTCTATAATATATTGGGATTTTATTCGAAAACTTGAACTTAGATCTTCTTGTTACCCGAATTTCAACACCCTTCTTCACCCAACCCAAAGGATAAGGATTTGGATGTTTGTAAGTCGCAAGACCAAGATTCTTACTACCGCATCGTAAATCAAGTTAGATTAAGAACCATTATCAACCAAAGCATTTACCTTAGTTCTCTTGATTTGGATTTTGATCTGGAATAGTTTACTCATCTCTTCTTCCTGCTCTTGGTTGTTCATATTCGTGGGCCATGATGATCCAAGCCTTTCATCTACATCAAAATCATCCTCTATTTATTCCTCCCCATCTTGTCTTTATAGTTTTCATGTATTTATTTGAATCCTTGGTTTGGTTCTTTGGATGTAGCTTCAGATGTAACTTCCAACATGTAGCATCAATATGACCATTGATATCACAATTTTTACAATTTTTTTGGGATCTTTACAAGTATTCAAAGTAGTGGAAATTTGTTTACCTTTCCCTTTCCATTTACCTTTGTTACTTGTTTGTCCCTACTCTTTCTTTTCTTGGTTTGTTGACTATTTCGGATTAGAATCTACTTCTCCTTACTTCCTTTTATCATATATGTAGTATGATTTTACACAAAGCTTTATTGATATCCTTAGGCTTCATGGAGACAACCTTCCTCCAAAGGTGAGTGTGAAGTCCTCCCAACTACTTGGTCATAATATCCTCATCCTCTAAGTCCATATTAAGCAACACGGATTTCCTCTAAAACTACATAGTATAATCCTACAAACTTTGACCATTGCCTTATCTAAAGTGCTGCCATTTAATCATCTCGATCAATCTTATGGCCAATAGGATAAAATTTATCTATAAGCAATTCTTTAAATTCCTCCCAAGATCTTACAATAGGATGTTTTTTTATTTTCACAAGTGGCTAGATGGATTTCCCACCAAACGCATGTCCTTCCATTTTGAGACGTGAAAAGGTGATCCTTTGTGCCTTAATAACATCATGAACACTAAATTAAACATCTAGTTGTTTTAGCCATTTATCCAATGACTCTGCATCTACATGTTCTACAAAGCTTTTAATTTCAAATTTAAAAGGAGCATGATCATATTTTATATTTTATTTTACAATTATAGCTTCTTCTTCACACCATTCTACATCTTCCTCATTGTGACTCTTACCTATGCCAATTTTTTTGGCCAAATATTGAACCACTGAGTCCATGTTATCTTGATTGACCGAAGCCATCTTTTGTAGATATAAGAGTTCTTCATGATGTCTATACATCCTATCCATCATGGTATCCGACATCTCAATTATATGGACCAAGTTTTACTCCTCCATTTGATCGTGAATTATTTATTTCCACTTCTTCATAGATATTTATTGATCGCAATGTAAAAATTCTTCTCCTTTAGACCTTTTCATTCTTATACAAATCACAAGAACGAATACCACAAGTCATGGATACTTATTATCAACTCTAATACCAAAATGATCTATACACTTCAAACTTTGGGAAACTTACCAAATTTTACTTCTACTTTGATAATGAAATTAAAATTGTGAATTAATGGTGCTCTAACTTAGAATGAATTTTTCATTAATGAAAAACCAATCAAACATTAAATTTAAATTAAAGATTGTGAATTAATGGTGAGTAAAACTTAACTTAGAATGAATTCAATGGTTTCTTACTCACTTCTTGCAAATGATGCAAACCAATTCAGCAAATGAAACCATCTATCTTCTGAAACACCCAAGTTGAGGGGAAAGCAACCAAGAAGGGAAATTTTTTTATTCCCAAATTTTATGCCAATATGAATGAATACACTAACAAGATGAAAGGAAGTAAAACAATGTATACACTTCCTATCTTTACTTGGTTGTTTTGTTTTTACACCTTTCTTCTACAAAAACAACTCTAGCTCCTACTCACTTCCTGCAATCCACTTATATTTTTATCCCTATACAATGCAAATGGTTGTAGACACCAAATTCGTGTCTCACGACTTGACCCGCATCCCATTCTCGCAACCTAACCTCATTACTAAACTTCACACAATTATTTATTAATTACCTTGTAATTGATAAATCCACATCGCCTTACCTACCACCTCACTTGGCCACCTCACCATGACTCCAGCCCTAACCTAAACTAACCTAATTAGGACCCATGACTTGGTCTAGACTCACATCCATAACCAATGCCTCCTTACTGGCACCCAAAGCCGACCTTCTAGCCACTCGACCAAGCCCGCAACCGAGCTTGAGAAAAGGGAAGGTGGGCTATTTTACTAAAAATAGCCTACTTTTTCCTAACCGATGCCGGTTCCTACTCGACCGCCGTCGGTTACGCAACCGCCATCGGTTCCCTGTAAATGGGCTTCCCAAACCAAAACAACGGATCGGAATTTCATTTTGGAGATCAGTCGAAGGATTTTTAATCAAAGGAGAGTCCAAAGCGATCAGCAGAGTCCAGAACTTCACTTGACCAAGCAGAGACGAGTAAAGAAACCAGAAGAGTTGGCAGCAAAGGAGATCAACTTGCACCTTCATCAAAAAATCCAGTAAGTTATATCTTGCATGTCCTCCATTATAACATTTCTTGTGCTTTTGGAATTGTAATCTTCCCAAATCCGTTCCTGAACCCATTATCTAACGTACCATTGCCTCTAACTATCATTCCTTAGCTTCTAACCATCCCATTTCTCAATACTATCCAAAAACCAGCCATTACAAACACCACAACCAGCCCGAGAAGATCCTAGAACCACCGGTATCGGTTATCGGTGACCGCCATGATCGGTTATAGATAACGGCATCGGTTCCTTTGATCAAAACCAAGAAAAACATGACCTTTTCCCTACCGGTTCCACGAAACAATTTAATTGGTACTCTACAGTATTTTGTGTTAATTCATATTAGCAGGGGAACTGACCACCTTCGAAAGGAAGTTTCATACTTCCTGGGCCCAAGGCAGTTCCCTCATTTATTATCTAATCAAAATCTTGTGGTCTTGTGTTCTTATTTGCAGGTAGTCCTTCCAAGACAAAAAGGAGTTCTTCGCAGTCAGCCTGATCTTTCTCTACGGTACGCGCACATCATCTCGACATTCTACAGGTATTCCTCCTAACCCTAACCTTATACATTTCTATAAGGAGCGAAGCATTTCAGTGAAACATTTTGCACTGCTTGGTGGGACCCATTTTGGGTTTTCTTTATTTCTTGCTTGCTTTTATTATAGGGAGCATACTTGCTGTTTTCTTCTTCTAGAGATATTCACGGGGTATTTTATTATTACGGTAAAAGAACTTGCTTTGTTTTTGCATCTTGCATTAGTAAAAGTCATCTCTTTTGCTTCATCGAATATCACTTTCGATTTGGGTTTTAAAACACATGCATTACATTCCTGCCTGTTGTTTTTCAATTCTAGTGAACATAGATTAAGTAACAGGTCGTACACGTGGGGGTGATATCCACGGTATTGACAGGAAATTAACCTTAGTTTCACTGCACAACACATACTGAATCACTTCACAATTAACACAACATCTCAAACATCCCCCCTTTTCCGCGGTATTCCTCCGCCCGATTGAGGTAACCTTATAAGCCAAAACAAACTTGACATTTCCCCTAAGTCTTGTTGTTTAGGATTCTGACATCATTCTACGTCTAAAGGCATAAGCCCACAATAATTAAAATTAACCCTAAGGTTAATCTCTGCATTTGCGTGTGCCTCTTGCTTGTTTTCAAATCCTGTTTTCTCTGTCATACTTTGTCTTCTGTGATCAATAAGTTGCTAAACTACTCAACGTTGCTAAAAATCAAATTAGCAACCCCTTTGTATCTTCTTATTCTAGATTTTTGACACAAGCATCGGTTAAGGGACCGGCGTCGTTTCCTGTGGACCGACACCGGTTATCAAACCGATATCTCGATTCTTTGTCTCTCTCCCTAACAAACCAAGCAACTTGCTAAATTCACCATTACGAGGTTGTTTTGTCCTTGATAGATTGAAACTTTCTGTGTGTTGGTCTATGGTTGTCATCACTCGGAAGCAAGCAAGCCGCCATGGTTTCACACGCTTGCTCTGTTTCTTTTCCTGAATCACCCCCTTCACATTCTATAGGAAACCCTACGGACACGGTGAGATCCCCAAATTCTGTAGGAGACAAGGACTTTGCCAAATTTACGGATCTAATCCCAGTACTTTGTCACAATACTATTTGTCTCATACCCACGACCGTGCGCTTTGATGGTCAGCTCCTTATGGGCATGCCTATTAGTATAGCTGCTCATTTAGCTCCTACTCCTCGATAACAATACCTTACTTCCGCATCACTAGCCCCGTCTCCCAATCCGGACAGCAGAGGTTCATCGACCCGATTAGCTTTCCTTTTGTTAATCTTGGACCCCACGTATCGCCACCACCTTGCCCCTATCTCGTCTCTCTTTGAGACCACTCCATTCATGACTTACTCTCTGCCACCTATTCAAACGAGCTTTCCTTCTCAAGCTCCGCCTACCTTTTCATTCCATACACGTATCCATTAACCTCAACACCTTATATGGGACATCCCTATACGTGGCACCATCACCTCATCATAACCACTGATTTCATCAAGCAAATGATGGACAAAATGCAAAACACGGAGGCTTGGTTTGGGAAGTCGTGGCGCTTGACATACGAGCAAGTTTGTCGGGAGCCCATTCACCCTTCTGTCCCCCTTCATTCATATCCTCCTCAATGGGAGTTGCCAAAGTTTACTCGTTTTAACAGTAAAGAGGATCCTCAACAACACTTGCGATCATTTAGACATGCTTGTTATTTGATTGCCCATGATGATGCCTTGTTACTCCGCACCTTTCCCATGTCCTTATCGGGGCTGCCTTGGAGTGGTACAGTGCTTTAACCCAGCACTCAATCTTCTCTTTTAACCAACTAGCCCAATCTTTCTTGGATCATTTCTCCATTAACATTGCCAAGAAAGTATCTATCACTGACCTCTATGCCATCCAAACGATTCGAAGGCGAATCTATCGCAGATTTCGTTGGACGATGGCGGGGCCTTATCAACCGACTTACGTATGCCTTGCCTCAAACCAGAACTTATCGAACTCTTTACGCGGGCATGCGCTAAGCACTCATCTCCCCTACCCTCCAAATTCAAACTTTAGTACATTCGCGAGGCCTTTACTATGGCTCGAAAATTAGAAATTCGAGCCTTAGAGGAAGAGAAATTGCGGTTGCGCAACAAGAACTCCACTTTCCGAACTCCTGATTCTACCAATAAACCAAATACCACCACTCCTCACGCGTCAACCTCTTCTAAATCAAAAGGAGCTGTCCACGCGGTGATGGTCAAATCCCAACCACCGTCCAATACTCCACCAAAAACCACCTATAAATACAAAGCTGAGCCCACCAATTACACTCCCTTGGGAGAAACTTATGGCATCATCCTAGAGAAATTGCTCAAAGCTGGGGCTATCACCTTGCCCCCTGTAAAACCTCACTCTGGGTTTGACTCCACCCGCGCAATACCTTCCTGGTACAAAGAAAATGACTTTTGTAACTTTCACCGCGTAAAAGGACATAGTCATGAAAACTGCAAGATGTTGAAAAACATAGTGCAGGAAATGGTTGATGCAGGGGATATAACACTCGATAATCCTAACGCCCCTGCTAACCGAAATCTGAAAATTTTCAACAAGCCATTCCCGAATCACTCGTCCAGCAGCAACGTAAACCAAGATATCTTAGCTGAGGAGAGTGTTCATGAGATCCATGCAGTATTCGATACCCAGCCAAAAGCCTCTATCGAGAAAATTTTGAATCAAGCCTCTTCACTAACACAGGAGCCCGAACCTCCTTTACCACCATCAAGCCAAAGCGAAATCATTCCTTTACCCATAGAAGAGTTAGCTGCCCAGGCTTCCCTTCCCATTAATGAGTCTTCTTACACCACATCCCTACAAGACTGCGAGCGGATGTTGTCTAATCTATCCATTTCCCAGACGTCTCCTTCTACCACTCTTGCCGCACAAGAGGAGGGTACGCCACTCCTTTTGACATCCTTAGATGAGAAATCTCTCGCACCGACATCATTAAATTCTTTAGCCATGAGCGGACCCCCTCAACATGCCCATACGCCTGTAGTCCCTCATCACCTAAATCTTTTCAACAACCCGTCGACCTCTTAGCATCTACTGATACAGTGCCTCATCCGCCTCCTGTGTCACACCCGCAATGGATTGGAATTACAACTCACTTTTCCTCTGTACCAAAATTACAAATTACACCTGGAGACTGTCATTCCACAGAAGATAGACAGGCCCTATGGGAACGTTTGAGTACTCCTGTTTCTACTCAAATGCAAATGACTGATCCCGATGTCTCCACCATCTACCCGAAGTGCTTACAGAAGCTTAAAATGCCCCTGTTCTCGCCTTCACCCCCCTCACCTCTACCAAATTCCCCGTCCACTTCTATCAACTTAACGGATCTTCCCCTACGCAGGACCTCACCAATGCCCAGTCTAACACACCCGCCTAAGCGACTCGATTTATCCCAAAATAAACCCGCCCCGCCACCTAGGAGACAAACGCAATCCGGGCCTCTATCAAAACCCTCATCTTCACACCCACCTTCCATATTGGGACCTCATCCCTCCACCTTACATCAATATATCATACCTCCTTTGTTTTCTGCAAAACGACCTACGCCTTTTACACCTATACAGAGATCAAAGGGTATCACAACATCGTTACCCGCGTATCCGGTCCACTATCAACCCTAAACCAATCCCATCATCAAAGGATTTATTTTTGTCACTCCCCTTTCTCGTGGTTGTTTCCCATTTACCATGCCATCTGCAGCCTCATCATCTAACCATTTGACGCGTAACCGTGTCCAAGAAACCACGTTTAGTGAAAAACATGTGTCAGCACCCCTCGACTAAACCACCACCCATACGAACTAAACACGCCCAAACATTACCACAACCCACACAATCAATACCCTCATCTTCTTCTGATTTTGACCCACTCAAAGGATCCTACGCCAAAATCCTTGCTATGTTGGTGGAGAATGCGACCATCTCCTTACCCCCACTTAGACCTTATGACCCGTCTAAGCCCCGACCTGTGGATTATGATGAGTCTAAAATCTGCGCCTATCACCGCACACCTGGACATGATGTAGAAGGATGCAAAGCTCTAAAAACCATCCTTCGCCAGTCACCTCTTCCGGATCGAAAGATTAAGAAAAACAACTTACGAAGGGAGAGACCTCTAGCGTCAATTCCCTCTACTATACCATCTGTCCCCGCCTCACCAAGATCGATCATTATTACAACCCCACCTCTTGAAGACCATGAATTATCAACCATCTTCTTCATCTCGGGTCTACGAGATTAATATGATTAGTGTCGCATTACTCGAGAGACGAGAAAAACAATGGGAAAGCGAAAGAAAACACACTGCGGCATCTCTTTCTCCTTGACCACCCCGATTACACCACCACCTAAAGTGGTTATTCGTGGACCCGCCTATCCGTCTCTAATGGAGTTGCCCACCGAACCATGATCAAACAACTTCATCAATCGCAGTAAAAATGACACTATATGATCTCATTGGACCTCTGAATCTCATCGACAAGCTCTCGTTGAGATCCTTGAGGATAGAGGTTTTACCCAACGAAACCACGCTGTGGCCTCCATTCTAACACCCGATCACGTTGCCTCTCTCACCCAAACAATCCATCTCCCCACCATACGTCTCAAAACAACAAGCCGCTGCGGTTAGTTTCTCGGAAGATGAAATTATCGACTTTGGTCTGAAGACCACGACCTGCCCTTTTCATTTCCGCTTACGTCAAGGACATTCGAGTACGTCGGGTTATGATTGACGGGGGCGCTAGCCTAAACATCATCTCTTCAAAAGCCTTCCAACAAATGAACATCCCTTCTAGTTGCATGTGTGCCAACCCCATCATGTTGCGGTCATTCAATGATGCTATTACTTCTACCTTAGGCACCGTGATCCTCAACATTCGCGTAGGCCCACGTACTTTGCCCGAACTCTTCTATGTCCTTGAAGGAGAGTTCCAATATAATATATTGCTAGGTCGTCCTTGGATCCGGGCCATGGGATGCGTTCCCTCAACATTACATCGATGTATAAAATTTGAGTACGAGGGGAAGTCCTACACTGTAAAAGCTGATCCTCCCCCCTTCAAAACTTGCAATATGTTATACCGCCCAAACGATGTGCTTATACCAATTAAGACACCCATACATTCAACCCTGACCATCCTCTTCAATATACCTCAACTCAACCCACCTCATTGCACCTCTGTTGATGAAACCACCGTCGCACAAACCACTTCTCTTCCCGCAGCTAACATCCCAACCTCGGCCCTTAGTAGGCGTTTTCATCGCCTTACGGCCATTTGGGGAGTATCGCTTTATATAACGTTAGTTCTTTCCCTACCCCGCAGGAGTACGGACAATTACATGCACACCCCACCTACGACCGTCGCGTGGGGGAGATAATCTCTTACGGACCACCCCATTGTCGCACTAACCTAACATATGGGGGTGTTGACGCATCCTCCATTACCCCTGAACCTCCTCTTGGTGTGGTTCCCTTCCAATCCGATTTTCAATACTTGACAAATCGTCGTTTTGCCCTCACCTTCTTGACTCGCTGTGCGTGGAAAGGCTTTGGTTTTGGCCTTTACGAACAAGGCCGACATACTCTCATCCCCATCACCACACGCAAACATAATGATCGCAGTGGTCTTGGTTTTTCCGAAACACCTACGCAGGAGACACCTCCTGTCAGCTGTATCCTGGAAGAAGAGGACGTCGCCCCTACCGAACCATCATCACCCACTTTGCCATCATCTCCCACAGAATCGATGGACCCTGAATCTATCCCTCCTAACTTTTTTTTTTCATAAATGCTATCTTCATAGGTCCTCTCACTTATCAACGCGATAATGAGGACCCATCTTCTCTTCCCCTTCTGTATCCAGACATGATCGAAGAGGATTCACCTTTGATTAATGTTGTTGAATGCCAGGATGACGACTCCATCCTCACTTACCCAGCGCGGATGATTCTTATATTCAACATGCCTTACCATCGAAACTCAAACCATCTTTGAGCAGATCTACTATAGAAATCAACATCCACACGGAGGAAGATCCTCACATAGTGAAGATCGGACAATCACTTGACACATCGAGCAGAGCCGCCTTTACCACCTTTCTCCGTGCTCATGACCAAGCTTTCGCATGGTCTTACGGCGACATGCGGGAATTGATCCTACCATTGCCGTCCATAACATCACTCTAAACCCCGATTCCAAACCAGTCAAGCGAAATTGAAAAATGCATCCACGCATTGCTCTCTTGGTCAAAGAGGAGCTCCAGCGACTCCTTTTCTGTTTCCTTCATTTACTTTATTGACTATCCTCAATGGATTTCTAACATCGTACCTATCACGAAAGCGACGGGGGGACTTCGGATATGCACGGATTTCCGGGATCTTAACCTCGCTTGCCCTAAGGATGACTTCCCCCTCCCAAGTATTGATCAACTTGTTGATCTCACTGCGGGTCATGAAATGCTTTCTCTCATGGATGGCTTTTGAGTTCTGACCAAATTTTGGTTGCCCTGCCGATCAACACAAAACTGCCTTCATAACTCCTTGGGGAACTTTCTGTTACCGTGTAATGCCGTTTGGCCTTAAGAATGCTGGTGCGACCTATCAGCGGGCTATGACCTACATTTTCCATGACATTATGCACACTATCCTCGAAGATTACGTTGATGATCTTCTTGGCAAGTCTAAACATCGCAGTGAACATCTCGATGTTTTAACCATTATTTTTGATCACTTATTACAATATTCGTCCGTCTTGACCAAAGAAATGTGTCTTTGGTGTCCTTTCGGGGAAACTTCTGGGCTTTATCGTCTCTTTACGTGGCATTGAGGTCGATCCATCTAAAGTAAAAGCTATCCTAGAAATGCCCCCACCCAAAAACCTTAAACAATTGCGTAGTTTGCAGGGTAAACTTCAATCCATCCGGCGTTTCATTTCCCGACTCTCGGATCGATGTCACCCTTTTCATCACCTTAAAAAGGCGTTGCCTTTGATGGGTGAGGAGTGTCACAAGCCTTGAAGCTCTCAAAACATATCTCTTGCAGACCACTGTGCTTATCCCACCCCAGGACGACCGTCCTTTCTACCTTTATCTTTCCGCCACTGACCATGCTATAGGAGCTATGCTCGCCCATCGAGACCCGGCACGCCGAGAGCAGGCCGTTTACTATATAAGTCGTACCCTCGTGGATTACGAGACTAGGTATACACATGTAGAAAAATTGTGCACAGCCTATCATTAAATCGCCACCAAACTCCGACATTACCTCCTGAATCACAAAACTTTCGTCATCACCAACACAGACCCCATTCATTATATGTACGCCAAACCACACCTAAACCAACGCATCGCTCGATGGCTCATGCTCCTCGCCGACCTCGACCTTGAGTTTATACAACAGAAATCAATCAAAGGACAAACTCTTGCAGATCAACTTGCGGAGGCCCCTCTACCTGGGGAACAATTTACCAATTTTACCTTCCCCGACGAACTCATCGCCACTCTTTCGCTCGGAGAAGTGTCGTATCAAATGACCCTCTTCTTCGATGGATCTAAGTGCCAACGCGGCGGAGGAGCCGGCATTGTTCTCATCCCTCTTGACGCTGAACCTATGCCTCTTTCATTCCGACTTGATTTCCCTTGCACTAATAATACAGCGGAATACGAGGCCCTTGTTCTAGGTCTCCAAGTTGCGTTACACTTAGGTATCAAATCCATCAACATTTTTGGCGACTCTCAATTGGTAGTCAATCAAGTTACGGGCATCTACCAATGTAAAAACGAGGAACTTCAGAAGTACAAACACCATGTGGATTCACTTCTAGCTTTATTTACCCACTATTCTATACAAACCATTCCCCGCTCCACTAACAAATTTGCGGATACTATGGCTTGCTTAGCCTCGCAAATTCCCGCCGCGCCATGTTGACTCTACGAATTATTCGTTGTGGTCCAACAACTTTTGCCCCATCTATTCAGCCCGGTAGTTTGTATGATAAATACGTATCTACTAATTCACGGGATACAGTACCACCAATTTCATGACTACCTTACTGATCTCTGTCCTCCCTTTGATCTTACTAGTAACGTGCAAACGTGCTTTTCTTAAAAGTGTTTCGCGTTATGTTGTCATGGGGGGACTCCTCTATAAACGTGGCTTTGATGGTATCCTCCTTCGCTGTCTAACTAGCATGGAGGCCACTCATACCATCCAACAGTCCATGACGGTATTTGTGGTGGACATTTTAGCGGCCTTGCTTATGGTGGCTAAGCGAATCCTTCGCCTAGGTTATTATTGGCCTACTCTCAATAACGATCGCTATGAATATGTTATTAGCGTTTGTGTCATGTGTCAACAACATGCCAATCTTCAACATACTCCTAGCCACCGCTCTGAGTCGCACGAGATCTTTGGCCTTTCTCACTGATGGGGTTTAGACCTTATTGGTGAGATTCACCCGACCTCTTCACAGCGTCACCGTTGGATAATCACAATGACCGAATATTACACAAAATGGGTGGAGGCCGTTCCACTCATTTCAATCAAAAAAAAAATTGTCGAATTCATTAACCATCACATTATCATCGTTTTGGTATTCCTCATCGCCTAATAACGGATAATGGTAAATCTTTCAAAATAAGTTGTTCTGAAGACCTTTGTGACAACTTTGGTATCAAACTTAGCTTCTCATCGCCTTACTATCCATGAGCCAATGGTGGGTGAATCTTCTAATAAAACTCTAACCAAAATCCTCATGAAAGTAAATCGATGAATCGGAAGAAATTGGCACGATCACATTCCCTTTGCCCTTTGGGCTTATCGTACTTAGCATTCGTACCTTCCACTAATGCCACACCTTTTCATTGGTATATGGCAGAGGCTGTTTTGCCTCTCGAAATACAAATACCCTCCCTTAGAATATCTCTTCAAGATATTCTCACCAACGATGATTTCCGCCAAGAGCGGTTAGCCCAATTAGAGCTTCTTGACGAACGACGTCTTACAGCTCTCGATCACCTCCAAATCTATCAACAACGCATCAAGCGTGCTTATGATAAGCGACTTCATGAGCGTACCTTTAAGGTTGGTGATCTTGTCCTCAAAGAGAATCAACATGTAACCAAACTAGAAAAGAGCAAACGTGGAAAATTTGCTCCCAATTGGATTGGGCCTTATATAATCACTCACACCTATGGATCAGGCACTTATCGTTTAGCTTAAGCAATGGTAAACTGAGCTGAACCCCTTAATGCCTTGCATCTTCGACCATTCTCTTTGTTGAATCTAGTGTTATATCACTCCTTATCTACCTCTTTGCTCGTCCCTTGAGCTCATTTACCGCTACATACACTTTGTTTTCTATATCTCCGAATAAAATCAAAATCACTTCGCACCTCCCCTTGATAATGCCTTCCCCTTTTTTAGTCTAGTCCATGACTTTAAAGTATTAAAATAAGCCGTATTCTTATGGGATTTTCTTGAGTCAAACTTCCTACTAAACTAGATGCTTCACGCCAAAAGAACATCTAGTTATCTAAAATTAAATATAGACTGCTCCCTCGAAGGACAGTTATATGCCAAACTATTCTTCTTACTTATAAATGTTGCTCCCACTGAAGGACAGCTATGCACTAAAATCATCTCTCTACTTATAAATGAAATTGCCCCAGAAGGACAGCTATACACAGTCAGCCTTTATCCGAAGCTTCTCGCATTGATCAGCTTCGTGAAGACCTCAAGAATAATACAATCAATATCCCTTATAGACTTCCCGCATCGATCAGTCTACATTTAATAAAATACAAGCCTCCTTCAAAAGAACTCTTTGGGTCATGGACTTGTCTATTTAGGGTAGGTTCTCTTTCGTTGTAACAAGTTCTTTGTACCTCAGCTATATCATCCACATCACCTCACCATTTGTTCAACTCAAGGGACGTAACGTACACCTGATATATTGTGATCATACAACTCTTTTCAACTATGGACTTCTCGTCTATACACGGCACTTAGGGCTTCAGGCTCGTTCTACGTTGTGTGGTTTGTTTAGCTCTTTTCGCCTACGGAGCACTCTTTCCGCTTTGCCTCGCATCTAGAATTGTGTGTTGATCTTAATCAGGACACTATTCCCTACTACTTGGGTATGCTAACCTTTTTTACCTATACCTATACCTACACCAACAATATTATCCTACCCGGCACCAGACAACATTACCCTACCAACATCAAATTTTTTTACCAAGCGACAAATTGCCTAAACCATACCAAATTGCCTAAATTCACCCCTCCCACGATCCTAAGGGAGAACTACATCGATCGAGGCCCTTCCTTGCTTTGTGCGATGGGCTATGTAAAGGCACTTCGGAGACATGGGGTCTCCCAAGGTTAGCTCGACCATCCCCTACCATAACCTATCTTGTGTGGTGAATATAAATATTTTTGTGTATTTTTATTTTTCACATTTCTCTTTATCCTTTTTTCGAAACACCGAAAATCAAAACACCGACAATCTTATTATTATCATAACTCAAATCAACATACATATTCAGTTTTATTTAGATGTTAAACAAATACATCTTCTCTATCATCGACACGCAGGTCGGCATCCTTATTCTTATACCTCGCTAACATATACTCAGACCATCACAACTCATCCCGAACTAGGTGATGATCGTGATCGTCGACCCCTCTCGCCGGGCCTCTCTGTCCTCAAAGGTACCGCGGCTATTGGTACCGCCCACTGATCTGCCAATCTCTCCTGTAACATATGAATACGCCCTCTCGCATGGAGAACTCCAGCCTCTAGTCTCGCCGCCCGTGACTCCGCAACCACTAACAATCCTCTTGTCTCATTCACCTGCGTTTGGAGCTGCTGAACCAAACGCTGCAGACGATCCCTCTCTGCTGTAATCACCTGTGTCAGGGCGCTCACGTACACCTCGCAGTTCTGCTACCCACCATAATCTATAGGCCTCTGTCATTCCTGCATCCATTACCCTGCGATCAGCTGCTTTATCTCTCGAGCCCATACGGAGGTGTTGGCCGGGGTGGTGAGAATGCTGCCTCGGCATCGATCCTCATATATGGTCTATAAGCCTGTGGTATGTCCTGCACATATCCAAATTGTCGCCGCACGCGATCTATAGGAATCCTCTCATATTCACCTGGCCTGTGCCCCGCGATCCACCTCAATCGCTCTACACCTCTCAACTCCTCAGCTATGATTTCGGTTACCATATAGTTCCCGTAGGGCCTCCAACAGATATCCGCAACTGTCACTCTCTCCCATACCTGCCTATAATACTCAATGTCACCCGGCACGGCCTGAGATCTTGCCTCTTGTTCTGTCTGGACCCATCGTCGGAATCCCAACCTCTGTACTCCGGTCTCTCCTGCCTGTATAGATCGGCCTATTGGTCGCACACAAACAATGTGCTCATAGGCCCAACAGTGTAATAAGTATGAGCAATCCAACGTTGTCCTGTGACTTCGCCTACAAGCCCATAAACCCCTGTATAGCTCCGCCAAATATGCAGGTGCCCATGCAAACGTAACGTTCCTTTCTATCATCTCCCAGATAACACACATCAATGCCTTTGGAAATTTTCCCCTTAGCCCTCGTGTAATGCATAATACCCTCTGCTGCTATCATTAATATCACTGCTTTAACCTTGTCTCCTCGGGGTGTCTTTGCGCATACATTACCCCATATGTAAGCGATAAACCTCATTTGTGTCAAATCTCGTGCGTATGGACCAAATCTCTTTGTTATCGCTCCGTGCCGCATTTAGGTAGTGCACGATATCTTGGCTCTCTGTAATAGGGAGTCTCAAAATCGAAACACATCTTCGATATTCTTTGTCATCTCACTGTTGGCGGATAGAAGGTATTTGTCTCGGATTCCATCTCTCAATAGCTTTGTAACATACCATGGTTACGTGCGATTCGTGAATAATAACGGATTCCACTTAACCCCAAACGATTTATCAATGTCCATTCCGCTGGTGTTACATCCGCTCGGATTCGCGACAACAGCGCTGGCACACTATCATTCATCCTCAACCCTGTCTCTGCCTGCATACACCAAAACAACAAACAACCATTCAACCCGTTAGGGTCTTTTTCAAACATTCTGGAAATTTCTCCAGTAACCGGTACCGGTTATACGTAACCGATATCGGTTGAATAGCGATAATACGGTTCTCCTAACCATACCGGTCCTTTATCAATTTTATACACCTTCCTTAAAAACAACCACCTACGACAATAATTTGCTCGTTTCTTCGTTTTTATACATATAAACATACCTGGAACCCCTGATTGCCTACCCTGTACCACTTAGCTCACCTGCAACCCTTGTTATCATGTTTTCTCTCTCATATCTACCCACCTACTCTCCCCCATCTTACTCACGAAACATACAGTAATCAAATCACAAACAAAAACAATACCTCTTGAGTTGCAGCAGCTTGAGGTGGCCCTTGTCTGCCCTCCTGTCCTTGCCTGCTGGATGCTTCTCCTCGTTCGGCCATGATCACCACCCTTTTCAACTTTGTCTTTCTGCCTTCTGAACCTCGGATCACAATTCACTTTCCTTGTCTCTTTCCTTCTTCTCACCCAAATCTCTCATGCAAATCCCTGTCTCAGTCGTCAAAAAGCGTCGCGTTCGCGTATTTAACCTCTTGCATGGCTCTAAAATTAAAACTTAAGTTGCCACCCTAGCTTTTCTATTTTTAGAAAAGCTCATACCTAAATAACCGGTATCGGTTATTTAACCGATATCGGTCTATGACTACCGATATCGGTTCCCTAACCGATATCGGTTACACACCTTCCTTTTTGAAACAGGTTTCTTTTCTTCATTTCTCCTCTAAATTTTTGTCGCGCCCGCCTCTTTGCCTGCATAAACAACAAAATTTACCACATTTGTTCATCCACCACACATAGCATTATAATTTCATTAAACATCATTTATACCAATACACAACCATCAACTACAAATATCAAAAAACTATCAATCTATACATCATTTGGATCCAACTCATCAGTTACATATATCACACTGTCACAAAACCACCAATTTATCACATAACCTGTCATTCATATATACGCACAAAAACATCAGCATCATCTATCTATCAACATGTCAATTAAACTCATCACACATTCTATATATTACCAAACCATTAACAAAATATTTCAACACATTTTAAACACAGCATGTGGATCAAAACATCATCTATATATATATACAAATTTTCAACAATACAATGTGCCCTACATCGGGGCCTCTGTGATCACATAATATACCAAAGCCGGCACGCAGGCCGCAATACCTACCACAAATCTCGACTCGGCTCGCAGGCCGGTCTCTCATATCAAAAATATACTCGGCTCGCAGGCCGGTATCAAATGTCTGACCATACTCGGCTCGCAGGCCGGTATATAATAAATAAATAAATCAAAACAATGAATAAATGTAGGCACGCAGGCCTCTATCAATACAACCGGTTCGCAGACCGGTGCCCGTGTCCCTATACAAAACCACGTCGGGGATCTATCAGCTCTCCCCACCGCCCTCGGCACCTCTCCCCGCTGGTCCCTGTGGCGCCTCTCGCCTCCTGCCTGTCACAGACACGCCAGCTGTGGCTGCCCCTCCCTGAGATCTCTGGCTGTGCGAGGTCTCTGCTCTATGCGCTGCATATGCACGATAATCGACTCAGTCTTATCAAGAATATCCACGATAATAACGGGCCTCTGCTCTAACCTCCATATAGCGATCTCGCGCCACTGAAGGAACTGGGGCTGGTCCCCTGGCACCCAACACCACTATCCCCGAGCACTGTGCACTTTGTTTTGTGGGTGTGGCGCTGGTGGAGTCTTTGCTGCACAATGCTGCACGCACTTTTTGTGGCCGTGGTGGTATCGGGCTGTGGTGCTCTTTACTTGCTGAAATACAATTTGCTGTGCTGTACTGCACTTTGCACTGTGTTTGTCTTCTTTGGTGGTGGTCTTTGCCACTGTGCTGTACTGAGCAGGCACAGGCTAAATTTGCCCTGTAAAACCCCTATCGTGTGTCGTGCGTGCAGCTTATCCTGTAATCATTTGCTGCTGCCCGGAGCTGATCTCTCTCTGCAGTCACCGCTGCCAAGTCTGGCTGTGCGGGCTGTGCTACCCTCGCCGCTCTCTGTCCAGCCCACCAGACCCTGTATGTTGCCGTGCACCCGGCATCATCCACACCCCCACCTGCTGGTCTCTCCGCTACCCAGTCTGGATCCCAAGGCTGTGGTGCTGGCAGTGGGGCCTCTACATCATCCCTCCTGTACTGAGGGAAGGGAGGTGGCTCGTCCTGTGGCAGCCCCATCTGCCTGCGTACCCTCTCTAAGGGTATCCGCTCGTACTCTCCCGGCCTCCGTCCTGCTATCCAGAATGTATACTGGATCAGGCGCAGCTGTATGCGGGCTCCTCTGCCAGGCTGGTGACCTCTGTAGGGTCTCCATATAATGTCTACTGCGGTAAGGCCCTCTAGCATATGTCTATAGTAGGCCACATCCCGACCTGCAACAACTGCTCGTGGCTGGCCCACAACCCCCAACCACCTCTGAAAGCCATATCGGTATACGATCTGTGGCCCTGGCTGCTGGGGTAGCCCTACTGGCCTGATGCATACGATGTGCTCGTATGCCCAACAGTGCAACAAAAAGGTCGAACAAATACCAAATCGCCTCCTCCGGCGATAACCCCATAACTCCCTGTATAATTGCACCAGATATACTGGTGCCCATGCAAAACAGGTGTGCTCCTCCACCATCTCCAGTAGCACCCCCATCAATGCCCGTGGGAAGCGACCTCCCTCTGAATCCGGGAGGGCGAAGCAGGTGACCCCTATCATCATCAACACGGCAAGCCGTGTCTCATGTCTGTGTGCGCGGTACATGTCCCCATATCCAATGCTCGCGCTATGATATGTAAGAAGCGCGGCTGCATCCCCAAAAACCTGCAGTATGCTATCCATGGCAGTCTCTGAATCCACCTGGAAAACGGCCTCTCCCTCGATCGGTAGCCGCAGGATGCGATACACATCCTCTAATGTGACGGTCATCTCCCCGGTCGGCAGATGGAACACATTGGCCGCCGGATCCCATCTCTCGATGAGGGCGACCATCAGGCTGTGATCTCTGTCGATCGCTCTGTACCTCTGGACCCCGCCAAGCCCCACCTCGCGCATGATGGCCCAATGCGCCGCAGATATGTGTGGCCTCATCCGACTCAATAGTGGAGGCATCCTATCACGCATCGTCAGCTGGCTTGACGTGCTGCAAAATCAACCCGTTCTTAGACCCACTCGTTATAATAACATCTACTCTACCATCTACCCACCTTAAAACCCTATCAACCCAAAACCCAACCTAAAAACCCCACCCCACTCCACCCCACCCATACCCAGGCTCTCTACCTACCCTACCCACCCACCCACCCAAACCCAACCCACCCCACCCAACCCAACCACCCACCTTAAACCCAGCCCCCACCCCACCACCCCCACCCACCACCCACCCTATCCACCACCCCCACCCCACCCCACCCACCCCACCCACCACCCCACCCACCCCCCACCCCCACCCCCACCCACCCACCCCACCCACCCAACCCACACACCCCCCACCCGGACCCACCACCCACTCCTATCCACCCCACCCACCAACACCCACACCCTAAAAACCACTCCCAACCCACCCCAACACCCCCAACACCTACCCTAAAAACCACTCTCAACCCCTCCCCCCCCACCGTCGGCCCGACTGATACCGAGACCGATGCGGTCCCCTATTAAACCTCACCCCTCTGCTTTTTGCGACCGATCGTCTGCGGTCGCCTAGTGACAGTACCGACATCGGTCCTGTTTCTTGCCAGCAGAAGGCCGAACCGCATGCACGGCCCCAAAACTCATTTTTACCTATTTCTACCCATCCACCCACCCAAAACCCTAAAATTTTACACACCTAGCCGCCTTAGCCTATCTAACCTATCTACCCTCTCCCTTTCTCAAATTACCTCCATTTACCCATTATTTCCTACAAACTACCAATTCCTACCCAAATCCCAAAAACAACATAACTCAACCAAACCACCAAAATAAAGAGTTTAGAACCTACCGGTACGACAACACGTCGTCGTGGTGGGATGGGTGGTGGCGGTCCAGCTGGTCCAGCCCCTCCAGCTCCTCCTGCCTGTGCCATGGCTCCAATCCTGATCTGCTGGGTCCCCGGCCAATCACCTGCCGCCTCCTCAACTATTCGGGCCCACTATCAACTCTCTCCGCCAATCAAATAGCTCCACCTCACTCAATACCCCTCCAAATCAACTCTCCACGTCAGACAAGTCAAAATTTGGATTACAAAAAACAAAAGTGACAATGACAGGCCGTATATTTCTTTTTATAGGTTTTTCGACTTAAACCGATGTCGGTTTCCTTTTGCCTAGGAAGCCGGTATCGGTCCCTTAACCGATATCGGTCATGATGAATCGGCGTCGGTTTGATACCTCTTTACCCCATTCTTTGCCGTTCCTTACTCCTTGCCTCTTTTTTACCAATATCGCCTCTGTCCACCTTTGTTTGCACAACATTTGTTCCTGGTCCGGTGACCCAAGGCCTCGCCCTACCATTGGCCCCGACCCAAGGCCTCAACCTACCAATTGGCCCGACCAAGGCCTCAACCTACCTATTTGGCCCGACCCAAGGCCTCACACCCCTATTTGGCCCGACCCGAGGCCTCGCCCCACCTACCTTTGGCCCGACCCAAGGCCTCGCCCTACTGTTGGCCCGATCCAAGGCCTCGCCAGGCCTCGCCCTACCTATTTGGCCCGACCCAAGGCCTCAACCTACTGTTGGCCCGACCAGAGGCCTCGCCCCACTTATTTGGCCTGAGGCCACCCAAGGCCTCAGGCCTCGCCTACACTTATTTGGCCCGACCCAAGGCCTCGCCCTACCTATTTGGCCTACCTATTTGGCCCGACCCAGGCCTCGCCCTACCTTTGGCCCGGCCGAGGCCTCGCCCCTATTTGGCCCGACCCAAGGCCTCAACCTACCTATTTGGCCCGACCCAAGGCCTCGCCCTACCTATTGGCCCGACCCAAGGCCTCAACCTACCTATTTGGCCCGACCCAAGGCCTCGCCCCACTTATTTGGCCCGACCCAAGGCCTCAACCTACCTAATTGGCCCGACCTAAGGCCTCAACCTACCAATTGGCCCGACCCAAGGCCTCGCCCTACCTATTTGGCCCGACCAACGTTTTATTTTATCCATCCATCCTGTACCTTGTGTTCAATCGAGCTCACTTGTTCGTGTTTTAGCATGATTAGGGTCCTTGACTTGATCTGTCGACCAACTTTGTCTAGACCTAGACCGTGACGTTTATCTCAACCAAACCAACCATTTGAGTCTTTGCCAGAACATGCCTAAGCGTTCTGTACCTTACGTTATATACCCTGGAGCTACTTCTATGCCTTGGATACGAGGATTATATCACCCTTGTTTGGATAAACTATCGACCTTTGCCTATACATTCTTTGGTTTGCTTGTCAAATCATGTACCCTAGTCGTACTATTGCATTTCAACATGCGTCTGCTTCCTTGGACCTACACCATCACCTTACCATCCTCTCTACCACATATACCCTTTATCAACCCTATCCCTGATTTCCCGTTCACTCAATCTGTGATAGATTTGAGGGGGATTACCTATATCTTTAACATGAGAAACCACTTCATATTATTATGCTGCATGACTTTACGAACAAGCTACACGACAATAAGGGGCTAATGTAGACACCAAATTCGTGTCTCACGACCCCTTGTGACCCGCATCCCATTTCGCAACCTAACCTCATTACCTAAACTTCACACAATTATTTATTAATTACCTTGTAATTGATAAATCCACATCGCCTTACCTACCACCTCACTTGGCCACCTCACCATGACCTAGCCCTAACCCTAAACTAACCTAATTAGGACCCATGACTTGGTCTAGACTCACATCCATAACTAATGCCTCCTTACTCGCACCCAAAGCCGACCTTCTAGCCACTTGACCAAGCCCCATGGTGATCTCGGGAGAAAGCGGGGAAGGTGGGCTATTTTACTAAAAATAGCCTACTTTTTCCTAACCGATGCGGTTCTACTCTCGCCGCCGTCGTTACGCAACCGCCATCGGTTCCCTGTAAATGGGCTTCCCAAACCAAAACAACGGATCGGAATTTCATTTTTGGAGATCAGTCGAAGGATTTTTAACCAAAGGAGAGTCCAAAGCGATCGGCAGAGTCCAGAACTTCACTTGACCAAGCAGAGACGAGTAAAGAAACCAGAAGAGTTGGCAGCAAAGGAGATCAACTTGCACCTTCATCAAAAAAAAACCAGTAAGTTATATCTTGCATGTCCTCCATTATAACATTTCTTGTGCTTTTGGAATTGTAATCTTCCCAAATCCGTTCCTGAACCCATTATCTAACGTACCATTGCCTCTAACCATCATTCCTTAGCTTCTAACCATCCCATTTCTCAATACTATCCAAAAACCAGCCATTACAAACACCACAACCAGCCCAGAAGATCCTAGAACCAACCGGTATCGGTTATCAGTGACCGCCATCGGTTATAGATAGCGGCATCGGTTCCTTTGATCAAAACCAAGAAAAACTTGACCTTTTCCCTACCGGCCCACGAAACAATTTAATTGGTACTACGGTATTTTGTGTTAATTCATATTAGCGAGAACCGACCACCTTGAAAGGAAGTTTCATACTTCCACAGGCCCATGGCAGTTCCTCATTTATTATCTAATCAAAATCTTGTGGTCTTGTGTTCTTATTTGCAGTAGTCCTTCCAAGACAAAAGGAGTTCTTCGGATCACCGATCTTTCTCTACTACAGACGCGCACATCATCTCGACATTCTACGGGTATTCCTCCTAACCCTAACCTTATCTGCTTTATAAGGAACGAAGCATTTTCGAGTGAACAAAGAAAGGATAATGAGAAAGGTCACATAGAGGAATATACGTAGTCAAGACACATCAAATCTGTGACTATTCGTGGAATTATTTTATTTTTGTGTTTAAGTGACAAAAGCATCAGTCTACTTAGGGGTGGTTACACAATCTTTGATTTGTAAAGGAGGAAGTTACACAACCACCACTCAGACAGTGGTTGGTTACGCAACCGTCACTCTCCACAGAGGGGCGGTTATAATTTTATTTTTTTCACTTTTCTTCTGACATTTCGCTCATCTCGACATTCTCGTATTCCTCTGACCTGATTCTTGTTTGAAGTCGGCGGTGGATAATGAGAAAGTCACGTAGAGGGTAGTCAAGACACATCAAATCTGTACTATTCGTGGAATTATTTTATTTTTGTGTTTGTGACAAAAGCATCAGTCTACTTTCTTCAATCTTTGATTTGTAAAGGAGGAAGTTACCTGACCACCACTCTGTGCACGGGGTTGGATCGTCACTCTCCACGGAGGGCGGTTACTATAATTTTATATTTTGTACTCTTTTCTTATAATTTTCTCTCTGGGATCATTGATTCTAATGAAGTAGTGTCTTTTTGGATCCTTGTGGATCACTATAACATACATATCATTCACTATTTATTTTTACCTTTTAACTTCTTTGTTATCTCTTTGAACTCGCTTACTTCCACACAAAACACAAAACCAACCTCTCTATAAGTCTATTCCTATTTCATCATACGACTATATGACTTCTATATAATCTGTTTGTTAGTGTTTTTGAGATCCTACACCCTAATAAAAACATCAACTCATAATATATTTAAACTCAAATCCTTTATTAACATCAATTTGATTGAGCTCAAGTCAATAACAACTATAAATATTCAGATCAAAACTTTGTTTTTAATACCATTTTACTTCTTGATTATTTTCCAAATTTAACCTCTTCATCTTCTAATTTGACATAAGAGAGGACAAAGAACAAGTTTTGTAACAACCACCGATCTATTGAATTCTTTAAGAGTCTAATCTCTTTGAGTGCCACCTTCCATCTTCTCTCTTTGGGCCAAAAATTAGCTTTCTAACTCAATAATATGACACTATATCATGCTCTTGAACATCGACAATTATTGAGCGGTTTAATTCACGACAATTTTTTTCACATTCATTTTGAGGTTATAATGAATCTATTTGACTCTTCATAAGGGTATTATAATCTTGATTGAATCAAAATGACATGATGTAGTCCTTGAAAGAATGCTTCAAGCAGTGCGTGAAATCACGATGAACCTTGAGCCACTGTAACTCTTAGGGAATTCAACACAATTCATGGGCATATCTAAGTGAATAATACCATGTTCCATCTATTTGAGAGGTTTCAAAAATTTAGAAATAATTTACAAAGAAATGTGCATTAAAATTTACCAAACCAGGACCCTGCATAGCTGCATGACTTTGAAATACAAACTGTCAAGGAATTCTCGAGGAATACTTAGTGAAAATGAAAAATTCTTTTCACAACCAAAACGTGCCTTCAAGACAGATCTTTACACAAATTTTTGAGAAATTTTTGTTGGGTGAATGATGAGATTCAACTAAAAACCCACTTTAAACCCTAAAGGTAGGGTTTGAAATACTTGGAGAGCCCAAGACCATTCAAAACTCAATTTCTCATTCATTTTTGAATAAAAAGCAAAAGTTCAGATTTTTGTAGGATTTTCGGACAATACTTCACCTTTTCAAATCACTTTTACATCTTAAATAAGCTCCATTTACTCCCAAAAAATAAAAATAATGTACAATGATGAAGGAACAAGACAGTATATTAGGTGTTGAGCTAGAAACATTTTTTAAAAGTCTTGAATAAAAATTTCAAATGATATAGAGAAAAAATATTCATAAAAAACTTAAAACACGGTGATTATGAAGCTTCTTTAGGTCAAGAAACAAGTCCACCATGATTGTTCATGCCTCGCACAAAAGAGGTTCAATATTCATATCGACTGATTTGAAGTATCAACCGTTCTTCAATCACTCTTTCAAAAAATTCACCTTTGAAGGAATAAACTTTCCACCCACATTATGATGTTCAAGGATATTTTGAGATTTCCTTATCTCGAAATATGAAGCTTATCAAGCAACCACACAGAGAAACTGTATACAAGCTCTACAAAAAGTAGCTAAAATTACACTTGAAGGATCTCAACATAAAATTTCATGAAACCCGACAATTTCATTGCACCACATATTGCGAGGAAAAAAATCTTGGAGGCTTAAAAGCATGATTGCTCCAAACCTAGCCATGCACATCATAAGAATGCCTATATAGCATAGTTCACCTTGAAATCAATGGGATCTTCATTTTGACTTATATGAGGTCTCTTATGCTTCTAAGAGATGCATCTAGATTGCAATGGTGTTTTAGATTAGGAAAATTTAAATTTTGCCACTTAACTCAAGAAGAAGCCTTGGAGAAAGAGCAAACACCGACAAAAGAATGCTCATAAATTTGTTAAAACATGTCCAATTCAAATAATTTTTTTAAATATATAAAGATTGGATACCTATAAAAAAATGATTTCTATGATTTATCTGAGGATGCACTATATTTTTTCTTGAGTGTTAAGAATCTAGACACCTTATTATGTAATTTTCAAAATCATTTTTAGAAAAACTAGCATAACTTTCACATACCTTCTCATAACTTGATGAAAATTTTCTGGAGAACCAAAACTCACCCCTATACATTATCCATAAGATAATTTTTCATATTTATTCATGTACTCTTCTATTCCATCTCATTTTCCTTAGTCTACACTGTTAGTTCTCAAAGCCAATTTTTGTGAACTTTTGAATTTTGACTCTAGGAGATAAAATGAGCCTTGTTTTTCTCACATATGTTGTAGAAACTATTCCTAGGCTACTCCCATGATCACATGACCTTGCCATGACCTGTACCAACTTATCACACCTCATTAGGCTCTAGAAACAAGCCTAAATGGGCTAGTTTCAACTGCAACTTCCACCAAATGACCTGATACACCTATAAGAGATCTTTCTTATACTTGAAACAACATTACTAACCTTTAAAATATCTAAAACTAGAAATAAAAGTTTTAATATTCCTTTAGATCAACCACCTCACTATTTGAGCTTGTAGCACCTTGAAACCAATCTAAAACCATGCCTAAAACCAACTTGCACCACACGAGAACCATTGAAAACAACCTGAACTATATGATCTTTCACTCTTCCTTTGCCATCAATTCCATGTGACATCAATGAAAACAACCACCAATGCAACATGGTGCAACAATATCCCCTTTGTCATTGATGGAAATAAGTTGAAACTTTGATGGAAAATTGATATGTTGACATCTTCAAACCATGAATTCAAGTTTCTGACACACTCTCCCCTTTGACATCTATAACAAAGTTTTACAAACACAAAATATGATTATCTTGAAAGGAAAATAAAATAGAGCAAGTTCATACCTTAACAATCTCTCCTAGAAAGATGTTGCTCTCTTGCCTAAACTCATGTACCTTCTTTGAGTGACCTCTGCTTGACTAAAGAAAGCTCCCCTGATCTAATACTTCTTATTTTACATTTATTCATGTTTTCCATCACTTCCTAGGCAATTATTATGCTTAAGATCCCAAAATCTTCCCCTAAATAGGTCATTTCATTATTAGGACTATGATCGATAAATAAAAACTTCAATATATCTAGAATTTTTTTCCAAGCTTGAATGACATACTTATCATGAATCATTTTCTCTTGTGACTCCCCTGAGAAATTTCTCCATGTCTTAATTTCTTATCTCGAGGAGAAATCATTCTCTTTGCTAGAGTTTCAACATACATTTGATCAGGTCTTTTACACTCTTTTTACATATATAACCTTCATGTGTCGATACATGCTTACCTCGAGTTATATTAGAAGGCATCATCTATTTTGTTTAAACCACTTTGAAGCACTTGAAACAATTACCATGTTTGAACAGACACTTATCACATACCTAACCATGTATTATTCGTCACCGATATAGGCATTCAACAAGCCTCATATCTCCTCTCTGGACTTGTTTTCTTCATACTTAGCTCTTTTTAAATCTCTATACTAAACATTTCTTAAGAAGACCACTTATGGTTTTGACATCTTTGATGCTTCCTCTTATCAAGCTTCCTTTTTAGGCCTAACAATACCTTTATATATTGAGACAATGATTACTTGGATCACATGTCAATGAAGAATTCTAGTGGTTCTTGGAATACTTTACATGCTTCATCAATACCTTATTACCAATGCCAACATGTCCCCAAAATTTCAGGACTCCACTCAACATACATATTCTTATATTTTACTTTTTTAATTTTACTTCTAGACTCTCACTAGGTCTTGCACATAAGTCTATCATGTATAACTCTTAATGTAGTAATTTTAAAGATGAAATGGGGTTATATTTAGGAATCCATTATGGCCTTCTTATTATGTTTCAAATTTTAGACTCGAATCCACAACCACACCTTGGTTTATTTTTTAAGTGATTTGATTCTTCTAGCCCTTCCTCACTCTTTCTCACAATCCAATCTTATCATTAATATTTAACTTTCCAAAATCATGGATAGTCAATTTAGTTTCTTGAGTGTAATGGACTTTGAAGACCTTATAGTTCCTCTTGATGGAATCCACCTTCAAATATCTTCATAGGTCTCTTGACCTTGTAAAATCCATTTAAGAACATCATATTCCTATAGGTCACTTTCTTTGATGATCAACATATGACCCTTTTATTACCTAGCAGACCTTTCCATATTTGGTTGAGATTCATCATGGACTTTCCTTGAGTTAAATACCTTTTCATTTCTAAAATGCACTCACATTTTTATTGAACCTTTTCATAGAATGCACTTGTAAGCATGACTTTGAGGTTTCTAATCTCTATATGCACTTTTTCAAATTTAGTACACCCATTATTAGTAGCTCTTTCAAGACCTATTATGTCCTCAAGCAACCCTTAACTTTATGTTTTCATATCGTTAGGGAAATTGAGAATCATATATGTACTTAGGATGCATTTTCATAGACCTCATAGTCCACGGGAACTCATACTTTGTCTACATCACTAAGCTTCTTATCTTCTTTTACACTTTCTTACACATAAAGTTTCTTCTTGGAAGAATTGATTCAAATCATACATTTTAGTAGATTCATTGCTCCATCAAATCATATTGTATTTTCAAAACTTGTTTTCACTATTAAAGAGAAAAATTCTTAAATCTCATTTACAAATCATTTTGAAGGTAAAAATGCCCTGATTTCATGTTTTAAACCAAGTTACAATCATGCACACTTCCTTTAAAGGAAAATTAATATCATTTTCATGACATCAACCTTGAACAAATTTGATCAATAGGTATTTTACTTGTGAATTGTCTTGATACAACACAAATATTTACTTTGCATAACCCTGATTTAAGCCTTTAAACTCATACCACTAACAAATTTGGTTGAGTATGAAGATAATTAATACACATCCTTCACAATTTACATTATCTAGGTAACCTTCATCACCTTAAACTTTACACAAGTATTTTCAATGAAATCATACATGTGGTGAAATCTACATGTAACCTTTTGTATCTTCTTTGAAATCATGATCTTTGAAGCCTCAATAAATATGTACAGTTGCAATTTATCTTATGAAACTTATAAATGCTTGATCATAAAACTATGAGTTGTCATTTTGCATAGAATCCTCTTCATACAAATCTAATGTAGTCCTAAAGATTGACATACTGTTCCCATCCATTATGCTTTATACTAAACTATTGTTTGTAGCTTACATTTGCATACTTCCTTACCTAGAAAGGGTAACATTTTTCACTCTTTCACTCATTGATTAGCATTATGAAGGATATTTTAGCACAAGCCATAAGTTTCATTCATAAACTTGCATCTTTACTATTGTGGAGCATGTGAAATCTATGACACCTATACTAATGCATCTTTCAAGCCCTCACACATTTGAATGACCTTAGTCTCTGTAGTTGTGCATTTTATGAGAAAATCCAATTTTGCATTTGTTCAACTTGGAAGCAAGACACTGATACCAACTGAAAAAAATCATCACTGCCTTCAAAGTACTATACCTCATGATTCTTAGCATTCTAGAAACTCTTTAGAGATAGAATCTCACTTACAACCTCAATTGTTTCATACATCATGGTCTAATATTTCTAAGACAATATTTAAAGCTCCTTTGGAAATATTTAAGAAACTTCAAGATGATTTTCCATCCCAGAACTATTTCAAGTAGATTTACAGAAACAAAATTTATTTCATACCGGAGGTTCCAACACAACTATTATGAGAAAATAGATTACACAACTCCACATGTAATGATCATAACTAGATGAATAAGACCATATACTTCACCTTTTCCTTTTTTATATGGAGGGTTTGCAACATGAGCACTTGCTAATGATGATTCTTCTTAGGTACACACCATGATTCTTTCAAAGAGAGTAAGACTTATAGAATCCTAGAGAAGGCACTCTATTCTTGATAGACTCTCTCAAAACAATAGGAAGTCATCAAAAAGGCTTGATGACTCACTCTTTCCTTCTCTTTCTGTGAATCCTTGTCTATCTTATTTGATGTACTATTGGATATTCTACATTCATCTTCTGAGAATTCACTTCTTATCAAATGTATATGGTGTGCCTTATTTCCTTGTCTTCTCTTGAATATGAGTGAGTGTTCTTCATGATTGGTTCTTGGCTTTCTTTCACTCTTCTTTCTTGATCATCTACTCTTGATGTCTTTCTTGAGCTTGCATCATTTTCCCATACTATTTTATCATCCTTCTTTTCTTCCTCAACTCTTTATTTTTCTTCCTTGACATTATATATCCATTTGTCTTTCTTATTTTCAAGGGTTTTTTTAACCATGGGTGACTTAGGCTCATTTTAGGATTGATCTTCATATTTAAAGTCTTATTAGTTTTTATTTTGAAATCATGCCACATGTTATTATATTCAAGAGACTTATGGTAGCGTCTTGTAAAATGACATTTTCTATGACAATTGAAACATATAACATAGTTCTTGCTCCTTGAGTCTTCTTCTTTCCAATACTGAATAATTGGTTCCTCTAAGAAATGTATTGCTACATGACCTTTTTCTTGACAATTGAAACACACTACATTCCTCTCATATTCATTTTTATAGTTTCTCCATGGGTATTCTCTATCAAATTTCTTTATGCAATTCTTAGCTCTATGTCCAAAACCATAACATGAATAACAATATCCATTAAAATTTCTTTCATACCTAAAAGAATTAGGTTTCCTAATAGGTTTAGGCCTTCTTGAATTTCCTCTTAGTTTTCTTCATGTTTGAATGTCCACTTGAACTAACATTGTTATCTTCACTCTTCTTTGTAGTCTCTTTAATGAAACCCAATCCAGTTTTTCATTTGTTGCCTTTTTCTTATCCAACATTTCATTTAGAGCTTTAGATATCTTTTCTAAATTTCTATACATATTTAGTCTCTCTGTTGCTTCCTCTAATTCATCTCTCAAATATATCATCTCTTCTTCATATCTCATGCAAGTGTCTTCTTTGGCATGTAGAGATTTTGTCACTATTTCAACCTAATATTTCAGCTCTATACTAATTTTGAGATGCTCTTTCTCTTTATCTATGAGAGATGTTGAAACCAGCTCCAATTGTGCCTCAATATATTTGATTCCATCTTCATCTTTCTGATTTTTTCTCTCCTCAAGAAGTTTTATCTTCTCTTCATACTCTTTCAACTTGGTCTTCAATTTCTGTTTTTTTTCCTTTGATATTTTAGTTCATCCAGAACACTTATTAGTTTTTCTTCAAGATTTACTTTTCCTCTTCATCTCTTCATCTCAATTTTTTCTTGCAAGTTGAGATACAACTCAACTTTTGAGGCAACAACCCCAAGATAATTTGATTCGAAACTACTACGGGAAATTTTGCATGCTACAAATTTCAAGGAAGTAACAACTCCCTAGAATTTAACTAACTACAATTGATCATATGTAAGATACTACTTACAAGAGGCTCCAACCCCCTATGTGCTAAGTTATAACTTATACTTGTTCTATGATTTGGTCACACTTTGTTCACATGTCTTACAAAGATGGTAATGACCTATAGATTTTCTCACTTTTCTATTCTGCTCTTGATTCTAATGATTATTAAATCAGAGCTAAAGTATTCTCTTCCATATCTAATACATAAACCTCAAGAAACTAAGTATTAAAAACATTTAAATATCTTTACACTTTATACCTAAACCTAGATTTCATGTACGACACTTTCACACACAAGCACTGCCCTGCATTCTCCTTTTGAATCAACATTGTCCTACATGTGCCTTAATCATTGTTTTCACAAGCATAAATAACCTAGGTTTGATCTCGGGTTTTTCAGTCATACTCCTTGCACTATTTTCTATATTATCATGTCCCAAAAATAAGCATTAACCCATCTAAACAACCTACCCCTTCATATGACATTCATACTCCATGATTTTCTCACACATTAGTGTTATTCTTTGCATAATTGTTCCACACACACTCTGTTTTTGTACATACTCCTTCAATTTTCTTCACCCTTATCTTTTGTATCTCTGTTTATCTCAATCATGCACACACACCTCTCTCTTGAATTTTTCACTATTATCAATCGATCAATTCACCTTAACTTCTATATCCACTCACATTAACTATGACATGTCAATCACTATTTCACTTTTTACCTTTTCAACTTCTTTTTATCTACTATTATCCCTTTGAAATCTCTTACTTCCACACAAAACACAAAACCAACATCTCTATAACTCCACCGTTATTTTATCATATGACTGTTTGACTTCTATATAATCTGACTATTAGTCTTATTGAGATCCTACATGCTAATAAAAAACATCAACTTGAGCTATATTTCAACTCAAATCCTATATTACCTTCAATTTGATCGAGTTCACGGAAATAACAACTATAATTCTTTAGATCAAAACTTTGTTTTATATACTACTTGTCCACATTTTACCTTTTCAACTTCCAATTTGATCTCAATGGGGAAAAGCACAAGTTTGTAACTACCACCAACCTTTTGACTTCTTCCAAATTCTAATCTCTTCAAGTGTCACCTTCCATCTTCTTTCTAATGGACCAAAACTTAGCTTTCAACTCCATAATATGAAGACCAGTATCATGCTCTTGAACACAAACAATTGCTTAGTGGATTGTTCACTGAAAATGTTTTTCACATTCATTTTGAGTTTATAATGAATATATTTTAATCTTCATAAGGTTATTTGAATCTTTATTAAATCAAAATGACATGATGCACATCCTTGTAAGAAGACTTCAAACTTGTCAATGAAATCACGATGAACCTTGAGCCACTTTAACTCCTTCTAGAGCATTCAACACAATTCACGAGCATATATAAGTGAATAAGACCATGTTTATCTATTTTATAGGTTGAAAACATTTTTAGAAATAATTACAAATAAATGTGCATTAAAATTTACCAAACTAGGACCCTTTATAGTTACATGACTTTGAATAAGAAAGCTGTCAAGGAATTCTCGAGAAAAAATCCATGAAAAAGAAAACTTCTTTTTTCAACTAAAATGTTCCTTAAAGATGAGCTTTAAAAAAATTCAATAATTTTCATTGGGTGAATGATGAGATTCGATAAAAACCCACTTTGAAACGTTAGAGGTAGGGTTTGATAGACTAGGAGATCCTAAGACCATTCAAAACTCAATTTCTCATTCATTTTTGAATGAAAAATAAAAATTCAAATTGTTGTAGGATTGTTAGACAATACTCCACCTTTTAAAATCACTTTGACATCTTTAAGAAACTCCATTTACTCCCATAAAATAAAAACAATGTACAACGTTGAAGGAACAAGACAATATATTAGGTGTTGAGATGAAACATGTTTTAAAATTCTTGAATAAAAATTTCAAATGATATGGAGCCCAAATATGCATACAACACCTTAAAAAATAGTGCTTAAGAAGCCTCTATAGATCAAGAAACAAGTCCACCATGTTTGTTCATGCTTGCACAAAAGAGGTTCAGTCTTCATATTGACCGATTTCAAGTACTAACCATTATTTAATAAATCTTACAACAAATTAACCTTTTATGGAATAAAATTTCCACCAAAATTATGATGTTCAAGGATATTTTGAGTTTACCTTCTCGAAATATGAATGTTATTAAGTAGCAACACATAGAAATTGTATACAAGCTCTACAAAAAGTAGCCAAAAGTACACTTTGGAGATAATCTATCAAAACCATTGAGACTTCAAGGATCTCAACATATAATTTCATGAACCCATACAAGGTCATTTTACCACATCTTAACAAGGAAAAAATATTGGAGGCTTAAAATTATGACTACCCCGACCTAGCCCTGCATAACACATGTATGTCTATAAAAGCATATTTCACCTTGAAATCAATGGGATCATAATTTTGGCTCATATGAGGTCTCTTATGATTCTCGAGATATTTATATAGCTTATAAAAATTATTTAGAGTTGGAAAATTGAAATTTGGCCACTTAATTAAAGAAGAAGCCTTGGAGAGAAAGAAAACATCGACAAAATAATTCTCATAAATTTTTAAAAACCTATCTAATTCACCTAAAATGTTTTGAAATATCTCAAATATTGGAGTGCTATAAAATAATTACTTCTATGATTTATTTGAAGGAAGTACTATATTTTTCTTGAGTGTTAAGAAGCCAGACACCTTATTATGCATTTTTCAAAAAGTTTGTTTAGAAAAACTAGCATAACTTTCACATACCTTCTCATAACTCGATGAAATTTGGTCTAGAGCACCAAAAATAACCCCTATATATGATACATAAGATTATTTGTTATAATTATATCTATAATATTCTATTCTATCTCATTTTCCTCAATTTGCATTACTAGTTCTCAAAGCCAATTTATGTGAACTTTTGAATTTTGACTCTAGGAGGTAAACCAGGCTTTGTTTTCCTCACACATGTTGTAGACACTATCCTTTGGCTGGTACTATGCTCAAATAATATTTCCATGACCTGTACTAACTTCTCACACCTCATCAAGCTCTAGAAACAGCCAAAATGACTAGTTTCAACTATGCAACTTCCACTAGATGACTGAATCACCTGTGAGAGATCTTGCTCATTCTTGAAACAACATAATAACATGTAGATGATATAAAACTAGTAATACAACATATAATATGATTTTAAAGGTCAAAAGCCTCACTATTTTAGATTGTAGCACCTTGAAACCAACCTAAAACATGCCTGATGCTTCCTGAAACCAACTTGGACCACTAAGCACCATTGAAAACCACCCGACCTACATGCTCTTTCAATATTCCTTCTCCATCAATTCCATGTGACATCAATGAAAAGAACCACCAATGCAACAAGGTGTAACAAAATGCATGTTGTGAGGTGTAGTGTTAGGCTTATGATCCCGATGTTACATCTTCGGTTCGACTCTCACCATGGTTTACCAAAACCTTTTTAAGGGTGGATGATAAGCCCTGAGCGAGTGATGAAGACATGTTGTGAGGCATAGTATTAGGATTATGATCTTAGTTTTACCTCTCTAGTTTGACTCTCACCATGGTTTACCAAAACCTTTTTAAGGGTGGAGGATAGTTGAATCGGTGATGAGGGCATGTTGTGAGGTGTAGAGTTAGGATAATGATCCTAGTGCTACATCTTCACTTCAAATCTCACCAAGGGTTTCTAAACAAAATTAATATTAAGTAACACTAAATTTGGGAAAATGGAGAGTGAGGATTTTGAATTTGGTAAAGAGCAGAAAATGTGTGCAAGCCGAGGTTGTAGGGGATTTGAATGTGAATCTTCATTATGGGAGGAAAGATGCAAACTTTACAATGAAAGAGACAAGGTGGAGTCACCTAAGGGGCTCGTAATCAAGTGGGAGAATATGGTTTTGGAAAGAAACCAAAAAGGTACCTTCTTTACTTTGTCAACCTCTTTGCAATTTGAATGGTTTTGCCTTGGACATTCTGGACTAACTAGCAGAGAGTGTTTTTTCTTCAATGAGAAACACTATCCTAGATACAATTAAGGGAAACTTCCCCAATATAAATGATTTTTAGAAATGGGCATGCTAGAAGTGGATTCCAAAAGGATCTATGGATATAGTGGCCTATGCAAACTCCTTTTTTGGTCAACTTATCTCTCAAATTAGACCTTATTAATATCCTTGTTGGGGCCCACAATTCATGGGTAGGGCGGTGGTGCTAGTTCAAAAGTGGAAAATGGGTTTCAAACCCTTGAATCCATTATCAAGGAATACCCGTTATGGGTTAGAATCCTAGGTTTTCCTTTAGAACACTAGGACCTTCATATCTTTAAGGGAATAGAGAAATTTATTGGCTCTTTGGTTATTATTGAACCCATTACAATTGCTAAATCTTGATTTATTTTTACATGTTTCTATTTCAACGTCGCCAGATTTTGATCTCCCCCATAACATATATCTTAAATATGAATGGGGTGTAATTCTATAGAAAATTGATTATGAGTTTGCACCTTTCATGTGCTTTTCTTGTTCTGAGTAGGTCATAATGCCAAAATGTGTCCAAAATCCAAAGAAGAGGTTATCCTTAAGGCCCAACTTAAAAAGAAATAAGGGAACTCTAGGGAAGAGTTGAAGGGCAAAGGAATCATGAATCAAGATGCAAGTGGTCCCTATAATATAGTTCCCACATGGATGTAAATTAACAAACCATATTTTTTAAGAATAAAATCTTAGAACATATAGTTTTGTTAATGGAGGAAGTTACAGTGAGTTGATTGTTAAGAAAAGGTCAACAAACAGGTAGTTGTGTGTGAACTAGAAAAAATGGAGAAGATAGTGGAAGTTTCTTGTTTACAAAGAGATAGTATCATTGGATCCATTGTGCAAGACACCATGGATGCTAGCTTCTTTGCACAAAGACCCGAGGAAGAACCCCTAGAAACCAATAACAAGTTTAACTTGTTGGATATCCACCTTGAGGATATTCCCACAGTTGAAGAGGACTTACAATGAATCCTAGAGACTAATAAAAGTGATGATAGGTTAGAATCCTCATACCCAAATGTGTCTTCTTCTCAAACTAATGACAACCTGTCCAAGGAAGATGAATCCAAGAAATTTTTAGTAAGCACAAAGGAAGGGGAGAATGAAGTTCCCAAAGGGTCGAGCTCCCCTGTTCTAACCTCAGTGGAAGCAAATAAAAGTAAAAGACTATCTCCAAAAAGGAAATATACTCCCAAGACAAAAGAAGCTTCTAAAAAGGAAGATGTGGGGGCCAAAAATCCTCTCCAGGTAGACCATCAGAAAAACAAGATGGGAAAGAGCCTCCATGAAGGAAATAATGGAAGGATGACAAAGACCATTGGTGTAGGCAAAAGATATATCTACGATAAATGATTGTTATGTCTTAGATTATGTGGGGTTTAAATAACCATAGTAAACATAGAATTCTAGAAGATATTAGGAGTACCAAGAAACTTGATATATTGATTTTACAACAAACAAAGATGAATCAGGCTAGGATGGAAGATTTTAGTATTTTTTGGAAAGAGGCTAGCTTCCACTATCAAGATTCGATTAGAGCATTGGGAGGACTGATTTGTATGTGGAATAATAATGTTTTGGAAGGATACCCTCTATTTAATAGTCAACATCATATAGCCATTTGCTTCACCATTATCAGCTCCAGTAAACAATTTATCCTCTCAAATTCTTATGCCCTCAAATCTAACACAGGTAGATGGGTTCTTTGGGAGGAAATGAAAGGTTTCAAAAATATGTTTAATCAGCCAAGATGGATTATAAGGGTGACTCAAGATTCTCATTGATACCCTCCAAAAATAAAGGTGGTGTTAACTCATATAAGAAGAGTATGCGAGACTTAGATAACTTCATTAGCTATAAAGGGGTATTGTATCTTGTGCTTGGTGGATCTAAATATATCTGGACCAGTAGATGTAGTGAATATGATTTGATTCAAATCAGATTAGATTGTTTCTTGGTAAATTATCAATGGATTTAGGAACAATAGTACTCTCTTTCCTCTATGGCTCGTATAGGGTCTGATCATAACCCAATCATCCTTAACTATGGTGAAATGGGGAAAACTAAAGGTAGACCCTTTAGGTTTGAAAATATGTGGACTATCCATTTGGATCTGAAAAATGATAGAGGAATGGTGGAACATTGAAACCAGAGGAAACAACATGTTCCAAGTGACAAATAAATTAAAGAATATCAAATCAAAGATAAAAAATGGAATAAAGATACTTTTGGCAATATCTTCTTACAAAAAAGTAAATTTTTTGAGGAACTTCATGAATTGGAAGATATGATGGAAGAAGGAGGTTGGAGTAGTGAAGATAAAGATAAGGAAAAATTTCTTTTAGTTGAATTTCACACTATCCTATGCAAGGAAGAAATTTACTGGAAGCAAAAGTCCTAGAATAAATTGGCTTAAAGAGGGTGATCAAGTAATACAAAATTCTTTCACATTTCAGCTACTATTAAAGAAAATAAAGGGAGGATTCAAGAAATAAGAAAACAAGATGGTGAAATGGCAACTGAGGCTATGGATATTTCGAATACCATCATTTCCTTCTTCAAAAATTTGTTTAATAAAGGTTAATATCCACCCAAGAACTCAATCATTGAAAATCTAAATATTTTTTAGTATGTTATAATCCATGAGGAAAACAAAGAGATGTTTTCCATTCCTTTGGAGGAAGAAATCAAAGCTATTATATCTTAAATGGAAGGGGATAAAACCCAATGACCAGATGGATTCCCTAAATTTTTCTTCTAGATTTATTGGGATATTTTTAAGAAAGAGGTAGTTGCAGCTATCCAATACTTCTTTTGATCCACTAGCTTGCTCAAGAAATTTAATGATAATTTTATAGTACTCATTCTGAATAATCAAGGATCTAATGATTTGGTGGATTTCAAACCTATAAGTCTTTGTAATACAATGTAAAAAGTTATGGATTTTAGGATGAGGTAGGTATACGCACCCAAAATTGCATGTTCTACATTGTCAGAAAATGGTTACAAAAGTCCCCAATGATGATTCAAGTCCTTTGAAGAAAGTGTTTGAGCTCCAAAACCCATACGCAATGTATATTTGTAACCTAGACATCCTTATTTAGATTTTCCATGCTTTCTTCCAACTTCCTACTCACTTATGTGCATGCTTTGGCTTTAGTGTTAGAACCACCTCCCGGATAGGGTGGCGAGTCCTAGGACCACCTCCCGAGGCTTGGGAAGCGGTCTTAGGATCACCTCCCTGCACATGAAGATGGTCTGAATGATTTTTCTAGAAATATTTATGCATGTTTTTGACACGTGGTGCTTAGCTTAACTCAACTTTTAGGGTGCATTTATGAACAAAATTGCCTAAAAATAGTCTTATTTACATGGCATTCCTTCCCTCTTATATTTTTAAATAGATTTATTTAGTTGAACTACGTCTTCTTTCCTTTTGATGAAGGCACATCCTGGACCCAATTCTTATATATTCCATGTTTGTATTCAAGAAAAAACCCCGAGAATTTTGTGTATCTTGCATTGTATTACTACCACAATCTTGCTAGGAATTGCATAGCCAAGCACGAGATCTCTTGTGCTATCTATCTTCTACTTGCATCGCATCCATATTTCCTTTAACTCGCCATTTCTCAAGCGCCATCCTCCTACCCTTGTTCTTCCATTCCCAATCCCTTGGACTCATATGAACACTCGGAGAAAGAAAGGACAAACTGAGGGGGAAAACTACTACACAAGCTGGATTTACCTTTGTTCTGTGAATTCTAGGTTGGATTTTTTGTTTGATTTCCTTCATCCTTGCAATTTATCATTGTTACATCATATAAAATAGAGTAGAAATCAATTTATTTTCATTTGTAAGTAATTATTTAATTTCCAAGAGGGTTTTAATCTTTCATAGCAACCCCCGGTGATGGATCCTCTTCTTCCCATCCATGTGGATTTGAAGGAGATAATATCTGTAGGAGGTTGTCTACATATCATAGATCATTTGGAAAAGTTATTATTTTAATTTAGTTTAGTTTCAATACACTCAACACAGGTGAATAACCACATCGGGTTATCTCACTTGTTTAGTTTTAGTGTAGAAATATTTTAATTATTTAGAGTAGAAGCAGATTGTTGTTTATGATTGTAATATTTTAGTTTTGTGATTTGTTTATATTAGTTTCCTTTCAGAAGTAGCATAGATTGTTAGTTTCATCTTAGTTAATTTGGACACTTCAAACTATATCAACACTTAGATCTAAGTTATGCAAACAAACCATAGGGAATTTACGCTACCCATTCATAGCCTCTAAATCTCCCCTTTGTTGATTCAGCTACTAGGAGATCACACTACCAGATCTTAGTCAATGATCCTCCTATATTTAGCCACACACATTCAAACATCGGTTGCTTCACTACAACCTCGGGGGTCAAGTGCGGTTGAAGGTTGCATGTCAATTTTCATCCATACAATAGGTTCTTTGTAATTGTATCTCCCTAAATCAAGGTGCCTTTTTGCCGAGAAGATAGATTATTGACAACAACAATTCCATCCATAAAATAATTTATATGGCGGGACTATTGGCATGTAGGCTTGTTGGATTTTGTGGGACTATTGGATCATGTAAGCTTCCTATTCTTAGGAAAGGGGACCCAATTTCCGCTTTCCTTTACATTATTGTAGTAGAGGCCTTGAGCAGGATGTGTTCAAAATATCAAAATGAAGGAAGGCTTGAAGGAGTCAAGGTTGCTAGTTGGTTGGTTAACTAGATCCTTCAACAATATGTGGATGATACTATTCTTATTGGGCAAGCATCTATTCAGGAGGCTCACTCTTTCAAGAACATCACTAAACAAGTATGAAGAAGTCTCGGGATAACAAATAAAATTTTGAAATAGATTTTTTCTTTTCATAAATGTTAATGATGATGATTAAATAAGGTTGGCCAACATAATGGGGTGTAATATTAAATCTCTTTTGGACAACTACTGGGCATGCCACTTTGTGGGACAAAAATTGAAGAAGGGGATGTAATAAAATTATTGAGAGGTTCCAAAAAAATTAGCATCTTGGAAAGGTTTCTTGTCATCGTAAGATAGAAAAGAAAAACTCCTTCAAAGCTCCTGTAAGGATTTTTGTCTACATCATGTCTATTTCATCATTCCTACAAAATCCAGGAGAGCCATTAAAATTATTCAAAAGAGATTCTTATGGTAATTTGTGGAAGACAAGAAAAAAATGCCATTGATAGCTTGAGATAAAGTTACTAGACCTAAGGATAGGGAATATTTGGGATTGAAGAACCTATAATTCATGAATCAAGCCTTAATTGAAAAATTTGGATGGAGAATGCACAAAGAAGAAGGCACTTAGAATGATATATTGAGTGCAAAATATTTGTGGAATGTTAGTGGAACTTTGGGTTTTTTCAAAATAGGATCTTCCAAAAGGCACAATATTTTGGTACAACCTAAATCAAGCTAGGAAAATATTAGTTAAGGGGTCTAAATGGAATCTCGGGGATAGAACAAATATTAAATTTTGGGATGATCCTTGGATCAGGGATAAATCCCTCAAAATGGATGAGCCATGGAGCCACTTAAGACATTTCTATATCCTAGAATATGGTGAGATGGTGTGTAACTATTGGAATGAGGAGAGAAGTTGGGTTTAGATTATTCCTCCCCCAAAATATACAGGTCCTCAACTCCCTTTTTAAACTCTAAATCAAGATCTTAAGGAATTTCATATACCTCACAGAAGAGCACATGATGAATTGATATGGTAGAACTTCCGGCATGTTGGCCTAATAGGTGTTGTCATTAATGTAAAAAATATTAATAAAAAATTGGATGTTGTAAGATGATGGTATGCTGATGTATACATTTCTAACATATTGGTTCAGATGTGGTTCAAGGTACAGTGAGATTAATGGTGCAAGCTTGCTTTAGCAAGCCTATATAGGTGCCTAGGTGGTGTTGCATGATAGAATGAGCTTCATGGATGCTTGGTGAGCATGTTGGCATGATTTTAGGATGCCTAAGAAATTAAAGAAATGTAAAGGTACAGGTATAGGTGTTTCACTTCTTTACAGGTGCTCATTGGGAGCAGGTATGATAACTAGGAGGTGTGACAAAGTGTTTGGGAGCCATATGAGCTCATGAAAGCATGCATTAAGGTTTTCATGGTGTATGAGGTATGTTTAGATAATTTAAAATGATCATATGTTCAGGTCTAGAATTTTTTAGTTGATTCTAGTTGGTTCGGTGAAGCACAAAAACGTAAGCATGGCTAAGTCGTTGTGGATCGAGGCCACCTAAAAATAGAAGTTTCGAAGAAGAAGATATTTGGGAAAGTTGGTCCAAAGGAGTGGTATTCCAAATTGATCATGTGAAAATTATGTGAGTTTTTATTGATGTCCATGGAGGTTTTGAATCATTTTTATGCAGGTTCATGGTGTTTTGGGGGTCAAATAGGTTGACTGGTCAAAGGGCAGTTTTGGTTCCTTAAGAAGTAATGTTCAATGTTTTGACTATATCGTGATCTACAAGTGGTTTATTGAGGTCATTAAAATTGTGTTGGAAAATAGATTTAGACACATTTATAGTGCTATATGGGTTGCATCATGATGAGGTGATTTTTAGGGTTTCTAGGTGCTTTCTTGACAAGGAATAGATTTGATAGTTCAGAAAAACATGAAAGTTTGAACATTTGAGGATTTTTAGGCATGAGATGGACTGTATGATGCCTCCTATGACATGGAACATGAAGAGGAAATAATTTGGAATAAAATGAGCCTATTTACGAGGATTGAATATATGTATAATTTTTTTATGAGCTAACCTTTGAAAGTAGCATTTTTGGCAGGTTGTTTTGGTAAAGGCAAATATTGTTGTGGTTTGAATAGGAAGATGTTTCAAGGATTGAAACAAGTTTAGGAATGATATACATGTCCATGATTTATTTTGATTGGATATATGACACATGATGGTTTGATACAGTATAAGAAATTTTGTGGCATTATGAAGTTTCTAGGGTGTTCAAGGGTGCATGAAACAACTATTTTGAAGATTGTAAAGGAAACTGGGCCCAGTAAATGAAATATTTTGATTGGTTGATATTAATTGCAACCATGTATGGATATTAAATGATGTTTTAATCATATTTGAGGGTTCATGGGTCATGAAAAATTATGGGACTCATGTTAGGGCATTTTTAAGAATGTGCCCATGGGGTTTTGAGCCATTTTTGGCACATGAAATCATGTTTTTGGCTAGGACGACCTATATGGGTCACTTGTGAATATTGTAATGAATTTATTTGAATGTAATGAAGATGTATGGGTCAAATTTATCATGTGAGATAGACCTCCTTTGGGTAAATAATAAGGAAATCATATAAAAAGCATGTTTTTGGTGCTTTTGTGAACTAGTGGAGTGTGTGCATCATGTGTATGAAGTGTGACCTAAGTGGGTAATATTTTTAGGTTTTGAAGAATGTATTGAAGGGATAAAGTGAGATACAGGTTAAGGAATATCATCAAGCATGTGTGCAAAATTTTGAAGCTTTGAGAAGTGAAGAAAGAGCTAGATTGTGCAAGTTGAAGACCTAGGGTTTGAGCAAGGGTTTGAAAGAGTTTGGAGGTGAATATTTGGATCAATATTAGGTATGGTATCAGAAAAATATCAGTGGTCATAATTCACAAAAATATTTTGTGATTAGTCCATATTCATGGAAGTCTTGTATTGTGTGTAATATCAACAAGGGTTTAGGCGTTGGTGCTCCTTGTGGGGTTGGTGCCTCATTAAATAAATATCTTGTGATGTGTAATATTAACTTGAGTATTTTTTGTGAGTAATATCAAAATATAAATTAGTGGGTTTTCTTCCCCTTGATATTTTCCCACTTATATCTTGTGTCTTGTATTAATTCTCTTTTTCATGGTTTATAACATGTATGGTATTTGATTGTGTGCACACATTAATTATTTTTAAGTGATTATGTGTTTTTAATAAGCAATTTTAAATATGATTTAAAATTTTATAAGTAATGATTCACCCCCCCCCCTCTCATTCCATTGTGCTTCCAACAATTGGTATCGAGTAGGACCTTATAGATAAGTTGACAACTTGAAGGAGATCTTCTGAAGCACAAAATGGGTGGTAAGAAGAAGAATTCTCAGAAAGGAAAGAACTACAAAGATGAATGTTACTCTACTTTAAGCGAAGGTAAGAATTATGTAGAAAATATTCCTAAAATTTAGTCTCCCATAGGATTGGTAACTTGTGAGTTTGGAGAAGGTTTTATTGATTACGAATCGATTGTGAAGAGTCGGCTTTGGTAATATTGAAAAGGAAACTTAATCTTACAAGAGATGAGAATGAAAAAATCTCACAACATATTATTGAAATGAAAAGGAATCATGAAGATCAAATTAAGCTCCTTGAAGCCAAGTTGAAAAATGAGAGTGAATAACATGATGAGATCACAAGACATATTGAAGAATAATTAGAGAAATTTATAGCAAGACCTTGAATCCAAGGAATATAGTCATGAACATAGTCATGCTATTCAGATTTTGGAGTCATAAATGGAGGAGTCGAGAGAAACTCTAAAGGTAAAAGATGAAGAATGTACTCAGCTGAAATCACAAGTTATTTTTCTTAATGATAAGATCAATTCAAGGAATATGAGTGTATTAAATAAAGCAAGATGGTATGAAATATCTACACTATAGACTTGATATAGTTTTAAGAAAATTGAAAATGTTTGAGAAAAATGCAAGTGACTTAGATAATCTTCTTAGCCAACGAAGATCAAAAAGTAATAATGCAGTTTGGGATTCAATGAGGATCTCAAGGAAAAGGAATCAATGCAAGAAGACAAGGTTCCAAGTAAGGAACATGGAGAACCAAGTACCAAGGAAGAAGTGAAGGTGACTAAATCTAAGGAAAAGAGAAGACCGAGCCTATTAGGCAGCATAATGCTTGAAGGTATGAAAAATAATTCAATTGCTATTGTTTCTTATATCATGTTTTTGGTCGTAGAGTTAAATTATGCAAGACAAAGTCTTCTAAGAATACTTGTAGAATTATTTGAAGGTGTATGTAATTCATGTTTTGAATTTGGTCACAAAGCCAAGGATTGTGGATGGAATCTAGGAATGTTTGAGCCTAGAAAAAGTAAGAAGGTATTTGTAAAAATATCTGATTCTAGAGATGCTCAGCTATGGAAAGGAAATAGAAATGACTTGGCCAAGAAGATAGTATGTTAAAAATGCAATAAGGAAGGCCATGTAGCTAGTGTTTGTTTGAATGGAAGATCTAATCATGTTGGTGATCTCAAAAGGAGAAGGAAATAGTATGCTACAATTGTAACAAGATTGTTCATGTTGCAAGAAATTTTTATCAAGCATTTTCAGGTCATGACAAGAGTTCTCAAGGTCCTAAAGAGAAAAGAAGTGGTTTTCAGTGGCCTAGAGTGCAAGGTAATGGTCCTAGAAGGACTTGGGGACCTAGGAGAGACCTTGGTGTCTCATTAAGAGCTAGAAATGGTGGAATAAGGAGTGAATCTTAGTGTTCAGAGAAGAAGAAAGAAGATGATGGTGTATTGTAGGTGCCCAAGAAGGCTTGGGACCTCTTCAAGACCTTATTTTAGGTCTTCTTGGATCATGTATGCCTTCACTATGCTTCTTGAAGGTATATCATTGCAAATGAAACATCTAGGTGAGGGGGAGCAATTTTTTTTTGTATGAGTCATGGTTGTTGCTTTATTATATGAATTCATTATCTTAGATAGATAAAAATGTTTGAAAGTGTTTTCATTGCAAGAAATTTGTGTTCAAGGTATGCATAAGCTCTTCAAGACAAGGGGAGTACATGCTTGAAGGTGAAATGGTGCTATTAAAATCAATTCAATGGTATATGGTGAAGAATGGTGAATTTGCATGCCTAAAGGATGGAAAATGAGGTTTTAGATCCTTGCAAGGTGAGATATTGATAGTTTCATGCTTGAATAATGTTTTTCAAATGTTGGTAGTGTTGATCCCAAGGGGAGTTTGTTGTTGGTATGCCTAAAATATAGGCAAAACTCTAATTTTGGGAAAAAGGAAATTTGAGAGATTTGGTTGATGTATCTAAAAAAATCATGGAGGTATGAAGCTGAGGTAAGGTGAATGAGGTGATTTCTTGTTTCCTTTTTCATTAATGTAAAAGTGGGGAGAAATTCAGGGTGTTTTCCATCAATGACAAAGGGGGAGATTATTGGCATGTAGGACTAGATAGGCCTAATAGGTATTGTCATTGATGTAAAACCACATTTATAACAAATTGGATGTTTTAGGATGATGGTATGATGATTTATACAGCTATAACATGTTGGTTCAAATGATGTTCATCTAGTACATTGAGATTTAGTGGTGTAAGCTTTCTTTACATAGCCTATATAGGTGCCTAGCTGTGTGTTTTAGAACTTGGTCATTTTCAACCTTTTTGGGTTCAACCTTTTTGGGTTGGGCATAGTTTTCATTAGCATTACATTTACCAAAATTGTGCCCCTCCTTTCCTTTGGCACATTCTTCGGAGTGTTAACACTCCAAATGTTGCCCTCAATGGTGCGCTAAGGTGCTGAAAACGTAGTGTCGACACTTCCAAAGTTACGCTATGGCACAAATCTCTTCGTGTCGACATCTCCCTAAGTGCGCCATAGAAAAATTTGGTGGTGCATTTATTACACCTTTTGCTATATATAGGCGCGTCGACCTGTCATTTTCACAATTCAAAAAATGTGAAAAGTTATTCCTCTGTACTTGTCGTGCATTCTATCAGCCTGCGTGTTGCCATTTGTCACGTTCGTGGATCCCACATCATCTCCTTTATCATTATATATTCCTGGTAAGTGGTCCTTGCCCTTCTTGTGGATTTGTTGTGGTTTCTATGTTGGTTTAGGTGGTTAGGATTGTTAATAAACAATGAACCTAAGAAGATAACACAATCCCAATATATTTTGTGTAACCCACTTCAAACCATTCTCTGTCCTCCTTCTAGATCTACAAATCTGGAAGACCTCTGCCACAAAACAACTCAGACTCATTTGGCCCTTATTCCCTATTTTGTTGGGTTTTCCCCCTTGCCATCAAAATCTGAGCCAAAAGAGTGAAAATCATGAAATTTTTACAAATCAAACCCACTATTTTTCCTTCAGTGCAAGATCCATTCTTGTTACACCAAACACAGTCATGCCACAGGTGCATTGTCCTTCTAGGCAGCATAAACATTTCCCATGCCTTATAAAAATTATAAATTTCCCAAGGTGCAAGCGCTGGCGCTAAAACAATAGCAACAACACTGCATGTTGTGCAAACCTTTCCCACGCCGCGCAAACTAAACCCTTGGCGCACCTCACTCTCATGCAACATCTACCACATCTATGCGCCAATGTGCATCCTGGGACCTTGCAACACCAACCAACCATATATTGTACCCCACTTAAAAGGACTTCTAATGGCAGGTGCATGTCCCTCGACACCAACATTTGAATGTTGTGTGTAGCCTTTCCCCCCTACGCCCCTTTTGGTGTTGTTTTCTCCCATGCAACACTTTCCCAAAGTGTGCCTTGCTTTTCTGAGACCCTGCAGCCTGCAGTAGAACTACGCCTTGCACCCAGAGGCTTGTAAATTGATAACTTTTCATTCTGTAAGCTTTGATGGATGACTTAACAACTAACATGGCTCTTCTACGATGGACTTCCCTGATTCTTCTTGTAGATCAACAACTGAACTCAGATCCACACATGTCTTCATCGAGTAAGAAGCCAACTAAGTCCAAGGGTAAAGCTAAGGCTAATAGAAGAAGAAATGAAATATAAATACCAAAGGGTCAGGATGCCTGAATCTCTTGTAGAATGTGATCTAGATATCAGAGATTAGAACTCGGGCACATTGACATGGAGGACTTCTGGGCTAGAACCAAGAAGGTCACAGGTAGCCCATGGATGGATAAATTGGTTGGCAGTGGTCTACACTTTGCTGCAGGGATCCCGTAAGTGCAATCAACAATGAGTTCATGATGTTGGTGGGCCGTTGTTATAATAAGGACACAAGATGTGTCGAAAATGAGAAGGGTGAGGTAATAATCAACCTCACTTGCCCTGACATTTTGAGATCATGTTGGGTATCCCTCACCACCGACATTTTGTAGTGGTAAGCCAAGAGGACTGCATGAAGACATGGAATGAAAATGAAGACAAATGCATGTAGTTGATGAATGAGGTGTACCTCAAGAACAAGAAGGTAACAAGTAGGTGGCCACAAGTCATTCATCGCAGTGACTTTTTAGAGGAGCTGAGTGACACCATCACTTTCTGAGTAGGGTGTTTGGGCTTCCCGATGCCCATTACTTTCACAAGTGGATGCTCAGGTATTTAGAAACCATGAGTAAAAATGTTCTGATCAATGTTTTGAATGGGGAGAGATTATCAGTAGTACGATCTCGGAGTAGCTTCAACAACTTTCAACAACTGGGAGGTTCTATATGAACTCCTATGTGGTATATGTTGTTGCCTCAGAGAGGGACTACCCAACATTGAATCGATATGGGGTATGGCCCAGGTCAAAATATATGAGTACTATCAGAGTTAAGACTGGAAAATAGCATAGCCCAATTCAGCAAAGTCAATGACGTCTTCTTCTATGGCGTCATCTGTCTCTTGAGGCCCAACATGACTCACGGTCGGATGACCAAAAGTGTGGTCACTACCACAGAGAAGTGGGGAGCGTTATTCACGTAATTCCCCACTTTCACCTATCTCAGAGCCGTTAACTTCTTGGGAGAGCCCACCAAATTACCAAGGTATGCGGGACCCAAGCTGATCCTGTTGGAGCTTTCTAGACAGCTCATCACGTACCATGAGAAATGTTTGAAAAGGAAGAAGGGTGGGACTCCATTCCCCCTCACAGTGGGTAGGTACACCTGCACTTCATAGAGAAAAGCCCGGGAGATGTTTGCAGAGCTTGAATTGCTCAATTTGAAGCATAATTTCCAGTGAGGCCAACCTTTGATCCTCGTGATTGCCTCCCAAGAGAAAAGATCGATCCAATTCACGTCCCTCAGATCGAAGATATCTACATCGATCTATATCACGAAGTCGAGCTCAGATGAAAGGATCACTCCCCACAGCCCTAGCAGAGATCATTCAATATGGTGTGGCCATCATCCCAAAGGGTTTCAAGCAACTGATCAAGAAGTTGATCAGGTTTATCTAGACACGGATGGGGACAATTGGCCATTTGCTGAAATTGATAGAAACAAGGCACCTCAGACTATTGAGGAAAGGGTCAAAGGCACTCTGTAGTGCAGCGCACTGAGCATTGGTGCAAGAAAAATGGTCTCATCTACCTTGGAGTAGACTTTACCATGTCTCCCTTGGGTAATGCACCCACCAAGCCAAAGCACTTGCCTAAAGGCAAAGGAAAAGATAAAGAGGGAGAGACAAGCACTGCTCAGGAGGAAATTCCTGAGAGCCCTCCTTCCACCGCCGAGGAGTAGGTAGTAAGCCTAATATCCCCAGGAGAAGAAGAAGCGGTAAGTGCTCCAATGGGCACATCCACTCAGGATGTTGCCACTACTACAACTGGTGAGGTTCCCACCATCCCATCTCCACTCCTCCTTCCCCTCCTCATGTCGCTCAACCAACCACTCCTTTGGTTGTGTCTTCTCCCCCATCTTCTACCATTCCCCCTTCCTCTTCCTCCATCTTCTCTTCCCTCATGGATCTATCCCCCAACATTTCTTCCCTCATCTCTCAGATCCCTTCCCCCCCCCATGGTTTCCTCTCCTATAGTCACTCCTACCCCCATGAGCATTGGAGTGTTGGCTTCTTTCTCGATGTTGCCACCGAGTGTCTCGACACATTTCCCGTGTCCACTGTAGTTGCTCCTTCTTCCACCCCTGTTTCCTCCTCTTCCTCTGGTCCCACTCCCTTAAGTCTAGAATGGATCTCGAAACACTTGAGCCAGCACAAGAGGAAAGTCCCTATTGCACCTATGGACTTTCTCATTATTCAGCTAAAGGGCCTAAGAAGAAAAAATATATAACCCGCTTCTCTCAAAGCGCTTCAGGTGAAAGGGTTATGGAGATCGCATACCCTGATCTCACAAAGAAGAAAGAAGATCTATCTCCTACAGATTTTATAGTGACTCAGGTCATGATGGGAACATCATCAGAGAGCTACAAGGAGAAGCCTTATCCATAGTGGATGCCCTTTGCAAGAAGCTTCAAGAAGAAAAGGAAGAGAAGAGAATGTTAAAAGAGAAAAACAAGCATCTTCTCCAAGCCCTGCAAAAGATGGGCAATGCCCCTCCTATGACTATCACTGACCCTCCTGAAGTTCTTAGTCAGGAGAAGATAAATGAGTATGCCAAGATTGGTGAGCAAGGTATAGCGGTGTCCACTGGAGAGAGCAGATCCTCAAAGATAGTGAGGAAGTGATTACAAAGTTCACAGAGCTTTATCAAAATATAGATCAAGCTAACAAGGAACTCCAGGAAATAGTAGGACCTATCTCGAAGAGTTGGACCATGCCAGGTTACAACACGAGACATTCAGAAGATGCTCGACTGCCGGTCGATGACTTGGTGAAATTTGGCATTTTTGATCACCCGCGAGCACCCAACAAAGTCCTTGCTGCTTTAGACTATCGGGTTGACCAGATGGAGTTTGTCTTGGAAAAAATAGACAAAATCAAGGAGGAAGCCCTAGATGCAATGCATCAAATGGAGTAGATCATCTTAAGGATGTCTCAGGTTTTCTCAGCCCATCATGCCTTGAGGAAGGTAGATGATACTATTCAGCTTTTCAAGGAAATCACATCACAGGGTTTAGCGTCAGAGGCCACTTTTGATAAAGAATCTATCAACAACCTTCTGGCCTACCATGACTTTGTTGGATACCTGATGGAGGTAGGTAATGAATACTTCAAACTCCCAGAAAGACTCAGAGATGAATGGGAAACTTGTGAAGTCATCGGGGATCACACCAAGGGTCCAACTCAAGATCAACTTCAAGAAATGGTCAACAAGTTCATGGAGTATCGAGCTCAGTTTCACATTTCCTCTCCTGAGTAGAAGTAGGACACTCCTTTCCAGCCAAGGGATGATGATGAATAGGTTCCTTCCTCCTAGGATAAATCCCATTTTTGTAAAAATATTTAAAAGAATGTTGGCACAAATGATGACATCATCCATGTTGCACCATGAGATGTTGTCATCCACAAAATTGCCCTAAAGTCAACATTTGACTTTTAGATATTTTGTAAATAGTTGTTGGCTCCTTTTTGCCTTCTTTCTCCTTCTCCTTCTATAAATACTTGGATACTTGTAGTATTCAGGGTGAGAAAATTTGTATGAAAAATAGAGTGAGGAGAGAAAGACTTTGAGCTTTCTTGTAACAGAACATTATTAATACAAAATTGAGACTTTGTGTTGAATTCCTGTGTTACGTGTTAGATCTTTCTTAAGTTAGATCTGCATGCTTATTCTATTGGATTCACGTATATTTTGTCATTTGTTTATCAGTGTTGCTTTGTTTGTTTATGTGAGTAAGTTTGGCTCTGTTTACTACCAGCCTAAAACATAAACCCTCTGACCTTTCTACTTTGGAATTCATTTCTTTTCTCCCTTCAGACCCACCTCTCTTCTATTCCTTTTTTCATTCCTTTTTGTTCTTCATCGGAACTAATTCCACCGGGATGAGATCCTAAAACCCCTGAAGGTAGAATATTGTAAGACTTGCAGATTCCTGCTGGTAGAATAGCAATAAACCAGTTTCACTTTCTTTTGTCTCAAAAGAGGGCTATGCCCTGCACACTTTGTTGTTGGCTATCATCCATAGATCTACCCACCCGATGATTTTCGGACCAACAATTTTTGGTGACTCTTTGGGGAAAGAACCAGATCTCTATGAGTGTTATGTCAGCTAAAAGACACTAACAATTTTTAAAGCTGCTGGGGTGACTAAGAAAATAGATAAAACTGTAAAAATCACTACCTGTTTGCAAATCTTAGCTCTTTGCTTAAAATCCAAATTTTTTGCAAAAGTGACCCAAACTGAAAATTTTCTTAAGAGATCCATAGATCTGGACTAGTTAGAAACCTTTAGTTCAGTTGAGTTTTTATAGAAACCCGTATATTTCCATAGATCTGAGATTTTGATAGTTTTACAAATATTTTCAAACCCTTGCAAAAAAGTCAAATCTAAGATCAAAAATCAGCTTACTAAGTTAACCATTATTTTATCCTCGTTAATCTTTGTCATTAAACCACAATCGGTTTTCAAAAGAGGGATAAAATTAAATATTTAGGAAAGTACATGCTGCTGATTTTTGTAGAAAAATCAGAAAATCAGCAAGTACAAACAAAAAGAGTTTCATAAATCTGCTCTAAAAATCATTGTAGATCTGAAAAGATACACTGGCGGGTGAGCCATTTACCCATAGCAGGAGAGCTCATGGAGAAGTTGATCCTATTTTTGATCTACTTCAAAGGCACAACTTCAGTATTACACCAACACGCTTCTCATCACTGAGTTCAGCTGATCGGTCAGCCAGAAGTGCCTCGCCCCCACGAAAGAACCGGTTTTCACAAGGAGCCTCCACATCCCTTTGCAGTGCTCTGTTACTCAGTGGAACCACACTTCCGGCTCATGTCCTCTTTCCAGCTTTTCAAATGGTAGTACCATGGGGAAATGCTATGGGCCCTCTCGCATTACCACATCCAGTTCACGCACTCCCTCATGGAAACCGCAAGAATTTCCCAAGATTTGATGGGAGTGGAAATCAAAAGCATGGATTCACATATATCTGCATTCATTATGTCATGCAACATCCTAGATGTGACCCATGAAGACGTGTCGAGTATGCCTCTTTCTAGAGACCTTGCAAGGACCAGCAGTGAGTGGTTCCAACACTTGCCGGCCGGATCTATCACCAGTTGGGCCACATTATGAACTACGTTTGAAGACAGGTATAAGCCTTCAGAGGATGCATTTGCATTACTGTCAAAGATCACTCACTGAAGAAGGAAGCCAATGAAACCATGCGTGATTTTATCACCCGTTTCATTCATTTGATTAACCGTGTGCCACCTGCCATGTTGCCAACACCAGAAAATCAAAAGTGTTTCTTTGTGAATGCCATGAGCTCAAGAGTAAGTTTCTTACTCTTACAAGAACAAATCACCACCTTAGTCCTCACTCAAGCTATGGCCATTCGGATAGAAGACAACCTACTTATATCTAGTGAGTTAAAATGAGAGCCATCCAAACCTAAGGCTTCAACTCCTTCTCAAGCCACTTCATCAGATCGGCATTCCAGAAGATGGAAAATGACTTGCTCGCATTAAAGAAGCAATTAGCTCAAGCTTCTCCTAACACTCCATACCGGGATATCCCATGGAGAAACTTCACTCCCAACAACACCCCACAAAGGCCACGTATTTTCCTGCAGCTGCTCCATGGTTGGCACTTGAGGCTCCTCGGTCAATGCCCTAGTTGAGATCGAAGAAGAGGAGAAAATTTATGAAGAACCTTCATCACAAGGTGAAGATGATCAAGATGTCGGTGAACCAACTGGTGACTCTACAATCGGGTATATGGAATTTGAAGATGAAGAGTCTGATGAAGAAGAGGGTACCCAAGGGTATGCAAGCGAGACAGTCATATGTTGTTTTCACCCACTCCTAAGGAAAAGAAGTAGAAGTTGCTGCCAGGATACAAAAAGAGAAGGTTGTGTCGAACACGCCTCCAACCATTGCTAAAAGAGGTAATCCTCTTCCTGCTCAACCTCCTATTAAGCCTTTTATGAAGAAATATTTTCCTCCCATCTCTCCTCCAAATCAGCCTTCTTCTATTTCCATAAAGACCAGTAACCCTACCCTACCATCGTGAAGTGAGGGACTCATTCCTTCATCAATGCAACCCTTGGTCACATTTGACATAGTCGATCATGCTAAAAAGACCAAGATTCAAATGTCTGAAGCTGAATATCTTCAGTCTAACCCTGAGTAGCTTGTAAGATTGACCAAGTATATCCAAAGCCAAGTTGTCATCCCCTCTCCTATCTCCCTGAAAGGAATCCTTTCCACTCCTCCTGCATCTCGCATAAATGTTGCCTCGACTTCGCATCAGGAAAAATTGAACCTTTTTATCTCTCCCTCCTAATCAATGGTCACAAACTAAGCAACTGCATAATTGATTCTGGGGCTTCCGATAATGTCATGCGGTGAAGGTCACTCATGCTTTGGGCCTCACTCTTACCAAGCCTTTTGGTAGATGTTACTCCATGGAAACCAAACAAGTTCCATTAATTGGTCAGATCAAAGATGCACAGTTTGCATTTGCAGCGTTCCCAGAGAAAAGGGTGAAGATGACCATCCTCATTGTTGATATCCCAGTGGCATATGGAATTCTACTAGGAAGAAGCTTTTGTAGAGAAGTTGGTGGAGAGATTCATATGGACTGGTCCAAAGCCAGAATCCCCGTCAAGGGTGTAATGTAGACATTGGAGCCTGAATCACAAAAGAAGTACCTAGTCACCAATTCTGACGACCCCAAAGCCCAAATTCTCTTCGAATCATCAGGGATGGGGAATTACTTCTTATCCACTGAGTCTGATAAAATGGATGTTCTCATCAGGAGGAGGACCTTAACAAGATATGGACACTGTAGTTTGATGGTAGTTGTGCAACAAGTGGATGTGGCGCTGGAGCCGTCCTAATATCCCCTGAAGAAGAGATTTTCCCTCTTTCTTTCAAATTGTAGTTTTTCAATACAAACAATACCGTTGAGTATGAATCTTTGTTGCTCGGCATGCAAGCTGCAAAGGAAAGAGGAATCAAGAATCTAAGAGCAGGGTGATGCCGAACTGATCATCAACTAGATAAAAGGGGTGTACCAGGTAAAGAATGATAGACTCAGGCACTACCACAACGTAGTATGGGACAACATTGAGGAATTTGATGCTTTCTCAATAAAATCCATTCCAAGAGCTCAGAATGACATGGCCGATTCATTGGCCATCTCAGCATCTCTTATGCTCCCTCACCCAGGGTTGAAAATAGACACATATACCATTGAGGTAGTCTTCCACCCAAGCGTGCCAGACAATTCTCAGCACTGGCAGGTATTCAATGATGACAATCAGCTTGTTGCTTTTCTAGAAAAAATAGATAACTTCAATAAGCTTCATTTTGAGGGATCTACTTCTGCATGCTGTGAATCTATCATTGGTCAAGCAAACGAATCAAAAGAAGGTGATGGCATATGTCAGCTCAAGGGAAATAAAATCCCAAAGGGTTTAGTCTCTCTGGAGTGATTGTTTGACAAACATGATCGTTTTGTCAAGAAGAAGTGACAAGATGACCCTAACTCCTCTCTGGAGACCGAATCGGTCAACTTGGGTATTGTGGAACATCCACAGTTTGTGAACATCGGGAAATGTTGTACACCGAGGAAAAGTGGAAGTTTGTCAAATTGCTTTGAAGAAATATATGGACGTATTGGCATGGTCTTATGCCGATCTGAAGTCTTTCAAGCCTAAGGATGTTCAACATGACATCCGTTAAAAGATGATGTCAAACCCTTTCACCAGAAATAGAGGCACTATAACCCCAAGATCTCGGGTACCATCCAGGTAGAAATACAGAAGATGTTGGATGCGAGGATTATCTTTCCTATCCATCATAGTACTTGGGTCACAAACATTGTACCAGTATGAAAGAAGAATGGTGAGATACGCATATGCGTAGATTTTCACAATCTGAATCAGGCGTCCTTGAAGGACAACTACCCGCTACCCATAATGGATCAAGTTTTTCAGAAGTAGTAACCGGTTCAGAGATGTTGTCCATGCTTGATGGTTTTTGGGCTATAATCAGATTGAGGTCTCACCTGAAGACCAATTCAAAACAACATTCACTACTCCCTAGGGCACATTCACCTACAGCAGGATGCCTTTTGGCTTGACCAACGCTGGTGCCACCTTTCAGTGAGCAATGGACTTTGCATTCAAAGGTATGATGGGAAAGGTCATCATAGTTTATCTAGATGACTTAACTGTGTTCTCTAAAAAGTGAAGTGATCACTGTGATCATTTGGAGCAAGTATTGATTAGATGCCGAGAACACGGGATTTCCCTAAATCCAAAAAAGTCTATTTTGGGGTCACTGAAGGAAAGTTGTTGGGACACGTTGTCAGCAAGGAAGGAACAAAGATAGATGTCGAAAGGGTTAAGGCTATTCAGAGCCTTACCTTACCCACAAGCAAGACCGGTGTTCACTCCTTCTTGGAAAGGTGAATTTTCTCAGATGCTTTGTTCCTGACTTCATTTGAAAAGACTCATCACATATCAAATATGATGAAAGGGTCACAAAATTTCTGGTGGAGCGAAGAAGGAAAGGTGTCATTGAGGATATAAAAGCCTCCATTGCCCATGCACCCATCCTGGTATGTCCCGACTTCTCCAAGGATTTTATCATGTATAGTTATGCATCTGTGCATATTGTATCACCATCTTAATGCAAAAGAACTCTGAGGATGTTGAATCTCCAATCACTTTCATGAGCTCCCCTCTCAAGCTTCATGAATTGAAGATGTCTCAGTTAGAAAAACATGCCTTTGCAGTAGTCAAAGTAGTCAAGAACTTCGGTACTACATCCTAAACTCTCATACGGTAGTGTTGGTTCCTGACATGGAGTTAAGTCTATCCTAACTCAACAGGAGTTAGGAAGCTTACGAGGGAATTGGATCGCAAAGGTCCAAGAGTATGATCTAGACATAAAACCAACCAAGCTATGGTAAGAGGCAAGGGCCTATGTCAGCTTATGGCTGAAAACAAAGATTCAGAGGTCCCCAAAGAGAAAGATGATTGCATCGATAGAGGAGCAGGGTAAATTGAAGAAAGTTGATTCTCTGCCTATGGTTCTATTTGTTGCGACCAGCGATGAGTGGTATTCGATATCACTTTCTTTCTCACTTATGGTGAGTGTCAGCTCATCTAACTTCAAAGGAGAAGTGTGTAAAGCTCAGGGCAGCTAGATATGTCATATGGGATGACGGTTTATACAAGCGTGGTATTGATGGCATCTTCTTGCGATGCGTTGATAAACCACAAGCAGATCAAATTGCTTGAAATTTTTCATGACTCGGCCTACGGTGGTCACTTCTCCTCATCTGTAATAGCACATAAGATCATCTGGGCTAGGTACTACTAGCCAACACTATTCGAGGATACTGACCACTGGGTAGTAAAATGTGAGCTCTCTGCGATAGTTTGTCGGCAAGCCAAAATTGGCTACTTTTCCCCTCAGGCCCGTCATTATTGACAAGCCATTCAGGAAATGGGGAATTGACTTTATCGAGCACTACATCCCAGTCAAGTGCCGGACATAGTTATGTCCTAACAGCAATAGATTACTTCACCAAATGGGTGGAGGCCATACCTGTCAAGAATGCCACCTCTGAAGTTGTTTGTAACTTCATCAAAGAAAATATCATCGTGAGATTTGGCATCCCACACAAGATAGTTGTTGATAATGCTTCCAACTTCTCCTCATGGGAAGTTATCGGTTTTTTCTATGAATACGGGATAACCTTGGCCCATGCCTCGGATTATTACCCCCAAGGAAATGGTCAGGTAGAATCTAGTAATAAGAACCTAGTGACCATCATACGGAAGCTAGTCGATGAGAATCAGTGGTCTGGCACAAGTCATTGTATGATGCTTTGTGGGTAGACCGTATTACTCAAAGAGGTCTCTCGGTATGTCACCTTTTCAAGTATTATATGGAATCGACGTTGAGCTCCCCATTTCCGTGGAACTCCTGCTCTACGCTTGGCATGAGCGATCGAAGATGAGACTTTCTAGAATTCTCTTGAAAAGAGGATCATGTATCTAACAGAACTTGAAGAAAAGAGAGTAAGAGTGGTCGACAAGGATCACTGAACATTAGAATCAAGTCAAGAGACTATTTGATAAAAAGGCTAAGTAGAGGGATTTCCGGATGGGAGATCTCGTCCTTTTATGGGACAAGCGAAGAGAGCCAAAGGGCATGCATGGGAAATTGACTCTCTTTGGAGAGGGCCTTTCAAGATCAAGCAGCTCAATGGAGAGAATAGCTTCTATCTCTCATATCTAGATGGAACCGAGCTCCTGCTCCCTATAGTGGGCAACATCTCAAAATATTCAGGAAGTAGAGCTTGCTCTCTTCTTTGTATAGTTTGCTTTAGTTGTGTGTTGTTTTTTGGCGTGTGTTTGCTTCTTGTTGGTTGTGTGTTTTCCTTTTCTTTTTTTTTTGTCGCCCTTGTTTTTGACTCTGTAACCCAATGGATAGGCACATGTTGATCTGGGATTCTCTCCCCTTAAACTTCACTCAAAGATAGTCCCCAGAAAGAGCCAGTTGTTATCCTGTAAAATTGACAAGGGCAATTTGTAGAGTAACCATACCAAAATTTCCGTTTTGGTTCCCCGTTGAGGTCTCTTAGCATTCGGAATGGCATAAAATCCCTTTCCAGAAAATCTAGTTTTTAGAACTTGGTCATTTTCAACCTTTTTGGGTTGGGCATAGTTTTCATTAGCGTTACATTTACCAAAACTGTGCCCCTCCTTTCCTTTGGCATTCTTCTGAGTGTTAACACTCCAAATGTTGCGCCCCTCAATGGTGTGCCAAGGCATTGAAAATGTAGTGTCGACACTTCCAAAGTTGTGCTATGGCACAAATCTCTTCATGTGTCGACATCTCCCTAAGTGCGCCATAGAAAAAGTTGGTGGCACATTTATTACACCTTTTGCTATATATAGGCGCGTCGACCTGTCATTTTCACAATTCAAAAAAATGTGAAAAAGTTATTCCTCTGTACTTGTCAGTGTTCTATCAGCCCTGCGTGTTGCCATTTGTCACGTTCGTGGATCCCACATCATCTCCTTTATCATTATATATTCCTAGTAAGTGGTCCTTTCCCTTCTTGTGGATTTGTTGTGGTTTCTATGTTGGTTTAGGTGGTTAGGATTGTTAATAAACAATGAACCTAAGAAGATAACACAATCCCAATATATTTTGTGCAACCCACTTCAAACCATTCTCCATCCTCCTTCCAGATCTACAAATCTAGAAGACCTCTGCCATGAAACAACTCAGACTCATTTGGCCCTTATTCCCTGCTTTGCTGGGTTTTCCCCCTTGCCATCAAAATCTGAGCCAAAAGAGTGAAAATCATGAAATTTTTACAAATCAAACCCACTATTTTTCCTTCAGTGCAAGATCCATTCTTGTTACACCAAACACAGTCACACCATAAGTGCACTGTCCTTCCAGGTAGCATAAACGTTTCCCATGCCTTATAAAAATTATAAATTTCCCAAGGTGCAAGTGCGCTGGTGCTAAAACAATAGCAACAACATTGCATGTTGTGCAAACCTTTCCCATGCCACACAAACTAAACCCTTGGCGCACCTCACTCTCATGCAACATCTACCACATCTATGCCAATGGTGCATCCTAGGACCTTGCAACACCAACCATATCTCATGCCCCACTTAAAAGGACTTCTAATGGTGCAAGTGCACATCCCTCGACACCAACATTTGAATGTTGTGTGTAGCCTTTCCCCACCCCTGCGCCCCTTTTGGCGTTGTTTTCTCCCATGCAACACTTTCCCAAAGTGTGCCTTGCTTTACGAGACCTGCTGGCCTGCTGATAGTAGAGCTGCATGCCTTTGCCCAGAGGCTTGTAAATTGATAACTTTTCATTCTGTAAGCTTTGATGGATGACTTAATAGCTAACATGGCTCTTCTACGATGGACTTCCCTGATTCTTCTTGTAGATCAACAATTGAACTCAGATCCACACATGTCTTCATCGAGTAAGAAGCCAACTAAGTCCAAGGGTAAAGCCAGGCTAATAGAAGAAGAAATGAAATATAAATACCAAAGGGTCAGGATGCCTGAATCTCTTGCAGAATGTGATCTAGATATCAGAGATTCAGAACTCGGGCACATTGACATGGAGGACTTACGGGGAGAACCAAGAAGGTCACAGGTAGCCCATGGATGGATAAATTGGTTGGTGATGGTGCTACTTTCTGCTGGGGATCCCGTAAGTGCAATCAACAATGAGTTCATGATGTTGGTGGGCCGTTGTTACAATAAGGACACAAGATGTGTCGAAAATGAGAAGGGCGAGGTAATAATCAACCTCATTGCCTGACATTTTGAGATCATGTTGGGTATCCCTCACCACCAACATTTTGTAGCGGTAAGCCAAGAGGACTGCATGAAGACATGGAATGAAAATGAAGACAAATGTATGCAGCTGATGAATGAGGTGTACCTCAAAAACAAGAAGGTGACAAGTAGGTGGCCACAAGTCATTCATCGCAGTGACTTTTCAGAGGAGCTGAGTGACACCATCACTTTCTGAGTAGGGTGTTTGGGCTTCCCGATGCCCATTACTTTCACAAGTGGATGCTCAGGTATTTAGAAACCATGAGTAAAAATGTTCCTGATCAACATTTTGAATGGGGAGAGATTATCAGTAGTACGATCTCGAGTCAGCTTCAACAACTTTCAACAACTGGGAGGTTCTATATGAACTCCTATGTGGTATATGTTGTTGCCTCAGAGAGGGACTACCCAACATTGAATCGATATGGGGTATGGCCCCAGGTCAAAATATACGAGTACTATCAGAGTTAAGACTGGAAAATAGCATAGCCCAATTCAGCAAAGTCAATGACATCTTCTTCTATGGCATCATCTATCTCTTGAGGCCCAACATGACTCACGGTCGGATGACCAAAAGCGTGGTCACTACCACTAGAGAAGTGGGGAGTGTTATTCATGCAATTCCCCACTTTCACCTATCTCAGAGTTGTTAACTTCTTGGGAGAGCCCACCAAATTACCAAGGTATGCGGGACCCAAGCTGATCCTGTTGGAGCTTTCTAGATAGCTCATCATGTACCATGAGAAATGTTTGAAAAGGAAGAAGGGTGGGACTCCATTCCCCCTCACAGTGGGTAGGTACACCTACACTTCACAGAGAAAAGCCAGGAGATGTTTGTAGAGCTTGAATTGCTCAATTTGAAGCATAATTTCCAGCGAGGCCAACCTTTGATCCTCGTGATTTCCTCCCAAGAGAAAAGATCGATCAATTCACATCCCTCAGATCGAAGATATCTACATCGATCTATATCATGAAGTCAAGCTCAGACGAAAGGATCACTCCCACTTGGCCTTGGCAGAGATCATTCAATATGGTGTGGCCATCATCCCAAAGGGTTTCAAGCAACTGATCAAGAAGTTGATCAAGTTTATCTAGACACGGATGGGGACAATTGGCCATTTGCTGAAATTGATAGAAACAAGGCACCTCAGACTATTGAGGAAAGGGTCAAAGGCACTCTGTAGTGCATTGAGCATTGGTGCAAGAAAAATGGTCTCATCTACCTTGGAGTAGACTTTACCATGTCTCCCTTGGGTAATGCACCCACCAAGCCAAAGCACTTGCCTAAAGGCAAAGGAAAAGATAAAGAGGGAGAGACAAAGCATTACTCAGGAGGAAATTCTTGAGAGCCCTCCTTCCGCCGACCGAGGAGTAGGTAGTAAGCCTAATATCCCAGGAGAAGAAGAAGTGGTAAGTGCTCCAACGGGCACATCCACTCAGGATGTTGCCACTACTACAATTGGTGAGGTTCCCACCATCCCATCTCCACTCCTCCTTCCCCTCCTCATGTCACTCAACCAACCACTCCTTTGGTTGTGTCTTCTCCCCATCTTCTACCGTTCCCCCTTCCTCTTCCTCCATCTTCTCTTCCCTCATGGATCTGTCCCCCAACATTTCTTCCCTCATCTCTCAGATCCCTTCCACCCCCATGGTTCCTCTCCTATAGTCACTCCTACCCCCATGAGCATTGGAGTGTTGGCTTCTTTCTCGATGCTGCCACCGAGTGTCTCGACACATTTCCCCATGTCCACTATAGTTGCTCCTTCTTCCACCCCTGTTTCCTCCTCTTCCTCTGGTCCCACTCCCTTAAGTCTAGAATGGATCTCGAACACCTGAGCCAAGCACAAGAGGAAAGTCCCTATTGCACCTATGGACTTCTCTGTTATTATTCGGCTAAAGGGCCTAAGAAGAAAAAAGCTATAACCCGCTTCTCTCAAAGTGCTTCAGGTGAAAGGGTTATGGAGATCGCATACCCTGATCTCACAAAGAAGAAAGAAGATCTATCTCCTACAGATTTTATAGTGACTCAGGTCACGATGGGAACATCATCAGAGAGCTACAAGGAGAAGCCTTATCCGTAGTGGATGCCCTTTGCAAGAAGCTTCAAGAAGCAAAGGAAGAGAAGAGAATGTTAAAAGAGAAAAACAAGCATCTTCTCCAAGCCTTGAAAAAGATGGGCAATGCCCCTCCTATGATTTCTTGACCCTCCTGAAGTTCTTAGTCAGGAGAAGATAAATGAGTACGCAAGATCGGTGAGCAAGGTATAGTGGTGTCCTCCTGGAGAGCAGATCCTCAAAGATAGTGAGGAAGTGATTACAAAGTTCACAGAGCTTTATCAAAATATAGATCAAGCTAACAAGGAACTCCAGGTAATAGTAGGACCTATCTCGAAGAGTTGGACCATGCCAGGTTGCAACACGAGACATTCCAGAAGATGCTCGACTGCCCAGTCGATGACTTGGTGAAATTCGGCATTTTTGATCACCCGCGAGCACCCAACAAAGTCCTTGCTGCTTTAGACTATCGGGTTGACCAAATGGAGTTTGTCTTGGAAAAAATAGACAAAATCAAGGAGGAAGCCTGGATGCAATGCATCAAATGGAGCAGATCATCTTAAGGATGTCTCCAGGTTTGCTCAGCCCATCATACACCTTGAGGAAGGCAAGATGATACTATTCAGATTTTCAAGGAAATCACATCATAGGGTTTAGCGTCAGAGGCCACTTTTGATAAAGAATCTATCAACAACCTTCTGGCCTACTGTGACTTTGTTGGATACCTGATGGAGGTAGGTAATGAATACTTCAAACTCCCGGAAAGACTCAGAGATGAATGGGAAACTTGTGAAGTCATCGGGGATCACACCAAGGGTCCAGCTCAAGATCAACTTCAAGTAATGGTCAACAAGTTCATGGAGTATCGAGCTCAGTTTCACATTTCCTCTCCTGAGTAGAAGTAGGACACTCCTTTCCAGCGAGGGATGATGATGAATAGGTTCCTTCCTCTTGGGATAAATCCCATTTTTGTAAAAATATTTAAAAGAATGTTGGCACAAATGATGACATCATCCATGTTGCACCATGAGATGTTGTCATCCACAAAATTGCCCTAAAGTCAACATTTGACTTTTAGATATTTTGTAAATAGTTGTTGGCTCCTTTTTGCCTTCTTTCTCCTTCTCCTTCTATAAATACTTGGATACTATCCATAGATCTACCCACCCTGTAAGAAAGATTTTTAGACCAACAAAATCTAGTTGGTTCAGTGAAGCACAAACATGTAAGCATGGGTAAGTAGTTGTGGATAGAGCCCACCTAAAAATAGTAGTTTCGAAGAAGAAGATATTTGGGAAAGTTGGTCCAAAGGAGTGGTATGAAAAATTGATCATGTGAAATTTATGTGAGTTTTTATTTATGTCCATGGAGGTTTCCAATCATGATTATGCAGGTTCATAGTGTTTTGGGGTCGAAAGCAGGTTGGTAGTTAGAGGGCGATTTTGGTTTCTTTAGAAGCGGTGTTCAATGTTTTGACTATATCTTGATCTATAGGTAGTTTATTGAGGTGATTGAAATTATGTTGGAAAATAAATTCATATAAATTTCCAGTGATATATGTATTTCCTCATGATGAGGTGATTTGTTAGGGTTTCAGTGCTTTCTTTCAAAAGGAATAGATTTGGTAGTTCGGGATAGGACATGAAAGTTTAAACGTTTGAGGATTTTTAGGCATGATATGGATTGGATGATGCATTATATGAAATGGAAAATAAATCAAAAATAATTGGGCATAAAATTAGACTATTTATAAGGCTTGATGATATGTATAAATGTTTTTATGAGCTAACCTTTGAAAGTAGAGTTTTTGGCATGTTGTTTTGGTAAAGGCAAATATTTCTATGGTTTGAATAGGAAGATGTTTCAAGGATTGAAAAAGTTTAGGAGTGATCTACATGTCCTAAAATTAATTTTTAGTGGCTACATAACATGGTTTTATATACCATAAGAAATATGGTGGCATTATGAAGTTTCCAGGGTGTTCAAGGGTGTAGGAAACAACTGTTTTGAAGATTGTAAAGGAAATTAGGCCCAGTAAATGAAATATTTTTAATGGTTTATATTAATTTCTACCATGTATGTATATTAAATAATTTTTAATCATATTTAAGGGTTCATGGGTCATGAAAAAGTATGGGACTCATGTTAGGGCATTTTTAAGAATGTGGCCATGGGGTTTTGAGCCATTTTTGGCACATGAAATCATGTTTTTGGCTAGGCCGACCTATATGGGTCACTTGTGAATGTTGTAATGAATTTATTTAAATGTAATAAATATGTATGGGTCAAATTTATTATGGGCGATGGACCTCCTTTGGGTAAATAAGAAGGAAAGCATATAAAAAGCATGTTTTGGGTGCTTTTGTGAACTAGTGCAGAGTGTGCATGGTGTGTACGATAAGTATGATCTGAGTGGGTAATATTTTCAGTTTTGAAGCATGAATTTAAGGAAGATGAAGTGACTTAAAGGTTAAGGAATATCATCAATCATGTGTACAAATTTTTGAAGCTTTGAGAAGTGAAGAAAGAGCTAGATTGTGCAAGTTGAAGACTTGGGGTTTGAGTAAGGGTTTAAAAGAGTTTGGAGCCGAATATTTGGATCACTATAAGGTATGGTACTAGAAAAATATCAGTGGTCATAATTCACCAAAATATATTGGGATTATTCATAGTCATTAAAGTCTCTTGTTGTGTGTAATATCAACAAGGGTTTAGGGTCGCCGCTCCTTGTGGGGTTGGTGCCTCACTAAATAAATATCTCGTGATGTGTAATATTCACTTGATTATTTTTGTGAGTAATATAAAAAAATTAGTGGGTTTTCTTCCCTTGAGGGTTTCCCACTTATATCTATTTTCTTATGTTAATTCTCTTTCTCATGGTTTATAGCATGTATGGTATTTGATTATGTGTTTTTGAATAAGTAATATGAAATATGACTTGAAATTTCATAAGGATTGATTGATCCCCCTCTCGGTCCATTACTGCTTCCAACGGGGACATGAATCAGAAATTGTGATTTAAAATCTAATTACCTTCTGAATTTTGAGAATATAGAATCTATAACTACTTTGGAAGAAGTTTGAACAAAAATATAATCCCTAAAATTAACGTTTTACTATGGGAAGTGGTTTAAAAAACATAATTAAAGTGGATAAACTCAGAAAGAAAGGTATGATTATTATAAATAGATGCAACTTGTGCAAACAACATGATGAAATTGCCAATTATCTCTTTCTAGAATATTCCTTTGCTCTCAAAGTCTAATCTGCTATCCTTGTTTTTTTAAAGATTCAGATGGTCCCCCTCGTTGATGTATCTCAACTTCGAAATAATGGAGCTTCAATTTTTAACATGACATTACAAAATAGGTATGGAAATGTGCACTACCTCATATTCTCTGGGGTATTTGGTTGGAGAGAAACAACCAATTTTTCAAAATCAATCATCCAATTATAAAAATGTTTTGGGAGAATATGCCAAACTATAAAGGATAATACAGATCATTATATAAAGGCCTTTAAGTTATGTCATATCTTAGAAAGATCTATCCTATATGGTTTGAATCTCAGTCCCAAAAGTAAGGACTGTTTCACTCGGAATGTTTAAAGCCGGGAATAGAGTTACTTCTATCCTTTCATTCCTTTTAGAAGCAGAGATAAGGTTAGGGGCTAGGAGGAATACTGTGGAATGTCGAGATGGTGTGCGCGTCTTGTAGAGAAAGATCGGGTTGATTGCGGAGAACTCCTTTTTGTCTTGGAAGGACTACTACAAATAAGAACACAAGACCACAAGATTTTGATTAAACAATAAATGAGGAAGCGCCTTGGGCCGGGAAATATAAAAATTCCTTTCGAAGGTGGTGGTTCCCTGCTAATATGAATTAACACAAAAGACTGCAAAATATCAATTAGATTACTTGGTTGAAACTAGTAGGAGAAAGGTGGTTTTCGGTTTTGATCGTGAGGAACCGATGCGGTTATCGATAACCGATACCGGTGGGTTCTAGGATCTTCTTGGTAGCTATGGTGTTTTGTAAGGCTGGTTTATGGATGATATTAGGAAACGGGATGATTAGAAGCAAAAGAATAACAGTTAGATGCAATGACACGTTGGGTAGTAGATTCAGAGACGGATTTAGGAGGACTGAGATTCAAGAAGCCTAAGAAATGTTATAACAGAGGACATGTAAGATGTGACTTCTTGGTTTTGACCAAGATGCAAGCTGATCTCCTTGGTTGTAAACACTTACGGTATTTCCACTGCGTCTCGCTCTGTCAAGTGAAGATTTGAACTCGTTCCTCACTCGCAATGCTCTCTGTTGATCAGAAATTCTTCGGTGATCCCAAAATGAAATTCCGATCCGTTGTTTTGGTTTGGGGAGCCCATTTACAGGGAACCGATGGCAGTTGCGTAACCGACGGCGGTCGAGTAGGAACCGACATCGGTAAGGAAAAAGTAGGCTATTTTTAGTAAAATAGCCCACCTTCCCTGCTTTTCTCCCAAGAGATCAGTTGTGGGCTTGGTCAAGTGGCTAGAAGGTCGGCTTTGGGTGCGAGTAAGGAGGCATTAGTTATGGATGTGAGTCTAGACCAAGTCATGGGTCTTAATTAGGTTAGTTTAGGGTTAGGGCTAGGTCATGATGAGGTGGCAAAGTGAGGTGGCGGGTAAGGTGATGTGGATTTATCAATTATAAGGTAATTAATAAATAATTGTGTAAGGTTTAGGTGATGAGGTTAGATTGCGAGATGAGATGCGGGTCACAAGGGGTCGTAAGACACGAATTTGGTGTCTACATTAGCCCCTTATTGTCATGTAGCTTGTTCTGTAAAGCTGCGCGGACAATAATATGAAGTGGTTTCTCATGTTAAAGATATAGGTAATCCCCCTCAAATCTATCACCGATTGAGTGAACGGGAAATCAGGGATAGGGTTGATAAAGGGTACATGTTGTAGAGAGGATGGTAAGGTGGTGGGGTAGGTCCAAGAAGCCAGACGCATGTTGAAATGCAATAGTACGACGAGGGTACATGATTTGACAAGCAAACCAGCAATGTGTAGGCAAAGGTCGATAGTTTATCCAAACAAGGGTGATATAATCCTGGTATCCAAGGCATAGGAAGTAGCTCCGGTGGTATATAACGGTGACGTACAGAACGCGTTTAGGCATGTTGGCAAGTACCAAATGGTTAGTTTGGTTGAGATAAACGTCACGGTCTAGGTCTAGGCAAAGTTGGTCGACAGATCAAGTCAAGGACCCTAATCATGCTAAAACACGAACAGGTGAGCTCGATTGAACAAAAGGTACATGATGGATGGATAAAATAAAACGTTGATTGTGGGTATGGTATTGAAGTGATACGGCCTTGGGTCAGGCCAAGTGGTTGGGCGGTGGCCCTGGGTCAGGTCATAAGGGTAGAGTGAGGCCTTGGGTCAGGTCAAATTGTTAGGGCGAGGCCTTGGGTCGGGCTGGATGGGTAGGTTGAGGCCTTGGGTCGGGCCGGATAGGTAGGTTGAGGCCTTGGGTCGGGCCTAATGGTTAGGGTGAGGCCTTGGGTCGGGCCTAATGGGTAGGTTGAGGCCTTGGGTCGGGCCGGATAGGTAGGTTGAGGCCTTGGGTCGGGCCTAATGGTTAGAGTAAGGCCTTGGGTCGGGCCGAATGGGTAGGTTGAGGCCTTGGGTCGGACCAAATGGGTAGGGCGAGGCCTTGGGTCGGGCCGAATGGGTAGGGCGAGGCCTTGGGTCGGGCCGAATGGGTAGGTTGAGGCCTTGGGTCGGGCCGAATGGGTAGGTTGAGGCCTTGGGTCGGGCCGAATGGGTAGGTTGAGGCCTTGGGTCGGGCCGAATGGGTAGGTTGAGGCCTTAGGTCGGGCCAAATAGGTAAGTTGAGGCCGTAGGTCGGGCCGAATAGGTAGGTTGAGGCCTTAGGTTGGGCCGAATAGGTAGGTTGAGGCCTTGGGTCGGGCCGAATGGGTAGGTTGAGGCCTTAGGTCGGGCCAAATAGGTAGGTTGAGGCCGTAGGTCGGGCCGAATAGGTAGGTTGAGGCCTTAGGTTGGAAATTTGAATAGGTAGGTTGAGGCCTTAGGTTAGTAAATTTGGACAAGTGAACAAATGGTGTGCAAAGAAAGGTGGATAGAGGCGATATTGGTGAAAAAGAGGCAAGGAGTAAATAAGGGCAAAGAATGGGGTGAAAGTTGGGACCGATACCGGTTCCTTAGGGCAAAATGAAACCGATATCGGTGAAAGGCGAAAAACCTATAAAAAGAAAAATACGGCTTGTCATTGTCACTTTTGTTATTTGCAAACCAAATCGACTTGTCTGACGTGGAGAGTTGGGATTAGAGGCTTGATTGAGTGAGGTGGAGCTATTGTATTGGCGGAGAGAGTTGATAGTGGGCCCGATTAAGGAGGAGGCAGCAGTTGATTGGCCGGGGACCCAGCAGATCAGGATTGGAGCCATGGCACAGGCAGGAGGAGCTGGAGGGGCTGGACCAGCTGGACCGCCACCACCCATCCCACCACGACGACGTGTCGTCGTTCGGGTAGATTCGAAACTCTTTAATTTGGTGATTTGGTTGTATTATGCTAAATTGGGGGTTTGGGTAGGAATTAACCTTTTTTAGGAAATAATGAGAAAATGGAAATGATTTGAAAAAGGGAGAGGGTAGATAGGCTAGATAGGCTAAGGTGGGTAGGTGGGTAAGTTTTTAGGGTATTTGGGTGGGTAGATGGGTAGAAATAGGTAAAAAATGGGTTTTGGGGGCCGCGCGGGGGTTCGGCTCCGGGAGAAGACAGTGACCGATGTCGGTCACAAAGCGACCGGCATCGGTCGCACAATTTTAGGGAAAGGGAGTGTTGTTGGTGACCGGCATCGGTCATGTATCGGCTGACGTCGGTGGCTTGTGTGTTTTGGTTTGTGGGTTGTGTGGGTGGGTTGGTTGTTTTGGGTTTTTGGGTTGGGTTGTGGGTGGGAGTGGGGGTTGGGTTGGGTTGTGGGTGGGTGTGGGTTGGTTGTGGAGAAGGGTTTGTGTGGGGGTTGGGTTAGGAGTGGAGAAGGGTTTGGTGTAGGGTTGGGTTAGGAGTGGAGAAGGGTTTGGTGTAGGGTTGGGTTGGGTTTGAGTTGGAGGTGGGAGAAGGGTTTGGTGTAAGGTTGGGTTTTGGGTTTTTGGGTTGGGTTGTGGGTCGGTGTGGGTGTTGGGTTGGGGGTTTTTATGTGGGAGTTGGTTTTGTGTTGGGGTTGGGTTGCATGTGTTTTGTTTGGGTTTTTTTTTGTTGGTTTTGGGTGGGATGGTTTTGGGTTTATAGGGTGGTAGGTTGCTAGAGAGGGGTGGTAGAGAGTTAGGGTATGGTCGGGGGGATAAAAAGGGGTGTTTAGATGATAAAGTAGATGTTGTAATAAAGACTAGGTCTAAGGATGTGGTTTGGTTTTGCAGCACGCACGTCAGCCCGATTGACGATGCGGGATAGGATGCCCCCACTGTTGGTGCGGATGAGGCCACATGTATCTGCGGCTCATTGGGCCATCATGCGCGAGGTGGGACTCGGTGGAGTCCAGAGGTACAGAGCGATAGAGAGAGATCACAGCCTGATGGTCGCCCTCATCGAGAGATGGGATCCGGCGACCAATGTGTTCCATCTCCCGACTGGGGAGATGACCGTCACATTGGAGGATGTGTATCGCATCCTTCGGTTACCTATCGAGGGAGAGGCAGTCTTCCAGGTAGATTCAGAGACTGCCATGGATAGCATACTGCAGGTTTTTGGGGATGCAGCCGCGCTACTGACCTACCATAGCGCGAGTATCGGGTACGGTGACATGTACCGTGCGCATCGACACGAGACACGACTGGCTGTGTTGATGATGGTTGGGATCACCTGCTTCGCCCTCCCGGACTCAGAGGGAGGCCGCTTCCCACGAGCATTGATGGGGGTGCTGCTTGAGATGGTGGAGGAGCACACCTGTTACGCCTGGGCACCAGTATATCTGGTGCAATTGTACAGGGAGCTATGGGGCTATCGCCGGAGGAGGTGATTCGGTATTTGCTCTACATTTTTGTTGCATTGTTGGGCATACGAGCACATCGTATGTATCAGGCCAGTAGGGTTACCCCAGCAGCCAGGGCCACAGGTCATATACCGATATGGCTTTCAGAGGTGGTTGGGGGTCGTGGGCCAGCCACGAGCAGTTGTTGCAGGTCGGGATGTGGCATACTATAGACATTTGCTAGAGGGCCTTACAGCAGTAGACATTGTATGGAGACCCTACAGAGGTCACCACCCTGGCAGAGGAGCCCGCTTACAGTTGCGCCTAATCCAGTACACATTCTGGATAGCAGGACGGAGGCCAGGAGAGTACGAGCGGATACCCCTGGAGAGGGTACGCAGGCAGATGGGGCTGCGACAGGACGAGCCACCTCCCTTCCCTCAGTACAGGAGGGAGGATGTAGAGGCCCCACTGCCTGCACCACAGCCTTTGGATCCAGATTGGGTTGCAGAGAGGCCAGCAGGTGAGGGTGTAGATGATGCTGGGTGCACGGGAGCATACAGGGTGTGGTGGGCTGGGCAGAGAGCAGCCAGGATAGTACCGCCTGCACAGCCAGACGTGGCTGCAGTGATAGGAGAGAGAGATCAGCTCAGGGGTCAGGTGCAGCTCTTACAGGGGCTAGAAGCTGCTGTGCGAGCACGATAGGGGTCTTACAGGCAGCTAGCCGAGCTCAGCATTGCAAGCACAGCAAGCACCACCACCACCAAGACCACAGCCCACAGTGCAGTACAGTACAGGCAAGCAGTACAGTACCAAGCACCACCGCGGTACATGAGTACCACCAAAGAAGACCAAAGAAGCGCAGGGGGCATTGGTGTTAGGTGTCAGGGGACCAGCCCCAGCTCCTTCAGTGGCTCGAGAGCGCTATATGGAGGTTAGAGCAGAGGCCCGATATTATCAGGATATTCTTGATGGTACCGGAGTCGAGTATCAGGCTTATGCAGCGCATAGGGCAGAGACCTCTCACAGCCAGAGATCTCAGGGAGGTGCAGCCATATGGCGGCATGTCCGTGATGGGCAGGAGGCGAGAGGCACCACAGGGACCAGCGGGGAGAGGTGCCGAGGGCGGTGGGGAGAGCTGAGAGATCCCAGACATGGTTGTTGTATTTTAGAGATGGGCACCGGTCTGCGAACCGGGTGTATTGATAGAGGCCTGCGTGCCTATGTATTATTCATGTATTCATTCATTCATTTATTGTATACCGGCCTGCGAGCCGAGTAGGGGTTGTATAGTGGATACCGGTCTGCGAGCCGAGTATATAGCTATTTTTGATACGAGGGACCGGCCTGCGAGCCGAGTCGAGATTTTTTTGACAGTTATTACGGCCTGCGTGCCGGTGTTGTTGTATGATGAGATCACAGAGGCCCCGATGTAGGGCACATTGTATTTTTGAAAACTTGTATATATATATATATATATATAGAGACAATGTTTTGATCCACATGCAGTGTTCAAAATGTGTTTAAATATTTGGTTAATGGCTGGTAATATATAGAATGTGTGATGAGTTTAATTGACATGTTGATAGATGGATGATGCTGATGTTTTTGTTTTTTTTGTACGTATATATGAATGTCATGTTATGTGATGAATTGGTGGTTTTGTGACATTGTGATATATGTAACTGATGAGTTGGATCCAAATGATGTATAGATTGATAGTTTCTTGATATCCGTAGTTGATGGTTTGTGTATTTGTATAAAATAAATGATGTTAATGAAATTGTAATGCTATGTGTGGTGGATGAACAAATGTGGTAAATTGTGTTGTTTATGCAGGAAAAGAGGCGGGTGCGACAAAAATTTAGGTGAGAAATGAAGAAAAGAACGTTGTTGAGAAAAGATAGGTGTGTAACCGATATCGGTTAAGGAACCGATATCGGTAGCTGATAGACCGATATCGGTTAAGTAACCGATACCGGTTATTTAGGTATGAGATTTTCTAAAAATAGAAAAGCTAGGGTGGCAACTTAAGTTTTAATTTTAGAGCCATGCAAGAGGTTAAATACGCGAACGCGACGCTTTTTGAGACTGAGATAGGTATTTGCATGAGAGATTTGGGTGATAAGAAAAGAGACTGGGAAGGTGAATGCGATCGGAGATTCAGAAAGTAGAAAGGCGAATTTGAAAAGAGTGGTGATAATGGCAGGACGAGGAGAAACATCCAGCAGGCAGGGACAAGAGGGAAGACAAGGGCCACCTCAAGCTACTGCAACCCCAGAGGTAAATGTTTTGGTTGTGATTTGATTTCTGCATGTTTTGTGAATAAGATGGGGGAGAGTATGTGGGTAGATATGAGAAAGAAAAGATGATAACAAGAGTTATAAATGAGGTGAGTGTTACGTGGTAGGTAATCAAGGGTTTCGGGTATGTCTGTGTATACAGAGAGGAATAAACGAGCAATTTATTGTCGTAGGTGGTTGGTTTAGGCAGGCTGTATAAAGGTGACAGTGACCGGTATCGGTTAGGGACAACCGGTATCGGTTACTAAACCGGTACCGGTTTACTATAAACGATACCGGTTGCTGTAGCAATTTCCAGAAGGTGAGAAAGAAACTCGTGGGGATTTGATGGATTGAATGGTTGTTTGTTATTTTGATGTGTGCAGGCAGAGGCAGGGTTGAGGATGAATGATAGTGTACAGCGCTGTTGTCACGAATCCGAGCGGATGTAACACCAGCTGAATGGACATTGATAAATCGTTTGGGGTTAAGTGGAATCCGCTATTATTCACGAATTGCACGGAACCATGCTATGTTGCAGGCATTGATTGAGAGATGGAATCCCGAGACAAATACCTTTATCTGCCAACAGGGGAGATGACAGTAACATTGGAAGATGTGTTCCGTATTTTGAGACTCCCTATTACAGGAGAACCAGTATATCAGGCACTACCTAGCGCGGCACGGGGAGCGATAACAGCAGTATTTGGTCCATACGCACGAGATTTGACACAGCGAGGTTTATCCTTTACGTATGGGGTAATGTATGCAGCACACCCTGAGGAGACAAGGTTAGCAGTGATATTAATGATAGCGGTAGGGTATTATGCATTACCGAGGGCAGAAGGAGGAAGATTTCCAAAGGCATTGATGTGTGTTATCTGGGAGATGGTAGAAAGGAACGTTACGTTTGCATGGGCACCTGCATATTTGGCGGAGCTATACAGGGGTTTATGGGCTTGTAGGTGAAATCACAGGACGACGCTGGATTGTTCATACTTATTACACTGTTGGGCCTATGAGCACATTGTTTGTGTGCGACCAATAGGCCAATCCCTCCAGCAGAGAGACCAGAGGCTGAGAGGTTGGGATTCAGACGATGGGTCCAGACAGAACAAGAGGCCAGATCCCAAGCCGTGACGGGTGATATTGTGTATTACAGGCAGGTATGGGAGAGGGTGATGGTTGTGGACATCTGTTGGAGGCCTTACGGTAACTATATGGTAACAGAGAGCATAGCTGAGGAGTTAAGGGGTGTAGAGCGAATGAGGTGGATCGCGGGGCACAGGCCAGGTGAATATGAGAGGATTCCTATAGATCGCGTGCGGTGAAAATTTGGATTTGTGCAGGATATACCCCTGGCTTATAGACCATATATGAGGATCGACGCCGAGGCAGCATTCTCACCTCCCCGGCCAACACCTCCAGAAGGGCCTGAAGAGGTAGCAGCCGATCGCAGGGTAATGGATGCAGGAATGACAGAGGCCTATAGATTATGGTGGGTAGCAGAACTGCGAGGTGTACGTGAGCGCCCTGACATAGCTGTGATTACAGCAGAGAGGGATCGTCTGCAGCGTTTAGTTCAGCAGCTCCAAACGCAGGTGAATGAGACAAGAGGATTGTTAGCGGTTGCGGAGTCACGGGCGGGGAGACTAGAGGCTGGAGTTCTCCATGCGAGAGGGCGTATTCATATGTTACAGGAGAGATTGCAGATCGTGGCGGTACCAATAGCCGTGGTACCTTTGAGGACAGAGAGGCCCTGGCGAGAGGGTCGACGATCACGATCATCACCTAGTTCGGGATGAGGCGTGAGGGTCTGAGTAAATGTTAGCAAGGTATAAGAATAAATAAGGATGCCGACCTGCGTGTCGATGATAGAGAAGATGTATTTGTTTAACATCTAAATAAAGCTGAATATGTATGTTGATTTGAGTTACGAAAAAAATAAGAATGTTTGTGTTTTGATTTTCGGTGTTTTGAAAAAGGATAAAGAGGAATGTGATTAAATAGAAATACACAGAAATATTTATTATACCACACATGATAGATTATGGTAGGAGATGGTCGAGCTAACCTTGGGGGACCCCATGTCTCCAAAGTGCTGCCTACATAGCCCATTGCACAAAGCAAGGAGGGGCCTCAGACCGATGTAGTTCTCCCTTAGGATCAGGGAGAGGTGAATTCAGGCAATTTGGTACGGTTTAGGCAATTGGTTGGTTGGTAAAAATATTAAGATTGGTAAAGGTAAGGTTGATGGTGTTGGTAATGAATTGGTGATGTTGTAAAAGGTATAAGGGAAGCGAAATTTAGCCTACCCAAGTAGAAGGGAACCATGTCCTGATTAAGGTCAACACACAATCCTAGATGCGAGGAAAAGAAGAAAGAGTGCTCCGTAGGTGAAAAGAGCTAAACAAACCACACAACGTAGAATGAGCTTGGAGCCCTAGGTACCATGCATAGACGAGAAGTCAATAGGTGAAAAGAGTTGTGTGATCACAATATATCGAGCATACATTACGTCCCTTGAGTTGAAACAAATGGTGAGGTGAGGTGGATGGTATAGCTGAGGTGCAGAGAACTTATTACAAAGTGAGTGTTCGACGAAAGAGAACCTACCCTAAATAGACAAGTCCATGACTCAAAAGTCCTTTTGAATGAGGCTTTTATTTTATTGAATGTAGACCGATCGATGTAGGAAGTCTACAAGGGATATTGATTGTATTATTCTTGAGGTCTTCACGAAGCTGATTGATGCGAGAAGCTTCGCTAAAGGTCGACCTGTGTATAGCTGTCCTTCGAGGAGCATCTATTTATAGTAGCAGATATGATTTTAGTGCATAGCTGTCCTTGAGGAGCATCTATAGAGAATAGCAGCAATAATTTGGCATATATTTGTCTTTCGAGGGAGCAGATCTATATTTAATTTAGATGACTAGATGTTCTTTTTTAGCGTGAAGCATCTAGGCTTGTAGGAAGTTTGACTTAAGAAAATCCCATAAGAATACGGCTTATTTTAATACATTGAAGTCATGGACTAGACTAAAAGGGAAGGCATCATTAAGGGGAGGTGAGGGTGAGCTTGATTTTATTTCGAGATGTAGGAAACAAGTGCATGTGGTGGTATGGGAGCTCAAGGGACGAGAAGTAGGAGGATAAGAAGTGATATAACACTAATTTCAACAATAGAATGGTCGAAGATGCAAGGCATTAAGGGGCTCAGGCTCAGGTTTACCATTAAGCGAAGCTAAACGATAAGTACCAGATCCATAGGTGTGAGTGATTATATAAGGCCCAATCCAATCGGGTGGGAGCAAATTTTCCACATTTGCTCTTTTCTAGTTTGGTTACATGTTGATTCTCTTTGAGGACAAGATCACCAACCTTAAAGGTACACTCATGAAGTCGCTTATCATAAGCACGTTTAATGCGTTTTTGATAGATTTGAAGGTGATCAAGAGCTGTAAGACGGCGTTCGTCAAGAAGCTCCAATTGGGCTAACCGCTCTTGACGGAAATCATCATTGGTGAGAATATCCTGAAGAGATATTCTAAGGGAGGGTATTTGTATTTCGAGAGGCAAAATAGCCTCGGTACCGTATACCAAAGAAAAAGGTGTGGCATTAGTAGAGGTACGAATGCTAGTACGATAAGCCCAAAGGGCAAAGGGAATGTGATCGTGCCAATTTTTGCCGGAGTCATTGACAACTTTCATGAGGATTTTGGTTAGGGTTTTATTATAAGATTCAAATTTCACGACCATTGGCTTTGTGGATAGTAAGGTGATGAGAAACTAAGTTTGATACCAAAGTTGTCACAAAGGTCTTGTAACAACTTGTTTTTAAAAGATTTACCATTATCTGTTATTAGGCGATGAGGAATACCAAAATGACAGATAATGTGATGGTTAATGAATTCGACAATTTTTTCTTTTTTGATTGAAATGAGTGGAATAGCCTCCACCCATTTTGTGTAATATTCGGTCACTGTGATTATCCAACGGTGACGTTGTGAAGAGGTCGGGTGAATCTCACCAATAAGGTCTAAACCCCATTGTGAGAAGGGCCAAAGATCTCGAGCGACCTGGAGTAGGTGGCTAGGAGTATGTTGAAGGTTGGCATGTTGTTGACACATAACACAACGCTTAACATATTCGTAGCAGTCGTTATTGAGAGTAGGCCAATAATAACCAAGGCGAAGGATTCGTTTGGCCACGGCAAGGCCGCTAAAATGTCCACCACAAATACCGTCATGGACCTGTTGGATGGTATGAGTGGCCTCCGCGCTAGTTAGACAACGAAGGAGGATGCCATCAAAGCCACATTTATAGAGGATTCCCCCATGACAACATAACGTGAAACACTTTTAAGAAAAGCACGTTTGCCGTTACTAGTAAGGTCGAGTGGGGAGGACGAGAGATTGTAAGGTAGTCGTGAAATTGGTGGTACCGGGTATCCTGCGAACTAGTAGACATGTATTTATCGTACAAACTAGGGGTTGAATAGGATGGGAAAAAATTTGTTGGAACCATGACGAATAATTCGAGTCGGTTAGTGCGGCGGGAATTTGCGAGGCTAGGCAAGCCATAGTGTCCGTAAATTTGTTAGTGGAGCATGGAATGGTTTGTATAGAATAGTGAGTAAATAAGGCTAGAAGTGAATCCACGTAGTGTTTGTATTTTTGAAGTTCCTCGTTTTTGCATTGGTAGACACCCATAACTTGATTGACTACCAATTGAGAGTCACAAAAATGTTGATAGATTTGATGCCTAAGTGTAACGCAACTTGGAGACCCAGAACAAGGGCCTCGTATTCCGCTGTATTATTAGTGCAAGGGAAATCAAGCCGGAATGAAAGAGGCATAGGTTCAGCATCGAGAGGAATGAGAACAACGCCGGCTCCTCCGCCGCGCTGGCATTTAGATCCATCGAAGAAGAGGGTCATTTGATACAACTCTTCCCGGAGTGAAAGAGTGGCGATGAGTTCGTCGGGGAAGGTAAAATTGGTAAATTGTTCCCCAGGTAAAGGGGCCTCCGCAAGTTGGTCTGCAAGAGTTTGTCCTTTGATTGACTTCTGTTGTACGAATTCAAGGTCAAGGTCAGTGAGGAGCATAAGCCATCGAGCGATACGTTGGTTTAGATGCGGTTTGGCGTACATATAATGAATGGGGTCCGTGTTGGTGATGACAAAAGTTTTGTGATTTAGGAGGTAATGTCGGAGTTTGGTGGCTACAAATGATAGGGCAAGGCACAATTTTTCTACATGTGTATACCTAGTCTCATAATCCACGAGGGTACGACTTATATAATAAACGGCCTGTTCTCGTCGTGCCGAATCCCGATGTGCGAGCATAGCACCTATAGCATGGTCAGTGGCGGAAAGATAAAGGTAGAAAGGGTGGTTGTCCTGGGGTGGGATAAGCACGGGTGGCTGCAAGAGATAGGATTTGAGAGCTTCGAAGGCTTGGTGACACTCCTCACTCCATTGAAAGGTAATGTCCTTTTTAAGAAGGTGATGAAAAGGTTGACACCGATCCGAGAGTTGGGAGATGAAACGTCGGATAGATTGGAGCTTACCTTGTAAACTACGCAATTTTTTGAGATTTTGGGTGGGGGCATTTCTAGGATAGCTTTGACTTTAGATGGATCGACCTCAATGCCACACAAAGAGATGATAAAGCCAAGAAGTTTTCTGAAAGAACACCAAAGACACATTTCTTCGGTTGAAGGCGGATGAGAATATTTATAACGGTGATCAAAAATAATGGTTAAAACATCGAGATGTTCACTACGATGTTTAGACTTGCCGAGAAGATCGTCGACATAATCTTCAAGGATAGTGTGCATAATGTCATGAAAAATGTAGGTCATAGCCTGCTGATAGGTAGCACCAACATTCTTAAGGACAAATGGCATGACATGATAATGAAGGTTCCCAAGGAGTTATGAAGGCAGTTTTGTGTTGATCGGCAGGGGCAACCAAAATTTGGTTGTATCCTGAAAAGCCATCCATGAGAGAGAGCATCTCATGACCTGCAGTTAGATCAACAAGTTGGTCAATGCTAGGTAAGGGGAAGTCATCCTTAGGGCAAGCGAGGTTAAGATCCCGAGAAATCTGTGCATATCCGAAGTCCCCCTGTCGCTTTAGTGACAGGTACAATGTTAGAAATCCATTGAGGATAGTCAATAGGCAAGATGAAGGAAACAGAAAGGAGTCGTTGGAGCTCCTCTTTGACCAAGAGAGCAATGCGTGGATGCATTTTTCTCAATTTCTGTTTGACTGGTTTGGAATCGGGGTTTAGGGTGATGTTATGGACGGCAATGGTAGGATCAATTCCTGGCATGTCAACGTAAGACCATGCAAAAGCTTGGTTGCGAGCACGGAGAAAGGTAGTAAAGGCGGCTTGTTCTGATGTGTTAAGGGATTGTCCAATCTTCACAATGTGAGGATCCTCCTCCGTGTGGATGTTGATTTCTATGGTAGATTCGTTCAGCATGGTTTGGGTTTCAGATGGTAAGGCTCGTTGAATATAAGAATCATCCGCGCCAAGGTAAGTGAGGATGGAGTCGTCATCCTGGCATTCAACAACATTAATCAAAGGTGAATCCTCTTCGATCATGTCTGGATACAGAAGGGGAAGAGAAGATGGGTCCTCATTATCACGTTGATAAGTGAGAGGACCTATGAAGATAGCATTTATGAAAAAAAAAAGTTAGGAGGGATGGATTCAGGGTCTATAGATTCTGTGGGTGATGATGGCAAAGTGGGTGATGATGGTTTGGTAGGGGCGACGTCTTCTTCTTCCAGATACACTGGTGGGGGAGGTGTCTCCTGTGTAGGTGTTTCGGGAAAACCGAGACCACTACGATCATTATGTTTACGGGTAGTCATGGGAATGAGTGTATGTCGGCCTTGTTCGTAAAGGCCAAAACCAAAGCCTTTCCACGCACAGCGAGTCAAGAAGGTGAGGGCGAAACGACGATTTGTCAAGTATTGAAAATCGGATTGGAAGGAACCACACCAAGAGGAGGTTCAGGGGTAATGGAGGATGCGTCAACACCCCCATACGTTAGGTTAGTGCGGCAATGGGGTGGTCCATAAGAGATTACCTCCCCCACGCGACGGTCGTAGGTGGGATGTGCATGTAATTGTCCGTACTCCTGCGGGGTAGGGAAAGAACTAACGTTATATAGGTGGTACTCCCCCAGCGTAAGGCATTGAAAAACATCTACTAAGGGGTTGGAGGTTGGAATGTTAGCTGCGGGAAGGGAAGTGGTTTTTGCGATGGTGGTTTCATCAGTTGAAGGCGTAGGCGCGGTTGAGGTGGATGGTTGAGGTACATTTGAAGAGGATGGTTGGGTTGAATGTATGGGTGTCTTGATTGGTATAAGCACATCGTTAGGGCGGTATAACATATTGCAGGTTTTAAAGGGGGGAGGGTCAGCTTTTACGGTGTAGGACTTCCCCTCGTACTCAAATTTTATGCATCTATGTAATGTTGAGGGAACGCATCCCATGGCTCGGATCCAAGGATGACCCAGCAATATATTATATTGGAACTCTCCCTCCAAGACATAGAAGAGTTCGGGTAAAGTACGTGGTCCTACCCGAATGTTGAGGATCACGGTGCCTAAGGTAGAAGTAATAGCGTCATTGAATGATCGCAACATGATGGGGTTGGCACACATGCAACTAGAAGGGATATTCATTTGTTGGAAGGCTTTTGAAGAGATGATGTTTAGGCTAGCACCCCATCAATCATAACACGCCATACCCAAATGTCCCGGATGTAAGATGAGGCGAAAAGAGCAGGGTCAGGGTCTTCTGTACCAAAGTCAACAATTTCATCTTCGGAGAAACTGACTGCAGCAGCTTGTTGTACAGAGACAGAAGTGGTTGGGGCAGTGGGTTGTTTGGTGAGAGAAGCAACGTGATTGGGTGTTAGAATGGAGGTGACAGGCAGGGTTTCATTAGGTAAAACCTCTATCCCTTGAAGGATCTCAACGAGAGCTTGTCGATGAGATTCAGAAGTCTGAATGAGATCATACTGATGTCATTTTAGGTGATTGGTGAAGCTGTTTAATCATATTTCGGTGGGCAATGCCATTAGAGACGGGATAGGTGGGTCCGTGAATGACCACTTTAGGTGGTGGTGCAATCGGGATGTTTGACGGAGAAAGAGATGCCGCAGGTGTGTTTTCTTTTGCTTTCCCATTGTTTTTTACCCTCGAGTAGCGACACTAATCATATTAATCTCATAGACCTGAGATGAGGAAGATGGTTGGGATAACTCATGGTCTTCAAGAGGTGGGGTTGTAATAATGATAGATCTTGGTGAGGCGGGGACAGATGGTATAGGAGAGGGAATGGAAACTAAAGGTCTCTCCCTTCGTAAGTTGTCTTTCTTAATCTTTCTATCCGGGAGAGGTGACTGACGAAGGATGGTTTTAGAGATTTGCATCCCTCCACATCATGTCCTAGTGTGCGGTGATAGGCAGATTTTAGACTCATCGTAACCCATAGGTCGGGGTTTAGACGGGTCATAAGGTCTAAGTGGAGGTAGGGAAATGGTCGCATTCTCCACCAACATAGCAAGGATTTTGGCGTAAGATCCTTTGAGTGGGTCAAAATCGGAAGAGGATGAGGGTATTGGTTGTGCGGGTTTTGGTAATGTTTGGGCGTGGTTGGTTCGCACGGGTGGTGGTTTAGCCGAGGGGTGTTGATACGTGGTTTTCACTAAACGTGATTTCTTTGGCGCAGAAGCTATGTTGGATGATGAGGCCGCAGATGATGTGGTATCAGAAAACAACCACGGGGAAATAGGAGTGACCGAAAACAAATATTTTGATGATGGAATTTGTTTAGGGTTGATAGGTGGACAGATATACGGAATGACGGTGTTGCTTATACCCTGGAATTTCGTATGGGTGCGGAAGGCGTATGTTGTTTTGAAGAAAATGCAGGAGGTATGATATATTGATGTAAGGTAGAGGGATGGGGTCCCAATATGGAAGGTAGGTATGACGATGATGGTTTTGATTGTGATAGGGGCACGGATTGAGTTTGTCTCCTAGGTGGCGGGACGGATTTATTTTTGGATAGATCGAGTCGCTTAGGCGGGTGCGTTAGACCGGGCATTGGTGAGGTCCCAAGCGTAGGGGAAGATCTCGGTTAAGTTGATAGAAGTGGACGGGCATTTGGTAGAGGTGAGGGGGTGAAGGTGAGAACAGGGGCATTTTAAGCTTCGTAAACACTTCGGGTATATGGTGGAGACATCAAGATCAGTCATTTGCATTTGAGTAGAAAAAGGGGTACTCAAACGTTCCCATAGGGCTGTCTATCTTTTATGGAATGCAGTCTCAGTGTGATTTGTAATTTTTGTATGCGTAAGAACGATGGGTTGTGATTCGATCCGCGTGGGTGTGACACGGGGAGGTAGATAAGGCACCGTATCAATAGATGTTAAGAGGTCAACCGGTCGTTGAAAATATTTAGGCGATGAGGGACTAATAGGTAGGAGGGCATGTTTGAGGGGATCTGTCATGTTTAAAGAATGTGGTGATGTCAGTGTAAGAGATTTCTCGTCTAAGGATGTCAAAAGGAGTGGCGAGCCTTCCTCTTGTGCAGCAAGAGTGGTAGAAGGGGACGTTTGGGAAATAGATAAATTAGATAACATCCGCTCACAGTCTTGTAGGGATGTGGTGTAAGAAGACTCATCGATGAGAAGAGAAGTCCGGGTAGTTAACTCTTTTATGGGTAAAGGAATGATTTCACTTTGGCTTGATGGTGGTGAAGGAGGTTCAGACTCCTGTGTTGGTGGAGAGGCTTGATTCAAAAAAATTTCAATAGAGGCTTTTGGCTGAGAATCGAAGACTGCATGGATCTCATGAACACTCTCCTCGGCTAAGATATCTTGGTTTACGTTACTGTTGGACGAGTGATTCGGGAATGGCTTGTTGAAAATTTTCAGATTTCGGTTAGCAGGGGCGTTAGGATTATCGAGGGTTATATCCCCTGCGTCAACCATTTCCTGCACTATGTTTTTCAACATCTTGCAGTTTTCATGACTATGTCCTTTTACGCGGTGAAAGTTACAAAAGTCATTTTCTTTGTACCAGGAAGGTATTGCGCGGGTGGAGTCAAACCCAGAGTGAGGTTTAACAGGGGGCAAGGTGATAGCCCCAGCTTTGAGCAATTTCTCCAGGATGACGCCATAAGTTTCTCCCAAGGGAGTGTAATTGGTGGGCTCGGCTTTGTACTTATAAGTGGTTTTCGGCGGAGTATTGGACGGTGTTTGAGATTTGACCATTACCGCGTGGACAGCTCCTTTTGATTTAGAAGAAGTGGACGCGTGAGGAGTGGTGGTGTTTGGCTTGTTGGTAGAATCAGGAGTTCGGAAATTGGGGTTTTTGTTACGCAACCGCAATTTCTCCTCTTCTAAGGCTCGAATTTCTAATTTTCGGGCCATAGTAAAGGCCTCGTCGAATGTACGGAAAGTTTGAATTTGGAGGGTGGGGGAGATGTGCTTAGCGCAGCCCGCGTAAACAGATTCGATAAGTTCGGTTTGAGGCAAGGCATACGTCGAGTTGCTTGATAAGGCCCGCCATCGTCCAATGAAATCTGCGATAGATTCGTCCTCAAATTGTCGGATGGCATAGAGGTCGGTGATAGATACTTTCTTGGCAATGTTAATGGAGAAATGATCCAAGAAAGATTGGGCTAGTTGGTTAAAAGAGAAGATCGAGTCTTTGGGTTAAAGCAATCGTACCACTCAAGGCGGGTCTGATAAGGACATGGGGAAGGTGCGGAGTAACAAGGTGTCATCATGGGCAATCAAATAACAAGCATGTCTAAATGATCGCAAGTGTTGTTGAGGATCCTCTTTACTGTTAAAACGAGTAAATTTTGGCAACTCCCATTGAGGAGGATATGAATGAAGGGGGACAGAAGGGTGAATGGGCTCCCGACAAACTTGCTCGTATGTCAAGGCGCTACGACTTCCTGAAACGGAAGCCTCCAGGTTTTGCATTTTGTCCATCATTTGTTTGATGAAATCTATGGTTGGATGAGATGATGGTGCGGTTGTGGTAAACAGAGGCAAGTTGGACCAAGGGCTTCCGCTGGACAATGGTGGGGCTAAGTGTTGATAAGGTATGGAGGATGAGTATGTTGGAGCAACAGAATAGGGATGTCCCATATAAGGTGTTGAGGTTACTGGATACGTGTATGGGAATGAAAAGGTAGGCGGAGCTTGAGAAGGAAAGCTCGTGTGAATAGGTGGCAGAGAGTAAGTCATGAATGGAGTGGTCTGAAAGAGAGATGAGGTAGGGGCAGTTGGTGGTAACGATACGTGGGGTCCAAGATTAACCAAAGGAAAGCTAATCGGGGTCGTATGAACCTCTGAAGCCGTCGGATTGGGAGACGGGGCTAGAGATGCAGGAAGTAAGGCAGTGTTATCAGGAGGAGTGGGAGCTAAATGAGCAGCTATACTAATAGGCATGCCAATAAGGAGCTGACCATCAGGCGTACGGTCAGGGGCATGAGACAAATAGTATTGTACAGCGCTGGGATTAGCATCCAGAAATTTGGCAAAGTCCTTGTCTCCTACAGGAATTTGGGGGATCTCACTGGTGTCCGTAGGGTTCCCTATAGAATGTGAAGGGGGTGATTCAGGAAAAGACACAGAGCAGGCATGTGAAACCATGGCGGCTTGCTTCCGAGTGATGACAACCATGGACAAGAACACACAGGAAAGTTTCAATCTATCAAGAACAAAAACAACCTCAGAATGATGAATTTGGCAAGTTGCTGGTTTGTCAGGGGCTGATGAAGACAGTAACCGATATCGGTTTAATAACCGGTGTCGGTCAGAGAGCAAACGACGTCGGTCAGTTAACCGATGCCGGTGTCAAAAGTCTAGGATAAGAAGATATAAAAGGCTGCTAATTTGATTTTTAGCAACGTTGAGTATATTTATCAACTTATTGATCACAGAAGACAAAGTATGACAGAGAAAACAGAATTTGAAAACAAGCAAGATGCACACGCAAATCCAGAGACTAATCCTAGGGTTAATTTTAGTTATCGTGGGCTTATGCCTTTAGACGTAAGATGATGTCAGATCCTAAACAACAAGACCTAGGGGAAATGTCAAGTTTGTTTTGGCTTATAAGGTTACCTCAATCGGGCGGAGGAATACCACGGAAAAGGGGGATGTTTGAGCTGTTGTGTTAATTGTGAAGTGATTCGGTATGTGTTGTGCGGTGATACTAGGGTTAATTTCTGTCAATACCGTGGATATCACCCCCACGTGTACGACTTGTTACTTAATCTATGTTCACTAGAATTGAAGAACAACAAGCAGGAATGCAATGCATGTGTTTTAAACCCAAATCGAAAATTATGTTCGATGAAGCAAGAGAGATGACTTTCACTAATGCGAAACTAGGAAAGCAAGACAAATTCTTTACGAAATATATAACAAAAGTAGCAACAGCAAGTATGCTTCCTAAAATGAAAAATAAGCAAGAGAAAGAAACCCAAAATGGGTCCCACCGGGCGTGCCAAAATGTTTCACTCGGAATGTTTCGGCTTCTGGGAATAGAGTTACTTCTATCCTTTCATTCCTTTTAGAAATAGATAAGGTTAGGGGCTAGGAGGAATACCTGTGGAATGTCGAGATGGTGTGCGCGTACCGTAGAGAAAGATCGGGTTATTGCGGAGAACTCCTTTTTGTCTTGGAAGGACTACCTACAAATAAGAACACAAGACCACAAGATTTTGATTAAACAATAAATGAGGAAGCGCCACAGGCCCAGGAAATATAAAACTTCCTTTCGAAGGTGGTCGGTTCCCCGCTAATATGAATTAACACAAAAGACTGTAAAATATCAATTAGATTACTTGGTTGAAACTAGTAGGAGAAGGCTAGTTTTCTGGTTTTGATCGAGAGGAACCGATGCGTTCGCGATAACCGATGCCGTTATCGATAACCGATACCGTGGGTTCTAGGATGTTCTTGGTAGCTATGGTGTTTTGTAAGGCTGGTTTATGGATGATATTAGGAAAGAGGATGATTAGAAGCAACGAGAATATGATTAGATGCAATGACACGTTGGGTAGTAGATTGAGACGGATTTAGGAGGACTGAGATTCAAGAAGCCTAAGAAATGTTATAACAGAGGACATGCAAGATGTGACTTACTGGTTTTGACCAAGATGCAAGCTGATCTCCTTGGTTGTAAACACTTCTGGTATTTCCACTCGTCTCGCTTTCTGTCAAGTGAAGATCGGACTCTGTTCCTCGCTCGCAATGCTCTCTGTTGATCCAGAAATTCTTCGACTGATCCCAAAATGAAATTCTGATCCGTTGTTTTGGTTTGGGGAGCCCATTTACAGGGAACCGATGGCGGTTACGTAACCGACGGCGGTCGAGTAGGAACCGGCATCGGTAAGGAAAAAGTAGGCTATTTTTAGTAAAATAGCCCACCTTCCCTGCTTTTCTCCCGAGAGATCAGTTGTGGGCTTGGTCAAGTGGCTAGAAGGTTGGCTTTGGGTGCGAGTAAGGAGGCATTAGTTATGGATGTGAGTCTAGACCAAGTCATGGGTCTTAATTAGGTTAGTTTAGGGTTAGGGCTAGGTCATGATGAGGTGGCAAAGTGAGGTGGCGGGTAAGGTGATGTGGATTTATCAATTATAAGGTAATTAATAAATAATTGTGTAAGGTTTAGGTGATGAGGTTAGATTGCGAGATGAGATGCGGGTCACTGAGGGGTCGTAAGACATGAATTTGGTGTCTACTGAGGACAAAAACAACAATGTGATTATTTATAAAAATTATACAAAGTGGGGTTTTCCTCTTGTAGGTAGCTTCAAACTTAACTTTGATGGCTTTGTGAAACTAGTGAAGAGACTTCCTAGGGAGGAGGTCTCATACATGATCACCTAAGGGTATGTATAAAGTCATATACGGGGCCTATGGAAATCACTCAAATAATTATGTCAAGGAAATGGCTATGCTTTGGGGTATACAACAATGTATATCAATGAACATTAAATACCTTGTCTAGAAGGTGATTTTCTATCCATTTTCAACACTCTCACAAAACCAAGAAATAATGGATGGAGATTAAAGGCGAGAAATATTGGATACTTAGTTTTCCTACTCTAGGTTTTTGGCTTTAATTTAATTTGTCCAAATAATTTACAAAGTGCTCGGCTTAAAATGGATGGTAAGAAAGTTAGGACGGAATTGAATACCTTCCTTCATATCAATAATGATGCCACCCTATGGAGAATTTTGTGAAGAGGGGGTTTTCAAACTATATCCAACGCCTCAAAGGTAATGACCCTCAACTTTCAATTGATTTTGGAAATGCTTGGGAGGAAGGGAGTTTTAATTTGAGGGGTGTTGATATTTTTATCACAGAGGAATCCATAGATGAATTAATTGGCTTATATTTAGAGGCAATCAAACTCTTCAAGGATAAAACTAGGTGCAAGCATGAAATCAACACTTATTTGGCCCTAGTGAGAGAATTCGATGTATGATGATGACATTGCTAGAAGTTGTCTCCCAGATTGTTGGGAATATTTTTTTATAGTGGTAATGAAATATATCACCTTAGAAGGAAAGTTCAGGAAAATCTTCTCCTATCACCTCTCAATTCTCAACTATTTGAGAAGAAATCAAGCCATGAGTTTTCCCTATTTCCTATTGAGATCCCTAACTACTTCTATCTCGATTTCAAAAATGATAAAGTGGATGTGCCCCTACATCAAGGTCTATTTTTACTATTTCAAAATGGAAAACCCTTAATCCCCACTCAACCCCCGCCCCTTTGATTAAATAGACTATAGCAACAAAACCCTAACCATGGCCATGAAACGTTTCAAAAATATGGGTTTAGGATAACACAAATGACATTGTGGATGTTCTCTACAAAATGAAATAGGTTGAAAAAGAAAAAGGTGAATGGTTTACTAGTAAAGATAAAGATCGAATATTAGTTGGTGGGAGGGTAGATTGTTGAGAGTGGAATCCATGATAGACACCATCATACTACTTAACAATAACAGTACGGGGAAGTTGGAGTGTCAACATAAAATTGAGGTGCAAAATAAAAGGATTGGAGGGTTTAACAATGAAATAGTCATGTAACAACAAAGGATCTCCATTCTGCAAGACCAAATTACCAAGGTTGATGTAAAGGGAGATAAAGTGAATAGGAGGATGGTGTTGAGTATCTCATAGGATGATGATTCCATGGACACTAAGGTCAAAGACGACACTAAGAAGACTCATAAAAGGGTGATTATTAAATTTATAGGCACTAAGGACAGTGGCCCAAATACTAGGACTCATAACGAGAGATCCTTCTAGCAAAGTATAATTGAGATGGTCCTCTGGGTACCGTTTTGGTTGTATTCTATGGTGGTATACTCTACTATCTTAGCTATGGCTTATGTTTTTTATATACTATTAAAAAAAATTATGTTATAAAAATGTAGTCATTTATGCAGTGCGGCTTTGTTATGGGGTTTCCTTTTTGTCAAGCATGTTTGAATTGACACCCTTGTCTCTCTTTTGGTGTGATTTTTTGTCGGCTTATCTTGTCAACGTCTTTTTGTCCCTTCATAACAGAATTTTTTTACCTTATATAAAAATGTAACTAAAATACTTTGTTGCACCTTTATTGGCTCCACCTAAAATTAGCATGTTGAAATATTTTTAGGATTTACATGGCTTATTTATTAATAACACATTTTTGATGTTATTTTTATTTTCTATTGGGGTGTCCTTGCAACAATTGGTGTAATTTCTACTTAACTTTCTAATGATATGGCAAAAAAATTGCAACGCGTTCTTCCCATACATTATATATATACCAATGCTTATTTACTCAATCTATGTTTTACTAAACTTAATTCATTTTCCAGAATCCACACACACAAATCACACAAGTCGCCTTGAATTTGAAACAATTTTATAACTTCTTAAGATATCCATGTAGGGGTAGCTTTAAATTCCCATTTTCTAAATGCTATTTTTTTAATGTTTACAACTTACTTAATTTAAATTTGAAGACAATAAGCTACCATATACAATCAATCAATTATTGATCAATTTAATAACTCGGTTTGCATAATAAATATAACATCATGAAATGTAATAAAGAGGGAATATAATTAGGAAATAATAGAAAAGTACATAATATATCCCAAAAGAATATTTATGGTGATTATTTTGAGAGAACATAAACACATTAGATATGGTTATATTTTGTAGAGTTTTTGTAAGGAACTTTATGTTTTTGTCTTTTATACATATATACATATATCTACGAAGTCCCACATCTTGAGAGATGGTCCCATGTTGTGCAATCAAACTGAATTCCCCATTTCAAACTCAGGACATTCGGGGGTGCTGTGATTCTACACTAACAAGAAATTTGACAAAAACACAAAGTTCTGTTAGTGTAGAATCACAACCCAAATGGCCTGGGTGTGAAGTGGGAATTTAGTGTGATTGCACAACATGGGACCATCTCTCAATATGCTTGACTTGCATAACTTGAGATGGACCTCGGAGAAAGCCGGTTCTTACTTCCTAATCTACCTACCATGACCTACTCCAAGTATAGGAAGAACCTATTCTATCCTAATATAACCATTTCAAGGGTACAAAGAAAGAGAGAGAGGGTGAAGAGCCTACACTAAGTAGCGATACATTAGAAAAGGAAGTGGTTGAATAAAAAATCTGATTGCTGAAGTGAAGAGAGGTGAGCAGAGGAGAGGGTGGACAAAATGCACCACAGACTAGAGATAGATTTCACATGGAACACCACTTCAAAACCCATTAAGCATAGCTCCCAGAACCTGCAACAAACATTAGAGTATGCATAGTATACCCTGTAATGATGAGAGGTAAGAAGAGACAACAAAATAAGCCAAGGATGGACAAATGCATCATGAAACAAATTTTATTGCTCCAAAATGTTACATGGTACATCATTAGTGGGAAAGAGGCAAGAAAATACCATTACAAATCCATGGGAGGAGGCTTAGACTCTACATTCTACCCTAAGGAAGAAATAGAGAGTGGGGTAGAGGAGAAATAATGACTAACCACTTGAATATGCCCCTTCATTACAATATATAAAGAAGATAGAGAGAGAGAGAGAGAGAGAGAGAGAGAGAGAGAGAGAAGGGAAGAATTTGAATCTGAATTCAACCACCTTGAGATATGCATTGAATCTTGCTTTGAAAGTTCAACCACCATCAATCAATGCCCCCTCTTAAATCTACCTACAATATGTCGATTTTGGTTCCCTATGTCTTCTTGGTGTGCTAAGGAAGAAGAATGGCAGATCAAATAAAATCTAATCTGGTAGTTGAAGAAATTAGATTCTGCATTAATGGATTGGAAGATGTTTTCCAATTTTCACCTACTAGATCCTATTAAGAATAGTATTTTATGTTTCCATGGTGTAGAGGGTGTCGATATGTTTCCAAAAAGTCTTCTCTGCCCAAAACTAAGTTTCACGGGAGCGCAATATTTAAAGAGCCTATCCATATAGGGTCCACGTGGTGGCCTCGTGCATCTTGGAGATTTGGCTCCTTATGCTCTTAAAATCATGTCGGATTGACATGTGGTGGCTTCTTGTGAGCTCCTTGGGATCCTTTGTATTTTTCCAAAGTCTCCTTTCTTGGCGGGGCCAAAAGTCTGACCCTAGACATGTGGAGGCTTGGCACTTGTTTGGAAACCCACCCCAAATTTTACTTTTGAAATAGCATCACGTTGACACTTGGCTCCCTCTACTAGCCTACCTCTACTTTGACTATTCAACCCCCTGACTCTATCCCTTTTTGGACATGGGACACGTGGCGAGAATGCGCTCATTTGGGACTTTGTCTCTAGACTTTCCTTTTGACATTATGCTGATGAGACACGTGGAGGCTTCCGATGGTACTCTATACTTAGTCATTTTGGGCCCATTCTATCCCATTTTTTAATTTGGACTACATGGTGAGATAGTAGTCATTTGGGTCTCCGCTCTTTGGATTTATCTTTGAAGTAGCGTCGTTTGGACACTTGGCACCTTCTGCTGAGTCAAAGACTTTTCAACGGCTGGTGCAAATTTTGGGGCTCTAGACACGTGGGGGCTTGGTACTTGTTTGAGTCTCCCTTTTGGATTTAACCTTTGGAGGTGCGCTACTTGAACACTTGGCAACTTCCGCTAACACCTCTATACTTAGCCAATTTTGGGGCTCATTCTAAATCATTTGCAGATCCCAAAGACTTTAAGCCTTTTCCCTTTCTTTTCCTTTGAGACTTTGGTTTCTTCGACACTATCTTCTCTTCCCCAACCTGCTATTCCATTTTAGAGACCTCTTATAAATTTTTGTTGGATTTAAAGTGTGGGTTCATTCGACACACCTATTTCTTTAATTTTTTTCTTGCACTAGGTCGTGTTTGATCAATTTTTCCGGGGCAAAATTGGAATAAAAATTTTGTGACTCTCATGAACATCTACCTACTAGATGAAGATACCAGTGGCCTTGAAGCATCCATTGGACATGGAGTTGTGAATGATAGCCTGGTACTAATCTTTTCCTGAAATGGACTCCCCGATTGCTTGCACTTGCTGACCCTGAACTTGTCCCAGAAAAATATTTTCTTGAAAACATTTTTAGTTGCTCTGCATTTGTTTTATATTGAAATTAGCAACTATTATAGGAAACTATGGGTCTTCTGCCATGGATACTAAAGGGCATGGCCTTGGTAGCTCTAGAGAAATGTGAAAAAAACTCATGTACAAAGAAAACATCATACATGCCTCAAATGAGACATGTAGCATGTGCACAAGCACTTCTTCTACTGAAAACAAATTCTAATCCTACTCCTACACTAACTAGAGAGAAAGAAAAGATTAAAAAAGCTTGCCCCAGGCAGGGAGAAATAACTTGCTTGTATAAAAATGGGCAGCCATGTAAATGGTTTGTCACTAAATATGGCTGCTTGGATGAGTGAAAAACTAACAAAGGTCGGTCCTCCACCCAAATCATCAAGGTATCAACATCAATGGAAAATACCTCCTCAATCTGATTTGCATTGGACTCCTGGAGGCATTGATGGTGACCCTTGGAACTTTGAGGCTCTTCCTCATGCTTAGAAGCAAGCATGACTGGTTGTGGCTTCTCCCTTGGCTCTAATGAAGCCAAGTATCTGATTGGGCATGGTATGATCCCTTGAATCTGCCTTTGCTCTGATATTTAACTCCAAAAATGGAGTCTTTTTGTGGACCTTCTTGGGTGGATGGTGTGAGAGAGATGATGAAATCCTCTTTCTCTTTCCTTTCCTTCTCTTGTGAAGAACATGGAAGATTCATATCTTCCAACCTTGGTTTTAGAGAAGCTGTTATGAAGTGCAGGCTATTGTCCTTGAATGTCCTCCTTCATGGTAGCAGGCTCATGTGCTTTGAAGGTGGATGATGGAGAATCAAATGACGTAATATCCATGGGATCTTCTCCATCAAAGAAATCCTCCAAGTCGAGATAGATAATTTGTCAACTTTTTCTCTTGATACATGTGCTTGACCTCCTCCATGGTGTCCTCTTGATCTGTAACTTGCTCACCATGGTTCCCTTCATCATCCAACATGAAGTTTGAAAGTTCAAACTCCTCTTCAACATTAGAGATTGAAGGGGATGAAGTGGGAGGAAGAACAAAAGGTTGTTCTATAGCTTGCTCCACACTAGGAGACTTTGAAACCTGTATGGTCCTCCTTCATCATGGGTTCATAAATCAAATGAGGCCCTTGAAATGAAAGAAAAAAATATTCAATGATGCTTTCTTCATTGAGTGGCTTCAACACTGATTTGATCTCACCTAACTACTCCTCTTTAATGGGACTTGGAGATGATTATTCCTCCTCTTTAACTGGTTGTACAACTTGGATTATATTAGCATTCTCTTCAAATAGAGTGCCATTAGGGACACTATATTCAGGGGGAAAAAACTACTAATCTTATTCTTCTTCTTGTTTTTGTTCCTTCTCTACTACAAACTCAACCTCAGCCACCACTAGATCTTCAACCTTGACCTCCTCTATTGGCTTGACCATCAAGGGGATCTTTGTAAACCCAAATATGGCAACCCAACTCTTTAGATCCTCTATCATTTTTTCTCTGTTGGGTTTCTCCTCTTGTTGTTCTCCTTGACTGGTCTTTGGAATCTCTTCCCCATATGGAATTGGGAAGGCAAGAGGAGTGGCAAGTTGGGGTTCAACCAGATTTGTAATTGTTTGTGGTGGGGAGGGAGGTGGAACTTCTTGTTTGTTTAGAGGGGATGAATGTTTGGAAGGGAAAAGGGTAGAGGAACTGAGGTGGGATGGGAGATTAGGAGATGGAGAAAATAAATTAACACTTGGGGAAGTAGATGAGGGGCTTGACTCTTGATCATGCTAAAATGATAAAGTATGAGAAAGAGAAAATGAAGAGCTAGGAGGTGGTGGAATTACCCATTGACGAGGTTGTCTCACACTTTGCTCATAAGCCTTAATGTCCTCAATCCACTGTGTAAGTTGAGGCAACACTTCAACCATGAAGTCAATCTTCTCCCGAGGGCTGTAATGTCTTGGAAAAGGGACTTCCCATGGACAAGGTGCCTTGCAACCAATCTTGAATGCCTTTATTTGTGATATGGCTCTTGATGAACCATGCGAACCTCAATTTTTGAATCTTCTCTAGCAGATCAACTTCTTCCATTTGATTGTTGTCATTGTATGCATACCCTTTTTCTTGATAAGCTCCATAGCCAAACTATTTTTGGCAATTCTCATATGCATAAGCATGATTATCCTGGGTTTGATCATAATGCTGATATGGAGGAGTTAGGAAATGCATTAGAGGTGGGTTGCATTGTTATTATTTGCTGGAAGTGTGAGTTCCATGAAGGGCATGATGTCATGCTTGCACAACTTCATGAAAAGGAGGAAAATGGGAGATATGGAAAGATAAGTGAATGAAGATGGGTGGAAATGGATGGAAAATATCTATAACTTTAGAGATGGGTTTGTTGACCAAATGAAGTGGTAAGGTGCTTGTGACTGTCCCACTAAGATGAAGTGGTAAGGTGCGTGCCAAAACTATTAGTGTAGAATCACAACACCACCGAATGGCCTGGGTGTGAAGTGGGGCATTTGGTGTGATTGCACAATATGGGACAATCTCTCAAGCTATGGGACTTGCAAAACTTGAGATGGACCTCTAGAGAAAGTCGGTTCTTGCTTCCTAATCTACCTACCACAAGATACTCCAATGCAAGAAGAACCTATTCTATCCTAATGTAACCATTCCAATGGGACAGAGAGAGAGAGAGGGTGAAAGATCCTAGAGTAAGTGGTGATACACTAGAAAATAATTTGGTTGAATCACATATTTGACTGCCTAAAGTGGAGAGAGGTGAGAAGAGGAGAGGGTGGACAAAATGCACCACAAACTAGAGATAGATTTCACATGAAACACCACTTCAAAACCCATTAAGCACAACTCCCAGAAGCTAAAACAAACATTAGAGTATGCAAAGTACACTGTGAAATGATGAGAGGTAAGAAAAGACAATAAAATAAGCCAAGGATGGACATATGCATCATGAAACAAATTTTATTGCTCCAAAATGTTACATGTACATCATCAGTGGGAAAGAGACAAGAAAATGCCATTATAGAGCCATGGGAGGAGGCTTAGAATCCACATTCTAACCTAAGGAAGAAAGAGAGAAGGGGGCAGAGGAGAAATAATGACCAACCACTTAAATATGCCCCTTCTTTATAATATATAGGAAGAACGAGAGAGAGAGAGAGGGAAGAATTCAAATCTAACTTCAACCAACTTAAGATATGCATTTAATTGTGATTTGAAAGTTTGACCACCATCAATAAATGCCCCCTCTTAAATCTTCCTACAATCTGTAGATCTAGTTCCCTATGTCCTCTTGGTGTGCTAAGGGACGAAGAAAGGTGGATCAAATAAAATCTCATCGGTAGTTGAAAAATAAGATTCTACATTAACTTCCTAGAAGAAGTTTCCAATTTTTCACCTACTAGAGCCTATTAAGAATGACATTTTATGTTTCTATGGCATAGATGGTGTCAAAATGTTTCCAAAAGTTTTCTCCCACCAAAAACTGAGTTTCTAGTCAAAAGATATGGCCATTTGAAGTTTCACGTTATGGGAGTGCAATATTTAAAGAGCCTGTCCATATAGGGTCCACATGGCGGCCTCGTGCATCTTGGAGATTTGGATAATTCCTTATGCTCTTGAAATTGTACCAAAATAACATGTGGAATATTTCACAAGCTAATTGGGATCTTTTGTATTTTTCCAAAGTCTCCTTGGTTGTCGGGGCCAAAAGTTTGACCCTGGACATGTGGAAGCTTGGCACTTGTTTAGAAACCTATCCCAAATTATACTTTTGAAGTAGCACCATGCTAACACTTGGCTCCCTCCACTAGCTTGCCTTTGCTTTGACTATTCAACCCCCAACTCTATCCCTTTTTAGACTGGGACACGTGGCGAGACCACACTCATTTGGGAATACCTCCATACTTTCCTTTTGAAATTACACCGATGAGACACATGGAGGCTTCCACTAGTTCTCTATACTTAGTCATTTTGGGCCTGTTCTGTCCCATTTTTTAATTTGGACTATGTGGTGAGCTCACACTCATTGGGTCTCCACTCTTTGGAATTATCTTTGAAGTAGTGATGTTTGGATACTTGGCACCTTCCATTGAGTCAAAGACTTTTCAACAGCCAAAGGCAACTTTTAGGTCTCTGGACATGTCGGGGCTTGGTATTTTTGAGTCTCCCTTTTGGATTTAACCTTTGGAGGTGCACCACTTGGACACTTGGTAGCTTCCACCAACACCTTTATACTTAGCCAATTTTGGGGCTTGTTCTAAATCATTTGTAGATCCCAAAGACTTCGAGCCTTCACCCTTTCTTTTCCTTTGAGCCTTTGGTTTCTTTGACACTATTATCTTCCCGACCCTGTTATTCCATTTTAGAGCCTACCTATAACTTTTTTTTGGATTTGAAGCATGGTTTCATTCAACAGATCCATTTCTTTAATTTCTTCTTGCGGGTCGTGTTTGATCAATTTTTCAAGTGACAAAATTGGGATAACAATTTGGTGACTCTCGGGGACATCTTCTGCTAGATGAAGAGACCAGTGGCCTTGAAGCATCCATTGGGCATGGAGTTATGAATGATAGCTTGGTACTAATATTTTCCTGAAATGGACTCCCTAATTGCTTGCACTTGTTGACCCTGAACCTGTCCTAGAAATAGATTTTCTCAAAAATGTTTTTAGTTGCTATGCATTTGTTTTATTTTGAAATTAGCAACTGTTATAGGAAACTATGGGCCTTCTTCCATGGATACTGAAGGGTCTGGCCTTGGTAGCTCTAGAGCAATGTGAACAAAACTCATATACAAGGAAAAAATCATACATGCCTCAAATGAGACATGTAGAGTGTGCGTGAAAGCACTTCTTTTCACTGAAAACAAAGTCTACTCCTTCTACACTAAACAAAGAGAAAGAAAAGCTTAAACAAAGCTTGTGAAAAATAGGGAGAAAGAGATTCATTTTATAAAAATGGGCAGCCATGTAAATAGTTCGTCACTAAATATGGCTTCCTGGATGAGTAAAAAACTGAAAATAAGTCGGTCCTCCACCCAAATCATCAAGGTATCAACATCAATGGAAAATACCTCCTCAAGCTGATTTACATTTGACCCCTAGAGGCATTGATGGTGACCCTTGGAACTTTGAGGCTCTTTCTCATTCTTAGAAGCAAGCATGACTGGTTGTGGATTCTCCCTTAGCTCTAATGAACCTAAGTATCTGATTGAGCATGGTATGATCCCTTGAATCTGCCCACTGCTTTGATATTTAACTCAAAAAATGGAGTCTTTTTGTGGACCTTCTTGCATGGATGGTGGGAGAGAGATGATGAAATACTCTTTATCTTCCTTTCCTTCTCTTGTGAAGAACATGGAAGATTCATATCTTCCAACCTTGGTCCCAGAGAACTGTTATGAAGTGTAGGTTGTTGTCCTTGAATGTCCTCCTTCATGGTAGCAGGCTTATGTGCTTTGAAGGTGGAAGATGGAGGATAAAATGATGTAATCTCCATGGGATCTTCTCCATCAAAGAAATCCTCCAAGTCAGATAGATAATTTGTCTCCTTGTTGTCCTGTTGCATGTGCTCGAACTCCTCCACGGTGTTTTCCTGATTTGTAACTTGCTCATCATGGTTCCCTTCATTCTCCAACATGAAGTTTGAGAGTTCAAACTCCTCTTCAACATTAGAGATTTAAGGGGATGAAGTGGGAGGAAGAACTAAAGGATATTCTATAGCACAGGTACACACTTAGAGCCTCTAAAACTATATGGTCCACCTTATCATGGATTCATCAATCAAATCAGGCCCTTAAAATGAAAGCAAAGAATCTTCAATGATGCTTTCCTCATTGAGTGGTTTCAACACTTATTTGATCTCTCCCAATTGCTTATCTTTAATGGGACTTGGAGCTGATTGTTCGTCCTCTTTAACTAATTGTGAAACTTAGATTAGATCAATATTCTATTCAGATAGAGTGCCATTAGGGACACTATATTAAGGGAAAATAGACTAACATCAGCCACCACTAGCTCTTTAACCTTGACCTCCTCTGACCTCCTGGCTTGACCATCAAGGGGATCTTTGTAAACCCAAATCTGGAAACCCAACTCTTTAGATCCTCTATCATTTTTTCTCTGTTGGGTTTCTCCTCTTGTTTTTCTCCTTGACTGGTCTTTGGAATCTCTTCCCCATATGGAATTGGGAAGGCAAGAGGAGTGGCAGGTTAGGGTTAAACTAGATTTGTAATTGTTTTTGGTGGGTAGGGAGGTGGAAATTCTTATTTGTTTGGAGGGGATGACTATTTGGAAGGGAAAAGGGAAAAGGAACTAAGGGGGGATAGGAGATCAGGAGATGGAGGAAAAAAATTAACACTTGGGGCAGCAGATGAGGGGCTTGACTCTTGATCATCCGAAATGATAAAGTATGAGAAAAAAAAATAAAATGAAGAACTAGGAGGTGGTGGACTTACCCATTGACAAGGTTGTCTCACACTTTTCTCATAAGTCTCGAATGTCCTTAATCCCTTTGTGTAAGTTGAGGAAGCACTTCAACCATTAAGTCAATCTTCTCTTGAGGGTCTGTAATGTCTAGGAAAAGGGCCTCCCCTTAGATAAGGTGCCCTGCAACCAATCTTGAATACCTTGATTTGTGTTATGGCCCTTGAATGAACCATGCCATCCTCCACTTTTTTGAATCTTCTCCAATAGATTAACTTCTTCCATTTGACTATTTTCATTATATGCATACCCTTGTTCTTGATAATCTCCACAGCCAAAATATTTCTGGCAATTCTCATATGCATAAGCATGATTATCCTGGGTCTGATCATAATGCTGATCTAGAGGAGTTATGTAATTCATTGGAGGTGGATTGCACTGTTGTTGCTACAAGTGTGAGTTCCATGAAGGGAATGATGTCATGATTGCACAACTTCATGAAATGGAAGAAAATGGGAGATATGGAAAGAGAAGTGAATGAAGATGGGTGGAAACGGATGGAAAAGATATGTAAATTTAGAGATGGGGTTGTTGACTAGATAGATTCGATAGATGTGCTTGCATGTGCTTCAAAAGGCTAAACCTTAACAGGAACACACGAACCTACTAAGATGAAGTGGTAAGGTGCTTTAGATCTGTCCCAATGGGTGTTCCAAAACTATTAGTGAAGAGTCAATACACCCCCAAATGGCTTGGGTGTGAAGTGGGGCATTCGGTGTGATTGCACAACATGGGACCATCTCTCAAGCTGTGGGACTTACAGAACTTGAGATGGACCTCTAGAGAAAGTTGATTCTTGCTTCCTAATCTACCTACCACGAGCTACTCGGTCTGCAAGAAAAACCTATTCTATCATAATCTAACCATTCCATGGAGAGAGAGAGAGAGAGAAATATGGTGAAAGATCCTACAAGTAAGTGGTGATACACCAGAAAAGGATGTGGTTGAATCACATATCTGATTGCCTGAAGTGGAGAGAGGTGAGAAGAGGAGAGGGTGGATAGAATGCACCACGGACTAGAGATAGATTTCACATGGAAAACCACTTCAAAACCCATTAAGCACAACTCCCAGAACCTACAAAAAACATCGAGTATGCATAGTATACCTGCAATGATGAGAGGTAAAGAAGAGACAACGAGGTTAAGCTAAGGATGGACATATACATCATGAAATAAATTTTATTGCTCCAAAATGTTAGATGGTACATCATAAGTGGGCAAGAGGCAAGAAAATGACATTACAGAGCCATGGGAGGAGTCTTAGACTCTGCATTCTACCCTAAAGAAGAAAGAGAGATTGGGGTAGAGGGGAAACAATGATCAACCACTTGAATATGCCCCTTCATTACAATATATAGGAAGAACGAGAGAGAGAGGAGGGAAGAATTCAAATCCAGCTTCAACCACCTTGAGATATGTAGTGAATCTTGCTTTGAAATTTTGACCACCATAAATCAATTCCCACTCTTAAATTTTCCTACAATCTATCGATTATGGTTCCTATATGTCTCGCTTCGCATGCTAAGGATGAAGAATGACAGATCAAATAAAATCTCATTTGGTAGTTAAACAAATCAAATTCTACATTAATGGATGGGAAGACATTTTCCAAATTTTCACCTACTATAGCATGTTAAGAATGATATTATATGTACCCATGGTGTATAAAGTATCGAGAGGTTTCTAAAAATTCTTCTCCGCCCAAAACCGAGTTTTCGATCAAAAGATATGGCCGTTTGAAGTTTTGGGTCGCGAGAGCGCAATATTTAAAGAGTCTGTCCACACAGGGTCCATGTGACGGCCTCACACATCTTGGAGATTTGGCTGATTCCTTATGCTCTTAAAATTTCTACGAAATGACACGTGTAGCTTCCATGAGCTCCTTGGGCTCATTTGTATTTTTCCAAATGCTCCTTGGTTAGCGGGGCCAAAAGTCTAACCCTGGACACGTGGAGGCTTGATGCTTGTTTGGAAATCTATCCCAAATTTTACTTTTGAAGTAGTGCCACACTGACACTTGGATCCCTCCACTAGCCTGCCTCTCGATTTGACTATTTAACTCCCGAATCTGTCCCTTTTTGGACTTGGGACACGTGGTAAGACCGTGCTCATTTGGGGATTACCTCCAAACTTTCCTTTTGAAATTACGCCGATGAGACATGTGGAGGCTTCCGCTAGTTCTCTATACTTAGTCATTTTGGGCCCATTCTGTCCCATTTTTTAATTTGGACTATGTGGTGAGCCCGCACTCATTTGGGTCTCCACTCTTTGGATTTATCTTTGAAGTCGCGTTGTTTGGACACTTGGGCTTCTATAGTGTCGAAGACTTTTCAAATCGCTGGTGTAACTTTTGGGGCTCTGGACATGTGGGGCTTGGTTCTTGTTTGAGTCTCCCTTTTGGATTTAACCTTTGGAGGTGCACCACTTGGACACTTGGCAGCTTCCGCCAACACCTTTATACTTAGCCAATTTTGGGGCTCATTCTAAATCATTTGCAGAGCCCGAAGACTTCGAGCCTTTGCCGTTTCTTTTCCTTTGAGCCTTTGGTTTCTTTGACACTACATTATCTTCCCGAGCCTCTTTATTCCATTTTAGCACCCACCTATAACCTGTTTTCTAGATTTAAAGCATGATTTCATTCGATGGAGCCATTTCTTTAATTTCTTCTTGCACGGGTCGTGTTTGATCAATTTTTCAGGGGAATAATTGGGATAACAATTTGGCGACTCTCAAGTAAATCTTCCTACTAGATGAAGAGACCGGTGGGATTGAAGCATCCATTGGGCATGGAGTTGTGAATGATATCCCTGAATCGATATTTTCTTGAAATGAACTCCCTGATTACTTACACTTGCTGACCCTGAACCTGTCCAAGAAATAGATTTTCTCGAAAATGTTTTGAGTTGCTCTACATTTGTTCTATTTTAAAATTAGAAACTGTTATAGGAAACTATGGGTCTTCTTCCATGGATACTTGAAGGGCATGGCCTTGGTAGATTTGGAGCAATGTGAGTAAAACTCATGTATAAAGGAAAAATCATACATGAAGAGTGTGCACAAGCACTTCTTCTTCTGCTGAAAACAAAGTCTACTCCTACTCCTACACTAACCAGAGAGAAAGAAAAGCTTAAACAAAGCCTACCACAAGTAGGGAGAAATAGATTCCTTTTCTAAAAAGGGGCAGCCATGTAAATGGTTTGTCATTGAATATGGCTACTGGATGAGTGAAAAACTAACAATAAGCCGGTCCTCCACCCAAATCATCAAGGTATCAACATCAATGGAAAATACCTCCTCAAGCTGATTTTTATTGGACTCCTAGAGGCATTGATGGTGACCCTTGACAATTTGAGGCTCTTTCTCATGCTTAGAAGCAAGCATGACTGGTTGTGGCTTCTCCCTTGGCTCTAATGAAGCCAAGTATCTGATTGGGCATGGTTTGATCCCTTGAATCTGCCCACTGCTATGATATTTAACTCCAAAAATGGAGTCTTTTTATGGACCTTCTTGGGTGGATGGTGTGAGAGAGATGATGAAATCCTCTTGCTCTTTCCCTTACTTCTCTTGTGAAGAACATGGAAGACTCGTATCTTCCAACCTTAGTCCTAGAGAGGTGTTTTGAAGTACAGGTTGTTGTCCTTGAATGTCATCCTTCATGGCAACAGGCTCATGTGCTTGGAAGGTGGATGATGGAGGATCATATGACGTAATATCCATGGGCTATTCTCTATCAAAGAAATCCTCCAAGTCAGACAGATAATCTGTCTCCTTGTTGTCCTATTGCATGTGCTTGACCTCCTCCATGGTGTCCTCCTGATCTGCAACTTGATCACCATGGTTCCCTTCATCCTCTAACATGAAGTTTGAAAGTTCAAAATCCTCTTCAACATTATAGATTGAAGGGGATGAAGTGGGAGGAAGAACAAAAGGTTCTTCTGTAGCCTGCTCCACACTTGGAGCCTCTAAAAATATATGGTCCTCCTCCATCATGGGCTCATCAATCAAATGAGGCCCTTGAAATGAAAGTAAATAATATTTAATGATGCTTTCCTCATTGAGTTGTTTCAACAATGATTTGATCTCTCCCAGCTACTCCTCTTCAATGGGACTTAGAGTTGATTGTTCCTCCTCTTTAACTAGTTGTGCAGCTTGGATTAGATCAGCATTCTCTTTAGATAGAGTGCCATTAGGGACACTGTATTTAGGGAAAATAGACTACCATAAACCACCACTGGCTCTTCAACCTTGACCTCCTCTATTGCGTTGACCATCAAGGGGATCTTTGTAAATCAAAATCTGGCAACCCAACTCTATAGATCCTCTATCATTTTTTCTCTGTTGGGTTTCTCCTCTTGTTATTCTCCTTGACTGGTCTTTGGAATCTCTTCCCCATATGGAATTGGGAAGGCAAGAGGAGTGGCAGGTTGGGGTTCAACTAGATTTGTAATTGTTTTTGGTAGGGAGGGAGGGGAACTTCTTGTATTTTTGGAGGGGATGAATGTTTGGAAGGGAAAAGGTCAGATGAACTGAGGTGGGATGGGAGATCAGGAGATGGATAAAATAAATTAACACTTGGGGCAGCAGATGAGGGGCTTGAATCTTTATCATACTAAAATGATAAAGTTTGAGAAAGAGAAAATGAAGAGCTAGGAGGTGGTGGAATTACCCATTGACAAGGTTGTCTCGCACTTTGCTCATAAGCCTCAATGTCCTCAATCCATTGTGTAAGTTGAGGCAACACTTTAACCATGAAGTCAATCTTCTCCTAAGGTCTATAATGTCTTGGAAAAGGGCCTCCCCATGGATAAGGTGCCTTGCAACCAATCTTGAATGCCTTGATTTGTGTTATGGCACTTGACTGAACCATTCCAACCTCCATTTTTTGAATCTTTCGCAATAGATTAACTTCTTCCATTTGACTGTTGTCATTGTGTGTATACCGTTGTTCTTGATAAGCTCCATAGACAATCTGTTTCTGGCAATTCTCATATGGATACGCATGATTATCTTGGATCTGGTCATAATGCTGATATGGAGGAGTTATGAAATGCTTTAGAGGTGGATTGCATTGTTGTTGCTGCAAGTGTGAGTTCCATGAAGGGAATTATGTTATGATTGCACAACTTCATGAAATGGAAGAAAACAGGAGATATGGAAATAAAAGTGAATGAATATGGGTGGAAATGGATGGAAAATATATGCAACTTTAGAGATGGGGTTGTTGACATGATGGAGTTTCCAGATGTGCTTGCATGTGCCTTAAAAGGCTGAACCTTAATAGGAACACACCAACCTACTAAGATGAAGTGGTAAGGTGCTTTAGACTGCCCATTCCCACTAGGCGTGCCAAACTATGTTAGTGCAGAATAAAAAAGCCCTCGAATGGCACAGGTGTGAAGTGGGGCATTCATTGAGATTGCACAACATGGGACCATCTCTCAAACTATGGGACTTGCAATACTTGAGATGGACCTCCGAGAAAGCCGATTCTTGCTTCCTAATCTACCTTCCATGAGCTACTTCAAAGTGTAAGAAGAACCTATTCTATCCTAGTCTATCCATTCGAAGGGGACAAAAGAGAGAGAGTGTGTGTGTGAAAGAACCTACAGTAAGTGGTGATACACCAGTAAAAGGATGTGGTTGAATCACATATCGATCGCTTGAAGTGGAGAGTGGTGAGAAGAGGAGAGGGTGGACGAGAATGCACCACGGACCAGAGATAGATTTCACATGGAACACCACTTCAAAACCCATTAAGCATAGCTCTAAAAACCTACAAAAAACATCAAAGTATGCAAAGTATACCTGTAATGATGATAGGTAAGAAGAGACAACAAAATAAGCCAAGGATGGACAGATGCATCATGAAACAAATTTTATTGCTCCAAAATGTTACACGGTACATCATCAGTGGGAAAGAGGCAAGAAAACACCATTATACAGCCATGAGAGGAGGATTATAATCCACATTATACCTTAAGGAAGAAAGAGAGAGGGGGGCAAAGGAGAAATAATGAAAAACCACTTGAATATGCCCCTTCATTACAATATATAAGAAGAACGATAGAGAGAGGAGGGAAGAATTCGAATCCGGTTTCAACCACCTTGAGATATGCATTGAATCCTACTTTGAAATTTTGACCATCATCAATCAATGCCCCCTCTTAAATCTACCTACAATCTGTCAATTTTGGTTCCCTATGTCTACTTGCAATGTTAAGGAAGAAGAACGATGATCAAATAAAATCTAATCTAGTAGTTGAAGAAATAAGATTCTGCATTAATGGTTTGGAATATGTTTTCCCATTTTTCAGCTACTAGAGCCTATTAATAATGATATTTTATGTTTGCATGGCATAGAAGGTGCCGAGATGTTTCTAAAAAGTCTTCTCCTACACAAAACTAAGTTTCTAGTCAAAAGATATGACCATTCAAAATTTTGGGTCATGAGAGTGCAATATTTAAAGAGTGTGTCCATACGGTGGTCCACATGGCAGCCTCGCGCATGTTGTAGATTTGGGTCCTTATGCTCTTAAAATCATGTTGAACTAACATGTGGTGGCTTCGCTGCGAGCTCCTTGGGCTCCTTTGTATTTTTCCAAAGTTTCCTTTATTAGCGGGGCCAAAAGTTTGACCTTGGACATGTGGAGGCTTGACGCTTGTTTGGAAATCCACCCCAAATTTTACTTTTGAAGTAGCGCCACACTTACACTTACCTCCCTCCATATGTCTACGTCTCCTTTTGACTATTCAACCCCCGAATTTGTCCCTTTTTGGACTCGGGACACGTGGTGAGATCATGCTCATTTAGGGACCGCCTCTAGACTTTCATTTTGAAATTGTACCAATAAGACATGTGGAGGCTTCTGTTGGTTCTCTATACTTAGTCATTTTGGTCCGATTCTTTCCTATTTTTTAATTTGGACTACGTTACAAGCCGGCGCTCATTTGGGTCTCCGCTCTTTGAATTTATTTTTGAACTAGCATCGTTTGGACACTTGGCACCTTCCGCTGAGTCGAAGACTTTTCAATGGCTAGTTCAAATTTTGGCACTTTGGACACATGGCGGCTTGGCACTTGTTTGAGTCTCCCTTTTGGATTTAACCTTTGAAGGTGCATCGCTTGGACACCTTTGGCGGATTCTTCCAACACCTTTATACTTAGCAAATTTTGGGGCTCGTTCTAAATCATTTGTAGAGCCCGAAGACTTGAGCCTTCGCCCTTTCTTTTCCTTTGAGCCTTTAGTTTCTTTGACACTTCGTATTTTCTTCCTTGACCCGATATTCTATTTTAAATCCTTCTTACAACCTATTTGTTGGATTTGAAGTGTGGGTTCGTTCAACTGAGCCATTTCTTTATATTCTTCTTGCATGAGGTCGTGTTTGATCAATTTTTACTGGGGGAAAAGATGGGATAATAGTTACTTACAACAAACTCTACAAAATACAATCGAGAGTTCAAAAATTCTTATGGAATACTTAATAAATCATAAGTAAATTGTTTACGAATTTGAAAAAAATAATTTTTAATTACAAATTATTATTTTAATTACTAATTTTTACATGTATCCCTCATACAATATATGGCATACATACATATTATTTCATTTTTAAATTTAAGTAAATATTTTAGCTCAAATAAATGTAATGCATTACAACTATTTGTATATGTTACTATATAGTATAGCCGATAAATGTCACCAACACTAATGCACTTTTCGGATAGCCACTTTAGAGCCAAGGTGGTCAATTTAAGTTTTGTTCTACTCTGAATATATAAAATGAGAAATTTTCATACTACTCCAGCTTTGAACAATATTAATTTTTTTCATGTCACCGATAATTAATTAATTATTTTTCATTTTCTCTTCTTTTTCATATCGCCCATACTTTATTTTATGTTTTGAAATAACAAAACCCATAATCTTATCTTTCTTCCACCATTTTAAATTTTAGTTTTGAATTATCACATTAGAAGGAATTGCATCTAAAAATAAAAGTTCATGTGCTAATGCTGCCCATACTTAATTTTTGAATATTGTCTAAAATCATGATTGTAAATTTTTACAAAATAGTAAAGACTAACTCCTCCTCAAGATCTATCTTCCACATGACTACACATTTTATTCATTAACTTCAATTATTCCACCACACAACAAGGCCATGAATGATATATCCTCCTAAAGTAGGGGTTAAAATGGAGGAGAGATGAATCTAATGACATTTCAAGTGGGATGATTTAAGGGACATGTGATGCAAGGAGTTAGTGTTTTTTAGCTTTGCAAAAGTGTTTCTTATTCTTGCTTAGTAAGAGATTCAATCATTTAGCAACATAATGTATTTTAGAAAATTAAGTTTACCAATAAGGGTTTTATATTATTCAACCATTATAAGTTGTAAAATTTTGAGGATTAAAAATCTCGATCATGCTAAAAATGTAAAATTATTTTCCACAATTTTTCTTCATCTAATTTTTTTGTCTCCTTTGGACACTTAATTATGATGCGAGAATTTATCTCAGGATCCATTCTCATAGGCTCTCATGTAACTTTAGTGCCCAAACACCTCAACATAGGGGTCAACCTTATATAAATGCATAGATTTGAGCCATACTTATGAAGTGATATTCAAGTCCCAAGGGATTTTGATGGATGAGGCCAAGTTTAAGTTCCAAGTGATTTTGATGGAAAAGAACGAATAAAATTATGAAACATACTTCCGTGTGTGGAGATTACAAAGAGAAATGATTTTAGGTTCTCTTAATTCCATATATGCTCAAAAATAAACTAATTTGGTTTTTATGATTTTTATTAATCATTAACAAATCAAACAAATAAGATAAATAACAAAAGTAATTTGATTAGGGTGTTTTTATGTGTTCATAATGCATCCAATTCATTGAGAAAAGAATAAAAATATATCAGTACTCCTTGATAAACCACAAATATGCATTAAAACTATGGTTATACTTTGTAGAGAGTTCAAAATATATCATTTCTCCTTTGAGATATCCAAATGCTTGTCTGCTGGGATTTAGGGACAAAAACGTCTCAAAAAATGCTTGAATATAACTCTACATTTTAGGAAATACCCTTGATGCATTGACAGTCCATCTGTGTAATTCATATTGTAGTTCGTCAACTGTTGAGATGAGTCTATGATCAAACATTTACCATTTAATAAGAAATAACATTTCTTGTGGAAATTTATAATTTTCCTTATGCATCTATAGTTCATGAAATTCCATCCACATTGTAAGAGAAAAATACAAGCAAGAAGATATTAAAATTGAACTCACATCCCCGGGTCCAGGGCCCCATACATAAGGTTTTCTTATAATCCACATTTTTCAGTGTAACAAATAGAAAGGTGGGGTTTATTGTTATGTATAACATCATGCACCAAATAATCTACCCCAATGCAATATTGTCAATTATCAAACATATTCAAGCAAAAATGACCCAAAAATTATAAATTCAAAAATAATATGAACCAAACTATACATTTCAAATCCATTTTTTCAATGTTGGGATTCATTTGAGATACATCATCAAACGACATTAAATTCTTGTTGTGGATTTTTTCTGGTTGGCTGATGAAATCTTGTCAATATAAGAACTTCATTATTTGCATTTTGAACTAGAAAATGAGACCCAACCCTTCCTATCAGTTGTAATTTGTAACAATTTTTTTCTTAGAAAACCACCATATGTACTATGTCAACTCGAGGCATCCACATCTATTAGGAAAACCATCATGATATCTTTAGACCTCATTTTGAAATTTGATTCAAAATGACTCATTTTCGAAAAAAAAGAATCATTTGAAGGGAATTGTACATATAAATTTATTTGATTTGATCACTCATTGTTAACCCATGAAAGAGAACTAATAATATATATTATAGGATTTCTTTGCAACCTTACAATATTGACATCATAAGCTCAAAAGTAACACTTCTACTACTCACAAAATTGAACAAACTTAGTATGAACATCTAGGGATGCTACAATGCAAGTCATCCTAAAATCTAGAAATGACATGAATTCTACGTATGATATGCTTTATTATGGTAACTCATAAATTAAATACCATCTTGATAGCGTGGAAAATATGTGTTAAAATTAGTGGTAGTTGGTAATCTTGAGCCTGTGTAGGTTTTCAAATCTTATTTCCCCATATTCTCTAAGAAGATCGTTCAAGCCATGAAGATATCAAATGATCATAGCACACCACATTTGATAAGATGAAAGAAATTCACCAAAATAACTTTACAAAATAATTTGCAAACAAAGAGCAGTAATATCATATATTATTATGGAACTCTCATATATGAGTACAATGAGAATGGGCCTTACTTATATAGGCAAGGAAGATTAATCTAAGAACTTGTTAAGGCCATAAATCAAGGAAAGAGCTAGTCATCAAAGATCTAGTTAATACCATAGATCAAGGAAAGAACTAGTCATCAAATATCTAGTCAATAACATAGATCGGGAAAGAACTATACCAAATAACTAGATAATATCTTCCTAATATCTAAATAATATAAAAATATCCACACACATAAGTGGGTGAGGATAAGTACAATAAAGGTAAATAAAGTACCTAGGTGAACATGAGCTAAGGTAAATACCTAATCTAACACCCCCTCAAGAGAAGCTAGGGGCCCAAAATAAAATTGGCATATCCACTATATCAGCCCTAAAAATTAGGCCTAATGAGGTACTCATGTACAATATCTAGGAAAAAGGGACACATGCAAGGTACCCAAAACCAATAAGAGCAAAGTAGAGAGAGAAAATACCCGCTGCAAAGGCATCCCAAGAAACTTAGCTAAAAAAAAAAATCGTACAAAACAAATTCGTACAATGCTGAAATTTTTGGTGTGCACTATGGTCCGAATCCACCGCTCGATCACAAAACTAAATTTTTTTACAATGGACTTCACGAGAATAAATCCATACAAGGAGACTATTAATAGAGTGATTTCAAAAGTGCAAAAGAACACCAAACATAATTTGATCAATTACAAATAGGTGTGCCACGATCCAAGAACAACCAAGGTAATAAGGCAAGGACACAAGGTCAAAAGAAATTAGAGTGCCATGATCCAAGAAAAACCAAGGTAACAAGGCAAGGAATCAAACTTGAAGAAGCAAGATCAATCAGCTGCTACAAATAGGTGTGCCACGATCTAAGAACAATAACCAAGGAAACAAGGATAGGACACAAGATCCAAGGAAATAAGAGTGCTACAAGCCAAGAAAATCTAAGGTAACAAGACAAGGACACAAAACACGAAGAAGCAAGATCAAATGCTGCAAATAGGTGTGCCACAATCTAAGAACAATAACCAAGGTAATAAGGTAAGGACATGAGATCCAAATAAATAGGAGTGTCACAATCAAAGAAAATCCAAGGTAACAAGGCAAGGACACCACACCCTCACATACTCTTGAATGGGTAGAGTGACACCAAAATTTGTATGAGTTGACAAAACAACTACTTGAACACTAAAAAAATAATACTGGGATTCACTAGAATAGCTCCCCCACAAGAGAGACTGTCAACATGCAAAATAATGTCAAAAACACATATCTAAAATCTCTCAAAAAATAAGAGAGATATACTACACCTACTAAAAATGCTCAAAACAAGGAGCATTATATTGCAGAAGGTGTAGAAAGTGGAGCAAGAGGCCAAATGGTAGAGGAGCCACGCCTGTAGAGTCCTCTCGATGAATTCTTATGTCCCCATCACGAGTGATCAAATATCTACCCCAAATCAACACAGATGGGTGAAGAAGATGCCTTCATATGACTTGGTACAAAATTCACAATGGGTTCATGAAAAGGAACATCGGAATGTGTCTTAGGTCAATCATGTTTGACAACTAAAATATTAGGTTTTTTTCAAGCCTGAGTGAAGGTGCATAACTCATGCATAGATCATGATCCTTGGAAAGAGTCGAGTGAAAAAGTAGGAATTTTTCAATGTGTGATCCCAATGAAGTACCTTCTCAAAAACCAATGCCATGACGATAATTCCACTTAACATGTGGAATAGGGAAACAATACCCTGTGAATGTATGCAATACCTCTGTCAGTGAAACCCATAGAACAGAGCATGTGAGAACCGAATGTAGTGGTATGCTTCTCAAAAGAGCCATGCATACGAGTAGAAGTAGGATACACAACATGTGTTACTACTATAGGCACAGACATGGAAGATCATGTAGTAACAATCCTCATAGGCTTAGGAGTATCAAGAGTAGAAACATACTAAAAATTGACAGATCAAGGTCAATGGGTGCCAGAGAAATAAATGCAAGTGGACTAGGAGCATGGATATGATTGTCCACAATATGATGGTGATGTTGTATGTGAGAAACTATCTGCTAGAGGGAGTGTATTAGTGTATCCATATCGTGAATGAGTGCTTGTAGAAGAGAATTTTTCTTCTTGAGCAATTTATTTTCTTCCAAAAAAATTACAATATCCTCCTGAAGTTCACAGAATTTAGAGAAAATCATATCATTGTCAGAATTTATGATAGATACAATAATGCAACACCCAAAATTTTAGAACATCGGGCTCAACTGAAATTACGTCCACAAGTGATTACAACACCCTCTAAATTTGGCACTTTATAATTAAGTGCATGTAAATATTATAATGAGTAAAAGTACCTTTTACATTTGAAATATGTGTATTGAAATTTCACTAATGTATAGCTCTCGAAACAATACACAATTTCAAAAAAATAATCACCTTAATCTGAGCTACGGATCAAAAGTTATGAGCTCTAGAAGGTTTTGCTATTAAAAATAAATTTTTAATGCTAATTTTTTTAAAGGTACACGTGACACCCAAATTTCTAGAGGGTAAAAGAGTGCATCCACATGATACACACTTGCAACCAAAGGATAAAATCCTACGCCCAAAACCTAAATGTCTAGAGGGTAAATCATTACATCCGGAGGGTACACGTTTATATCCAATGGATAAAAGAATGCACCCAGAAGGTATAGATCTACATCCATTGGATAAAAGAATGTATCTATAATAGAAATATCCATAGGGTAAAAGAATGCATCCAGAGAGTATAGATGTGCGTCCAGTGGATAAAAGACTGCATCCAAAACAAAAATATTCATAGGGTAAAATAATGCATCCAGAAGGTATACACCGATATCCAATGGATAAAAGAATACACCCAAAGGGTACAAATCTGTGCCTAGTGGATAAAAGATTGCATCTAAAATAGAAATATCCAAAAGGTAAAAGAATGCATCCAAAAGGTACACACTTACATCCAATGGATAAAAGAATGCACCCAAAAAGTACAATTGTAAAATCAAACTTAGATTTCAAATATCACTTTTTCTAGCACCTATATCAAAAAACAAAGAGAAACCCATAAAGTTTCTTGAAAACCCAATAAAGATGATATAATTTTTGTGTCAAAAAAATTTGTTTGTACATAATTGTATGGATTTTTTGAGAAATGTGCCAAAAACCCTTAAAAATGTCTAGATTTGACTATCTCAAAACATGGTTGAGTTTACTGATTGATTATTGAGTTTTGGCACTTTCCAAATCCAATGGCACCCTCCATTTTTGCATAAAAATGCATGCTGCAAAAAAGTACTAACAAATTCTTAATACTTGAAAACAATAGACCCTTGCTTGTAAAGAAAAACTTATAGATGGATTTCTACATCATCTATCACTTTGATACCATGAAAGGAATGATAAGAAGATCGTTTTAAGTCATGAATATATCAGATGATCATAGCACACCACATTTGATAAGATGAAAGAAATTCACCAGAATAAATTTACAAAAGAATTTGCAAACAAAGAGCAGTAATATCATATATTATTATGGAACTCTCATATATTAGTACAATGAGAATGGATCTCTCTCTTATGTAGGCAAGAAAGATCAATCTAAGAACTAGTCAAGGCCATAGATTAATCCATAAATTAAGGAAAGAACTATTCAAGACCATAGATTTAGGAAAGAACTAGTCATCAAAGATCTAGTCAATAACATAGATCAAGGAAAAACTATCTTTGAAAAACTAGACAATATCTTCTTAATATCTAAATAATATAAAAGAAATATCCACATGCATAAATGGGTGAGGATAAATATAATAAAGGTAAATAAAGTACCTAGGTGAACATGGGCTAAGGTAAATACCTACTCTAACATTCTATCTACCCAACCTGAAAGGTATTTATTCATATTTTTAGCCATTGTACTTTTTTTTTTTCCCCGCCAAATCCACAAGCCACATGGTGTTTTTTTGGAATCATTTATTTTTAAGTCTGTAGGCGGACCCAAGTTCACAAAATTCACCATAGTTTATAATTCATCGGGTCCAATTTTATTGGTTAAGGTGAGTGAGCATAGATCTCAACCATCTAAGGTAGAGACACATGATAAAATTCTTCCAAACATTTTGGTGATGAGCCCCAATGCATCTCAACCCTCTAGAATAAGCTATAACTTATATTTCATGGGGTCTAGTTCAAGTTAGGTAGTAGGGTAGAGACATGTGTCTTCATATTTATGGAGCCAACGATTAAGTTAAGAAAAGAAGAAAGTTGAGATGTTAAGCCATAACCAATCATGAAAGCACAAAGCTAATAAGTATGACAAGTGGGAAGTGCGTGGAGCCTTCTCATTGGTTTGGGATTCAAAATACTAATAAATTATATAGATGAAGACTAATAATTGTGAGAACTGTGGAGTTTTCTTATTGGTCAAAGTTTCACATGTGTCATTGGTGATCAAAAGGGTCTCAACAACATAGGAGAGCATGGAGCGTTTCTAATGGTTTGGGTTTCTGATTCCGAGAAGGGATTGAAAATGCAAAGGATACATGGATCCTATTTGTTTGATCTAAGCTTTGCATTGGAGGATTGAAGTTTTATAAATCTTGACAGTGTAGCCGGTGAAAGCGGACATGTGGAGGCATTTCATTTAAGGTAATGGAAATTCATTTGAGTGGATTTAAAGGTCGTGAAGAGTTGGATATAAATGATCTTTAGGTCTATGTCGAGGTCAATGCATTTTGAGAGACATGGGGAGCTATATAATTGGCTCAAAAAAAAGAATATGTAAATAAAAGGAGAAGAAACATATATAACAACATACAAAGAGAATATAATCGATAAAAAAGCCATAGCACTGAAAAACACGTGTAGTAACACGAACAATAAATCAAGGAGATGAATTTTTTGTAATAAAAGGAAGTAAACAATTGGACACAAGAAGAGAATAAAAAAGAATGAAAATAATATGTAGAGTTATAGCTATGAGTTTGTAAAAGCTTTTAAATTGAATATATAGTTATATTTTGTGTGTTATTGTATTTTGTTTGTGTTTTTACTTGTGTTAGTTGTAGTTGGCACCAAATTTTTCCAAAAAAATTGGTACCAAAGAAAATAAAATGCTCAATAGTTCATGGGTCTGAGATTTTATTCTGTGGGTTGAGATTTAATGGCTTCTAGTAGCAGTAACTTGTAGTAACAACCCCAATATTTGATGGGAAAAACTATGAAATTTGGTGCATTAAAATGAAAACATTGTTCTCCTCTCAAGAGCTATGGGAAATAGTAAAAGGAGGATATGTAGAGGTAGAAGACAAAGATGCTTTCAATACATTGACATAAGCTCAAAAGAATGATTTAAAGGAAAATAGAAGAAAGGATACAAAGGATTTAAGATACATTAAAAATGTTGTAGCTGATTCGGTTCTAAAGGATACATCTATAAACTCAAACAAGCTTGGGATACTTTGCAAAATGCATATCAAGGTAGTGATAAAGTAAAAGTTACAAGATTACTGATTCTAAAGAGGGAATTTGAAACTCTTCTCATGAAAGACTCAGATTCGTAAATGACTTAATTACAATAAAAATTACCATAGTTAATCAAATGAGAACTAATGGAGATTTGGTTGAAGAATATAGGCTCATAGAGAAGGTATTAAGGAGCCTTCCAACTAGATTTAATCTAGTGTGGTTGTTGTTGGTCATTAAACTCGGAATCGTGTCTCAAATATTGAAGATCCAAGTCGTTTGTGACAACAATGGAACCGTCCCCAAGTTGTGGGACCTTGTGCACTTAGGACAAATCTTCGGAGAAGGTAGGTTCCTCTATCTAATTCTATTTCTTACTACTACTAGGAAAAACTAACTAACTAATGCCAAGGACCATGGATAGAAGATAACAAAATAAACGGTAAAAGGTGATACAATGAACACTCTATTTCGAGTGAAAAAGAAGGAAAATGTGTGAAAGAAGGGACCATGGATAGAAAGATAACATGAAATAAAACCTACAAGTAAAAGGTGATATTCATGGAACACACTAAATAAGGAGAAAGGGATGTATACATGCAATGATCATGCAAAAAAAAAAGGCAAGAAAGGAATAAAATGCAAACATTAGGAAAAATAATAGTCACAAAATGATGTTTCTATTACTTCTAGAAATACACAAAGCTATTACAATGGTGAAAGAGGCCGATATCCACATGCAAGAGCCAGATCTAGAGGTCCATGACTCAAAATACAAAAAATGAAGTCCTAGAAAAATGCGTAAGGATCCAAAATGTCCAACATTAATAATGAGCCCATCTCTTACATTTATAGATGAATCCATGGAAGAAGAAGAAGAAGGAGGAAAACCTAAATTTGAAATACAACCACCAACAAGAAGCATTTAATGCCTATAAATCCACCTAAAAATATGTCAAATACATTTCCCAAGTCTGTTTGGCATGTTGGAGAAGGAAGGAGGGAAAATCATATCAAATTGGGTGGTTGAAGCAATCAGATCTACTCATTAATTCCTAGAAGAATTTTCCCATTTCTCACCTACCAGATCCACCAAGAATTTGAATTTGAATGTCTAGCATTGTAGCCTATGTCAAACTATTGATTGAGACTAGGCGTGCAATGATCAAGAGCTCTATAAAAAAAGATATGGCTGTCAAAATTTTGTTAAGTCATTTGTTTGCACACAAGACACATGTGGCATGCATGTGGATTGGCTAAAAAGGAAGCCAATCTATGTAAATTTTTTTCATTTTTACCATGTGTCACTCATTGATTTGTTGCAAGGATTTGATGCCCTGTTGGTGTGCTTTGACTTTGATTGTTGGCACATGTGGCACTCAAGCATGTTAATGAACATGATGTGGCATAGAAAGGTGCAAAGGAGGGTGCAAAGATATGCATGAAGAATGAGGCATGGGAAGAAGACAGAAGGAAGGCACATGCAAATGTGTGTGAGGAAATAAGGAAAAACTAGTGAGTGGAGAATGCATGGTCAAGGCACAACTATTATAAGGTAATGTGTGGGACACATGAGAGGCCGAGGACTTATCTAATTGAAGCAAGTGCAAGGCATGTGTGTAGGTGAAATATCTACTAGAAGAAGAAGGTGAATGTGCAAAGATGCATGCAAGGGAGGAGTGGAACAAAAAGGAAAAGGAAAAAAGGAAAAGGGGAAAAGGGGAAGAGAGGAAAAGAGAAATGAGGAAATGCAACCAAGGAATGTGCCAAGTGAACTTGAGCATGCACAACCTTGCAATGAAGATTTCAGAGCAGAAGAATATGTATACAAGTTACCCAAATAACTAGGAGAGTTATTTGGATAACAATTTTGGTGAAACTTTTTGGGGCCATCTTCCTACTAGATGAAGGAGATCAAGTAGCCTAAAGCATCCATTGGGCATGGAGTCTATTATGTAATCATGAAATTTTGATTTGTAACTTTGAAGAACTACCCTTGAAGTCACTTGAAGGATCATTTCTTGACTCTATTTGAATCCTACAAACTGTTGAAAGAAGATCAACATCCTGGAAGAAAAAGAAGAGCATGTGGGAAGCACAGAAGAAAAAAGAACTATGTACAAACAAACAAATGTGCATGCACAACACACTTAGAGGAATTGAAACTACTCTAATATATACAAAATGATGTAGCAAACTTAATGGAAGGGTTTGAGATAGATCCCATTCTTGGGATTTGTAGTATGCCTCCATCAAGATGAGTTAACTGAAAGAGTTAGCCTCTTTGCACAAATTGATGATGTATGGGCCACTCCAAAGTGCATCAAACTTTGAATGACACCCTGGTTTAGCTCTGTTCAACATCCCATTTTAAAACCAAGTCCCCAACTTTGAAAGCTTGAGGCCTAGCCTTTCTGTCAAACCATTTCTTTGTTTTTTTGTTGATGTTGTTCTAGCTTGATCATGGAAGAGTTTCTTGATTCTTCAAGATTAACTAGCTCTGCCATTCTGATTTTCTCTCTAGTCTATGTGCCTTCAAAATTCTAACTATTGGGAAAGCACCAATGAGTTCAACTCAGTGTCAAGGAAGGGTAGCCTCTTTTCCATAGACAAAGCTTTGTAAGGTGAAGTTCCTATTCCTTTTAATTGTGATTCTATCTACCCAGAGCACGTGAGACCTTTGTATGCCATTATCTTTGGTTGATATTCATTGTGCATTTCATGATCTGATCAGGTTCTTGTTTGTTGATTCTCTAGACCATTTCCTTGGGGTAATAGTTGGAAGAAGTCTTTAGATAGATGCCCAAATTTAGAGCCCAATCAGTGATTTTAGTCCCAAGGAAGGATTTTGCATTATCAGAGATAATGGTTTGAGGAATGCCAAACCTTGTGACTATACCTTGAGAAAGTCAAGGATGAATGACTCGGTTGATTCCTTGAGTGTGAAACTTCATCCATCTGGTGAAGTAGTCTATGTAGCTGTCAACACCCACTTGTGTCTAGCACTTGAAGGTGGATTGATCATGCCTATGAAGTTGAGACCCCATTGTGCAAAAGGCTGATCCACTTGGATTGGTTGGAGGGGAAGCACTACCAATCTCTTCTTTCCTACATAAAGAAAGTGCATTCCTTGCATTTTTGACCCACTTGTGTGCATCTAAAATAGGGTAGGCCAAAAATATTCCTACCATTATGATCTTCATTGTTGTAGTTTTGGAAAAAAGTGTCCACCAAAGAATCCATCATGAAATTTGCTAACACTTTTTTAGTTTACGCGTCATTGATACATCTTAATAACATGCCATCAAGATTTTCTTGAAGAGAAGTCCATCAATCAAAACATAAGGGATAGATTGTAACCTCAAGATGTCTTCTCTTTTCCTTTGTTTAAACTAGGAGGAGGTATATGCCCTGGAAAGGAATGTGATCATGTCCTTCATCATCCATCATGTGCACACCAAGATCTATATTTTTTTTTTCAAGTTCTATACACGTGAGGAGATCCTCATCAAGAAATAATGAAGTCTCAGATTCATTTGTGCATCCTCGTAAATCTACTTAGAGCATGCTACTCTTCTTACTATTTTTTGGCTTTGATAGTCACATCATATTCCATGATTTTGGTCACCCATCATGCTCTCTTTTCACTAATTTCTGCTCCCATGATGAAGTCTTGATAGAAGAGTGGGAGACTAACACCTTGATATGATTTTGTGGTGAGCATATTTTGAATTTCTTGAGCACGTACATGATGGTGAAGACTGCTTCTCCATGTGACTATATTTTAATTCATAATCCTTTAACGTTTGGCTGAAGAAAGCCATTGGTTGTTCAATCCTTGTTCATTTTCTTGTGTTAGGACAACAACAACACTCACATCAGTGCCATAAGCATAAAGGATGAAATCCTTTGAATAATTAGGTTGATGAGTGTTTGCACAAGAAATTTCTTGCTTGATTTTTTTGAATCTCTCTCTTCCTTCTTGTTATCCATCTGAAGGCTATGTCCTTCTTGAGCATCAGGGTGATGGGCCTGAACTAGTCCTGCAAAGTTAGGAATAAAATGCCTAAAAAATTGATCTTACCAAGGAAGGATTGCAAGGCCTTTTTTGTGTGCTGGTAGGGAAAGAGCTAGGATGGCTGAAATGCACTCAGGATCAATTGTGATGCCATCCTTTGAAACCACATGGCCTAAAATCTTTCCCTGTGCCACTACAAAATTACACTTCTTGGGGTTAAGAGACACCCCATATTTTTGCATCTCTCAAATACTTTCTCCAGGTGTGCCATATGATCCTCACTCTACTTTGAGAAGATGGTTATGTCATCAAGGTAAACCAAGATGAACTCATTGATGTAACCTTTGAAGGAAATATCCATGGCATGCTTGAAATGTAGTGCTTATGTTTGATAGACCAAAGGGCATATTTTGATATGCATATGTTCCCCACTTGGTTGTAAATGTCATTTTGAATTGATCCTCTTCCTTGACCAGGATCTGATTGAAACTGAATACCCATCTAACATTGAGAATATTTTGCACACCACCCAGTCTACAGAATCTTCTCCATTGAAGGAAAAGGATAATGATCCTTTAGAGATGCCTTGTTCAAATATCTTGAAATCAACACAGAGTCTGATTTCACCATTCTTCTTTGCACTGGAACTAGATTTGTGACCCAAGTAGAGTACTTGATGGGAAAAATAATTTTTCCTCAATGAGTTTGGATAATTCCTTTCTCATGAGGGGCTCTATCTTTGGATTGATTGTTGGTCATTGCTTTTATCTGATGGGCTTGATACTAGGATCAAGGTCAATGGAGTGTTGAGAAACACTTGGATCAAAACCTTTGAGGTCTTCATACTCCCATGAGAAGATATCATTGTATTTTTGATAGAGAGAGATGAAGGCCTATTTTTTCATCATGTGTGTGCAAGTCTTCTTACTGAGAAAACTCTTTCCACATGTAATAGTGACTGGGAGTAAGTCTTTTGTGTGGTGTGCATATAATTTTCTTCACCCTTGAACTCATCATCAGGCTAAACATTTTCTCTAAGGTGACAACCCCTTTTAGGAAACTTATTTGACTTCAATTGAATCACTTGGTCACCATAGTTATCATGCAAGTCAACTTGCATGCTTGATGAGAACTCAACTTCATTTTAGATGATGAACTGGATGATCTACGCATCACTTTTATCAAACACTTTCAGCTGGTATTGTTTCTAGAATGGATGGTATGATCACCATCTTAATGTGTTGAGTGTTTCCTTTGACAAAGTCCCTCAATAGGAGAGAACTGTGAACCAAGTGTGACCATTTGATCAGCTTCCTTATTCATTTTTTATGGCACCACCTATATATTTAGAGCATCAAAGCTCTCAAAGGAGGTCCCAAAACTCTATGTTTATAAGATTTGAGAAGCTTATTCTTTTCTTGGAACTTGTTGGTAACTTGGTGGATAACCAATTATGTGTCCCCAAATATCTATAATGCCTTAATCTTCTTCTTTTTCAAGCAATAAGAAGACCATGCACCAATGCCTCATACTCTGCCACATTGTTAGAACATGTGTAAACTACAACCTATGAGTGAAGAATAATTTCTCATCCTTAGGAGAAATGAGAACAACTCCTGCTCTCACACCATTTTTACTTGGATCCATCAAAGTATAACTTCCATAGACCAGAGTTCAACTTGGTCTTTCTTGAGCATGTGCATGGTAACACAACTTCTTCTTCAAGAATGTAGTAAGTACCAAGCCTAGTTTCATAAGCTTCTAGTTCTTCAACATATGGGTCAAATTTATGGTGCCTCTCCACCCATTCATCAAGTACTAGATCAAGAATAGAAGGTGGAAGAGGATGCTCTTCAGAAACTAAAGCTTGTTCTTCTTGGATTAAATAATTGGCTTGGAGAGGGATGGGACATATGACTCTACATGATAGGAAAATATTGGCTCATCTTGTATGGTAAACCTGGGTACCATACCTTGTCTTGAGTAACATATGAGACCAATCAGAAGACAAGTAACCACCCACTTTTGTAGTAAAATCTCTTGATATAGACATAGGAAAAAAAAAGGAGGTAAGATCAATGATTGACACATCTTGAGTTATGGTGAGGCTTGGACATGCATGAAGGGTTAACTCAAGATCCTTGATGATTCTTAGGGTAGTGATAGTTGACCATCAAGTTGTAGGACTCCTTTTTAGTCAAGGGGCTATACTTAAGACCTAAGACATCAACTATCTTCTTGGGCATAAGAAGTACTAGCACCTGAGTCAATCATAATTATGGACAAGATGTTTTCCTATGATCAAGGACATATAGAAGGGTGGGGTTTTAAAAACTTTACTTACTTTCTTCTCCTCTTCTTGGAAGATGTTGATAGAAGCACGTGGTTTGTGAATAGTTGGATCAGAGCATGTGGGAAGTTGGGACAGGGCCTCATGCAAGTAGATCCCATTGAGATGGAATGGTAGAGCATCCCACATTGTGACATTTATATTTTTCTTCTTCATCTGGTCCACAATGCTAAATGGAAGACCCATTGACTTGTGCATTTGAGGGAACAACAACATCCTTCTTGATTGACTTTCAGGCATGGAAAGGGGGCTTTAGCTGGTGAAGCTTGAGGCTTGACCTACCAAAGGAGGGGTGTGCACCACTTTTGGAGGAGCTTTTTACATGGGAGCCTCTTGTATGTAGGGACTTGAGAAATTTTACTCTTTGGATGCCTAGTGCATCTTTTTACTTTTTTGAGGGGTCTGCTTGTGTTGTTGGAATTGTGACTATGTGCACTAGACTGAGCATTCTCTTCTTGTATCTTGTGTTGTCCACAACTTGGGTGTGTGGTCTATTTGTATCCTCATCTATAGCTTGGTTGATTACACAAAAGTCTTACTGCCCAAAGAACATCAATTGGAATCTGAGGAGAACTTCTAGCCTTTCTTGGTTTTTTTATTTTAGGTGCACTTGTTGAAGGCTCACAAGTTGGAAGCATTTGGATCATGTAGGCTTGTGTGCACACAACATTGGCATAATGATATTGACTATGAGGCATGTTGCAAGGGAAGCACCATTTTGACTCTGTGCCAAATTGTTCTGAACTGGAACAAGCACCGACTTTGCTTTGGGTTTGGAAGAGAGGGCGTGGGAGGAAAAACTTGCAAGGGAGATGTGCATTAGCATGCCATCTATCATTTGTTGGTTGGGTGTGTATCTTTGGTTTCCATATTGATTCCACCAAGGTTGATTTACTTTGGCTATGCACTTGATTAGAACTACCTCTATAGGCTTGTGCCTGTTGTTTCTCTAATGATATGACCTTGTTTGACAAATTTCTAATTAGGGTCTTCAATTCTTCATCTTCTTTTTTTTGCTTTGAGAGTAGGATGTTGATGCAATAGGTTGTGTGCTTTTCTTAGGAATAGGAATAGGGGCCACAGAAGGTTGGGGCACTTGTGACATTTCTGGGAACAAGGGCATAGGTGGTCTAGGAGCTATCTTTCCCACCTGAATAAGACTATTTTTTACCCTTACTGCAATATTATAAGTGGCTGGTAAAGTCCTACCTCCCATGGATTGAATCATGACTAAGATATCATTGTTCAATGCCTTTAGATAATATAAAAAAGCATGTTGGGTTGTAGGTCTTACCACAAGAGGGATTTGTCCCAAGTCTTCTAAAATATGATGTTGAAATCAGTCATCTGCTCATTGGGTGCCCTCCTTGTTGTTGTCAGTTGCTCCACCAAAGATAGGTGATCTGACTTATCTTCAAAATAATTACAAAGAGTTTGTTCCAAGCTCATCCCAGGTGGAAATAGATCCAAGTCTCAAGCCTCGGTACCATTGAAGCACTTTTCCTTTGAAAGAGGTTACAAGTAGCCTAACTACTACATCATCATGTGTGATCAAATAGAGTGAACATACATTTGCTACATCTGGATATGCTCTGAGGGGTGACTTGATTCTCACTAGTAAAGTATGGAATACTTTTGAGTGTGCCATTTGGCATATCATGTTGCACAACCAAAACTAGGGGACTTCCTCTGGTGAAGTTAGAAAAGTTCCTTAGTGGAGGAGGTGGTTGATGTGCCATAGTAGGGTGTTGGTTGTCTATTGTGAGGAGGAGTTGAATGGGACATGTGCGTGTAGAGAGATGGAGATGCACACGTGGGATTTTCTAGAATGAACTCTTCTTGGGGATAGCTAGAGGTACTCAAAAGAATCTTTAGCTGTTGCACTTCTCCTTGTATGCACTCTTCTCATGAAAGGTGCTCAGGGCTGCTAAAACAAAGATCTATCAAATGTTGGGAGTCACCAGATGTGTTGAAATGAGCCTCAAAGGCTGAAATACTAAGTCACACACACAGAACTTAGCAATATGAAATTTAAGCTTTTCATTTCTGGTCCCTTTGGGCATGCATGCTAAAACTTTTGGTCATCAAACTTACACCCATGTCTTGGATCTGGAAGAACCAAGTTGTTTGTGACAACAATGGAACCATCCCAAGTTGTGGGACCTTGCGCGCTTGGGATGGATCTCTGAGAGAAGGCCGGTTCCTCTATCTAATTCTACTACTACTGCTACTCCTAGTGTTGAAAGGAAAAACTAACTAATAATGCCAAGGGACTAGGGATAGAAGGATAACATGAAAGGAAACTACACTAAAAGGTGATAGCACCAAGAAAAGAGGGATGAACACTATTTTTTGAGTGAAAATGAAAGGAAATGTGTGAAAGAAGGCTAGGCATGTGTAACACAACTTAAAAATGTATTTACTAGATCAGTTTCATGGAACACAACTAAATAAGGAGCTACAAGGGACGTAGAAATGGCAAAAACAGACATGCAATGCAAAAAGAAAAGGCAAGAAGAAGGAATGAAAACATGTTAGGATAGAGAATAGTCACAAAATGATGCTTTTATTACTTCTAAAAATGCACATAGTTGTTACAATGGTGAAAGAGGTTGATATCCACATGCAAGAGCCAGATCTAGAGGTCTACAACTCAAAATACAAAAAATATGAAGTCCTTAGCAAAAATGCGTAAGGATCCAAAATGTCCAACATTAATAATGAGCCCAACTCTTACATTTATAGATGAATCCATGGAAGAAGAAGAGAAGAAGGAGGAAAACCTGAATTTGAAATACAACCACCAAAAAGAAGCATTTAATGCCTGTAAATCCACCTACAAATATATCAAATACATTTCCCAAGTTTTTGGCATGTTGGAGAAGGAAGGAGGGTGAATCATATCAAATCGGGTGGTTAAAGCAATAGATCTTCTCATTAATGCCTAGAAAGACATTTTCCCATTTCTCACCTACCATATCCACCAAGAATTTGAATTTGAATGTCTAGCATTATAGCCTACGTCAGCAACTATTGATTGAGACTAGGCATGTGCACTGATCAGAGCTCTGTAGAAAAATATATGGATTTCAGAAGTTTTTCAGAGTTATTTGTGCATGCAAGACATGTGGTGTGTGTGGATTGGCTAAAAGGATGGCCAACTATGTGCAAAAAAATTTTTCATTTTTGCCACGTGTCACTCATTGATTTTTGCCAAAGGTTTGGCACCCTATTGGCATGCTTTGATAGGTTGTGTGGCACACTCAAGCATGTCAGAGGATGACATGGCATGGAAAGGCACAAAGGAGGGCACAAAATATATGTGCGTGAAGAATGAGGCATGGGAAGAAGAATAAGGAAAGTGTGCATAATGCGCATGAGGAAATAAGGAAAACTATTGAGAAAAGAACACATGGTCAAGGCGAAACTATATAATAGAATGTGGGGATGCACAGAGAGGGCTAGGGACTTAGCTGATTGAAGCAAGTGAAGGAAGTGCACGTGTAAGTAGAAAAAAAAATATGGTAGGAAGAAGGTGAATGTGCAAGAGATGTGCACAAGGGAAAGGAGAAGTGGAACAAAGAGGAAAAGAAGGGGCGCATGCAAGGGAATGCACTAAGTGAACTTGAGCATGGGTAACCTTACAAGAGAGAATTTTTTATATATCTTTTCCCCCGGGTAGATATAGACAAGCGGAGGAGAATGGAGAAATCAAAGGACATGGAGTGTCGGCAGAGGAAATGGTGTGCCCAAGCAGGCACAGAAGAATGGGCACACGACATGAGTGTCGATAGAGGAAAAATGGTGTGCCCAAGGCACACGAGAATGGACACACGACACGAGTGTCAATAGAGAGAAATGGTGTGCCAAGGCACATAGAATGGGTGCATGACACGGAGTGTCGGATGGTGAAATGGTGTGCCCAAGGTGCACGAGAATGGTGCAGGCGCAGAATGGACGAGTGTCGACAGAGAGAAAAGTGCGCCTAAGGCACACAGAATGGGTGCATGACACGGAGTGTCGATAGAGGAAATGGTGTGCCCAAGGTGCACAGAATGGGCGCATGACACGGAGTGTCGACAAAGGAAATGGTGCGCCCAAGGCGCACAGAATGGGCGCGACACATGGAGTGTCGGAGAGGAAATAGTGCGCCCAAGGCGCACGAGAAATGTGCATGACACGGAGTGTCGATGAATGTCGGAGAAATGGTGCACCCTTGGCACATGAAGAGGATGACGACACACACATGAATGTGCCCTTGGCGCACCTTCAGGAGGTGCAACATTTTGAGCGCTGACAGGAAGCAGACCCTGGCGCAGATATTCAGATGGCCATAACTTTTGATTGGGAGCTCGGATTCATGCAAGGTTGGACTTTTTGGAAAGCTTACGAGGTCCTCTGTCCAACTACGACTGGATATCTTTAATTGGGTGAGAAAAATTCTTAAAAATGCAAAATACAGTTCGCCACTTTTGGGTTCGCTGGGGTTCTCACCTACCACCATAATGAGATGAGTTAAGTGCATTCCGGAGGTGGTTGGGGTAGTTTTGGAATTCCTCTCTCTTTTCTCTCTCATTCTTCCTATAAATTGTAAGGAGGGGCTTCTTTCTAAAGGTTGGACATTCTTGTTTTGCCCCTCCCTTCTTCTCTTTGGTAGGTGAACTTGTGGAGTTAAAACCTCCCATTTGAAACTGTAATGCAACCTTGCCTCTTGGCATTTTGCAGTGTGTTGTATCAATCTTTGGAGAAAATTAATGCATGTCTGTGGATGATTCTCAACCCTCTCTGTATTCATTTGCATCCCCTTGATCTTTCACTGTGAATCTGGCTATCTGTGCATGATCTTGCATTGCATTTTAATGGTCTGTGTTTATTGGCAAGACAGGTGTTCTTCATTCCTCGGTGCATCACCTTTGTAGTTTAGGTTTTATTTTATGCATTTTCTTACCCTGTCTCCTTGGCAAGTTAGATTAGGTTTTTAGTAAACCCTCTGCATTTTCTACGTGTGCATCTGAACAGAGGAATAGGAACCGGCCTTCATCCGGAGAGCTTTTCCGATTTGCAAGGTCCCACACTTGGGAAAAGCTCCATGTTATGCAATCATATTGAGAGTCTCAACCCATCGTGTTGCAGACATTCAGGGGTGCTGTGATTCGACATCAATAGTTTTGGCATGCCGGTGGGACCAAGAGGTCATTCCACAGATTTGAAGGAACTTTCAAGAAATTCGGACTTAAAAATTGCAGGTTTTACAGTTTCATTTTTTTCACCTTCAGGCTGAACTTTGAAATCAATTTTCAAGGGCTTAACTTGCTCAAAACAAGTCAAAATTTCACCAGTTGATAGATCGGGGGATAATCTTCAAAAGGGTATTCTTAGATTTTTGAGATTTTGACTTTCAAAATTTCATGGTTTTTATTTTTCGGATTTTAGGTTTTGGAAGTCTGGCATTTTGGGTTTTGGGAATTGTCATTCCAAATCAAGTTCCAAACTCTAAAATATCAAAAATACAGGTCTTTCAAAATTCTATTTTTAAATATTGTCAGGTTTGGTGTGTAACTTGGAGATCTAGCCTTTTGAGGCTCATTTTTCTAACACATCGGCGACTCAGAGGATAGAATTCAGCGGTGTAGCAGCAAAAGTTGCCCAGGCATATGAGAAGAATTCAAACCAGGTCAATACTCGAGAAGAGGGGCTATTTGTCCACTTGCAACTTTCACCGGGGTAGAGGAAGGAGAGAGGAAGAAGACCACAAAGATCACCATCTCCACCTAACAGGACTTTGTCTACACCTCCACAGTAGGCCTTTTCTCGCATCGACCAGGGTTCTTAGGCCAATCATAATGGCACATCTACCACCGAATCCCTTTGTCAATTTCACGGGTAGTAGTCCACTTGCCCTAAATGCTCAGAATCAAATTCCAGTTGCAGCACTAAAGAATATACCCTATTTCACAGGAGAAAATCATACTACTCCTATTGATCACATCCAGGATATTGCTAATGCATGTGCAATTCACGAAATAAATGAAATGGATGTTGCGGTCAAGTTGTTGGCTTCATCTTTCAAAGGTAAGGCCTTACAATGGTTTAGGAGCCTAGCAGGGTCTATTATGAATTGGGACCAACTTTGTTCAGCTCTTTGCAACCAATTCGGGGAGAGGGCGGACAATTTGTCTTTATTGGAGCAGTGACAACAATCAAAAGGGCTCTAATGAACAAATGATAGATTCAACTTGATTCCAACGGACATGGGACAGGATTCCAATAGCCGTTAGACCAACCGCCGAAGGAGCATTCCTTTATTTCTTAAAGGCTATAAATTCAGACATAGCCATGATGATCCAATCAATGGGAGGAACAACGCTGCCAGGGGCCTACGACACAGCTATTAGAGTAGAGAACTGTTTGATCAAGTGGAAAGCTTGCACCAAGGCCACAATGCCTCTCTATCCGGATATGGGAAATCCTACAACCAGTCAAGCACCAGAGTTGAATCCCATTCCAACTCCTAGAAATCAAAGCAATAATGAGGCATCGACTTCTTCAAATACTTCAAAGGAATTGCAGGAGGTCATGAAACAACTGCAGAACCTTGGAAATGAGCTAGTGACTATCAAAAGACAACAAGCTCAAAGTGCTAGACCATATCAGCCTCAAGCACAGTACCAAGCTAGGCCCCCATACCAACAAAATAGACCACCACCTCAGGCTGCAAATCAAAACCAAAACCAAGGACAACCTCAAGCTGCCAGGCCATTTTCGACCGTATGATCCAAATGCAACGACGTCCTCAAGAGCTTTGGTCCCGACACAAAATAACATGGCACAGGAGTATGACTGGTGTTACCCTTGCAATCTACCTCACAATCAGTCAGCATGTTTCAATGGTGCACTAAATCAGGCCTTGATGGTGCAAACCATTGGTGTTGCCTCAAGAACCAAGCCAGGAGGAGAATCAACAGCAACAAATGCAACAAGAAGGACCTCAGCGAAACCACATTGGAAAATTGGCAAACGGAAGACTTCTGTGGAGTTAACCAACAACCTTTTCAAGGCGTGGCTGCCAACACACGGTCAAAGAAGAGAAATATAGGAGAGGGACAACCGTGTAATCCAGTTGTTTCTCAACCCACTCTTACACAACAAGGGGTCAGTAGACCAAACGCAGCTCCAAATGTGCAAAATCAACCTAAGGTACCTGTTGTAGCAACACACGCACATGCTCAAGCTCCAGAAAAGTTTGCACCAAGTAAGGGACAACAAAAGGACAATTCATCCCCTTTCAGCATCATTGATCAAATGAAGAAGACGAATGTGAATATATCAATGTGGGAATCTTTATCCATCCCAGGACAAAGAGATCTTCTACAAGCTGCCATGAAGAATTGGTCAACTTTGAACCAGCAGGCCCATATGCAAGAGAAGGTCCTCACGAATGCTGCTCAGCCTGAAGGGAATCATGGAGGACAACAAGGTAAAGTTTTGAAACCCCCTCCATTCTATGTTTCATTAATCATCGGGGATAAATTAGTACACAATTGCATGATTGATTCTGGGGCAAGTAGTTCAGTGATGCCAAAGCAAATAGCGGATCAACTGGGTTTGAAATATGAGCGTCTTTGAAAGGAGTAGTGCGACTAGATGGAGCAGCGGTAGGAAGCTGTTGGAGTCATCAAGGGTTAAGCCTAACACTACATTCTGTCCTAATGTTACTGATTCTATGTGTATGCGTGATTGACCTTCCGCCACTCTTTGCGTTGTGTCTATCAAGAGACTTCACTGCAAAAATCGGTGGATATTTATCTGCAGATTGGTCACACATGATTTTTAGGACAAGGTATGGAGCCAAAGCAACAATCAGGTCAGAACCAATTGCCAATTTCCATATTGAGCCTCATGTACCAAGTCCTATCAATGCAAATTGCTCGGCTTTTGATCAGGAGGAGTGTTCAAATGATCTAGAAATAGGTACTAAGGTCGAGGGAATTCCTGATTTAACTTTGGATGAATGGGCAAACAAGAGTCATGAATTTGACCCATCTGAGAAATTGAAGAATCTGAATTGGGCGTGTATTGTATACACGAAGAAAATTCACCCATTCCGACATCATTCGGCTGAACAAAGGATGAAAACAAAGTTTGGAAATTATTTTTGATGGTTCGAGAAGCGAGACAAGGTCTTTGGAGGTGGTGCGATGTTGATTTCACCCACAAGACATCAAATATTTTTCAGCTTTTCGTTTCAGTTTTCTGTTCAAACAACACGGTGAATACTGAAGCATTGATTCATGGAATTCATTGGGCGGAAAAGGGCATAAAGAACTTGCGAGGTGTTTGGAGATAGTGAGCTAATCGTCAACCAAGTTAGGGGACAACATGCTACAAAAAGCGACTTTTGAGGAGCTACAAGAATAGGGTATGGGACCTCATTGAGGATTTGAAGCTTTCAACATTGTGTCCATACCCAGGAAGAAAAATGAAGTCGCAGATAGGCTCACAGTAGTTGGAGCAACGTTTGATGTGGTTGACAACATCAGAAGGGGAAAAACACAGCCACATATCCATGTGATTGTGAGGCCAGCAGTTCCAGATAATAACACAAGCTGGCAGGTGTTTGAGAACGATCAACAGATCGTCAATTTCTTACAAGAAGAGGCTGAATTCTCAGCTAGGAATCAGGACAGATTAGAGCAGCAGTATGGGGATCAAGTAGTGCAGCTACGGACAAACAAGCTTCCTAAGGGTTTAGTAACATTGGAGTCTATCTTCGACCCTAACGACCAGTTTCGTAAGGAAAAGGCTAACATACAGGTCAAGAGAGAAGATTCAGAGCCAATTCCGGTTGGGGAAGGCAAAACACTTCAAATTGGTAAAGTGGCCACTGAGCAGGAGAAATCAGATTTCATACAACTTTGCCAAGAATTTCCAGATGTCTTCGCTTGGAGCTATGAAGACTTAAGAGGATTCGATCCAAATTTGGCACAACATACCATAGAATTGGATCCAGATGCTAAGCCCATCAGGCAGAAGCAGAGACCAGTCAACCCTCACATTGAGCCTCTAATGAAGAAAGAGCTAAATAAGCTAATAGAGGCAAGCATTATATTCCCGATCAAGCACTCAAGCTGGGTTGCAAACTTGGTTCCGGTCAGGAAGAAGAGTGGAGAAATCAGGTTGTGTGTGGATTTCGAGACCTAAACAGGGCATCTCTCAAAGATCATTACCCACTTCCTTGATGGAACAAATATTGCAAGTAGTATCCGGTTGAGAGAGATTCTCTCTCTAGATGGCTACTCGGGTACAATCAGGTGATGGTGAAAGAAGATGACCAATTCAAGGCGACTTTCACCACGAATGGGGGACTATGCCTACAAGAAAATGCCATTTGGGCTATCAAATCTTTGGAGCCACTTTCAAAGGGCAATGGATATGGCATTTAAGGGGTTGATCAATAAAATAGTTTTGATATATCTTGATGACATCACTGTATTCTCAAAAAATGCAGCGGATCACCTCTGTCATTTGAGGCAAGTATTTCAGAGATGTAGAAGATTTGGGGTATCATTGAATCCCAAAAAATGCATATTCTTGGCTCACGAGGGAAAACTTCTAGGCCATATTGTTTCAAAGGAGGGTTGATGATTGACCCAGAAAGAGTTGAAGCAATTCGAGCATTGCCATTGCCAAGTCACAAGAAGGCTCTTCAAAGCTTCTTGGGAAGGATCAATTTTGTCTGCAGATTTGTTCCAAATTTTTCCTCTCTTGTAAAGCCAATAACGCTGATGTTAAAGAAGAGTATGGCATTTAAGTGGACATCTGAAGGCAAGGCAAGTTTTGAGGCAATAAAAGAGGCTATATCTCAAGCTCTGACTCTCGTCAATCAGACTTCTCCAAGGACTTCGTGCTATATGCCTTTGGTGGTGGGGACACGATTTCTGCAATCCTGGTACAACAAAACAAAGGAGGATTAGAACAACCAGTTGCTTTCTTCAGTCAAGGCTTGGAGGAATACGAAACTAGGTACTCTTTCATTGAAAAGCATGTCCTTGCAGTAATCAGGAGCTTAAAGAAATTCAAGCACCTAGTCTCAAACAACAAGATCCAATTATTGGTCTCTCATGCGGGAGTCAGGGACTTCCTTCTAAACAAGGATCTGAATGAGAAACGTGCAGGATGGATAACTCGTGTCATGGAATATGACATTGAGATCAAGGTCACCAAACTAGTACGTGGGAAGGGACTATGTGAGCAGCTAGCCTTGAGTCAACAAGTTGAAGCAGGTAATGAAAAAGAGGTTGTCTTGGTACTACAGGATGGTCAAGAACAAGAAAATGATGATGTGCCTACTCCTTGTTGGACTCAGAATATGATACACTTCCTACAGACAGGCCTATGCCCCCCAGAAATGAGCAAAGCAAAGAGGAGATACTTCAGATTACAAGCCATTCCATATGTGCTTGTTGATGGTGTTTTGTTTAAGAAAGACATCAATGGAGTTCTATTGAGGTGCATTGGGACAAATCAAATTGAGAGGGTGTTACGAGATTTTCACGATGGAGATTCTGGAGGACATTTCGCCCCATGAGTAACAGCTCTCAAGATAATGAAGGCAGGGTATTATTGGCCGACAGTCTTCAGTGACTGCTATACATGGATAAGAAAGTGCAAGAAATGTGCACTCTTCACAGGCAAAGAAAGACTAGCAGCACTTCCATTGCACCCAATTTTGGTTGACCAACCATTTATGCAATGGGGATTGGACTTCATCGGGGTCATCAACCCAAACTCAAGCCAAGGCCACAAGTGGATTCTCACGGCAACGGACTATTTCACCAAGTGGACCGAAGCAGTAGCGCTCAAAGAAGCAAATGAGTCTAACATACTAGACTTTTATGAAGGAATAGTGACCGAGTTTGGTGTGCGGCCACTATCATATCGAGACAATGCATTGGCATTTATAGGTTCAAGATTACGAGAATGGGCTGTCAAGAATGGAATCTATTTGAGCACCTCTTCAAATTATTACCCGGGGTAATGGACGAGCGAAGTCCATGAACAAAAATTTGCTAAGAATCATCGGGAGGACTACGGATGAAAATCAAAGAACATGGCATACCAAGCTAAAATCAGCATTATGGGTGTGAGAATAACACCAAAGAGGTCTCGGGTAATTCCCCTTACAAGTTGGTCTATGGAAAAAGAGCGTGTGCCTATATCATTGAAGCTGCCTACATTGGAGTTCATGAAGCAGTTGGAGTTGGCTGAGTTCGAACCAATGGAGGCTAGGTATGCAGAGTTGATGGAATTGGAAGAAATTAGAGAACATGTAATTCAAACAATTGAGAAAGATCAGGCCTTAGTAAAAAGATGGTTTGATAAGAAAGCAAGAGCAAGGACCTTCCAGGAAGGGGACCTAGTTCTGAAATGGGATGCAGATCGGGCAAAACCAGGAAGGCATTCCAAGTTTGATGCCATTTGGAGTGGCCCCTACATGGTCACGGGATGTAAAAGTAGTAATGCCTTCCAATTGTCTACTTTGGATGGAGAGAACTCGATTCGGTTAACGGAATCTATCTTAAACATTGCTACTAAAAGGAAAAGGTTTACCCTTGTAAATATTAGCCTAGATTTCAATTCCTCTAAGTGCGTATGCACATTGTCTTGTTGTAGTTAGGTTTCTGTTTCCCTAAGTGCTCCGGCACAAGTTTTGTTGCTCTAGGTTGGTTTCTCTGATTGAGAAGCATGCTCTCGAAGAAGGAGTTGCAATATCAGGATCGGGATCAGATATCAGGTTGGTTTCAAGTTATTGCTTATGACTCCATGCCCAATGGATTGCTAAAAGGCCACCGATCTTCTACCTAGCAGGCAGGTGATCCCATTGAGTCGCCAAATTGTTGTATATATCTTTTCCCCCGGGTAGATATAGACAAGCAGGAGAATGGAGAAATCAAAGAAGCTCACATCCCAAGGCGCCAGAAATGGGCGCACCCGAGGTGCAATGAAGAAAATGGGCACGCATGACACGGAGTGTCGATAGAGGAAATGGTGTGCCCAAGGTGCACAGAATGGGTGCATGACACGGAGTGTCGATAGAGGAAATGGTGTGCCCAAGGCGCACTGAGAATGGCGCATGACACGGAGTGTCGCGAGGAAAAAGTGCGCGAAGTGCACGAAGTGGGCATGACATGGATGTCGGCAGAGAGAAATGGTGTGCCCAAGGCGCGAGAATGAATGCGCACGACACGGAGTGTCGACAGAGGAAATGGTGCGCCCAGGCGCCTGAAAGTGTGCACATGGCAGAGAAAATGATGCCAGGCGCACGAAATGGGCGCCACGACGGAGTGTCGGCGAGGGAAAATGTGCGCCCCACATGAATGGCACACGACAATGAGTGTCGACAGGGAAAATGGTGTGCCCTTGGCGCATGGAAGAGGATGATGACGACACACACATGGATGCCTTGGCGCACCTTCGAGGAGCGCTTGACATTTTGGCTTGAGCGGAAGAGACCACAGCGCATGAGATATTCAGATGGCCATAACTTTTGACTGGGAGCTCGGATTCATGCAAGGTTGGACTTTTTGGAAAGCTTACGAGGTCCTCTATCCAACTATGACTAGATATCTTTAATTGGGTGAGAAAAAATTCTTAAAAATGCAAAATACAGTTCGCCACTTTTGGGTTCGCTGGGGTTCTCACCTACCACCATAATGAGATAGTTAAGTGCAATCTAGAGGTGGTTGGGGTAGTTTTGGAATTCCTCTCTCTTTTCTCTCTCATTCTTCCTATAAATTGTAAGGAGGGGCTTCTTTCTAAAGGTTGGACATTCTTGTTTTGCCCCTCCCTTCTTCTCTTTGGCAGGTGAACTTGTGGAGTTAAAACCTCCCATTTGAAACTGTAATGCAACCTTGCCTCTTGGCATTTTGCAGTGTGTTGTATCAATCTTTGGAGAAAATTAATGCATGCATGTATGTGGATGATTCTCAACCCTCTCTGTATTCATTTGCATCCCCTTGATCTTTCACTATGAATCTGGCTATCTGTGCATGATCTTGCATTGCATTTTAATGGTCTGTGTTTATTGGCAAGACAGGTGTTCTTCATTCCTCGGTGCATCACCTTTGTAGTTTAGGTTTTATTTTATGCATTTTCTTACCCTGTCTCCTTGGCAAGTTAGATTAGGTTTTTAGTAAACCCTCTGCATTTTCTACGTGTGCATCGAGCAGAGGAATTGTACTAAGAGTCTCAACCCATCGTGTTGCAGACATTTAGGGGTGCTGCGATTCGACGTCAATGAGAATTCAGAGCGAGAAGGTGTATGTAAGTTACCTAAATAAGCGGGAGGGTTATTTGGATAATAGTTATATAAAGGAGTCTAAGTACTTGAGACGAGATGATAGTTGATGAGATGATGGGTTCTTTATAAACCCATGGACAAAGAATCAATAGATTAACCAAATCTTCTAATGAACAAGCCCTCAAGACAAACAAAAATGTTAGATGTAGGGGAGAGAAGCATACAACAAAGGAAGAGGAATATTTAGAAACCGAGAAAGAAGGTGGAAGACATAATAATCAACAAGAGCCACATTCAAAAGGAAGAGGTATAGGAAGGAGCAACAACAATTCAAGAGGAGGTTCTTTGTAAAGATATGATAAATCAAATGTGCAATGTAATTACTTATGCAAGAATTTTGGACACTATGTAAGTGAATGAAAAAGAAATAATATGATTTGAGAAATCATAATCATAATGGAAGCTTCTTTAATGTAAAATAAGTTGAACCTAAAAAGAAAGAAAAGAGTGGAACTTTCCTTCTAACTTGCAATGTAGCTAAGCAAGGAAGAAAGAAATTATGGTATTTGGATAGTGTTTGCAGCAATCACATGTGTGCAAATAAGGAGATGTTTAGTAGTATATCTAAAGAAATCAAATCTGAAGTGAAGATGGCACTAGATAATAAGGTTCCTATTATGGGTAAGGGGATTGTATCCAGTCTCACCAAGTAAGGATAAAAGAAGCTTATACATAATTTTTTCTTTGTCCTAGGATTGAAGTATAATCTTATCATTATTGGGTAGCTTGTTTAAATTTGATGTAAGGTGAAGTTTGAAAATGGAGAATGCATGTTATATGATAAAGGTAGAAGAAAAAAGATGATTGCAATAGTGTAGATGACAAAAAATAGAATTTTTCCATTGAGAATGTAAAATGTAGTAGTAGGTGCAACAATTTTCAAGGAAATAACCATTAATCAATCCACTCTTTGGCATCTTAGGTATGGGAATATGAGTTATGGTAGATTGAATGTTCTTTATAAAATGCAAATGGTTAAATTAATTCCACATATTGAACAACCAGATAAGGTTTTTGAGTCATGTATATTGGGGAAAAACATATAAATACTTTTCCCTTAGGTAAATCTTGGAGAGAAATCTCACAAATTGAGGTTATACATTCAGATTGTTGTGGTCCCTTCAAAACTCCCTCCTTGTCTAAAAGTGTGTATTTCATTACCTTTATTGATGACTTTAGCAGAAGGACATGGGTTTATTTCTTGAAAAATAAATTAGATACATTTGAAGTATTCAAACAATTCAAGGCCATGGTTGAGAAGCATAGTGGCCATTATATAAAGACATTGAGAACTGATAGAGGGGGAGAGTATATATCAAATGAGTTTTTAAACTTCTATAAAGAGAATGAGATCAAGAAATAATTCACAAAAAGGTATACACCTCAAGAAAATGCTTTAGAAGAGAGAAAGAACAGAAGCAATCAAGAAAGGATAAGAAGCATGATGAAACCTAAAGGATTATCCGATGAATTTGGGTAGAAGCGGTTGGGACAACAATCTATTTGCTTTGAATAGATGTCCAACAAGGAGTGTGAATAACAAAATACCTCAAGAAGCATGGGGTGGAAGAAAACCAAGTGTTAAACACTTGAGAGTTTTTTGATGTGTGGCATATGCACATGTGCCAAAGCAAAGAAGATCAAAGTGGATAAAAAGGGATAAAAGTGCATTTTTATTAGATATAATGAGAAATCAACAACTTGCAGATTATATAATCTAGTTACCAAAGAGCTTATAATCAGCATATATGCTCAATTCATTAAGGAAGAATATTGGGGAGATTTACAAGAAGTGGAGGAGCCAAAAACAAAATAAAATGCACCTATTATTGATATTGAACCAACATATGGTAGAGTACACAATGTACAAGTTAGACACCCATTTCACAAAAGGGTGAATTTTCTCATGGCGAGTAGCCAACAAATCATGCAAGGACAAAAAAATGAGGCATCTTCATCATCATTAGACTCATTCCAACAACAAGGAAGAATGAGGAGTGTTCAAGAGATTTATGAACAATCAAGGTATGAATAAAATGAAGATGAAACATGATTGATTTTGATATATTTTCAGTAGTAGATGATCTTATTTATTATGAAAAAGTGATTAAAAAATAAATGGTGTGAAGAAATGTATGAAGAAATGCATGTAATAGAGAAGAATCAAACATGGGAGCTAGTAGATCTTGGAAAGGAATTCATTGGAGTCAAGTGGGTTTATAAAACCAAAACTACTCTAGAAGGAAAAATTGAAAGGCGCAAGGAAAGATTAGTTGTTGAAGGCTATAAAAAAGTATGGATGTGATTATAATGATACATTTGCTTGATAGCAAGGTTAGAAACTTTGAGAACAATTATTGCCATAGCTTCTAATCATAAATGAAATTTCCATCAAATGGATGCCAAATCAGTATTTCTAAGCAGATTATTAGAAAAATAAGTGTATGTGGGATAGCCACATGGTTATGAAATTCCGGGGCATGAAATAAACGTATACAAGCTCAAGTAAGAATTGTATGGAATCAAACAAGCACTAAGGGAATGGTACATTTGGATAGATTCCTATCTGATTAGTAATGGATTTAGCAAAAGTAGCAGTGATCCCACACTCTACATCAAAGAAAAAAATGGTGATATTTTAATTGTTGTTTTGTATGTAGATGATTTAATTTTTAATGAAATTCAAGAAAAACAATAGATGAATTTATATCAGACATGTAGAAGGGCTTTGAGATGAAAAATTTGGGATTGTTGAAGTATTTTCTTGGAATTGAAGTCAAACAAACAAAGCAGGAAATATTTATCTCTCGAGCAATGTATGTAAAAGAAATCTTACAAAGATTTAGAAATTTGGACAATAAACCAACATCTACTCCAGTTGAAGTCTAAAATTGAAAAAAAAGTTGATTGCAGCAATAATGTGGATCCTACCAGATATAAAAGCATGGTAGGAAGCTTAATGTGTTTAAATGCAAAAATACTAGATATAATTTATGCGAGTTAGTCTAATTTATAGATTCATGGAGACTCCAAAGGAGACACATTGGCAAGAAGGAAAGCGTATTTTGAGGTATGTGAATGGAACAAGGAATTTTGGAATTTTATATTATGTTAATGATGATTTTAAATTAGTTGGATACACAGATAGTGATTGGGCAGGTAGCCTTGATGATAGAAAGAGCACATCTAGATATGTGTTTAATGTTGGGTCAGGAGCCATTTCATGGGCTTCAAAGAAACAATCAGTTGTTTCACTTTTTATAGCTGAAGCAAAGTATATTACAAAAAACAAAATTGCTTTTCAAATGATTTGGTTAAGGAGAATCCTCTCAGAGTTTCACGAAGATAAACAAGGAGGTTCTACAATTTTCTATGATAATATGGCTTCAATTAAATTGTCTAAAAATATAGTTTTCAATGGTAGAAGCAAGCATATAGCAATTAGGTATCACTTCATTCATGAATTGGTTAAGAAAGGAGGAATCGAGTAATAATTTTTAAGTCAAAGTAATAGCTAGCTAACATTTTTACCAAACCTTTGTCAAAAGAAAGGTTTGAGCATTTAAGATAAAGTCTAGGCATCGTAGATGTCTAGGAATTTAAAATCAGTTCTTGATTTGATTTTGTTTGGCTCAAGATTAAGGGGAGTGTCATAATTAATGGTGGTTTGTAATCTTAAGCCTTGTGCACATTTTCAAATATGCTTTCCCCGTATTTTGTCTTCCTAAGCGAAAAGTATTTACTCATATTTTTAGCTGTTGTATTTTTATTTTTCCTCCCACCAAAGCCACAAGCCATGTGGAATTTTTCCAGTGTTGTTTATTTCTAATTCCTTTAGCAGACCCAAGTTCATGGAATTCACCACTATTGATAAATTATCAGTGCAGGTTTATCGGTTAAGCGAGTTAGTAGAGATCTCAAGCGCCCAAGGAAGAGACACATGGCCACATTCTACCACACATTTTGGTGATGATCCCAGTGGACCTCAACCCTTCAAATTAGCCGCAACTTATATTTCATTGGGTTTGGTTTAAGTTAGGTAGTCGGGGAAGAGATACGTGGATACATATTTATGGATCCAACGATTAAGTTAAGAAAAGCAAAGAGTTGTGATGTAAAGCCATAACCAGTCATATGCAAACATGCAACTAAGAAGTATGAAAAGTGTGAAGTGCATGGAGCCTCTTTATTCATTTGGGCTTTGCAATAATGACAATGCCTATGGATGAAGAGTGACGATTGCGAGAACCATGGAATTCTCTTAATGGTCGAAGTTCACATGTGTCAATCACATATCAAAAGGGTCCAAAAGCACAAGATGGTGAGCAACATTTCTCTTTGGTTTAGGTTTCATGATCGATAAGGAATTGAAAATTTAAAAGATATGTGAAGCTATTTTTTTGATCTAAGCTTTCGTCGGAGAATTTAAGTTTTATAAATCTTGAAACCATAACCAATTAAAGGCAAACACATGGAGTAATTTCAGTTGAGGTAATGGAAATGTATTTGAGCGGATTTAAAGGCCATGAAGAGTTGGATCTAAATGATATTTTGGGTCTATGTTGAGGTCAACATATTTTGAGAGACATGGGGAGCTATATAATTGGCTCGACAAAAGAATATACAAAGAGAAGGAGAAGAAACATATGCAACAACATACAAAGAGAATATAGTAGAGACAAAGAGCCATAGCTCAAGGTATTTTCTAGAAGAAGAAAAACACGTGCAGTAGCACAAAGAAAAAGCTTGAGGATATCAAATATTTGTAAGAAAATAAAGAAAACAATTGGACACAAGAATAAAATAAAAAAGAATGAAAATAATATGCAGATCCATAGCTTTGAGTTTGTAAAATATTTCTAAATCGAACATATAGTTATATTTTGTGCATTCTTGTGTTTTGTTTTTTTTTTCCCTATGTTAGTTATAGTTGGCACAATTTTTTTCCAATAACACGTACTTAGATTGGAACTTACCAAAACCATCACATGGTTCCCACTCCATATTATAAATTAGAAAAGCTTGTATTAGGTATGTTTATACCATCACTGTTAGACCACTGAAATTATATTTAAAGATTTGAGATGTACCATCACGGTTGGAATCGGGAACAAGTTTGTACTTCTTGTTGATTGTTCCCAACATCACTACTTTATCTATCTCAATGGTTACTTTCCCCAAATAACCTAAACAATTAAAAAAATTAAAGTGAGATTCTAAATAGCTTCAAATTCTTTTATATTATCTTCAATAAAATAATTGACACAAATTTTTAGATAAATACAATATGCAACTTACTTTTCCTAAGGTATTCTTTCTCTTACAAGATAATTTTAGTTTATTCCCTTGGGAGGCATATCAAAGGCCCATGTAAAACCCTGCTTCCATTCTAGATAAATTTTATGATTGACAACATGTGCATTTTCACTAACTAGAGAAAATTATTTTAGAATCATGGAATAAAAAAATTATTTCTACGAGTTCCACTCACAATCATCAAAAGCAATGGATTGAAAAATAGTAATGATCATAAAATTCTTATCTTAAAATTTAAAACCAAAATATTCCTTTGATGAACATCTTAATGGTTGGATCTAAAAAGCCAAAATGTAGTTGAATGATGTCAAATTTTAAAAAGGCTCTACAATTCACTTTGGTTTTTCGTGGAGAACCATTTACAAACATCAATTTAAGGAATGCATTAGTGCTTCCTATAGACTTCTTCAAGTTATTACCATGTTTTATGGTTACCATCAAGATTTATGGTAAACATTGTAACAAGATGTCACTTTCTCCGAAAATGAGGTGGAATAGACCGGATCAATAATTGTAAGATACGAATGGCCTCTGTTGTAACCATGTCTTGTGTTCTGCAAAATTTAGTAGGAATAGATGACCATGATTCATTTAATAAACCTAACACTTCAAGAGATGCCTCATGAGCTGGTTCTGTTCTAGCCTTAAGTGCATCAAATAGATGTGGGATACAAAGAGTAGCTTCTTCACTACCCTGAAGCCTCGAAAAATTACTTAATATGGCATCGATAGCCTTCACAATATATTCATTGATAGTATCAAGGGCCCAAACATCTCTCTAAAGCACCTACAAAAGTGAAAATTCCTACCACTCAAACAAAAAGTAAATACAACTTGAAATACACCAAAAGTGCTTCAGCAATATTAAAAAATATTGTTAGCCAAAATCCTAACAAAGGTTATGTCTAATAAGCTTGCAACTAATTTTACTGGTAAATCAACAAAGAATATTAGGATTTCAAAAATTATTTGTCTATGATTTGAAATATGTATATAATTATGTTAACATTATTTTGGCTTCACCATTTCATAGAAACAATAGAACATTTAAGACATGATAACAAAAATACTAAGCTATCATAAGGAACTAATTCCATTCTAAAAACATAAGGATTTTAAGCCAAAATAAATAAACATTGTGGCACACTTACAGATAATAAAAGTTAAGAAGCAAACGTTAGCTACAATAGTTGAGAAAATAATTTTCCTCTCACAAGTAGCCCATAAAGCATAAGAAAAGGAAGCAGAGGCACAACAACAACATGAATATAATGGGAGCGAGTGTCATTTCCATAGGGGTACTTCTTCAATTTATTTCAAATGTAGTTGTAGGGATATGTGTATATACACATAGGGTTTTGATGTATATACAATTTGTATGTCACATCTAAGGATGTTTGATGATGTGCGAATGAATGTTATGGGTTTTACTATATTGATCAAATTATGTGTGGACAAAAATTGGTACAAATGCTTGAGTTAAGTTAGGAAAATGGGAGGAAGGGTGAGTGAAGAAAAAGTAGGCAAATCTTAAATATGTCAAGAAGATACATTTAGAGATGTGTGATTAGAAAAATTAATATGATTAACGAGATGTGGAAAATTCTCTCACACTTTCCCCTAACCTTCTTTAGCTTGAAATTTTGCATGGCGAGAATGTGATATGAGGGAATTAAATCCTATAGATCCTTAAAAGCAAAAATTTCAAAGATGTATTAAATGAAATATATAATGATATCCCCATATAGATATTGAGGATTACTTAAAAATTTCATACATTAATTATTGTAGCCATGTGTCCCTGTATTGCACAACATAAGTTTTGTGTCCTATGTTTAAACTATAGGAAGTAAAAAAATTGTAAACTTTTTTTTTTCAATACAAAAAAAGATTATATGGCTATATAAATATTCTAGCCAATCCAAAATAAAACCAAGCATTTTTAGAAAAAGATAAAAATAAATATTTTGAATAAATATTATACCAAGCACATTAGCGCCATGTGGAACTATGTGATTGGGTTATTGAATTAAGAAAAATAAATTGTTGATGCCTATATATTCTTCCTTCAACATGATAATAAAGAGGGAATTTCAAAGCTAATCCTAGTCTTTAATTCACTAAAAATGCATCATAGAAATATTTCCCATTATGAGGAGAAGACACTCTTCATAAGGTAGAAGAATTTTATTCCCTCCTCTTAAATTGTTCATATATTTAAATAGTACTTAAATATCAAACTCCACTCAAACAAAAAATTAATCACCCCTTATTAAAATAATCCCACATTCCCCTCATGAGTACACACATGCAATATGTGGGCCACTCTCTTTGTAGGAATACATGCCCAGGGAAAAACAAACAAAGCGGTCATGTGGGAAAATCTCTCGAATACTTAAATTATTTCCCAATTTCAAATGACAATTTAAAATTTTATAAAGCCGAATGCTAGTTCCTCTTAATGTTTGTATTGACAATTCAAATTTTAGAATAAAATGAGATAAATATTAGTCATTATAATTATAATTTAATTGGTAAAAATGTTTTTATTCGTTGTGATTTTTGTGAACTTGTATGATGGACACATAACCCGACTCAAGATGAACAATGTCGGATGGCGATAGGGTTGGCTCGGATATGCTTGTCAAGGTGTGGACATAAGTTTTAGTATTTCAAATAGATCCATGAATACCCCTTGTTTCACTTTTAGAAAAGATGGTGATTCCCTTATTTCTTTCATTATTGGCTACACATCTAGTGGGACAGGAGTGTTTAATGAAAATTCTTGCTCTTGTTACAAGTTAATGAAAAGAGGACAAGAAATCAAGAAATTCATAAATATGGAAGGGTTTAAGGCTACATCTTGATATAGATGAAGAAGATGATGGGAACATGGGCACAAATAATCCTCTCCATGACGAGCTTCATGACCTACACAACAAAGAGGAACTAAAACATAAAAATGATTAGTATATAAGATGGTCGATTACTTGACAAGGTCGATCTGAGAAAGCGATAGCTTCCTCAAATGGATGTGAACCCATGTTTTATAATATTGATTGATAAATGATAACTTATAAAATGATGAAGATAATCAAAGATATAAGATGTGATATAGATGATGAGATAAGATCCTATAAGAAAAATACTAATAAAAATAAAAAATTACTCGGGTTGATGGAGACCCAAGATTGACTAGTATGTTAGACGGTGACCAGTGTAGAATAGATTAAAAGATAAATAGAAATAGAGTTGGAGCCTATTCAGGATGTTGAATCTATTACAGATATATTGATGAATATAGATGGTGCAACCTGGAGGAAAATTTGGTGAGGAGTTGGTAGGGTTAATGGTGACTGGGTCGGGTTGGCGACGATTGGGGACAAGGAAACTAGATCAAGGATGATAAATAGGTGGGTAGCTAAGATAAAGTGATCTAGATAAAGGGGAGGCTATGGAATATAAGTAGATGGTGATGTAAAGATGAAGGATGGTTAAATCATGATGATTCGATGAAAACTATGCTTGGTCGATGATGACTAGGATGGTTCAACAATGATTGGAGCATGATTTAGGATTTAGTATGATGGATGGATGGGAAGATGGGAATGGAGAGGATCATAGACAAAAGAATGGATGGGAAGAGCTCTAATAAATCCTGTAAACTTGAAAAATAGAAGCAACAAAGTAAAAAGAGATCTTCAAACAAAATTTAAGACATATAAAGCTCAAATGGTAACATGCAAAGTGTACCAAGATTGATTCCAGCTATTGAAATTATCTCCAAGGAAGAGGAAGAAGGTAATAAGCACACATGGATTCCAAAATATATAAATTTTAGGTTGTTTGTGAGAAGGAGTGGAGTTGTATTAATAGGGTCTATAAAGACCCACATGAGTCACTAGTGACTAGAGTAGACTACAAATTAGGTAGAAGAGGGTTAGATTTGATTTCAATGATTGAGGTGTTAGAATGACTAGAATGGAGGTGGTGAGAAATTTTATGGCTACATGGCTATGTGGGGATAATTTAGGGGAGTTAAAAGGGTGGTACGTGAGGAATTTTAAGTTTATTAAATGGGGAAAAGTAAATAGAATAATAATAATAAGGTGAGAATGGGGTGGGGTGATTTAAAATAATAGATAGGTTTAGATGGGCTTAGGTATAATGAAGGGGGTTAAATAATAATGGGCTTAAGGTGAGAAATAAGAATTTAAGAGGAGGAATGAAAATTTGAATAGGAAGAGGAGGATGAATGTCCGAGATGACGAGTGAATAAGGATTGGGGGACAACATGCCAAAAGCGGTGTGTATAAGGAGTGCTATGATTTTTCTTGTTATCCCCTCATGGGTGTCAATTTTCCTCCATGTATTCCCCTATTTTTGAATCTTAGGGCCACACATATTTGGATTTGGATGACGTTTAGTCACGAAGTAGCTCTGGGTCATTTATTGGGGACAAGAAAAGATCTTTTCTTGAAGTAGCTATGGACTCTACCTCACCTCGTCAAAGGGTCAATCCCATGAGAGACTCAAATATTACCCGTCTGTCACTTTTTAGGAGAAGGTAATTCAGTTTGAATTTTTTCCATAAACCATGGTTTGATCTATTTCTTCAATTTGTTATGGCCTATTTTTACATAGCTTCTATCTTGGATTTATTTGAGTTGGAGCTCTTATTGAAAATAAAGTGGACATCTACCCCCATATAAAACATTTTTAATTGTTTTATTTTTTCTTGTTTAAGATATATATGTGATCTATTCCATGTTATTGGCTATCTAATGTCATAATTTGTTCATAAAGCATTATTTCCTTCTTTCAACTCAACTAGTGAAACGTTCTCCATTATATCTATTTTGATTAGATTGCGTCACCTCCAACTATGGTTTTGGGATGAGGAGATCCTTCTTTCTATTGTAAATACATTGGGACATTGTCTAAAAATCAATTTGAAAACTTAGTTGTCTACCCATCTTACTTTTAGTGTTCATTTTTTTAACCTAAATACCTCACCGACCTTCATCCAACCATGGAACTCGGGGTCGAGGATATAATATGGTCTAAGAACATAGACTATAAATGGTTGAATTTTATATGTAGAAAGTGATTTACCTTAGGATGCTTGGATCCATATTTTATGAGTTGGAATCATAAGGTCAATGTAAAAGGGACATAGAGCAAAGGTGGTATTGTAAGTCATTTGGTTGTGGAGAGTGATACATATTTATTTGCAGATTCGAGATACCGAGTTCAAATAAAAAGAGGAAGTATTTTTAGAGGGCTCAAAGATGTAGGAAATATAGTAAGGGACTTCCGTTGTGATTTTGGGATCAATACCTCTTAAGATGGCTATGGAGATTAAGGATAAGGATCTTCAAAAACAAATAGAGTGATACCAAAATCCTGTAATTGGAATGGAAAAAATGTGATATCTATGGTGGAAGACGGGGTGAGACCCATGGGACTAAAAGGGTATTGTTCCAAGTGAGACATGGAAATATTCATTCCTATAATGTTAGAGATGGAAGAATGGATGATTTTGGAAAGAAAGGAAAGGATAGAAAATTAGGAATATGAGAAATGATGGTACGATATTAAAATGTGACTTCCGGATGTCTTATGGCGGTTTGATTTTTGCTCCCAAGTACAATTGATCAAACACTTTATTAGTTGTAACAAATGTACACAATGTAATAAAAACTCACAAATACATGGGATTGAGTGTACTTAGTTTATTATAGGTGAATCTGGGCTGATTCGAGTGTTTTGAATGTTGAAACATGAGTTTCATACCTTATAGGGATTCAAAACTAGAACTATGAGTTGAAGACCTCTTAGGGTAGGATAGTAAAATAGGGGTATGAATGGATATACAATTTTGTATGCTTTTTATGGTTTTATACTTTTTCATTACTAAAACTTGCAACTTGATGGGCTTATTGCTTGTTTTATTCTCTTCGTCATTGTCTAACGAGAAATCTATCTCACACTACATAATACAAGGGTCTCTAAATAATTATCTCAATCCTTCAAAACCCTAACCATAGATGGATTACTAAAAAAAAATATTATTTGGGTTGTGGGAACCCTCGTGCACTACCAACATCAACACTACCCCAAATAGGCCTCAAACCAAACATCATTATCCACCTAGCATGTGATATCTACTTGTAGTGTAATCAGATTTGACATCATTTCTTTGACAATGATCGACTTGAGTTTCTCTCTTAAATAATCTACTTAAGTGGGTGACGTAAGAGATTGAAAATGTAGGAATCAATTCTCTATACCTAGTGGAAAGATTCATTACTATAAATAATGTTTCCCTAATGAATGTGTAGTTATATTTTTGGAATGTAGGGATCTTTGGGTGTCTTTTATGCTAGATGTTGTAATATGAGTCCATAAGAGTTTGAGGTACTAAATGAAGTGAGTTGAACTTTCTTAGATATTCTTTTAAATGTTATTTAAGTTAGAAATCCCAACTGAGAGGAAGTAAGGGAGTCAAAGAAAAATGTGAAATGGGAAGTTAGGGAACAAAACAAGATGGGTGAAGACTGTATAATAGGGTCAAGACCGTACTGATGTTCCTACCCTTCCTATATTATTTTGAACCAAGGGTGAAAACCTTGAATGTGAATTTTGGAAGTTAGAAAGTTGAGTTTCTTACTATGTTTCATGCATTTAATTCTCAGATATTGTCAACAAGTGAGTGTGTAAGATCGGCGAAGCTAGACAAGAAACCTAGGGATATACCAGATGAGGATGGGTAGAGTGTAATTATTTGAAAAAGAGAGAAATGTAAAGCAAATCAGTGTCAAATACTAGAATTACCAAATCTAATTGTCTACATTCCACCCTTTTAAGTATGAAATGAAATCAAATTCTTAAAGGGAAAGGTACCCGAGTGGGTAGACAAACTTTTTCTTCTCTCTATGTTTTTTTGTAAGATCCTATTGTATTGGTGTTTTCACTCCACGATCAAATATGTAATAATGAGTGTATTCAATGTCCATGATAAATAATTTAAATTTAACTCAAATGTAAAGATGAAATGTGAATGAAATTTGAATTTGTAAGAGTACATATAAAGAGATTAAAAACATGGAAGGAGTACACTTGTTCATTTTATGAAGGGAAGAGTTTCTCGTTCTTTGCTTGTGATTAGATATTTGGATTGATAATATTTTCCAAATAATTAGGGTTGATCACTCCCCAATTGTGTCAATGAGTTGCTAAAGTATTGAGTGTGTGTGGAAACCAACACACATATTCCAAAAATAAAGAAGAAATTGGAGGATCCGAAACACCCCATGAAGGAAGAAGACCGCATATAAAATTCATTCAACAACTCTAATATCTTCTACCTTAGGTGTAAGAGTGACATCAACGAGATAGGATGGAGACAAACCTAGGACATTTATAGAGTAAAAAAACATAAATTTCACTTCAGAACTTAAATTCTATTCTTACAAATCCATATGACATCTACAATTATCAATCCTTAATCAAATTTATAGTCTACAAATTTATAGGGGTAATTCTTAATAAAGTATTTCTCCTCCTAGTTCCTCAAGTATCTCCCTCTCCAACCATTCAAAATAATGTTTCAAGTAGGAATTTATAAGCAATCATTCCCGCCGATAACGATATTTTAAATTCCATCTAAAAACCTCCAAAATCTTTGCTAAGATCTAAATTCAAATTCCCGAGCATTAATGACAACCAATTACTTTAGGCTTAGTAGAAAGAGAATCCCATACGGAACTCCACATCAAAGATGAACTTGCATCCTTCGTATACCTACCACTTTTTCATTTTATACCTTTTAGTATTTCTTCTTGCACACACTATTTTTCACTTATTAAAATATTTTTATGCCCCTTTTTGGGTCTGATCCAAAACCATGCACCAAAATCCATTGTCTCTCCCTCTTTGTAACTTATCAATTTTTATGCATTCCCTCCTTGTTCAAAAAATTTACGCACTATCACACAGTTTCCTTCCACACCCTATCTTTTTAAATGATATATTTCTATTATTGCGTGTTCCACCTTTTCTTAACAAAATTTTTCCCTAAATATATGTAATTTCCTAAATCGTTTGTGGTGTTCCTACATCAATCATCACAGTAAACAAAAGTGAGATCTCTGTCACAATTCAGGATTTAGAGTATGACCTAGTTGACCAATTTCCTTTACACATATCCTTGTAGTATTTTCTTCTATTTTTTTCTTCCATTTCACTAAATATTCCCTATATTCCTTCCATAACATCTTCCTTATTACTCTTGACTCTAGTATGGTCTTGATTTCTTTAGCCCTTTCTCCGGTAGATTCCTCCTCCAGTCTAAAGTTTCTTCATCTCCTATGAATATTCATCTAAATCCTCTATGAAATTTCCTTCATCTCTATATTTCTAGTGTATCCTTCGTAGAACTCATATAAATCGAAAATATTCAATATTGGAAAGATGTCTAATTCCTCAAGAAAATCTAACTTATAAGCATTTGGCCCAATTTTCAACACCATCATACATGGACTAATATTATTCAGCTTCAACTTATTATAGGTCCCCTTAGGAAACCTCTCCTTCCATAAATGTGCCATTACTTGATCTCCTTCCTCAAATTCCTTGTCTATGTGTCCTTTATCTCGCACTCTCTTTGTAACCTTGATTACTCCTTTCCAATTTCTCATGCACTTCCTCATGTAGTTTGTGCATATATTTTGCATACTCTTATACCTCCACACTTTAGTTATTAATTACTTCATGAAAATCAATGAATCCTCTTAGAATTATCCCATAAATAATTTTAAATGGGGTCCTCTTTGTTCTCATGTTTACTAGACTATTGTAGGTAAATTCAGCTTGTGCAAATATCGTATCCCATTGGGTGGATTATCTCCTATCAAGCTATGTAAAAATTACCTAATCTTTTGTTCACCACTTTTATCGTCCATCAGTCTATGGATGGTAGGTTGAACTATAAGTTAACCTTGTTCCCAATTTCTTCCACAAATTCCTCCAAAAATTTCCTAAGAACTTGGTATCCCTATCTGACACTATGTTCATTGGTAACCCATGTGACCCCACTACTTCCTTGAAAATCATATGCACGATCCCTGTCACATCACTTTCCTTCTTGCATGTAATAAAATTTAACTTACCTTGTGCCACTAAGGTAATCATATTAATCATATAAAAATACCTCACGCCACTAAGGAAATCCATAAGATCATCCATCCTGGGTAAGGTAAATATAGACGTAATGGTAATCTTATTGATGGATCTCAAATCAACATACATGCACCATTATCCTAATTTATTTGGTTCTAGCACAACAGTACTACACAAGGGCTCAAACTTTTGTGCACTAGTCAATTGTTAAGATATTATTACAATTATCTACACACTTCTTAATTTTATTTTGGGGTCATTCTATACGGTGCCTTGTTTGAAAAATAGCTCCTAGTATCAAGTCTATCTCATAACTAATACTACAAACTAGAGGTAATCGCTGCGATAATTCTTATGTCACAATTTATGGGAATTATTATAATATCTTATGTACTTATCTAGGAACTTATTCCCTTTTGGTGAAATATCTATGTGTTTCCTTTGGTACCGTGTAACATGTGTTCTCTTCATCAAATTCCTAAAATAATTATTTACCCGATACAAGAAAAACCCTTGTGCAAAATCCATTGATTCCTCGTCTATTAATGGTGACAAGTTAAACTTGTATGCATCCTTTTTGATGTGAATAATATTCGTGCATCCATCATGGACATCCTTTCTATCATAAATTGGGGCCTTCTATAGACTAGATGAAAAATATCCATTTATATCACATCACAAAACAATTTGCGATAATAATTTCTAATATGGAACTTCACAAGGATTTTCTCATTAACAAGAACTTGGTACCATTTTTGTAGTCATGACACTTTGTAGGGGTTGGGATGCACACCATTATTCATTCCTAACTTTTTCACCATTTCAAAGGAAACAACGTTATCTGTGATTTCATTGTTGACAATCACTTTACAACATTTTCCTTGGCTTGTAAATGGTCCAAAAATAGTTATTCCTTTGCACATGTGCATATTATCTCATCTTCATCAATACCTTCCTTATCATCAAGGCTTCTTTGAGTTATAGTATCTCAGAATTTTATGCCAATCCTACGATTCTACATCTCCATGTGCCACATGCATGCCGGTTTGTATATACCTACTCATGACTTCACCTTATACATTTGGATGTTTGAATGTATGGTGTCTTATGATTACACACATAAAACATGTTCTAGATAATTCTCTTCCTCATCCTTAAATAAATCTCCCACGTAATATTGAAGAGTTAGACATTTCCTTAATCAATTCACCATTCTGCAGGATAGTGTCTCTACACTACCGCACTCATCTTCATGTACTCTATTATATAATCAACCACTTCCTCCTCTCGCATACATTACGAGTTCATCTTCTAGTTTCACTTTGACATTTACAAGCCAATTTTTCTTCCACCTTAAAGGCTAGTTGATAAGATTCTTCCAATATTTGAATATGGAACATGATACATTTTTCCTAAATTACAAACTTCAAACCATTTATATATCACGTGACATTCTCCTCGTCGAATTCCACATGCATATATATTATCATGATTTGGTGGAACTCCTCCATGTAGTCCTTAACCAACATCTCCTTTTGTCTCAAATTTTGTAACTTCTTGAACAAGCTCATCTAGTAATCAGATGGAAAAAACTTACTCCTCATTTTTCATGCCTATGTGATCCTAATGCACTATCTTATCCTTTCCTCTTCTTTGTCTCTTTTTTTTATACATTCTTCCATGAAAATTTTGCATGTTCCTTCAAATTGGTTTGCGCTACTCGACACGCTGTGGGTCGGTGATTTCTTCAAACTCGAAATATTCCTCGATATTAGTGAACCAATCTACAAATTATTATGGGTCTAACCTTCTAGAAAATGACGGGACATCCATTATTAGTCCACCGCCCATTTTATAAATTTATTATAAAAAGTGTGCTTCTCCTATGCCTATTTCTTCGTATGTTCTTACACATTCTCAATAACTCCTACATTACATGCATCCCTCCTCATTTGGTTCTCCTTCATCATCAATTTATGCATCCAATATTACAAATCCTCTTCGGATATCTTCCTCAACAACTTCCATTCTTGTTCTCACATTCCTTAGCTCTATCATAACTTTCTCTAATTCTCCCATGATTACTTCATTAGTTTCGTTGACTATGTTAGTTGTGCCAACATTGGCATATATTTTTGGCACCATCTTTTAGAACTGGAAGTATTGGGTAAAATATATGTATGGTAAATTCTTTAATAAAATGATGATGCTTACATCGGTGGGGATTTTTACTTGATTTTCCCCACTATATATCTTGTGTAATGTTGTGTTATTTACTTTATTGAGTGTATATTTTACTTTGTAAAATTTACTTCATCCATTTATTAATCTCTCTCTGCACATGGCTATAACTATAATCCTAGATTGGAATTTAATGTGTGCATATTTAATAATTTAATTTAATAATTTGTTAATAATTCTACTAACATTTCTAACATGGTATCGAGATCTGAATTTTTAAGGGTGTGTAATAAATTTTGGAAATTATAGATTGCAAATATCCGAATTAAAAACAAAGACTAGACATTCGGGTGCAAAAATTCGAATAAACTATATATAGTAGAAGAAATTATTTTTATAAGTTCATTACTAAATCGGGCTTCCTAATAGTTGTAGTCAAATAAAACCATACAATTTCTATTTGTGAAACCCTAGGTTCATACTTTTTACTGATAATCTTGCATGCTTGCGAAAAAAAAAGGTTATTTTGGGCTCTATCCATCAAAACACCCTAAAAATTTAAATAAACTTGTATTTTTACAAAAAAATCCCTAGCATATGCTTTTAAATAAAAACTAAAACAAAATTTTCTCTAATAAGTCTCTTATAACATCAAATTCACCCCTATTTTTCTTACAAAAATGCCTTGGGTGACTAATATTAAATAAATACAACATATTTTCCCTTTATTTGCTTCCAAGTAAATCTATGGCCGCCGTAAAATCTCAAAATTTGGAAATAAAATAGTAAAATGTTTTTTTAGGAATAAAACATGTCTATTTAAACCAGAACAAGAATATATTTGTAAGAGTTCACCTCAGTCTTGGGTGGACAACCTACATAAGAGAAAAATATCTATTTTTTGGACCCTCTAGTTTTCCATTCTCCTATATAGGAACCCACTAAAAACAATAAAACCAAAAGTGATTTAAAAAGTTCTTAAAGAAAATAAATAAAAATCATGAAACCATAAATTAAATTAGGGGTTATTTTGTATTAATTTTTACAATTCATGTAGTATAAAATAAGAGTAGAATTTTCTTATGGGAGTGAATAAGTAAATTTGGTTTTTTTATAGATTTAAAACGAGTAATTTAAACTAAGTTTTTAGTTAAAAATTCCTAAGAGATAATAAGCTCTTGTGGCTAAGTGAAGGTCTCGTGAAGAATTTTCGGTAACTAGGGGTGAGGAGTTTGACTCCCAACCCTCACATTTTGTTTTTTAAAAAGGGATCAATATATTAGTAGCTCTAGCCAAATATATTAGTGACTCCAAACAAAATATACTACTAAATATGGACCAAATATATTAGAAGCTCTAGACCAAATCATTTAGCAAAAAAAAATATTTTTGGAAATCATTTATAATACAAAAAGAAAATACGTTTATATTTTTTTATCTAGGTGTATTTCGAAAATTAGAAGTTTATTTTAAATTCAATTTAGTTTACTTTTTCCTTAATAAGGGGGCTCGGATTGGATTAAAATCATGTCACAAAATGGAAAACATCTCCTAGTGGATGGGTAAAATTAAATTTTATGGTTCATCGAAAGGAAATCTTGCCCTGGTGGAAGTGGATGTTTAATTCATGACTCAAAAGGATAACTAGTATTTATGTTGGCTCTAAAATGTGGCCATGATTCTAATAATAGTGTAAGGAATCACTCTTTTCAAGGGCTCGGGGAGATTCGATCATCACTCGAGAAAATTATGGATTGAGGGAGACTCTTGAGTAATCATTGAAGCTCTCTCTTCCCACTCGACTAAGTCTTGGAAGTTGACCCGAGATAATTCAAGAGGTCCTATAATGGCTAAAAGACTATGATAAAATCCACTTTTCTCATATAATAAGGGAGGTAAACTCTCCTTCGAATATTTTTGCCAACTTTATGGTTTGAATGATAGGGATTTTTAAAATTTGGGTGGATAAATTCGCAATGACCCTTGAAAGAGATTTGATTAATGATATCAATCATTAATTCAATTTCCTTTGAGATTTCTACTAGAGGCTATTATTCTCTCACACACATGTGAGGAAAATTTGAATCATGGAAATGAAATAATGGTGCGTGTAAAAAGTGGGTGGAATTCACCCCATCATTCATATTTGAATCGATGCAGCCTTTCCATTTGGTACTCTGTTTAGAGGAAAAACATAGATCTAAGTTTTTCTTCAATTTGATGGAAAGAAGCGGGTGACAAGGAGAAACGTTTCCATCTCTACTCGACTAGTCGTAGGTCTCACAGGGGTGGCTGCAACTTCCACTTTCACGGAGTCATGGATGAGGAAAAAATAAAAGATCGGTTGGAGGATAGAATCTGTAATCCTTTAATGTGGAATTAGCTTTCCAATCCAAGGTCTCTTGAAAAGGATATGGGTGGGATTAAAGAGGAAATTCAAGCTCATCTCGCATGGGGTGGCATAATATCTTTGATGTGGCTCAGAGGATCAGTGGAACCAACATCATGTCAAATGCATCTAGAATTTTTTTTCTTCATATGGATCATGCAAAGATAGAACAGAGAGAGACATGAGGGTACCAGAAAATACTTTTCATTCATATGTTATTCTCTAGGCTCTACAAGCATTGACTATATGAGAAGGTGATTACGGACCATTTAGGTCTTGTGATTCCTCCTAAAGCTTACATCAATTTCCCATGTGATGACTCTTCCAACGAGTCCGGTCATATGATGTATTTCAATTCAGACGTGGTGTTCCTTGGCCGAAGAAGTGAGGAGGGTGTTGGGGATGGAAGTCAACTATAATTTATTTTAATATTTCAAAAATATATGTAATCTTGATATGTATACAACTAGGTTATTTTTATTAGTTAAGGTAGGATTATTGGACAAAATATCATTGTCATATCTTGTCACCTTTATATGATAATAGGTTCATACTATGACTGCAAAGATGAGCTATGCTATATTTGGTAACTACATTGTATTTTTTGGGCTAGGGCCTTTTACGTAGGTAGTATAAGTAAAAAAATAGTTTCCTTTTTTCTTACAAATTTTACTAAATTTTGTTGATTAGTGATTTTTTAAAAATTACATTTGTTTTTATCAAAACTATGTCTTTTTGAATTTATAATTTTAAAATGGCTAGAAAAACTAAATTTTCAAAGTGGATAAATCACAATTGATAAATGGGACGAACTATAGTATCTCGAGTCGGGTTAAAAGATATTTTTATGTCGAAAAATTGAGTTATCTTGTCATCGATGTGGAGAAATGAACCACCAAAAAGAAAACTAACCCCAAAAACCTAAGCTCCTCCCAAATATATTAGGAAGCCCTATTGATTCTATTACGAGAGATTAAATGACAATTTGTTGGTGTATATAGGACACATGGACTCTCTTGTTGACACTTTAGCAAAGCTGGAAACAATACACGAGGGTAAATCACCTCTAGAAGATAATCAATCTCATAATGTAACTATTAACGACTCCCATGAAGGGGGATGAAAAAATAGTTAATTATTTAGTAAAAATTAAAAAAATTAAAGCATAATTAGATGGATGTAATTGTCAATTGTTTCAAGATAAAATGCTATATTTTATCATTCAGATAAACATCCATGAAAAATTATGAAACCTCATCTCAATCTTAAACTCTAAATAGTAAAAATGAAATTGATTTACTTAACTTGGAAACTATTTCTTCTCTCCTAATCCAAGAATAACATGTTATGCAAAATTTTGATTTGAAAGAGAATGCCTCTAAGGTATTTTTGTCATAGAATTGCAAACCCTCTAAAAAAATGAATAACAACAATCCTAGTAACAAACAAAGCTTCAAATCAAAATTCAATTCTAATCCTAACTCTAATTCTTTTAGGAATAGTCAAAATTTCAAAGTGAAATTCAATGGAACATGTAACAAATATGGAAAATTTATTCATAAGGAGTCAAATTCTCTTGTGAAAGAAAACAAATTTGTTAAAATACTAAAAACAAGATATTTAAAAATAAGAATAAGGATCAAAACCGAAAAAAAAATCCATGCAAATAATATTGAGAAATCTATTTCCCTTTATAGTGATTAAGAAAAATAATTAATAATATAGAATGCCTAATATGATTGTTATTGCAACAAGTAAATGAATAATCAATTAAGTATAGAAATTATCCCAATAACAATAAGATAGAAAATGTGAAACCCTAGTTGAAAAGAAGGGATAAAGTGACATAGTTGTTTTGAAGAGATCCTAAAGGTGCAAAAAGATAGAAAAATGGAAAATATGAAGCACAAAATATCACAACAAAGCTCGAGAAAAATATAAAGATGGACAAATATCTTTGGATTAGGGCACCTAGTTAGGGTCGGGGGTGCTTGCATGCACCATGGACCTATACCGAGTGCCTGTGACTGCCGAAAAGCTTAGGAATATATCTTTGAATCATCGCAAGGTGTCCATTATCCTTTAGCATTGATCACAAGTGGGTCATACAATGTTTTCCGAGATCATGATAACCTACAATGAAATAATGAAATGTAAAACCCTCACAAGTGCATCGAATCCCAAAAAGAAAATAACGCAAATGAGGGGTCATATTGTCCTCGGCTATGAAATAAGTGATCTTACAACTGATTGCTACACTACATTTATGACCCAATGTAGTTTTATGTGTGTGTATGGAATCATTCCCTAGGTGGCTCTTATGCATGCCACACTTGATAGTGAGGAAATTAGCTAGATGTATGTAAATGTAATAGATGTATGATGGAATAAAATAGACTTCCCCTCCTATGAAGTGTATGCACAAATATTAGTTCCTTTCCATTATTTATGGATTCCGAATGCTATTTAGTTTCCTTTGGATGCAACCTTAGGTGGTGATAGTTAATGCTTAGTGCTTTATCCTTTATTATGAACACATAAATTTATAGTTATATGATTCCCTTGCTTGAATTTTGTAATTAAACTCAAAAATGATTAATTCTAAAAAGATAAGATGCTCAAATGGCTAGAAAGGACCAAAAATAAGTGAACAAAGTACAAAGAGGTCAAGGGAACCTAAATGGGATGGAAGCGTCTAACGCAGATGTCTTGGATGGGTCTTTGGTGTTCAAGATGAGAAATACTAGGGTATGAAAAGATAAATTGAGATAGAAAGAGTGTAAGACCAAAAGTTGCACTAGAAAGAAAGCAAAGATGGCCAAAGACATGGGTTGATTAGTAATTTTATTACTTAGGAATCATATGAATAATAGTATACAATTAGGACTAGATAATTACCCAAAGTGCATGATTTTATGTCTACATTTACCCCCACTTTATTTTGTTTAGCGAAAGATCATTATCATATAGTAGATGGAGATGAGTACCAGATAACCATGTAGATCAATGGAGAAATCATGTTGAGAGATAAGAAAAAGCATAGAGGGATAAAAATTTGGAGCATGGAAACTAGAGAGGAGAAAGTGAAAAATGTTATGATGAATGATGACCCTATGGCAAAAATGCATGTTGTAGATGTCGCCAATTCGCCTATTTTTTATATTGATTCATGTGTGATTGTTATTGTTGATGTTGATGATGTAGGATAATGTTGACTACCTCTTATCATAAGGATGGAACTATAAAAGATAAGAATGAACAAGTATTCAAATACACGTGTATATGAGTAAATAACATGTAAGAAAGTATGGAAAATGCAAAAATGTGAAAAAGGAATATATGAACCTAATTCATGACAAGGAAAAGAGATAGAAAGGGTCCTGTAGATGATGTAGAAAATCGTTTTTTGGGTGATCTCATTCTAGTTGTGTCGGATACGATTTCTTTGGGATATCTCATGCCAAACTAAAAGAAGTGTAGGGAGAAAAGTCTATTTCATCCTCAAAACTTTAACTGATTTTTTAAAATGTTGAACACCACTATATATGGTGCGTAAAAATATGATCGGTTCAAATAGTTCGATCTAATGCTAAAGAAGAATATCTTGTATGTTGTATGTATGTTGGATGCTAAATAATGTATATCTTGTAAAATCCACTATGTGAAGTGTTATAGACCTGTGTTGAATGAAGAATGCTATCTAACCTCCCCTAGTCATAGGAATCCAAGAAGGGTCAAGGGTGCCCAAGCACTCACTGTCTAGGTCTGGTTGTAGGTGTTTATCTTTGAAGTATGGACCCAAGTCAAATTTTAATCTCTATCGATCTTTGATGAATGTGTTGTAATGGTATTATGTTTTTCTATGTGATGACTCTAGATTGTTGTATGGGGTGATTGATTCACCCAAATGATAACCCCCTTATTTAGGGTGCATGTGATGTCTTTGAGGAGAATGCGACCCAAAAGAGGACCAATTGTTGTGCTAGAACTATTTTGTATAGGGTGGAGCAATTGTGCTTGGTTGAAACAACGGAACACATAAACAAAGTGGATAGGAGACAAGTGCTATACAAGAGAGATAAACATGCATATAAAGTGTAAGCTTGTAAATAAGGAGACAATGTGTAAGATATGACGCATAAAGAAAACACATAAGAAGACAATGTAGACTAAAAAAGAGGGTTTCAAACATGGGACATCACTCATGATGCCATAAGAACATCAAGGAAAAATAGGCCAAAATAAGACAAGTTTGCAAACAATATAAAGGGAAAATCCCACAACTAGTTGCAAACAATGAAAAGAAATAGAAAACAAATTAGTAGATAACCATGGTAGAAAAATATACCGTAAAAAAATTTACACATAAAAACCTATTAGTATGTTAGAAATATAACGAGTATGTCAAAGCGTGTATAATATAATATAAAAATGTGTTATTAAAAATGAAACAATAACACCTATAGTGGATGAAATTCAATTCCCCTAAGAGTCACTGTGGTATTGGGAATCAAGTACTACACTTAGTATCCATGTTGCATGTATAGATCATCGAATATGTGATGACAACTAGAAAACAAGTGAACACACATATGTGTATGGAAAAGATAATGACATACAAGATATCTATCTAGCATGTGTAATATAATATACATGTAACAAGTAAATGTAAGAAAGAATAAGTGTGACCAAGATATGAACTATGCAATGGATGGATAAGATGGAATGCAATGCATAGTGAGTGTGATAGAGCCACATGACCTCTAACCGAATGTGAATGGATGTGTATGAAATGAGGCTCATTATTTATGCCCCCTCAACAATCAAGAATGAACCATAAAGCAAGAGTGTGTCAATGAGAAATTGTTTTAAATGTGTGTACTAAAAAGGTGTGATCATTGAATCACAACACATAGAGTTTCAACATGAGAGTGTGGTGAGGTTTATTTGATATATAGAACCTTAACGATCAAATATGGACCATGGAACTAGACTGCATCATAGGGTAATGACTGTAATGTTGTAAAAGTATATGTCAAAATAATATGTCATGAATGTGTCGAGTAGATGTTACGTGAGAAAGAGATGAAAGTGTGAAGTGTAAAGTGTAAAATGTTTATTGCGTTGTGTTTAATGTGTTATGTGTAGCATGTAGTGTGTGAGGTTCATGTGTATAGGATGCCATCAAAATTTAGTGGTGAACCAAAGCATGAGAGTGCGTCATTGGGTGGTGAGTGTTGTTTTATGTGTAGTATATCTTAAGGTGCATGTATTCCCTAAATCGTGGCAAGGCGATAGATGCCACCACCAATATTTTTAGTAATAATGTAAGGACCAAGAAAATTGGGCTTGATATTACCTTTAAGAGGCAATTTTGTGTTCATATTTTTCTTATTTTCTTTTAAGATGAGGTCACCCACATTGAACTCACGAGGAAACATTTTGTGATTTTATGCCCGATTGATATGTGATTGATACGTACAAAGATGTTCGAGTACTTAGAAATGGTGAGAGTCTAACATTTCTAACTCACGTAAGTGGTTTTTGTGATATTCATTGTCCTTAAGTATACCTTTGTGCAAAATGCATAATGAGGGTATCTCAAGTTTGAGTGGGATGAAGGCTTCAGTTATATAGACTAGTGAAAAAGGAGTTGCATTAGTGGGTGTACACAAAATAGTATGATAATCCCAAAGAGTGTAAAATATTTGATCATGCGAGTAATCACCACTAAAATCAATTGTCTTGCGTAAGATTTTGAAAATAGTATTTTTGGTGGCATCATCTTGGACATTTCCTGTAGGTAATAAGGAGTAGAAAATGATTGTTTAATTTTGAATTTTGCACAAAACTTTTTAACCTCATTTTTAAAGGAAGATCCATTATCAGTGATAATGGAAAAGGGAATGCCAAATCATATAATGATGTGAGTAGTGAGGAAACCATAGATATCGGTATCAGGTATATTCCATAGGGGGCTACTTTGACCCATTTGGTAAAATATTATGTGGTAGTAATAATGTACTTGTGTTCATCAATTTGAATCAAAATTTATCATTCCAATGAGATAAAGACCCCATAAAGAGAATGGCCATGTTGGTGCAATCAGTTGGTGATAATATATTGGCATGTAGTAAGTATTTCTATGTTGTTGGAACTTATCGTAGCATGTAGAATATTCTAGGTAGTCCTACTCCATGGTGAGAAAATAATAGACTTGACACAAAAGGTTTTGAGACATGGATTTGATAGAGAAATATACACCACACATGCTATCATGTGTTTGAGAGATAGCGGTGGGAATATCCCAAATACCTATATATTGTACAGGACTACCATCTAACACATATTTAAATAATTCTTCTCAAATGATGACATAATGGGTAGCCTCATGTCACAATCAAAGAGCTTCACGAGGGAAGAGACCATCGAGGATGGTTTGTTGATATAGAAAGTTATAAATCGGAGTAAACCACTTAGGGTTGTCATGACTACATGTGATGGCACAAGGTTCTAGAGGTAGACTAGAAGTTGAAGGATGTTAGACGTTGCTAATTATGAATGTGGATTTCTCATCGATGATGTCTTGAGGGATAAGTGATGTCAAACTAGCCACAACATATTCATGAAGATTGTCCTTATGGAGAATGGTAGTAATAGAGTAGGACTCAAACTTAGCCAAGAGATATTTTACAAGCGTATTATATGGGATTAAGTGTTCCTTTTTGGTTATGTATATATCATTAACATGATTAATAATGACCTGGGAATTCATGTGTGTGAATAGGTTATGAATGAAGGGTTTTTGAGCAATGAGAAGGCCGAGGATGAGGGATTCATACTCAACAATGTTATCAGTATATAGAAACCGTAATTAAAATGCAAACGGGAGTGGATCACCATACAAAGTGATGAAGATGCTCCCATCCCTAGAACTAGAGTGATAATGAGACCCATCAAAACATATTGCCCATGTATCATAATCGATGACATAAGTAGTGAAATCATCATGAAAGGAAACAGAGATGGGAGACACATTGAGATAGGGGATTTAGTTAATTTATCTGTTATGACTTGGAATTTAATTTATTTTTGTGGTATGAACCTAAAATTAAATTTGGTGAGGAGCATGATCCAATGCGCTAGACATCTCGAGAGATGTGAATAGAAAAATAGGTATCATTATCGATCTAATTTGGTAATTATATGTGTTATCCCAAATTTACCCCTCTAGTTAATTTGAATAACTCATTAAAATAGACTTATCCATTTAAAAAGTTCTGAGACATTTGAAACGGCCATCAAATTCCATTTCTCAAAACCACCGGCCGTAGGATTTTAAAACCCATGGTAGACTAAGTCTTAAAGTATTAGTGGGTTATTTTATAAAAACGACAATACAAGGTGTTGAGGCTATAGTGTTGTGTGGAAAATTAGAAAGCCATGAGCCAAAAAAAAAAAAAAAAAGTCTAAAGATGTTCATTTGGCCATAAAATTCAATGCCAAACATCATTGGGGCCACACGAGAGGATTAACAGCTCTAGTTTGACATGTGGCAACATTCCATCACATTTCGAGTGATGGAATCGATGGATGTCAAATCCCCTGAATGAATGAAATTTAATGGAAGGCGTTGGGTCTAAAAGTGGGAAAGGGTCTGCAAAAATGTCAGCAAAGAAGACACGTAAGGAAATCCTAGTCGTGCAACCAATGAAAGGAAACCACATTTCATAAGTGGATATTTTCTATTAGCTCATGTTTCACGGTGGTCAGAAGGTGATATATGAGATTGCAAGGAACATGGAATGTTCTTATTGTATAGTGTTTCACAATCTGACAAGTTCTTATGGATGAAACTAAAATGCAAGGAACATGGAGCTATTTCATTGGCTTATGTTTTAAAAGTGGTTAGTGCATGCAGAAGGCAGTCTAAAATTTGTGAAGAGAGTGGCAATTTTCTATTGTCTCACATTTCTAAAGTAGTAGACAAGAGAAAAATAAAGTTTAATACTCCAAAGAAGTGTGGTGTTAGTTTATTGGCCTATATTTCATAAAGGCAAAGAAGCACAAGAAGGAAAAGAAATAAAATCCCGATCCCTAATCCAATCAAAAACTGAAACATGGTAAAATTAAAGAGTAATGCACATATGGGAAGAGGGTTATCCTTGAGCTAGTCAAAGGCTGCCACTTTTCACATTTATATTCATCCCGACATGCAAATATTCAAATGATGATATCTTTCAATCCCCTGCTCCATATTCAGCACAAAATCTATCTCATTCGAAATATCTCCTCAAGCACTCTAATTTAAAATCATGAAAATCATAATTTTTCAGGTTTTATGAATGAAAAAGATAAAAAATGGTTTGGGCTATGTATAATTACATGCGGTCCAACCACTAGAATTGTTTAATTATGGGAGCAACATGTTTTCACTTAAAATTTCTATTGTCATGCTGGAGGAACACACCGATACTCATCACCCTATGCAAAAAAATATTTTGATCCTTTGGGATGATGGGGACCATTAAAAAAATTCTCTATGAATTTTCTCTCTCTCTCTCTCTCTCTCTCTTCTCTCTCTCTCTTCTCTCCAGAAATGTATAAGTGAAAGTGCTTAGGCACGTTTTTGGGGGGACATTCTAAAAAGTGAAAGGGAACTCTATAAAATTGTTCTAGAACCTTTTTTGAGCTGCAAGCCTTAGATTTGAGCATTCTATAAGGTGATCCTTGCCTTATTTCTTGCATTGTAATGAATTGTTCATTTTCTTAAGCAATAAATCCATGTTTTTGGCTCTTTCTTCCCTATCTTGTGTTATATTGTGTTTCTTGCCTTCCATTACAATTGTAGGTGTATTGTGCATATATTATTCTTCTTGTAGGATTCAGATCTATTGTGCTCCATGGAAATGATGTTGGTAAATGTAGTTTGGGACTGTGTCACTCATGTCTGACCTCTCTCTCTCCATTATTCCTCTCATTTTCACTCATTAGAATGTTTTCCACCCCTTTTTCTTGGTGCAATCATCCTGTAGTAGTTTAGGATTTCCATTTTATGCATATCTCCTCTCTTGGTTCCTTAGAAGTTTAGGATATAAGTAGATAGATGAATTTCACTTTCTAGGAGTAGTTTATCAGTAAGATAAGGTAAAGGGCTTCTTTAGAGGTATTTATCTCAATAGCAAAGTCCCACACTTAGAGACAATCCCATGTTACCTAAAAACACTGATTTCTCATCCACACATTCATGAAAATCGGAGGGTGTTGTTTTTTAGTGATAATAGTTATGACACCCGATGGGATTAGAAGTTAATATTTCCATTTTTTCCAAGTTTGGGTGTGTATCTTGGTAATTTTTAGCCTTGGGAGGCTCTCAGTAAGTAACATATCGAGAGACTCCAAATAATATATTTATTGGTTTTTAATAGAGCTAGAGTGTCTCAGTTTCATGAGAAGGATTCAAACAAGGTCAAGAATAATATAAGAAGGAGATTTTGAGTATCTACAACTATCACCTAGGAGGAGAAGAAGAGGCATAATCGTTCAAGGTCACCTTCACCACCAAATAAGACTCTATCTACTCCACCTCTCCTAGTAGGAATTTCTTGTAGTCTACTAGAGTTTTGAGACCTATCATTATGAAAAAACTACACAAGAATCTACCATTTATTAACTTCACGGGCGGAATAAATATCCTTTTTTAAATGCACAACATGACATACTAGTAGACACACTCAAAATTATTCCATACTTCACTGGTGAAAATCAATTTACCCATGTTGAACATTTTAAGATGACATGTAAATGGATGTCTGCTCATCTAGTTATACATGATGATGTAGTAGTTAGGTTGCTAGCATATTCATTCAAGGGTAAAGAAATTCAATGGTATAGAAGTTTGAGACTTACATAATTTCTATTTGGGATGATCTTGGCATAGTTTTATGTAATTATTTTGAAAAAAATAGATCACATATCTTTGTGGAGCAGTTGATAACAATAAAGAGAGAACCTAATGAGTAGATGACTAATTTTAATACAATATTTCAAAGGAATTGGGATTGAATCCATCAAGTGGTAAGACCAACCCCAAAATTTATTTATTTATTATCTAAAGGATTTGAATAGTGATATTTTAGTCATGATTCAGTCTATGGGGGGTATAACATTACTAGTTGCTTATAACATTTCCATTAGGGATGAGAATAGTCTTATTCAGGATGGGAAAATTTCTCCTAGACCTCCAATGCCTATATTCCTAGAGATTGAGAATCCCAAATTCTAATCAAACACCGAGTTAGCACCTATCCCAACCCTAATAAATCAAATCTCTAATGAAGCATCTACTTCCTCAAAACCTCAGTTGAGTTATAAGAGGTAATGAAACAATTGTAAAATTTTGGGAATGAGTTAGTATCCATCAAGAGGCAACAAGACAAGAATTCCAGACCTTATCATCCTCCATACCAACCAAATAAGGCCCCATACCATCCAAATAAGCCTCCAATCCAGTTGCTAAATCAAAATCAAAACCAATTTCCTTCTACTAGGCCATTTCAACCATATAACCCAAATGTAGCTTCTTCATCTCAAGATTTGGTTCCTATCCAAAACAATATTGTGTAAGATTATGAGTGGTGTTTCCCTTTTCATCTTCCACATAACCAAGAAACATGCCTCAATGGAATTTAAACAATATTTAATGGTCCAAAGTGCATTTTTTTCTCAAGAAAACAACATAGAGGAAAATCAGCAACAGATGGTAATTCAAGAGGCACCTCAAAGTGATACTTCACTTGTGAATTAGAAAGTGGAAGAATTTTTTGGAATGAATCAAACTCTTCTCAAGGTGTGGTATGCAAACACCATATCTAATAATAGAGATCTATTGAAGAAGGACATTCTACAAATGTAGGCCCTTCTCAACCTTCTTTGACACTCCAAGGAGGTGGCAATTCAAATATAGCTCCAAATGTAAAATCAGCCTAGAGGACCTTCCATATAAACCTAAGTGTAAGAAAGGTTTTGTGGTGAAAAAAGTACAACAAAAATATCATTCAACTCCTTTTAATATACTTGAATAAATGAAGAAAACCAATGTGAGCATATCTATGTGGGAATCATTGGAAATTCCAGGCCAAAGATATCTCTGCAAGAAACTATGGCCAACTTTTCTATCCCAAATGATTCATCCAAGGAACAAGAAAAGGTTCTTACCAATGTAGTTTGCAATCAAAGGGAGGGATCAACCAAATAAAAATGAAGCATCCACCATTCTATATGCCTTTAATCATAGCAAATCACTTGGTGCACAATTTTATGATTGACTCTAGAGAAAATAGCTCGGTGATGCCAAAGCAGATTGTAGACACTAGGCCTCAAGTATGAGCCTCTTTCAAAAGGTGTGGTGTAGTTAGATGGAAAATTAATAGGAACTGTTGGAGTTATCAGAGGTCTAAGCCTCACACTACATGTATGTCTCAATGTTTTATTTTCTCAAGATATATCCATAATTGATCTACCTCCACTTTTTTCCCTATGTCTATCTAGAGATTTCACTGCCAAAATTAGAGGATACTTATCAAAATATTGGTCTATACTCTTCAAGACAAGGTATGGAACTAAGGCTAACTATCAATTCTCAACCAATTACTACATACCATATAGAACCTTATGTGCCTAGTCCCATCAATGCCAATTGTACAATCTTAGATCAAGAGATTTCCCAAGTACTTAAGAGATAGAAACTCAAATTGGGGGAATTCTGATATGTTACTTGATGAGTGGACACATAAGCACTATAAATTTGATCCATATAAATAAATTGAGGAGGATGGTCTTGGTATTATATTTCTACATGAAGAAAATTCACCCCTTCCTAGTGTTACCAAGACAATTAATGAAGAAGATGATGACATTTGGAAGATGTTCTTTGATGGATCAAGATGTAGACAAGGTGTAGGAGGAGGTGTGGTACTTATATCTCCCAAAGGTATCAAGTATTACTCATCTTTTAGGTTTCAATTCAGCTACTCTAATAATAAAAAAAGTATGAGTCTCTTATCCATGGCTTGTAATGGGAAAGGAAGAGGAATATCAAGGAATTGTATACCTTTGGAGATAGTGAGATAATTTGAACCTAGATTATAGGTCAAATGCAGCCAATAATGATCTACTCAAGGCCTACAAGCACATAGTGTGGGATATTTTGGAATATTTTGAATCCTTCAACATTTAGGCCATTCCAAGAAAGGAAAATGAAGTACAAAGACAGACATTGCAATTGGGAAAGTTTGATGTTGTTGAGAATGTAAAAAAGAAAAAGTACAACCACATATCAAGGTGATATAGTAAGACATGTTATACCATAAAATGTCACAAGTTGGCAAGTGTTTGAGAATGATCAACAAATTGTCAATTTCCTTCAAGAGGAGGCTGAGTTTTCTTCAAGAAAATAAGGATAAGTTGGAGAAATAGTATGGAGACAAGATTTTCTAGCTCAGATCAAACAATTTTCCCAAGGGTTTAGTGACCTTGGAATCCATATTCAACCCCAATGACTAGTTTAAAAAGAAAAAGAAAACATAATGGTCAAAGGTGAAGACTTAAAACCTATTACAGTTGGTGGAGACAAGTTTCTTCAAATTGGAAAAGTAAGTACTTCACAAGAAAAAAATGATTTTGTAGAACTTTGTCAAAAGTTTTTTGATATATTTTCATGGAGCTATGAAGACCTTAGAGGTTTTGATCCTAGTTTATCTCATCACACCATTGAGTTGGATCCAACTTCCAAGCCTATCGAATAAAAGCAGAGGCTTGTCAATCCACATATTGAACCTCTGATGAAGAAGATAAAAAAATTGATAGACAAAAGCATCATTTTTAAATCAAGAACTCATCATGGGTTACCAACCTAGTTCCAGTATGGAAAAAGAATGGAGAGATCAAGTTGTGTGTTGACTTTAGAGACTTAAACAAGGCTTCTTTGAAAGACCATTACCCACTACCCTCTATGGAACAAATATTACAAATGGTAGTAGGTTCTGAGAGGTTTTCTCTTTTAGATGGATACTTAGGATATAACCAAATCATGGTAAAGGAGGAAGATCAGTTCAAGAAAACCTTTACCACAAAATGGGGAACCTTTTCTTATAAAAAATTCCATTTGGTCTATCAAATGATGGAGAAACATTCCAAAGAGCCCACACATATGGCATTTAGAAGGCCTGATCAATAAAATTGTTCTTGTATACCTTGATGACATAATGATGTTCTCCAAAATATAGCTGATCATCTTCTTTCATCTCAAGAAAGTATTTGAAAGATGTAGAGTTTGGAGTTTCTCTTAACCCAAAAAAATGTATCTTCTGGCTCATGAAGGTAAACTCCTTTACCAACATTTTTCTAAAGAAGGATTTACATTGATCTAGAAAGAATTGATGTCATTCTTGCTTTTCCATTTCCTAGTCATAAGAAAGCACTTCAAATATTCTTGGGAGAATTAACTTTGTCAAAAGGTTTGTTCCAAAATTTTCCAATCTTGTCAAGCCTTTGACATTGATGTTGAAGAAGAGCATGGATTTCAAATGACATATAAGAGAAAGAAATTTTGAATATAAATAAGCTATTGTACACAAGCCCAACTCTCATCAAACCCATATTTTCTAAGTATTTTATATTGTATGCTTTGGAGGTGCTAAGACAATATCACTATATTGATGCAGCTAAAAAAATATGATTTAGAGAAACTTCTTTTTCAGTCAAAATCTTGAAGATTATGAGGTGAGATACTCATTCATTGAAAAACATGTGTTTCTCTGTTATAATAAGTTTGAAGAAATTCAGGCATTTAGTGTCTAACAACAAGATTCATTTGTTAGTTTCACATGTTGGTATAAAATAATTCCTCTTGAAACAAGGATCTAAATGAGAAGAGGGCTGGTTGGATAACAAATTGATGGAGTATGACATTGATATCAAAGTAACTAATATGGTTAGAGGCAAGGGGTTATGTGAGAAACTTGTTTCAAGTCAGAAAAATGATGAAGAATCCATTTTAGTACTTCAAAATGATCAAGAACAACTAAATGATGCTTTTCCTATTCATTTTGACTCAAGATATGGTGCACTTCCTCCAAAAATCAGTGCCCTCTAGGATTGAAAAATATAAGAGAAGGTATTTCAGACTTCAATCTATTCCATATGTGCTTGTTGATGGAATTTTATTCAAGAAATATGTGAATGGTGTTCTCCTAAGGTGCATCAAGATATATCATATTGAGAGGGTAGTGCATGAATTCCATGATGGAGAAGAAAGAGGTCACTTTGCTCAAAATAACATCTCTCAAGATCATGAAGGTTGGGTATTATTGGCCTAACCTCTTCAATGAATGTTATTCATGGGTTAAAAATGCAAGAAGTGTGCCTTCTTTAGGCAAGGAAAGACTAGCAACCCTTCCACTCCATCCCATCTCTGTAAATGAACCATTCATACAATGGGGTTGGAATTCATTGGATTAATCAATAAAACTTCAAATTCGGGACATAAGTGGATCTAACAGCTACACAAACTACTTCACCAAGTTGAAAAAGGTAGTTTATAGAAGGAAGAAAATGAGACCAACATTTTGGACTTTTATGAAGTATTGTGGCTAGATTCAATGTTCCTTCCACAATTATCTATGATAATGCTCTGGCTTTTCTTGGAACAAATATATCTGATTAGGATGTTAAAAATGGAATATATTTGAGCACATATTCAAACTATTACCCCAGGGTAATGGGAAGGATAATTCCACAAATAAAAACCTATTGAAGATCATAAGGATAAATTTGGATGAAAACCAAAGGACTTGGCACAAAAGGTTGAAATCAGCCTTGTGGGTTGATAGAATTACACCCAAGAAATAACCTAAAATCTCACCCTACAAGTTATTTTATGGAAGAGAAACAAGGATGCCAATATCTCTTGAATCACATGCATTAGAGATTATCAAGCAACTAGAATTATTTGAATTTGAGGCCATGGAAGTTAGATATGTAGAGCTCATGGAGCTAGAGCTAAGAAACCAAACAAAACAAATAATTGAGAAATAACAAGCTCAAATTAAGACCAAATTTGACAGGAGGGCCATGGCTAGGAGCTTCCAGGAAGGATACTTAGTCCTAAAATGGGATGCAGAAAGAGCCAAACAAAGTAAACACTAAAAATTAAATGCAAGATCCAAACCAAGTAAACACTAAAAATTTGATGCAATATGAAGTGGTCCCTACATCATTTCAGGATGCAAGTCAAATAATGATTTTCAATTGTCAAGATTGGATGGAGAAGCATTACAAATTCCATAAGAATGAGATCTATTTAAAGCATTTATACTAAAGTGAAGTTTATCCCTTGTACATAGTAGAGTATTTTTAATTCCTCTAAGTGATTTTAGCACATTGTCTTATTGGTAGAGTAGTTTTAATTTCCCTAAGTTCTTGCACACACTCTACATGTTTCCATTTGGAACATGTATGATTTTCCATGTTTATATATAGTTTTTTGTGGTTTTGTTGTTGTGCATAGTTCATTTCAAGGCCAATTTAGATAAGTTGGGAAATTTCAAAGTTTTATTCAAATCCCAAGATATCAGTTGCATTTTAGAGCCTGTAGTGCCTCTTCCTTGGTTAAAAATGTAGTGTTTTGAGATAGTTATAAAGTGAATAAAAATTCCAAAAATTAGCTTCAAGAGCAAACCAAGGTAGCCCTAGATCCATTTGAGAATGTTTAATAGATGAATCAGATAGATGGAGTAGTTACATAATTCCTTTAAAGCTCCATAGATAAGCTCAAGTAGTTCCATTGTGCTAAATTCATAATTGCTCAGGGTTAAGAAAATTACAAATTTCAGATCAATTTTTTCAAATTTTAAGGATCAAATCCATGCCTAATGGATTGTAAAAGCCCACTGATCTAATCTAGTAGCAAGATTACCCCTAGAGGCCATCAAAATGTTATCCCAAATTTACCCCCTTGGGTTGATTTTGATAACTCATTAAAATGGACATAGCCATTAAAGAAAGCCTCAGATGTTTGAAATGGACGTCAAATTCCATTTCTCAAAACCACTAGCTTTTGGATTTTGAAAACACATGGGAGACTAAATCTAAAAACATTGGTGGGTTATTCTCTTTAAACTATAATACAAGGGTTGAGGCCAAAATGTTGTGGAAATTTGGAATACCATGAGACAAAGATGACCTAAAAGGTCTCATATGTTCATTTGATTGTCAAATTCAATGTTAAGCAACAATCGGGCCATGTGGTAGAGGATCAATAGTTATATAAGGACACATGGTAGCATTCCATTGAATTTCTAAGAGATGGACTCTAGGGAAGTCAAATCCCCAAAATGAATGAAATTTAATGAAAGGAATCAGTTTCAGGATGTGGGAAAGGGGAATCCAAAAGGTTAGAAAATAAGACATGTAAGAAAATCCTAATCCCATTTTTGGTCGTGGAGCGTGATAGTGACGGTGGTTACAAGGGGGCTTCACCCCCTTACATGGTCTAGGGCCGCATGCCCAGCAATGGTTTGGGGTAGTGCCCTGAAAGCCACATTTTATATCTATTTATGCATTATGAAATATGGACCAAGTTCCTTATTAGGTCACGAGATCTAATGAGTGGTTTTCTATGTTTCCCCAAAATGATAAAAACCATTATATATTTAAAGGTTCGTTATGTATGTGGCTCATTGTATTAGTGGGATAAAGACTTGTGAGGGAGAGTTTGGCTAGAATGAATAAAAGGATTGGTCTGTTTGGTGGACGTAGTCTATTTTGGGTGAACCACGTTAAATTTGTGTCTCTATTTTATTGTATTCTTTTCTACTTTACATTTTCGCATTATTCATAAAGCATGCTTATTTATCTCGTACAACCGTACAATCCTAACACCCATAACCAATGAAATTCGGACACATTGTATATTTAGAGATTGTATATTGACTCATGTTTTGTGGTAGCTTAAAGGGGCTATTAAAGGATCGACACTTTGACGAACGTGGAATGTTCTTATTGGATAGTGTTTCACAATCTAACAAGGTTCTTATGGATGAAACTGAAATGTGAAGGAACATGGAGCTGTTTCATTGGATTATGTTTCACAGTGGTCAGTGTAAGAAGAATACGATCTAAATTTTGTGAGGATCATGGAAAATTTCTATTGGCTCACATTTCTAAAGAGGCAGAAAAAAAAATATAGTCGACACTTTGAAGAAACGTGTCGTTGTTTTATTGGCTCGTATTTCATAAAGGAAGAGAAGAAAATGAAGGAAAATAAAGCAATGCCTCGATCCTCAAGAAAATAAAATATCAACACATGGTATAAGTAAAGATCTATACAAACATTGGAAGAGAGAAATCCACAAGCTAATCAAAGGCTTCCACTTGTCAAATTTCTATTCATTCGGTGTGTAAATATTCAAATGATGATATATTTCGATCCCCTACTCCAAATTACACAAAATTAGTCTCATTGGAAATATCTCCTCGAGAACTCTAATTTGGCATCATAATAATTAGAATTTGGTGGGTTTTGCTAGTTTAAAAGAGAAAAAATGGTTCAGCCATGTATAATTGTAGGCGGTCTAACCACCAGAATTGTTTAATTATACGGGAGCAGTATGTTTTCACTTAGAATGTCTATTGGATTGCTTGAGGAACATTCCAAGTGCTAATCATCCTCTCACGAAAAAATCATTTTGATCCTTTGGGATGATAGGGACCATTAAAAACATGCTCTACAACTTCACTCTCTCTCTTTCTCTCTTTGTCTATAAACCTATAAGTTTAAGTGCTTAGGAACGATTTTTAAGGTGGACATTCTAAAAAAAGAAAGGGTACTCTGTAAATTGTAAAAAAATTTGAGAAATTTTTCGAGTTGCGAGCCCCTCGAGATTTGAGAATTTTGTGAGGTGATCCTTGCCTTATTTTTGCATTATAATTAATTGTCCATTTTTGAAGCAATAAATCCATGTTTTGTGGCTCTTTCTACCCTAGCTTGTTTTATATTTTGTTTCTTTCCTTCCATTAAATAGTAGGTGTATTGTGCATACATTATTCTTCTTGCATGATTTAGATCTATCATGCTATATGGAAATGATGTTTGTAAATGTAGTTTGGGACTACTTCATTCATGTGAGACCTCTTTGCTCTCTATTATTTCTCTCATTTTCACTCATTAGAATGTTTTCCACCCTTGTAGTTTAGGATTTCCATTTTATGCATCTCTCTATGGTCCCTTGAAAGTTTAGGATATAAGTAGATAGCTGAATTTCCCTTTTTAGGAGTAGTTTAAAAGTAAGATAAGGTAGAGGAATCCCTCCTTCTTTAGAGATTTGTCTCAATAGAAAGGTCCCACACCTTGAGACAATCCCATGTTACCCAAAAAAATCTATTTCTCATCTAAACATTCATGAAAATCAGAGGGTTTTGTTTTTGGGGATACAAATATGTACGTCATTGTTAAGAAGGTAATGGTGTTATTTGTTTGCTATAAAGACAAGACCAAGACATAACTTTTCGATATAACTATAATTACATTCATAAGAGAGAAGTTTATGACTGATGTAATAGATTTCCCTTTCACGTTGAGAATCATCATGTTGTACAAGGATGGATCATATGGATTGAAATGTGGCCAAAATGTATAATAACAAAGAACACTCACCAATAAGAGGAACTAAGACACACAAATTTAAAAGATATTCTTGTATGTCATCAAATTTTTGTTGGCATTGATCATCCCATACAAACTTAATATCTTTCTTCATCAAATGTGTGAATGGTTTAGTTTTATCATAAATCCATGCAATGAAGTGTCAGATAGCTTGAATTTTTCCTTGTAATGATCATAGTTGATGTAAATTTTGAGGTGGAGGAATGTTAACAATGGCCTTAATCTTGTTAGGATCTATTTCAATACCATGTTGTGAGATAATGTATCCAAGGAGTTTACTAGTCATGACTCAAAAAACACATTTTTTGAGATTCAAGCATACTTTATATTACCGTAAGTGTTCAAATAACGTGTGTGGATCTTGGGCATAGGTTGAAGAAGTTAGGATTTTTCCAAGATATCATCAACATAATCTTCGATAATCTTGTGAATGTAATCATGAAATGTGTGTGTCATTTTTTTATAGGTAGCGTTGGTGTTTTTAAGGCTAAAGAGCATGACATGTAACAAAACATCCCCATGGTGTAGTGAAAGAGGTTTTCTATTGATCTTTCAAGTTGATTTTTATTTGGTTGTAACCCATGAATACATCCATGAATGATAGAATATCATATCTAGTGTAGAATTGACAACGACATCAATATGAAGAAACAAATAATTCTTGGGAAAAGCTTTATTTAAATCAAAAATTTGGCACAAAAATAGACTCGACCATATGGATTCATTACGGGTACAATGTTAGATACCCATTCATGTGATTTTTAATCATATACATGATGAAACAAGAATGAATTTTGACATTCACAACACTCTGGGCCAAAAAAATAGGTCTTCCGGTCGCCAACACGTAGGAGCAGGACTTGGGTGCCTAGGAACAGGTCACCAACAACCATATCTAGGATTTGGCATCCTGGAGGTCATTAGCGCCTTCGCCGCTATTGCCTAAGTAAAACATGCCTAGAAACTCGAAAATATAATTTTACAAATATTCATACAGACATCTAATTTCAACACAATTTAAAAAAAATCACACTTGCGAGCTCAGTTATCGACATGACGCCATAACTAATGCTACCATATCAAATCGAATCAGCTGGGGTACTCTCACTTACGCCATCTTCACACACAAAGAGCTCAAAATCACACTCACACAATATTAAAATTAGATGCCTATTCAATTTTTACTAGTACTATTTATGGTAACTTTCAATTTCCTACCTCATTATAGTCATTATTTACACACATTCTCTTAACTAATAGAGATTACATACTTTTAATCATATCTTGAGAATTATTACTCGATTCTTGTATCGACCGTATCGTCCTCTTTAGAACTCTATCTACAATCATTTATTGTAAACATTCCATCAACACTATATTCCTCCTTGACACACTTCTAACTCAATATACACACTATTTTATGACATCTACTATATTGCACATCGATTATAATCACATCATCACACATTAACTTTCAGATCAATGTTCGTTCTCATCTTCACTTTCATTTTCAATGAAATGGGGTCATACATTTGGGGTCTTCCTATAACCCCCTCACACCATTACACAATCATTTTAAATTTATAACTACTCATCATGGAAGATTTACTCATACATCATATGATATTTCACACCACTTCCTAGCGATTCCACCTAAGTTCATAATATGGGGGCAAAAACCACAAATTATCTCTATGAGTAATCAATCAAGCACATTTAAATTTCACAACAAATCTACTAATATTCAAAATCACATCAATCAATCGACACAACACAACATATTTTTCCTCCCAAATGACCTAACTTTGGAGTTATATCAACATTTTCCCAAATGACCTAACATGGAAGCCACCTCATACATATCACGACACCCTTAGAGCGGGGAAATTTAACATCGTTTCCTTTTCTATAGTTATCCTATATGGGTAATTTACATTTAATCAAAAGGGATCAAAATGATCAGGTTTTGTCTTTGACCATATGCAAGTGGTATGACCTTTTAAGGATGTAGCTAAATTTGGAAGCTAAACCTAGACCTACCTCCCTACATTCTTCCTCTAGAGGAAGGATTCCCAAATCCTCATATCTTCACACACACAAAATCGGGTTGGGAACTATAAATACCACTCTCCAAACACCATAAATATTGGAATTTTATTTTGTTTGCCAATTTAAACATATTCCTTTAATGATTTAAATGTACAAAATAACATTTAAATCCAACATAATTAATTAAAATTCTTTAGATAATAAATCAATTAAGCATGTGCATATTCATGGGTCAATTAGATCCTTCTCAATCCCCCATAAGTACTCTTTCGATTCAGTATACTAAGTATACTTGTTAGTGCCCTTCTCGACTTGATTTTACAAGTGTATGTTCAAAGTTTCTACCTAATATTTAGTAACTCGAATCCCATCCGAGATCTCATACTTAAGATGGAACTAGATGGACCTAACATTGTCGACATACACTACTTTGACCAAAGTTTATGAGTCATGCATTGCATGCTCTATTTCTAGACTACACAATGTCTATGAAACATGTCCCATCACCATGTCACTTGGTTATATTATCATAATTGAATCATTGTTTAATTTAATCATTTCCAAGTCATGCACAAGACACAAGAATCATACATCTAGTGAGATGAGCTCATCTCTACCAGATTAAGGTACATATGGAGAGAAATATCTCACGCAATAACTTACATTGTCACGAGATAAATTTCTTCCCTGTACCTAATGTAAGTTGGTACAGAGTAATAAGACCTAACTAAATAGACAACCTCTCGCATCATAAAATAACCTGAGTTCATGTTGATTATGACATGCGTAATAAATGGAGCTCGAGGGATAGCTTAGGATAACTACTATATATTAGTATTCAATGAATGAACCATGTCATTCAAAGAACACCTGCAATACAATAACCATCTAATGTTGGACTATTAAGTACCATGCATTATGTTTTTCATACTATTTAGGTCTCATTGAATTATTTTAATGACATATTTATATTTTATAACGCATCGATATTCATCGCATTAATCATTACTAAGGTCCATAACTAAGTTTCTATTAATTAATCGTAATCAATTTACATCATTTTTTTATGTATAATCATTAAGCATTTAGGTTAATTAGGAAAGAAAGATGCATTAATTACACCTAACTTATTAAACATTAAACATACATCCCCACATATACCTTAACTTGTACGAAGTACCTTAACTTTACGAAATACAATCACCAAATGAAATCACATATTTGAACCAAGGAAATTTGAAATCCAAAATCCATCACTAATAGGTGAAAGGTAAACACACGGATTGCATCGACCTAAATTGTTACTAAGGCAAAAAAAAGTGACTAAAAACATAACACAGATCACATGTCTTCACCATATAGTGATACATTTTTAGCACAATCTGTATTGACCTAGTAATGATCTCGCAAAACTATAACCCCTCCATATACAAAGTGGAGAAAATCTAAATGTAAATTTTTTCAACAAGTGGTCTACAAAATTTTAAAGTAAAATGTTTGAGGTGGATGATCCATCCTAGTTTTATATCAGTTAGAGCATTGGATTAGTCCATCATAAACAATAATAAGGGTACAACCCAATAACAGTGGTGACTAAGTCACATGTATCAGCTCAGGAAGACATAATGAAAAACCCAAAACCACATACAATTCCATTTAAACGATATGATACAGGCATAAGAGCTTAAAGCTCATACATAAAATTTTCACAACCTTTTCAAACAACCAGTATATTGGCTCAAAAATACCCTACAATCAAGGTAAATGAAATACAATCAATAGAGAGTCAATAATTTCAAGACTTCCCAAAACTAAGAGTAAATACCGTACAATGAAAATATATATGCTATCATGCTCAATATCATTAACATAATCTTTCAACACTAAAATTTTCCTCCGTAATTTCTATTTCATTAATGTATGTATTAGGAATAGGATGTTGTTAAGTATAATTAGTAGTAGCATCCGATAGAAGATAACGGTGCTGCTAGTACAAAGATTTGACGCCGCCAATAATGTATAGTACGGCAATAGTCAAAAGTACAATAGGAATGTTGTGGTAAAAAATAAATAGTTGTTGTAAGTGGTCCAAAAGAATGTTAAAATGTCAAAGTTGGGGTAAGTAGAGAAGTAGGGTCTACATGATTAGGAATTAGAAATATTATATTGGTAATAAGGACAAGGAGTGAGGTCATAAATATTTTTATATTTTATTTGTAAAAAGTTTAAAAATGTGGAACCCATGTGAAACGATAAGGTTTATCTTATCTTAAAAGATAAGCTTACATGTACGAGATAAGAGTTAAGGTATAGAATATGATTCGTCAGAGTGGATTTCTTATCCTATCTTAGAGATAAGATGGATAAGCCCGGGAGTTCTATAAATAAAGAGGCCACCCCCCTCATTTAGCATAGAAGGAAGTAGTGAGAAATATTGTATGAGTAAGTGTGCCATTAGTTTAAAGGTGTGTTGAAGAAGCCATTAAGAGGTGTAATTGTAAAGTTTCTCCCATAGTATTGGTGGAAGGCAAGTGAATTCAATAACACTTGAAATATCTCATGGGTGAGATTGTAACAATTTCATGTTAATATTATAATTTACTTTGATATTTCAGATTTATCATCATTCCTTTTATCATAGTCTATGGTATTCTTGTGTTATGTTTGTTTTTGTGTTTCCATATTACATCCACCAAACTAAATATGTGCATTAGTAAATAATCATAAGCATGAGGAGTTCCGTGAAGAATTATCATAGTGCGATTGGTGATGACATTTTGGTTCCGTTGGGACCATTCCTCGTTGGTGGATTTTTCGGAGAGATATTCCCACTTAGTCAAAAATCAATTAGAGGGTAACCTTATTTTCTTGCAGGCATAGTAGTTACCATGGTAAATTCATTTTTTCCGTGAATAGTAGTTACCATGGTAAAGTCATTTTTGTTGTGAATAGTATTTATCACAAGAAAGTCACTTTTTACCGTGAATAGTATTTACCGAAGAACTTCACTTTTATCTTGTGAATAGTGTTTACCACAAGAAAGTCAATTTTTACTACCGCAGTAAGTCAAGTTTTACCATAGTTACCATGGTCATTTCTATTTCTTGTCGAAAGGTGTAAAGTCACTTTCTATTACAGTGATTCCATTATTTGTGCACACAAGTCTTGTTGAGTGTACTTGTGGGTTGGTATTTTACGGTGGTTACTTTTGAAAATGGGGAAGATTCCTATTTTTTCAGCCCAATCTAATGAAGATGCTTCCTCTTTCATTCAAGAGTTTAAACGATCTTGTATTTGTAATGGCCTTATAAGAAGGGAACAATGGACTAAATTTTTTCCTACCTTTTTGGATGGTTCAACACTTAGGTGGTTTGAAACACTAGGTGAAAATGTGAAAAATTCATGGGATTTATTAACTGAAAGTTTTCTTGAAGAATTTGGTGAACAACTGAAATATGCGAGATCTCATGAGCGAGATCACAAAGCTATCCCAAGGAGAGAAGGAGAAGATAAGGGATTATCATGCTCGTGTTCTAGAGCTAAGGAGGAAGCTCGATGCCCAGATCCGGAAGGAAGGATTAGCGGATGGGTTGATGAATGACGTGGATAATCTCCTATATAAGCACTTCATTCTTTGGATGAAGCGAGAGATCGACAACGAGTGAAGTATGACCACCTAGCTACCATTGAAAAAGCAAAGGAGATTGCAAGAAGGCAAGAAGAAAGCATGGAAGAGGAGCCCAAAGAAATTGTTGCTAAAGTAGAGCCTACACCAGCACCTTTGGTCCAGAATGCACAACCACTCCCGAGTGAGCACAAATATTTCTTCTAGTACATCTACTAAGTATGAATATCGGTCAAAAAGATGGGTCGCTTAACTATTAATCTTCTTCAAGGAAAATAATTTAGTTCTCGGGGAGGAGATAGAGGTCCAAAAAGAAATATTTCTGAAGTTATATGTTATGGTTGTTATAAAAGGGTCATTACAAGTATAATTCTCTAGATAGAGCTTCTACATCCGGTAAAGGAGATAATGATAAAGGAAAAGCACTCGTGAATTCTTTTGATGTAGTAGATAAGAGTAGAAATAATGAAGTAGATGTGTTTGTAATAAAAAGAAAGAAAGTAAAAGATAATCAAGATGGAAATGATCCTAAGAAGATGAAAGGAGAAACTAGTAAGAAACATAGGAGAAGAAAGTTGGGTGTGTAGGATTTTCTGATTTCACAGGGGCAAGGACCATACTCCATCTTTGAAGATCTGTCCAAAAGGCCTGTAAATATTACATATGGTTAACTCTTGGCTATGTCTTCTGAGAAGAGGTGGGAGCTGCGAAGTGGACTCAATGCTCGATGAAGGAAGGAGGTTGAGGTCCCTATTTTGGAGGCAGAGGCGGATCCCTATATTCCACAAGTGAGGTATTATGTAATGGTATTTCAATTCATGATGTCTTAGTTGATGGAGGTGCTGCGATTAATTTAATGACCGAGTCTATAATGAATATGTTGGGTTTAAAAATTTATCGCCATTCAACACTTATGTTAAGGTCATTAAATAAAGGAAAAACTAAACCATAAGGTGTAGTTTCAAATGTGACAATATCTCATATGGGTGTTGTATGTGTGGTAGACTTTCGGGCGATGAAAAATGGTACTGTTCCGTACCCAATCTTTCTTTGGGAAGACCATGGGTAAGGAGAGTTCATGCAAGAAACCACTGGAATGAAGGTTTCATGACACTTGGACGTGGTAGAGAGAGAGTGAAGATAAACATGATCCCTCGACATCATAAAGCATAACCTGTGGATTCAAGTGATGAAACTAATGATTGGACATCCTCCGATTACTCTAGTACCAGTGAAGTGGAAACTGAAGATGAAGAAAGTGAGGTTGATGTTTCAGTCATGGATATCCTTCTAGTCACACCAAATCATGACCCCATAAAATTATCGAAGAAGAAGTTGATGATCGTCTCCAACAAATAAAGATTGGTGATGCTTTGTGATGGAGAGTGAGAAGGAATCCTACCTCCAGCTCTTTCGAAGGTACATACACATATTCACTTTTGATTACAAGGAACTCTATCAAGTAAGTTGGGTAGAACATTCTATTGAGTTGGTAGATGGTGCTAAGCCCATAAAGCAAATGCCATATAGAATGAATCCTAATTTTTCCAAGATTGTAAAAGAATAAATAGATAAGTTGCTTGATGCAGGATTCATATTTACTATGGAGAATTCAGAATGGGTTTCTCCCATTGTGATCTCAATAAAAATAATGGGAAGCTACACATTTGTGTTGATTACAAGAAGCTTAATAAGGCAACAAAGAAGGATCATTACCCTCTTCCATTTTCAGATCAGATCTTAGAAAAAGTAGTTTGCCAGCAGGAGTGCTATAGTTTTTTGATGGATATAGCGGCGGCTACAACCAAGTTCGTATAGCAGAGAAAGATCAGCTGAAGACCACGTTCACCACTCCTTGGGGAATATTTGCTTATAGAGTTATGCCTTTTGGGTTGTGTAATGCTCCAGCAACATTCCAATGTTTGATGAATAGGGTGTTCGAACCCTACATTGGGGACTTTATCAGAGTATTTCGGATGATTTTTTCATCTATGGGAGCAAGATGGACCACCGCACTGAGATGGAGACAACATTTCAAAGGTTAGATGAAGCACAAGCCTCACTAAACCCTACAAAGTGTGTCTTTGGATGTTCTAAAGGTGTTTTGTTAGGGCATGTTGTATCCAGAGATAGTATTGGTGCGATCCCGATAAAGTTTTAAAATCAAAGAGTTATCATTTCCTATGAATAGAAGTAAGTTGAGATCATTTTTAGGCCATGTGGGGTACTATAGAAGGTTCATTAAGAATTTCTCAAAGATTACATAGCCACTAACCCATTTCTTGAAGAAGGATGTTACTTATGAACCAGGAAATAAGGCGCATGAAGCTTTTGGACAACTGAAGGAAGCCCTGGTGTCTTCACCTATTTTAAAGAATCCAGATTAGAGCAAGCCATTCATTGTGTACACTGATGCCTCAGATGTAGCACTAGGAAGTACTTTGAGCCAAAAGGATGAAAATGGGAATGAACATCCAATTTACTTTGGGAGCAGACAAATGAGTAGTGCTGAGGTAAATTATACTGTAACTGAAAAAGAGGCTCTGGCTATCATTTTTGTTGTAAAGAAGTTTAGGAATTACTTGCTAGGGAAAAAATTTATAGTTGTAACAGATCATCAGGCTCTAAAATATATTGTAAATAAGCCTAACCCATCAGGGAGGATAGCAAGATGGATAATTTTGCTACAAGAATTTGAATTTGATATTATAGATAGGCCAGGAAAGAAGCATGTCAATGCAGATGCACTCTCTCGAGCCTATGATGGTTTAGGATCATCTTGTGATGATGATGATTTCCCCAATGCAACATTGTTATCCCTTGACATAATCCCTAGTGAATACATAGATATTTGGAATTATCTGAATGAATTCAAGTTTCCTGATGTTGCCAATACAAAGACTAAGAGAAAGATTACTCAATCTAGTCATCCATATTCTATTCTCGCATGGATTATTATTTCGAATAGGACCGATGGATAGTACAAGAGGGGTTAACGTGATCAAGGGAAGGAACTGCTAGAAGAATTCCATAATGGTACATGTAAAGGGGACTTCTCTAGACAACTTACAGCAAGAAGGATCTTGGATGCGGAGTTATCACCGCCCACTCTTTTTAAAGATTGTGATAATTATTGTAAGACATGTGATATTTGTCAAACACATGGTAACCGTAAGACTTCATCAGCTCCATTATGCCCTATTCTTCCACTTGGTCCCTTTGAAAAGTGGGGAATAGATATTGTAGGTCCACTTCCAACTACCCCACACCAAAATAAGTATATTGTAGTTGCACATGGATTATTTAACCAAGTGGGTTGAAGCTAGGCCATTGAAAACAACTTCCATGGATGAAGTGGCAAGGTTCATATATGAACGCATTGTCACCAGATTTGGTTGTCCATTAGAAATTGTAACAGATCAAGGAAGCCACTTCATTAATGAGGTGGTAGAAGCCCTAGTCAATAAGTTTTCTATTAAGCACAAGAAGGCAACAACATACAAGCCAAGCACAAATGGACAGGTGGAACGAACAAATTTTGTGTTGTGTCAAATTCTAGCAAAAGATGCAGCCTTGTAGGTACATAAATGGGATAAAAGGATTCATGCAGCATTGTGGGCATATAGGGCAACATCAAAGTCAGCAACAGGATACTCCCCATTTCAGTTGGCTTATGGCATTGATCTAGTTCTTCCTATTGAGTTTGATATTCCCACGGTCAGAGTAATGAAAAATGAAAGAATGGATGAAAGTGATTCAGTAAAAGAAAGGTTGGTACATCTTCATTTGCTAGAGGAAATGAGGGAAATAGCTAAGGATACAAGCTATAAGAAGAAAATGAAGCAGAAGGAATACTTTGATCAAAAGATCCGGTGGTCTCCATTTCATGTGAATGACTTGGTTCTAGTATATGATTCCAGATACAAAAAAAGAAGACAGAAAATTTCTTCCAAAATGGATGGGGCCCTACAAAATAGCAGTTGTGCATGAAAATGGTACGTACCGACTGGAGGAATTGGATGGCACTCCCATTACGAAATGGGTCAACCATGACAAGTTGAAGATTTTCCAAGCACCATAATAGTCTACTCCGAGGATGGAGTAGAAGCTAGGAAGGGGGAAGATGTCGACACTAAAATTTTCCTCTATAATTTCTATTTCATTAATGTATGTATTAGGAATAGGATGTTGTTAAGTATAATTAGTAGTAGCATCCAATAGAAGATAATGGTGCTGCCAGTACGACGCCGCCAATAATGTATAGTATGGAAATAGTCAAAAGTACAATAGGAATGTTGTGGTAAAAAGTAAATAGTTGTCGTAAGTGGTCCAGTAATGTTAAAATGTCAAAGTTGGGGTAAGTATAGAAGTAGGGTCTACATGATTAGGAATTAGAAATATTATATTGGTAATAAGGACAAGGAGTGAGGTCATAAATATTTTGTATATTTTATTTGTAAAAGTTTAAAAATGTGGAACCCATGTGAAACGATAAGGTTTATCTTATCTTAAAAGATAAGCTTACATGTATGAGATAAGAGATAAGGTATAGAATATGATTCGTCAGAGTGGATTTCTTATCCTATCTTAGAGATAAGATGGATAAGCCTGGGAGTTCTATAAATAAAGAGGCCACCCCCCTCATTTAGCATAGAAGGAAGTAGTGAGAAATATTGTATGAGTAAGTGTGCCATCAGTTTAAAGGTGTGTTGAAGAAGCCATTAAGAGGTGTAATTGTGAAGTTTCTCCCATAGTATTGGTGGAAGGCAAGTGAAGTCAATAACACTTGAAGTATCTCATGGGTGAGATTGTAACAATTTCATGTTAATATTATAATTTACTCGACATTTCAGATTTATCATCATTCCTTTTATCATAGTCTATGGTATTCTTGTGTTATGTTTGTTTTTGTGTTTCCAAATTACATCCATCAAACTAAATGCTATGCATTAGTAAATAATCATAAGACTAGGAGTTCCCATTTGAAGAATTATCATAGTGCAGATTGGTGATGACAAATCCTCACAGATATTTATAAATTCTTGCACCAGTCAATACATCAACTCTACCCCAAAAGGGTGTTTCTTTAGCTATTAAAATTGATACCCAAGTTCTCATAAAATTTACAAATGTAACATGTAAATGCGTGTTCAAAAATGGTGAATGAATAATCCAACAAACATAAAGCCACAAATTTATTAAAAACCCCATAACCCCTACATTCATTTTCTTCATGATTTGGGTAAAACCTCGATTCATTATCATAACATTAATGTGTTTTATTAGTAAATAGTACGTATATAGCTCGACAAAGTTGACTAATAAAAATAAGATATTTTCATTTAAAAGATAATACAATCACAAAAAAGCCAACAGGAAGGGATGGAAAATCAAGAAGTTGGTTCTCAAAGGGAAGGATAAAGTTACCTCGGAAGGAGAGCATGGTATTGATATGTGGAAGAACAAAGTTCAGTACTTGGAGACGGTTTTCCAGGTCCTAGAAGAGACTAACTCGGTGGTGAGAAAGGGCATGATTGATAATATCAAAGCCACTAAGAAAATATGCTTGGCCTAGAAGAACATCCGTGGGGATATCAAGTAGTTGGATTCTTTGGTTCAAGATTTGGGTGTTCGTCTGGATGTTGTGGAAAAAGAGAAGCAAAAAGGAGGTGGATCAATTCTAATGAAGAGGAGAAGAGGATTCTAAGGAGGAGGAGGCATCTGAGGAGGACACTAAGGAGGACATTAAGGAAACCCCTAGATGAATCTGAATTATTCATATTATAGCATGAAAGAGGAGACCATGGAGGTTAATCCCTCCAAAAAAAGTAAAGCTAACTAGTGGAACTTCTTCCAAATTGTCTGTGGACTTTTGGGGAATTTTTTTCTATTTTTTCTTGTTTAATGGCTTAGTTCTCTTCTGCTCATTGTTTCTTAGACCCCCTTCTCTGTTTTGGAGTTAATTTTGTTTAAATTTGGGGTTCATTTTCCTTTTTTTTCCAGCTTTGCTTCTATCACGATGTAATTGTTTTTACTCGGCCTTTGGGAGCCTATACCTGATTTTTACCCTATCTAATGAACAACAAAATAGCCAACAAGCCATCATTCATTCAACTATGGCTTGATAACAAAAATGAACCTTAACTAAGAAGGTGAAATGATAATATGGAAGAACACAAACCTTCACCTTTTTCATTAAGATATTTTAATGTTAAAAATGATAAACATGAGAAGGAGGTAATTCCATGCTTGTGAAATACTTGAAGAATGATGAATCTACTATCATCTTTCCTCATAAATCCTCCAAATCTTTCCCACAAAATGAGATAGAAGAATAATCACAAATCAATGTAAGAGCCCGATAAAACCCATGATATTCAAATATAGGATTTCCTTAAGAAACTAGAGTTATGATTTCACATTCAGAGTCCAACATGATGCCCAAAAATAGCCAAAATAAACTTGCATACAGAGCTTGCATGGAGGAGAAAAAGATTAAACTGAAAAATGGAAAACCAAATAACCACTTAGCTTAGTGGTGGCTTCCTCAAGAAGCTTTCTGCTTCTTCCAAGGATGGAGCCTCATTAATGTTTCATTTAATGAAAATGGTACAAATTCTCTCAAACTTCCCCTCGGTCCCTAATAAATTGCCATCCGCCATATTTGGCATGTCCCAAACAACTTCCCAGCCATCTAAGTCCCACGTTTAGGCGGTTAAACACATCTAACGATCAAGATTCATCCACCTCTCCCAACCCTAACTCCCACCTAACTCACACTTCATGCATAGCTCATGAAGTGTCCTACCTATTTCACAACTTAGCATAGGTGAACGTTCACTCAACAACTCACTTGGATATTAGGTGGGGCTCGACTGAGCTGGTTGATGTCATCCTCATCTAACCTCAAATTTTTTCTTTTCCATTTAACATAAGGCTCGTCCTTAGTGGTCATGGTTAGGTGTAAACAAAAGCCTAACAATATTACAATAATTTATATATAGATCTATTTATATCTATATGCAGATATGTATATACATATTTATATATATTCACTAACTATATATATATATATATATATATATATATATATTTGTGTGTGTGTGTGTATACTTCTATACATTTCTCATATACATATGCATACATTTATTTGTTATTAAAACAATATCAATAACCATTACGAACTAGTCAACATCTATATAAATGTGTTATAAAGTATTTCCAAAATAACATTTTAAATATAAGCTTGACGACTATACCTTTACTCGCTAGCAAGGGTTTCATCTTTATAATCTACCATATAAAGGTTTATGAGGTTAATCAATTGCACACGTTGTAGAAAAGAAGATCAATACACGAGTAAATGATTAATCAAGAAGAATATTACACATTAATCGGAGCCAAGAATAATAATCACACATGCTCTTTCACCTACAATCGGAAAATATACATTAACTAAAGATAATTTTTAATGGGGTATGACATACCTCTCCCCTTAAGTATCATTTTCCTCCATGATTAATTCATATCACCCTAAGAATTTAAGAGAATAAAATAAAACACATACATAAATATTATAAACTAAGAATATCATAACTACGGCTTATAGTTAACATAATTTCATAACTATATCAAAATTTAATCAAAGCTATAACAACCTTATTTTCCCAAGTTTTTCTCAAAAACAAAACTTCATGAGTTTTTAGTCTTTAAACCAATAAAAATATCAAATGCATAGTATTAGATATAAATTCCTTATATTTATCAATCAAATAAATGCATAAAAGAATTTTTATTTCTTCTAGATTCTCCCAAGTAGCACTTTCCTCATAAAATTGGTCCCACTGGACCTTACACTAACTTATTTATTTGTTTTGCAAGTGCAGCTTGTGATTTTCTAGCACTCTTATGGGTTCAACTATGATGACACCCAGATCTAGAACATGTAAAGAGTTCTAATTAAACACATGTGATAAATATGATACATACTTTTTAAGCAAAGAGATATGAAAAACATCATGTAACTTGGATAGTGCGGGAGGCAACACTATCTGGTATGCTACAGGGATGATTACTTCAATAATCTTGAAGGTTCCAACATAGTGAGGTGAAATTTTGACTACCTTGCTAAATGAAATTGAACTTTTCTTAGGCTTAACCCATAAGAAAACTTTATCTCCTTGTTCAAATTTTCTATCAACTCTCTTTAAATTAGTGTAGATTTTATGTCTATCAACAACCTCTTTTAAACATTATCTAATGATTTTAACTTACTAGTCCATTTCAGTTAACATTTCAGGTCCTATAACTTCTCTATCTTCTATGTTGTACTAAGCGACAAGTGTTATAAAATTACGTCCATACAAAGAATCAAAAGGAGCCATTTTGAACAAGGAGTGATAAGTGTTATTATAAGAAAACTCAACCAATAGATGCTATTCTTCCCATTTGTATCTTTGTTGATTCATGTAGTAAATTCGAACATGTCTCCCAAAACCTAATTTTCCCTTTCAGTCTATCCATCTATTTCTAGATGATATGCAAAATTGAAAATCAACTTTGTTCCTAAATAAATATTCAAGGTTTTCCAAAAATGAGAAGTCATCCTAGGATATCTATTTTACAATATTAATTGAGGTACACGTGTGCAATATTAAAATATCATGCACGAACCTTATTGTAAGAAAAAGTGAATCATTATTAAGATTCCCTGGTATAAAATGAGCCACTTTTGTTAATTTTCCAACTACAACAACAATTCTTTGTAGACACCGAAAATATACACTCCCTCTTTATCACTATCTCAAGCTAATTTACGATAAAAAAATGACCCGTTTATGACACTCTGCAAAACATTAAAACACCCATTGGTCCCCTTTAGATTAAATAATTTAAATACATATCACCATGTCCCTAAGTCTAGTTAATTAATTAATTAATTCATTAAATGAATAAATAACTTGACACCTCACCATGCTAACTTAGACACCTTCACTAGTTATAACTAACTAACTAGTTTACTAACCTTCCAAAAATATCACTCAACCACCTCTCCACACTTAACTAGTTAGGACTAACTTAAAAATAAAAACATTCTAAAATCACTCACATCCTCATCCTAACTAACTTGGCCCAAGTTTGAGTCTCTCCCATTTCTTATCTTAACCACTTTTAAGATCATTCAAAATTAAGTTCAAAATAGAAGGAAAATCACTCCTTTTGGACACCTAACTAAGATTTCGAAATTGCTAGTGAATTTCCGATCGTCAACAATTTTCCCAATCACCGGTGATCTATATAAGTTTGTTTTTATACCTCTTTTGTAGGGGAAATTTTTGTGTTTGGCAAGTAACTTTTTATCTTCGTCGGATAAACCAGAGATCAATCATCATTAACAAGAATCCATCATCATTACACTACTCCAAAATATCCAATTCGATCATCGCATCATCTATGGTCACCATCAAACCATCTTCACTCCATCACCATCCAATTTGATCATTTTGTAAGGTAATTGTGTTAGCTCATCAATTCCTGTCATCATTGGAAGGTAATATTATTCGTATCGTAATAGTCATGTCATATATGCTATGAAAATTCCTTTAAATCATGGTTTAATTAATTTTTTGTCTCTGTTTCTAGAGACTTAAAATTAACAGATTTCACCAGTGATTGGCCTGATCACCAATGATTCCTTTCTAATATTTCTTCATTACTTATTTCCTATAATTTTCCTAACCTTTCTTGTTTAACTCTGTCATTTTATAACATGTTGCCTAGCATGGTGATTTCATATGGCCTTAGGAGGTAGATAATACCTTATATCCGGTATTGACTCTTTCCCGTTGTCTATCATCCTTTGTACTAGGAGTAGTATGAGATGCTTCATGACTTATAAAGATGTTCAATTCAAGCCACACCTTTTGATCACCTAGAGTACACTTTCACATCAACTTAACATATTCGAGAAGCAACTAAGGCATTTTGGGATGTGTATTACAAGGCTCAAAGGCTCCAAGAAGACCTTTCACAATATGAGCATAACTATGAATCTAGTTTAGACATACTTTGGAGGACTACCACACTCTATCGAGTTCAACATCAACAGTTATATCAACATCCCTGACACTCGACACCACACTTGCACATCTCTATGATAACTAGGAAGAAGTGTTTGACTTATTTGCGAAGGATTTCATTTATGAACTTGAGTCTTATTTCATTAAGGAGGAAGATCAAGTTTGTTCTGTAGAATCCAACTCCTTTGAAAAATTGTACATAGATAAAGAATCTGAGCTCTGGTTCTAGACTTATTATCATGATTTTATGTATCTATCCACCTAAATAAATGACTTCAACTGGTCATAGTATCCATTTTGTCATAATTTTATTACAACATTATTATCAATAAAGAAACTTGATTTATTTGTAAGTAGGTTGATATTTGTTAAAGGAAGTATTTGGGCTTCTGGGGACTGGATTTTTCCAGAAAACTTGCCCCCTTATTTTACTAAAATTATATTAATTAAGTGATTTTATTTGTAGGCTTGCTTATAGGAAAAAGAATCCTTGTTCACTTTCTTCATGGATTGCAATATAAAAATCGTTCATCCACATCATAGGTATCCCATAAACCCCTCCATACCGAGGTAAAAATTTCATGACATTTCGCACGCTCAGTGGGACCCTTGTTCCTTCTTTTATCGTTTTACTTTATCAATGATTTATCCATTATTTTTCATTATCTATCAATCGTCTGCAATTAGGTTGATCTCCTACAATTTTCCCAATTGCCATTGATTCCTATAAATAATTCTTCTTTTAAGTTCATAACAAGTTTATTGTTTCTTTTTTTTTTGTTTCTTATTTTTCTAATCTAATTGGAGGTTATTTTTGCTAGAATTCCTATCCTTTGACTTTCTAAATACATGCTTCGGAAAATTGTTAAAAAAAAATAGAGCACTCTCACGGTAAGTTCTAAAACCATCCTTTTACTTCTGTTTTATATTCTTGTTTACTTGTCCTCATCGAAATCAATTTTTCGTTTTGGGTCTTAAAATGAACCATTGCATACTTCTTGATCATCTAGTTTTAATTAGGGAGGTAAATTGTCACATTCACCTATATTTCCCTCACACACAACCAAATCACTACAAATCAAAAATGCATTTAAAAAATTCCCACCTAGGTGAAACTGATTGGGATTTCATCACCCAATAGGGAAACCAACTTGGTGTTCTAGTCGAGTATAATATCATGTCTTTCGGTATATTTTGGCTCAAAGCACCCGACTCCCTTATTGTAGTGGGACCATGAAGTGATGGGGTAGGCCCTAATATACATGCCAATGCTAGACATAGTACAAAATTAGGCCTCACGTAGCTTCGGTTATATCGAGGACTCGCCTTAATGTAACATCCTCTTTGTTACTTCACATCCTTTTTTTTTTACTTTACTCATCTGATTTAAATACCCATATATTTAAATCTACATAAACCTTAGTGCAATCCATTTCCAATAACTATCATGAACCATGTGTAGTTGTATGAGAGAATACTGAACTTACTTGTTCTCTCTCAATGCTCTGTACAAGCCTATACATCAAATGTATCCTTGGTTCTCCTTTATAGGACATGATATATAAGTGAATACTCCTAAGTGTCTACCTAGGTTCCACCTATGAATTCCCAGGTATCCAACAACTTAGATTAAAGGGAAATCTTGACTATGTAATCAACAACTTACACCACTTTGTGCAAAGTTTTTGAGTCATGTATGCCATGCTCAATTCCATGACGACACACTCGTCATTAGGAAATTTGTCATTTCACCTTAATCACTTATTCAGTTATATGGATTCAAAACGTAGATGTTGTAAATAGCTACAAGTCTTGAACAAGGTAAAAATCTAGTTTAACCCATGCAAATACATACCTCTATGTCAACCTATGATGCCTATGGGAAAGTAAGTGTCTTCGTAACAATTCACCTTACTACCAGACTACTTCCCCTCCCGTAGCCATCATAATTTGATATAAGGTGTGTACTCAGAAGGTCAAATCTATGTTTGTAACTCTATCAAGTTTGTACTTATTTTAATTCCCTACTGCAATCTAGACTCTTAAAGAGGCAACTCCACACAACTACTAAGCAACAACATCCAAATAATGACAATTGTCCTTACAAGGATACGACTATGTAGTGGATGAAGTGAGTTATCTCACAAAGCGTTCCGTATTGAAGAAGGGAATCTTTGTTTTATTTTTAATAAATTTAAAACCATAATAAGATAGTCCATGTCTCGTGACTATTCCTCCTCGAATGAGTCACTTTATGGTCTTATGACTATTCCTCCTCAAATAAGTCAATCTATGGTCTTATGACTATTCCTCCTCAAATGAGATACCCCAAAATTCTTACCATGGTTAGCTTTAAGAGTATTAAGTTCTTTCAAACTATCTTAATTACCTTAATAGATTTAAAGCTAGAGACAACCATAAATGGAATCGAAGCAATAATTGTTTTAAGTTCATTATTACCGATAAGTTACTTTTTTTCTTAACCATTAAGCATGTGTTTCTTACCAAAGTATTTTCATTATATGTAACTGATATATCTATATCACCTTAGGGCAGATTTGGTATCATACTTCTATATTGCTTACAAATGTAGAAGGTGAAATCTCATATCACTGGAAGGTATAAGGACGTATCATCCTTCTATTGAATTCCTTGCACTTATGATGATATCTAACCTTTCTTCTTAAGTATACCATCTTTCTTATTTTATGCTTAATTGTAATCATTCAATTGAGCATACTTATAATAGGTCATTTATTGATACTTACGATAAGCTCATAGTATGTAATTATTTCCTTAGGATTCAACACCTAAGACTTACCCACCCTTAAGGGATTCTCCCCTTTATTTTAACTTAAATCATAAGATTTCATCTAAGAGATCATCATGGTTCCTTTTAATCCTTGTCCTTAAAAAGAACCTAATTTATTTTAATCCTTGATTAGTATTCACTCTTGATTAGGTAACCTTGCATTCCCAAGTTACCTATGCATGATGAATCAAAAGTCATATGCCCAATAAAATAAGGGCTTACAAAGAAATGAGATACTTAAGATTTTTAGAACATAATAGTGTCCTTACCTAGGAATTAAGAAGAATAAACATATATATGATGGAAATCCTCATAATCACATTGGAATACTTTTCCTTTGATCATTATCTGATCCATTAAACTATAGTATTACCAACAGTTAATCAGTAACCATAATAATGAAGTAAACTTTGTTACACATAGCAATCTTACTCATCGATGCTTTATCACAACATGACTCATATTAGACCTATAATATGATTTTAATATCTATCTCAACTATATATGTCTTTCTCATTAAGGATATAATATTTCATTTGTCAATCCCACATAGGACAATTTACCACTTATCTTGGCAATACAAAATCTCATATTACTAATATCCTCAAGTGATATTCATTATTATTGAACCATTCTAATTTATAGATAGATGTACAGTCATGATGCAGCCCAATTAGTACTATCACCTTGACTTACTAATTCATTCATTTAACCCTCATCATGATGACAATAGTCAAAATTACAGTAAACACTCGTTCCTTTGAATTCCTTCAATAACTGTTAACCTTGTTATTTCATTCATTTAATTAGCATAAAAGCAAGACTAAGTAGAGATCAAACATTCCTCTTCCATTGATTACCATCATTATAATTACAACCAAGTATCTAAATCATGTTTGTTGTGATAACATGACAAATCAGTAATAAATCCATAGTTTACATTTCTAGAAGCAGTATTTTTCAGTCATAATGATAACTTTTCAACTTTGGTCTTCCTTCCAACTTATAGATCTACATCTATAAAACATGTTAGCACCTATCAGTTCATATGAACTAAGCATGAAAAATATTTATCCCATGCCTAATAGTTTATGCCATTGATCATTTAAGTAAATGAAAAGTTGCATTACAATAATTCATATAATCTCCACAAAAAGACAAGTTAGCAATAACATCATATCCAATTAATTATTCCTTCATCAAAAACTAATAACCCATAAAGGCATTAGAGGATGAAACACAAAATCCATTTAGCTTACCCCTTTCCATACCTTCTTAGCTTACGTCTTTGAAGTAACTATGTTTACCTTTTTGTTGTTCAAGTATATCATGTAGTTATATTCAGATTCACTTACCCTACATCCAAGTAAGCTATACAGATATACTTATTACATAACTCACTCTATATCCAAGAAGTTATACCAAAGTATAATTATTACATAACTTTCTATTCATCCAAGAATTTATACAAATATAATTATTACATAACTTACTATTCATCCAAGAAGTTATACAAATATAATTATTACATTACTTACTATTCATCCGAGTAAGCTATACAAATATACTCATTACATAATCGCTATCCCTAATGATGTTTTGTTGCCACCTTACAACCCATTAACCATTAGCAAATGATCACAAATTACTTACCAATTTTAGGAAGTTGTTGTGAACTAAGCGAGATAGTTCCAGGAAACGTGATTATACACTTAATCAACTAGAAGTAGTTCTCTACTTATAGTCTCGAAGCTCCATGCAACTCGTTCGATAACTACAAGTAGTGGTTTTAAGATTATGGTAAGTATATTTAAAAATTATAAAAAGATGGATACTGTATCAAGGACTTGTTTTCCCATGGTGATCATACACATTCAATTAGGACAAAATGTTACTTCTATTGAGCTGAGGATTGATTACGTTTCTTATTATCCCAAAATTTCTTGATCTTTCTCTACCAAGACACCATAACCTCTATTCCATACTTTTATGCTCTTTTTATTTTTCTTTTAAAAATTTAAATGGAATTAGGAGAACATATTTCTAAAACATGGATTCTAGTCCATCCAGACGGTTAGCTAGAAATTAAAGTTATTGTCCTATTTTTACCTATAAAGAAAATCATCTCTATGATATTTTATGTACATAAAGATCTCAAAATTTCTAATACAAGGCTCAAGAACAATTTTCTTATCACTCTATAATCGATTCATGGATTCAGTTCTCACAATTTATCTTCTTCTTTTAAAACATTTCATAACAAAATTATGACCATAGATGAGATCCATAAGGTAAATCATTGTAGGAGTTCCTTTCCTCTTCCTTCTCTTATCGAGAAATCTTCAATAAAGACCCAAGATCGGTAATTCATTATATTCCCTTACCAAGAAATTATTTTAACCATAAAAATGTATTCACATACCCATCCATGTGTTGGTTATAAAATTATTTATAGTAATGGAATCAAATAATTAATTCACATTACTAAGGTGTATTCACTAGAGGAAAATAGTTTAGCTACAACTTGTTTATTGGTATACTGTAACTCCATTTCAAATCCTAGACACTAATATTTTAGTAAATCAAAATCCGAGGTCCCAAATATTTTTCTTTCTCGGGGTTTAATTTTCCATCACATTTATCAAGCTATTGACAGTAAAACCCAAATTTAGGTATTCTCCACGTTTCCCAACAGGGCTCTGTTGGCCATCCAAAACGTGCACACCCAACATACCCAAATACTACCTTTTAATTATAAGCAGTTACATAATATTTTAGGAGATTTTCTTAACCATTACCACTAGTCCTAGCAACATATCTATTTAGCTATAACTAGAGCTAACAGTACAAGATTTCACATGACCAAGGGTGAATACACATAACAAGCTCTATAACTAGAACCTGTTTCATATCAAGTAACTCTATTACATACCCTGATATAACTAATGTAAGAAATTAGCAACCCAAAAACCCAAATCATTTTAATTTTCCAAAAATTATGCAAGGAATTTCATTTACGTAAATTTGTAATGGAATAAACTGCTAGAGGAGAGAAAGATATTTATCATGCCTAGAAAATGTTATCAATCGATTCAACCAAAATGTTCTAAGCCAAGTGGCTCTTCCAGTGAATCATCTCACAATCTTTGCACAAAAATGGTGACTGAAATCCACTCACAGGTTCTAAAATGATCCCAAAATATGCATTTAACACAAGTCGATGCCCTCATGACATATTTAAACTTGCATGTAAAATATTGGAGCTAGAGCTTGAGTCTCCTCTCAAAAATTTCTAGAGTTCAACTATAGTTATCCTCCTTCCCACTTAACTTCTCAAGCCAAAAACAAGAATGATCGAATGGTGATAATGCGTTATCTTCTCCAAGAAGCTTCATCATTTCCAATGAAGTAAATGTGCACTTAATGCATTTAAGAATGCAGTGCCTTGTTTCCATATTTAAAAATAATTCCTTCACCGCCAATGCTTCCCTCTAGAATTAGTAGGGGTTTAAAATATAAAATAATTCCTCTATTGCATGATGGAATCCAATAATATCCCATTGTTTGGTCAAACTCTTTGCATGGAGATAAGATTCTAAATTGAATATGCTCACATGATGACTATTTCTCCACTTAACACATAACTTTCCACCAAATTATGACATGCATGAAGTCTATGCAAGGTCAAGGCTTAATTGAAACATAAGCCTTAGTAATGCATGGGTTTAAAATGACCAATTTTAATATTTACAATAATCGATCAAACTTACCCAAAACTACATGTCTTATATCCCAAGTAAAGTTCAAGTCCCTATTCCGAGATTGGAATAATTCCAAGAATAACAATTCACTCAACGGCCTTGGTTGACTGATGATTTAAATAAGAATAAAATGTTTCCATTTTAGGTTTATCAATATTTAGGCTAACAAAATCGATTTCCAAACCAACTTTCACACAAAGCTATATACCGAGGTATTTATTTATAAATTTATCCTTAACAATTCAATTCCTCAAAAATAATAGTTATCATTTTCAATCATCACAAACAACGATCATTAAAATATCAATTTACAGAAGATGTCTTCATACAACAAGGTATTTTTAGCACTTGATGAAAAACCATCACATAAATCAATAAAGTTCAGCAAAGAGATAACAACATCACACCGCCAACCTCATATTTTATTCATGTAAGTATTCTTTACGTTCCTACCATAAAAATAGGTAAGATGAGAATGCCAAGTTAATTAATGGTAATTCTACTAGGCAAAATAATGTCGAGTGGTTATGTATGTAATTACAATGTGTGTATACCCTTCCAAGGACATACATCCATGCATGCAACTATACACATCTACACAATGAGTTATTATCTCACCCTAGGCACTCCTTCAATATCAGACACAATTTCCAAACATGAAAAACAAAAATCTAGGGGTATTACATACCTACCCCCTTAATGAATCATCGTCGATGATTTCTCCTAATAGTCAAAATCGAACAGTCATATATAGGTTATATCAATAATCCATTAAAGAACCATTCATCATTTCTCATTAGAGTTATAATTTCTCAGATATGAAATTCATATGTATTGGCTTTTAACAACCTTTTAATGGAAAACCAGTCATTCAATTAGAATTTCATTCAAAATGCTTATCCCTTAAGACTCATATCATTCGACAACTGAAATATACACACTAGAATAAATCAAAAACAAGTTTTTATAATCTGAAATCAACAACAAACTGCTGCTTTTGTTTCTTTACTATGTTTTTCCATTTTTTTTTATATCAATCAAGAGTCCACTCTATTCAACAAGAAGATTCATTTCTCATCATATCAATTTAAGAAGGTGTAAGAAAAGAATTATCAGCTGGTTTTATAATGTATTCATTGATTTCACTCAAAATCCTTAAGGAAATAGCCATTATCCTTCAATCACTGAAACTAACTACTAGCAATTCAAAAGACAAGTTTTTAAAATCTGAAACAATATTATAGCCTTAGAAGACTTTACACCTATTGTTGTATCATTATTTTCAATCCGTAGAAGTTTATAACCATGACTTCACCAATCTATTTATTCCCGGTTAGTCCATTAATACCCACATAAGGTATATTCATTTTCATCAAAAACCTTTAAGTTATAAACCGTAATAACTTATATGAATTAAGACAGTTATACTTCCCAGCTCAAGATGAACGCTTGTATAATCTTTAATACAATCTATCATTCGAGTTACTTCTTATTACAATCCGTCGTAATAAGATCCAAATTTAAGTAAGGCCATAACCAATACTTGATCATACTTATAAATATATATAAGTCCAGACTTTCCTAGCCTTCCATAGTATCTGGCATATGCCAAGCATCCATTATGATATAATTCATACTCAATTATCTCTTCAGAGAGAGAGGATGCCTACTTAATCCAACAATTACCTCATAAGGAGGTTATGAGTCCTTTATCTTATTCGGACATCGAAGCACAAAGGACTAAGTGTCTACTTCTCAGTCACGTACTTGTATTTGATCACCCGACACTTAATCATTACATTAAAAATGTGCTTTCCTAGATACATACTCCCTACTAACTAAGTCAAGACTTCACAGTCTTTATTCTACAAGCAAGATACAGTCAACCGTTCGTTGAATTATAACTTGGATATTTCATATATCAGCTATCTACCACCTCTTCACAACTTTCTCATTCTACCTCAAAGATCTTATTTGATCAAAAACACCATTAAATTGGTTTTCCCAGCATAATGAGCCATCAACATTGTTTATTAAGGAACTCTTAACAAGCATTGGCTCACAAACAAGTATTAATAGATTATTTTTCTATCCTAAAGAAAGAGGTCTAGAGGATTGTAGAAGTCCGCTACAACTTGCTTACCTTTAAACCTTTCAAAATGTCAAGAATAAAGTTCTTTATATCTATTAGAACTTGCCAACAACAATATTTCTAGTAGGATGCAAGTAAATTGTTTAAAGATCATTTTAGTGGATGGAATCCACATATAAGAATAGAAATACTAAGTTGTAGATTTATATAAGACTTAATCCTATCTGTGTCTGAGGTCATGCTCAGACCTTTATCAATGAATGTCATTCATTTAACTAGAACTTTACTTCCAAACAGACACTTAAAGGGATAGTAAATCTGTCACTATTACCTATTCTATCCTTATATTCTATTATTTGTGATAGAGAATCAAGTTGAAGAACTCATAATAGGTTCTTATATACATAAATTACCATGATTACTCAATAAAGGTGAGATTACTATTCCAACAAGTCTCAGAAAGAAGGAAAAGGAATGCACTCTTTTTTTTAACAACATAATATGTTATGGTATTATTTTAAGTATAGAGACTAAGACAATACCACATATCTTATGGGTTTTCCAAGGCCCAATCTCACCATAAATATAATTGACGCATCCATTGTATCAAGAAGGAGAATTAGCAATCTGAAATTACTCAAGAAATCCCCAATGAGCTGAAAGATCAAACTTTCATCCATCCCAAATACCATGGAGTTGACACAAAATGGTCTAACTAGGTAATACCTTACAAAGGAAAGAAATCAACCTCACAAATCCTCATCAAGTATTTGACCCCGAGGTTGTAATTTTGTAAAAACAAAACTAAGTTGACTGGGTGATACCCACCGAATTACATATACTCTCAAGAGTATCAACGTGTATATACTTTTGTATAAAATAGAAGAACATGACTACTAACTCACAAAGTAGTTATTCATATCTGAATTATTATAATCAATCTTTTGCAAGCTATATAATGATCAACCATACTCATTACTTAACCGACAACTAAATAACATTATTCAAACAAGAGAGTTACACTCATGCCAATAACTTAGATGCCCAGATTTTAATGGGTGATCATAGAATGAGAATGCAGATCCCCATCATCATTCATATTAAGAATAGTTATACAAGGCTGCCAACATAATAATGACAGTAATTTTGTTCACACATGAACAAAATGAAATAAGTAGCAAGAAGGAAAAGAGACAATCCATGCATACTTCTTAGTTCAAATGATTACCAACCTGTAATTCATGATTATCGAGAATTTGGGAAGATAAAACTTAAACATACTTGCAATATGTCAATTATTCACAAGAAATGGTCTCAATTCCACCTTTTTGCCTAAGAATACAAATCTTACACTCGGTATCCATTCCTTCCTTTCTTATCTCCCATAAGGTACACAAAGTGCATGGAAGACTTAAAAATAATATAGATTATCTTTTCCCATCCATAGTAGATAATATCCTTGAGTTGGTATTCATATTTTAATGACCTAAAGAATTCATTGTTTCCTGACCAAGTAGGTCACCCAAAAGGCTTTCTCCTAGAAACATATTCAAGGCTCTAGAACCCTTTTAATGCTCACTATCAATTTTCTTCAACTCATTAGAATTTTAGTGCAAAATTTCCAAATTTCTTTGACCTTAATGACCCATAATTACATATATTACCGGATCATTCCAAAAATCAGTCTGTTAAAGTGCAGGTTTCATTTAAGAAGGTTTTCCCTTTCCTTTTGTTTGTTGCTACTTCTGTAGATAATTATTTCTTATCTACTTCTTTCTACCCTAAGCGGGTTTATAAGTCATTTTAGACTTACGTTTTGAATCTTTCATTGAGACAGTTCATTCCATCAAGTAGATCCTATGATGGTTGCTATCATTCAACTTAATTTATTTATCTTAGCTGATCCAATTCACACTTATCAGCTGCTCCACACATCTATCTGAGTTAGTGTGTAATGAAGGATTGTTAGTTTTTTTAAGAACTAACCTACCATCGAACCTAGAGCATTCTTTTGGTCTGGTTCATTATCCTTGGTAAATCATTTTATCCTTCATTTTATTTTACTAATAAATATCAGAATTTAGTAAGCGTAAGGACCTAATAGGTCCAAGAGCTACAACCTTCAGCTCTGATACCAAAATGTAACATCCTCTTTGTTACTTCTCATCAGATTTTTTTTTACTTTATGCATCTGATTTAAATACCCATATATTTAAATCTACATAAACCTTAGTGTAATCCATTTTTGATAACTATCATGAACCATGTGCAGTTGTATGAGAGAATACTAAACTTACTCATTCTCTCTCAATGCTCTGTACGAGCCTATACATCAAATGTATCCTTGGTTCTCCTTTACAGGACATGATATACAAGTGAATACTCCTAAGTGTCTACCTGGGTTCCACCTATGAATTCCCTAGGTATCCGACAAATTAGATTAAAGGGAAATCTTGACTGTGTAATCAGCAGCTTACACCACTTTGTGTAAAGTTTCTGAGTCATGTATGCCATGCTTCAATTCCATGACAACACACTTGTCATTAGGAAATTTTTTGTTTCTCCTTAATCACTTATTCAGTTATATGGATTCAAAAACATAGATGTTGTAAACAACTACAAGTCTTGAAAAAGGTACAAATATAGTTTAACCCATGGAAATACGTACCTCTATGTCAACCTATGATGCCTATGTGAAAGTAAGTGTCTTTGTAACAATTCACCTTGCTACCAGACTACTTCCCCTCCCGTAGCCATCATAATTTGATATAAGGTGCGTACTAGGAAGGTCAAATCTATGTTTGTAAATCTATCAAGGTTTGCACTTATTTCAATTCCATGCTACAATCTAGACTCTTGAAGAGGCAACTCCACACAACTACTAAGCAATAGTATCCAAATAATGACAATTGTCCTTACAAGGATACGATAGTGGATGTAGTGAGTTATCTCACCAAGCATTCCGTATTGGAGCAGAGTATCTTTCTTTTCTTTTTAACATAAATTTAAAACCATAATAAGATATTCCATGTCTCGTGACTATTCCTCCTCAAATGAGTCACCTCTATGGTCTTATGACTATTCCTCCTCGAATGAATCACTCTATGGTCTCGTGACTATTCCTCCTCGAATGAGTCACCACCAAGGTATTACCGTAGTTAGATTTAAGAGTATTAAGTTCTTTCAAACTATCTTAATTACCTTACTAGATTGCAAGTTAGAGACAACCATAAATGGAATCGAAGCAATAATTGTTTTAAGTTCATTATTGCTGATTAGTTACTTTCTTTGCTTAACCATTAAGCCTATGTTTCATACCAAATTACTTTCATTATATGTAACTGATATATCTATATCACCTTAGGGAAGCTTTGGTATCATACTTCTATATTCCTTACAAATGTAGAAGGTGAAATCTCATATCGTTGGAAGGTATAAGGACATATCATCCCTTTATTGAATTCCTCACACTCATGATGATATCTAACCTTCCTTCTTAAGTAAAGCATCTTTCTTATTTTATGCTTAACTATAATCATTCAATTGAGCACACTTATGATAAATCGTTTATTGATACTTATGATAAGTTCATAGCATGTAATTATTTCCTTAGGATTCAACACCTAAGACTTACCCACCCTTAAGGGATTCTCCCCTTTATTTTAACTTAAATCATAAGATTTCATCTAAGAGATCATCATGGTTCCTTTTAATCCTTTATTAGTATTCACTCTTGATTAGGTAACCTTACATTCCCAAGTTGCGTATGCATGATGAATCAAAAGTCATATGCCCAATAAAATAAGGGCTTACAAAGAAATGAGATACTTAAGATTTTTAGAACATAACAGTGTCCTTACCTAGAAATTAAGAAGAATAAACATATATATGATGGACATCCTCATAATCACATGGAATACTTTTTCTTTTATCATTATCGATCCATTAAACTGTAGTATTACCAATAGTTAATCAGTAACCATAATAATGAAGTAAACTTTGTTACACATAGCAATCTGACTCATCGATTCTTTGTCACAACATGACTCATATTAGACCTATAATATGATTTTAATATCTATCTCAACTATATATGTATTTCTCATTAAGGATACAATATTTCTTTTGTCAATCCCACATAGGATAATTTACCACTTATCTTGGTAATACAAAATCGCATATTACTAATATCCCAAGTGATATTCATTATTATTGAACCATTGTAATTTAGAGATAGATGTATAATCATGATGCAACCCAATTAGTACTATCACCTTGAATTACTAATTCATTTATTTAACCCTCATCATGATGACAACATTCAAAATTAAGTAAACACTGTTCCTTTGAATTCCTTCAATAATCGTTAACCTTGTTATTTAATTTATTTACTTAGCATAAGAGCAAGACTAAGTAGAGATCTACCATTCCTCTTCCATTGATTACCATCATTACAATTACAGCCAAGTATCTAAATCATGTTTGTTGTGATAACATGAAAAATCAGTAATAAATCCATAGTTTACATTTCTAGAAGCCGTATTTTCAGTCACAACAATAACTTTTCACCTTTCATTTTCCTTCCAAATTAGGGATCTACATCTGCAAAACATGTTAGCAGACTCGGATCATACGAAATGAGCATGAAAAATCTTTATCCCATGCCTAATAGTTTTTGTCATTGATCACTTAAGTAAATGAAAAGCTACATTACAATAATTCATATAATCTCCACAAAAGGACAAGTTAGCAATAACATCATATCCAATTAATTATTCCTTCATCGAACAACTAATAACCCATAAAGGCATAAGAGGATGAAACATATAATCCATTCAACTTACCCCTTTCCATACCTTCTTAGCTTAGGTCTTTGAAGTAACTATGTTTACCTTTTTGTTGTTCAAGTATATCATGCAGTTATATTCAGATTCACTTACCCTACATCCAATTAAGATATACAGATATACTTAGTACATAACTCATTCTATATCCGATAATTTATGCCAAGTATTATTATTACATAACTTCCTATTCATCCAAGAAGTTATACAAATATAATTATTACATAACTTACTATTCATCTGAGAAGTTATACAAATATAATTATTACATTACTTACTATTCATCCGAGTAAGCTATACAAATATACTCATTACATAATCACTAGCCCTAATGGTGTTTGTTGCCACCTTACAACCCATTAACCATTAGGAAACGATCACAAATTACTTACCAATTTCAGGAAGTTGTTGTGAACTAAGCGAGATATTTCCAGGAAACGTGATTATACACTTAATTAGCTGGAAGTAGTTCTCTACTTATAGTCTCGAAGCTCCATGCAACTCGTTTGGCAACTACAAGTAGTGGTTTTAAGATTATGGTAAGTATATTTAAAAATTATAAAAGGATGGATACTATATCAGGGACTTGTTTTCCCATGGCGATCATACACATTCAATTAGGAAAAAATGTTACTTCTGTCAAGCAGGGATTGATTAAGTTTCTTATTATCCCATAGAAGTTCTTGATATTTCTCTACCAAGACACCATAACCGCTATTCCATACTTTTATGCTCTTTTGTTTTTCTTTAAAAAAATTAAATGGAATTAGGAGAGCATATTTCTAAAACATGGTTCCAGTCCATCCAGATGGTTAGCTAGAAATTAAAGCTATTGTCCTATTTTTACCTATAGAGAAAATTATCTCTGTGATCTTCTATCTACATAAAGATCTCAAAACTTGTAATACAAGGCTAAGGATGACAAGTTTCTCATCGCATAATCGATTCGTCGATTCAATTCTCACAATTTAACTTCTTCTTGTAAAACATTTCATAACAAAATTACGACCATAGATAAGGTAAGTTGTTGCAGAAGTTCCTTTCCCCTTCCTTCTCTTATCGAGCAATCTTTGATAAAGGCCCAAGATCGGTAATTCATTATATTCCCTTACCAAGAAATTATTTTAACCATAAAAATGTATTCAGATACCCATCCATGTGCTTGTTATAAAAATATTTATAGTAATGGATTCAAATAATTAATTCACATTACTAAGGTGTATTCACTAGAGGAAAACAGTTTAGTTACAACTTGTTTTTTGTTGTAATCTGTAACTTCATTTCAAATCCTAGACACTAATATTTAAGTAAATTAAAATATGAGGTACCAAATATTTTTCTTTCCGTGTTTAATTTATCATCACATTTATCAAGCTATTGATAGTAAAACCCAATTTTAGGTATTTTCCACATTTCCCAATAGGTCTTTGTTGGCCATCCAAAACATGCAAACCCAACATACCCGAATACTACCTTTTAATCATAAGCGATTTGCATAATATTTTAGGATATTTTCTTAACTGCTATTACCACAGTCTAGCAATAGATCTAATTAGCTATAGTTAGAGCTAACAAAGATAATATTTCACATGACCAAGGGTGAATACACAGAAGGATTTCTGTAACTATAACCCATTTCATATCAAGTAACTCTATTACATACCCTGATATAACTAATGCAAGAAATTAGCAACCCAAAAACCCAAATCATTTTAACTTTCCAAAACTTATGCAAGGAATTTCATTTACATAAATTTGCAATGGAATAAACTGCTAGAGAAGGGAAAGAGATTTATCATGCCTAGAAAACGTTATCAATTGATTCAACCAAAATGTTCTAGGCCAAATGGCTCTTCCAACGAATCATCTCACAAGCTTTGCACAAAAATGGTGACTGAAATCCACTCACACTTCCAAAACGATCCCAAAATATGCATTTAACACAATTTGATTCCCTCATGATAGATTTAAACTTGCATGTAAAAGATTGGAGTTGGAGCTTGAGTCTCCTCTCAAAAATTTCTAGAGTTCGACTGCAGTTATCCTCCTTCCCACTTAACTTCTCAAGCCAAAAAAAAGAATGATCGAATGGTGAGAATGTGGTTATCTTATCCAAGAAGCTTCATCATTTCCAAAGAATTAAATGCACACTTAATGCATTTAAGAATGTAGTGCCTTGTTGGTAGATTTAAAAAATAATTCCTTCACCGCCAATGCTTCCCTCTAGAATTAGTAGGGTTTAAAAATATAAAAGAATTCCTTTATTACATGATGGAATCCAATAATATCCCATTGTTTGGTCAATCTCTTTGCATGGAGATAATATTCTAAATTGAATATGCTCACATGATGTCTATTTCTCCACTTAACACATAACTTTCCATTAAAGTTTGACATGCATGAAGTCTATGCAAGGTTGAGGCTTAATTGAAAAATAAGCCTTAGTAATGCATGGGTTTAAAATGACCAATTTTAATATTTACATTAATCGATCAAACTTACCCAAAATTGCATGTCTTATATCCCAAGTATAGTTCAAGTCCCTATTCGAGATTGAAATAATTTCAAGAATAACAATTCACTCAATGACCTTGGTTGATCGAAGATTTAAATAAGAATAAAATGTTTCCATTTTAGGTTTATCAGTATTTAGGCTAACAAAATTGATTGCCATACCAAGTTTCACACAAAGCTATATACTGAGGTATTTGTTTATAAATTCATCCTTAATAATTCAATACTAAAAAAGAATAGAAGTTTTCATTTTCAATCATCACAAACAATGATCAATAAAGATATCAATTTACATCAAGTTGTCTTCTATGACAAGGCAGGTGGCCATTAGCCATTGATGAAAAACCATGTTTACATAAATCAATAAAGTTCAGCAAAGAGATAACAACATCACACTGCCAACTTCATATTTTAATCACGTAAGTATTCTTTACGTTCCTACCAGAAACAAAGGTAAGATGAGAATTTCAAGTTAATTAAGGGTGCTACTGTTAGGAAGTAAGCAATGTCGATTGGTTGCATGTGTAATTACATGTATGTTTGTATACCCTTCTAAGGACATACATCCTTGCATGTAACTATACACATAGCTACGCAACGAGGCTTATTGTCTCACCCTCAGCACTCCTTCAATATCATGACACAATTTCCAAACATAACAAAAGAAATATAGGGGTATCACACTTAAACACACCCAAAATCATCCATAAATTACCATTTCCTAGGACCCTCGTTAACCATCTTACACATTTCACTTTTTCCACAATTAATCAAGTTTAATATAAAGAAAAAAATTTCTTTCCTTTGCTTATTATTTGTAAATCAACCCATTTAGTTACTTTTTGTTTCCTAGGAGTTTGTGTGTTTGCTTATCATGGTACTTACTCAACAAAAAGTTCGTACCCAGATCTCTGAAAGAATGTCTACTTCACCCCTACATTTCAACAAAAAATACCTTATTATCAAACAAACACATCCAATCCCTTTTCTGACACCCAACAAACTTGGAGTGAATCACAAATCAACTATAACAACGAAATAGAGAAACAATCCTTTTATTCCCCACATAGATATCATGGTCATATTATCCATATGTATGAATTAGAGCATCCGTTCTCTCCTCCAACATATGAACCTCCTATTTACAATAGGGGATACCCTTTCTTTGAAGAAATTGTAGACTCAAATCTTATTTACCTCAACACTTATTTAGTAGGGAGAAATGTTCAGATGCATCCATTCACCCCCATCTATGCACACACTTATAAACCTTAGTCTACCATTGCATAACTCATTTATCAAAACCAAGACCTTTTTGTGCAACATTTATATCCATACACTTCAAATCAGCTTGAAATGCCAAATGATAATCAACCCTAGATCTCTGCTAGATCCACGAAACCATTTTATATATTAAATGAACAATCCATCAAAAGTCAATATGAAGTTCCCATAGTTTCCTCGGTCCCCATTTATGATCTCCACATGATCTGATCACATAATACATCTACTCACTAATTCACATCTTCATCAGGCCCTTGTACATGACCCAAACCTCCTCTAAGTATTACCACTCCTTTGTCTACTACCCTATTCTCCTCACAAGCACAAACTTCTTCATTAGGTTTTGTGGCCTCTAATACTATTGTATCCTCCTAGTAACTTATAAATCCCATTCAAAATATTACTATGTCTATTCCCATGACTACATTTTTGGTTAATACCAGCACCATTTATGGTACACATCATGTTTCGCAATACATACCACAACCTTTAAAACCATTGATTTCCACGCCACAGTCCACACCTCAACAAAACATTTAACAATATAGTGTCTCACAACAAGCATTTCACAATAGGCACCATCCTCTTCTACCTCTTCTATGTAATCATAACAAACACTCATTGTTTCACTCGGAATGTTTCATACCTTTTAGAAACAGATAAGGGTTGGGGCTAGGAGGAATACCTGTAGAATGTCGAGATGATGTGCGCGTACCATAGAGAAAGATCAGGCTGACTGCGAAGAACTCCTTTTTGTCTTGGAAGGACTACCTACAAATAAGAACACAAGACCACAAGATTTTAATTAGACAATAAATGAGGAAACTGCCTTGGGCCCAGGAAATATAAAACTTCCTTTCGAAGGTGGTCAGTTCCCTTGCTAATATGAATTAACACAAAAGACTATAAGATATCAATTAAATTGCTTTGTTGAACTGGGTAGGGGAAAGGCTGGTTATTGGTTATAGTCAGTATAACCGATGGCGGTTACTGATAACCGATGGCGGTTACTGATGACCGATATCGGTAGAGTCTAGGATCTGAAGGTTAGTTGTTTTGTGGGGTGGTGGTGTTATTTGGTAGTTGTGTTATTTGTAGGGCTGTATATAGGTAATATTAGGAAATAGGGTGATGAGATCTAGATGAATGACAGTTAGATGCAATGACACGTTGGGTAGTGGATCCAAGAATGGATTTGTGAGGACTTATGATTCAAAAAGTCGAAGAAATGTTATTAAAGAGTACATGCAAGAAGTAGCTTACTGATTATTCGCGGAGATGCAAGTCCAAGAGCTCTGATGGCAAAGGCAGAACTGAGGTAGGATGGTCTGGCACACAGCAGATCAAATCAGCTGAGTATCACAGGGCTCTGGTATCCAGTTGCAGTCCTGGGCTTGCTCTCCCTTGCTGCTAACTCTCCTTGTCTCTTCACTTGTCTCTGCTCAGTCAAGTAAAGATCTGGGTTTTCTCGATCGCTCCTGATGCTCTTTCTTGATTCAAAGAATCCTTCCTCCGATCCAAAAATGAAATTTCGATCCTTTGTTTTTGGTTTGGGGAGCCCATTTACAGGGAACCGATGGCGGTTGCGTAACCGACGGCGGTCGAGTAGAACCAGCATCGTGAAGGAAAAAGTAGGCTATTTTTAGTAAAAACAGCCCACCTTCCCCGCTTTCTCCCGAGAGATTAGTTGCATGGCTTGGTCAAGTGACTAGAAGGTCGGTTTTAGGTGCGAGAAAGGGGTCCTTAGTCATGGGTGTAGGTGTAGACCAAGTTTTAGGTTTTAATTAGGTTAGTTTAGGATTAGGGCTAGGTCATGATGAGGTGGCAAAATGAGGTGGCAGGTGAGGTGATGGGGATTTATCAATTACAAGGTAATTAATAAATAATTGTGTAAGGTTTAGGTAATGAGGTTAGGTTGCGAAATGGGATGCGGGTCACAAGGGGTCGTAAGACACGAATTTGGTGTCTACATTAGCCCCTTATTGTCGTGTAGCTTGTGTTGTAAAGCTGCACGGACAATAATATGAAGTGGTTTCTCCTATTAAGGATATAGGTAATCCCTCAAATCTATCACGGATTGAGTGAACGGGAAATCGTGGATAGGGTTGATAAAGGGTACATGTTGTAGAGAGGATGGTAAGGTGGTGGGGAGGTCCAAGGCAAAGCAGACGATGTTGAAATGCAATAGGCGACTAGGGTACATGATTTCGCGAGCAAACCAAAGAATGTATAGGCAAAGGTCGATAGTTTATCCAAACAAGGGTGATATAATCCGGTATCCAAGGCATAGGAAGTAGCTCCGTGGTATATAAAGGTAAGGTACAGAACGTTTAGGTGTGTTCGGCAAAGCACTCAAATGGTTGGTTTGGTTGAGATAAATGTCATGGTCTCAGGTCTAGGCAAAGTTGGTCGACAGATCAAGTCAAGGACCCTAATCATGCTAAAACACGAACAGGTGAGCTCGATTGAACAAAAGGTATAGGATGGATGGATAAAATAAAACGTTGATTGTGGGTATGGTATTGAAGTGATACGGCCGTGGGTCGGGCCAAGTTGTTAGGTTACAGCCTTGGGTCGGGCCGGATGGTTAGGGTGAGGCCTTGGGTCGGGCCAAGTTGTTGGGTGGCGGCTTTGGGTCGGGTCGGATGGGTAGGGTGAGGCCTTGGGTCGGGCCAAATGGGTCGAGGCCTCGGGATGGGTAGGGCGAGGCCTTGGGTCGGGCGAGGCCTTGGGTCGGGCCAAATGGGGCAGGTTGAGGCCTGGGTCGGGCCAAAGGGCGAGGCCGAGGCCGAGGCCTTGGGGTCGGGCGGGCCAAATGGGTAGGCCGAGGCCTTCGGGGGTCGGGCCGAATAGGTAGCCGAGGCCTGGGTCGGGCCAAATAGGTAGGGCGAGGCCTTGGGTCGGGCCGAATAGGTAGGTTGAGGCCTTGGGTCGGGCCGAATAGGTAGGTTGAGGCCTTGGGCGGGCCGAATAGGCAAACAAATGGTGTTCAAAAAGGTGGATATAGGCGATATGTGAAAAAAAAGGGGCAAATGGTAAATAGGGGCAAAAAAAAAAAAATTGGGGAAAGTTGGCAGAAAAACCGATGTCGATTCTACATGACCGATATCGGTTAAGGGACCGATACCGGTTCATTAGGGCAAAATGAAACCGATATCGGTTATGGGCGAAAAACCTATAAAAAGAAAAATACGGCTTGTTTTTGTCACTTTTGTTATTTGAAAACCAAATTGATTTGTCTGACATGGAGAGTTGAGATTGGAGGTTTTATTGAGTGAGGTGGAGCTATTTTGCTAGAGGAGTGAGTTGTTTGCGGGCCCGAGTGAGGAGGAGGCAGCAGTTGATTGGCCGGGGACCCAGCAGATCAGAATTGGAGCTATGGCACAGGAAGGAGGAGCAGGAGGGGCTGGACCAGCTGGACCACCACCACCCATCCCACCACGACGACGTGTCGTCATTCGGGTATGTTCGGAACTCTTTATTGTGTGCATTTGAATGGTATTAAGCTAAATTGGGGGTTTGGGTAGGAATTTACATGTTTTAGGAAATAATGAGTAAATGGACGTAATTTGAAAAACGAAGAGGATAGATGGGTAAAATAGGGCAAGGCGGCTGGGTGGGTAGGTTTTTAGGGTGTTTGGGTGGGTAGATAAGTAGAAAAATGCAAAAATGTGGGTGGGGGGGCCGCGCAGGGGGTTCGGCTCGGGAAATGACAGTGACCGATGTCGGTCGCTAAGCGACCGGCATCGGTCGCAAAATTTTAGGGGCTGGGTTCTGTGTGGGTGACCGTGCGGCGGAAGAGGGCCGTGGTGGTTTGGGACCGCATCGGTGGGAAGATGGCCGTGGTCGGGCTTGTTTTGGGGGGGGTGGGTTTGGATCTGTGGGTTTATTGGGGTTTGTGTGGGTTTGTTTTTTGTTTGGGGTTTGTTTTGGGTTTGGGGTGGTTTTGGTTTTGGGGTGGGTTTGTTTTGGTGGGGTGGGTTTGGGTGGGTGTGGTTTGTGTTTGGGTGTTTTGGGTTGGTGTTTGGTGTGTTGTGGGTGTGGGTTTTTGGGTTTGGGTTGGGTGGGTTTGGTTTGGGGTGGGGTGGGTTTGGGGTTTGGGTTTGGTTTGGGTTTTGGGTTGGTTTGGGTTTTGGGTGGGGTGGGTTTTGGGTGGGGTGGTTGAAGGTAGGTTGCTAGAGGGGGGTGGTATAGAGTTGGGGTGTGGTCTGGGGATAAAAGGGGGTTTAGAGGGTAAAGTAGATGTTGTGATAAAGAGTAGGTCTAAGGATGTGGGTTGGTTTTGCAGCACACGCAGCTTGACGATGCGGATAGGATGCCCCTGGTGTTGGTGTGGATGCGCCACACGTATCTCGCGGCTCATTGGGTGATCATGTGCGAGGTGGGACTCGGCGGAGTCCAGCGATACAGAGCTATTGATAGAGATCACAGCCTGATGGTCGCCCTCATCGAGAGATGGGATCCGGCGACCAATGTGTTCCATCTCCCGACCGGAGAGATGACCATCACATTGGAGGATGTGTATCGCATCCTTCGACTGCCGATCGAGGGAGAGGCAGTGTTCCAGGTAGATTCGGAGACGGCGATGGACAGCATCCTGCAGGTTTTTGGAGATGCAGCCGCGCTACTTACCTATCACAGCGCGAGTATCGGGTATGGTGACATGTACCGTGCGCACCGACACGAGACACGACTGGCCGTGCTGATGATGATTGGGATCACCTGCTTCACCCTCCCGGACTCAGAGGGAGGCCGTTTTCCATGGGCATTGATGGGGGTGCTGCTTGAGATGGTGGAGGAGCATACTTGCTATGCGTGGGCACCAGTGTATCTGGTGCAGCTATACAGAGAGCTCTGGGGTTATCGCCGGATGCGGCGATTTGGTATTTGTTCGACTTTTTTACTTCACTGTTGGGCATATGAGCACATCATATGCATCAGACCAGTAGGGCTGCCCCAGCAGCCAGGGCCACAGGTTATATACAGATACGGCTTTCAGAGGTGGTTGGGAGTCGTGGGGCAGCCACGAGCAGTGCTTGCGGGGAGAGACGTTGCCTACTACAGGCATTTATTAGAGGGCCTGACAGTGGTAGATATTGTATGGAGACCTTACAGAGGTCATCACCCTCACGGAGGAGCCCGAGTTACGTGCGCCTCGATCCAAGACACATTCTGGATAGCAGGACGGAGGCCGGGAGAGTACGAGAGGATACCCCTAGAGAGGGTACGCAGGTAGATGGGGCTGCGACAGGACGAGCCACCTCCCTTCCCTCAAGACAGAGGGATGATGTAGAGGCCCCACTACCTGCACCACAGCCCTTGGATCCAGATTGGGCTGCTGAGAGGCCAGCAGATGACACAGTAGATGATGCTGGTTGTACAGGAGCATACATGGTGTGGTGGGCTGGTCGAGAGCGGAGAGAGAAGAGACACCCCGCATGCCTGCAGACTCTGGCACTGTGACGGCAGAGAGAGATCAGCTCAGGGGGTCAAAGTGTAGCTCTTTACAGGGCAGCTTGTCATTGCAGTAGCACGATAGGGGTCTTATAGGCAGCTAGCCCAGCTCGAGGGACAGAGCACAGGCAAAGCACCACCACCAAAGAAGAAGACAGCCACAGTGCAGTGCAGTGCAGTACATGTGCACAGCAGCTAAAGCATCAAAGAAGCACAAGTACTGCAAGCACCACCACCAAGAAGGGCAGCCCACGGCCCAGCACAGTGGCACAGATACCACCGCAAAGAAGAAGACAACATGCCACTGTGCACCACCAAAGACAGCATGTGGGGTACTAGTATTAGGTGCCAGGGGACCAGCCCCAGCTCCTTCAGTGGCTCGAGAGCGCTATATGGAGGTTAGAGGAGGCCCAATACTATCAGGATATTCTTGATGGTACCGGAGTTGAGTATCAGCCTTATGCAGCTCATAGAGCAGAGACCTCTCACAGCCAGAGATCTCAGGGAGGTGCAGCCACAGCCGGCGTGTCTGTGACAGGCAGGAGGCGAGAGGCACCACAGGGACCAGCGGGGAGAGGCGCTGAGGGCGGTGGGGAGAGCTGAGGGAGCCCGGCATGGTTTTTGTATTTGTATATTGGATATGGGCACCGGTCTGCGAACCGGTTATGTTTATAGAGGCCTGCGTGCCTACATATTACTCATTTATTCATTCATTCATTTATTGTATACCGGCCTGCGAGCCGAGTATATTTTTGATATGAGGGACCGGCCTGCGAGCCGAGTCGAGATTATTGATAGTTATTGCGGCCTGCGTGCCGGCTTTGTTGGATTATGAGATCACAGAGGCCCCGATGTAGGGCACAGTGTATATTTGAAAACTTGTATATATATATAGAGATGATGTTTTGATCCACATGTTGTGTTCAAAATGTTTTTAAGTATTTCGTCAATGGTTTGTGGTATATAGAATGTATGATGAGTTTAATTGACATGTTGATATATGGATGATGTGTTATATGATGAAATGTTGCATGTTTTGGGCTGGTTTTGGGACATTGTTATATATGTATCTGATGAGTTGGATCCAAATGATGTATAGATAGATAGTTTTTTTTTTGTTTTGTTTTGGTATCCTTAGTTGATGACTTGTTTGTTTTTGTAAAATAGATGATGTTAATGAAATTGTAATGATATGTGTGGTGGATGGACAAATATGGATAATGGTGATGAGATGCAGGAAAAGAGGCGGGCGCGACAAAAATTAGGTAAAAAATGAAGAAAAGAACCATGTTTCAAAAAGGCAGGTGTGTAACCGATATCGGTTAGGGATAACCGACGGTTAGTTAGTAACCGATATCGGTTACATATGACCGATACCGTTATTTAGGTATGAGCTTTTCTAAAAATGAAAAGCTAGGGTGGGAACTTAAGTTCTTGTTTTGAGATGTATGCAAGAGGCGGGGTTGAGTGAAATAGCGAACGCAATGTTGTTTTAACGAGTGGATGTAACATGTAATCGAATGGACATTGATAAATCATTTGGGGTTAAGTGGAATCTGCTATTATTCTCGAGATCGCACGTAACCATGCTATGTTTAAAAGCGTTGATGAGAGATGGAATCTGAGAAAAATACCTTCTATCTCGCCAACAGGAGAAACATAGAGTAACATTGGAAGATGTGGGATTTTGAGACTCCCAAAGGGAAAACCAAGATATCAAGAATTACTAAAGCAACCCAAGAGGTAACGTTTTGATTTGGTCCATACGCATGAGATTTAACATAGCGAGGTTTGTCATTTACGTATGGGATAATGTAGGGAGACATCCCGAGGGAGACAAGAGTTAAAGAATATTAATGATAGTGGTAGGGTATTATAAATGGGCGTAAGGGGGAAGATTTCCAATGTAATTGATGTGTGTTATTTGGGAGATGATAGTAAAGGAACGTGACGGATGGGCATAAACGAGCATATTTGGCGAGGTGAGCTATATAGGGGTTTATGGGCTTGAAAGAAAGGCGAAATCACGATTACGATAACTGGATTGTTCATACTTATTACACTAAACGTTGGGCCTATGAGCACATTGTTTGTGTGCGAACAATGCCGACCCATCCAAATTGTGAGAGACCGAGATGAGGTTGGGATTTGGACGATGGGTCCAAATGCATGGTAACAAGAGGCAAGATCCAGCCGTGACGGGTGACATTGAGTATTATAGAATAGGTATGGGAGAGGGTGACGATTAATGGATATGATAAGGCCTTACGGGAACTATATGGTAATAGAGAATATAGCTGAGGAGTTGAGGGGTGTAGAGCGATTGAGGTGGATCGCAGGGCACAAGCTAGGTGAGTATGAGAGGATTCCTCTAGATCGCATGTGGCGACAATTTGGATTTGTGCAGGATATACCCCAGGCTTATAGACCCTATATGAGGATCGATGCAGAGGCAGTATTCTCACCTCCCCAGCCAACACCTCCGTAAGGGCTCAAGAGGTAGCAAAGCACCGATCGCAGGTAATGGATGTAGGAACGAAGAGGCCTATAGATTATGGTGGGTAGCAGAATCGTGAGGTGTACGTGATCGTCCCGACATAGCGATTACAAGCAGAGAGGGATCGCTCACAGCTGTTTGGTTCAAAGCAGCTCCAAACGCAGTGAATGAGACAAGAGGATTGTTAGTGGTCATGAGTCACGGGCAGAGAGACTAGAGGCTGGAGTCCTCCATGCGAGAGGGCGTATTCATATGTTACAGGAGAGATTGGCAGATCAGTGGGCGGTACCAATAGCCGTGGTACCATTGAGGACAGAGAGGCCTGGCGAGAGGGGTCGACGATCACGATCATCACCTAGTTCGGGATGAGGCGTGAGGGTCTAAATAAATGTTAGCAAGGTATAAGAATAAATAAGAGTACCGACCTGCGTGTCGATGATAGAGAAGATGTATTTGTTTAACATCTAAATAAAACGAGATATGTATGTTGATTTGAGTTATAATAATAAGAATGTTTTCGTTTTGACTTTCGGTGTTTTGAAAAAGGATAAAGAGGAATGTGATTAAATAGAAATACACAAAAATATTTATATTTACCACACATGATAGGTTATGGTAGGGGATGGTCGAGCTAACCTTGGGAGACCCCATGTCTCCGAAGTGCTGCCTACATAGCCCTTTGCACAAAGCAAGGAGGGGCCTCAGACCGATGTAGTTCTCCCTTAGGATCAGGGAGAGGCGAATTCAGGCAATTTGGTACGGTTTAGGCAATTGGTTGGTTGGTAAGAATATTGATATTAATATTGGTAAGGTAAGGTTGTTGGTGTCGGTAATGAATTGGTGATGTTGTAAAAGGTATAAGGGAAGCGAAAGTTAGCCTACCCAAGTAGAAGGGAACCATGTCCTGATTAAGATCAACACACAATCCTAGATGCGAGGCAAAGCGGAAAGAGTGCTCCGTAGGTGAAAAGAGCTAAACAAACCACACAACGTAGAATGAGCTTGAAGCCCTAGGTACCGTGCATAGACGAGAAGTCCATAGGTGAAAAGAGTTGTATGATCACAATATATCGGGTGTACGTTACGTCCCTTGAGTTGAAACAAATGGTGAGGTGAGGTGGATGATATAGCTGAGGTACAGAGAACTTATTACAAAGTGAGTGTTCTGACGAAAGAGAACCTACCCTAAATAGACAAGTCCATGACCCAAAAAGTTCTTTTGAATGAGGCTTTATTTTACTGAATATAGACTGATCGATGCGGGAAGTCTACAAGGGATATTGATTGTGCTATTCTTGAGGTCTTCACGAAGCTGATCAATGCGAGAAGCTTCTGATAAAGGCTGACTGTGTATAGCTGTCCTTCGAGGGAGCAGTCTATTTATAGTAGCAGATATGATTTTAGTGCATAGCTGTCCTTCGGGGGAGCAGTCTATATAGAATAGCAGCAATAATTTGGCATATAGCTGTCCTTCGAGGGAACAGTCTATATATAATTTAGATAGCTAGATGTTCTTTTGGCGTGAAGCATCTAGTTTGGTAGGAAGTTTGACTCAAGAAAATCCCATAAGAATACGGCTTATTTTAATACTTTGAAGTCATGGACTAGACTAAAAAGGGGAAGGCATCGTTTAGGTGAGGTGAGAATCAAACTATGTGAGCTTGATTTTTATTATGAGGTGTAGGAAACGAAGTGCATGTGGTGGTATGTGAGCTCAAGGGACGAGCGGCAGGTAGATAAGAAGTGATATAACACTAAATTCAACAGTAGAATGGTCGAAGATGCAAGGCATTAGGGGTTGTGCTCAGTTTACCATTGCTTAAGCTAAACGATAAGTGCCTGATCCATAGGTGTGAGTGATTATATAAGGCCCAATCCAATTGGGAGCAAATTTTCCACGTTTGCTCTTTTCTAGTTTGGTGACATGTTGATTCTCTTTGAGGACAAGATCACCAACCTTAAAGGTACGCTCATGAAGTCGCTTATCATAAGCACGTTTGATGCATTTTTGATAGATTTGAAGGTGATCAAGAGCTGTAAGACGACGTTCGTCAAGAAGCTCCAATTGGGCTAACCGCTCTTGGCGGAAATCATCGTTGGTGAGAATATCCTGAAGAGATATTCTAAGGGAGGGTATTTGTATTTCGAGAGGCAAAACAGCCTCGGTACCGTATACCAAAGAAAAAGGTGTGGCATTAGTAGAGGTACGAATGCTAGTACGATAAGCCCAAAGGGCAAAGGGAATGTGATCATGCCAATTTCTTCCGGATTCATTGACAACTTTCATGAGGATTTTGGTTAGGGTTTTATTAGAAGATTCAGCCTGACCATTGGCCTCATGGATAATAAGGTGATGAGAAACTAAGTTTGATACCAAAGTTGTCACAAAGGTCTTGTAACAACTTGTTTTTAAAAGATTTACCATTATCTGTTATTAGGCGATGAGGAATACCAAAACGATGTGATAATGTGATGGTTAATGAATTTGACAATTTTTTCCTTTTTGATCGAAACGAGTGGAATGGCCTCCACCCATTTTGTGTAATATTCGGTGGCTGTGATTATCCATCGGTGACGTTGTGAAGAGGATGGGTGAATCTCACCAATAAGGTCTAAACCCCATTGTGAGAAAGGCCAAAGATCTCGTGCGACCTGCAGCGGATGGCTAGGAGTATGTTGAAGGTTAGCATGTTGTTGACACATAACACAACGCTTAACATATTCGAAAGCAGTCGTTATCGAGAGTAGGCCAATAATAACCAAGGCGAAGGATTCATTTAGCCACAGCAAGGCCACTAAAATGTCCACCACAAATACCGTCATGGACCTGTTGGATGGTATGGGTGACCTCCACGCCGGTGAGACATCGAAGGAGGATGCCATCAAAGCCACGTTTATAAAGGAGTCCCCCCATAACTACATAACGAGAAACGTGTTTAAGAAAAGTGCGTTTACCAGTACTAGTAAGGTCGATGGGAGAACAGAGGTTGTAAGGTAGTCGTGAAATTGGTGATACCAAGTATCCCGTGAATTAGCAGACATACGTATTTATCATACAAACAACCGGGTTGAAGTAGATGGGGCAAAAAGTTGTTGACCATGACGAATAATTCAGAGTCATTGATGAAGCTGGAATTTGCGAGGCTAAGCAAGCCATAGTATCCACAAATTTGTTAGTGGAGCGGGGAATGGTTTGGATAGAATAGTGAGTAAATAAGGCTAGAAGTGAGTCCACGTAGTATTTGTACTTTTGAAGTTCCTCATTTTTCATTGGTAGATGCCCATAACTTGATTGACTACCAATCGAGAGTCGCCAAAAATATTGATAGATTTGATACCTAAGTGTAGCGCAACCTGGAGACCCAGAACAAGGGCCTCGTATTCCGTTGTATTATTAGTGCAAGGGAAATCGAGTCGGAATGAAAGAGGCATAGGCTCAAGGTCGAGAGGAATAAGAACAACGCGGCTCCTCCACCGCGTTGGCATTTGGATCCATCAAGAAGAGAGTCATTGATACGACTCCTCCCGAGTGAAAGAGTGGCGATGAGTTCGTTGGGAATGTAAAATTGGTAAATTGTTCTGTAAAGGGGCTTCCGCAAGTTGGTCTGCGATGGTTTGTCCTTTGATTGATTTCTGGTGGACGAACTCAAGGTCGAGGTCGGCGAGGAGCATGAGCCATCGGGCGATGCGTTGGTTTAGATGAGGTTTGGCATACATGTAATGGATGGGGTCTGTGTTGGTGATGACGAAAGTTTTGTGATTCAGAAGGTAGTGTCGGAGCTTGGTAGCCACGAATGATAGGGCTAGGCACAACTTTTCTACATGTGTATACCTAGTCTCATAATCCACCAAAGTACGACTTATATAATAAACGGCTTGTTCTCGATTTTCAGAGTCACGATGTGCAAGCATGGCCCCTACAGCGTGGTCAGTGGCGGAAAGGTAAAGGTAGAAAGGGCGGTCATCTTGAGGTGGGATAAGCACGGGTGGCTGCAAGAGATAAGTTTTGAGAGCTTCAAAGGCTTGGTGGCACTCTTCACTCCATTGAAATTCAATGTCCTTTTTAAGGAGGTGATGGAAAGGTTGACATCGATCCGAGAGTTGGGAGATGAAACGTCGGATAGATTGTAACTTACCTTGTAAGCTACGCAATTGTTTGAGATTAGTAGGTGGGGGCATTTCTATGATAGCTTTGACTTTAGATGGATCGACCTCAATGCCACGCAAAGAGACGATAAAACCAAGAAGCTTTCCCGAAAGGACACCAAAGACACATTTCTTTGGTTGAAGACGGACAGAATATTGTAACAAAGCATCAAAATAATGGTTAAAACATCGAGATGTTCACCGCGATGTTTAGACTTGCCAAGAAGATCATCGACGTAATCTTCAAGGATAGTGTGCATAATGTCATGAAAAAATGTAGGTCATAGCCCGCCGATAGGTCGCACCAAAGATTCTTAAGGCCAAATGGCATTACACGGCAATGTAAGGTTCCCAAGGAGTTATGAAGGTAGTTTTGTGTTGATCGGCAGGGCAACCAAAATTTGGTCAGATCCTCGAAAAGCCATCCATGAGAGAAAGCATTTCATGACTCGCAAAGTGAGCTCAACAAGGTGATCAATACTGGGAGGGGGAAGTCATCCTTAGGGCAAGCGAGGTTAAGATCCCGGAAATCCGTGCATATCCGAAGTCCCCCCGTCGCTTTAGTGACAGGTACGATGTTAGAAATCCATTGAGGATAGTCAATAGGCAAGATGAAGGAAACAGAAAGAAGTCATTGAAGCTCTTCTTTGACCAAGAGGGCAATGCGTGGATGCATTTTTCTCAGTTTTTGTTTGACTGGTTTGGAATCGGGGTTTAGAGTGATGTTATGGATGGCAATGGTAGGATCAATTCCTGGCATGTCAGCGTAGGACCAAGCGAAAGCTTGGTTGTGAGCACGGAGGAAAGTAGTAAAGGTGACTTGTTCTGATGCGTTAAGGGATTGTCCGATCTTCACAATGTGAGGATCCTCCTCCGTGTGGATGTTGATTTCTATAGTAGATTCATTCAGCATGGTTTGGGTTTCCGATGGTAAGGCTCGTTGAATATAAGAGTCATCCGCGCCAAGGTAAGTGAGGATGGAGTCATCATCCTGACACTCAACAACATTAATCAAAGGTGAATCCTCTTCGATCATGTCTGGATACAGAAGGGGAAGAGAAGATGGGTCCTCATTATCGCGTTGATAAGTGAGAGGACCTATGAAGATAGCATTTATGAAAAAAAAAAGTTAGGAGGGATAGATTCAGGGTCTATAGATTCTGTGGGTGATGATGGCAAAGTGGGTGATGATGGTTTGGTAGGGGTGACGCATCTTCTTCCGTAAGACAACCGACACGAGGTGTCTCCCGATGTAGTGTTTCAGAAAACCGAGACCACTACGATCATTATGTTTCGTGTGGTGATGGGGATGAGTGTATGTCGGCCTTGTTCATAAAGACCAAAACCAAAGCCTTTCCAAGCACAATGAGTCAAGAAGGTGAGGGCGGAAACGACGATTTGTCAAGTATTGAAAATCGGATCGAAGGGAACCACACCAAGAGGAGGTTGGGGTAATGGAGGATGCGCCAACACCCCCATACGTTAGGTTGGTGCGGCAATGGGGTGGTCCGTAAGAGATTACCTCCCCACGCGACGGCCGTAGGTGGGATGTGCATGTAATTGTCCGTACTCCGCGGGTAGGGAAAGAACTAACATTATATAGCGGTACTCCCCTCAAACATAAGGCGTTGAAAAACATCTACTAAGGGGCCTGAGGTTGGGATGTTAGCTCGGGAAGGGAAGTGGTTTTTGCGATGGTGGTTTCATCACCAAGGCGAAGGCGCGGTTGAGGTGGATGGTTGAGGTACATTCAAGAGGATGGTGGGTTGAATGTATGGGTGTCTTGATTGGTATAAGCACATCGTTAGGGCGGTATAACATATTGCAGGTTTTAAAGGGGGGAGGATCAGCTTTTACGGTGTAGGACTTCCCCTCGTACTCAAATTTTATGCATCTATGTAATGTTGAGGGAACGCATCCCATGGCCCGGATCCAAGGACGACCCAGCAATATATTATATTAGAACTCTCCCTCAAGGACATAGAAGAGTTCGGGTAAAGTACGTGGTCCTACCCGAATGTTGAGGATCACGGTGCCTAAGGTAGAGGTAATAATATCATCAATGACCGCAACATGATGGGGTTGGCACACATGTAGCTAGAAGGGATATTCATTTGTTGAAAATATTTTGAAGAGATGATGTTTAGGCTAGCACCCCCGTCAATCATAACACGACGTACACGAATGTCCCGGACGTAAGCTGAGATGAACAGGGCAGGGTCAGGATCTTCTGTACCAAAATCGACAATTTCATCTTCAGAGAAACTGATCGCAGCAGCACTTGCAGGGTACAGAGACGAAGTGGTCAGTGGTGGGTTGTTTGGTGAGAGAGGCAACGTGATTGGGTGTTAGAATGGAGGCAACGGGCAGGGTTTCATTAGGTAAGACCTCGATCCCCTGAAGAATTTCAACGAGAGCTTGTCGATGAGATTCAGAAGTCTGAATGAGATCATATAGTGTCATTTTTACGGGTGATTGGTGAAGTTGTTTGATCATGGCTCGATGGGCAGCTCCATTAGAGATGGGGTAAGTGGGTCCACGAATAACCACTTTGGGTGGTGGTGCAATCGGGATGCTGGACGGAGAAGGAGAGGACGCAGGTGTGCTTTCTTTCGCTTTCTCATTGTTTTTCTCGCGCCGAGTAAAGCAACACTAATCATATTAATCTCATAGACCGAGATGAAGAAGATGATTGGGATAAATCATGGTCTTCAAGAGGTGGGGTCAGTAATAATGACAGATCTTGGTGAGGCGGGGACAGATGGTATAGAGAGGGAATGGAAACTAAAGGTCTCCCCTTCGTAAGTTGTCTTTCTTAACCTTTCTATCCGGGAGAGGTGATCGACGAAGGATGGTTTTTAAAGCTTTGCATCCCTCCACATCATGTCCCGGTGTGTGCGGTGATAAGCGCAGATCTTAGACTCATCATAACCTATAGGTCGAGGTTTAGACGGGTCATAAGGTCTAAGTGGGGGTAGGGAAATGTCGCATTCTCTACTAACATAGCAAGGATTTTGGCGTAAGATCCTTTAAGTGGGTCAAAATCAGAAGAGGATGAGGGTATTGATTGCATGGGTTTTGGTAATGTTTGGGCGTGGTTGGTTCGTATGGGTGGTGGTTTAGCCGAGGGGTGTTGACACGTGTTTTTCACTAAACGTGGTTTCTTTGGCGCAGAAAGCTATATCGATGATGAGGCCACAGATGGTGTGGTATCAGAAAACAACCACGGGGAAATAGGAGTGACCGAAAACAAATCTTTTGATGATGGAATTTGTTTAGGGTTGATAGGTGGACAGGATACGCGGAGTGATAATGTTGATATACCCTTTGATCCCTGTATGGGTGCAGAAGGCGTAGGTCGTTTTGAAGAAAACGCAGGAGGTATGATATATTGGTGCAAGGTGGAAGGATGAGGTCCCAATATGGAAGGTAGGTATGACGATGATGGTTTTGATTGTGATAGAGGCACGGGTTGAGTGTATCTCCTAAGTGGCGGGGCGGCTTTATTCTTGGACAAATCTAGTCGCTTAGGCGGGTGTGTTAGACTGGGTATTGGCGAGGTCCCAAGTGTAGGGGAAGATTTGGTTAGGTTGATAGAGGTGGATGGGATATTGAGTATAGATACGGGGGGTGAGAGTGAGGACATAGGCATTTTGAGTTTCTGTAAACACTTCGGGTATATGGTAGAGGTATCGGGATCGGTCATCTGCATTTGAGTAGAATAGGGAGTACTCAAACGTTCCCATAAGATTCGTCTATCTTCTGGAGAATGACAGTCTTCAGGTTTGAATTGTAAATTTTGTACGGAAGAAAGGTGGGTTGTGATTCCGGTCCACTGTGGGTGTGATACAGGGGGTAAACGAGGCACTGTATCAATAGATGTCAAGAGGTCAACCGGTCGTTGAAAAGATTTAGGCGATGAAGAACTAATAGGTAAGAGGGCATGTTCGAGAGGATCCGTCATGGTTAAAGAATTTGGTGATGTCGGTGCAAGAGATTCCTCATCTAAGGATGTCAAAAGGAGTGAGTGATCTCCCTCTTGTGCAGCAAGAGGGGTAGAAGGGGAAATCTGGGAAATAGATAGGTTAGATAACATCCGTTCGCAATCTTGTAGGGATGTGGTATAAGAAGACTCATCGATGGGAAGAGAAGTCTGGGCAGTTAACTCCTTTATGGGTAAAGGAATGATTTCGCTTTGGTTCGATGGTGGTAAAGGAGGTTCGGGCTCCTGTGTTAGTGAAGAGGCTTGATTCAAAATTTTCTCGATAGAGGCTTTGGGCTGGGTATCAAAGATCGCATGGATCTCATGAACACTCTCCTGGCTAAGATATCCTGGTTTACGTTGCTGTTGGAAGAGTGATTCGGGAATGGTTTGTTAAAGATTTTCAAATTTTGGTTGGCAGGGGCATTAGGATTATCGAGGGTTATATCCCCTGCATCAACCATTTCCTGCACTATGTTTTTCAACATCTTGCAGCTTTCATGACCGTGTCCTTCACGGTGGAAGTTACAGAAGTCATTTTCTTTGTACCAGGAAGGTATGGCGCGAGTGGAATCAAACCCGGAATGAGGTTTAACAGGAGGTAATGTAATGGCTCCTGCTTTGAGCAATTTTTCCAATATCACACCATATGTTTCTCCCAAGGGAGTGTAGTTGATGGGCTCGGCTTTGTACTTATAGGTGGTTTTTGGTGGAGTATTGGACGGCGCTTGAGATTTGACCATCACCGCGTGGACAGCTCCTTTTGATTTAGAAGAAGTGGACGCGTGAGGAGTGGTGGTATTTGGTTTATTGGTAGAATCAGGAGTTCGGAAATTGGGGTTTTTGTTACGCAACCGCAATTTCTCTTCCTCTAAGGCTCGAATCTCTAGTTTTCGAGCCATAGTAAAGGCTTCATCGAATGTATGGAAAGTTTGAATTTGGAGAGTAGGAGAAATGTGCTTAGCACATGCCCGCGTGAAAAGTTCGATAAGTTCAGTCTGAGGCAAGGCATATGTAAGTTGGTTGATAAGGCCGCGCCATCGTCCGACGAAATCTGCGATAGATTCGTCTTCGAATTGTCGAATGGCATAAAGGTCGGTGATGGATACTTTCTTAGCAATGTTAATGGAGAAGTGATCCAAGAAAGATTGGGCTAGTTGGTTAAAAGAGAAGATTGAGTGCTGGGTTAAAGCACTGTACCACTCCAAGGCAGGTCCTGATAAGGACATGGGAAAGGTGCGGAGTAACAAGGCATCATCATGGGCAATCAAATAACAAGCATGTCTAAATGATCGCAAGTGTTGTTGAGGATCCTCTTTACTATTAAAACGAGTAAATTTTGGCAACTCCCATTGAGGAGGATATGAATGAAGGGGGACAGAAGGGTGAATGGGCTCCCGACAAACTTGCTCGTATGTCAAGGCGCTACGACTTCCCAAACAGAAGCCTCCAGGTTTTGCATTTTGTCCATCATTTGTTTAATTAGATCAGTAGTTGGATGAGATGATGGTGTGGTTGTGGTAAACGGAGGCAAATTGGGCCAAGGACCACCGCTAGACCCTGGTGGGGTTAATTGTTGATAAGGTGTGGAGGATGAATATGTTGAGGCAACCGAATAGGGATGTCCCATATAGGATGTTGAGGTCACTGGATACGTGTATGGGAATGAAAAGGTAGGTGGAGCTTGAGAAGGAAAGCTCGTGTGGATAGGTGGCAGAGAGCAAGTCATGAACGGAGCAGTCTGCAAGAGAGATGAGGTAGGGGCAGTCGGCGGTAATGATATGTGGGGTCCGAGGTTAACCAACGGAAAGCCAATCTGAGTCGTATGAACCTCTGAAGCCGTCGGATTGGGAGACGGGGCTAGAGATGCAGGAAGCAAGGCGGTATTATCAGGTGGAGTGGGAGCTAAATGAGCAGCTATACTAATAGGCATACCAACAAGGAGCTGACCATCAGGCATACGGTCAGGGGTATGAGACAAATAGTATTGTACAGCGCTAGAATTAGCATCCAGAAACTTGGCAAAGTCCTTATCTCCCACAGGAATTTTAGGAACCTCGCTGGTATCCGTAGGATTCCCCACAGAATGTGAAGGGGGTGATTCAGGCAAAGAAACAGAGCAAGCATGTGAAACCATGGCGGCGGCTTGCTTTCGAGTGATAACAACCATGGACAGGAGTTCACAGTAGGGTTTCAATCTGTCAGGAATAGAAACAAACTCAGACTGGTAAAATTGGTAGGTTGTTGGTTTGTCAGGAATTGGAAAAGACAGTAACCGATATCGGTCTAGTAACCGATGTCGGTTATACTATAGCCGACGTCGGTCAGGTAACCGATGTCGGTGTAAGAAGTCTGGGCTAACAAGATATAAAAAGGCTGCTAATTTGATTTTTAACAACGTTTAGTATACTTGTCCAATTATTGATCACAGAAGACAGAGTATGAGAAAGAAAATAGAACTAAAAACAAGCAAGATGCACACGCAAATCCAGAGATTAACCCTAGGGTTAATTTTAATTATCGTGGGCTTATGCCTTTAGACGTAGAATGATGTCAGAATCCTAAACAAGAGACTTAGGGGAAATGTCAAGTTGTTTTGGCTTATAAGGTTACCTCAATCGGGCGGAGGAATACCGCGGAAAAAGGGGGATGTTTGAGCTGTTGTGTTAATTGTGAAGTGATTCGTATATGTGTTGTGCAGTTGAATGTAAGATTAATTTCCTGTCAATACCGTGGATATCACCCCCACGTGTACGACCTGTTACTTAATCTACGTTCACTAGAATTGAAAAACAACAAGCAGGAATGCAATGCACGTGTTTTAAACCCAAATCAAAAATTATGTTCGATGAAGCAAGAGAGATGACTTTCACTAATGCGAAACTAGGAAAGCAAGACAAATTCTTTACAAAATATATAACAAAAGCAGCAACAACAAGTATGCTTCCTAAAATGAAAATAAGCAAGAGAAACAGAAACCCAAGATGGGTCCCACCGGGCGTGCCAAAATGTTTCACTCGGAATGTTTCATTCCTTTTAGAAATAGATAAGGGTTGGGGCTAGGAGGAATACCTGTAGAATGTCGAGATGATGTGCGCGTACCGTAGAGAAAGATCAGGCTGACTGCGAAGAACTCCTTTTTGTCTTGGAAGGACTACCTGCAAATAAGAACACAAGACCACAAGATTTTAATTAGACAATAAATGAGGAAACCGCCTTGGGCCCAGAAATATAAAACTTCCTTTCAAGGTGGTCCGGCCTCGCTAATATGAATTAACACAAAAGACTATAAGATATCAATTAAATTGCTTTGTTGAACCGGGTAGGGAAAGGTGGTTATTGGTTATATCAAGATAACCGATGGCGGTTATCGATAACCGATGGCGGTTACTGATGACCGATATCGGTAGAGTCTAGGATCTGAAGGTTAGTTGTTTTGTGGGGTGGTGGTGTTATTTGGTAGTTGTGTTATTCAGTAGGGTCAGTATATAGGTAATATTAGGAAATAGGTGATGAGATCTAGATGAATGATAGTTAGATGCAATGACACGTTGGGTAGTGGATCCAAGAATGGATTTGTGAGGACTTATGATTCAAAAAGTCGAAGAAATGTTATTAAAGAGTACATGCAAGAAGTAGCTTACCGATTATTCGCGGAGATGCAAGTCCAAGAGCTCGATGGCAAAGGCGTAATCGAGGTAGGATGGTCCGGCACACAGCAGATCAAATCAGCCGAGTATCACACAGTGGCTCGTATCCAGTTGCAATCCCGGGCTTGCTCTCCTTGCCGCTAACTCTCCTGTCTCTTCACTTGTCTCGCTCGTCACCAAGTAAAGATCGGTTTTTTTCGATCGCTCCCGATGCTCTTTCTTGATTCAAAGAATCCTTTTCTCTGATCCAAAAATGAAATTCCGATCCTTTGTTTTTGGTTTGGGGAGGCCATTTACAGGGAACCGATGGTGGTTACGTAACCGACGGCGGTCGAGTAGTAGAACCGGCATCGGTGAAGGGAAAAAGTAGGCTATTTTTAGTAAAACAGCCCACCTTCCCCGCTTTTCTCCCGAGAGATTAGTCATGGGCTTGGTCAAGTGACTAGAAGGTCGGTTTTAGGTGCGAGAAAGGGGTCCTTAGTCATGGGTGTAGGTGTAGACCAAGTTTTAGGTTTTAATTAGGTTAGTTTAGGATTAGGGCTAGGTCATGATGAGGTGGCAAAATGAGGTGGCAGGTGAGGTGATGGGGATTTATCAATTACAAGGTATTGAAAAGAAGATCCCCAACAACACATCCATGCCTTCTGTCATGCATCCTATCTAATAGCCCATGATCAAGATCTAATGGTGAGGACCTTTCTTATGTCCCTTTCCAGTCCCACCTTAGAATGGTACAACAACATTCTATAACACTCCCTATTCTCTTTCTTATGTCCCTTTCAGTCCCACCTTAGAATACAACTTTTCTATAGATCATTCTTTTCCATCAACATACTTTTCCATCAACATAGCCTGCAAGGTCATCATTAATGAGATGTATGCCATTAGAAAATTTGAGGATGAATCCATTTTGGATTTCATCTCCCATTGGAGGGCCTTCACCGATAAACTATCCTTTATGCTACCATAGCCAAAGTTAATCAAAATATTTTATCGTGCATGTGCCAAACATATTTCTTCCACTTTGCAAATTCAATGATTTCAAAACTTTGATGAAGCTTTTACCATGTCCTGTAAATTAGAATCGTGAGCTTTATAGGATGGTCGTGTATAGCTTCATTCGTAGAAACCTGAAGTGGAGTTCCCATCCAAATCATTTCCCAAATTAGATAAGTCCAAAACAACTTCTAATGCCGTGTGGTCAAGTATTCTCCTAAATAAAATCTCACTCCTAAATGCATTCATCAATAACGTAGCTATATACCCATAGTAGAGACTTATGGCACCGTTTTTGATAAATTTCTTACATCGAACATAATATCACTTCCACCAATTCGACCCATCAACATATCGATATCAAAACCCATTTGGTATTGGGATAATGATTATAACAAATACCATAGGGTCAACGGGCATGAAATTGAAAGGTTCCGCACTTTCCACAATGTGCTTCAAGACTTAATTGATAAGGGTGACCTTCACTTAGATAATCCTAATGCACCTCCAAATCAAAATATTGACATATTTAAAAACCCTTCCCAAGTTACCCTCCATCTTTCGATCAACAAAAAAATAGTGTCCACACTATTAATACAATAACAAAAAATTGAGCCTATCCCTCAACCCACCTTGTCACTTAGAAAAATAAAATCTATAGAATAAACACTAGTAACCAATGAGCCTAAAATTATGACTATAGAGTCTCCCTCTGTTGAAACCATCACTCAAACCCTTTCTCTATCCCTTACACTTACTAAATCAACTTTGCCGAATCAACACTAGGAACTAACAATCTTAAGATTATCGAACCCCCGCTTGTTACTAAAACTATTCCTATGCCCTCATCACATACCACTATTGAGCCTATGCCCACATCCTCTAGTACAGTCATATCTCCACTTGCATCTAGATTTGCAAACATAACTATGATACCTCTTGAAACATTCTTAGCACAACCACCTCTGCCTAAGCCAACCATGGGTGCTAGTCATCCTTAGTCCATGAAAATAAATGATCAAAATCCTACAATTCATTTTGACTACCTTAAACGGATCATCTAAAATCCTCTTCTTTCAATAGCATTATATTCAACAAATACACCTAGTTGATCCAAAACCTCAAAAGGGCCTAACAAATAGGGCATCGTTCAAGCTTTCCAAATCCCTTATTATGAAAAAACATATCATTTCCATGGCCCTCCCCTTCTCATCCACCTCCTCCTACAAGGGGCATTCCCACTTTTGGATACTCTCTTGTCATGGAGAGACCAAGGCCTAAGAAACCTTCTAACCAAGACATTATTTGAGATTTTAAAGGCCCTTATTATGTCCCTCCTAAACAAGATTCGCTGAATAGTCCTCATTCTCTCATACCGGTTAATCATCCCATTATTATAGGGGAAAATCCCATTCACCAAGCTTCCACAAAAAGTCCATACTTTACATCTATTACTCCATAAAGGGCCACCACACTTGACCCTTTCCTTCCATCTCTGCACCACTCTACTATTTTTCTTAGTTGCCACCTATACATGAGCCTTCTCCTCCATCTGTTATAACAACTAGAAAGCATCCATGACAAGCAAATAAACAACACATAACTAAACAAGGTACCTCACCTCTATGTAAGAAGGCCTATCCCCATTTCCATCTACATCTAGAACTAAAGGGCATTACACCACTATCTTAGGTGACCTCTTAGAAAAATCACACATCACATTACCACCACCCAAGTTATTTGATCATCATGGGTGGAAGCATTCTGGTATGACTTTAATTCCTTCTATGATTACCATAGAACACGAGGCCACTTTGTAGATGATTACAGAGCCTTTCATCATAAATTTCAAAATATTGGAATTTCGTTCTTCGTTCCTTCACAATTAGGCACAATAACAACATCAACATCATCAACACCTAAAGCATCTATTCAAATAACATCTACCCTTCGAGTCGATGTCATCCACATCACCACCTTCTTACAAAATTACGACAAGGAATCATCTTAACCTAAGAGAGATAAGACCTCTGTTGCTATACCTCTAACTCTCGAGTTATCACCTACATCTGATAAACCTAAAATATCCATTTCTTTGGCTCTTAATGAGTCCAATCAAACACCACCATCAAAATATAAAATTTCTATACAAGTAGTAACACCACCTTCCACTTCTTTTTTTGTCAAATAATGTGAATATGTAAGAGAAAAAACAAATAAGTTAAGGGTGATGAGGAATACCGTGAACTAAAGTGGAAGGTAGAGTACGCGCATTCGATTTCTTGATCCAATGCTCATTACACCGTGAATACAAAACAAGACCACAAGAGGATATTAAAAAATATATGTCGTGGAATGCCTAACATATGCTATATCTGGGAAGTTTGATACTCCTGGATGGTCTGTCAATCCACTGTTTAAAATAACTTAATGTAAGAAATGATATAAACCAATAATGTCCTACTATAGTTGATATGATTTAGGTGTCTCATTCAAGTACAATAAAAAAATATAATCTAGTAGGATAAGTTATGATCAGATATGGAGGTGAGATAGGTACATAAGGTGGTTGGGACAGTTTAGGGTAAAGCTTTAGGTGATTTGGGTTGTTTGGATGAAAGGTATGAGGATTCTATTACAGGGAAAGTTATTCCGCACATAGAGACCGACATCGAGTCTTTTATGAACAATGTTGGTTGAGAGGAGGTCAACAATGGTTTGGCTTAACCGGTGTCGATAGGGTAATCGACGATGGTTTAGGTGACCGGCATCGGTTAAGGTGGGAAATCTTAGGTTTACTAAAAATGAAAGATGTTGGCAATCTTTTACGCCACTCTATCCATTCTCATGGATCAAAACGGAATGTTGCACTTAGATAAGTGGGAATATGGTTAGATGAAAAATAGGCATGTCATTTTAGGGTTGAACTAAGTCTAAGTTAATTAAGGTAGGTAGGACTAAGTATTAGTTAGTTATGGTGAGTGGATATTGAGTCCTAGTAAAATGGAAACATACTAAGAATAGGTTTACAATGATTTTTCTAAGTGAGGTGGTGGGGTGAGGTGGAAATTAGTTTAATTAAGGTAATTAAATAATGAATATTGTGATCATGGGCATTAATTTAACTGTGGTTAATTAAATTTCTATACATGTGGGGTAAGGGGGGAGTGTAACCTAAATTTGGTGTCTACATTTTTCCCCTTTTTTCGCTTATCTTGTATTAGTAAATGATGTTGAGAAAATCATGAAGTAAATGCCACATGTCTGGGTGAAGGTGATCCCCCTAAAACCAAGAACTAATTAGGTGTAATACATAATTGGTGTGTGGGTTGATAAATGTGTAATAGGTGGAAGTGAAGGTAGGTGGGGAAGGGCAATGGTCAACTTGGGTAATAGGTTATAGGCCAACGTCCAAAATCAGGTAATGGGTAATGAAAATCAAATGCATGCACATGTATAGATTGCAACGTAGTACCAAATTGAATAGCTTTTAAAATATACATTGTCTAATGTTGATAGGTTTATCCAAACAAGGGTGAAGTGATTCAGGTATCCAAGGTATATGATATGGTCTAGAAACACAATGTAGGTCAGGTGCAGGAACGTTTAGGTATGTTCTGTACACCAAAGGTTTTGGTTGAGATAAATGACATAGAAATATAAAAGGTATGGTTATTGGGATAAAAACATAGGTAATGAGAATCACAAGGTATAACAAGTACATAAGGTCAATGGTCACACAAAGTAGGTAAAGTTCAGGAAAATGGGTCATAGAATGGGTAAGGCCAAGGTATAGGTAAAATAACAAATCCCAAGATGAAACTAAGGAAATGTAGGGGTAGTTTAGGCTTGTAGGTTGTTATCCCGTAAAATTGACAAGGGAAATTTTACCGATAACCATATCGAAACTTTGTTCCGATCCCTCATTAGGGATCCCTTGCGTTCGAAACATTGCAAAATCCCTTCCCGGGAAATCTGGTTTTTCGAACTTAGTCTTTTTGGTCTTTTTGGCTGGGCGCATGGAATTACTATGTAACACCAACTTTTGGTGCACCCCCTTTAAAGCCTTTGGCGCATATTTTTCAGTGTCAACACACCTTTTGGTGCACCTTGTATGTTGAGTCTTCTGCGTGCGCCAAGGCGCATGCGCCTTCATGTTAGCACAACTTTTGTTGCGCCACTTTTTGGTGTGCCAAAGGGCACACATAATCTAATGACAACACAAATTTTGGTGCGCCAAAGGCACGCTTAGTTTCATGCTGGCAAATGCTTTGGTGCGCCAAAGGGCGCATGCTTTCCCATGTCGACAGCAACTTTCATGCGCCCTTTACAAAGTGGGTGGCGCATTTATGACTAGTTCACCTATATATATATGGTTTTTGCGCGCCCAAAATGTCATTTTCACTAGTCACAGAGCACGTGATTTCTTTTCTCTGAGCCTGTCAGCCCCTGCCTCGTCGTTTTCAACGCCTTGTGGACCCGTTGCAAGTTTTTGCTATTTATCCAGGTAAGAGGTTCCTCTCCCTCTCGTGTGTTTTACGTTTTTGGTTCTTGGTGTGCTTGTGGTCTGGTTGTGGTTTGGAAGTATTGAAATATCAAAATGTTGGTCTAGCCTCCTCCTTTTGCTATCTTCCCATATCCCTCTCCCTCTGTCCAGATCTGCTAATAGGGGAGCTTGTCTAAAAAACATGGTTTTATTTCCTTTTTGATGAGCCGTTTCATTGCCCAACTAAACCTGCAAAGAACGAGAGAAAGGAATGGAGAAAAAGAAGACCGTTTTTCCCTTTGGCGCATCTGTCCCACTTGCAACATGAATAAAACCCATGCCAATGGCGCACCCATCACGCCTGTTGCATCATAAACTTCTGCGCCCTCAAGGCGCGCCTCCTCCATATGCTACAAACACTAGCCTTGCGCCCTCTTTGGCGCATCAACCTTCCTTGTTGCATCGCATATCTATGCGCCCCCTCGGCGCACCCTGCATCTGCGCAACATTAGCTTTATCCATGCTAAGTACAAAGCTTTGAAAGCGCAAGCGCATTCCCCATTACAGCTGCATCATGTTGTGTAAACCCTTTGTGCGCCGCGCCAAACTACCTTGGGCGCACCAAATGTTCATGCAACGTACAAAATCCATGCGCCTATTGGCGCATCCTGTCTCTATGCAACACGATGTTTTCATGCGCCCTTTTGTAAAATGCATCCTGCAGTATTCATGCGCCATGCGCCTTTGGCACCAGTTTAACCCTTGCAACACACTTTCCCCGTGCGCCTTACCTATTTAGCCCTGTAAGCTGCAGCTTTCATGCGCCATGCGCCCTGAGTCTCAAAATCTCTAACTCTTTCTTCTGCTAACATTTCAATGGAAGATCAAATGGCTAATACAACCTTTTTGGATTGGGTCTCGCTTCTTCTTCATGCAGATCAGCAACTGAGTTCGAAAGAACATATGTCTACATCCAGCAAGAGACCCACCAAATCCAAAGGAAAGGCCAAACTTACAGAAGAAGAGATGAAATATAAATATCAAAGGGTCAGGATGCCCGAGTCCCAGGCCGAGTGTAGCATGGACGTCAGAGACTCAGAATTGGGGCATATTGATATGGAGGAATTCTGGGCTAGAACTCAGAAAGTCACAAGGAGTCCATGGATGGACAAACTGATAGGCAGTGCCCTGCACTTCACCGGTGGAATCCCAGTCAGCGCCGTCAACAATGAATTCTTGATGGTGATTGCCCAATGTTACAACAAAGACACAAGGTGTGTCGTAAACAACAAGGGCGAGGTAGTCATTAACCTCACTACCCGTCACTTTGAGGAATACTCGGCATACCCCACCACCGGCACTTTGTGGCCGTCAGTCAAGTAGATTGCATTAAGGCATGGGATGACAATGCAGATCAGTGTATGCAACTAATGAATGAAGTTTACTTGAAAAACAAAAAGGTAGTAACCCGGTGGCCCCAAATCATCCACCGCAGCGACTTCTCAGAGGAGCTCAGCGACACCATTATGTTCCTGAGCAGGGTCTTCGGGCTTTCTGATGCCCATTATTTCCATAAATGGATCGTTGCGGTACTTAGAGACCATGAACAAGAATATTCACGATCGGCGCTTTCACTGGGAGAAATTATAAAGCGACAATATCTCGAGCAACTACAACAATTTAGCACAACGGGGACATTCCATATGAACTCCTACGTGGTCTACGCTGCAGCATCAGAGAGGGACTATCCAGGCCTGACGTGGAGTGGAGTTTGGCCTCAGGTCAAGATATACGAGTACTACCCGGAATTGAGGCTGGAGAATAGCATCTCCCAATTCACAAAAATTAACGATGTGTTTTTCTATCACATCATCTGCCTATTAAGTCCGAATATGACTTATGGTCGCACGACCAAAAGCATAAGTAGAGCCAGCGAGAAATGGGGGCCTTGTTCACCCGGTTTCCCACATTCACCTATTTAAGGGCTGCCAACTTTTAGGAGAGCCAACCGGAGCTACCAAGGTATCTTGGGCCTAAAGCGATTTCTTTGAGGTGTCAAGGTAGCTAATCACATACCACGAGAAATGCTTGAAAAGAAAGAAGGGTGGAACTCCTTTCCCCCTCACAGTAGGTCGATACACATGCTCTACCCACCATAAGGTGAAGGAAATGTTCGCAGAGCTGGAGTTACTCAATTTGAAACATGACTTCCCAGCCAGGCCTACCTTTGACCCAAGGAGCTATTTGCCAAGGGTGAAACTTGATCCAATCCACGTCCCTCAGATCGAGGACATTTACATTGACGTCATCCATGAGGTGGAGCTCAGGAGAAAGGATCATTCTCGCCTAGCATTGGCAGAAATCATCCAATACGGGATAGCCATTGTCCCCAAAGGCTTCCAAACTACGGAAGATGAAGTAGACAAGGTATATACTGACACAGATGGGGACAATTGGCCCTTTCCGGCCATTGATAGAACTAAGGCCCCTCAGACAATTGAGGAGAGGGTCAAGGAGACTTTGCGTAGGACAGAACATTGGTGCCGGATGAACGGACTAATCTACCTCGGGGTTGATTTCACAACCTCCCCGTTGGGTAACGCACCTCCACGGTCCAAACAGCAGCCTAAAGGCAAGGGCAAAGGCGTAGAAGGTGAATCCAGCGCCATTCAGGAAGAAGCCCCTGAGAGTCCTCCTTCCGCGGCACCCGAGCAGGTAATAACTCTGGCTTCGCCAGAGAAAGAAGCAGAAGAGGAAGTTCCAATAGGCCCATCCACTCAGGATGTCGGCATTGCTACAACAACCGAGGTCCCTTCCGTCCCTTCTTCTTCTCTTCCTTCCCCTCCTCGAGTGACTCAAGCGACCATCCCTTTGGTCGTGTCCTCTTCCCCTTCTTCTACTATTTCCCCGCCTCTTCATCTATCTTTTCTTCCCTCGTTGATCTGTCCTCCTCCATTTCTTCCCTCATCTCCGAGCTCCCTTCCCTTCCTATGTCTTCCGCAGCTGCAGTTTCCCTTCCTTCCATGGGCACTTCTTCGGCTATTCTCTCAATGCCACCGCCACGTGTCTCCACGTTTTTCCCCTCTTCTACTGCAGCTGCCCCCTCCTCTGTTTCCGGTCCTTCTACCATAGGTCCAGCTTGGATCTCTCAGCAGCTAAGTCAGCAAAAGAGGAAAGTTCCCATCACTCCGATGGACTTTTCCGTGATCCCATCTAAGGGGGTGAAGAAGCAGAAGCCTGTCACGCGCTTCTCTCAAAGTGTTGTAGGAGAAAGAGTTATGGAAATCGCATACCCCAATCCCCTCAAAGAGAAAAAGGATCTGTCTCCTACAGATTTTACTGTGACCCAAGTCACAATGGGGACATCTTCCGAAAGTCTTCAGGGGGAGGCTCTTTCTGCAGTTGACGCCCTCTGCAAGAAGCTTAAAGAGATAAAGGAAGAGAAAAGGAAACTGAAGGAGCAAAACAAATATCTGCTCCAAGCCTTACAGAAGATGGGTAGTGCGCCTCCCACAACTGCCACCGAGACTTCTGAGCTTCTCAGCCAGGAGAAAATTAATGAGCAGGGTATGGCCGTTTCCGCTTGGAGGAGCCAAATCCTCAAAGACAGTGAAAAAGTGATTGCCGAGTTCTCCGACTTGTACCTGAACATCAGTAAGGTGAATAAAGAGCTCCAAGCGTTAGCAGGGCCCATATCAGAAGAGCTGGAACATGCCAGATTGCAGCACGAGACCTTCCAACAAATGTTCGACTGTTCAGTCGAAGATCTGGTCAAGTTCGGCGTCTTCGGCCATCCAAGGGCCCTCAACAAAATCATGTCCACTCTGGACTACCGGGTGGATCAGCTAGAATTTATTCTAGAAAAGATTGACAAAGTCAAGGAAGAAGCCCTGGATGCGATGCACCAAATGGAACGGATTGTTCTTAATATGTCGCCAGGGTTACTTACTCCTTCCTTCACTTTAAGGAAAGCTGATGAAACCACCCGGATCTTCAAGGAGATCGCTTCTCAAGGAACGGGGCCAGAGGTCACATTTGACACAGAATCTATCAACAACCTGCTGGCCTGTAGGGACTTCATCGGGTTCCTCATTGAGGCAGAAAAGGACTATTCCAAACTCCCAGAGAAGCTCATAGATGAGCGGGAGACTTGTGAGGTGATAAGTGATAGGCACAAGGATCCTTCCCAGGATCAACTAGGGCCAATAATCAACAAGTTCATGGAATACCGCTCTCAGTTCCATATCTCGTCACCTGAGGAGCAACAAAAGCAGTCCACCCCCTTTTGGCCACAGGATGATGATGACGAATAGCTGCTGCTTCTTCTTCTTCTTCTTCTTCTTCTTCTTCTTCTCTTTCTCTTCTCCGTCTTTCTTTTTGGAAATATCTGGAGTGTGTTGATACAAATGATGATGTCATCCATGTTGCATCATGGGATGATGTCATCCATCAAGTTGTAAAAAGTCAACATGACTTTTAGATATTTTGTAAATATCTTTGTAAATAGTTGTTGGCTCCTTTTTGCCTTCTTTTCTCTTCTTCTTCTATATATACCCCAATACTTGTTGTATTGTGGGATGGATGGATATCTTTCAGATGAAAAATAGAAGTGAAGAAAAAAGACTTTGAGCTTTCTTGTAACAGAAGAAAACAATAATACAAATATTGAGACTTTGTGCTGAATAGTTGTGTTATGCATCAGACCTTTCTTATGTTAGATCTGTATGTGTTTATTCTGTTAGATTCATATCTACTTTTTTGTCATTTATTCATCATCAGTATTGCTTTGCTCGTTTATGCAAGTAGGTTTGGCTCTGTTTACTACCAATCCCAAAACATAAACCTTCTGACCTTTCTGCTTTGGAATTCATTTCTTTTCTTCCTTCGGACCTGCTCTTTCTTCATCCCCTCTTCCTTTCCTTTCTTTTTGCGGTTAGAAACACCCCTACTGGGATGAGATCCCAAACCCCCGAAGGTAGAATCTGTGAGACTTGCATAGATTCCTCTTTGGTAGAATAACAATAAACCGAGGCCACTTTCACGACTCAAAGAGGGGCTATGCCCCTGCTGTTGGCTCGTCTATCCATAGATCTGTCTGTGATAGATTTTGGACCAGCATAGGTATGGTTCAATAGGTGTTCATAATGATAAAAGGTGTGTGAGCACTAATGCTTGTAGGCAAAAACGAAGCTTAGCAAGGGAAAATAGCTATCGGGGTGAACGATGTTGGTTATATGGTGACTAACATTGGTTGGCTATGACACAAATATGATATGACGCGTACGTCGTCATGTTCAATTGGTGTTAAAAAGGAAAATTCCACTTTTTACGAAACAATTTTTCATTTGCCAATTGTAGAAAATGATAGAGGAGAGGTGGAAAGATGGAAAACAAAAAAATGAGATGGATATCTAAGTTAACGAGCCTCGTAGTGGGTGATTGGCATTTTGTGGGAGGGTCTCGCAAGATTGGTTTAATTAATTTCATTGTTATGAGAGTAAGGTATTGATTTGGACATGGTAGAGGTGGGTGAGGGTATGGGTGGGCCACTAGTATAGTGGTCAGATGTACCACCATGCCAATGGTACCGCGATGAGGTAGGATTTGACCCCGATCTTTCATGTGTGGTTGAAATAGGTTGTTAAATTTGGTTATGTTGAAAATTTGGGTTTAATTTCAATTTTTGAAATTTATGGGTAGAAATGAAGGAAATGAGGGATGGGAAGGTCCAATTTAGTTTAAATAGGTGTTTCACATGAGAATGTTTTAGCTTTTGGAATAGAGTTGCTTCTATCCTTTCATTCCTTTGAGAAACAAATAAGGGTTAGAGCTAGGAGGAATACCTATTGAATGTCGAGAGGGTGTGCGCGTACGTTAGAGAAAGATCAGATCGACTGTGAAGAACTCTCTTTTCTCTTGGAAGGACTACCTGCAAGTAAGAATACAAGACCACCAGATTTTAATTAGACAATAAATGAGGGAGCTGCCTTGGGCCCAGGAAATATAAAACTTCCTTTCGAAGGTGGTCAGTTCCCCTGCTAATATGAATTAACACAAATGATTGTAAAATCACAATTTAATTAGAAGACTCAGAGAGTATGGGAACTATTCTTGGGGAAATGTAGGGGTAGAGGAATGTAAGTTAGATGGAGAGTGTTACTAGCGGTGGATCTGGGAGTAGACTTGTAATTACTTGTGATTGAAATCCAATAAATATTATTAAAAGAACATATAAGACTTACTTATTAGTTCCCGATGAAAATGCAGTTCAAGGACCGTGATGCCAAAGGCAGGTTCGAGTAGGATGGTTTGACAATCCGAGATGAGCTATCTCCTCTCTTGATGCTTGGATGAGTGTCACTGGGCTCTGGTTATTCAGTTGCAGTCTTGGGCTTGATGTCCTTCTCTGCAAACTCCTCTCTTTCCTTCACTTGTCTCTGCTCAGCCAAGTAAATTCCAGATCCTTCCAATGACTTCTCCTTTAGATCAAATGAAAATCCAACCCTTTGTTTTTGGTTGGGAGTGGTCATTTACAGGGAACCGATGGCGGTTACATAACCGACGGTGGTCGAGTAGGAACCGGTATCGGTCAGGTCAAAGTGGGCTATTTTTAGTAAAATAGCCAGCTTTCCCTCCTTTTCTCCCAAGGGATTAGTTGCGGGCTTGGTCAAGTCATTATGAGGTTGGTTTTAGGTGCGGGTGAGGAGTAATTAGTTATGGGTGTGGATGTAGACCAAGTTATAGGTCTTAATTAGGTTAGTTTAGGGTTTGGACTAGGTCATGATGAGGTGGTGAAATGAGGTGGCAGGTATGGCGATGTGGATTTATTAATTATAAGGTAATTAATAAATAATTGTGTAAGGTTTAGGTGATGAGGTTAGGTTGTGAAATGAGATGTGGGGCACAGGGGGTCGTAAGACACAAATTTGGTGTCTACATTAGCCCCTTGTTGTCGTGTAGCTTGTCTTGTTAAAGCTACACGGACAATAATAAGAAGTGGTTACCCATGTTAAGGGTATAGGTAATCCCCCTCAAATCTATCACAGATTGAGATAACGTGAAATCAGGGATAGGGTTGATAAAGGGTAAATGGTGTTGAGATGATGGTAAGATGGTGGGGTAGGTCCAAGGAAAGCGGACACACGTTGAAATGCGAGTGCGACAGTGGTACATGATTTGAAGAGCAAATAAGAAATTCATAGGCAAAGGTTGATAGTTTATCCAAACAAGGGTGATATAATCTGGTATCCAAGGCATAAGAAGTAGTTCCAAGGGATATAATGGGTAAGGTACTAGAACATTTAGGCATGTTCGGCAGTGCAAATGGTTAGTTTGGTTGAGATAAACGTCGCGGTCTTGGTCTAGGCAAAGTTGGTCGACTGATCAAGTCAAGTACCTAATCATGCTAAAACACAAACAGTGAGCTCGATTAAACAAAAAGCTGCATGTTGGGTGGATAAAATTGTAATTTGTTGGTTTTGTGTGAGGTATTTGAGTGGTGCGGCCTTGGGTCGGGCCGATTGATGAGTGAGGGCCATGGGTCGGGCCTGATTGGTTGTTTGCGGCCTTGGGTCAGGCTAAATGGTTGGTTACTGACCTTGGGTCAGCCCGATTGGTTGGTCGCGCCTTGGGTCGGGCCAAATGGTGCCATTGCGGCCTTGGGGCAGGCGATTGGTTGGTTATGGCCTTGGGTCGGGCCAAATGCTTGGTTACTGGCCTTGGGTCGGGCCAAATGGTTGAATTTACGGCCTTGGGTCGGGCAAATGGTTGGTTATGCCCTTGGGTTGGGCCAAATTATTGGTTATGGCCTTGGGTCAGGCCAAATGGTTGGTTACGGCCTTGGGTCGGGCCAAATTGGTTGGTTGCGGCCTTGGGTCGGGCCAAATTGGTTGCGGCCGTGAAGTGGGCCAATGAAGTCAACAAAGGGTTTTCAGCGAAGGCGGATATAGGCGATGTGGTGAGAAAGGGCGATTAGTAAATAAGGGCAGAAATTGGGGAAAGGTGGGATTAAACCGATATCGATTCTCTATGACTGGTATCGGTTATATGACCGATACCGGTTCTTTAGGGCATTATATAACCGATATCGGTTATAGGTTGAAAAACCTATAAAAATAAAAATACGGCCTGTCATTGTCATATTGTCAATTTGAAAACCAATTTTAGTTGTCTGAGGTGTATTAGTGAAATTGTTGAATTTGTCGGCTGAGGTGGCACTATTTGAGTGGAGAAGTGAGTGGTTGGTAGGCCCTAGCGAGTAGGAGGTAGCATTTGATTGGTGGAGGACCCAGCAGAGGGGATTTATAGCCATGGCACAGCCAGGAGGAGCAGGAGGTGCTGGACCAGCTGGACCGCCACCACCTATCCCACCACGATGACGTGTCGTCGTACCGGTAGGTTCGAAACCTCTCATTGTGTGAATTTAATGTTTTTAAGCTAGATTTGGGTTTTGGGTAGGAATCCAATGTTTTGATAAAATAATGAATAAATTGAAGTTATTTGAAAAATGGAGAGGATAGATGGGTTAAATAGGCCAAGGCGGCAGGGTGGGTAGGTTTTTAGGGTTTTTCATTGGGTAAAAAGTGGGTAATAGGCAAAAAATGAGGTTGGGGGGCCGCGTCGGGTTCGGCTCCGTGATTTTACAGTGACCGATGTCGGTCGCTAAGCGACCGGCATCGGTCACGAATTCTTGGTAAGGTGGTTTTTTAGTTAACCGGTGTCGGTCGGATGTCGACCGGTGGTGGTGGAGATATCTTTGGGAGGGACCAGTACCGGTCCTTAGTTAGGATTAGTTATTGTGTTGGGTTGGTTTTGTTGTGGTTTTGGGTGTTAGGTTGTTGTGTGGGTGTTTTGTTATTAGTGATTTGGGCTGTGTGTTTATTGTTGTGGGTTGTTGTGTGGGTGTTGTGTTTATTGTTGGAGTTGTTGTTTGGGTGTTTTGTTATTAGTGGTTTGGGTTTTGTGTTTATTATTGGGATTTGTGTTTTTGGGGGTGAAGAGGGAAGGGGTAGAGGTTGATAGGAAGGGTGATTGGTGGGTGGGGAGAAAATGGGGTGGTTGTGTGGTTGGTGCGGTTAGGATAGATTAGGTGTTGGGCATGAATGGGGAGGTGTTAAATTGGTAGGGACATAGGTAAATGGCGAGAGTAGAGCTAAGTGATTAGTAGGGTGTGAGATAAGGAAAGGGGATATCGTAAAGGTTTTATGGTAAAATAGGTGGGTGTAGGTGTGTGTTATAGAGTCGGGGTGTGGTCGGGTGGGTAAAAGGGGGTATAGAAGGTTAAAGTAGTTGTTGTTTGAAAGGGTAGGTCTAATGAAGTGGGTGATTTGTGCAGGCACGTCAGCAGCTGACTATGCGGGATAGGATGCCCCCACTATTGAGATGGATGTGGCCACACGTGTCCACAGCGCAGTGGGCCATTATGCGTGAGGTGGGACTCGGCGGAGTCCAGCGATATAGGGCTATAGATAGGGATCACAGTCTTATGGTTGCCCTCATCGAGAGATGGGATCCGGCGACTAATGTTTTCCATCTCCCGACTGGAGAGATGACTGTTACCTTGGAGGATGTATATCGCATCCTGAGACTGCCAATCGTAGGAGAGGCAGTATTCCAGGTAGATGCAGAGACTGCTATGGACAACATTCTTCAGGTATTTGGGGATGCAGCCGCACTATTGACTTATCACAGCGCGAGCATTGCTATGGGGACATGTATCATTGCCCACAGACATGAGACATAGCTTGCCGTGTTGATGATGATAGGCATCACATGCTTCACCCTCCCGGACTCAGAGGGAGGCCGCTTTCCACGTGCGTTGATGGGGGTGCTACACGAGATGGTGGAGGAGCATACGTGCTATGCTTGGGCACCAGTATACCTGGTGCAGCTATACAGAGAGCTGTGGGGCTATCGCCAGATGAGGCGATTCAGATTTGTTCCACATTTTTGTTACACTGCTGGGCATATGAGCACATCATATGTATTTGACCAGTAGGGCTGCCCCAATGCCAGGGCCACAGGTGATATACAGATATGGTTTTTAGAGGTGGTTGGGGGTCGTGGGCCAGCCACGAGTGGTGCTCGCCGGACGGGATGTAGCTTACTACTGTCATTTGCTAGAGGGCGTGACCACATTGGATATTGTATGGAGGCCTTACAGAGGTCATCAGCCCCGTGGAGGAGCCCGATCACAGTTGCACTAGATCCAGTATACTTTTTGGATAGCAGGATGGAGGCCGGGAGAGTATGAGCAGATACCCCTGGAGAGGGTAGGATGGCAGTTGGGGCTATGACAGGATGAGCCACCTTCCTTCCCTCTATCGGAGGGAGGATGTAGAGGCCCCACTGCCTGCACCACAGCCCGTGGACCCAGATTGGGTAGCAGAGAGGCCAGCAGATGATACCGTGGATGACACCGGCTACAAAGGATTATTTTTGGTATGGTGGGCAGGGGAGAGAGCAAATGAGGAGAAACCCATACAAATACGGCTGACTTAGCGGCTGTTATAGCGAGAGAGGACCAACTCGGGGGACAGTGCGGTTATTACGAGGGCAGCTAGCCTGCAGCACGTGCACAGCACGGCCACAAGTACATCCACATGCACCACCACAGCACCGCGAGGTACCACCAAAGAAGACGGCAAGACACCACAAGCATAGTATTGCACAGTACTGATACTCAAAGATGATGACCACGAGCGCATGTGAGTGTGTACGATACCAAGAGACCACAGCACAAGTACCGCCACTAGCATCGACACAAACCCACGAGCACAGTGGTGTACCGATAGGGACAGGGGCCATTGTTATTAGGAGTCGGGGGACTAGCCCCAGCAGCTATGGTGGCACGGGCCCGCTATATGGAGGTGAGAGCGGAGGCCCAGTATTATCAGGATGTCCTTGATGGTACCGGGGCTGACTATCAGCCATATGCGGCGCACAGAGCCGAGACCTCTCGGAGTCAGAGATCCCAGGGGGTGCAGCTACAGCCGGTGGGTCGGTGACAGGGAGGAGGTGGGAGCCAGCGCCAGGACCCGCAGGGAGAGGAGCTGAGGGCGGTGGGGAGAGTTGAGACATCCCTGGAGTGGAGATAGGTGTTTTTGATTGTACATTGGATATAGGCACCGGTCTGCGAACCGGTTATGTATATAGAGGCCTGCGTGCCCACATATGATTCATTCATTCATTTATTCATCTTGTTGTATATACCGGCCTGCGAGCCGAGTACGGGTTGTATAGTTGATACCGGCCTGCGAGCCAAGTATATTTTTGATATGAGAGACCGGCCTGCGAGCCGAGTCGAGATTTTGACAGTTATTGTGGCCTGTGTGCCGGCTTTGTATTATTATGAGATCACGAGACCCTATGCGAAGGCAAGTTGTATATTTGAAACCTTTGATATATATATTATGATTTTGACCCACAGAGTGTATATGAAATGTTGTATGTGTTTTTTCGATGGTTTGTTTTATTGTAGATAGATGATGTTGATGAAATAGTGATAATATATTGATGTGATTTTGATGAAAAATATTGGTAATGGTGTTGTGATGCAGGAAAAAGAGGCGGGCGCCACAAAAATTGGGTAGAAAATAAAGGAAAGGACTATGTTTAAGAAAAAGTAGGCATGTGACCGATATCGGTTAGATAACCGACGTCGGTAGAGGATAGACCGATATCGGTTAGGTAACCGATACCGGTTATTCCAAAATGAGATTTTCTAAAAATAGAAAAGCTTGGGTGGCAACTTAAGTTCTTATTTTTAGAGTCATGCAAGAAGTTAAATACGCGAATGCGACGCTGTTTGACGACTGAGACAGGTAATTGCATGAGAGAATTGAGTGATAAGGAGGAAAGAGATAGGTAAAGTGAGTGTGGGCTGAGATTCAGAAGGCAGAAAGGCAAGTTAAATTTGAAGAGGGTGGTGAACATGGCTGAACGAGGAGAAGCATCCAGCAGGGAGAGACGAGAGGGAAGACAGGGTCCACCTCAAGCTGCTGCATCCCAAGAGGTAAGTTGTTTGGTTGTATTTTAATTCTTGCATGTTTTGATGAATAGGATGAGAGAAGGTAAGAGGGTAGAGATGAGAAAGAAAAGGTGATAGGCAAGGGTTTGGGGTAGAGTGAGTGTTATGGGGTAGGTAAGCGGGGTGTTCACGTATGTTTGTAGGTACAAAGAGGGGTAAACGAGTAAATAATTATCGTAGGGGATGTTTTTAAGCAGGTTGTATAAGATTGACAGTGACCGATATCATTTAGAGGTAACCGTATCGGTTAGTAAACCGGTATCGGTTATCTATAACCGATACCGGTTACTGTAGGAGTTTCTAGAATGTGAGAAAAAACCCATGGAGATTTGTTTTATTGAATAATTATGTGTCGTTTTGATGTATGCAGGACGGAAGCAGGGTTAAGGATGAATGATACTGTGCCAGCGTTGTTGTCACGAATCCGAGCGGATGTAACACTAGCTGAATGGGCATTGATAAATCATTTGGGGTTAAGTGGAATTCGCTATTATTCACGAATCACACGTAACCATGCTATGTTGCAGGCGTTGATTGAGAGATGGAATCCAGAAAAGAATACCTTCTATCTGCCAACAGGGGAGATGACAGTGATGTTGGAAGATGTGCTCCGTATTTTGAGACTCTCAACCACAGGAAGACCAAGATATCGAGGCATTGCCTAGCGGGGCACGGGGAGCAATAACAGCAGTATTTGGTCCATACGCACGAAATTTGACACAGCGAGGTTTAACATTCACTTATGGTATAATGTATGCAGTACACCCTAAGGCAACAAGGTTGACAATAGTATTAATGATAGCGGTGGGGTATTATGCATTACCGAGGTGGATGGCGGAAGATTTCCAAAAGAATTGATGAGTGTTATTTGGGAAATGATAGAAATGAGTGTGACTTTCACATGGGCACCCACATATCTGGCAGAGTTATACAGGGGTTTATGGGCCTGCAGGTGAAAACACAGGACGACACTGGATTGTTCATACTTATTACATTGTTGGGCCTATGAGCACATAGTTTGTGTGTGACCCAATAGGCCGACCCATCGAGTCGGGAGAGACAGGAGTGCAGAGGTTGGGATTCAGATGATGGGTCCAGACAGAACAAGAGGCGAGATCCCAGGCCGTGATAGATGACATTGAGTATTATAGACAGGTATGGGAGATGGTGACGATTGTGGATATTTGTTGGAGGCCTTACGGGAACTACATGGTGACAGAGAACATAGCTGAGGAGTTGAGGGGTGTAGAGCGCTTGAGGTGGATCGCAGGGCACAGGCCGGGTGAGTACGAGAGGATTCCTCTAGATCGCGTGTGGTGACAATTTGGGTTCATTCGGGATATACGCCAAGGAGGCATTCTCACCTCCCGGCCGACACCTCCAGAAGGGCCAGAATAGATACCAGCTGATCGTAGGGTAATGGATGCGGAACACAGAGGCCTATAGAGTATGGTGGGTAGCAGAGCTGCGAGGTGCACGTGAGCACCCTGACATAGCTATGATTACAGTGGAGAGAGATCGTCTGCAGGATTTGGTTCACCAGCTTCAAACACAGGTGAATGAGACAATGGGATTATTAGAGGTTTCATAGTTACAAGTAGAGAGACTAGAGGTAAGATTTCTCCACGCAAGAGGACGTATTCATATGTTACAGGAGATGTTGGCGGATTAGTGGGAGGAACCAATAGCAGTGGCACCTTTGAGGATGGAAAGGCCAAGTGAGGGGCATCGACGATCACGATCACCACCGGATTCGGGAGGAGGCACAAGGGTCTAAGTGAATTTCATAGGAGTATAAGAATAAATAAGGATGCAGACTGCAGTCGATGATAGAGAAGATGTATTTGTTTAACATCTAAAAAAATAAATATGTATGTTGTTTTGAGGGATGATAATACTAAGAGTGGTTGTGTTTTGAATGTTGTTTCAGTTTGTTTTGAAAAAGGATAAGGTGAATGTTGTCAAAATAGAAATACATGAAAATATTTATATTTACAACACATGGTAGGGGATGGTCGAGCTAACCTTGGGAGACCCCATGTCTCCTAAGTGCTGCCTACATAGCCCATTGCACAAAGCAAGGAGGGGCCTCAGACCGATGTAGTTCTCCCTTAGGACCAGGGAGAGGTGAATTCAGGTAATTTGGTTGTAGTTAGGCAATGTGTTGTTTGATAAGAATTTGACGTTGATAGGGTAATGTTGTTGGTGTTGGTAAGGTATTGGCGATGTTGGTATAGGTATAGGTGAAGCGAAAGTTAGCCTACCCAAGTGGTAGGGAACCGTATCCTGATTAAGGTCAACACACAATCCTAGAGTCGAGAAAAAGAGGCAAAAGTGTCCCGTAGTTGAGAAGAGCTAAACAAACCACATAACAACGTAGAATGAGCTTGAACCTCTAGGTACCTTGCATAGACGAGAAGTCGATAGGTGAAAAGAGTTGTATAATCACAATATATCGGGTATTACGTCACATCCCTTGAGTTTTGTTGCTTTGATAAATGGTGAGGTGAGGTGGTAGATATGGGCGAGGGTGCTGAGAGCTTGTTACAAGGTGATTATTCTGACGAAAGAGGACCAAACCTAAATAGACAAGTCCATGACTCAAAAGTGCTTTTGAATACGGATTTTATTTTGCTGAATATAGACTGATCGATGCGGGAAGTCTACAAGGGATATGTATTTTGTTACTCTTGAGGTCTTCACGAAGCTGATCAATGCGAGAAGCTTCTGATAAAGGCTGACTGTGTATAGCTGTCCTTCAAGGGAGCAGTCTATTTATAGTAGCAGATGCGGCATTTGTGTATAGCTGTCCTTCGGGGAGCAAATATATATAAAGCAACAATAGTTTGGCATATAGTTGTCCTTCGAGGGAGCAGTCTATGTATAATTTAGAGATCTAGATGTCCATTTGGCATAAAGCATCTAGTTTTGTAGGAAGTTTGACTCAAGAAAATCCCATAAGTGTTTAATTAAGAATGTGTCATTTTAATACTTTGAAGTCATGGACTAGAATAAAAGGGGAAGGCATTTTTAAGGGGAGATGATAATCAAACCATGTGAGCTCAATTTGATTTTGAGATGTAGGAAACAAAGTGTATGCGATGGTAAATGAGCTCAAGCGATGAGCACAAGGTAGATAAGAAGTGATATAACACTAAATTCAACAGTAGAATGGTCGAAGATGCATGGCATTAAGGGGCTCAGCTCAGTTTACCATTGCGAAGCTAAACGATAAGTGCCTCGATCCATAAGTGTGAGTGATAATGTAAGGCCCAATCCAATTGGGAGCAAATTTGCCATGTTTTCTCTTTTCTAGTTTGGTTACATGTTGATTCTCTTTGAGGACAAGATCACCAACCTTAAAGGTACACTCATGAAGTCGCTTATCATAAGCACGCTTGATGCGTTTTTGATAGATTTGAAGGTGGTCAAGAGCCGTAAGACGATGCTTGTCAAGAAGCTCTAATTGGGCTAACCGCTCTTGGCAGAAATCATCATTGGTGAGAATATCCTGAAGAGATATTCTAAGGGAGGGTATTTGTATTTTGAGAGGTAAGACAGCCTCGGTACCATAGACCAAAGAAAATGGTGTGGCATTAGTGGAGGTACAAATGCTAGTACGATAAGCCCAAAGGGCAAAGGGGATATGATCATGACAATTTCTTCCGTAATCATTAACAACTTTCACGAAGATTTTGGTTAGGGTTTTATTAGAAGATTGGCTTGACCATTGGCTTATAGATACTAAGGTGATGAGAAACTAAGTTTGATACCAAAGTTGTCACAAAGGTCTTGTAACAACTTATTTTAAAAAGATTTACCATTATCTCGTTATCGTGCAATGAGGAACACCAAAACAACAGATAATGTGATGGTTAATGAATTCGACAATTTTTTATTTTTGGTTGAAATGAGTGGAATGGCCTCCATCCATTTGTAATATTCGGTTGTTGTGATTATCCATCGGTGACGTTGCGAAGAGGGCAGATGAATCTCACCAATAAGGTCTAAACCCCATTGTGAGAAAGGCCAAAGATCTCGTGTGATCTCGTAGCGGATGGCTAGGAGTATGTTGAAGGTTGGCATGTTGCCGACACATAACACAACACTTAACATATTCAGTAGCGATCGTTATTCGAGTAGGCCAATAATAGCCTAGGCGAAGGATCCGTTTGGCCATGGCGAAGGCCACTAAAATGTCCACCACAAATACCATCATGGACTTGTTAGATGGTATAGGTGACCTCCGCACGATTAGACATCGAAGGAGGATGCCATCAAAGCCACGTTTATAAAGGATTCCCCCATGACGACATAATGAGAAACACTTTTAATAAAATCACGTTTTCCGGTACTCGTTAGGTCGGTGGGAGAACAGAGGTTGTAAGGTAGTTGTGAAATTGGTGATACTGTGTATCCGTGCAAATTAGTAGACACATTATTTATCATACAAACAACCTGTAATGAGTAAGATGGGGCAAAGAGTTGTTAGACCAAGATGAATATGTCAGAGTCAGTTGGTGAGGCAGGAATTTGTGAGGCTAAGCAAGCCATAGTATCCACAAATTTGTTAGTGGAGCGGGGAATGGTTTGGATAGAATAATGAGTAAATAAGGTCAAAAGTGAATCTACGTAGTGTTTGTACTTTTGAAGTTCCTCATTTTTACATTGGTAGATGCCCATAACTTGGTTAACTACCAATTGAGAGTCACCAAAAATGTTGATAGATTTGACACCTAAGTGTAACGCAACCTGGAGACCCAAAACAAGGGCCTCGTATTCCGCTGTATTATTAGTGCAGGGGAAATCGAGCCGGAATGAAAGAGGCATCGGCTCAGCATCAAGAGGAATGAGAACAACACCGGCTCCTCCGCCGTGCTGGCATTTGGATCCATCGAAGAAGAGGGTCATTGGATATGACTCCTCCCTGAGTGAAAGAGTAGCGATGAGTTCGTCGGGGAAATTAAAATTGGTAAATTGTTCCCCAGGTAAAGGGGCCTTCGCGATTTGGTCTACAATAGTTTGTCCTTTGATTGAATTTCGGTGTATAAATTCAAGGTCGAGGTCGGCACGAGGAGCATAAGCCATCGGGCGATGCATTGGTTTAGATGTGGTTTGGCATACATATAATGAATGGGGTCTGCGTTGGTGATGACAAAAGTTTTGTGATTCAGTGAGGTAGTGTCGAGTTTGGTGGCTATGAATGATAGGGCTAGGCACAATTTTTCTACATGTGTATACCTAGTCTTGTAATCCATGAGAGTACGACTTATATAATAAATGGCGGTTTGTTCTCGATGTGCCGAGTCCCGATGTGCGAGCATGAGCTCCTATAAGCATGGTCGGTGGTAGAAAGGTAAAGGTAGAAATGGTGATCATCCCGAGGTGGGATAAGCACGGGTGGCTGCAAGAGATAGGCTTTGAGAGCTTCAAAGGCTTGGTGACACTCTTCGCTCCATTGAAAGGCAATGTCCTTTTTAAGAAGGTGATGGAAAGGTTGACATCAATCCAAGAGTTGGGAAATGAAATGCTGGATAGATTGAAGTTTACCTTGCAAACTACGCAATTTTTGAGGTTTTGGGTGGTGGAATTTCTAGGATAGCTTTGACTTTAGATGGATCGACCTCAAAGCCATGCAAAGAGATGATAAAACCAAGAATTTTTCTTGAAAGGACACCAAAGACACATTTCTTTGGTTGAAGCAGGATAGAATATTGTAACAGGTGATCGAAAATAATGGTTAAAACATCGAGATGTTCATTGCGATGTTTAGATTTGCTAAAAAGATCATCGACATAATCCTCAAGGATAGTGTGCATAATGTCATGAAAAATGTAAGTCAAAGCCCGCTGATAGGTCGCACCAAAGATTCTTAAGGCCAAACGGCATGACACGATAACAGAAGGTTCCCAAGGAGTTATGAAGGTGGTTTTATGTTGATCACCGGGCTACCAAAATTTGATTGTATCCTGAAAAGCCATCCATGAAAGAAAGCATTTCATGGCCCATATTGAGATCAACAAGTTGATCAATACTTGGGAGGGGGAAGTCATCCTCGGGGCAAGCGAGGTTAACGTCTCGAAATCCGTGCATATCCAAAGTCCCCCCGTCGCTTTAGTGACAGTACGATGTTAGAAATCCATTGAGGATAGTCAATAGCAAGATGAAGGAAACAAAAGGAGTCATCATTGAAGCTCTTCTTTGACTAAGAGGGCAATGTGTGGATGCATTTTTCTCGTTTCGCTTTGACTGGTTTGGAATCGGGTTTTAGGGTAATGTTATGGACAGCAATGTCAGGATCAATTCCTGGCATGTCAGCATAGGACCAAGCGAAATCTTGGTTATGGGTACGGAGAAAGGTAGTAAAGGCGGCTTGTTTTGATGTGTTAAGGGATTGTCGATCTTCATAATGTGAGGATCCTCCTCGTGTGGATGTTGATTTCTATAGTCGACTCATTCAACATGGTTTGAGTTTCAGAAGGTAAGGCACATTGAATATAGGAGTCATCCGCACCAAGGTAAGTGAGGATGGAGTCGTCATCCTGGCACTCAACAACATTAATTGAAGGTGAATCCTCTTTGATCATGTCTGGATACAGAAGGGGAAGAGAAGATGGGTCCTCACTATCGCGTTGATAAGTGAGAGGACCTAGGAAGATAGCATTTATGAAAAAAAAAAGGTAGGAGGGATAGATTCAGGGTCTATCGACTCTGTGGGTGACGATGGCAAAATGGGTGATGATGGTTTGGTAGGGGTGACATCGTCATCTTCCAGAATACAACTAACATGAGGTTCTTTCGGTGTAAGTGTTTCAGGAAATCCAAGACCACTACGATCATTGTGCTTGTGTGTAGTTACGGGAATGATTATATGTCGGCCTTGTTCATAGAGACAAAAACCAAAGCCTTTCCAAGCACAGCGAGTCAAGAAGGTGAGGGCGAAATGACGATTTGTCAGGTATTGAAAATCGGATTGGAAGGGAACCACACCAAGAGGAGGTTCAGGGGTAACGGAGGATGCGTCGACACCCCCATACATTAGGTTGGTGCGGATTAGGTGGTCCGTAAGAGATTACCTCCCCCACACGACGGTCATAGGTAGGATGCGCATGTAACTGTCCATACTCCTGTGGGGTATGGAAAGAACTAACGTTATATAGGTGATACTCCCCCAGCGTAAGGCATTGAAAAACATCTACTAGGGGGTCTGAGGTTGGGATTTTGTCTGCGGGAAAGGAAGTGGTATTTGCAACGGTGGTTTCATTGGTTGAAGGCATAGGTGCGGTTGAGGTGGATGGTTGAGGTGCGGTTAAAGTGGATGGTTGGGTTGGATGAATGGGTGTCTTGACTGGTACAAGCAGATCATGAGGGCGATATAACATATTGCAAGTTTTGAAGGGGGAGGATCAGCTTTACGGTGTAGGACTTCCCCTCGCACTCAAATTTTATGCATCTATGTAAGGTGGAGGGAACACATCCCATAGCCCGGATCCAAGGGCGGCCTAACAACATATTGTATTGGAACTCTCCCTCAAGGACATAGAAGAGTTCAGTAAAGTGCGTGGCCCTACACAAATGTTAAGGATCACGGTACCTAAGGTAGAAGTAATAGCATCATTGAATGACCGCAACATAATGGGGTTGGCACACATGCAGCTAGAAGGGATATTCATTTGTTGGAAGGCTTTTGAAGAGATGATGTTTAGACTAGCGCCCGTCAATCATAACACGACGTACCCGAATGTCCGGACATAAGCTGAGATGAACAGAGCAGGGTCAGGATCTTCTGCACCAAATTCGACAATTTCATCTTCGGAGAAACTAACAACAACGGCTTGCTGTACAGAGACAGAAGTGGTTGGGGAGATAGGTTGTTTGGTGAGCAAAGCAACATGATTGGGTGTTAGAATGGAGGTAACAGGCAAGGTTTCATTAGGTAAGACCTCTATCCCTTGGAGGATATCAATGAGATCTTGTCAATGAGATTCAGAAGTCTGAATGAGATCATACAGTGTCATTTTTATAGGTGATTGGTGAAGCTGTTTGATCATGGTTCGGTGGGCAACTCCATTAGAGACGGGGTAGGTGGGTCCATGAATAACCACTTTAGGTGGTGGTGCGATCGGGATGGTGGACGGAGAAAGAGAGGCCGCAGGTGTGCTTTCTTTCGCCTTCCCATTGTTTTTCTGCCCTCGAGTGGCAACACTAATCATGTTGATCTCGTGAACACGAGAGGAGGAGGATGGTAGGGATAAGTCATGGTCTTCGAGAGGTGGGGTTGTAATAATGATAGATTTTGATGAAGCGAGGACAGGTGGTATAGGAGAGGAGATTGAAGCTAAAGGTTTCTCCCTTCGTAAGTTGTCTTGTTTAACCTTTCTGTCTGAGAGAGGTGACTGATGAAGTATGGCTTTCAACGCTTTGCATCCTTCTACATCATGTCCTGGTGTGCGGTGGTAAGCACATATTTTAGACTCATCATAACCTATAGGTCAAGGTTTAGATGGATCATAAGGTCTAAGTGGGGGTAGGGAAATGGTCGCATTCTCCACCAATATAGCAAGGATTTTGGCGTAAGACCCTTTGAGTGGGTCAAAGTCAGAGGAAGATGAAGCTATTGACTGGGTAGTTTTTGGTAATGATGGGGTATGGTTGATTTGTATGGGTGGCGGTTTAGCCAAGGGATTTTGATAATGGGATTTAACTAAACGTGGCTTCTTTGGCGCAGAAGCTATGTTTAGCTGGTTAGATGATGAGGCCACAGATGATGTGGTATCAGAAAACAACCACGGAGCAATAGGAGTGACAGCAAACAAATCTTTTGATGATGGAATTTGTTTAGGGTTGATAGGCGGATAGGATACGCGGGATGACGGTGTTGATATACCCTTGGATCTCTGTATGGGTGCAGAAGGCGTAGGTCATTTTAAAGAAAACGTAGGAGGTATGATATATTGATGCAAGGTGGAGGGGTGAGGTCCCAATATAGAAGGTAGGTGTGACGGCGAGGGTTTTAGTTGTGACCGAGGCATAGATTGAACTTGAGGAGATTGGGTTTGTCTCCTAGGTGGATGGACGACTTTATTTTTAGATAAATCTAGCCGCTTAGGTGGGTGTGTTAGACTGGGTATTGGTGAGGTCCCAAGCGTAGGGGAAGATTTGGTTAGGCTAATAGAGGTGGATGAGGTATTTGGTAGAGATGAGGGGGGTGAAGATGAGGACATAGGCATTTCAAGCTTCTGTAAACACTTCGGGTATATGGTAGAGGCGTCTGGATCAGTCATCTGCATTTGAGTAGAATATGGGGTACTCAAACGTTCCCATAGGACTCGTCTATCTTCTGAGGGATGACAATCCTCACGTGTAAATAGGAACTTTTGTATAGAAGAAAGGTGGGTTGTGATTCCGGTCCACCGTGAGTGTGATACAGGGGTAGATGAGGCATCTTTATCAATGGGCTTTAAGAGGTCAACCATCATTGAAAATATTTAGGCGATGAAGAACTAATAGGTAGGAGGGCATGTTTGAGAGGATCCGTCATGATTAAAGAATTTGGTGATGTTGGTGCAAGAGGTTTCTTGTCTAAGGATGACAAAAGAAGTGGCGAGCCTTCCTCTTGTACAACAAGAAGGGTAGAAGGAGATGTTTGGGAAATAGATAAGTTAGATAACATCCGCTCACAATCTTGCAAGGATGTGGTGTAAGAAGGCTCATCTGTGAGAAGAGACCTCTGGGTGGTTAATTCCTCGATGGGTAAAGGAACTTTAACATCCTCATTTTAGACAATAGAACAAGTCAATTTTTTTTTTTTTGATAATTGCATCCTGGTTCTAAATACCTAATTTAGAACTCACAATCAAATAACCATTCTTATAACAGACAACCATATGCAGCTGTAATGACTCGGAGTACCTCCGATCTATTCATTCCATGACTCGGTAATCTACCGATCTATTCATGAGTAATAAGAGTTGGCATTTTTATTTAACACTTCACTCTTGCGGTTCTCTTCCCTATTCAGGATTGAGAATGCTCTGTCGATAAAGAACCTAAGCTGAATAATTGTTACCATTATTCATCGGCATCTCATCCCTTAGACTAGGTGAATTAGAACAACGCAATCAGCACTTGCGATACTTTGGCCAAAGATTTGAAACATCTTTGTTTATGTCTCGTATTCCTTAACGGCATACTCGTCAAACGGAATACGCCCTTCACCCCATTCTTATGTTATGTAGAATGTCTTATACCGACTTCTGTCAGTCCCTCCTATCTCAACTTTATTCACTCGGGAACGGATTAACAAGGTGATAACGTTATATGGATGCCCACGAGGATTAGGGATACGATGACATACTGGTTCAACCCTAGTTAAACCAGTGTGTCAAGATACCCCGAATCACCAAGGCAGCCTTATAACGTGACCACATTCCTAATCGGTCCCTGAGTAACTCGTTCGAGATCAAAGTGTAAATCTTAGCGATCAATGCAAAGGGTGTCGTCATAAGTCACCTGCATTGTTGTAACTTTGAGAAGATCCTAATCTTCTCAGAGGTACAACCCTACAATTGACTTGTGCCGTCAACCTTTAAATCCACCTCGGAAAGATCTACTTATTAATATGCGTTACGCACGTTGAGTTTAAATTACATTAAAGACGTTCCCCTAGGGTTAGCCTTTCCCGATCCCTGGATTCTTCGTCTTAGAATGACCTTCCTCAATAAAACCCATTACACGGTGGAGATATTAAGGCCAAGGTCTCATCATGGAGTTCTTAGAATATACATGATTCTAAGACAACAAAATTTGACAATAACTCATAAACTTCACATGAGATTGCCCTCTGAACCCCATTAGGTTTATATCAGTTCTCCTAACTGAATTAATATCATACCTATTAGTATCAAGATATAAATGATTAAGAATCCAATTAAATGTTGTCCTGTCATAATCAAGACTAGGGATTAGTAATTTAATTCAGCTTGATTAGCGTTCTGCTTAGGTTTATTTTAATCCTATCTTTAGAAAGACAATGATTTAAATTTCAATTTTGCTTTCGATAGAACAAATTAGAACTACTAAACACTCATAAGAATTCAATCACATTTTCTTGTAAGCTTTCATTGACAATCACAAAAGTCTCCAAATTATACAAAGATAACATTGCCCCTCCGGTATATAAACCGAAGAAGGTCAACTATCAAAATAAGAATACAACACATAAGTAGCAAATACTTATTTCTATTCCTTTCAGAACTATACAAATACTTTTTATGCATTCAGCATACTTGATACAATGCTCAACGGAAAAGGAACATCTTTCCACATATAGTACATTTAGAAAATCAAGCTGTAATTCATTATAAATCAAATTAAACAATCTGATCATCCGGTCAGATCTGCATTGCTTTTACCACTTACTAAAGCATCCATCGCAAAAATTATCAACATGGGTCGGTTCAATGAACTGAGCATGATAAGCACTAACTCTTAAAACAATTGCAATCCGTCAATTGTTTTCATTAAACACCCTGTTTAAATGATATAAAATCACCAAATAAGTAAACATGATTCAGACTATACGTTAGGAATATATCATGTCTATAACGTGTAATAATAATTTTCGTTACAGAGTAGTACTATATACTTCTCAAATATTTCATCAAAATATTAGGGATCAAGAAGAACAAAAGTATCCTAAGCAATTATTCATTGTAAATCCCAAGATGAACAAACATCAGACAATCATGATATTCAACTTAAAAAGAGGAATACCTTATCAATCCTGATACCGTCATTATGTAAAAACAATTACAGATGTTAGTTAAACAATTATATCAACTTATAATTTACAACAGAAGAGAAATAAACAAATTGTACATGTTTCCCTCTGAATTAGCTCATGACTGTACCGTCTTTTCAAAAGCAAGGCATTCACCTAATACGCATGCAAATAAATCAGTCGAGTCCATCAACAGCACTCTGTTTTGTTAAAACTTAAAATAAAGCAACTACAGTACAGTAACCCTCTTGCCAAACAACGGTGTCTATCTACCAAGCAGACTCAGTATGACCTTGCGCAAGAAGCGATAGACAAGAAGATAAACACTGAAAGGCTTTTAGACACAAGGTCGAAATCAAAAGATCTCCTTTGTTATCGCAGTCAACCAAAGACTCATGATCATTTAAGCAATGACATTTCCCTATGACTATGCGGAGGGATTTTTAAACGAAATCCAAGCAACATGCACAGCCACATCTATCTGGAATGTAATCAGAAAGAAAACATAACATAACACAACATAACATAACATAGTCACTTCTGAACGCATCCAGAGTTGAAAGTATGTTATTCATGACCTACTTTATAGAAGCCATAATTCATGATGTCAAGCTATTAAAGAAAACCAACAAAGCCAAGAACATTACATGTTCATACTCAGGCTTATACAGAAAACAGTGACATAGATTACCATTCGAGGATTTAAAACTAAGTCCGTAAATAGTATTCACAGTTTAGCTTTTCCAGAAACCGATATACAAGATATCTTCCCATACTCACGGAACCCAACGGTGTCGAAAACAATAGTAAACCCAACAGTCTTAATTTGAAGCAGTTACACTGTTTATCTATCAAGAATTCAACTGAGTCCCAACAACAGTATACAAGGTAAAAATAGTTAATGATTCTATCTATGCCAACTATGGTAAGCATTCAAAAATCAGGTGTAAGCAAATCAAAATACTGATTTCATAACAAGGAATTCAACTGAACCTCTTCAAAATTCTCGAACAAGCTTACTCAGAAGGAAACGTAAAAGTATACCCATGGAGTCTGTACCAAAATTCATTACAATAACAGAGGTCGTATGACCTGTTACTTCTACAAGATTCCAACGAAATTCAAATTATCAATACTCAAAGATGTATCTATATCCTCAACAGTGGACCATAATATACGATTCATTCAAAGGACTCCGCAGAGTCGTTTCAATACAATAATCATATATATAAATCAATACTATCAATGGGTTGAATCCCCATAACCTCCACGCAAGGGGAAAAACAACTCCAGCAAGGTCGTATGAATACTGTAACACTGTGAGTTACCTTTTCACAAATAACTATAAAATTTCATAACGAAACCCAACCAGAATCCATAACCACCACTAAATAACAACCACGACAGAGCTTACGAAAGAAAAGGTCAATTAACTGAACAATCAAACAAATGTCCTTCAGTATCCCTTCCGACAGTTTCCACAACAAGAATCAATGAAAAGTATCCATCAACAAGCATCTCAATAGTCTGTACCCATCGAGAGAACAATTTATGGACTCACACAGAGTAGGCCTATCACATATACTTGCAATAATTTCACATATTAAAGCCGGAATGCAAAACACAAAGAAATATAGCAACAGTTCGAATTTAATAAACACCCATCAAGGGATAAATGAAAAATCGAACCAGCATGAAGATACAGTACCAAAATCACACAAGACAACCATAGAAAATCATCTATTCCATAAATCATTTGAACAGAGTTGTTCTAATGAAATCACTTGAAAGACAACAAGATTTTTAAAGGTTAGGGCCTAACATGCACGGATATTTGCTCAAAATTGAAGCGAGACCCTTTGAAAGAGCTCGAGACTTTCTTTTCCTTTCCAAGTTAGAGCTACCAAAAAAATTTCTATCTCCATGACATACATATTTTCCTTGCAGAGGAAAGAGCTAGATACGCTCATACTCGCCATGCAACACCAAGAAGACTGGTGCGAAGAACCAGTGAACAGGCAGAGGGAAAACCGGAATTCGTGATAAGCCAAACAAAACATTAACTTTCCAATTTGCATGCCTTCTCGCGAATTCCGAGCTCGACTTCCGAGCTCATTAATTACATTTACTCCCAACTTCCCGCTCAAACTCCACTGCCACCGACCGCCATAGTTGGCGATAGACAAATAAAATTTCAAGACCATTTTCAGTTTTGGCGACCTGCCACGTCGGCTCAAGTTAGCCGTTTCTAAAACTTCTACCAATACCTGTCCTTCATACTTATCCTTTGCATTTAATGACATAGAAAAAGGCCGCCCATGGTTCGCACCCCTCCATAGGTCCCCAATAATCCTTGTTCATAGTTAGGTTAGTAACTTAGGTTAGGATTTAGGATAACACCTAGTCTAACTTCATAGAACATAGATACTAACTTAGGACGTTAGCTCTTAGCCTAGGTCTAGGTTAGATTAACACTAACCCCTAGGTTAAGTTTAGTTTTAGGTTACTAACATTAATAATTCCAGTTAGGTCTACATTTCGTATGCTCAGAAAAAGACCTACAACATGCATCCTTGAACAGGGTTAGCTCCTGTTCTGCCTTAGGCTATGGAATTATATGCAACAGAATTATTACCTGGTCCACGACCAAGACCTTCCAGATATACTTCGATATCGGGAACCATTCCATTTCACACGATCAACCTGAGTTAAGACTCGGGATTGGCTTTATTCAACGAATTCAGACCTTGCAACCTGTGAAAGGTTTATAATTTTTAATTCATCATGAAAAACTTAAAGCACCACTTGGATCAATACCACTGATCCAAGGCTAGGTCTTATAGATGAATAACTTTATAATTCATTCCGAGATCAGATTAAACTCAGATGTAAAATGAAATAAATAAAAGAGTCTAATCAAATTCTGACTCAGTCAAAGATCTGCAATCTGCAAAGAAGATTCAGTACATATCAAGCATGACTTCTCAATCAAAGGAACACATCCTTTTTACAAAAGAAATCACATATCAACACTTGTATGCTTAGGAGGAAGTAACAACAGCTTTAGGGTGTTAAGGGGAATGGCAAGGATTTTGTCTTGTCTTGATGGTGATGAAGGGGGTTCGGGTTCCTGCGTTAGTGAAGAGGCTTGATTCAGAATTTTTTCGATAGAGGCTTTTGGTTGGGAGTCGAAGACGACATGGATCTCATGAACACTCTCCTCGGCTAAGATATCTTGGTTTATGTTATTGTTAGAAGAGTGATTCGGGAACGGTTTGTTGAAAATTTTCAAATTTCGGTTAGCAAGAGTGTTAGGATTATCGAGGGCTATATCTCCTACATCAACCATTTCCTGCACTATGTTTTTCAACATCTTGTAGTTTTCATGACTGTGTCCCTTCATGCGGTGCAAGTTACAGAAGTCATTTTCTTTGTACGAGGAAGGTATGGCACGGGTGGAATCAAAACCGGAGTGAGGTTTAACAGAGGTAAGATAATAGCTCCTATTTTAAGCAATTTTTCCAATATCACACCATAAGTTTATCCCAAGGAGTGTAATTGATGGGCTCACTTTATACTTATAGGTGGTTTTGGCGGGGTATTAGGCTGTGGTGGGATTTGACCATCACCGCGTGCACAACTTATTTTGATTTGAAGCATCGATGTGTGCGGATTGGTGGTGTTAGGTTTGTTGGTGGAATTTTGGGTTTGGAAATTGGGATTTTCTTTGTGCAACCGCAATTTCTCTTCCTCTAAGGCTCGAATCTCTAGTTTTTGAACCATAGCAAAGGCCTCGTCAAATGTGTGGAAAGTTTGAATTTGGAGGGTAGGAGAGATGTGCTTAGCGCAGGCCGCGTAAAATTTTTGATAAGTTCACCTGAGGAAGGCATACGTAAGTTGGTTGATAAGGCCCCACCATCGTCCAACGAAATATGATATAGATTTGTCTTCAAATTGTCGGATGGCATAAAGGTCGGTGATAGATACTTTCTTGGCAATGTTAATGGAGAAATGATCCAAGAAAGATTGGGCTAGTTGGTTAAAAGAGAAGATTGAGTCTTTGGGTTAAAGCAATCGTACCACTCCAAGACAGTCCCGATAAGGACATGGGAAAGGTGTGGAGAGTAGTAAGGCATCGTCATGAGCAATTTGATAGTAGGCATGTCTAAATGAGCGCAAGTGTTGTTGAGGATCCTCCTTACTATTAAAACAAGTAAATTTTGGTAATTCCCATTGAGGAGGATATGAATGAAGGGGGATAGAAGGGTGGATAGGCTCCTGAAAAACTTTCTCGTATGTCAGGGCGCTACGACTTCCTAAAACAGAAGCCTCCAGATTTTGCATTTTGTCCATCATTTGTTTGATTAAATCAGTAGTTGGATGAGATGATGGTGTGGTTGCAATAAACGGAGGCAGATTGGGCCAAGGGCCACCACTAGACAATGGTGGGGTTAAATGTTGATAAGGTATGGAGGACGAATGTGTTGAGGTGACCGAATAGGGATGTCCTATATAAGATGTTGAGGTCACCGGATACGTGTGTGGAAATGAAAAGGTGGGCGGAGCTTGAGAAGGAAATCTCGTGTGGATAGGTGGTAGAGAGCAAGTCATGAAAGGAGCAGTCTACAAGAGAGATGAGGTAGGAGCGGTCGGCGGTAATGATATGTGGGGCCCAAGATTAACCAAAGGAAAGCCAATCTATGCCGTATGAACCCCTGAAGCCGCTGGATTGGGAGACGGGGCTAAGGATGCAGAAGGCAAAGCGGAGTTATTAGGTGGAGAAGGAGCTAAATGAGCAGCTATACTAATAGGCATGCCAACAAGGAGTTGACCATCGGGCGTACGGTCAGGGGCATGAGACAAATAATATTGTACAGCGCTAGGATTAGCATCCAAATTTTTGCAAATTCCTTATCTCCTACAGGGATTTTGGGAACCTCACTGGTGTCCGTAGGGTTCCCCATAGAATGTGAAGGGGGCGATTCAGGAAAAGGCACAGAGCAGGCATGTGAAACCATGGTGGCGGCTTGCTTCCGAGTGATAACAACCATGAGCAAGAGTACACAGTAAGGTTTCAATCTATCAGGAACAGAAACAACCCCAGAATGTTGAAATTGGTAGGTTGCTGGTTTGTCAGGGACTGTAAAAGACTGTAACCGATATCGGTTATATCTGTAGCCAATGTCATCACTTAACCGATGTCGGTATAGTAGGACTGGTATAAGAAACTGTAAGAAGCTGCTGATTTGGGGTTAACAGTGCTTAGTATGCCTACCAAATTGTTCTGAAGTGATCACAGAAAACAGTGTATGACAGAGAAACAGAACTGAAAACAAGCAAGATACACAAGCAAATTAACAGACTAACCCTAGGATTAGTTTTAATCAATTTGGGCTTATGCCCTTAGATGCAGAATGATGTCAGAATCCTAAACAAAAGACTTAGGGGAAATGTCAAGTTTGTTTTGGCTTATAAGGTTACCTCAATCGGGCGAGAGGAATACCACGGAAAAAGGGGGGATGTTTTGAGCTGTTGTGTTAATTGTGAAGTGATTCGGTATGTGTTGTGTAGTGAAAGTAAGATTAATTTCTTATCAATACCGTGGAAATCACCCCCACGTGTATGACACATTTAATTTACATTCACTAGAATTGAAAACAAGACGCAAAAATGGAATTCACGTGTTTTAAACCCAAATTGAAAATGTTATTCTATGAAGCAAAGAAGATGACTTTCACTAATGTAAAGCTGGGAAAGCAAGACAAATTATTTTACCAAATATAAGAAAATACCATGTGAAATTTTAGGAGAAGAAAACAGTAATTATGCTTCCTATATGAAAGCAAGCAAGAAAGAAAGAAACCTGAAATGGGTCCCACTTTGGCGTGTGCTAAAATGTTTCGCATGAGAATGTTTCAGCTTTTGGAATAGAGTTGCTTCTATCCTTTCATTCCTTTAAGAAATAGATAATGGTTATGGCTAGGAGGAATACCTTTTGAATGTTGAGAGGGTGTACGCGTACCGTAGAGAAAGATCAGATTGACTGCGAAGAACTCCTTTTTGTCTTGGAAGGACTACCTGCAAGTAAGAATACAAGACCACCAGATTTTAATTAGACAATAAATGAGGGAGCTGCCTTGGGCCTGGAAATATAAAACTTCCTTTTGAAGGTGGTCAGTTCCCCTGCTAATATGAATTAACACAAATGATTGTAAAATCACAATTTAATTAGATGACTCGAGAGAGTATGGGAACCGTTCTTGGGGAAATGTAGGGGTAGAGGAATGTAAGTTAGATGGAGAGTGTTACTGGGTAGTGGATCTGGGAGTAGACTTGTAATTACTGTGATTCAGAAATCCAATAAATATTATTAAAAGAATGTATAAGACTTACTTACTAGTTCTTGATGAAAAATGCGAGTTCAAGGACCGTGATGCCGAAGGCAGGGTTCAGGTAGGATGGTCTGACAATATGAGATGAGCTATCTCCTCTCCTGATGCTTGGATGAGTGTCACTGGGCTCTGTTATCCATCCGATTGCGATTTTGGGCTCGATGTCCTTCTCTTCAAACTCCTCTCTTTCCTTCACTTGTCTCGCTTTCACCAAGTAAATTACGAGATCCTTCCAATGACTTCTCCTTCATATCAAAATGAAAATCCAACCCTTTGTTTTTGGTTGGGAGCGGTCATTTACAGGGAACCGATGGCGGTTACGTAACCGACGGCGGTCGAGTAGGAACCGGTATCGGTTAGGTCAAAGTGGGTTATTTTTAGTAAAATAGCCATCTTTCCCTCCTTTTCTCCCAGGGATTAGTTGCGGGCTTGGTCAAGTCATTATGAGGTTGGTTTTAGGTGCGGGTGAGGAGTAATTAGTTATGGGTGTGGATGTAGACCAAGTTATAGGTCTTAATTAGGTTAGTTTAGGGTTTGGACTAGGTCATGATGAGGTGGCAAAATGAGGTGGCAGGTATGGCGATGTGGATTTATTAATTATAAGGTAATTAATAAATAATTGTGTAAGGCTTAGGTGATGAGGTTAGGTTGTGAAATGAGATGCGGGGCATAGGGGGTCATAAGACACAAATTTGGTGTCTCAATAGGAGTGGGAATGAAGCTAGGATGGGTTTGGGTAGATTAGAATAGGTATTTAGGTTAGATTTGAGAATTGTATGAGAAATAGGGGGGTTTCAGATTTGGATGTCGTGACAAAGACCGATGTAAATAAAGGGTGGCCGATGTGGGTCAGCCATAGTCAACATCAGTCAAATAGTAGGTGACCGGATTTGATCATGATGAATCGATGTCGGACAGCTTTTGAGAAAAAATAAATCAAGAAAGGGTTATGGTGGGAGGAAAAGATAGGAAGTGAGGTATAAAGGCAAGTGTGTTGAGAATAGGTAAGGTAAAAGGTGTATAAGATATGAATTGATGAGTGTGAAAGTGGGATGGAAGAAAGGTGTAGGTCGTTAGAGTTGTGGTGAAATAAATAATAAGAGTTTCGGGAAAAGGTTAGTTGGGTAAGTGATATGTTAGGCATGGTCAAGATTTAATAAAGGTTTGGTTCGTTTGATGCATGCTACGGAGCGATTACGGATGAGGATATAGTACCACGCTTATTGATAGTGATACAAGAGAGCGTGATGAAAAAGGAGGGGTGTTATATTATAGATGTGGCATTAATCGGATCGATGCTATAGGCATGTAGTTCGAGATCCTAGATTGATGGTCACACTCATCGATAGATGGGATGTTTCACCAACACATTTCATTTCTGACAGGTGAGATGATAGTCACCCTAGAGGACGTGTATAGGATCTTGTGGTTACTTATAGCGGGCATGCGAGTTTATTCTATTACCTTAGAGGCATTAGAGAGAGCTGATGTTGATGGTGTTTTGAGAGGGGATGGTGGAGATGATGTTCCATAGCGTGAACCTAAGTTATGGAGATATGTATGTGGCCCATCCTGAGGAGATGAGGTTAGTTGGCTTGACTATGGAGGTAGTGTGTTGTTTTACATAGTAAGATGTAGAGGATGGGAGATTCCCATGGGCACTAATGGGGGTTATCCATGACATGATGGAGGATAAGACCCATTTTTCTTAGGAACCATCATTCTTGGTGCAGTTGTATAAGGAGTTTTGGGCCTACGGGAGGTTGTGGAGGTTCAGTTTGTGTTGTACCTTCCTTTTACATTGTTGGGCATATGAGCACATCATATGTGTTCATCAGATTGGCTTTCCCGAACCGATGTGTTCAGGTGGGTTTGATCCGATTCGGGTAAAGTAATTGGGTACCTATTGGTAGAGAGCACATGGAAGCTAGGGTCGTATACATGATGTGGCATATTATAGGTGGATCTTTGGAAGGGTTATCTAGTGTTGATATCATCTAGAGGTTGTATGTTAGTTTCCCTTCATACAAACACATGGTAGTGGAGCATGATGATTTACATCTACTAAGGTGGATAGAGGGGTGTCTTTGTAATGGTGTGCACAAGATGATACACTGTTGATAGAGTCGAGGAAGTTTGGGCTTCCCGGGACATGTGACCACCATTCCGTAGTACAGAGAGATGACATGGAGAGGCCCATCCCTCTACCACATCCAATAGTGCTCAAAGGGAAGGAGGATCAAGTAGTGGACCGGTGGATTGATAATGCCAAAGTTACAAATGAATACAGGTAGTGGTGGGAAATGCAGCTACAGAAGCACCATCGAGGTAAGGGAATCCAAACTTGGCTACCCTTATAGTTCAAGAGGGATACTTTGCAGGGGTAGGTTGCCACTTTATAAGCCTAGATCACAAGATTACGGGGGTAGTTGATAGGGTTTGAGGCATGAGTTACCACATTACATGAAGAGGTGCTAGCTTTACAGCCCAGATTACACGGAGGACATGTACCCACATAGGGGGATGGAGATGGGGTACGTGCAGTAGCCCCACAAGAGTAATTAGCAGGCCATTTGGCCACTACACAGGCTTAGATTGTGACCTTATAGGCCCAAATCACAGTATAGGAAGCACCTTAGGCTTAGGGATAGGGTCCTATAGTACATGTATCAATGAGATAGGCTCCCATGGTATAGCGAGGAGGGCAGGGTTCACAAGTATAGGGGTCAAGGCCACCAAAGTAGCAAAGCGAGCTTGCGAGTTCTTGTGAGACCTATGTCACCCCATAAAAAGTATCGATGGCCGAGATACTATCGGGATGACTACTACTTTGGGATAGACGTCCCTTCTTATTTAGATTATAGGGTACAACATGCCTTGAGTGAGAGGATGATATCTCACACACATAGTGCAGAGAGTACGGGTGCTTGGGAGAGCCCGAGAGATAGGATCGGGGGAGGCCACTAGTTCGCGGATGCTTGAACTAGCTACGAGGATAAACAGAGGCGGCCTAGACCCATAGAGGGAAGAGAGATGATGGTAGGGCGCCGGGCTGGAGGAGAGGAGGAAACATATGATATTGTCCTCAACATTAGATGGGATGACAATTGATGTTGTCATTATGCTTATTTATTTTTGATATATCTTGGGTTGTGTACCAATGATAGTGAGGTTGTACATGAAATTTGTTGAGATTTTTGACTATATACAGCCTGCGTGTGAAATATTGTGAGGTTTTATATGAGGGATTTTGAGATATTGGTATTTATTTATATATGTATATTTATTTATTGATACATAAACTTTCCAATTTATATAGTTGATGATGTTTATTGGATGGATGATGTGTAACATTCCCATTTTAAGACTTTAGAAACAAGGGATTTTTTTATACATAATGTTCTCTATTCTAAATAGTCATAACTTAGAACATGCATTCCATGCTAATAATTCTCATAACAGTAACCATATGCAGCTGTAAATGACTCGGTGAGCTACCAATCTCTCATTTCATGACTCGATTAACAACCGATCTCTCATGTTAAATTAAGCATTGATTACTTTATGTATACCAAGTATACTTGGCTCTCTTACCCTATTATGGGTACTCGAGTGTTCTATTTAAGAAACATATCTAAATATTTATTATCAATATTCATCTAAAATCGCGTTCCTTAAACTAGGTGACATAGGACAACGCAACCAATAGCTTGTGATACTTTGGCCAAATATTTCCAACATACTATTCATGTTACTATTCCTAGATGGCATACTCATCTAATAGGAACAAATTCTTCACCCCACTTAGTTGTTATCTAGAATGGTCTTCACTTACTTCAGTCAACCCACTTGTCCAAGGTTTGACCCTAACACAAGTTAGTGACATAATTTAGAATGGAGAATCACTCGCGATGACCTAGGGTATATATACATACCCAATCAACCTAAGTCGATTAGATGTGCCTAGTTATCCTAAGTCATTATGAGTCGCTTCCTATGCTAAATCATAACTCTAATATGACCTAGAGAGATAATAAGTTCAAGTATAAATTTAGGTAGGTCTAGATGAACCAATGCTGAAGGGTGTTGCAACATGTCAAATATAACCTTGTATCCTCATGAAGACCCAAGTCTTCATGAAGGTACAGTTCTACAATTGGTGTGTGCCAACATCCGACAGAACCACTTCATCTCGATGTACACACCTTAAAGAGGTCATTTCCACTTAATTATTTTAGGATTAAGATTCATATTACAACAACCTTACATAACACTAATTCCAAAAACCTTTAATGTTTCCATCCTTATTTGATTTGGTTAACTAATATGGAACTTCATAGACTAACGATTGCTTTATGTTCAATTAAATTTTTACTTAACGTGTAATTAATCAAAAATAAAATCAACATCTATCATAAGATTTAATTAATGTGTCTCAACCATACAAGGAATGTATAAGAACCAAAATAGGTTTTGATATGAAAGACTTCACAAATATGAAGTCTAAAAGGTTATCGAATGTGTATACTATTTTTTTTTTTTTTTGTATCCTTTTGAGAAGAGGAGAACCTTCCTCATTATGGTTAAGTATTAGGATTTATCATACCCATATCTAATTCACACATCTGGACATTTTAACTATACTTTCATAACATTATAATTAACCATACAATATTAAGTAAAGAACATCAATACATACAACTTAATAAGTTGCATTAAGGTAAGGGAAATTGTACTAATTCCCATTCATCCAGCCACTTCAATGACATTAGATATAAGGATCCAATCAAATATGAATGACAACATCAAGGATATGATTACAAATTTTCCTTCTTATTATGAACAAGAGAATAGACTTAATCAATTTAAGTAACTTCAGTCTTTTCAATTCATCAAAATAAATTACACATCTTACAAAACTATGCATTACTGACATATTTCATGTCAACAACATCGAGATCATTTAGGAATACAACTTTTCTTCCTTCAATACATTTCAATCATAAATCAAAATTCTCTATAATGGTCTAGACTTTTAATTCAACCAATACATCATAAAATTTATTACCTTCCTTTATCACTTACAAAGTCCATCTGTAAAAAAATTCTAACACGGGCACGGGTCAGTTCAATCCGAGCATGATAAGCATCAAGCAATAAAATGAAATGTTTTCAATCAAGCTGTTTCATTAAACCAACTCGCTTTAATGAAACAGGAGGTCAAGAAGACAAGTAAATCATAGTAATAACAACCATAAAAGAAGAATAATTAATTAATTTGAATAACATTAAAGGAAATGTCATGATGTAATCTACAATCTACAACATGTTATCAGATAAATATAGTTCCATCCAATTCAGCTTATCCATATCAATAAAATAACCTTCTAATTATTTCCTTCACAAATAATCTTAATTAGAAATACAAATGCAAATAAGAGTCTCATAGATCAAATGTGGAATACTAATCCCAAATGCAAGGCATGGCCTAATTTATCAAGTTAGAATACATATCAACATTAAGGTAGAATTTACTCAATGTACAACATCTCACATTAGTCTTCTATCACAAATATTAAAATCCTTAACACAAGTCAAGAGAACAAGCAAGTAGCAATGACGACTACTCAAGGCATTAAGGATAGTAGTGCAACTGATCCAATTAAATCTAATGACCAGATTTACCCAAAAGAAGGACAACTATGATGAAACAGTAAGAGCTTCCTATATAATTTGGTTAGCCCAAATCCCATACACTACTTTAGAGAAGAGAACACAACCCATTTCATCCTATTATTTCCAAAGGGGTAGTGTTCAGACTTCACCTCAAGGACTAAAAGAGATGGAGTCAAATGTCATGATCAAAAGGGAATTCCAACATTCTAACACATGGGAAGAAGGTCACAAAGGACAATGCAGACCCTTCACTACTTCCCAAAATCCTTATAAAAGAAAATGCATAAAAGAAGATATTAACAAAATGTGTGACTCTTGTGGTTGAAATAGATTTAATCATGGTTTCCCAACGTGGACAACCAACTATTGTGATATTGAACTCATATAAAAAGGAGATGCAATGAAAAAAGTTGCAAAACACCATGTGGGTAATTATAGTCCCAAACAATCCCTCAAGGATGTTAAAGTTTCAGTCAAGATCCACAGACTAACCAATTCCTTCAAGATGTAAATAAAACAATTAGTGAGATAGACTCTCAATTGAATCCTCACAGAGGTGAGAGAAATATATCTTATGAAAGGATAGAGAAGATTCCTTCATGATTTGATTCCAAGAAGTTGCAGCCCAAAATTGACATAGCTTAGCTACAGGCATACAAACTATCAACAAAATTATTCTATCCAATCTTGCTTAGAGATCAAGAAATGGAAGAGTCTAGAAAACCCTTATTCAGAACTGATTTTGATAGTTCAAAAATCAAGAAACGACAACCGCAAGTTCAAGAAGCATCCTTAAAGTTTACGATATCCCAATCAGGAGGGTTTTAACAAGTTTACTCAAGCAATATACTCAAGAGATTAACCCAGTTCAGGGACAATTAAATAAAAACCATCAACATCTACTTCAATAGGGAAGAAGACAACAAGAAAAAAATAAAGAAAGCTCAAACAGAGCTACAAGAATAACCCAACATCGACTCTGAAAAATCTGACCCTCATAATGTCCCCAACCAATAGGTTCTCACCTATGTAACCTTTAGTTCAATACTTGAGAACTTAAGAAACACAATATACATATAATATTAGAAGAAAGACTTCAAACATGGGAATCCCCAACACGATTGCCTCAAAATCAAAGTGCCCAGGAAACAAATAACCCATAGTTTCCTTAAAAGAACCAAATTTGAGTACTCAGTTTAAACTGAAAAGTTTAAAGAAGTAATAAAACCTTCACTCTTGTTTCTATACAAGAAGAACCCACAAAGAAAGAGATTCCAAAAATTCAATAACTATCTAGCTTCCATCGCATACTGAATCCAAAGAACAGATAGAGTATACAAAGAGTTCAAGAAGAAGGCACACATTTATTGTTTCTATATACAAATTTTATCTCACACAACGTAGAATCCAAGCATGCATATTCATGTAATTCCAAAAGGAGAATAATAACTTCCATAAAACAAAGAAGTGACAACGAAGGGTATTCATTTACCTTCTGACCACCCAAACTACCATTTGGTTCGAAACTTGAAGAACATATTATTTCCATAAAAATCCATTTTTGAATAGATAAGAAAGAATCACACATGTAATTCATTACTCATATCACCACAAGATTTAAAGTGGGTTTCAACATCAAATAATTAGGAAAACAACTTAATGAATTTCTTTCCAAGCAGAGATTCCTCAATCAGAGAATACAGAAAAATAATCAAGTAAGGAGACCAAATAACCATCAAAGAAATGAAAACTCATTTACCTCAAGAGAGCAAAGTTGTTTTAATGAAGACACTTAGAGAAAAGCAGAGAAGCTTAATGGATAGAGCCTAACATGCCTGATAGTGCTTCTATTGATTCGAAGAATATTTCCAGTCGAGCCTTCACAACTCCTTCTCTAAACATAATAAATAACCAAAAACTTCTTCCTAAAATGCCTCATATACTTCCATTAGATCAAAAATAGTCCAAGAGAGTTAAAAATAACAACAAACTTAAAATAGAACTGTTTGAAGAACTAGATAGCTCCATGCAGAGTAAAAATCGGAATGCATGAAAGACCAAACAACTCCCAAAAAAATCCACTCGCATGGTTTCTAAGGTGGTTTTCTCACCTAAAATGATGGAAATTATTGTCATTAATTTCTAGTCTCCCACCTAAATCTCCATGCCACCGCCATCCAAAATTGGTGAGTCCAATTTCAAAAAGAACATGCGTTGTGTAATTTAGAGATGTTTCAGCTAGGATCACCTCCAATTTTCATACCCCTATCAAACTGATAGTATGTAATGATCTTAAATTGAAAAATCAAATCAAATAAATGACTTAGGAATCGTCGCCATGCCTTCAACTTGCCATACGACCCCTTAGGTACCATTATATCCTCACATTAGTTTAGGATAAATATCATTAGCTTAGGGTATGACCTTAGGTTATCTTAATATTGCCTTAGGTAATTTTTCCACCTTAGGATATGACTTTATTTCTACCAATGTAGTATTAGGTAATAGGTTAGAAATATACCTATCATCTCCTTAGGTTATTTCCAAATCCCTAACTTAGAAAACATGCAACTTAGGTTAGGATGAACAAGATTAGAGTAGGCATAGATATACGGTAGATCTAGTTTACCTTAGGTTAGAATCCTGTTAGGATAGATCTTATAGATCTAGGACTTAGGCTTTACCCTCAATAGTCCTAAAGTAGGCCTCTTTCCAACTTACACCATTCAACATTCTGGAGAAGTTGACAAGAAGATCTGAGCACATAAATTACAGTAGAATGCACAACATGAACTTCTAAGAAGATCAATGAAATTATAATCCTACAAAGGCTCAGTCTTTTATTTCCTTCAACCTCTAAATGTCAGTTTGCCATACAAGATTAGAGTAGGCATAGTTATATGGTAGATCCAGTTTACCTTAGGTTATAATCCCATTAGGATAGATCTTATAGATCTAGGACTTAGGCTTTACCCTCAATAGTCCTGAAGTAGGCCTCTTTCCAACTTACGTCATTCAAAATTTTGGAGAAGTTGACAAGAAGATCTAAGCACAAGACTTATAATAGAATGCACAGCATGGACTTCCAAGAAGATCAATGAAATTATAATCTTACAAAGGCTCGGTCTTTTATTTACTTTAAGAAGAATTAAAACATACCTTGGATCAATGGAATTGATCCAAGGTCTCATTATTATATAGAGATAAATTTGCAAACAACTTTACTAGTTTACAACCTCAAACAAAATGGATTCCTTGCAAGCAATAGTATTACAGCAATTGAATCCAAGAAAAGAAATAATTTATCCATGGCAAGCATGATTTCAACAGTCAAAAGAATACACCTTCTTAGGACAAATCACATGTCAATGCTTGTATTGCAAAGAGGAGAAGTTAAAAGTTTGTCATAGGTGTTACATGATGTACTTGTGTTGTAAAATTTTCATTATTATATGTATATAGGTGGAAACAAGGTGGATTAGGCATGATGGAGTTAGGTTGGTTTAGGCATGATGAAGTCAGGTTGGTTTAGGCATGGTTGATTTAGGTCGATTAGGCATGGTTTATTGGTCGGTTTAGGCATGGTTGAGCTAGGTCGATTAGGCTTGGTTGAGTCAAGTTCGTTTAAGGATGGTGGAGTCTTGTTTTTAATTTTGATTTAACTTTGAATTTATTGGTAACATGACAAATAAATGATGAGTTATATGTGTGTTATGGTCTAAATTTCTAAAATCTTTAATATCATGGAAATGTGAAATGATTGAGTGGATGTATTTATGATGTGATAACATGGTAGATATGTATGTGTGGTAAATTTCAAGCGTTATGATAAATGGAAACTAATTACGGTAGAATGTTAATAGAAAATATGTGGGGAAAATATTTAGGGTAAAGTGGTGAGATAGCCTACAAGGGCCCCATTCCCTAGGATTGTTATCTACATAGCCCCAGTGAAAAGGGGCCTCATGCCAATGTAGTTATCCCATAAGTTAGGGAAGAATATGATGAATTAGAGGAATGAGTTGGTAGGTTTTAGGCATGATTGAGTCTAGGTCATAGGCATGGTTGAGTCCTAGGTGATAGTGGAAATATTTTAAAATGTAGTTGTCAATGGTCTAATCCTATATAGGGTAATCAATAGGTAATGAAGAAAAATAGTAAGAGGTGGTAAAAGAGACACTTAATTGATAATCACCTTAATATGTCCACCATACCATAGATGGTTTGATGAACATAAGACCCTAAAGGTGTTGCATAATGGACTATTCTAAGGGTGAAGAAAGTCACATGATCACAAAATGTCACAATTATGGAAAGTCCCTTAAGAAGATAGGAAATTAGGGTGAAAATAAAATGAGGTGAAAATGGGTGGTTTAGCGTAACTTAGTGTATGACATCATGTTTACTTGGAAAGAAATCCTTGATAAAAAATAGACAAGTCCATGACAAAAAGTTATAATTTTATTCATTTCATTTCTAATATCTTGATCGATGCGGGAAGTCTATATGGGATGAGTATATTATCTCCTTGAGGTCTTCGTGAAGTTGATCAATGTGGGAAGCTTTTGAATATTTTATTTTAGTTTTGCAATGACTTTATATAGCTATCCTTCAAGGGAGCATTCTATTTATAATGACCAGATAGAGAGAAGAGATGTCCTTTTTGAGGGAGTCATATGTTTGCAGGAATTTTGACTCAAGGATTTGAATCCCATTTTTTTTTATGTTTAAGTCATGGAAAAGACTATAGAGGAAGATTAGGTTCTTTTTAGAAGACAAGACCATATCACACATAGGTTAACTATGAAAGATATAGTTTCAAGTGATGAACAACCATGGGATTCCATATTTGAAAAAGATGAAAAGTATCCATAAGAATCATGCCATGAGCTGAGCCGTGGTACACATATTGAAGATAAGTTTGAAAGGTGATGGAAAATCACATGATTCTTATTTAGTCATTGATCCTCAAAATGGGTATCATGGAAGGTGAATGAAGCTCAAGGCATGAGCGGTCAATAGACATAAGGTGATATATGACTTGATTTTACCAATAATATGGTCTAAGATGCAAGGCATTGAGGGACTTATGTTTGGGTTTACCTTCAAGTGAAGACAAATGAAAAGATCTTGATCCATAGGCATGAGTAACGATATAGGGTCCAAGCCAATTAGGAGCAAATTTTCCCCGTTTGATTTTCTCTTCTTTGGTTACATGTTGATTTTCTTTCGGGATGAGGTCACCGACCTGGAAGGTTCATTCGTGGACACATTTTTCATAGGAAATTTTGATAATTTTTGGCATATTTGAAGATGATCAAGAGCATTGAGATGACATTCATCTAACATCTCAAGTTGTGCCAAATGGTCTTGGTGAAAGTCACTACCTTTGAGCATCTTGTAGTAATATGTGGGGAGATGGAATCTAGACTTAGAGAGGAAAGAAAACCTTAGTACCATACACTAGAGAGAAAGGCGTGGCAGCATTTGAAGTGTAAATACTAGTGCAAGTAAGCCTACAAGGTGAAAGGAATATGCGTATGCCAATCCTTCCCAATATCGCCGACTACTTTCATAAGAATTTTTAAAAGGTTTTATTGGTTGATTTTGCTAGGCCATTTATTTGTGGGTAGTAAGGTGATGAGAAATTGAGTTGAATGCCAAAAGCATCGCAAATATTTTGTAGGGTTTTGTTTTTGAATTGCTTTCCGTTATCAGTGATGAGGCGTTGAGGGACACCAAACTGACAAATGATGTGATGGTTGATGAATTCACATATTTTCTTGGCTTTTATATAAATGAGGGAAATAGCTTCTACCCATTTAGTGTATTATTGAGTAGAGGTTATAATCCATTGATGGAATTGTGAAGAATGAGTATTGATCTCTCCAACAAGATCTAAACCCCATTGAGAGAAAGGCCGAAGGTCTCATGCGAGCCTTTGTAAGGCATGAATAGGTGTGTGAAGAAGGTTAACATATTGTTGACATTCACACAATGTTTGACATAGTCACAACAATCATGGTGAAGGATGCACACTTAACAATAACTAAGCTAGTAAAGTGACCTCAAATTCCATCATGAACTTCCTTAATGGTGTAAGGAATTTTAGAAATGGTAAGGCATCGTATGAGAATATTATCGAATCCACACTTATAAAGGATACCACCCATGATGACATACCGAGAGACACCTTTAAGAAAGGAATGTTTTCCATTATGAGTGAGATCTAGAGGTAGAATGGAAAGGGAAATGTAGTTTGCAAATTGTCTATACCAAAGGTCATGTGGGTCAAGTACAATGATTCGATGGATTTGATCTCATGAGATAAATAAGAGGGTGATTGTAACCTTTGTATTGTGACAAATATTTTAGATTCAAAGAAAGAAGCGGGTATCTAAGAAACCACACATGCCATGGTATCCATAAATTTATTAGTAGAATGTGGGGTGGCTTAAAGTTCGTAACGGTCAAAGGTAGTCAAAATTATGTCGACATGACATTTGTACTTTTGTAATATTTCATTACAACAATGGTATATACCATTGAATTAGTTTACAACCAATTGAGATTCACCAAAGATATTTATTAATTTGAAATCTAGGAGATGGTGGTTTGAAGGCCTAATAAGAGTGATTCATATTCGGTGATGTTGTTAGTGGAATCAAAATCTAGTTTAAACAATAAAAGTCTAGGTTCAACATCAAAAGGAAAGGGGATAAAACCTGCACCACCTCCATGCTGACATTTAGAACCATCAAAGAATACAGTCATCTAGTAAGTGGTATCATCCAAAGAGAGGGTAACAATGGATTCTTTCGATAAATCAAAATTAGAGGGTTGATTTTAGAAATAGGTGTATCTGCTAGTTGGTCGGTGATGGATTTTCCTTTAACAAACTTTTGGTGGATGAATTCAAGGTCAAGGTCTACGAGAAGCATGAGCCAACATGTAACACATTGATGCTGGTAGGGTTTGGTGTACATATAATGTAGGGGGTTAGTGTTAGTGAAGACTAAGGTTTTTTGGTTGAGTAGGTAGTGATGAAGTTTAGTGGTGACAAAAACTAAGGCTAAACAAAAATTTTCAACATGGGTGTACCTATTTTTGTAGTCCAAAAGGGTATGGCTTATATAATAATCCTCTTATTCCCTGTGTTTCTCGTTACAATGAGTGATCATGGAACCTAAGGAATAATCAGTAGCATAAATGTATAGGTAAAAGGGTTGGTCATCCTTAGGAGGAATGAGCACCATTGGTTGAAGAAAGTATTATTTTAAGGCATCAAAGGCTTTGTGGCATTCATCATCCCATTTGAATGAGAAATCCTTTTGAGGAGATGATGAATACTTTTAAGTCATGGACTTAGACTAAAAAGGGAAGGCATCTTTAAGGGGAGGTTATGACCGGACCATGTGAGCTTGATTTTATTTTGAGATGCATGAAACAAAGTGTATGAGGTGGTAAATGAGTTCAAGGGACAAGCGCAAGGTAGATAAGAAGTGATGTAACACTAAATTCAACATTAGCATGGTCGGAGATGTAAGGCATTAAGGGGTTCAGCTCGGAGTTTACCATTAAGCGAAGCTAAACGATAAGTGCCTGATCCATAGATGTGAGTAATAATGTAAGGCTCAATCCAATTTGGAGAAAATTTGATGTGTTTTCTCTTTTCTAGTTTGGTTACATGTTGATTATCTTTGAGGAAAAGATCACCAACCTTAAAGGTATGCTCATGAAGTCGCTTATCATAAGCACGCTTGATGCAATTTTGATAGGTTTGAAGGTGGTCAAGAGCTATAAGACGACGCTCGTGAAGAAGCTCCAATTGGGCTAACCGCTCTTGGCGAAATCATCATTGGTGAGAATATCCTGAAGAGATATTCTTAGAAAGGGTATTTGTATTTCAAGAGGTAAGCAGTCTCAAAACCATATACCAAAGAAAATGGGGTGGCATTAGTGGAGGTAAGAATGCTAGTACGATAAGCCCAAAGGGAAAAGGGGATGTGATCGGGCAAATTGCTTTAATCGTAACGACTTTCATGAGGATTTTGGTTAGGGTTTTATTAGAAGATTCAGCTTGACCATTTGTTTGTGGATAGTAAGGTGATGAGAAGCTAAGTTTGATACCAAAGTTTTCACAAAGGTCTTGTAACAACTTATTTTTAAAGATTTTTCATTATCTCGTTATCGGGCGATGAAGAACGCCAAAACAAATGAGATAATGTGATGGTTAATGAATTCGACGATTTTTTATTTTTGGTTGAAATGAGTGGAATGGCTTCCACCCATTTAGTGTAATATTCGGTTCATATGATTATCCAACGGTGAAGTTGCGAAGAGGGTGGGTGAATCTCACCAATAAGGTCTAAACCCCATTGTGAGAAATGCCAAAGATCTCGTGTGACACTGTAGCGGATGGCTAGGAGTATGTTGAAGGTTGCATGTTGTTAACACATAACACAACGCTTAACATATTCGTAGCAGTTGTTATTAAGAGTAGGCCAATAATAGCCTAGGCGAAGGATCCATTTGGCCATGGCAAGGCCACTAAAATGTCCACCACAAATACCGTCGTGGACTTGTTAGATGGTATAGGTGACCTCCGCACCAGTTAGACATCAAAGGAGGATGCCATCAAAGCCATGTTTATAAATGAGTCTTGCCATGATGACATAACAAGAAACACTTTTAAGAAAAGCACGTTTTCCGTTACTAGTAAGGTCAGGTGGGAGAATAGAGGTTGTAAGGTAGTCGTGAAATTGGTGATACCAGGTATCCTGTGAATTAGCAGACACATTATTTATCATACAAACATTTGGGGCTGAGTAAGATGGGGCAAAGAGTTGTTGGACCAAGATGAATATGTCGTAGTCGAGTTGGCGAGGCTAAGAAAGCCATAGTATCCTTAAATTTTTACTAGATCGGGAATGGTTTGGATAGAATAATGAGTAAATAAGGTCAAAAGTGAATCCACGTAAGGTTTTTACTTTTGAAGTTCCTCATTTTTACATTGGTAGATGCCCATAACTTGATTGACTACCAATTGAGAGTCACCGAAAATATTGATAGATTTGACACCTAAGTGTAACGCAACCTGGAGACCCAAAACAAGGGCCTCGTATTCCATTGTATTATTAGTGCAGGGGAAATCAAGCTTGAATGAAAGAGGCATAGGCTCAGCGTCAAGAGGAATGAGAACAATGTCGGCTCGTCCACCGCATTGGCATTTAGATCCATTGAAGAAGAGGGTCATTGGATACGACTCCTTACTGAGTGAAAGAGTGGCGATGAGTTCGTTGGGGAAATTAAAATTGGTAAATTACTCCCCAGGTAAAGGGGCTTCCGCGAGTTGGTCAGCAATAGTTTGTCCTTTTATTGATTTCTGGTGTACAAATTCAAGGTCGAGGTCAGCAAGGAGCATAAGACATCAACCGATGCGTTAGTTTAGATGTGGTTTGGCGTATGCACATATAATGAATGGGGTCCGCATTGGTGATGACAAAAGTTTTGTGATTCGGGAGGTAGTGTCGAGTTTGGTGGCTACAAATGATAGGGCTAGGCACAACTTTTCTACATGTGTATACCTAGTCTCGTAATCCACGAGAGTACGAATTATGTAATAAACGACTTGTTCTCGATGCTCGGAGTCACGATGTGCGAACATTGCTCCTACAAAGCATGGTCGGTGGCGAAAGGTAAAGGTAGAAAGGGTGATCATCCCGAGGTGGGATAAGCAATGGTGGCTACAAGAGATAGGCTTTAAGAGCCTCAAAGGCTTGGTGGCACTCTTTGCTCCATTGGAAGATAATGTCCTTTTTAAGGAGCTGATGGAAAGGTTGACATCGATCCAAGAGTTGGGAGATGAAATGCCGAGATAGATTGGAGTTTACCTTGCAAGCTACGTAATTGTTTGAGGTTAGTAGGTGGGGGCATTTCTAGGATAGCTTTGACTTTAGATGGATCGACCTCGATGCCACGCAAAGAGACAAAGCTAAAGTCAAGAAGATCATAATGTCATGAAAAATGTAGGTCATAGCCGGTGATAGGTCGCACCAAAGATTCTTAAGGCCAAATGGCATGACACGATAAAAAAGGTTCCCCAAGGAGTTACGAAGGCCGTTTTATGTTGATCGGCTGAGGCTACATAAATTTGATTGTATCCCGAGAAGCCATCCATGAGAGAAAGCATCTCATGGCCCGCAGTGAGATCAACAAGTTGATCAATACTTGGGAGGGGGAAGTCATCCTTCGGGAAAGCGAGGTTAAGGTCCTAGAAATCCGTACATATCCGAAGTCCCCCCGTTGCTTTAGTAACAGGTACGATGTTAGAGATCCATTGAGGATAGTCAATAGGTAAGATGAAGGAAACAGAAAGGAGTCATTGAAGCTCTTCTTTGACCAAGAGGGCAATGTGTGGATGCATTTTTCTCAGTTTCTATTTAACTAGTTTGGCATCGGGTTTTAGGGTAATGTTATGGACAGCAATGTCAGGATCAATTCCTGGCATGTCAGCGTAGGACCAAGTAAAAGCTTGGTTGTGGGCACAGAGGAAAGTAGTGAAGGTAGTTTGTTCTGATGCGGTAAGAGATTTTCCGATCTTCACAATGTGAGGATCGTCCTCGGTGTGGATGTTTATTTCTATAGTCAACTCATTCAACATGGTTTGAGTGTCAGATGGCAAGGTGCGTTGAATATAAGAGTCGTCCACACCAAGGTAAGTGAGGATGGAGTCGTCATCCTGGCACTCAACAACATTAATTGAAGGTGAGTCCTCTTTGATCATGTCTGGATATAGAAGGGGAAGAGAAGATGGGTCTTCATTATTGTGTTGATAAGTGAGAGGACCCAAGAAGATAGCGTTTATGAAAAAAAAAGTTAGGAGGGATAGATTCAGGGTCTATCGACTCTGTGGGTGACGATGGCAAAATGGGTGATGATGGTTTGGAAGGGGTGACTTCGTTGCCTTCCTAGATACAACGGATATGTGATGTTTTTAGTGTAGGTGGTTCAGAGAATCCAAGACCACGACGATCTTTGTGTTTGCATGTAGTTACGGGAATGATCATATGTCGGCCTTGTTCATAAAGACCGAAATTAAAGCCCTTCCAAGCACAGCATGTCAAGAAGGTGAGGGCAAAATGACGATTAGTTAGATATTGAAAATCAGATTGGAAGGGAAGCACACCAAGGGGAGGTTCGGGGTGATATAGGATGTATCGACAGCCCCATACGCTATGTTGGTGCAGCAATTAGGTGGTCCGTAGGAGATTACTTCCCCCACATAATGGTCATACGTAGGATGTGCATGTAATTATCTGTACTCTCGTGGGGTATGGAACATGCTAACGTTATACAGGTGATACTCCCCCAGCGTAAGGAGTTGAAATACATCTACTAAGGGATCTAAGGTTGGGATATTATCTGCGGGAAAGGAAGTGGTATTTGCGATGGTGGTTTCATTGGTTGAAGGTGTAGGTGCGGTTGAGATGGATGGTTGAGGTGTGGTTGAAGTGGATGGTTGGGTTGGATGAATGGGTGTCTTGACTGGTACAAGCACATCATTAGGGTGATATAACATATTATAGGTTTTGAAGGGGGGAGCGTCAGCTTTTACGGTGTAGGATTTCCCCTCATACTCGAATTTTATGCATCTATGTAAGGTGGAGGGAATGCATCCCATAGCCCGGATCCAAGGGCGGCCTAACAACATGTTGTATTGGAATTCACCCTCAAGGACATAGAAGAGTTCGGGTAAGGTACGTGGCCCTACATGAATGTTAAGGATCACAGTGCCTAAGGTAGAAGTAATAGCATCGTTGAATGAACGCAGCATGGTGGGGTTGGCACACATGCAGCTAGAGGGGATATTCATTTGTTGGAAGGCTTTGGAAGAGATGATGTTTAGGCTAGCACCTCCATCAATCATAACACGATGTACGTGGATGTCTCGGATGTAAGCTGAGATGAAAAGAGTGGGGTCAGGATCTTCTGCACCAAAGTCAACAATTTCATCTTCGGAGACCGCGGCAGCGGTTTCTTTGTACACAGGACGAAAGTGATAGATTGTTCGGTGAGAGAAGCAACGTGGTTGGGTGTTAAGATGGAGGTAATGGGAAAGGTTTCGTTAGGTAAGACCTCTATCCCTTGAAGGATTTCAATGAGAGCTTGTCGATGAGATTCAGAGGTCTGAATGAGATCATACAGTGTCATTTTTATAGGTGATTGGTGAAGCTGTTTGATCATGGTTCGGTGGGCAACTCCATTAGAGACGGGGTAGGTAGGTCCATGAATAACCACTTTAGGTGGTGGTGCGATCGGGATGGTGGACGGAGAAAGAGAGGCCATAGGTGTGCTTTCTTTAGCTTTCCCATTTTTTTTTTACGCCTCGAGTAGCAACACTAATCGTGTTGATCTCGTGAATACGAGAGGAGAATTATGGTAGGGATAAGTCATGGTCTTCGAGAGGTGGTGTTGTAATAATGATAGATCTTAGTGAGGCGGGGACGGGTGGTATAGGAGAGGGATTGAAGCTAAAGGTTTCTCCTTCGTAAGTTGTCTTTCTTAACCTTTCTATCCGAGAGAGGTGTCGACAAAGTATGGCTTTCAAAGCTTTGCATCCCTCTACATCATGTCCTAGTGTGCGGTGGTAAGCGCAGATTTTAGACTCATCATAACCTATAGGTCGAGGTTTAGATGGATCATAAGGTCTAAGTGGGGGTAGGGAAATGGTCGCATTCTCCACCAACATATCCAGGATCTTAGCGTAAGATCCTTTGAGCGGGTCAAAGTCAGAGGAAGATGAAGCTATTGATTGGGTGGGTTTTGGTAATGTTTGGGTATGGTTGGTTCGTACGGATGGTGTTTTAGATAAGGGGTTTTGATAATTGGATTTAACTAAACGTGGCTTCTTTGGTGCAAAAGGTATGTTTAGCTGGTTAGATGGTGAGGCCACAGATGATGTGGTAGCAGGAAACAACCACGGAGAAAGAGGAGTGACAGCAAACAAATCCTTTGATGATAGAGTTTGTTTAGGGTTGATAGGTGGACAGGATCTCTGTATGGATGTAGAAGGTGCAGGTCGTTTTAAAGAAAATGCAGGAGGTACGATGTATTGAGGCAAGGTGGAGGGGTGAGGTCCCAATATAGAAGGTAGGTGTGATGGCGAGGGTTTTAGTTGTGACAGAGGCATAGATTGGACTTGAGGAGATTGGGTCTGTCTCCTAGGTGGATGGACGGCTTTATTTTTGGATAAATCTAACCATTTAGGTGGGTGTGTTAGGCTGGGTATTGGTGAAGTCCCAAGCATAGGGGGAGGTTTGGTTAGGTTAATAGAGGTGGATGAGGTATTCGGTAGAGATGAGGGGGTGAAGGTGAGGACATAGGCATTTTGAGTTTTTGTAAACACCGCGGGTATATGGTAGAGGTGTCTGGATCGGTCATCTGCATTTGAGTAGAGCATGGTGTACTCAAACGTTCCCATAGGACTCATCTATCTTCGGAGGGATGACAATCTTCACGTGTGAATAGGAAATTTTCATGGAAGAAAGGTGGGTTGTGATTCCGGTCCACCTTTGTGGGTATGATACGGGGGTAAATGAGGCAAGCCTTTGTATCAATGGGCGTTAAGAGGTCAACCGGTCGCTGAAAAGATTTAGGCGATGAAGAACTAATAGGTAGGAGGGCATGTTTGAGAGGATCCGTCATGATTAAAGAATTTGGTGATGTTGGTTCAAGGGGTTTCTCATCTAAGGATGACAAAAAAGTGGCGAGCCTTCCTCTTGTATAGCAAGAGTGGTAGAAGGAGATGTTTGGGAAATAGATAAGTTAGATAACATCCGCTCACAGTCTTGCAAGGATGTGGTGTAAGAAGGCTCATCTGTGAGAAGGGAACTCTAGGCGGTTAATTCCTTTATGGGTAAAGGAACGGCAAGGTTATCATCTTGTCTTGATGGTGGTGAAGTGGGTGCGGATTCCTGCGTTAGTGACGAGGCTTGATTCAGAATTTCCTCAATAGAGGCTTTTGGTTGGGAATCGAAAACTGCATGGATTTCATGAACACTCTCCTCGGCTAAGATATCTTGGTTTATGTTACTATTAGAAGAGTGGTTTGGGAATGGTTTATTGAAGATTTTCAAATTTGGGATTATCGAGGGTTATATCCCCTGCATCAACCATTTCCTACACTATGTTTTTCAACATCTTATAGTTTTCGTGACTGTGTCCCTTCACACGGTGGAAGTTACAGAAGTCATTTTCTTTGTACCAAGAAGGTATAGTGCGGGTGGAATCAAACCCGGAGTGAGGTTTAACAGGAGGCAAGGTGATAGCTCCTGCTTTGAGAAATTTTTCCAAGATGACACCATAAGTTTCTCCCAAGGGAGTGTAATTGATGGGCTCGGCTTTATACTTATAGGTGGTTTTCGGTGGAGTATTAGACGGTGCTTGGGATTTGACCATCACCGCGTGTACAAATCCTTTTGATTTTGAAGTAGTCGATGCATGAGAATTGGTGGTGTTGGGTTTGTTGGTGGAGTCTTGGGTTTGAAATTAGGGTTTTTGTTGCGTAACCACAATTTCTCTTCCTCTAAGGCTCGAATTTCTAGTTTCTGAGCCATAGTAAAGGCCTCATCAAAGGTGCGGAAAGTTTGAATTTGGAGGGTAGGAGAAATGTGCTTAGCAGACACTGCGTAAAGAGTTCGATGAGTTCGGCTTGAGGCAAGGCATAAGTAAGTTGGTTGATGAGGCCCCGCCATCGTCCAATAAAATCTGCGATAGATTCGTCTTCAAATTGTCAGACGGCATAGAGGTCGGTGATAGATACTTTCTTAGAAATATTAATGGAGAAATGATCCAAGAAAGATTGGGCTAATTGGTTAAAAGAGAAGATTGAGTGCTAGGTTAAAGCACTGTACCACTCCAAGGCGGGTCTTGATAAGGACATGGGAAAGGTGCGGAGTAGTAAAGCATCGTCATGAGCAATCAGATAGCAGGCATGTCTAAATGATCACAAGTGTTGTTGAGGATCCTCCTTACTATTAAAACAAGTGAATTTTGGTAATTCCCATTGAGGAGGATATGAATGAAGGGGGACAGAAGGATGAATAGGCTCGACAAACTTGCTCGTATGTCAGGGTGCTACGGCTTCCTGAAACAGAAGCCTCTAGATTTTGCATCTTGTCCATCATTTGTTTGATGAAATCAGTGGTTGGATGAGATGATGGTGCGGTTGTTGTAAAAGGTGGAGGATTGGGCCAAGGGCCTCCACTAGACAATGGGGGGGCTAAATGTTGATAAGGTATTGAGGACGAATATGTTGAGGCGACCGAATAGGGATGTCCTATATAAGGTGTTGAAGTCACCGGATACGTGTGTGGAAATGAAAAGGTGGGAAGAGCTTGAGAAGGAAAGCTTGTGTGGATAGGTGGTAGAGAGCAAGTTATGAAAGGAGCAGTCTGCGAGAGAGACGAGGTAGGAGCAGTTGGCGGTAATGATACGTGGGGCCCCAGATTAACAAAAGGAAAGCCAATCTGTGCCGTAAGAACCTCTGAAGCCACTGAGTTGGGAGACGGGGCTAAGGATGAAGAAGGTAAGGCAGAGTTATTAGGTGGAGAAGGAGCTAAATGAGCAGCTATACTAACAGGCATACCCACGAGAATTTGGCCATCGGGTGTATGGTCGGGGGCATAAGACAAACAATACTATACAAAGTGCTAGGATTAGTATCCAAAAATTTTGTAAATTCCTTATCTCCTACAGGGATTTTGGGAACCTCACTAGTGTTCGTAGGATTCCCTATAGAATGTGAAGGGGGTGATTCAGGAAAAGGCACGGAGCAGGCATGTGAAACCATGGCTGTGGCTTGTTTCGAGTGATAACAACCATGGACAAGAGTACATAGTAGGGATGCAATCTATCAGGAATAGAAGCAACAACAAAATGTTGGAATTGGTAGGTTGCTGGTTTTGGGAACTATGAAAGAAAGTAACCGATATCGGTCAGGTAACCGATGTCGGTCAGACTGTAGCCGGCGTCGGTAAGTTAACCGATGTCGGTATAATAGGACTGGTGTAAGAAGCTGTAAGAAGTTGCTGATTTGGGGTTAACAATGCTTAGAATACCTACCAAATTGTTCTGAAGTGATCACTGAAACAGTGTAGGATAGAGAAACAGAACTAAAAATAAGCAATATGCACAAACAAATCAAGAGACTAACGCCAGGATTAGTTTTAATTATTGTGGGCTTATGCCTTAGACGCAAGAGATGATGTCAATCCTAAAAAAAAAAGACCTAAGGGGGATGTCAAGTTTGTTTTGGCTTATAAGGTTACCTCAATCGGGCGGAGGAATACCACGGAAAAGGGGGATGTTTGAGTTGTTGTGTTGATTATGACGTGATTTGGTATGTGTTGTGCAGTGAAAGTAAGATTAATTTCTTGTCAATACCATGGATATCACCCCCACATGTACGACCTGTTACTTAATCTATGTTCACTAGAATTGAAAACAAAGCAAGCAAGAATGTGATGCACGTGTTTTAAACCCAAATCGAAAATGATATTCGATGAAGCAAAGGAGATGAATTTCAATAATGCAAAGATGTGAAAGCAAGACAAATTCTTTTACCAAAATGACAAAATATTTTGTGAATATTTAGCAGAAACAAACTGTAAGTATGCTCCCTATATGAAAGCAAGCAAGAAAGAAAGAAACCCTAAATGGGTCCCACCGGGCATGCCAAAATGTTTCTAACAAAGGATGTTTCAGTTCCTAGAATAGAGTTGCTTCTATCCTTTCATTCTCTTGAGAAACAGATAAGGGTTAGGGCTAGGAGGAATACCTGTTGAATGTTTGGAGGGTGTGCGTGTACCGTAGAGAGAGATCAGATCGATTGCGAAGAACTCCTTTTTGTCTAGGAAGGACTACCTGCAAGTAAGAATACAAGACCACCAAATTCTAATTAGACAATAAATGAGGGAACTGCCTTAGGCCCAGGAAATATTGGACTTCCTTTCGAAGGTGGTCAGTTCCCCTGCTAATATGAATTAACACAAATTCTAACAAAGAAGTTATTGCAAAACTACAATTTAATTACCTTGTTAAAACAATAGAGAAAAGGCTGGTCTTGGTTTTGAATCACAGTGACCGATGTCGGTCACTATCACCGGTACCGGTTTCTGATAACCGATATCGGTAGGGGCAGTGATTTAGGGGCTTTTAGTGAAGGTTGGCTATAAGGTGGCTATGGTGTTTATAAGGCTAGTAAATGATTGGGGATAGGTAATGGGGTGATGGAGAAGACTCAGAGAGTATGGGGGCTATTCTTGGGGGCAATGTAAGGGTAGAGGAATGACAGTTAGATGTAGGATGTTACCGGGTAGTGGATCTAAGAGTAGACTTATAATTACTGTGATTCAGAAGTCCAAGAAATGTTATTGCAAGAATGTACCAGACACTACTTACTAGTTCCTGATGAAGATACAGGTCCAAGGACTGTGATAACAAAGGCAGGGCTCAGGTAGGATGATCTGACAATCAAAGATGAGCTATCTTCTCTCCCAATGCTTGGATGAGTGTCACTGGGCTCTAGTTACTCAGTTGCAGTCTTGGGCTTGATGTCCTTCTCTGCAAACTCTTCTCTTTCCTTCACTTGTCTCTGCTCGGCCAAGTGAATTCCCGATCTTTCCAATGAATTCTCAGATCCTTTGTTTTTGGTTGGGGGAGGTCATTTACAGGGAACCGATGGCGGTTACGTAACCGACGGTGGTCGAGTAGGAACCGATATCGGTTAAGTCAAAGTGGGCTATTTTTAGTAAAATAGCCAACTTTCCCTCCTTTTCTCTCGAGGAATTAGTTGTGGGCTTGGTCAAGTCATTATTAGGTTGATTTTGGTGCAGGTGAGGAGTAATTAGTCATGGGTGTGGATGTAGACCAAGTTATAGGTCTTTATTAGGTTAGTTTAGGGTTAGGGCTAGGTCATGATGAGGTAGCGAAATTAGGTGGTAGGTTTGGAGATGTGGATTTAGTAATTATAAGGTAATTAATAAATAATTATGCAAGGTTTAGGTGGTGAGGCTAGGTTGCAAAATGAGATGCGGGGCATAGGGGGTCGTAAGACACAAATTTGGTGTCTACATTAGCCCCTTGTTGTCATGTAGCTTGTCTTGTAAAGCTGCACTGACAATAATAAGAAGTGGTTACTCCTGTTAAGGGTATAGGTAATCCCCCTCAAATCTATCACAGATTGAGGTAACGTGAAATTAGGGATAGGGTTGATAAAGGGTAAATGGTGTTGAAATGATGGTAAGATGGTGGGGTAAGTTCGAGGAAGCAGACACACGTTGAAATGCAGTAGTGTGACCAGGGTACATGATTTGAAGAGCAAACAAGCAATTCATAGGCAAAGGTCGATAGTTTATCCAAACAAGGGTGATATAATCCTGGTATCCAAGGCATAGGAAGTAGCTCCAGGGGATATAATGGGTAAGGTACAGGAACGTTTAGGCATGTTCAGCAGTACCAAATGGTTGGTTTCGTTAAGATAAATGTCACGGTCTTGGTCTAGGAAAAGTTGGTCGACTGATCAAGTTAAGTACCCTAATCATGCTAAAACACGAACATGTGAGCTCAATTAAACAAAAAGCTACATAATGGGTGGATAAAATTGTAAGTTGTGGGTTTTGGGTGAGGTATTTAATTGGTGCGGCCTTAGGTCGGGCCGATTGATTAGTGAGAGCCATGGGTCGGGCCTGATTGGTTGGTTGCGGCCTTGGGTCAGGCCTAATTAGTTGGTTGCGGCCTTGGGTCAGGCTGATTGGTTGGTTGCGGCCTTGGGTCGGGCCTGATTAGTTAGTTATGGCCTTGGGTCGGGCCAAATGGTTGGTTACGGCCTTGGGTCGCCTGATTGGTTGGTCGCGCCTTTGGTCGGGCTTGATTGGTTGGTTGCGGCCTTGGGTCGGCCAAATGGTTGGTTGCGGCCTTGGGTCGGGCTTGAGTGGTTGGTTGCAGCCTTGGGTCGGGCTTGATTGGTTGGTTACGGCCTTGGGTCGGGCCTGATTGGTTGGTTGTGGCCTTGGGTCGGGCCTGATTGGTTGGGTGTGGCTTTGGGCGGGCCTGGTTGGTTGATTGCGGCCGTGAATTGGGCCAATGAAGTCAAAAAAGGCTATTTAGCAAAGGAGGGTATAGACGATGTGGTGAGAAAGGGAGATTGGTGAATAAGGGCAGAAATTGTGGTAAAAGAGGGATTAAACCGATATCGGTTAGCTATGACCGGTATCGGTTAGATGACCGATACCGGTGTTTTAGGGCACAATATAACCGATATCGGTTATAGGTAAAAAACCTATAAAAAGAAAAATACTGCCTGTCATTGTCACATTGTCAATTTGATAACCAATATGGCTTGTCTGGATTTAAAATTGATTTTGTTGAGTTTGTACGCTGAGTTGGCAGTAGTTGAGTGGAGGAGTGAGTGATTGGTAGACCCCAGTAGTAGGAGGCAGAATTTGATTGGTGGAGGACCCAGCTGAGGAGATTTGGAGCCATGGCATAGCCAGGAGGAGCAGGAGGTGCTGGACCAGCTGGACCACCACCACCTATCCCACCACGATGACATGTAGTCATACCGGTAGGCTCTAAACTCTTACCTTTGTGAATTGAATGAGTTTAACTTAGATTTGGGTTTTGGGTAGGAATCCAAAATTTAATGAAATAATGAATAAATGGATGTAATTTGCAAAATGGAATGGGTAGGTAGGCTAGTTAGGTCAAGGTGTAGACACCAAATTCGTGTCTTACGACCCCTTGTGACCCGCATCCCATTTCGCAACCTAACCTCATTACCTAAACTTTACACAATTATTTATTAACTACCTTGTAATTGATAAATCCACATACCTTACCCGCCACCTCACTTTCGCACACCTCATCATGACCTAGCCCTAACCCTAAACTAACCTAATTAAGACCCATGACTTGGTCTAGACTCACATCCATAACTAATGCCTCCTTACTCGCACCCAAAGCCGACCTTCTAGCCATTTGACCAAGCCCGCAATTGATCTCTGGGAGAAAAGCGGGGAAGGTAGGCTATTTTACTAAAAATAGCCTACTTTTTCCTTACCGATGCCGGTTCCTACTACTCGACCGTCGGTTACGCAACCGCCATCGGTTCCCTGTAAATGGGCTCCCCAAACCAAAACAAAGGATCGGAATTTCATTTTGGAGATCAGTCAAAGGATTTTGGAATCAACAGAGAGCATTGCGAGCGAGGAACAGAGTCCAGATCTTTACTTGACAGAGCAGAGACGAGTGGAAATACCAGAAGTGTTTATAACCAAGGAGATCAATTTGCATCTGTGCCAAAACCAGTAAGTCACATCTTGCATGTCCTTTGTTATAACATTTCTTATGCTTCTTGAATCTCAGTGCTCCTAAATCCATTTTTGAATCCACTACCCAACGTGCCATTGCATCTAACTGTCATTCTTTTGCTTCTAACCATCTCATTTCCTAATACCATCCAAAAGCCAGCCATTACAAACACCATAGCTGCCAAGAAGATCATATAACCCACCTATATATCGGTTATCAAGAACCGCCATCGGTTATCATTGACGGCATCATTCGAAGAATCAAAGCATCGGTTCCTCTGATCAAAACCAGAAAACCAGCCTTTCCCCCTACCCAGTTTAACGAAATAATTTAATTAATATTTTGCAGTCTTTTGTGTTAATTCATATTAGCAGGGGAACTGACCACCTTCGAAAGGAAGTTTTATATTTCCTGGGCCCAAGGCAGTTTCCTCATTTATTGTTTAATCAAAATCTTGTGGTCTTGTGTTCTTATTTGCAGGTAGTCCTTCCAAGACAAAAAGGAGTTCTCCGCAGTCAGCCTGATCTTTCTCTACGGTACGCGCACACCATCTCGACATTCAACAGGTATTCCTCCTAACCCTAACCTCATCTGTTTCTAAAAGGAATGAAAGGATAGAAGCAACTCTATTCCCAGAAGCTGAAACATTCCGAGTGAAACATTTTGGCACGCCCGGTGGGACCCATTTTGGGTTTCTTTCTCTTGCTTATTTTCATTTTAGAAGCGCATATTTGCTGTTGCTGCTTTTTGTTATATATTTCGTAAAGAATTTGTCTTGCTTTCCTAGTTTCGCATTAGTGAAAGTCATCTCTCTTGCTTCATCGAATATAATTTTTGATTTGGGTTTAAAACGCATGCATTGCGTTCCTGCTTGTTGTTCTTCAATTCTAGTGAACATAGATTAAGTAACAGGTCGTACACGTGGGGGTGATATCCACGGTATTGACAAGAAATTAACCTTAGTTTCACTGCACAACACATACCGAATCACTTCACAATTAACACAACAGCTCAAACATCCCCCCTTTTCCGTGGTATTCCTCCGCCCGATTGAGATAACCTTATAAGCCAAAACAAACTTGACATTTCTTGTAGGTCTTGTTGTTTAGGATTTCGACATCATCTTACGTCTAAAGGCATAAGCCCACGATAACTAAAATTAACCCTAGGATTAATCTCTAGATTTGCGTGTGCCTCTTGCTTGTTTCCAAATTCTGTTTTCTCTGTCATACTTTGTCTTCTGTGATCAATAAGTTGATAAATATACTCAACGTTGCTAAAAATCAAATTGGCAACCTTTTATATCTTCTTATCCTAGACTTTTGACACCGGCATCGGTTAAGGGACCGACGTCATTTTTCTGTGACCGACACCGGTTAATAAACCGATATCGCCATTCGTCTTCATCACCGACAAACCAAAGCAACTTGCCAAATTCATCATTCTGAGGTTGTTTTTGTTCTTGATAGATTAAAACTTTCCTGTGTGTTCTTGTCTATGGTTGTCATCACTCGGAAGCAAGCCGCCGCCATGGTTTCACATGCCTGCTCTGTGTCTTTGCCTGAATCACCCCCTTCACATTCTATAGGGAACCCTACGGACACTAGTGAGATCCCCCAAATTCCTGTAGGAGACAAGGACTTTGCCAAATTTCTGGATGCTAATCCCAGCGCTGTACAATACTATTTGTCTCATGCCCCCGACCGTACGCCTGATGGTCAGCTCCTTATTGGCATGCCTATTAGTATAGCTGCTCATTTAGCTCCCACTCCTCCTGATAACAATGCCTTACTTCCTGCATCTCTAGCCCCGTCTCCCAATCCGACAGCTTCAGAGGTTCATACGACCCCGATTAGCTTTCCTTTGGTTAACCTTGGACCCCACGTATCGTTACCACCAACTGCCCCTATCTCATCTCTCTTTCAGACCACTCCATTCATGACTTACTCTCTGCCACCTATTCACATGAGCTTTCCTTCTCAAGCTCCGCCTACCTTTTCATTCCCATACACGTATCCAGTAACCTCAACACCTTATATGGGACATCCCTATTCTGTGGCATCATCATCTCATCCAACCACAGATTTCATCAAACAAATGATGGACAAAATGCAAAACCTGGAGGCTTCCGTTTCAGGAAGTCGTAGCGCCTTGACATACGAGCAAGTTTGTCGGGAGCCCATTCACCCTTCTGTCCCCCTTCATTCATATCCTCCTCAATGGGAGTTGCCAAAGTTTACTCGTTTCAACAGTAAAGAGGATCCTCAACAACACTTGCGATCATTTAGACATGCTTGTTATTTGATTGCCCATGATGACGCCTTGTTACTCCGCACCTTCCCCATGTCCTTATCAGGACCCGCCTTGAGTGGTACATGTTGCTTTAACCCAAAGATTCGATCTTCTCTTTTAACCAACTAGCCCAATCTTTCTTGGATCATTTCTCCATTAACATTGCCAAGAAAGTATCTATCACCGACCTCTATGCCATCCGACAATTTGAAGACGAATCTATCGTAGATTTTGTTGGACGATGGCGGGGCCTTATCAACCAACTTACGTATGCCTTGCCTCAAACCAAACTCATTGAACTATTTACGCGGGCCTGCGCTAAGCACATCTCCCCTACCCTCCAAATTCAAACTTTCCGCACATTCGACGAGGCCTTTACCATGGCTCGGAAACTTGAAATTCGAGCCTTAGAAGAAGAGAAATTGCGGTTGCGTAACAAAAACCCCAATTTCTGAACTCCTGATTCTACCAACAAGCCAAACACCACCACTCCTCATGTGTCCACTTCTTCTAAATCAAAAGGAGCTGTCCACGCGGTAATGGTCAAATCTCAAACACCGTCCAATACTCCGCCGAAAACCACTTATAAGTACAAAGCCAAGCCCACCAATTACACTCCCTTGGGAGAAACTTATGGCGTCATCCTGGAGAAATTGCTCAAAGCTGGGGCTATCACCTTGCCCCCTGTTAAACCTCACTCTGGGTTTGACTCCACCCGCGCAATACCTTCCTGGTACAAAGAAAATGACTTTTGTAACTTTCACCGCGTAAAAGGACATAGTCATGAAAACTGCAAGATGTTGAAAAATATAGTACAGGAAATGGTTGACGCAGGGGATATAACCCTCGATAATCCTAACGCCCCTGCTAACCGAAATCTGAAAATTTTCAACAAGCCATTCCCGAATCACTCGTCCAACGGTAACGTGAACCAAGATATCTTAGCCGAGGAGAGTGTTCATGAGATCCATGCAGTCTTCGATTCTCAGCCAAAAGCCTCTATTGAAAAAATTTTAAATCAAGCCTCTCCACCAACACAGGAGTTTGAACCTCCTTCACCACCATCAAGCCAAAGTGAAATCATTCCTTTACCCATAGAAGAGTTAACTGCCCGGACTTCTCTTCTCATCGACAAGTCTTCTTACACCACATCCCTACAAGACTGTGAGCGGATGCTATCTAATTTATCTATTTCCCAAACGTCCCCTTCTACCACTCTTGCTACACAAGAGGAAGGCTCGCCACTCCTTTTGACATCCTTAGCCGAGAAATCTCTTACACTAACATCACCACATTCTTTAAACGTGATAGATCCCCTCGAACACGCCCTCCTACCTATTAGTCCCTCATCGCCTAAATCTTTTCAACGACCGGTTGACCTCTTAACATCTATTGATACAGTGCCTCATCTACCTCCTGTGTCACACCCGCAGTGGACTGGAATTACAACCCACCTTTCTTCCATACAAAAATTACAAATCACACCTGGAGACTGTCATTCCACAGAAGATAGACAGGCCCTATGGGAACGTTTGAGTACCCCTTTTTCTACTCAAATGCAAATGACTGATCCTGATGTCTCCACCATATACCCGAAGTGCTTACAGAAGCTTAAAATGCCCCTGTTCTCACCTTCACCCCCCTCACCTCTACCAAATGCCCCGTCCACTTCTATCAACTTAACCAGATCTTCCCCTATGCTTGGGACCTCACCAATGCCCAGTCTAACGCACCCGCCTAAGCGACTCGATCTATCCAAAAATAAATCCGTTCCGCCACCTAGGAGACAAACTCAATCCGTGCCCCTATCACAATCAAAACCATCGTCGTCATACCTACCTTCCATATTGGGACCCCATCCCTCTACCTTACACCAATATATCATACCTCCTGCGTTTTCTTTAGAACAACCTACGCCTTCCGCACCTATACAGAAATTCCAGGGTATAGCAACACCGTCACTCCGCGTATCTTGTCCACCTATCAACCCTAAACAAATTCCATCATCAAAAGATTTGTTTTCAGTTACTCCTATTTCCCCGTGGTTGTTTTCTGATACCACGTCATCTGCGGCCTCATCATCCAACATAGCTTCTGCGCCAAAGAAATCACGTTTAGTAAAAACCATGTATCAACACCCCTCGGCTAAACCACCACCCATACGAACCAATCATGCCCAAACATTACCAAAACCCGCACAACCAATACCCTCATCCTCTTCCGATTTTGACCCACTCAAAGGATCTTACGCCAAAATCCTTGCTATGTTGGTGGAGAATGCGACCATTTCCCTACCCCCACTTAGACCTTATGACCCGTCTAAACCTCGACCGATAAGTTATGATGAGTCTAAAATCTGCGCCTATCACCGTACACCAGGACATGATGTGGAGGGATGCAAAGCTCTAAAAACCATCCTTCGCCAGTCACCTCTCCCGGATAGAAAGATTAAGAAAGACAACTTACGAAGGGAGAGACCTTTAGTTTCCATTCCCTCTCCTATACCATCTATCCCCGCCTCACCAAGATCTGTCATTATTACAACCCCACCTCTTGAAGACCATGAGTTATCCCAACCATCTTCCTCATCTCAGGTCTACGAGATTAATATGATTAGTGTCGCTACTCGAGGGCAGAAAAACAATGGGAAAGCAAAAGAAAACACACCTGCGGCATCTCTTTCTCCGTCAAACATCCCGATTGCACCACCACCTAAAGTGGTCATTCACGGACCCGCCTATCCCGTCTCTAATGGCATTGCCCACCGAAATATGATTAAACAGCTTCACCAATCGCCCATAAAAATGACACTGTATGATCTCATTCAGACTTCTGAATCTCATCGACAAGCTCTCGTTGAGATCCTTCAAGGGATAGAGGTTTTACCTAATGAAACCTTTCCTGTCGCCTCCATTCTAACACCCAATCACGTTGCTTCTCTCACCAAACAACCCACTGCCCCAACCACTTCTGTCTCTGTACAACAAGCTGCTGCAGTCAGTTTCTCTGAAGATGAAATTGTCGACTTTGGTACAGAAGACCCTGACCCTGCCCTTTTCATCTCCGCTTACGTCCGGGACATTCGAGTACGTCGGGTTATGATTGACGGGGGCGCTAGCCTAAACATCATCTCTTCAAAATCCTTCCAACAGATGAACATCCCTTCTAGTTGCATGTGTGCCAACCCCATCATGTTGCGGTCATTCAATGACGCTATTACTTCTACCTTAGGCACCGTGATCCTCAACATTCGCGTAGGACCACGTACTTTACCCAAACTCTTCTATGTCCTTGAGGGAGAGTTCCAATATAATATATTGCTGGGTCGTCCTTGGATCCGAGCCATGGGATGCGTTACCTCAACATTACATAGATGCATAAAATTTGAGTACGAGGGGAAGTCTTACACCGTAAGAGCTGACCCTCCCCCTTTTAAAACCTGCAATATGTTATACCGCCCGAACGATGTGCTTATACCAATCAAGACACCCATACATTCAACCCAACCATCCTCCTCAAATGTACCTCAACCATCCACCTCAACCGCGCCTACGCCTTCAATTGATGAAACCACCATCGCAAAAACCACTTCCCTTCCCGCAGCTAACATTCCAACCTCCGACCCCTTAGTAGATGTTTTTCAGCGCCTTACGCTGGGGGAGTACCACCTATATAACGTTAGTTCTTTCCCTACCCCGCAGGAGTACGGACAATTACATGCACATCCCACCTACGACCGTCGCGTGGGGGAGATAATCTCTTACGGACCACCCCATTGCCGCACTAACCTAACGTATGGGGGTGTTGACGCATCCTCCATTACCCCTGAACCTCCTCTTGGTGTGGTTCCTTTCCAATCTGATTTTCAATACTTGACAAATCGTCGTTTCGCCCTCACCTTCTTGACTCGCTGTGCGTGGAAAGGCTTTGGTTTTGGCCTTTACGAACAAGGCCGACATACACTCATTCCCGTGACTACCCGTAAACATAATGATCGCAGTGGTCTCGGTTTTCCCGAAACACCTACACAGGAGACACCTCCTGTCAGCTGTATCCTGGAAGAAGAAGACGTCGCCCCTACCAAATCATCATCACCCACTTTGCCATCATCACCCGCAGAATCTATAGACCCTGAATCCATCCCTCCTAACTTTTTTTTTTCATAAATGCTATCTTCATAGGTCCTCTCACGTATCAACGCGATAATGACGACCCATCTTCTTTGCCCCTTCTTTATCCAGACATGATCGAAGAGGATTCACCTTTGATTAATGTTGTTGAATGCCAGGATGATGACTCCATCCTCACTTACCTTGGCGCGGATGATTCTTATATTCAACGAGCCTTACCATCTGAAACCCAAACTATGCTGAACGAATCTACCATAGAAATCAATATCCACACGGAGGAGGATCCTCACATTGTGAAGATTGGACAATCCCTTAACACATCAGAACAAGCCGCCTTTACTACCTTTCTCCGTGCTCGCAACCAAGCTTTCGCATGGTCTTACGCTGACATGCCAGGAATTGATCCTACCATCGCCGTCCATAACATCACCCTAAACCCCGATTCCAAACCAGTCAAACAGAAATTGAGAAAAATGCATCCACGCATTGCTCTCTTGGTCAAAGAGGAGCTCCAACGACTCCTTTCTGTTTCATTCATCTTGCCTATTGACTATCCTCAATGGATTTCTAACATCGTACCTGTCACTAAAGCGACAGGGGGACTTCGGATATGCACAGATTTCGGGATCTTAACCTCGCTTGCCCTAAGGATGACTTCCCCTTACCTAGCATTGACCAACTTGTTGATCTAACTGCAGGTCATGAGATGCTCTCTCTCATGGATGGCTTTTCAGGATACAACCAAATTTTGGTTGCCCCTGCCGATCAACACAAAACTGCCTTCATAACTCCTTGGGGAACCTTCTGTTATCGTGTCATGCCATTTGGCCTTAAGAATGCTGGTGCTACCTATCAGCGGGCTATGACCTACATTTTTCATGACATTATGCACACTATCCTTGAAGACTATGTCGATGATCTTCTCGGCAAGTCTAAACATCGTAGTGAACATCTCGATGTTTTAACCATTATTTTTGATCGCCTGTTACAATATTCTGTCCGCCTTCAACCGAAGAAATGTGTCTTTGGTGTTCTTTCGGGAAAACTTCTTGGCTTTATCGTCTCTTTGCATGGCATTGAGGTTGATCCATCTAAAGTCAAAGCTATCCTAGAAATGCCCCCACCCAAAAATCTCAAACAATTGTGTAGTTTACAAGGTAAGCTCCAATCTATCCGACGTTTCATCTCCCAACTCTCGGATCGGTGTCAACCTTTCCATCACCTCCTTAAAAAGGATATTGCATTCCAATGGAGTGAAGAATGTCACCAAGCCTTCGAAGCTCTCAAATCCTATCTCTTGCAGCCACCCGTGCTTATCCCACCCCAAGACGACCGCCCTTTCTACCTTTACCTTTCCTCCACCGACCACACTGTAGGAGCCATGCTTGCACATCGTGACTCTGAGAATCACGAACAAGCCGTTTATTATATAAGTCGTACTTTGGTGGACTATGAGACTAGGTACACACATGTAGAAAAATTGTGCCTTGCCCTATCATTCGTGGCCACCAAACTCCGACACTACCTTCTAAATCACAAGACTTTCGTCATCACCAATACAGACCCCATCCATTACATGTATGCCAAACCTCATCTGAACCAACGCATTGCTAGATGGCTCATGCTTCTCGCCGACCTCGACCTTGAGTTTGTCCACCAGAAATCAATCAAAGGACAAACCATCGCAGACCAACTTGCGGAAGCTCCTTTACCTGGGGAACAATTTACCAATTTCACATTTCCCGACGAACTCATCGCTACTCTTTCCCTCACGGAGGAGTCGTACCCAATGACCCTCTTCTTCGATGGATCTAAATGCCAGCGCGGTGGAGGAGCCGGCGTTGTTCTCATTCCTCTCAACGCTGAACCTATGCCTCTTTCATTCCGACTTGATTTCCCTTGCACTAATAATACAGCGGAATACGAGGCCCTTGTTCTGGGTCTCCAAGTTGCGTTACACTTAGGTATCAAATCTATCAACATTTTTGGCGACTCTCAATTGGTAGTCAATCAAGTTATGGGCGTCTACCAATGCAAAAATGAGGAACTTCAAAAATACAAACACTACGTGGATTCACTTCTAGCCTTATTTACCCACTATTCTATACAAACCATTCCCCGCTCCACTAACAAATTTGCGGATACTATGGCTTGCTTAGCCTCGCAAATTCCCGCCGCGCCAACTGACTCTGAATTATTCGTCGTGGTCCAACAACTTTTTGCCCCATCCTATTCAACCCCGGTAGTTTGTATGATAAATACTGTGTCTACTAATTCACAGGATACCTGGTACCACCAATTTCACGACTACCTTACAATCTCTGTCCTCCCACCTGACCTTACTAGTAACGGAAAACGTGCTTTTCTTAAAAGTGTTTCACGTTATGTTGTCATGGGGGGACTCCTCTATAAACGTGGCTTTGATGGCATCCTCCTTCGCTGTCTAACTGGCGCGGAGGCCACTCATACCATCCAACAGGTCCATGACGGTATTTGTGGTGGACATTTTAGCGGCCTTGCCGTGGCCAAACGAATCCTTCGCCTTGGTTATTATTGGCCTACTCTCAATAACGACTGCTACGAATATGTTAAGCGTTGTGTTATGTGTCAGCAACATGCCAACCTTCAACATACTCCTAGCCACCCGCTCCAGATCGCTCGAGATCTTTGGCCCTTCTCACAATGGGGTTTAGACCTTATTGGTGAGATTCATCCAACCTCTTCACAACGTCACCATTGGATAATCACAGCGACCGAATATTACACAAAATGGGTGGAGGCTATTCCACTCATTTCAATCAAAAAAGAAAAAATTGTCGAGTTCATTAACCACCACATTATCTGTCGTTTTGGTGTTCCTCATCGCCTGATAACAGATAATGGAAAATCTTTCAAAAACAAGTTGTTGCAAGACCTTTGTGACAACTTTGGTATCAAACTTAGTTTCTCATCACCTTACTATCCACAAGCCAATGGGCAAGCCGAGTCCTCTAATAAAACACTAACCAAAATCCTCATGAAAGTTGTCAATGAATCCGGAAGAAATTGGCACGATCACATTCCCTTTGCCCTTTGGGCTTATCGTACTAGCATTCGTACTCTACTAATGCCACACCTTTTTCTTTGGTATACGGTACCGAGGCTGTTTTGCCTCTCGAAATACAAATACCCTCCCTTAGAATATCTCTTCAGGATATTCTCACCAACGATGATTTCCGCCAAGAGTGGTTAGCCCAATTGGAGCTTCTTGACGAACGCCGTCTTTACTCTTGATCATCTTCAAATCTATCAAAAACGCATTAAGCGTGCTTATGATAAGCAACTTCATGAGCGTACCTTTAAGGTTGGTGATCTTGTTCTCAAAGAGAATCAACATGTAACCAAACTAGAAAAGAGCAAACGAGGAAAATTTGCTCCCATTGGATTGGGCCTTATATAATCACTCATACCTATGGATCTGGTACTTATCGTTTAGCTTCGCTTAATGGTAAAACTGAGCTCGAACCCTTAATGCCTTGCATCTTCGACCATTCTACTGTTGAAATTAGTGTTATATCACTTCTTATCTACCTGCCGCTCGTCCCTTGAGCTCACTTACCACTACATACACTCTGTTTCCTACACTTCATAATAACAATCAAGCTCACATAGTTTGATCCTCACCTCCCCTTGATGATGCCTTCCCCTTTTTAGTCTAGTCCATGACTTCAAAGTATTAAAATAAGCCGTATTCTTATGGGATTTTCTTGAGTCAAACTTCCTACTAAACTAGATGCTTCACGCCAAATGAACATCTAGTCATCTAAATTAAATATAGACTGCTCCCTCGAAGGACAGCTATATGCCGAACTATTGCTGCTATTATATATAGACTGCTCCCCCGAAGGACAGCTATGCATTACAATCATATCTGCTACTATAAATAGACTGCTCCCTCGAAGGACAGCTATACACAGTCAGCCTTTATCAGAAGCTTCTCGCATTGATCAGCTTCGTGAAGACCTCAAGAATAATACAATCAATATCCCTTGTAGACTTCCCGCATCGATCAGTCTGCATTCAATAAAAGAAAAGCCTCATTCAAAAGGACTTTTGAGTCATGGACTTGTCTATTTAGGGTAGGTTCTCTTTCGTCAGAACACTCACTTTGTAATAAGTTCTCCGTACCTCAGCTATATCATCCACCTCACCTCACCATTTGTTTCAACTCAAGGGACGTGACGTATATCCGATATATTGTGATTATACAACTCTTTTCACCTATCGACTTCTCGCCTATGCAAGGTACCTAGGGATTCAAGCTCATCCTATGTTAATATGTGGTTTGTTTAGCTCTTCTCAACTACGGGACACTTTTGCCTCTTTTGCTCGACTCTAGGATTGTGTGTTGACCTTAATCAGGATACGGTTCCCTACTATTTGGGTAAGCTAACTTTCGCTTTACCTATACCTACATCAACATCGCCCATACCTTACCAACACCAACAACATTACCCTATCAACATCAAATTCTTATCAACCAACAAATTGCCTAACCATACCCAAATTGCCTGAATTCACCTCTCCCTGGTCCTAAGGGAGAACTACATCGGTCTGAGGCCCCTCCTTGCTTTGTGCAATGGGCTATGTAGGCAGCACTTCGGAGACATGGGGTCTCCCAAGGTTAGCTCGACCATCCCCTACCATAACCTATCCTGTGTGGTGAATATAAATATTTTTGTGTATTTCTATTTAATCACAGTCCTCTTTATCCTTTTTCAAAACACCGAAAATCAAAACACAAACCAATCTTATTATTATCGCAACTCAAATCAACATACATATTCAGTTTTATTTAGATGTTAAACAAATACATCTTCTCTATCATCGACACGCAGGTCGGCATCCTTATTTATTCTTATACCTTGCTAACATTTACTCAGACCCTCACGCCTCATCCCGAACTAGGTGATGATCGTGATCGTCGACCCCTCTCGCCGGGCCTCTCTGTCCTCAAGGGTACCACGGCTATTGGTACCACCCACTGATCTGCCAATCTCTCCTGTAACATATGAATACACCCTCTCACATGGAGGACTCCAGCCTCTAGTCTCCCGCCCATGACTCCGCAACCACTAACAATCCTCTTGTCTCATTCACCTGCGTTTGGAGCTGCTGAACCAAACACTGCAGACGATCCCTCTCTGCTGTAATCACCGCTATGTCAGGACGCTCACGTACACCTCACAGTTCTGCTACCCACCATAATCTATAGGCCTCTGTCATTCCTGCATCCATTACCCTGCGATCGGCTGCTACCTCTTCAGGCCCTTCTGGAGGTGTTGGCCGGGGAGGTGAGAATGCTGCCTCGGTGTCGATCCTCATATATGGTCTATAATCTAGGGTATATCCTGCACAAATCCAAATTGTCGCCGCACGCGATCTATAGGAATCCTCTCATACTCACCCGGCCTGTGCCCTGCGATCCACCTCAATCGCTCTACACCCCTCAACTCCTCAGCTATGCTCTCTGTCACCATATAGTTCCCGTATGGCCTCCAACAGATATCCGCAACCGTCACTCTCTCCCATACCTGCCTGTAATACTCAATATCACCCGTCACGGCCTGGGATCTGGCCTCTTGTTCTGTCTGGACCCATCGTCTGAATCCCAACCTCTGCACTCCGGTTTCTCCCGACTGGATGGGTCGGCCTATTGGTCGCACACAAACAATGTGCTCATAGGCCCAACAGTGTAATAAGTATGAACAATCCAGTGTCATTCTGTGATTTCGCCTACAAGCCCATAAACCCCTGTATAGCTCCGCCAAATATGCAGGTGCCCATGCAAAAGTCACGTTCCTTTCTATCATCTCCCAAATAACACACATCAATGCCTTTGGAAATCTTCCCCCTTCCGCCCTCGGTAACGCATAATACCCTACCGCTATCATTAATATCACTGCTAACCTTGTCTCCTCAGGGTGTGCTGCATACATTACCCCATATGTAAAAGATAAACCTCGCTGTGTCAAATCTCGTGCGTATGGACCAAATACTGCTGTTATCGCTCCCCGTGCCGCGCTAGGTAGTGCCTGATATACTGGTTCTCCTGTAATAGGGAGTCTCAAAATCCGAAACACATCTTCCAATGTTACTGTCATCTCCCCTGTTGGCAGATAAAAGGTATTTGTCTCGGGATTCCATCTCTCAATCAATGCCTGCAACATAGCATGATTACGTGCGATTCGTGAATAATAGCGGATTCCACTTAACCCCAAACGATTTATCAATGTCCATTCAGCTGGTGTTACATCCGCTCGGATTCGTGACAACAACGCTGGCACACTATCATTCATCCTCAATCCTACCTCTGCCTGCATACACCACAACAACAAACAACCATTCAATCCGTCAGGGTTTTTCAAACATTCTGGAAATTTCTCCAGTAACCGGTATCGGTTATACATAACCGATATCGGTTGAGTGACCGATACCGGTTATTCCTAACCGCTACCGGTCACTGTCAATTACATACATCTTGCCTAAAACACCTACCTACGACAATAAATTGCTCGTTTATTCCTCTCTGTATACACAGACATACCCGAAACCCGTGATTACCTACCACGTAACACTTACCTCACTTATAACCCTTGCTATCATGTTTTCTTCTTCATATCTACCCACATACTCTCCCCCATCTTATTCAAAACATACAAAAATCAGATCACAATCAAAAATTTACCTCTTGGGTTGCAGCGAGCTTGAGGTGGCCCTTGTCTTCCCTCTTGTCCCTGCCTGCTGGATGCTTCTCCTCGTTCTGCCATGATCACCACCCTTTTCAAATTCACCTTTCTACTTTCTGAATCTCAGATCGCATTCACCTTCCCAGTCTCTTTTCTTATCACCCAAATCTCTCATGTAATTTCCTGTCTCTTTTCTCCTTATCACTCAAATATATCATCCAAATACTGTCTCGAGTCGTCAAAAGCGTCGCGTTCGCGTATTTAACCTCTTGCATGGCTCTAAAATTAAAACTTAAGTTGCCACCCTAGTTTTTCTATTTTTAGAAAATCTCATACCTAAATAACCGGTATCGGTTACTTAACCGATATCGGTCTAACAGCTACCGATATCGGTTCCTTAACCGATATCGGTTACACACCTACCTTTTCTCAACAGCGTTCTTTTCTTCATTTCTCACCTAAATTTTTGTCGCGCCCGCCTCTTTTCCTACATAACCACACCATTTACCACATTTGTTCATCCACCACACATCATATCATTACAATTTCATTAAACATCATTTATTTTATACAAATACACAACCATCAACTACGACTTTCAAGAAACTATCAATCTCTACATCATTTGGATCCAACTCATCAGTTACATATATCACAATGTCACAAAACCAACAATTCATCACATCACATGTCATTCATATATACGTACAAAAAAAAAAAAAAAAAAAAACAAAACAAAAACAAAAACAAAACCATCAACATCATCCATCTATCAACATGCCCACTAAACTTATCATACATTATATATTACCAAACCATTAACAAAATATTTAAACACATTTTTGAACACTACATATGGATCAAAACATCATCTATATATATATATACCAGTTTTCAAAAATACAATGTGCCCTACATCGGGGCCTCTGTGATCTCATAATATACCAAAGCCGGCACGCAGGCCGCAATACCTACCAAAAATCTCGACTCGGCTCGCAGGCCGGTCTCTCATATCAAAAATATACTCGGCTCGCAGGCCGGTATCAAATGTACAACCCGTACTCGGCTCGCAGGCCGGTATATAATAAATAAATGAATCAATACAATGAATAAGTGTCGGCACGCAGGCCTCTATCAATACAACCGGTTCGCAGACCGGTGCCCGTGTCCCTATACAAAACCATGTCGGGGATCTATCAGCTCTCCCCACCGCCCTCGGCACCTCTCCCCGCTGGTCCCTGTGGTGCCTCTCGCCTCCTGCCCGTCACGGACACGCCAGCTGTGGCTGCCCCTCCCTGAGATCTCTGGCTGTGCGAGGTCTCTGCCCTATGCGCTGCATACGCCTGATACTCGACTCCGGTACTATCAAGAATATCCTGATAATATCGGGCCTCTGCTCTAACCTCCATATAGCGATCTCGCGCCACTGAAGGAGCTGGGGCTGGTCCCCTGGCACCTAACACCAATACCCCCTGAGCCTGTACCTGCACCTGTGGCCGCGGTGGTGCTGCCTGTGCTGCTTACTACTGCACTCGCACTGTGGGTGGTGGTGCTGCGTGGGTGCCGCTTACTGCGCTTGCATGTACTGCACTGTGGGCTTTGTGGGTGTGGTGCCGGTGGTGGTGGTCTTGCTTGCTCGCACTCGCTATGGGTGGTGCTTGGTGGTGGTGCTACTGCCCGTGCTCGTGCTCGAGCTCAGGCTAGCTGCACCTGTAAGGCCCCTATCGTGCTCGCGCGCAGTAGCTCGTAATTTGAGCCGCACCGACCCCTGAGCTGATCCCTCTCTCCTATAACTGCAGCCAAGTCTGGCTGCGCAGGCGGTACTATCCTCGCTGCTCTCTGCCCAGCCCACCATACCCTGTATGCTCCCGTGCACCCGGCATCATCCACACCCTCACCTGCTGGTCTCTCCGCTACCCAGTCTGGATCCCAAGGCTGTGGCGCTGGCAGTGGGGCCTCTACATCATCCCTCCTGTACTGAGGGAAGGGAGGTGGCTCGTCCTGTCGTAGCCCCATCTGCCTGCGTACCCTCTCTAGGGGTATCCGCTCGTACTCTCCCGGCCTCCGTCCTGCTATCCAGAATGTATACTGGATCAGGCGCAGCTGTACGCGGGCTCCTCTGCCAGGCTGGTGACCTCTGTAGGGTCTCCATACAATGTCTACTGCTGTAAGGCCCTCTAGCAAGTGTCTATAATAGGCCACATCCCGACCTGCAACAACTACTCGCGGCTGGCCCACGACTCCCAACCACCTCTGAAAGCCATATCGGTATACGACCTGTGGCCCTGGCTGCTGGGGTAGCCCTACTGGCCTGATGCATACGATGTGCTCGTATGCCCAACAGTGCAACAAAAATGTAGAACAAATACCAAATCGCCTCCTCCGGCGATAGCCCCATAACTCCCTGTATAATTGCACCAGATACACTGGTGCCCATGCGAAACAGGTGTGCTCCTCCACCATCTCCAGCAGCACCCCCATCAATGCTCGTGGGAAGCGGCCTCCCTCTGAATCCGGGAGGGCGAAGCAGGTGATCCCTATCATCATCAACACGGCAAGCCGTGTCTCATGTCTGTGTGCGCGGTACATGTCACCATATCCAATGCTCGCGCTATGATACGTAAGAAGCGCGGCTGCATCCCCAAAAACCTGCAGTATGCTGTCCATGGCAGTCTCTGAATCTACCTGGAAGACTGCCTCTCCCTCGATCGGTAGCCGCAGGATGCGATACACATCCTCTAATGTGACGGTCATCTCCCCGGTCGGAAGATGGAACACATTGGCCGCCGGATCCCATCTCTCGATGAGAGCGACCATCCAGGCTATGATCCCTTTCTATTACTCGCACTCTGGACCCCGCCGAGTCCCACCTCGCGCATGATGGCCCAATGCACCGCAGATACGTGTGGCCTCATCCGACTCAATAGTGGAGGCATCCTATCACGCATCGTCAACTGCTGACGTGCCTGCAAAACCAACCCACATTCTTAGACCTACTCTTTATTATAACATCTACTTTACCATCTAAACCCCCTTTTGTATCCCCCGACCATACCCCGACTCTCTACCCCCTCTAACAACCTTCCACCCCAACCCACACCAAAAAACCCAAAACCTAACCCAACCCCGACTCTGCAACCCAACCCAAAACCCACACCCCAACCCAACCTAAATACCCAAAACCTAACCCCACACCTAACCCTTCTCCACCCCTAACCCAACCCCCACACCGACCCGCAACCCAAAACCCAAAACCTAACCCCACACCTAACCCTTCTCCACCCCTAACCCAACCCCCACACCGACCCGCAACACAACCCAAAAAACCCTAACCCAACCACCACTCCCACACCTAACCCTTCTCCACCCCTAACCCAACCCCCACACCGACCCGCAACCCAACCCAAAACAACCAACCCACACTCCCACTCCCACCCACAACCCAAAACAACCAACCCAACCCCACACCCACCCTCAACCCAACCCAACCCCTACATAAACCCACAACCGACGCCGGCCGATACATGACCGACGCCGGTCACCAACAACCCTCCCTTTCCCTAAAATTGTGCGACCGATGCCGGTCGCTTAGTGACCGACATCGGTCACTGTCTTCTCCCGGAGCCGAACCCCCGCGCGGCCCCCAAAACCCATTTTTTACCTATTTCTACCCATCTACCCACCCAAAAACCCTAAAAACTTACCCACCTACCCACCTTAGCCTATCTAACCTATCTACCCTCTCCCTTTCTCAAATTACCTCCATTTACTCATTATTTCCTACAAAATACAAATTCCTACCCAAACCCCCCATTTAGCCTAATAACCATTTCAATGCATAAAATCACGAGTTTAGAACCTACCGGTACGACGACACGTCGTCGTGGTGGGATGGGTGGTGGCGGTCCAGCTGGTCCAGCCCCTCCAGCTCCTCCTGCCTGTGCCATGGCTCCAATCCTGATCTACTGGGTCCCTGGCCAATCACCTGCTGCCTCCTCCTCAATCGGGCCCACTATCAACTCTCTCCGCCAATACAATAGCTCCACCTCACTCAATCTAGCCTCTAATCCCAAGTCTCCACGTCAGACAAGTCGATTTGGATTGCAAATAACAAAAAGTGACAATGACAGCCGTATTTTTCTTTTTATAGGTTTTTCGACCTTAACCGATGTCGGTTTCATTTTACCCTAAGGAACCGGTATCGGTCTCTTAACCGATGTCGGTCATGTAGAATCGACATCGGTTCGCTACCCAACTTTCACCCCATTCTTTGCCCTTATTTACTCCTTGCCTCTTTTTCACCCATATCGCCTCTATCCACCTTTGCTGCGCAACATTTGTTCACTTGTCCAGCCTGACCTACGACCTCAACCTACCATTCGGCCCGACCTAAGGCCTCAACCTACCATTTGGCCCGACCTAAGGCCTCAACCTACCAATTGGCCCGACCCAAGGCCTCGCCCTACCTATTTGGCCCGACCCAAGGCCTCAACCTACCTATTTGGCCCGACCCAAGGCCTCAACCTACCCATTTGGCCCGACCCAAGGCCGCAACCCTAACCATTTGGCCCGACCCAAGGCCGCAACCCTAACCATTTGGCCCGACCCAAGGCCTCCACCTACCTATTTGGCCCGACCCAAGGCCTCAACCTACCTATTCGGCCCGACCCAAGGCCTCAACCTACCTATTCGGCCCGACCCAAGGCCTCAACCTACCCATTTGGCCCGACCCAAGGCCTTGCCCTCACTATTTGGCCCGACCCAAGGCCTCCCTTTACACTTCTGGCCCGACCCAAGGCCGCCACCCAACAACTTGGCCCAACCCACGACCGTACCACTTCCATACCTTACCCAAAATCAACACCATACACTTTATCCACCCATCCGGTAGTTTTTGGTTCAATCGAGCTCACCTGTTCGTGTTTTAGCATGATTAGGGTCCTTGACTTGATCTGTCGACCAGCTTTGCCCAGACCTAGACCGTGACGTTTATCTCAACCAAACCAACCTTTTGGTACTGCCGAACATGCCTAAACGTTCCTGTACCTTACCTGTTATATACCCTGGAGCTACTTCCTATGCCTTGGATACCAGGATTATATCACCCTTGTTTGGATAAACTATCGACCTTTGCCTATACATCGCTGGTTTGCTCGTCAAATCATGTACCCTAGTTGTACTATTGCATTTCAACATGCGTCTGCTTCCTTGGACCTACCCCACCACCTTACCATCCTCTCTACAACATATACCCTGTATCAACCCTATCCCTGATTTCCCGTTCACTCAATCTGTGATAGATTTGAGGGGGATTACCTATATCCTTAACATGAGAAACCACTTCATATTATTGTCCGCACAGCTTTACAGAACAAGCTACATGACAATAAGGGGCTAATGTAGACACCAAATTCATGTCTTACGACCCCTTGTGACCCGCATCCCATTTCGCAACCTAACCTCATTACCTAAACTTTACACAATTATTTATTAATTACCTTGTAATTGATAAATCCACATACCTTACCCGCCACCTCACTTTGTCACCTCATCATGACCTAGCCCTAACCCTAAACTAACCTAATTAAGACCCATGACTTGGTCTAGACTCACATCCATAACTAATGCCCTTACTCGCACCCAAAGCCGACCTTCTAGCCATTGGACCAAGCCCGCAATTGATCTCTCGGGAGAAAAGCGAGGAAGGTAGGCTATTTTACTAAAAATAGCCTACTTTTTCCTTACCGATGCCGGTTCCTACTCGATCGCCGTCGGTTACGCAACCACCATCGGTTCCCTCTCGTAAATGGTCTCCCAAACCAAAACAAAGGATTGGAATTTCATTTTGGAGATCAGTCAAAGGATTTTGGAATCAACAGAGAGCATTGCGAGCGAGGAACAGAGTCCAGATCTTCACTTGACAGAGCAGAGACGAGTGGAAATACCAGAAGTGTTTACAACCAAGGAGATCAACTTGCATCTGTGCAAAAACCAGTAAGTCACATCTTGCATGTCCTTTGTTATAACATTTCTTATGCTTCTTGAATCTCAGTGCTCCTAAATCCATTTCTGAATCCACTACCCAACGTGCCATTGCATCTAACTGTCATTCTTTTGCTTCTAACCATCCCATTTCCTAATACCATCCAAAAACCAGCCATTACAAACACCATAGCTGCCAAGAAGATCGTAGAACCCACCGCTATCGGTTATCAGTAACCGCCATCGGTTATCAGTGACCGCATCGGTTATCAGTAACCGGCATCGGTTCCTCTGATCAAAAACCAGAAAACCAGCCTTTCCCCCTACCTAGTTTAACGAAATAATTTAATTAATATTTTGCAGTCTTTTGTGTTAATTCATATTAGCAGGGGAACTGACCACCTTCGAAAGGAAGTTTTATATTTCCTGGGCCCAAGGTAGTTTCCTCATTTATTGTTTAATCAAAATCTTGTGGTCTTGTGTTCTTATTTGCAGTAGTCCTTCCAAGACAAAAAGGAGTTCTCGTAGTCAGCCTGATCTTTCTCTATGGTACGCGCACACCATCTCGACATTCAATAGGTATTCCTCCTAACCCTAACCTCATATGTTTCTAAAAGGAATGAAAGGATAGAAGCAACTCTATTCCCAGAAGCCGAAACATTCCGAGTGAAACACAAGGTGGTAGGGTGGGTAGGTTTTAAGGCTGTTTTGGTGGGTAAATAGGGAGAAATAGGGTAAAATGTGTTTTGCGGGCCGTTTTGGGTTCGGCCCGGGATAGGACAGTGACCGATGTCGGTCACTAGGCGACCGACATCGGTCACCGAATATTTTGTACAGACCATTTGTTATCTGGACCGGTGTTAGTCGTAGGTTGACCGGCACCGGTGCATAGAATGTCTTGGGGGGACCGGTGGCGGTCGAGGGTGACCGATACCGGTGCATAGAATGTTTTGGTTTGTTTATTGTTTGTTTTTTGTGTGTTTTTTAATTTTTGTTAGAGTTTTGTTTTGTTTTGGGGGTGAAGAGGCAGGAGGTTGAGGTGATAGATTACGTGGTGTGGATGAAGTAGGGGGTGTTAAATTGGCGGGTATAGTTAGATGGCTAGAGTAGATCGGGGTGGTAGGTAAGGCGTGAGGTAAGTAAAGGAGATATCGTAGTAGAATAGGTGGGTGTAGATGTGTATTATAGAGTCGGGATGTGGTTGGGTGGGTAAAAGGGGGTATAGAGGGTTAAGGTAGTTGTTTTTGTAAAGGGTAGGTCTAATGAAGTGGGTTGTTTTTGCAGGCACGCTAGAGGCTTACAATGCGGGATCGGATGCCCCCGCTATTGAGACGGATGCGGCCACATGTGTCCGTAGCATAGTGGGCCATTATGCGAGAGGTGGGACTCGGCGGAGTCCAGCGGTATAGGGCTATGGATAGGGACCACAGCCTGATGGTTTCCCTCATCGAGAGATGGGATCCGGCAACCAACGTCTTCCATCTCCCTACTGGAGAGATGACGATTACCCTAGAGGATGTGTATCACATCCTGAGACTGCCGATCGTAGGGGAGGCAGTGTTCCAGGTAGATGCGGAGATGGTGATGGACAACATTCTTTAGGTATTTGGGGATGCAGCCGCATTATTGACCTATCACAGCGCGAGCATTACCTATGGTGACATGTATCGCGCACACAGACATGAGACACGGCTTGCCGTGTTGATGATGATAGGTATCACATGCTTCACCCTCCCGGACTCAGAGGGAGGCCGCTTCCCATGGGCTTTGATGGGGGTGTTGCACGAGATGGTAGAGGAGCATACGTGTTATGCCTGGGCACCAGTATATCTGGTGCAGCTATTCAGAGAGCTGTGGGGTTATCGCCGGATGAGGCGATTTGGGATTTGCTCGACATTTTTGTTACACTGCTGGGCATATGAGCACATCATATGTATACGACCAGTAGGGCTGCCCCAGCAGCCAGGGCCACAGATTGTATACAGATATGGCTTTCAGAGGTGGTTGGGGGTCGTGGGCCAGCCACGAGCGGTGCTCGCAGGACGGGATGTGGCCTACTACCATCATATGCTAGAGGGTTTGACCACACTAGACATTATATGGAGGCCCTACAGAGGCCATCAGCCCCGAGGAGGAGCCCGAGCATAGATGCGCTGGATCCAGTATACTTTCTGGATAGCTAGATGGAGGCCCGGAGAGCATGAGCAGATACCCCTAGAGAGGGTACGACGGTAGTTGGGCTTGCGACAGGATGAGCCACCTCCCTTTCCACAGTACCGAAGGGATGATGTAGAGGCCCCACTGCCTGCACCGCAGCCCGTTGACCCAGATTGGGTAGCAGAGAGACCGGCGGACGATACAGTGGACGACGCCGGTTGCACAGGTTCATTTTTGGTGTGGTGGGCAGGGGAGAGAGTAGCTAGGAGAGCACAGCCCACACAACCAGATTTAGTGGCTGTTATAGCAGAGAGGGACTGGCTCTTAGGACAAGTGTAGTTGCTTACGAGGGTAACTTGCTGCCGCACGAGGCACATCGAGATCGGGGTACTACAGGGCGGTTAGCCAGAACAGTGCAGACAGCATAGGCACCCAAATGCCATAAGCACCACCACAGGCACCGGCCCCGCTGCAGGCACAGGCACCACCACAGGTACAGGCACAGGGTGTACCGGCAGGATAGGGGCCACTACTATTAGGAGTCGGGGGACCAGCCCCAGCAGCCATGGTGGCACGGGCCCGCTATATGGAGGCGAGAGCGAGAGGCCCGGTATTATCAGGACATCCTTGATGGTACTGGGCTGACTATCAGCCATATGCGGCGCACAGAGCCGAGACCTCTCGGAGCCAGAGATCCCGGGCGCAGCCACAGCCGATGGGTCGGTGACAGGGAGGAGGCGAGAGCCAGCACAGGGACCAGCAGGGAGAGGGGCTGAGGGTGGTGGGGAGAGCTGAGACATCCCTGGAGTGGAGATGGGTTTTGGATATTGGATATAGACACCGGTCTACGAACCGGTCATGTATATAGAGGCCTGCGTGCCTACATATGATTTATTTATTCATTCTTGTTGTATATACCGGCCTGCGAGCCGAGTACAGGTTGTATAGTTGATACCTGCCCTGAGCCGAGTATATTTTTGACATGAGAGACCGGCCTGCGAGCCGAGTCGAGATTTTGACAGTGATAGCGGCCTGCGTGCTGGCTTTGTATTATTTTGAGATCACAGAGGCCCCCATGCAGGGGAAGTTGTATATTTAAACATTGATATATATATATATATATATATATATAGATGATGATTTTGATCCACATGGTGTGTATAAAAAATGTTTTATGTGTTTTGTTGATGGTTTTTGAAATTGAATGTATATAGATGATGAGTTTGATCCAAATGGTGTGTATACTGATGGGTTTGATGTATATATTAAAATGTCGTATGTATTTTTTCGATGGTTGTTTTTAATGTAGATAAATGATGTTAATAAAATTGTGATAATATCTCTCGTGTGTGTGTGTGTGTGTGTGTGTGTGTGTGTGTGTGTGTTGATGTGATTCGATGACAAATAGTGATAATGGTGTAGTTATGTAGGAAAAAGAGGCGGGTGCCACAAAAATTTGCAAAAAAATAATAAAGAAAAGGCCCAGTTTTAAGAAAAAGGAGACATGTGACCGATATCGGTTAGCTAACCGACGTTTGTAGATCCAGGACCGATATCGGATAGGTAACCGATACCGGTTATGCCAAAACGAGCTTTTCTAAAAATAGAAAAGCTTGGGCGGCAACTTAAGTTCTTATTTTTAGAGTCATGCAACAAGTTAAATACGTGAATGCGACGTTGTTTGACAACTGATACAGGTAATTGCATGAAAGAATTGAGTGATAAGGAGGAAAGAGACAGGTAAAGTGAGTGTGGGCTGAGATTAAGAAGGCGAAAGGAAAGTTATATTTGAAGAGGGTGGTGAACATGGCTGAATGAGGAGAAGCATCCAGCAGGCAGAGACGAGAGGGAAGACAGGTTCCACCCCAAGCTGCTGCATCCTAAGAGGTAAACTGTTTGGTTGTAATTTAATTCTTGCATGTGTTATGAATAGGATGAGAGAAGGTAAGTGGATAGAGATGAGAAAGAAAAGGTGATAGGCAAGGGTTTGGGATGGGGTGAGTGTGATGGGGTAGGTAAGCAGGGGTTTCGCATATGTTTGTAGGTACAGAGAGGAGTAAACGAGCAAATAATTATCGTAGGTGGTGGTTTTAAGCAGGCTGTATAGGATTGACAGTGACCGATATCGTTTAGAGATAACCGGTATCGGTTATCTATAACCGATACCGATTTCTGTAGGAATTTCTAGAATGTGAAAAAAACACTTGGGGATTTGATTTATTGAATGGTTGTGTGTCGTTTTGATGTATGCAGGTAGAGGCAGGGTTGAGGATGAATGATAGTGTGCCAGCTTTGTTGTCACGAATCCGAGCAGATGTAACACCAGCTGAATGGGCATTGATAAACCGTGTGGGGTTAAGTGGAATCTGCTATTATTCACGAATCACACGCAATCATGCTATGTTGCAGGTGTTGATTGAGAGATGGAATCCAGAAAAGAATACCTTCTATCTGCCAACAGGGGAGATGACAGTGACGTTGGAAGATGTGTTTAGGATCTTGAGGCTCCCAATTACAGGAAGACCAGTGTATCAGGTAGGGCCGAGTGTAGTGCGGGGAGCAATAACAGCAGTATTTGGTCCAGCTGCACGAGATTTGACACAACGAGGTTTGACATTCACTTATGGCATAATGTATGCAGCACACTCGAGGCAACAAGGTTGGTAGTAGTATTAATGATAGCGGTGGGGTATTATGCATTACCGAGGGTGGATGGGGGAAGATTTCTAAAATCATTGATGTGTATTATTTGGGAAATGATAGAAAGGAGCATGACTTTCGCATGGGCACCCACATATCTGGTGGAGCTATACAGGGGTTTATGGGCCTGCAGGTGAAAACACAGGACGACACTAGATTGTTCATACTTATTACATTGTTGGGCCTATGAGCACATTGTTTGTGTGTGACCGATAGGCCGACCTTTCCAAATCGGGAGAGATAGGAGTACGAGGTTGGGATTCGACGATGGGTCAGCATGAACAAGAGGCAAGATCCCAGGCCGTGATAGAGGACATCGAGTATTATAGGTAGGTGTGGGAGATGGTAATGATTGTGGATATCTGTTGGAGGCCTTACGGGAACTATATGGTGATGGAGAACATAGCTGAGGAGTTGAGGGGTGTAGAGTGATTGAGGTAGATCGCAAGGCACAAAGCCGGTGAGTATAAGAGGATTTCTCTAGATCACGTGTGGCGAAAATTTGGGTTTGTTCAGGATATACCCATGGTTTATAGACCATACATGAGGATCGACGCCGAGGTAGCATTCTCACCTCCCCGGCCGACACCTTCAGAAGGACCAGAAGAGATAGCAGCTGATCACAGGGTAATGGATGTAGGAGCGACAGAGGCTTATAGAATATGGTGGGTAGCAGAGCTGCGAGGTTCACGTGAGAGGGCCGATCATCCTGACATAGCTGTGATTATAGTGGAGAGAGATCGTCTACAGGGTTTAGTTCATCAGCTCCAAACGCAGTGAATGAGACAACGGGATTGTTAGTGGTTGCAGAGTCATGAGTGGAGAGACTAGAGGCGAGATTCCGCCATGCGAGAGGGTGTATTCATATGTTACAGGAGAGGTTAGCAGATCGGTGGGAGGAACCAATAGCAGTGGCACCTTTGAGGATGGAGAGGCCAGGCGAGCGGCGTCGACGATCACAATCATCACCTGGTTCGGGATGAGGCACAAGGGTCTAAGTGAATTTCATAGAGGTATAAGAATAAATAAGAATGTTGACCTGCGTGTTGATGATAGAGAAAATGTATGTGTTTAACATCTAAATAAAACTGAATATGTATATTGATTTGAGGTATGATAATAATAAGAATGGTTGTGTTTTGAATGTTTTGTTTTAAAAAAGGATAAATATGAATGTGGGAAAATAGAAATACATAAAAATATTCGTATTTACCACACATGATAGGTTATGGTAGGGGATGGTTGAGCTAACCTTGGGAGACCCCATGTCTCCTAAGTGCTGCCTACATAGCCCATTACACAAAGCAAGGAGGGGCCTCAGACCGATGTAGTTCTCCCTTAGGACCAGGGAGAGGTGAATTTAGGCAACTTGGTTATAGTTAGGCAATTTGTTGGCTGGTAAAAATATTGATATTGGTAGGGTAACGTTGTTGGTGTTGGTAAGGGATTGGCGATGTTGGTATAGGTATAGGTGAAGTGAAAGTTAGCTTACCCAAGTAGTAGGGAACCGTGTCCTGATTAAGGTCAACACATAATCCTAGATTCGAGTAAAAGAGGTAAAAGTGTCCCGTAGTTGAGAAGAGCTAAACAAACCACATATTAATGTAGGATGAGCTTGAATCCCTAGGTACCTTGCATAGGCGAGAAGTCGATAGGTGAAAAGAGTTGTATAATCACAATATATCGGATATATGTCACATCCCTTGAGTTTTGTTGTTTTGACGAATGGTGAGGTGAGGTGGCTGGTATATCGGGGGTGCAGAGAACTTGTTATAAGGTGATTATTCTGACGAAAGAGAACCAAACCTAAATAGACAAGTCCATGACTCAAAAGTGCTGTGGAATACTGCTTTTTACTTTTCTGGATATAGATTGATCGATGCGGGAAGTCTACATGGGATATGTATTTTGTTGTTCTTGAGGTCTTCACGAAGCTGAGCAATGTGAGAAGCTTCTGATAAAGGCTGACTTTGTATAGCTGTCCTTCAAGGGAGCAGTCTATTTATAGTAGCAAATGCGGCTTTTGTGCATAGCTGTCCTTTAGGGAGCAGTCTATTTAAAATAGCAAATGTGGCTTTGCACATAGCTGTCCTTCGAGGGAGCAGTCTATGTATAACTTAGAGGTCTAGATGTCCGGTTGGCATGAAGCATCTAGTTTTGTAGGAAGTTTGACTCAAGAATATCCCATAAGCGTATAATTGAGAACGTGTTATTTTGATACTTTTAAGTCATGGACTTAGACTAAAAAGGGGAAGGCATCTTTAAGGGGAGGTTATGACCAAACCATGTGAGCTTGATTTTATTTTGAGATGCATGAAACAAAGTGTATGAGGTGGTAAATGAGCTCAAGGGACGAGCGCAAGGTAGATAAGAAGTGATGTAACACTAAATTCAACAGTAGAATGGTCGGAGATGCAAGGCATTAAGGGGTTCAGGCTCAGGTTTACCATTAAGCGAAGCTAAACGATAAGTGCCTGATCCATAGATGTGAGTGATAATGTAAGGCCCAATCCAATTTGGAGCAAATTTTCCATGTTTGCTCTTTTCTAGTTTGGTTACATGTTGATTCTCTTTGAGGACAAGATCACCAACCTTAAAGGTACACTCATGAAGTCACTTATCATAAGCATGCTTGATGCGCTTTTGATAGATTTGAAGGTGGTCAAGAGCTATAAGACGACGCTTGTCAAGAAGCTCCAATTGGGCTAACCGCTCTTGGAGGAAATCATCATTGGTGAGAATATCCTGAAAAGATATTCTTAGGGAGGGTATTTGTATTTCAAGAGGTAAGACAGCCTCGATACCATATACCAAAGAAAATGGAGTGGCATTTGTGGAGGTATGAATGCTAGTCCGATAAGCCCAAAGGGCAAAGGGGATGTGATCAGGCCAATTGCTTCCATAATCGTTAACAAATTTCATGAGGATTTTGGTTAGGGTTTTATTAGAAGATTCGGCTTGACCATTTGCTTGTGGATAGTAAGGTGATGAGAAGCTAAGTTTGATACCAAAGTTTTCACAAAGGTCTTGTAACAACTTATTTTTGAAAGATTTTCCATTATCTGTTATCAGGCGATGAGGAACGCCAAAACGACAGATAATGTGATGGTTAATGAATTCGACGATTTTTTCTTTTTTGGTTGAAATGAGTGGAATGGCTTCCACCCATTTAGTGTAATATTTGGTTGTTGTGATTATCCAACGGTGACGTTGCGAAGAGGGTGGGTGAATCTCACCAATAAGGTCTAAACCCCATTGTGAGAAAGGCCAAAGATCTCGTGCGACCTGTAGCGGATGGCTAGGAGTATGTTGAAGGTTGGCATGTTGTTGACACATAACACAATGCTTAACATATTCATAGCAGTCGTTATTAAGAGTAGGCCAATAATAGCCTAGGCGAAGGATCCGTTTGGCCACGGCAAGGCCACTAAAATGTCCACCACAAATACCGTCGTGGACTTGTTGGATGGTATAGGTGACCTCTACACCGGTTAGACATCGAAGGAGGATGCCATCAAAGCCATGTTTATAGAGGAGTCCCCCCATGATGACATAACGAGAAACACTTTTAAGAAAAGCACGTTTGCCGTTACTAGTAAGGTCAGGTGGGAGAACAGAGGTTGTAAGGTAGTCGTGAAATTGGTGATACGGGTATCCCGTGAATTAGCAGAGACACATTATTTATCATACAAACATCCAGGGCTAAGTAAGATGGGGCAAAGAGTTGTTGAAACAAGATGAATATGTCGAGTTATTTGGTGAGGCATGAATTTGCGAGGTTAAGCAAGTCATAGTATCTCGCAAATTTGTTCATGGAGCAGGAATGGTTTGGATAGAATAATGAGTAAATAAGGTCAAAAGTGAATCCACGTAATGTTTGTACTTTTGAAGTTCCTCATTTTTACATTGGTAGATGCCCATAACTTGATTGACTACCAATTGAGAGTCACCAAAAATATTGATAGATTTGACACCTAAGTGTAACGCAACCTGGAGACCCAAAACAAGGGCCTCGTATTCCATTGTATTATTAGTGCAGGGGAAATCGAGCCGGAATGAAAAGAGGCATAGGCTCAGGCCAAGAGGAATGAGAACAACATCGGCTCCTTCACCATGCTGGAATTTGGATCCATTGAAGACAGGGTCATTGGATACGACTCCTTACTGAGTGAAAGATTGGCAATGAGTTTGTCGAGGAAATTAAAATTGGTAAATTTCTCCCCAGGTAAAGGGGCTTCCGTGAGTTGGTCAGCAATAGTTTGTCCTTTTATTGATTTCTAGTGTACAAATTCAAGGTTAAGGTCGGCAAGGAGCATAAGCCATCGGGCGATGCGTTGGTTTAGATGTGGTTTGGCGTATATATAATGAATGGGGTCTGCGTTGGTGATGACAAAAGTTTTTGATTCAGGAGGTAGTGTCGGAGTTTGGTGGCTACGAATGATAGGGCTAGGCACAACTTTTCTACATGTGTATACCTAGCCTCGTAATCCATGAGAGTGCGACTTATGTAATAAACGGTTTGTTCTCGATACTCGGAGTCAAGATGTGTGAGCATGGCTCCTACAAAGCATGGTCGTCAAAGAAAGGTAAAGGTAGAAAGGGCGATCGTCTTGAGGTGGGATAAGCACGGTGGCTGTAAGAGATAGGCTTTAAGAGCCTCAAAGGCTTGGTGGCACTCTTCACTCCATTGGAAGACAATGTCCTTTTTAAGGAGGTGATAGAAAGGTTGACATCGATCCGAGAGTTGGGAGATGAAACGCCGGATAGATTTGAGTTTACCTTGCAAGCTACGCAATTATTTGAGGTTAGTAGGTGGGGGCATTTCTAGGATAGCTTTGACTTTAGCTAGATCGACCTCGATTCCACACAAAGAGATAATAAAACCAAGGAATTTTCTGAAAGGACACCAAAGACACATTTATTTGGTTAAATACAAACACAATATTGTAACAGGTGATCGAAAATAATGGTTTAAACATCAAGATGTTCACTGCGATGTTTAGATTTGCCAAGAAGATCATCGACATAATCCTCAAGGATAGTGTGCATGATGTCATGAAAATGTAAGTCATAGCCCGCCGATAGGTCACACCAAAGCATTCTTAAGGCCAAATGGCATGACACGATAATAGAATGTTCCCAAGGAGTTATGAAGGCGTTTTATGTTGATCGGTCGAGGCTACATAAATTTTATTGTATCCCAAGAAGCCATCCATGAGAGAAAGCATCTCATGGCTCGCAAGTGAGATCAACAAGTTGATCAATAATTAGGAGGGGAAGTCATCCTTCGAGAAAGCGAGGTTAAGGTCCCGAGAAACCGTACATATCCAAAGTCCCCTTATTGCTTTAGTAAATGTGTACGATGTTAGAGATCCATTGAGGATAGTCAATAGGTAAGATGAAGGAAATAGAAAGGAGTCGTTGAAGCTCTTCTTTGACCAAGAGGGAAATGCGTGGATGCATTTTTCTCAGTTTCTGCTTAACTGGTTTGGCATCAGGTTTTAGGGTAATGTTATGGACAGCAATGTCAGGATCAATTCCTGGCATGTCAGCGTAGGACCAAGCGAAAGCTTGGTTGTGGGCACGGAGGAAAGTAGTGAAGGTAGTTTGTTCTGATGCGGTAAGAGATTGTCCGATCTTCACAATGTGAGGATCATCCTCGGTGTGGATGTTGATTTCTATAGTCGACTCATTCAACATGGTTTGAGTGTCAGATGGCAAGGCGCGTTGAATATAAGAGTCATCCACACCAAGGTAAGTGAGGATGGAGTCGTCATCCTAGCACTCAACAACATTAATTAAAGGTGAGTCCTCTTCGATCATGTCTAGATATAGAAGGGGAAGAGAAGATGGGTCTTCATTATCACGTTGATAAGTGAGAGGACCCAAGAAGATAGCGTTTATGAAAAAAAAAAGTTAGGAGGGATAGATTCAGGGTCTATCGACTCTATGGGTGACGATGGCAAAATGGGTGATGATGGTTCGGAAGGGGTGACTTTGTCGCCTTCCTAGATACAATGGATATGTGATGTTTTCAGTGTAGGTGGTTCAGAGAATCCAAGACCACAACGATCTTTGTATTTGCGTGTAGTTACGGGAATGATCATATGTTGGCCTTGTTCATAAAGACCGAAACCGAAGCCCTTCCAAGCACAGCGCGTCAAGAAGGTGAGGGCGAAACGACGATTAGTTAGATATTGAAAATCAGATTGGAAGGGAACCACACCAAGGGGAGGTTCAGGGGTGACAGAGGATGTATCGACACCCCCATACGTTAGGTTGGTGCGGCAATTAGGTGGTCCGTAGGAGATTACTTCCCCCACACGACGGTCGTAGGTAGGATGCGCATGTAACTGTCCGTACTCCTGTGGGGTATGGAACGTGCTAACGTTATACAGGTGATACTCCCCCAGTGTAAGGCATTGAAAGACATCTACTAAGGGATCTGAGGTTGGGATATTGTTTGCGGGAAAGGAAGTGGTATTTGCGATGGCGGTTTCATTGGTTGAAGGTGTAGGTGCGGTTGAGGTGGATGGTTGAGGTGTGGTTGAAGTGGATGGTTGGGTTGGATGAATGGGTGTCTTGACTGGTACAAGCACATCATTAGGGTGATATAACATATTACAAGTTTTGAAGGGGGGAGCGTCAACTTTTACGGTGTAGGATTTCCCCTCATACTCAAATTTTATGCATCTATGTAAGGTGGAGGGAACGCATCCCATAGCCCGGATCCAAGGGCGGCCTAACAACATGTTGTATTAGAATTCACCCTCAAGGACATAGAAGAGTTTGGGTAAGGTACGTGGCCCTACACGAATGTTAAGGATCACAGTGCCTAAGGTAGAAGTAATAGCATCGTTGAATGAACACAACATGGTGGGGTTGGCACACATGCAGCTAGAGGGGATATTCATTTGTTGGAAGGCTTTGGAAGAGATGATGTTTAGGCTAGCACCTCCGTCAATCATAACATGACATACGCGGATGTCCCGGATGTAAGCTGAGATGAAAAGAGCGGGGTCAGGATCTTCTGCACCAAAGTCAACAATTTCATCTTCGGAGAAACCGACAAGAGCGGTTTCTTTGTCAGACAGGACGGAAGTGATAGATTGTTTGGTGAGAGAAGCAACGTGGTTGGGTGTTAAGATGGAGGTAACGGGAAAGGTTTCGTTAGGTAAGACCTCTATCCCTTGAAGGATTTCAACGAGAGCTTGTCGATGAGATTCAGAGGTCTGAATGAGATCATACAGTGTCATTTTTACAAGTGATTGGTGAAGCTGTTTGATCATGGTTTGGTGGGCAAATCCATTAGAGATGGGGTAGGCAGTCCATTAGGGATGGTGGACGGAGAAAGAGAGGCCGCAGTGTGCATTCTTTAGCTTTCCCATTGTTTTTCGCCTTGAGTAGCAACACTAATCATGTTGATCTCGTGAACACGAGAGGAGGAAGACGGTAGGGATAAGTCATGGTCTTTGAGAGGTGGGGTTGTAATAATGATAGATCTTGGTGAGGCGGGGACAGGTGGTATAGGAGAGGGGATTGAAGCTAAAGGTTTCTCCCTTCGTAAGTTTTCTTTCTTAACCTTTCTATCTAAGAGAGGTGTGACGAAGGATGGCTTTAAAAGCTTTGCATTCCTCTACATCATGTCCTAGTGTGCGGTGGTAAGCCCAAATTTTAGACTCATCATAACCTATAGGTCGAGGTTTAGATGGATCATAAGGTCTAAGTGGGGGTAGGGAAACGGTCGCATTCTCCACCAACATATCCAGGATCTTAGCGTAAGATCCTTTGAGTGGGTCAAAGTCAGAGGAAGATGAAGCTATTGATTGGGTGGGTTTTGGTAATGTTTGGGTATGGTTGGTTCGTATGGATGGTGTTTTAGATAAGGGGTTTTGATAATTGGATTTAACTAAACGTGGCTTCTTCGGCGCAAAAGGTATGTTTAGCTGGTTAGATGGTGAGGCCACAGATGATGTGGTAGCAGGAAACAACCATGGAGAAAGAGGAGTGACAACAAACAAATCCTTTGATGATGGAGTTTGTTTAGGGTTGATAGGTGGACAGGATCTCTGTATGGATGTAGAAGGTGCAGGTCGTTTTAAAGAAAACGTAGGAGGTACGATGTATTGAGGCAAGGTGGAGGGGTGAGGTCCCAATATAGAAGGTAGGTGTGATGGCGAGGGTTTTAGTTGTGACAGAGGCATAGATTGGACTTGAGGAGATTGGGTCTGTCTCCTAGGTGGATGGACGACTTTATTTTTGGATAAATCTAACCATTTAGGTGGGTGTGTTAGGCTGGGTATTGGTGAATTCCAAGCGTAGGGGGAGGTTTGGTTAGGTTAATAGAGGTGGATGAGGTATTTGGTAGAGATGAGGGGGTGAAGGTGAGGACATAGGCATTTTTAGTTTTTGTAAACACCGTGGGTATATGGTAGAGGTGTCTGGATCGGTCATCTGTATTTGAGTAGAGCATGGTGTACTCAAACGTCGCATAGGACTCATCTATCTTCTAAGGGATGACAAAATTCACGTTTGAATAGGAAATTTTGTATGGAAGAAAGGTGGGTTATGATTCCGGTCCACTTTGTGGGTGTGATACAGGGGGTAAATGAGGCCTTTGTATAAATGGGCGTTAAGAGGTCAACCGGTCATTGAAAAGATTTAGGTGATGAAGAACTAATAGGTAGGAGGGAATGTTTGAGAGGATCCGTCATGATTAAAGAATTTGGTGATGTCGGTTTAAGGGGTTTCTCGTCTAAGGATGATGAAAAAGTGGCGAGCCTTCCTCTTGTACAGCAAGAGTGGTAGAAGGAGATGTTTGGGAAATAGATAAGTTAGATAACATCCGCTCATAGTCTTACAAGGATGTGGTGTAAGAAGGTTCATCTGCGAGAAGGGAACTATGGGCGGTTAATTCCTTTATGAGTAATGGAACGACAAGGTTATCATCTTGTCTTGATGGTGGTGAAGCGGGTGTGGATTCCTGCATTAGTGACGAGGCTTGATTCAGAATTTCCTCAATAGAAGCTTTTGGTTGGGAATCGAAAACTGCATGGATTTCATGAACACTCTCCTCGGCTAAGATATCTTGGTTTATGTTACTGTTAGAAGAGTGGTTTGGGAATGGTTTATTGAAGATTTTCAAATTTCGGTTAGCAGGGGCATTAGGATTATCGAGGGTTATATCCCCTGCATCAACCATTTCCTGCACTATGTTTTTCAAAATCTTACAGATTTTGTGATTTCGTGTCCCTTCATGCGGTTGAATTCTGAAGTCATTTTCTTTGTACCAAGAAGGTATAATGCAGATGGAATCAAACCCAGAGTGAGGTTTAACGGGAGGCAAGGTGATAGCTCTGCTTTGAGAAAATTTTCCAAGATAACACCATAAGTTTCTTCCAAGGAGTGTAATTGATGGGGTCGACTTTATAATTATAGGTGGTTTTGGCGGAGTATTGACGGTGCTTGGGATTTGACCATCACCGCATGTACAGCTCCTTTTGATTTTGAAGCAGTCGATGCGTGAGAATTGGTGGTGTTGGGTTTTTTGATGGAGTCTTGCGTTCAGAAATTAGGGTTTTGTTGCGCAACCACAATTTCTCTTCCTCTAAGGCTCGAATTTCTAGTTTCCGAGCCATAGTAAAGGCCTCATCAAAGGTGCGGAAAGTTTGAATTTGGAGGGCAAGAGAAATGTGGTTAAGACAGCCCACATAAAGAGTTTGATGAGTTCAGTTTGAGGTAAGGCATAAGTAAGTTGGTCGATGAGGCCCACCATCGTCAATGAAATCGTGATAGATTCAAATTCAAATTGTTAGACGGCATAAAGGTCGATGATAGATACTTTCTTACATATATTAATGGAGAAATGATCCAAGAAAGATTGGGCTAATTGGTTAAAAGATAAGATTGAGTCTTTGGGTTAAAGCACCGTATGTACCACTCCAAGGTGGGTCTGATAAGGACATGCGAAAGGTGTGGAGTAGTAAAGCATCGTCATGAGAAATCGAGATAGCGAGGCATGTCTAAATGATCGCAAGTGTTGTTGAGTATCCTCCTTACTATTAAAATGAGTGAATTTTGGTAATTCCCATTGAGGAGGATATGAATGAAGGGGGACGAGAATAATGAATAGGCTCGACAAACTTGCTCATATGTCAGTGGTGCTACGGTTTTCAAAGCAGAAGCCTCTAGATTTTGCATCTTGTCCATCATTTGTTTGATGAAATTAGTGGTTAGATGAGATGATGGTGCGGTTGTTGTAAAAGGTGGAGGATTGGGCCAAGGCCTCCACTAGACAATGGGGGCTAAATGTTGATAAGGTATTGAGGAAAAATATGTTGAGGCAACCGAATAGGGATGTCTATATAAGGTGTGAAGTCACAGGATACGTGTGTGGAAATGAAAAGGTGGGTGGAGCTTGAGAAGAAAGCTTGTGTGGATAGGTGGCAGAGAGCAAGTTATGAAAGGATCAGTCTGCATGAGAGAGACGAGGTAGGTTTAGTTGGCGGTAATGATACGTGGGGCCCCAGATTAACAAAAGGAAAGCCAATCTATGCCGTAAGAACCTCTGAAGCCACTGAGTTGGGAGACGGGGCTAAGGATGAAGATGGTAAGGAAAAGTTATTAGGTGGAGAAGGAGCTAAATGAGCAGCTATACTAACAGGCATACCCACGAGAAGTTGGCCGTCAAGTGTACGGTCAGGGGCATGAGACAAATAGTACTGTATAGCTCTAGGATTAGCGTCCAAAAATTTCACAAATTCGTTATCTACTACAACAATTTTGGGAACCTCACTGGTGTCCGTAGGATTCCCTATAGAATGTGAAGGGGGTGATTCAGGAAAAGGCACGGAACAAGCATGTGAAACCATGGCTGCGGCTTGTTTCCGAGTGATAACAACCATGGACAAGAGTACACAGCAGGGATGTAATCTATCAGGAACAGAAGCAGCAACAAAATGTTGGAATTGGTAGGTTGCTGGTTTTGGGAACTATGAAAGAAAGTAACCGATATCGGTCAGGTAACCGATGTTAGTCGGTCAGACTGTAGCCGGTGTCGGTAAGTTAACCGATGTCGGTATAATAGGACCGGTGTAAGAAGTTGTCGAGAAGTTGTTGATTTGGGGTTAACAATGCTTAGAATACCTACCAAATTGTTCTGAAGTGATCACTAAAATAGTGTAGGACAGAGAAACAGAACTAAAAATAAGCAAGATGCACAAGCAAATCAAGAGACTAACCCTAGGATTAGTTTTAATTATTGTGGGCTTATGCCTTAGATGCAAGATGATTTCAATCCTAAACAAAAGTCCTAAGGGGGATGTCAAGTTTGTTTTGGCTTATAAGGTTACCTCAATCGTGCGGAGGAATACCGTGGAAAACAGGGGATGTTTGAGTTGTTGTGTTGATTATGACGTGATTTGGTATGTGTTGTGCAGTGAAAGTAAGATTAATTTCTTGTCAATACTGTGGATATCACCCCCATGTGTACGACCATACTTAATCTATGTTCACTAGAATTGAAAACAAAGCAAGCAAGAATGTGATGCACGTGTTTTAAACCCAAATCAAAAATGATATTCGATGAAGCAAAGGAGATGAATTTCAATAATGCAAAGATGTGAAAGAAAGACAAATTCTTTTACCAAAATGACAAAATATTTTGTGAATATTTAGCAGAAACAAACTATAAGTATGCTCCCTATATGAAAGCAAGCAAGAAAGAAAGAAACCCTAAATGGGTCCCACCGGGCGTGCCAAAATGTTTCTAATAAAGGATGTTTCAGTTCCTAGAATAGAGTTGCTTCTATCCTTTCATTCTCTTGAGAAACAGATAAGGGTTAGGGCTAGGAGGAATACCTGTTGAATGTTTGGAGGGTGTGCGCGTACCGTAGAGAGAGATCAGATCGATTGTGAAGAAATCTTTTTATCTAGGAAGGGCTACCGCAAGTAAGAATACAAGACCACTAAGTTCTAATTAGACAATAAATGAGGGAACTACCTTAGGCCCAGGAAATATTGGACTTCCTTTCGAAGGTGGTCAGTTCCCTTGCTAATACGAATTAACAAAAATTCTAACAAAGAAGTTATTGCAAAATTACAATTTAATTACCTTGTTAAAACAATAGAGAAAAGGCTGGTCTTGGTTTTGAATCACAAAGTGATCGATGTTAGTCATCGTCACCGCGACGGTTTCGATAACCGATATCGGTAGGGGCAATGATTTAGGGGCTTTTAGTGAAGGTTGGCTATAAGGTGGCTATGGTGTTTATAAGGCTGGTAAATGATTGGGGATAGGTAATGGGGTGATGGAGAAGACTCAGAGAGTATGGGGGCTGTTCTTGGGGAAATGTAAGGGTAGAGGAATGACAGTTAGATGTAGGATGTTACCGGGTAGTGGATCTAGGAGTAGACTTATAATTACTGTGATTCAGAAGTCCAAGAAATGTTATTACAAGAATGTACCAGACACTACTTACTAGTTCCTGATGAAGATACAGGTCCAAGGACTGTGATAACGAAGGCAGGGCTCAGGTAGGATGATCTGACAATCAAAGATGAGCTATCTTCTCTCCCAATGCTTGGATGAGTGTCACTGGGCTCTGGTTACTCAGTTGTAGTCTTGGGCTTGATGTCCTTCTCTGCAAACTCTTCTCTTTCCTTCACTTGTCTCTGCTCGGCCAAGTGAATTCCCGATCATTCGGGAATTTATTCTCGATCCTTTGTTTTTGGTTGGGGGAGGTCATTTACAGGGAACCGATGGCAGTTACATAACCGACGGCGGTCGAGTAGGAACCGATATCGGTTAAGTCAAAGTGGGCTATTTTTAGTAAAATAGCCAACTTTCCCTCCTTTTCTCTCAAGGAATTAGTTGTGGGCTTGGTCAAGTCATTATTAGGTTGATTTTGGTGCGGGTGAGGAGTAATTAGTCATGGGTGTGGATGTAGACCAAGTTATAGGTCTTGATTAGGTTAGTTTAGGGTTAGGGCTAGGTCATGATGAGGTAGCGAAATGAGGTGGCAGGTTTGGAGATGTGGATTTATTAATTATAAGGTAATTAATAAATAATTGTGCAAGGTTTAGGTGGTGAGGTTAGGTTGCGAAATGAGATGCGGGGCACAGTGGGTCGTAAGACACAAATTTGGTGTCTACATTGATATGAGAAGGTCCCCAAGGAGTGATGAAAGTAGTTTTGTGTTAATCTTTTGGAGAGAGTAATATTTGATTATAACCCAAGAAACTATACATGAGGGATAACATCTCATGGTCGGTGGTGAGGTCAACCAGGTTGGTCAATTCTCGGTAGAGGAAATTCATCTTTGGGGCAAGCAAGGTTGAGGTCCTAGAAATCCATGCAAATGTAGACTCCCTTGTCAATTTTATGACATGAATGATGTTAGAAATCCATTAAGGATAGTGAATGGGTAGGATGAAGGAAATTGAGAGAAGGCATTGAAGTTCTTCTTTTACCGAAAGAGCAATGAGAGGATTCATTTTTCATACCTTTTGTATTATGGGTTTGGCATCGAAATGGTTAGGATATTATGGACCACAATGTTTGGGTCCGTACTGCAGAATATCAACATAGGACCAAGAAAATCATTTCTATAGTCCCAGGAGGAACGAAGTTAAAACTTCCTATTTAGTAGTATCTAAAGATTAACCTATTTTTAGAATGTGTGGGTTGTCCGAGTGTTAATGTTGATTTCAATGGTTGATTCATTCAACATGGTTTGCATCTCGAAGGTGATGACCGATGAATATAAGAATCTTTTGCACTAATGTAGGTGAGTATAGACTCATCGTTATCACATCGAATGACGTTAATAGAAGGTGTATCATCATTGATCATGTCGAATACAAGAAGGAAGATATGTGGGAGCCTCGTCATCACGTTGATAAGTCGAGGGTCAGGGAAATTGTGTTTACAAATTTTTTTTTAGGAGGAATAGATTCGGGATCTATGGACTCGTGGGTGAAGGTGGTGACATTGGTGAATGAGGTGGAGAAGGTTTTTCTTCCTCAATGAGGTCGATGCGGGCCTTATTGGAAGGTGGTGTGGAAAATCCAATGCAACTACAATCGTTGTGTTTATGGGTGGTACATGAAATTATGGTATGGCGGCCTTGTTCGTAAAAATGAAACCACAAAATTTCCATGTGCGGCGGTGAAGGAAAGTGTTGGTGAAGTAGTGATTAGTAAGATATTGGAGTTTAGATGAAAATGATCATGCTTGGGATGGAGGTTTGGGTGAAACTTTGGTAATATTCAGTCCCCCATACATTAGTGTCTTACGACCCTCGTGACCCGCATCCCATTTCGCAACCTAACCTCATTACCTAAACCTTACACAATTATTTATTAATTACCTCATAATTGATAAATCCACATCACCTTACCCGCCACCTCACTTTTCCACCTCATCATGACCTAGCCCTAACCCTAAACTAACCTAATTAAGGCCCGTGACTTGGTCTAGACTCACATCCATAACTAATGCCTCCTTACTCGCACCCAAAGCCGACCTTCTAGCCACTTGACCAAGCCCGCAACTGATCTCTCGGGAGAAAAGCAGGGAAGGTGGGCTATTTTACTAAAAATAGCCTACTTTTTCCTTACCGATGCCGGTTCCTACTCGACCGCCGTCGGTTACGCAACCGCCATCGGTTCCCTGTAAATGGGCTCCCCAAACCAAAACAACGGATCGAAATTTCATTTTGGAGATCAGTCAAAGGATTTCTGGATCAATAGAGAGCATTGGGAGCGAGAAACAGAGTCCAGATCTTCACTTGACCGAGCAGAGACGAGTGGAAATACCAGAAGTGTTTACAACCAAGGAGATCAACTTGCATCTTTGCCAAAACCAGTAAGTCACATCTTGCATGTCCTCTGTTATAACATTTCTTATGCTTCTTGAATCTCAGTCCTCCTAAATCCGTTTCTGAATCCACTACCCAACGTGCCATTGCATCTAACTGTCATTCTTTTATCCCTCATCATCTCATTTCCTAATATCATCCATAAACCAGCCATTACAAACACCATAGCTACCAAGAAGATCCTAGAACCCACCGGTATCGGTTATCAGTAACCGCATCGGTTATCAGTAACCGCATCGGTTCCTCTGATCAAAACCAGAAAACCAGCCTTTCCCCTACCCAGTTCAACGAAACAATTTAATTGATATTTTGCAGTCTTTTGTGTTAATTCATATTAGCAGGGGAACTGACCACCTTCGAAAGGAAGTTTTATATTTCCTGGGCCCAAGGCAGTTCCCTCATTTATTGTCTAATTAAAATCTTGTGGTCTTGTGTTCTTATTTGCAGGTAGTCCTTCCAAGACAAAAAGGAGTTCTCCGCAGTCAACCTGATCTTTCTCTACGGTACGCGCACACCATCTCGACATTCAACAGGTATTCCTCCTAACCCTAACCTCATCTGTTTCTAAAAGGAATGAAAGGATAGAAGCAACTCTATTCCCAGAAGCTGAAACATTCCGAGCGAAACATTGGCACACTGTGGGACCCATTTTGGGTTTCTTTCTCTTGCTTATTTTCATTTTAGGAAGCATATTTGCTGTTGCTGCTTTTGTTATATATTTCGTAAAGAATTTGTCTTGCTTTCCTAGTTTCACATTAGTGAAAGTCATCTCTCTTGCTTCATCGAACATAATTTTCGATTTGGGTTTAAAACACATGCATTGCATTCCCGCTTGTTGTTCTTCAATTCTAGTGAACATAGATTAAGTAATGTGTCGTACACGTGGGGTGATATCCACGGTATTGACAGAAATTAACCCTAGTTTCACCGCACAACACATACCGAATCACTTCACCATTAACACAATACTCAAACATCCCCCTTTTCCGTGGTATTCCTCCGCCCGATTGAGGTAACCTTATAAGCCAAAACAAACTTGACATTTCCCTAGGTCTTGTTGTTTAGGATTTCGACATCATCTTACGTCTAAAGGCATAAGCCCACGATAACTAAAATTAACCCTAGGATTAGTCTCTGGATTTGCGTGTGCATCTTGCTTGTTTTCAAATTCTCGTTTTCTCTCGTCATACTTTGTCTTCGTGATCAATAAGTTGATAAATATACTCAACGTTGCTAAAAATCAAATTAGTAGCCTTTTATATCTTCTTATCCTAGACTTTTGACACCGGCATCGTTAAGGGACCGACGTCATTTGCTTTCAGGACCGACACCGTTAGTAAACCGATATCGTTACTATCTCCATCAGCCCCCGACAAACCAAAGAACTTGCCAAATTCATCATTCTCGAGGTTGTTTTTTTTTCTTGATAGATTGAAACTTTCCGTGTGTTCTTGTCCATGGTTGTCATCACTCGGAAGCAAGCCGCCACCATGGTTTCACATGCCTCGCCTCCGTGTCTTTCTCGAATCACCCCTTCACATTCTATGGGAACCCTACGGACACCAAAGTGAGATCCCCAAATTCTCGTAGGAGACAAGGACTTTGCCAAATTTCTGGATGCTAATCCCAAAGACTGCACAATACTATTTGTCTCATGCCCCTGACCGTACGCCTGATGGTCAGCTCCTTATTGGCATGCCTATTAGTATAGCTGCTCATTTAGCTCCCACTCCTCCTGATAACACTGCCTTACTTCCTGCATCTCTAGCCCCGTCTCCCAATCCGATGGCTTCAGAGGTTCATACGACCCCGATTAGCTTTCCTTTGGTTAATCTTGGACCCCACGTATCATTACCACCAACTGCCCCTATCTCATCTCTCTTTCAGACCACTCCATTCATGACTTACTCTCTGCCACCTATTCACACGAGCTTTCCTTCTCAAGCTCCGCCTACCTTTTCATTCCCATACACGTATCCAGTAACCTCAACACCTTATATGGGACATCCCTATTCTGTTGCTCCAACATACTCATCCTCCATACCTTATCAACACTTAGCCCCACCATTGTCCAGCGGAAGCCCTTGGTCCAACTTGCCTCCGTTTACCACAACCGCACCATCATCTCATCCAACCACAGATTTCATCAAACAAATGATGGACAAAATGCAAACCCGGAGGCTTGCTTTGTGAAGTCGTAGCGCCTGACTGACATACGAGCAAGTTTTATCGGGAGCCCATTCACCCTTCTCGTCTCCCCTTCATTCATATCCTCCTCAATGGGAGTTGCCAAAATTTACTCGTTTTAAGAGTAAAGAGGATCCTCAACAACACTTGCGATCATTTAGACATGCTTGTTATTTGATTGCCCATGATGACGCCTGTTACTTCAAGACCTTCCCATGTCCTTATCAGACCCGCTTGAGTGGTACAGTGCTTTAACCCAGCACTCGATCTTCTCTTTTAACCAACTAGCCCAATCTTTCTTGGATCATTTCTCCATTAACATTGCCAAGAAAGTATCTATCACCGACCTCTATGCCATCCGACAATTTGAAGACGAATCTATCGCAGATTTCGTTGGACGATGGCGGGGCCTTATCAACCAACTTACGTATGCCTTACCTCAAACCGAACTTATCGAACTATTTACGTGGGCCTGCGCTAAGCACATCTCCCCTACCCTCCAAATTCAAACTTTCCGCACATTCGACGAGGCCTTTACCATGGCTCGGAAACTAGAAATTCGAGCCTTAGAAGAAGAGAAATTACGGTCACAGAACAAAACCCCAATTTCCGAACTCCTGATTCTACCAACAAGCCAAACACCACCACTCCTCACGCGTCCACTTCTTCTAAATCAAAAGGAGCTGTCCACGCGGTAATGGTCAAATCTCAAACACCGTCCAATACTCCGCCGAAAACCACCTATAAGTACAAAGCCGAGCCTATCAATTACACTCCTGGGAGAAACTTATGGCATCATCCTCGAGAAATTGCTCAAAGTGGGGCTATCACCTTGCCCCCTCGTTAAACCTCACTGGGTTTGACTCCACCCGCGCAATACCTTCCTGGTACAAAGAAAATGACTTTTGTAACTTTCACCGCGTAAAAGGACATAGTCATGAAAACTGCAAGATGTTGAAAAACATAGTGCAGGAAATGGTTGATGCGGGGATATAACCCTCGATAATCCTAACGCCCGCTAACCGAAATCTGAAAATTTTCAACAAGCCATTCCCGAATCACTCATCCAACAGTAACGTAAACCAAGATATCTTAGCCGAGGAGAGTGTTCATGAGATCCATGCAGTCTTCGATTCTCAGCCAAAAGCCTCTATTGAAATTTTTTTGAATCAAGCCTCTCCACCAACACAGGAGTCTGAACCTCCTTCACCACCATCAAGCCAAAGTGAAATCATTCCTTTACCCATAAAAGAGTTAACTGCCTGGACTTCTCTTCTCATCGACGAGTCTTCTTACACCACATCCCTACAAGACTGTGAGCGGATGTTATCTAATTTATCTATTTCCCAAACGTCCCCTTCTACCGCTCTCGCTGCACAAGAGGAGAGCTCGCCACTCCTTTTGTCACCTTTAGACGAGAAACTTCTTACACCGACATCACTAACTTCTTTAACCATAACGGACCCCCTCAAACACGCCCTCTTACCTATTAGTTCTTCATCGCCTAAATCTTTTCAGCGACCTGTTGACCTCTTAACATCTATTGATACAGCGCCTCATCTACCCCTTGTATCACACCCGCAGTGGACTGGAATTACAACCCACCTTTCTTCCGTACAAAAATTACAAATCACACCTGGAGACTGTCATTCCACAGAAGATAGACAGGCCCTATGGGAACGTTTGAGTACCCCTTTTTCTACTCAAATGCAAATGACTGATCCTGATGTCTCCACCATATACCCAAGTGTTTGCTGTAAGCTTAAAATGCCCCTGTTCTCACCTTCACCCCCCTCACCTCTACCAAATGCCCCGTCCACTTCTATCAACTTAACCAGATCTTCCCCTACGCTTGGGACCTCACCAATGCCTGGGCCTAACGCACCCGCCTAAGCGACTCGATCTATCCAAAATAAATCCACCCCGCCACCTAGAGACAAACTCAATCCCGTGCCCTATCACAATCAAAACCATCATCGTCATACCTACCTTCCATATTGGGACCCCATCCTCTACCTTACATCAATATATCATACCTCCCGCGTTTTATTCAAAACAACCTACGCCTTCCGCACCTATACAGTAAATTCCAGTGGTATAAGAACACCATCACCCGCGTATCCTGTCCACCTATCAACCCTAAACAAATTCCATCATCAAAAGATTTGTTTTCGGTCACTCCTATTTCCCCGTGGTTGTTTTCTGATACCACATCATCTGCGGCCTCATCATCCAACATAGCTTCTACGCCAAAGAAATCACGTTTAGTGAAAACCACGTATCAACACCCCTCGGCTAAACCACCACCCATGCGAACCAATCATGCCCAAACATTACCAAAACCCGCACAACCAATACCCTCATCCTCTTCCGATTTTGACCCACTCAAAGGATCTTACGCCAAAATCCTTGCTATGTTGGTGGAGAATGCGACCATTTCCCTACCTCCACTTAGACCTTATGACCCGTCTAAACCCCGACCTATGGGTTACGATGAGTCTAAAATCTGCGCTTATCACCGCACACCAGGACATGATGTGGAGGGATGCAAAGCTCTAAAACCATCCTTCGTCACCACCTCTCCTAGATAGAAAGATTAAGAAAGACAACTTACGAAGGGAGAGACCTTTAGTTTCCATTCCCTCTCCTATACCATCCGTCCCCGCCTCACCAAGATCTATCATTATTACAACCCCACCTTCAAGACCATGAGTTATCCCAACCATCTTCCTCATCTCAGTCTACGAGATTAATATGATTAGTGTCACTACTCGAGGGCAGAAAAACAATGGGAAAGCAAAAGAAAACACACCTGCGGCATCTCTTTCTCCGTCAAACATCCCGATTGCACCACCACCTAAAGTGGTCATTCGCGGACCCGCCTATCCCATCTCTAATGGCATTGCCCACCGAAATATGATTAAACAGCCTTCACCAATCGCCCGTAAAATGACACCGTATGATCTCATTCGATTTTCAATCTCATCGACAAGCTCTCGTTGAGATCCTTCAAGGGATAGAGGTTTTACCTAATGAAACCCCCGCCTGCCGCTCCATTCTAACACCCAATCAAGTTTCCTCTCTCACTAAACAGCCCACTACTCCAATCACTTGCTCTCTATACAACAAGCTGCTGCAGCTTGGCTCAAGATGAAATTGTTGACTTTGGCATGTAAGACCCCGACTCGCTCTTTTCATTTCCGCTACGTCCGAGACATTCGAGTACGTCGGGTTATGATTGACGGGGCGCTAGCCTAAACATCATCTCTTCAAAAGCCTTCCAACAAATGAATATCCCTTCTAGTTGCATGTGTGCCAACCCCATCATGTCATGCGATCATTCAATGACGCTATTACTTCTACCTTAGGCACCGTGATCCTCAACATTCGGGTAGACCACGTACTTTACCCGAAACTCTTCTATGTCTTGGAGGGAGAGTTCCAATATATAATATATTGTTGGGTCGCCTCGATCCGAGCCATGGGATGCGTTCCTCAACATTACATGATGCATAAAATTTGAGTACGAGGGGAAGTCCTACACCGTAAAAGCTGACCCTCCCCCCTTTAAAACCTGCAATATGTTATACCGCCCTAACGATGTGCTTATACCAATCAAGACACCCATACATTCAACCCAACCATCCTCTTCAAATGTACCTCAACCATCCACCTCAACCGCGCTTACGCCTTCAATCGATGAAACCACCATCGCAAAACCACTTCCTTCCCCGCAGCCTAACATTCCAACCTCCGACCCCTTAGTAGATGTTTTTCAGCGCCTTACGCTCGGGGAGTACCGCCTATATAACGTTAGTTCTTTCCCTACCCCGCAGGAGTACGGACAATTACATGCACATCCCACCTACGACCGTCGCGTGGGGGAGGTAATCTCTTACGACCACCCCATTGCCACACTAACCTAACGTATGGGGGTGTTGACGCATCCTCCATTATCCTCGAACCTCCTCTTGGTGTGGTTCCTTCCAATCCGATTTTCAATACTTGACAAATCGTCGCTTTCGCCTCACCTTCTTGACTCACTGTGTGTGGAAAGGCTTTGGTTTTGGCCTTTACGAACAAGGCCGACATACACTCATTCCCGTGACTACCCGTAAACATAATGATCGCAGTGGTCTCGGTTTTCCCGAAACACCTACACAGGAGACACCTCCGTCACACCGTATCCGGAAGAAGAAGACGTCGCCCTACCAAACCATCATCACCCACTTTGCCATCATCACCCACGTAATCTATAGACCCCGAATCCATCCCCCCTAACTTTTTTTTTTCATAAATGCTATCTTCATAGGTCCTCTCACTTATCAACGTGATAATGAGGACCCATCTTCTCTTCCCCTTCTGTATCCAGACATGATCGAAGAGGATTCGCCTTTGATTAATGTTGTTGAATGCCAGGATGATGACTCCATCCTCACTTACCTCGCGTGGATGATTCTTATATTCAACGAGCCTTACCATCTGAAACCCAAACCATGCTGAACAAATCTACCATAGAAATCAATATCCACATGGAGGAGGATCCTCACATTGTGAAGATTGGACAATCCCTTAACACATCAGAACAAGCCGCCTTTACTACCTTTCTCCGTGCTCGCAACCAAGCTTTCGCATGGTCTTACGCTGACATGCCAGGAATTGATCCTACCATTGCCATCCATAACATCACCCTAAACCCCGATTCCAAACCACCAAAAAAGTAAATTGAGAAAAATGCATCCACGCATTGCTCTCTTGGTCAAAGAGGAACTCCAACGACTCCTTTCTGTTTCCTTCATCCTGCCTATCGACTACCCTCAATGGATTTCTAACATCGTACCTGTCACTAAAGCGACAGGGGGACTTCGGATATGCACGGATTTCCGAGATCTTAATCTCGCTTGCCCCAAGGATGACTTCCCCTTACCTAGCATTGACCAACTTGTTGATCTAACTGCAGGTCATGAGATGCTCTCTCTCATGGATGGCTTTTCAGGATACAACCAAATTTTGGTTGCCCCTGCCGATCAACACAAAACTGCCTTCATAACTCCTTGGGGAACCTTCTGTTATCGTGTCATGCCATTTGGCCTTAAGAATGCTGGTGCTACCTATCAGCGGGCTATGACCTACATTTTTCATGACATTATGCACACTATCCTTGAAGATTATGTCGACGATCTTCTCGGCAAGTCTAAACATCGTAGTGAACATCTCGATGTTTTAACCATTATTTTTGATCGCCTGTTACAATATTCTGTCCGCCTTCAACCAAAGAAATGTGTCTTTGGTGTTCTTTCGGGAAAACTTCTTGGCTTTATCGTCTCTTTGCGTGGCATTGAGGTCGATCCATCTAAAGTCAAAGCTATCCTAGAAATGCCCCCACCCAAAAATCTCAAACAATTGCGTAGTTTACAAGGTAAGCTCCAATCTATCCGACGTTTCATCTCCCAACTCTCGGATCGGTGTCAACCTTTCCATCACCTCCTTAAAAAGGATATTGCATTCCAATGGAGCGAAGAATGTCACCAAGCCTTCGAAGCTCTCAAATCCTATCTCTTGCAGCCACCCGTGCTTATCCCACCCCAAGACGACCACCCTTTCTACCTTTACCTTTCCGCCACCGACCACGCTGTAGGAGCCATGCTTGCACATCGTGACTCTGAGAATCGCGAACAAGCCGTTTATTATATAAGTCATACTTTGGTGGACTATGAGACTAGGTACACACATATAGAAAAGTTATGCCTAGCCCTATCATTCGTGGCCACCAAACTCCGACACTACCTTCTAAATCACAAGACTTTCGTCATCACCAATACAGACCCCATCCATTACATGTATGCCAAACCTCATCTGAACCAACGCATTGCCAGATGGCTCATGCTTCTCGCCGACCTCGACCTTGAGTTTGTCCACCAGAAATCAATCAAAGGACAAACCATCGCAGACCAACTTGCAGAAGCTCCTTTACCTGGGGAACAATTTACCAATTTCACATTTCGATGAACTCATCGCTACTCTTTCCCTCACGGAGGAGTCGTACCCAATGACCCTCTTCTTCGATGGATCTAAATGCCAGCGCGGCGGAGGAGCCGGCATTGTTCTCATTCCTCTCGACGCTGAACCTATGCCTCTTTCATTCCGACTCGATTTCCCTTGCACTAATAATACAGCGGAATACGAGGCCCTTGTTCTGGGTCTCCAAGTTGCGTTACACTTAGGCATCAAATCTATCAACATTTTTGGCGACTCTCAATTGGTAGTCAATCAAGTTATGGGCATCTACCAATGCAAAAATGAGGAACTTCAAAAATACAAACACTACGTGGATTCACTTCTAGCCTTATTTACCCACTATTCTATACAAACCATTCCACGCTCCACTAACAAATTTGCGGACACTATGGCTTGCCTAGCCTCGCAAATTCCCGCCGCACCAACTGACTCTGAATTATTCGTTGTGGTCCAGCAACTTTTTGCCCCATCCTATTCAACCCCGGTAGTTTGTATGATAAATACTGTGTCTACTAATTCACAGGATACCTGGTACCACCAATTTCATGATTACCTTACAATCTCTGTCCTCCCACCTGACCTTACTAGTAACGGCAAACGTGCTTTTCTTAAAAGTGTTTCGCGTTATGTTGTCATGGGGGGACTCCTCTATAAATGTGGCTTTGATGGCATCCTCCTTCGCCTGCCTAATCGGCGCGAGGCCACTCATACCATCCAACAGTCCATGACGGTATTTGTGGTGGACATTTTAGCTGCCTTGCCGTGGCCAAATGAATCCTTCGCCTTGGTTATTATTGGCCTACTCTCAATAACGATCGCTACTTAATATGTTAAGCGTTGTGTTATGTGTCAAAACATGCCAACCTTCAACATACTCCTAGCCACCCGCTCCGTGTCGCCGAGATCTTTGGCCCTTCTCACAATGGGGTTTAGACCTTATTGGTGAGATTCACCCGACCTCTTCACAACGTCACCGTTGGATAATCACACGACCGAATATTACACAAAATGGGTGGAGGCTATTCCACTCATTTCAATCAAAAAGAAAAATTGTCGAAGTTCATTAACCACCACATTATCTGTCGCTTTGGTGTTCCTCATCGCCTGATAAAGATAATGGAAAATCTTTCAAAAACAAGTTGTTGCAAGACCTTTGCGACAACTTTGGTATCAAACTTAGTTTCTCATCACCCTACTATCCACAAGCCAATGGGCAAGCCGAGTCCTCTAATAAAACACTAACCAAAATCCTCATGAAAGTTGTCAATGAATCCGGAAGAAATTGGCACGATCACATTCCCTTTGCCCTTTGGGCTTATCGTACAAAGCATTCGCACTCTACTAATGCCACACCTTTTTCTTTGGTATACGGTACCGAGGCTGTTTTGCCTCTCGAAATACAAATACCCTCCCTTAGAATATCTCTTCAGGATATTCTCACCAACGATGATTTCCGCCAAGAGCGGTTAGCCCAATTGGAGCTTCTTGACGAACGCCGTCTTACAGCTCTTGATCACCTTCAAATCTATCAAAAACACATTAAACGTGCTTATGATAAGCGACTTCATGAGTGTACCTTTAAGGTTGGTGATCTTGTCCTCAAAGAGAATCAACATGTAACCAAACTAGAAAAGAGCAAACGTGGAAAATTTGCTCCCAATTGGATTGGGCCTTATATAATCACTCACACCTATGGATCTAGTACTTATCGTTTAGCTTCGCTTAATGGTAAACCTGAGCCTGAACCCCTTAATGCCTTGCATCTTCGACCATTCTACTGTTGAAATTAGTGTTATATCACTTCTTATCTACCTACCGCTCGTCCCTTGAGCTCACTTACCACTACATACACTCTGTTTCCTATACCTCATAATAACAATCAAGCTCACATAGTTTGATTCTCACCTCCCTCGATGATGCCTTCCCTTTTTAGTCTAGTCCATGACTTCAAAAAGTATTAAAATAAGCCGTATTCTTATGGGATTTTCTTGAGTCAAACTTCCTACTACACTAGATGCTTCACGCCAAAAGAACATCTAGTCATCTAAATTAAATATAGACTGCTCCCTCGAAGGACAGCTATATGCCGAACTATTGCTGCTATTATATATAGACTGCTCCCCCGAAGGACAGCTATGCATTAAAACCATATCTCGCTACTATAAATAGATCGCTTCCTCGAAGGACAGCTATACACAGCCAGCCTTTTTATCGAAGCTTCTCGCATTGATCAGCTTTGTGAAGACCTCAAGAATAAAACAATCAATATCCTGGTAGACTTCCCCGCATCGATCGCTTCTATATTCAATAAAATAAAAGCCTCATTCAAAAGAACTTTTGAGTCATGGACTTGTCTATTTAGGGTAGGTTCTCTTTTGTCGTAACACTCACTTAGTAATGAGTTCTCCGCACTCGCCTATATCATCCACCTCACCTCACCATTTGTTTCAACTCAAGGGACGTGACGTACACCTGATATATTGTGATCATACAACTCTTTTCACCTATTGACTTCTCGTCTATGCACGGTACCTAGGGCTTCAGGCTCATTCTACGTTGTGTGGTTTGTTTAGCTCTTTTCACCTACGAAGCACTCTTTCCGCTTTGCCTCGCATCTAGGATTGTGTGTTGATCTTAATCAGGACATGATTCCCTTCTACTTGGGTAGGCTAACTTTCGCTTCCCTTATACCTTTTACAACATCACCAATTCATTACCAACACCATCAACCTTACCTTTACTAATCTTAATATTTTTACCAACCAACCAATTGCCTAAACCGTACCAAATTGCCTGAATTCGCCTCTCCCTGATCCTAAGGGAGAACTACATCGGTCTGAGGCCCCTCCTTGCTTTGTGCAAAGGGCTATGTAGGCAACACTTCGGAGACATGGGGTCTCCCAAGGTTAGCTCGACCATCCCCTACCATAACCTATCATGTGTGGTAAATATAAATATTTTTGTGTATTTCTATTTAATCACATTCCTCTTTATCCTTTTTCAAAACACCGAAAGTCAAAACGAAAACATTCTTATTATTATAACTCAAATCAACATACATATCTCGTTTTATTTAGATGTTAAACAAATACATCTTCTCTATCATCGACACGCAGGTCGGTACTCTTATTTATTCTTATACCTTGCTAACATTTACTCGCACCTCACGCCTCATCCCGAACTAGGTGATGATCGTGATCGCCGACCCTCTCGCCGGGCCTCTGTCCTCAAAGGTACCACGGCTATTGGTACCGCCCACTGATCTGCCAATCTCTCTTGTAACATATGAATACGCCCTCTCGCATGGAGGACTCCAGCCTCTAGTCTCTCCGCCCGTGACTCCGCAACCACTAACAATCTTTCTTGTCTCATTCACTGCGTTTGAATCTGCTGAACCAAATGCCGCAGACGATCCTCTCTGTAATCACCGCTATGTCATGGCGCTCACGTACACACCCTCATAGTTCGCTACCCACCATAATCTATAGGCCTCTCGCATTCTCGCATCCATTACCCCGCGATCGGCCGCTACCTCTTCAGGCCCTTCTGGAGGTGTTGGCCGGGGAGGTGAGAATGCTGCCTCGGCGTCGATCCTCATATATGGTCTATAAGCCAGGGGTATATCCTGCACAAATCCAAATTGTCACCGCACGCGATCTATAGGAATCCTCTCATATTCACCTGGCCTGTGCCCCGCGATCCACCTCATTCACTCTACACCCCTTAACTCCTCAGCTATGCTCTCTGTTATCATATAGTTCCCGTAAGGCCTCCAACAGATATCCGCAACCGTCACTCTCTCCCATACCTGCCTGTAATACACAATGTCACCCATCACGGCTTGAGATCTTGCCTCTTGTTCTGCGCTCCGACCCATCGCCTCAATCCCAACCTCTCGTACTCCGGTCTCTCTCGCTCGGAGGGATTGGCCTATTGGTCGCACACAAACAATGTGCTCATAGGCCCAACAGTGTAATAAGTATGAACAATCCAGCGTCGTCCTGTGATTTCACCTACAAGCCCATAAACCCCTGTATAGCTCCGCCAAATATGCAGGTGCCCATGCAAACGTAACGTTCCTTTCTACCATCTCCCAGATAACACACATCAATGCCTTTGGAAATCTTCCTCCTTCTGCCCTCGGTAATGCATAATACCCTACCGCTATCATTAATATCACTGCTAACCTTGTCTCCTCAGGGTGTGCTGCATACATTACCCCATACGTAAAGGATAAACCTCGCTGTGTCAAATCTCGTGCGTATGGACCAAATACTGCTGTTATCGCTCCCCGTGCCGCGCTAGTAGTGCTCGATATATGGTTCTCCGTAATAGGGAGTCTCAAAATCCAAAACACATCTTCCAATGTTACCGCTCATCTCCCCGCTGGCGATAAAAGGTATTTGTCTCGGGATTCCATCTCTCAATCAATGCCTGCAACATAGCATGGTTCCGTGCAATTCGTGAATAATAGCGGATTCCACTTAACCCCAAACGATTTATCAATGTCCATTCAGCTGGTGTTACATCCGCTCGGATTCGTGACAACAGCGCTGGCACACTATCATTCATCCTCAATCCTGCCTCTGCCTGCATACACCAAAACAACAAACAACCATTCAATCCGTCAGGGTTTTTCAAACATTCTGGAAATTCCTCCAGTAACCGGTATCGGTTATACATAACCGGTATCGGTTCAGTAACCGATACCGGTTACCTCTAACCGCTACCGGTCACTGTCAATTACATACATCTTGCCTAAAACAACCACCTACGACAATAAATTGCTCGTTTATTCCTCTCTGTATACACAGACATACCCGAAACCCTTGATTACCTACCACGTAACACTTACCTCACCTATAACCCTTGCTATCATGTTTTCTTCTTCATATCTACCCACTTAATCTCTTATTCATAACACATGCAAAAATCAAATCACAACCAAAACATTTACCTCTGGGTCATAGAGCTTGAGGTGGCCCTTGTCTTCCCTCTTGTCCCCCCCCTCGCCGGATGTTTCTCCTCGTCCTGCCATTATCACCACTCTTTTCAAATTCACCTTTCTACTTTCTGAATCTCCGATCGCATTCACCTTCCCAGTCTCTTTTCTTATCACCCAAATCTCTCATACAAATTCCTGTCTCTCTTCTCCTTATCACTCAAATCTCTCATGCAAATACCTGTCTCGGCCGCCAAAAGCGCGCGCTCACGTATTTAACCTCTTGCATGGCTCTAAAATTAAAACTTAAGTTACCACCCTAGCTTTTCTATTTTTAGAAAAGCTCATACCTAAATAACCGGTATCGGTTACTTAACCGATATCGGTCTATCAGCTACCGATATCGGTTCCTTAACCGATATCGGTTACACACCTATCTTTTCTCAACAGCGTTCTTTTCTTCATTTCTCACCTAAATTTTTGTCGCGCCCGCCTCTTTTCCTGCATAAACAACACAATTTACCACATTTGTTCATCCACCACACATAGCATTACAATTTCATTAACATCATTTATTTTATACAAATACACAAACCATCAACTACGGATATCAAGAAACTATCAATCTATACATCATTTGGATCCAACTCATCAGTTACATATATCACAATGTCACAAAACCACCAATTCATCACATAACCTGACATTCATATATACGTGCAAAAACAAAAACATCAACATCATCCATCTATCAACATGTCAACTAAAACTTATCATACATTATATATTACCAACCATTAACAAAATATTTAAACACATTTTGAACACTGCACGTGGATCAAAACATCGTCTCTATATATATACAAATTTTCAAAAATACAATGTGCCCTACATCGGGGCCTCTGTGATCTCATAATCCACCAAAGCCGGCACGCAGGCCGCAATAACTGTCAAAAAATCTCGACTCGGCTCGCAGCCGGTCCTCGTATCAAAAATAGATATATACTGGCTCGCAGCTCAGTATCCACTATACAACCCCTACTGGCTCGCAGCCGCAGATACAATAAATGAATAAATGAATACATGAATAATACATAGGCACGCAGGCCTCTATCAATACACCCGGTTCGCAGACCGGTGCCCATCTATCAATACACCATGTCTGGGATCTCTCAGCTCTCCCCACCGCCCTCGGCACCTCTCCCCACTGGTCCCTGTGGTGCCTCTCGCCTCCTGCCTGTGACGGACCCACCAGCTGTGGCTGCACCTCCCTGAGACCTCTGGCTCCGAGAGGTCTCTGCTCTATGTGCCGCATAGGGCTGATAATCAGCCCCGGTACCATCAAGAATATCCTGATAGTATCGGGCCTCCGCTCTAGCCTCCATGTAACGCTCTCGAGCCACCGTAGGTACTGGGGCTGGTCCCCTGACACCTACTACCAAGGTGCCCCTCGTGCTCGTCGTGGGCTGCGGTGCTACATTGGTGGTGCCTATGGCTGTGGTACTGCACTGTACTTGTACTCTATGCTCGGGCCGTGGCTGTACCGCTGCTGGTGGTGGTGCTGGTACTGTGCCTACTCGTACTCGAACCTACACTGTGGCCGTGGTGCTTGTGGTGGTGGCGCCGCCGTGCTCGTGCTCGAGCTCGGGCTAGTTGCCCCTGTAAGACACCTATTCGTGCTCGTGGCTTTGCAGCTAGCCCCTGTAAGAGCTGCACCTGACCCCTGAGCTGATCTCTCTCTCCTATCACCGCAGCCTAAGTCTCTGGCCGTGTGGCAAAGCGGTACTATCTCGGCCTTTTTCCTTGCAGCACCACACCACCCCGTGTATCCTCCCTGCACCAAAGATCATCTACACCCTCACATGCTCACGCCGGCCTCTCGCTACCCAATCTGGATCCAAAGGTGTGGTGCAGGCAGTGGGGCCTCTACATCATCTCTCCTGACACTGAGGAACGGGAGGTGGCTCATCCTGTCGCAGCCCCATCTACTCGCTGTTCTCTCCAGGGTATCCGCCGTACTCTCTCGCTCCTCCGTCCTGCTATCCAGAATGTGTACTGGATTAGGCGCAACTGTAAGCGGGCTCCTCTGCCAGGATGGTGACCTCTGTAGGGTCTCCATACAATGTCTACTGCTGTAAGGCCCTCTAGCAAATGTCTATAGTATGCCACATCCCGACTCGCCATAATCGCCGTGGTGGCCCACGACCCCCAACCACCTCTGAAAGCCATATCGGTATATGACCTGTGGCCCTGGCTGCTGGGGTAACCCTACTGGCCTGATGCATACGATGTGCTCGTATGCCCAACAATGCAACAAAAATGTAGAACAAATACCAAATCGCCTCCTCCGCGATAGCCCCATAGCTCCTCGTATAATTACACTGTATATACCGGTGCCCCAGCGTAAGGTGTGCTCCTCCACCATCTCCAGCAGTACCCCCATCAATGCTTGTGGGAAGCGGCCTCCTCTCGAGTCCGGGAGGGTGAAGCGGGTGATCCCAACCATCATCAACACAACCTGGGCCGTGTCTCGTGTCGATGCGCACGTGACATGTCACCTGCACGATACTGCGCTTATGGTAGGTCAGCAGCGGCCGCATCCCCATAAACTCCGCAGTATGTTGTCCATGGCAGCTCTCGAATCTACTCGAAGATCGCCTCTCCTCGATAGGTAACCGAAGGATGCGATACACATCCTCCAATGTGACGGTCATCTCCTGGGCCGGGAGATGGAACACATTGGTCGCCGGATCCCATCTCTCGATGAGGGCGACCATCAGGCCGTGATCTCTCTCTATCGCTCTGCACTCTAGACTCCACCGAGTCCCACTCGCGCATGATGGCCCAATGAGCCGCAGATACATGTGGCCTCATCCGCACCAACAGCGGGGCATCCTATCCCGCATCGTCAATCGGGGCCGACGTGCCTCGCACAACCAACCCACATCCTTAGACCTACTCTTTATTACAACATCTACTTTATCATCTAAATACCCTTTTTATCCCCCCGACCATACCCAACTCTCTCTCCCACCCCCTCTCAAAGCAACCTACCACCCTAAAAACCCAACCTCCCACCCCACCACCCCACCCACCCCAACCCACAAAACCCCAAAAACCCACAAACCCCTACACCAAACCCTTCTCCACCCCTAACCCAACCCCCCAACCCAACACCCACACCGACCCACAACCCAACCCAAAAAAACTCTCCCCGACCCTACACCAAACCCTTCTCCCACCTCCACCTCAAACCCAACCCAAAAGCCCAAAAACCCAAAACCCAACCTCCAACCCACACCCCCCACAACCCTACACCCAACCCCAAAAACCCACAACCCAACCCTTCACCAAACCCTTCTCCCACCTCCACCTCACACCCAACCCAAAAACCCAAAACCCACCAAGCCACCGATGCCGGCCGATACATGACCGACGCCGGTCACCAACAAGAGTCCCTTTCCCTACAATTTTGTGACCGATGCCGGTCGCTTAGTGACCGACATCGGTCACTGTCCCCCCGGAGCCGAACCCCCGCGCGGCCCCCAAAACCCATTTTTTACCTATTTCTACCCATCTACCCACCCAAATACCCTAAAAACTTACCCACCTACCCACCTTAGCCTATCTAGCCTATCTACCCTCTCCCTTTTTCAAATCATTTCCATTTTCTCATTATTTCCTAAAAAAGGTTAATTCCTACCTAAACCCCCAATTTAGCATAATACAACCAAATCACCAAATTAAAGAGTTTCGAATCTACCCGAACGACAACACGTCATCGTGGTGGGATGGGTTGTGGCGGTCGGTGGTCGGTCCCGGTCCAGCCTCCTGGTCCGCTCGTGCCATGGCTCCAATCCTGATCTGCTGGGTCCCCGCCAATCAACTGCTGCCTCCTCCTTAATCGGGCCCACTATCAACTCTCTCCGCCAATACAATCGCTCCACCTCACTCAATTAAGCCTCTAATCCCAACTCTCCATGTCAGAGAAGTCGATTTGGTTTGCAAATAACAAAAGTGACAATGACAAGCCGTATTTTTCTTTTTATAGGTTTTTTGCCTTTCACCGATATCGGTTTCATTTTGCCCTAAGGAACCGGTATCGGTCGCTTAACCGATATCGGTCATGCCGAATCGACATCGGTTCTCTACCCAACTTTCACCCCATTCTTTTCCCTTATTTACTCCTTGCCTCTTTTTCACCAATATCGCCTCTATCCACCTTTGCTGCACACCATTTGTTCACTTGTCCAGCCTGACCTAAGGCCTCAACCTACCTATTTGGCCCGACCTAAGGCCTCAACCTACCAATTGGCCCGACCTAAGGCCTCAACCTACCTATTCGGCCTGACCTAAGGCCTCAACCTACCAATTGGCCCGACCCAAGGCCTCAACCTACCTATTCGGCCCGACCCAAGGCCTCGCCCTAACCATTCGGCCCGACCTAAGGCCTCAACCTACCAATTGGCCCGACCTAAGGCCTCAACCTACCTATTCGGCCCGACCTAAGGCCCCAACCTACCAATTGGCCCGACCCAAGGCCTCAACCTACCTATTCGGCCCGACCCAAGGCCTCGCCCCAACCATTTGGCCCGACCCAAGGCCTCGCCCTACCTATTTGGCCCGACCCAAGGCCTCGCCCTACCTATTTGGCCCGACCCAAGGCCTCGCCCTACCAATTTGGCCCGACCCAAGGCCTCAACCTACCCATTTGGCCCGACCCAAGGCCTCAACCTACCCATTTGGCCTGACCCAAGGCCTCAACCTACCCATTAGGCCCGACCCAAGGCCTCGCCCTAACCATTAGGCCCGACCCAAGGCCTCACTCTACCCTTATGACCTGACCCAGGGCCACCGCCCAACCACTTGGCCTGACCCACGGCCGTACCACTTCCATCCCTTACCCAAAATCAACACCATACACTTTTATCCACCCATCCGGTAGTTTTTTGTTCAATCGAGCTCACCTGTTCGTGTTTTAGCATGATTAGGGTCCTTGACTTGATCTGTTGACCAACTTTGCCTAGACCTAGACCGTGACGTTTATCTCAACCAAACCAACCATTTGGTACTGCCGAACATGCCTAAACGTTCCTGTACCTCACCTGTTATATACCCTGGAGCTACTTCCTATGCCTTGGATACCAGGATTATATCACCCTTGTTTGGATAAACTATCGACCTTTGCCTACACATTGCTGGTTTGCTTGTCAAATCATGTACCCTCGTCGTACTATTGCATTTCAACATGCGTCTGCTTCCTTGGACCTACCCCACCACCTTACCATCATCTCTACAACATGTACCCTTTATCAACCCTATCCCTGATTTCCCGTTCACTCAATCGGCGATAGATTTGAGGGGGATTACCTACATCTTTAACATAAGAAACCACTTCATATTATTGTCCGCGCAGCTTTACAGAACAAGCTACACGACAATAAGGGGCTAATGTAGACACCAAATTTGTGTCTTACGACCCCTTGTGACCCGCATCCCATTTCGCAACCTAACCTCATTACCTAAACCTTACACAATTATTTATTAATTACCTCATAATTGATAAATCCACATCACCTTACCCGCCACCTCACTTTGCCACCTCATCATGACCTAGCCCTAACCCTAAACTAACCTAATTAAGGCCCGTGACTTGGTCTAGACTCACATCCATAACTAATGCCTCCTTACTCGCACCCAAAGCCGACCTTCTAGCCACTGACCAAGCCCGCAACCGATCTCTCAGAGAAAAGCGGGGAAGGTGGGCTATTTTACTAAAAATAGCCTACTTTTTCCTTACCGATACCGGTTCCTACTCGACCGCTGTCGGTTACGCAACCGCCATCGGTTCCCTATAAATGGGCTCCCCAAACCAAAACAACGGATCGAAATTTCATTTTTCGGGATCAGCCGAAGGATTTCTGGATCAATAGAGAGCATTGGGAGCGAGAAATAGAGTCCAGATCTTCACTTGACCGAGCAGAGACGAGTGGATATACTAGAAGTGTTTACAACCAAAGAGATCAACTTGCATCTTTGCCAAAACCAGTAAGTCACATCTTGCATGTCCTCTGTTATAACATTTCTTATGCTTCTTGAATCTCAGTCCTCCTAAATCCATTTCTGAATCCACTACCCAACGTGCCATTGCATCTAACTGTCATTCTTTTATCCCTCATCGTCTCATTTCCTAATATCATCCATAAACCAGCCATTACAAACACCATAGCTACAAGAAGATCCTAGAACCCACCAAGATCGGTTATCAGAACCGCCATCGGTTATCGAGAATCGCATCGGTTCATCCGATCAAAACCTTAAAACCAACCTTTCCCCTACCCAGTTCAACGAAACAATTTAATTGATATTTTGCAGTCTTTTGTGTTAATTCATATTAGCAGGGGAACTGACCACCTTCGAAAGGAAGTTTTATATTTCCTGGGCCCAAGGCAGTTCCCTCATTTATTGTCTAATTAAAATCTTGTGGTCTTGTGTTCTTATTTGCAGTAGTCCTTCCAAGACAAAAAGGAGTTCTCCGTAATCAACCCGATCTTTCTCTGTACGCGCACACCATCTCGACATTCAACAGTATTCCTCCTAACCCTAACCTCATCTGTTTCTAAAAGGATTGAAAGGATAGAAGCAACTCTATTCCCGAAGCCGAAACATTCCGAGTGAAACAATGCCGCAGAGGGAATATAAGAGTTAGGTATGGGAGAGGTAGCGGAAACATTGGTGGACGGGATTCTCGGGTGAATGAGAAGTGGGAGTAGTAGAAGATGCCTTGACCGGTACAAGTACATCATTAGGTTGGTACGACATGTTACAATTTTTGAATGTCGACAGTTGACGAGGATGGTATAGTTATGCCCTTCATGTTTGAATTTTACACAACAGTGTAAAGTTGAAGGGACACAACCCATGATGCAAATCCAAGGTCTGCCTTGAGCAATAGGTTATACTAGAACTCTCCCTCTAAGATGTAGAATAGTTTTGGGATAGTGTGAGGGCCTACGTGAACATGAAGGATAATGGTTCCAAGGGTGGAGGTGATGGCATCATTGAAGGAGCGCAACATAACTGGGTTATTATGCATACAATTGGAAGGGATGCACATTTTATTGTACGTGTGGGAGGAGATGATGTTAATGCTAGCACCACCATTGATCATGATGCTTTGTACGCATTTTTTATTGATATATATGAAAAATTAAAAGGGTGGGATCGGGGTCATCCGACTAGAGAGGTAAAATATCCTCATTAGAGAAGCTAAGGGTGGCAGCTTGAGGAGTGGGATTGGGGGTAGAAGAAGGAGATGATTTGGTAACCGAGGTCATGTAGTGAGGGGTTGATAATGGAGGCCACTACTTTGTGGGTTCATTAGGTAAAAACTCAATGGATTGCAAAACCTCAATAAGGGTTTTTCTATGATATTGAAGTTTAGACGAGATCATACAAATACATCTTTGGAGGAGATTGATGTAATTATTTTATCATTGCGAGATGGGTGACCTCGTTAAACATAGGGTATGTAGTTATTCAAATGGTGATGGTTGATGGGATGGTTACTTTTTCTTTTCCTTTGTCTTTCTTGGCATGGTGGAAACTTAAACCATGTTAATCTAAGGAGGTGGTAAATGGATAAGGTATAGGATGAGTGGTGTAATGGCATGATGGGAGATAACCTAGTAGTGGGGAAAAACCTTGTGAAGTGAGATGGGTACACCTGCATTTGGGTGGTGATTTAGCCAACTCTCTCGATATGGAAAATGTTGATCTCAAATTTTGCAGGTGGAGAAAAGGGTTGTAGGGGTGGGGATGCAAGTTGTTGAAGAGAAAAAGGATAATGATTTATGATGAAAGGTGAAGGTGGAATATGGTCCTCATCAAGAAGGAAATCATCCTCAAAATTTTATTGAGGAGGAAAAAGTTGGAGAAGAATGGTTTTAGGGCCTTACATAATTTTCTACATCATGTCTTGGCACATGATGATAAACACAAATCTTGGTTTCATCAAACACTTTTGGTTTGTGTTTGAGAGGATTATAAGGTTGAAGCGGTGGTAATGTGATGATGGAAGTCTCTAAGAGATTGGTTAAAATGTTGGTGTATGACTCAGTAATGGATCATAATGGAAAGTAAGCATGGGTTTGGGTAAAGGTGTGGATGATCATGAGGGTAGAGGATTTATAGGAGGGGAATGGATTGGTCCACTAGTTTGGTAAGTGGTATTGTCTTAGGTTTTGATGGAATTCGTTTAGGTAAATGTATGGTAGAAGAGCTAGACCTGGAAGGTTTTGTTGGTTTGACTACCTTATTAGAGGGTAGTGGGTGTTTCATTGTTTTCTTTATGTTATTGAGATGAAATAGATAAGGGTAAGGGCCAAGGAGGAATACCTATTTATGCTAGTTGGTTGCTGGTTATTGCATGCATTCGACTTCTCAATCCAATGCTAACTGTGAGAGATTCCTTTTGGTTGGGAGGAACTACCTGAAATAAAAAATAAGACCACAAAAGAAGAGTTAAATAATATATGACAATGGATTGCCTAGTGTGTGCTAGATCCAAGAAGTGTGATACTCCCTAGATGGCTGTCAATCCACTATTTAAAACAACTTAAAGTGAGAGATAAGAAAATTCCTACCATATTTGATATGATTTAGGTATTTCATTCAAGCACAATAAGCAAATCTAACATAACAAGCTAGGCTATAGTCAGATCTAAAGGGTAGGTAAGTGTCAGGGTACTGGGACTGGTCAAGGTTAGGTTTTGGGTTGTTTAGGTCACTTGGTAGAAGGTTATTTGGTTTTGTTATTGACAAAAGGTATGAAACACAGAGACCAACGTTGGTCAAATATAACCAAAGTGACGGATTAGGATAGATCGACGATGGTCATGAGTAATGGGCATCGGTATAGTTGGGTGACAACAATTCAATAAAAACCTTATTACAAAGTATGGGTGAGGTTAGATAGAGCTAAATGAGGGGATGACGAGGTCTATGGGAATATTGAGAACACTCAGAGAGGTGGAAGGGCTAGGATAGGTGATCTGGTAAAAGGGTGGGTGAGGTTTGAGTTTTTCATAAAGTAGACTATGAAGGAATGGGGATATTAATGGAAGAATGATAACAATCTATAGAAAAAATAAGAATGGAAATGATTAGTGATAAACACACTCACCAATGTTGTAGGTCCAATGATTAGGTGGTGGTTATGATTGGTTGGTGAGATTGAGCTTGGTGTAATAATGATGCGTCTCGGAATGTCATTTATTCTTTGCAAATGATTCTAGATCTGTCTTGGTGCTAGCTATGGATGTCTGGGTGTGTGAAAATACTCTGGTTTTGCTTACATGTAGTTCTCTTCTCGTCTCCTTTCTCTCATAATTGTCCAACCCAAAAACAAGGTTGTTAAGGTGAATAAATGGTAACCGACGATGGTTGGGTTCGACCGTGGCATCGATTTAGGGGTGATCAACATTGGTTAAGGTGGGATTCCTAGGTTCACTAAAAATGGTAGATCTCATATCTTTTGGATCAAGTTCATTCCTTTTTCCTTAGATCTAAATGGATGTTACCTTTTTATGAGTAGGAAGGTGGTTAGAGGGATAATAGGCATTGATCTTTAGGGTTAAACTAAGCCTTAGCTCATTAAGGTAAGTGGGAGAAAGTCTTAGTTATGGAAACATGTCAAGAATAGGTCTAGGGTGAGGTGGCTAGATGAGGTGGAAATTAGCTTAATTAAAATAATTAAGTAATGAATATTGTGAGGATGGGTATTGATTTAATTAAGTTAATTGAATTAATATTAATATGGGGTGGAAAGGTCCATGGTTAGGTGAATATGTTTGATTTGGTTATTCGACGGGGGTCAAGGGGAGTGTGACCCAATTTTGGTGTCTACATTTTCCCCCTTTTTGTTGCATAGATTGTAATGGTAAGTGATGCTGAAAAAAATAAGTTTTGGTTTCCTCATGTGTGGGTGAAGGTGATCTTTCCCCAAGTATGGGTGAAGGTAATGTTTCCCTAAACATCGGTGAAGTTAACCCCCCTCAAACTAGGAACCGATGAGGTGAGAGAAGGAAGTGGTGAGTGGTTTGATAAAATGAGGAGGTGGGTGGTTTAAGAAAACATGATTAGGTGTGAAGAAGGTGATGGTCAAGGGTATGGTGATTGTAAGAGGTAGGGTGGGTGATTAGGTAGAGCATTCAAATGTATGCACACGTTGTGAAATTCCATGAGATACTAGGGTTGCTCAACATAACAAATGTATGTTAGCTAGGGTCGTAAAGGTCATCCAAACAAGGGTTGTTGAGGTCCGGTATCCAGGGTAAAGGATAAGGTCCAGGAAATCAATGAGGTAAGATGTAGGAATGCATAGGTGTGGTTCGATACATCCAAAAGGTCAAAAGTCAAGGTTTGTTTAGATAAGGGTCACGACCATAGGCAAGGTAAGGCTATTAGGCTGAGAAAAACATGTACCATCATCGTAAGATGCAACGGGTGAGGACATGGGAATATCCACTTAATCAACAATTAGGTAGGTAGGTGTGGGTAGGGTAGGTGGAGGTAAAAATGGGTAATGGGGTAAAGGTCAAATCAAGAAAATAGGGAAATGGGCTAGGGTCAAAGGTAGTGACATTCGAATGTATGCACACGCATAAACTGCGGCATAATACTAAAGTGAAAAGCTTACAAACTCTACATCATCCAAGGTTGATAGGTCTATCCAAATAGGGTTGAAGTGAGTCTAGTATCCAAGGTATAAGATATGGTGTAGAAACAAAACAAGTGTTAGTTGTAGGAACGTTTAGGTATGTTCTGTACACCACATGTTAGGTCGGGATAAACAACATGGCAATAGGAAAGGTAAAGTCAGTAGGCTAAAAATATAGGTAACTATGTTGCAAGGTATAGCGAGCATGGAGGGTCAAAGGTCATAAAGAGCGGTTCAAGTCCAGTGTATATCGGGCATGGTACGGGAGGTCTCGTATGGGTAAAAATAAGGTGTTGTAAAGGTAAGGCCATATGAGGGGAAAAAATAGGCCCCAATAGATGGTGAGGGTGGGTGATAAATGACAAGGTCGGAAGGATGAGGTGTAGGGTCGTGGTCATCTTTGGGTTTGTTGAAAAAGGTTACAGCAAGTAGATAAGGTATAATGGGTTTACATGGGGTCGACATAGGTAATTGACACCATTCATGCTTAACCGATGATGGTTTGCTAAGGCACAAGACCAATGTTGGTCTAGGTACAACCGATGTCAATCAAGTCGGGAGTGGTAAAAAAAAATTCCACTTTTGCATAATAACTTGTAATTTTCTAAATAGGATAAAATGATAGAGGAGAGAGGAAAAGGTGGAAAGTGACCAAGTGGGACGAGAGAGATGAGTGGAAAATCCTCGTAGCAGGTGATCACAGATGATAGGTGTGTCCACTAGATCTATTTGATCGATTTGGTTGGTCGGAGGTGAGGAGGTCGGTTGGTGATGATAGAGGCAAGAGAGGGATTGGGGACCATGGTGTGCGGCGACCCGACATGCCACCATGGAGACAATAGCGTGACGAGGTATGATTCAATCCCATTCCTAATGTGGTAGGTAGATTTATGTAGATAAATTGGGTTAGGGGAAAATAGGTTTTGGGATTTGAATTTGGGATGAAAAATGGGTAAAATAAGAAGGGAGAAGGGTATATTTAGGTGAATGATGGGTGGGGATGAATTTAGGGGGATTTGGGTAGGGAAGGATAGGTCGGGAGGGTAAAATGGTGTGTTTGTGGGGAAATAGGGTAAGGTGTTGTGGATTTGGTTGCCATGACAGTGACCAACGTTGGTCAAGGGTTGGCTGACGTCGGTTGGTGTTAGCCGAAAACAATCACAGATGAGGTGACCGGTGCTTTGGTTGTATTAGAATGTGGTCAGTCCCACCTAAATCGATGCCGATCATTATTTGGAGAAAACTAGGCAAAAAAGGAGTTAGGGTGGATGGGTGAAATAGTTAATGGTATAAGAAGATGTTGTGGATAGAAAAATAGCATGGGTGAGAGGTTTAAATGGGTATGGTGGAATGGTAATTGGTTAGGGTTGGGGTGGGTAGATAGAACATGTGATAAGAAGGTAAGTTGTGAGGGTAACAAAGGTAGTGTGATAGGTATAGGTGAGATGTCAAGGGTGATTGCGGGTATGGTCAATGTGTATTAATGTGATGGTTTGTTGGATGAAGGTGAGAGATCAACTATGGATGTGAGATAGGGTACTATCCATGCTCATGGAGGTACGAGGTAGTGTGACAGTTGATGATTGGCACCATGTTGTAGAGGTTGTCCTGATTGGGGTCGACACTACCGCACGTAGTCCAAGAGCCAAGTTTGATGGTTACCCTCATCGGCGGATGGGATTAATTGACCAATACATTTCATTTGTCGATGACTAACATCACATCACCCTAAAGGATGTGTATAGGATCTTGCGGTTACCGATAGTGGGGACGTAGGTGTATTCGATCTCCTCAGTGGCATATAAGGAGTTAATGTTGACCATGTTTGGTAAGGGGATGGTGGAGTTGAGGTCCCATAGCACTAGTATGAGCTACAGAGATATGTATCAGGCCCATATGAAGGAGATGAGGCTAGTGTTGTTGATGATGGAGGCAGTCTGTTGTTTTGAACTTTCAGATGTAGAGGGTGGGAGATTCCCACTATCTCAAAGTATTATTACCCATTTTATGGTGGAGGAAAGAACCCATTTTGCATGGGCACTCGCATTCCTAGTATAGTTATATAGAGAGCTATGGGCTTATGGGAGGCTACAAAGGTTTAGTCTCGTGTTGTACTTTCCTACTTCATTCTGCACATATGAGAACATTATGTGTGTGCGTCCAGTTGTTATACCTCGTGATGATACATTTGAGTCCCAAGATATACCCCCACCCTTCCCACAATATAGGAGGGATGATGTGGAGAGGCCTATGCCTCTACCACACCCGACGATCTTGACAGGGGAGGAGCAGCGGTGATAGACTAATGATTGATGATGTCGGGGTTACTAATAGTTACAAATAGTGGTGGGCCGCACATTTACAAATAGTACTGCCAAGAGCTAGATTTAGCCACCATCACGGTGTTAAGGGATTGCCCTTAAGGGGTAGGTGGTTACCCTAATTACATAGTTGGGGATAGTGCAGGGGTAGTTGACAGGTTCAGAGGCACATGTTACAACTTTACAGGCACAGGTGGCCACTCTATAGGCCCATGTAGCGCAAGGACATGCACTTGCGCACAGATTGAGATGGGGATGGGATACATGTGGCCAACCTACATGCACAAGTTATAGGTTTATAGGGTTAGTTGGCCACTACACAGGCATAGGTTGTGGCCCTTCAGTCCCAGATATAGGAAGAGGTGGGGCGGGGTCACTCAGATGAGGTCTGAGACACAAAAAAGGGTCCTCTTTATAGGTACCAACGGGATAGTGTCTGAGAGATAGGTATAGGTCTCGATACCAATGATGCCTCCCAAGATAGTACCTATGGCCAGGTTCAAGGATGCCCTAAGAGAGGCATGGTATTATTAGGATCACTTGATGGCTTCAGGATAGACATCCTATCCTATGCAGAGTACAGATCACAACAGGCCTCGAGTGGGAGGACCAAGTCTTGTACGCATAGTGAAGAGAGTACAGTGGCCGGCGAGTCTTGGGACAAGGTCGTGGTGAGGCAACCAGTGTATAGAGGCTAGCTCTAGGTGAGGGGCCATAAGAGGGAATAATGAGGTGAGGCAGAGAGAGGTGATAGGGTACCCGGTGGAGGGGAGATAGAGGAGGTGATGAAATAGGGATGGAGATAGGTGGGGTGATGATTAGTCACCATTTATGATCAGTTTATCCATGTTGTTGACACATTTTTCATATATATATTGGCCTATGTGCCAAAGATTTTGAGGCTATATAGGAGATTTTTGTTATTTTTAATCATATACCGATATGCATGTCTAAGATGGTGAGGCTATATATAAGATTTTTTGAGAGATTGTGATTATTATTTGGCATCAGTGTATATTGTATGGATACATAGATTTTTATGATGAGATGGATGATTGGCTGATGATATACTTGTGATGGAAGCCTTTGATTATTATGTATAGATGGATGAAAAATAAGTGTGGTAGGCATGGTGGAGTTAGGTTATAGGCATGGTTCAGTCAAGTTATGTTTAGGCATGGGTGATTCAGGTCATAGGCATGGTTGAGTCAGGTTATAGGCATGATGGAGTCAAGTTATGTTTAGGCATGGTTGAGTTAGGTCGTAGGCATGGTTGAGTTAGGTTATGTTTAGGTATGAGGTAATGTCCCAGTTGTAGGTAACATGGGGGAAAAATGGTGATGTATATATAGGTTATGGTTTTAATTTCCAAATATGTGCTATAGTGGAAATGTGAAAATGATAAATGAATGATTTGATGATGTAATAAAATGTGTATTATTTGATGCTTGTTTGGTTTAATTTCCAGTCATTGATATAAAATGGAAACTAACTAGGGTAGAATATGAATAGGAAAGTGAAAGGGGAAATTGGTTAGGGTAAAGAGTGGCCAAGCTAACCTCCAAGGGCCCCATGCCCTCGAAGTGCTGCCTACATAGTCCTAATGAAAAGGGACCTCAGGCCGATGTAGTTCTCCCATAAGCTAGGGAATATTATGATAAAGTAGAGGAATGGGTTGGTAGGTGTGAGGCATGGTTGAGTTTAGGTCATAGGCATGATTGAGTTTAGGTCATAGGCATGGTTGAGTGATTGTTAAATATAGGTGTCGATGATCTAGTCTTGTATAGGATAATCAATAAGTAATGATGGAGGCAAATGGTAAGAGGTAGTAAAAGAGCCACTTAATTGATAAGAACCCTAATGAGTCGACCATACCTAAGAGGGGCTCATGAATGTAAGACCCTAAAGGCGTTGCATAATAGACCATTCTAAGGGTAAATAAAGTCACATAATCATGAAAATGTCACGGTTGTGGTAAGTCCCTTGAGTAAAGAGGAAATTAGACTAAAAGGCAAGGAGGTGAGAATGGGTGGTTTAACATAACTTAGTGTACGACAACGTGTTTTACGGAACAAGAAACCCAAAATCAAAAATAGGCAAGTCCATGATGAAAATTTCATCTTTTTCTTCATTTTTTGTTTTTAATAGATTGATCAATGTGGGAAGTCTATATGGGATGGGTATATTATCTCCTTGAGGTCTTCGTGAAGCTCATCAATGCAGGAAGCTTCCGATACGTTTATTGGATTTTTGAAATAACTTGATATAGTTGTCCTTCAAGGGAGTGGTCTATTTATAGTAGTGGAATTTAGAGTGAAGAGATGTCACTTTTGAGGGAGTCATCATTTGCTAGAAGTTTGACTCAAGGAGTTGTATCCCTTTTTGTTTTTGGATGTTTAAGGCATGGAAAATACTATAGAGGAAGATTAGGTTCTTATTTAGAAGGAAAGACCATACAACATAGAAATTTACTATGAAAGAGGTGGTTTCAAGTGATGAACAACCATGGGATTCCATTTTGAAGAAGATGAAAAGTATCCATGAGAATCATGCTATGAGTAGAGCTATGGTACTCATATTGAAGATAAGCCTGAAAGGTGACAAGAATCACATGATTATTTTTGATTCGTGGATCCTCAAAATAGGTAATATGGAAGGTGAACAACGCTCAAGGGATGAGTGATAAACTAGAAGAAATTGGTATAGATATTGACGTCAACAATAAAATTTTCAAAGATGTAAGGCATTAAGGGGCTGGGTTTGGGGTTTACCTTCGAGTGAAGACAAATGATAAGCACTTGATCCATAAGCATGGGTAATAATATAGGGTACAAGCCAATTAGGATAAAATTTACCTCATTTACTTTTCTCCACTTTGGTTACATGTTGATTTTCCTTCAGTGATGAGGTCGTCGACCTAAAAGGCTTGTTCATGAACATGTTTATCATAGGCATGTTTGATACTCTTTTTTGTAGATTTAGATGTGATCAAGAGCATTGAGATGACATTCATCTATTAACTCAACTTGCACCAAACGATCTTGGAAAAAGTCATTGCCATTGAGCATGTCTTGTAGTGAGATGCGAAGAGATGGAATTTGGACTTCGAGAGGTAAGAGAACCTTGGTACCGAGAGACCAGAGAAAAGGGTGTGACAGCAGCCGAAGTGCGAATACTAGTGAGATACGCCCATAAGGTGAAAGGAATGTGCATATGCCAATCCTTTCCAATATCATTAACTACCTTCATAATAATTTCATTCAAGGTTTTATTGGTTGATTCGGCTTAACCATTGGTTTGCAGGTAATAAGGTGATGAGAAACTAAGTTGGATGCCAAAAGCATTGCATAGTTTGCATAGGGTTTTTTTTTGAATTGCTTTCCATTATTAGTGATGAGGTGGTGAGGAACACTAAAGTGACAAATGATGTGATGGTTGATGAATTCACATATTTTCTCGGCTTTTGTAGATATGAGGGAAACGGCCTCTACCCATTTAGTGTAATATTCAGAGTGGTTATGATCCATTGGTGGCATTGTGAATAATGGGGTTGATCTCACCAAAAATATCCAAACCCCTTTGATAGAAATGAAAAAGGTCTCGTGTAACCTGTAAGGCATGAATAGGTGTGTGGTGCAGATTAGCATGTTCGTTGGCGTTTCATGCAATGTTTGACATAATCAAAATAGTCACGGTTTAGGGTTGGCCAATAATAGCCTAGGCGAAGAATGCATTTTATGACAGATAAACCACTAAAGTGACCTCCAAAAATTCCATCGTGGACTTCCTTAATGGTGTAGGGAATTTTAGAACTTGTAAGGCATCGTAAGAGAATTCCATCAAAGTTGTGCTTGTAAAGAATACCACCCATGATGACATAACGGGAGACATTTTCTAAGAAATTCACATTGTCCATTATAAGTGAGATCGGTGGGTAGAATGGAAAGGAAAGATAGTCTATATATTATGTATACCAAATTCCATGTGGCTCGGGGCAATAGTTTCGATGGAGTAAACCTCATGAGGTAAGTAAGAGGGTGATTGTAGCCTTTTTATTGTGACAAATATTTTAGAGTCAACAGTGAAGCAAGTATTTGAGAAGCCAAGCGAGGCCATGGTATCCAAAAATTTATTGGTAGATGTGGGGTGGTTTGAAGTGTGTAAGCTGTCAAAGGTGGTCGAAAGTATGTCTACATGATGCTTATACTTCTAAAGTATCTCATTATGACACTGGTATATACCATTGACTTGGTTTATGACCAACCGAGAATCACCAAATATATTGATTGACTTAACATCTAAGACATAAGTATCTTGGAGACCCAATATGAGTGCTTCATATTCATAAATATTTTTGTACAATCAAAATTGAGTTTGATATACAAAGACATAGGTTCACCATTAAGAGTAATGAGGATAACACCAGCCCCACCCCCACGCCGACACTTCAGCCATTGAAGAAGAGTGTCATTTGGTAAGTGGGTTTGTCCATGGAAAGCGTAGCTATAGACTCATTTGGGAAATAAAAGTTAGATGGTTGATTCCTAGAAATAGGTGTGTCACGGTTGGTCAATGATAGACTAGCCCTTGATGGACTTTTGATGAATGAATTCGAGGTCGAGGGCAGAAAGAAGCATAATCCAACATGTGGTACATTAATGTCGATAGGGTTTGACATACATATAGTGTAATGGGTCAGTATTAGTAATGACGAAGGTTTTGTGGTTGAGTAGGTAATGGAAAAGTTTGGTGGTGACGAAAACTAAGGATAAGAAGATATTTTCAGTTTGGGTATATCTAGTTTTGTATTCTAGAAGGGTATGGCTTATGTAATAGACCGCATGCTCTCGGTGTTGGTTATCGTAATGAGAAATCATGGAACCTAAAGAATGGTCAGTGGTGGAAATATATAGAAAAAGGGCTGGTCATCCTTAGGAGGAATGAGCATTGGTGGTTGAATGAGGTATTGTTTTAAGGCCTCAAAGGCTTTATGGCATTCATCATCCCATTTGAATGAAGCATCTTTCTTGAGAATATGATGAAATGGTTGACAATGGTCAAAAATATGGGAGATAGAATGATTAATAGATTACAAATTTCCTTGTACATTTCAAAGTTGACTAAGATTAGTGGTTACAGGAATTTCAGAATCGCCTTGACTTTAGTAGGATCAACTTGAATGCCATGCAAAGAAATGATGAAACATAGGATTTTTCTAGAGAGTATCACAAAGACACACTTTTTTGGTTGAAGACGCACATAATACTTGATGAGACAGTCGAAGATGACTTTAAGGATGTGTAGGTATTTGGTTCGATGTTTAGATTTGGCTAGAATATTATCTATGTTATCTTATAATATGCGATGCATGATGTCATGGAAGATGTAAGTCATGACTCGCTGATATGTACACCAACATTTTTAGGCCAAAAGGCATGACTCAATAGCAGAAATTCCCCAAGTGGTGATGAAGGTAGTCTTGTGTTGATCCTCCTGGAGCTAGTAATATTTGATTTATACCCGAGAAACCATCCATGAGTGACATCATTTCATGGCAAAGTGGCGAGATCAACTATTTGGTCAATGCCTAGTAGGGGAAATTGTCTTTGCAACAAGCTAGGTTTAGGTCATGGAAGTCTATGCAAATGTGGAGTCCCCCTATCACCTTTGTGACAAGTTCTATGTTATAAATCCATGGGGATAGTCAATGGGTAGGATTAAGGAAATGAAGAGAAGGTGTTGAAGCTCTTCTTTGACAAGAGTAATTCGAGGATGCATTTTTCGCAGCTTTTGTTTGATGGGTTTAGTGTTAGCAATGGTTATGATATTTTGGACCAAGATTTTGGGTCATTATCGGAGCATATCAGCATAGGACCAGAAAACACATTTCTATGGTCCTGAAGGAAAGAGGTGAAGGCTTCTTCTTCAAGAACATTTAAGGATTGGCCTATCTTTAGAATGTGCGGGTCATCCTAAGTATGAATGTTGATTTTGATGGTCGATTCATTCAACATGGTTTGTATCTTAGAAGGTAATGATTGCTAAAGATAAGAATCTTCTGCACCAAGGTAAGTGAGGATGGATTCATCGTCTTGACATTAAACGACATTAATAGAAGGTGTATCATCATTTATCATGTCAAGATACAAGAATGGGAGAGAAGAGGGAGTTTTGCCATCGCTTTGATAGGTTTCAGGTCCCAGGAAAATGGTGTTTATGAAAAAAATAGTTAGGAGGAATAGATTTGGGATCTATGGACTCTGTGGGTAAAGATGGTAAATTGGGGGAATGAGGCTGGGAAGGTTTTTCATCATGGATGAGGTCGATGCAAACCTTCTTGGAAGGTGGTGCATCAAAACCAATGCCACTATGGTCATTGTGTTTATGAGAGGTACATGAAATGAAAGTATGGCAGCCTTGTTCATAAAATCTGAAGCCAAATCCTTTCCACGCACACTGGTGGAGGAAAGTGTGAGTGAAGTGATGGTTAGTGAGGGAGTGTAGGTCAGATGAAAATGGTTGGGTTTGGGATGGAGGTTTGGGTTTATAAATGGCAATATCAAGTCCCCCATACATTAGATTAGTGTAAAGGTTGGGAGTTCCATAAGCAAAAACGTCACCGATGTGAGTATGTCATAATCGGGGTGTTGACACAGTTCCCATACTCTTAGAAGGTGAGGAAGGTGTCGATATTATAAAGGCAAGTATTCCCCAGTGAGGCATTGAGAAACACCTTCTAAGGGATAAGTAGTTGATATGTGGGTAGTGGGGATAGACAACTCACTAGATGATGGGGAAATACGTGAGTCGGTGGTAGACGTTGCAACAACGGTGGGATAGCAAGGTTAGATGTAGAAGAGCTTGTGGTAGTTTTGGTGGATTGGATTGTAGGCGAAGGTGAAGTAGGGATAGTGGTAGATGCCTTGATTAGTACAAGCACATCATTAGGTTGGTATAACATGTTATAGGTATTGAATGGTGACAGATCGGTAGGGATGGTGTAATTATGTCCCTCGTGTTCAAATTTGAGGTAGCGAGTGTAAAGTCAAAAGGATACAACCCATGGCGCAGATCCAAGGTCGGCTGAGCAAAAATTTATATTAGAACTCCCCTTCCGTAACATAGAAATATATTGGGATAGTGTAGGTACCCATGCAGACATGGAGAATGACGGTACTTAGGGTAGAGGTCATGGCGTCATTGAAGGAGTGCAACATAACTAGGTTACCATGCATGCAATTGGCAAGTATTCACATTTGGTCATATGTATGGGAGGATATGATGTTAATAATAACACCACCATCAATCATAATTTGTCATATGCATATATTATCAATAAATATGGAGATGAAAAGAGTGGGTTTGGGGTCATGACCTGGAAGGGAGTGACCTCTTCATTTGAAAAGCTAAGGGCAGCTACCCTGGTGAGTAGGTGAAGGTGTGGAGGAAGGAAATGACCTAGTGAAAGAGGCAACATGGTGAGGGGTAATGATGGAGGCTATGGATGTGGGGTCATTTTGTAAAACCTCAATAGATTGAAGGACCTGAATAATGGCTTGATGATGTGACTCAAAGGTTTGGACGAGGTCATATAAATAAATTTTGAGAGGGGATTGATGCAGTTATTTTAGCATTGTGCGATGTGTGACCCCATCGAAGTAGGATATGACAAACCTTGAATGATGACTTTGGGTATGGGTTCGGATGGTTGTTGGGTATAGGTTTGGTTGATGAGTCAGTTTCCTTTTGTTTTCCCTTGTCTTTTCGAGCACGGGTGGTGGTAATCATAGAATTTGAGGATTCTAATAAATATGGATTTAATCAACTTACATATTACATAATGTTATAGTAAATATTTAAATAAATATTACATCATAACATAAATAAATAAAGAAATACTTATAGGAAATAAATAACACAGTGACACAATATTTATAATGGAAAACCTCAATAGGGTAAAAACCACTTTGAAAATAACCTTTTAGTTTAGAGAACTTATTTTACATCTAGTAAGATCACCTTATCCTTTGAAAGCCTATTTACCAAGGGTAAAACTAAATCACTTGATTTTCACACCTTTGATATATTTCCGATTATATCAAATGAGGACCTAAAGTCCTTTTTATATAAGGTGATCAAGTATGTCTCCGACCCACCTTTTCAACCTAAAATGGTTGACACATACACCTAGGTTTATAATACTTAATATTTGAAATATAATCATTTCATGATATTCAATATTTAACCTAAAGTATATACCTAGGTTAGCATATTTAATAATAGAAATATAAATATTTCATATTATTAAATAATAACCTATATATTAGCGATGGACCTATATACATTAAGGGTTGTCTAGACCACTTAATCATTATGTTCCAACACTCCCCTTCTTGTTAAGTGGGATAACATAACATGTGCCAATAGATTACTCCGCCCGTTTTACACTACAAGATTTACAATCCTTAAACCATAAAGGTTTTAGGCTAGCATATCATTGAAGGAATTATAACACATTCATCATACTCAATTTACCTTTTGGTAGAAAATAATTTAGCATCCCAAAGATCATCTCATGAATAGTGGTTAAGTATGATTTGTGAGGTTTACATGTTCTCACATGTTCTCATAAAAGGTTATTGAATCTAAGCATAGAGGAGTCTTTTACAACCAATGACCTCCTTAACAATATGCTTGAACTAGATGTTTAATAGTAAACTCAATAACACTAAAGAGTTTATTGAAGACTGCCTTTAAGATATTTCTACACTTCTTTCTAAAAAATAAGTCAAGGAGGTATACATGCCCGAAGGTCTTTTTACACTTGCCCGAAGGTCTTTTTTACACTTTCCCGAAGGTATTTTACAAATGTCCAAAGGTATTTTTACAAAAACCAAGTTCTATTAGGAGGTGACATTGTCATGCACACTCCCCCTCAATGGCAACTCTGAAAATCCAAGATTTTCACTAAAGTGAAAAAACTTGACACCGCTCAGGTACTTTGTGAAGATGTCAACAACCTGTTCTTCATCAACATGAACTTGAGATTTATCTCATCACTTTGCACCTTCTCATGGGTGAAGTGTATATGTATCTCAATTTTCTTCGTCCTCTAATGTTAAACTAGATTCTTAATCAAGAGTAATACAACTATGACCACCACATAGAAGAGAAATACTTCCTTTATCTTCCATGTGTATCTCTACCAACATCGTTGCAGCCACATGGCTTCTTTACTTCTTCCATTGTACTTCTCTACCTCAGTAGAATAAATGAAGACTATTGATTATATTTTTTGTTCCAAGTAATGGTTCTTACAATAAAAACTTGAACACATATCCAGTATATTTTATAACACAACATCAAGTATGGTTAGAATAAAAAAATTCATATAAGATAACATTTTCATTCTTATTATAATGCAACCCATAATTGATTGTTCCTTTCAAATATCTAAAAATATTTTTGCAAGATTCCAATGATCTCTAAAAAAGGTTCTTGCATAAACCTTGAAGTAATTCCTACTGTATAGGAAATATTTGATCTAGTTATAATTAGATAAATCAAACTATCAACTAACTAATGTATATAAAATAGGATCAAACTTTTTCATATGTAGATTTAGGATCAATATTTATTCCAACTTCCATTGAAGTAGAAAATGGTTTACAATCAATCATAAGAAACTTTTTCAATACAATGGTTACATATTTTGTTTTGAAAAATAACAATAGAATGAAATACAGTCATATAAATAACATGATGTGAGATACCTAACTCATTCATTTCAAAGTACTTGCTTTAATTTATCTTTAATCCTATGAATTAAATTAGGATTGTCATCAGAAAAAAGTAAATCATCAACATATATATAATGATAATATGCAAGCCTTATTGTTTAATGAATATATCATTGTTAGATGAAACAATTAACAAAACCTAACTTGAGTTTAAAGAAGGAAACAATTTTTATATACCAAACTATAAGAGCTTGTTTTAAACCATACAAGGATTTCTCAACTTACAAACATAGTTTTCTTTACCAGTTTATTCAAATCCTTTAGGTTAAAAATGTAAAGTTCTTCTTTTAAATCACAATTCAAAAATTATTTTTCTTATCCATTTGGTGGATTTCCCACCCAAATTGAGCGGAAATTACAAATAAGGCCATAATAGTACTGATTTTAGCTACAAGAAATGTCTCAACATAATCAATACTAGGTTTCTGATTGAAACCTCTAGCAACAAGTCTAGCTTTATGTATTTTAATACTACCATCAACATTATATTTTACTTTGTATATCCACGTAGAACCTATAATACTTCATGGCTTAGGTTCATACAAGGTAATTAATGCATGATACATATGATGGTTTCTAGTCATTTTCCTAAGGTTAATAGGATTTGAAATTTCTAACATAGATTGAGCCTAATTTAATTTCTTATCTAGGAATATAAGAGTTTCAGAAACATCTATAGCATTAAAACATCATCATGACCATTTACTAAATTAGAATCAAAACCATCATTTAGAAGCATTTAATGAAGTAACTTCAAGAGAAGAAGACAACACATGTAAACCTTTCATTGGCTTTTATCTAGACATTTCATATAAGCTTTGATAATTAACATGTCCTAATATTTCATGTCATAGTTTTGAACTATTCAAACTTTGAGATATAAAACAAGATGTAAAAGAGAAATCATCAAAAATATATAGACCATTTCTTTGAATTCCTTCATCAATTGTACTTTCATTATTATCCTTGATATACCAAGTATCCTTCATGTATGGATTGTAGTTGTGTCCATACTTCTTTCAGATGTTAGATATTACTAATGTGTAGAAGGTACTCATCGTTCACATTATGTAGAATCATCGAAAGACCCTCCTGCATTTGTCATAAGAATGTATTTATGTTATCTATAGTTGCTTGATGACCGGTGCGAGCAACCATAGATCTAAAAATAATTGTCTAAAGTTTCCTTCCCATAAATTCTATTTCGACCCAAATGTTGTAGTTGGTTTCATTTAGGATTTGAGTTTTGTCAAGACAGAAATAATTGGATGCCATTGTTTTCCTAAACTTGTAAAACACACCCCATTATAATATACAATGTACCACAGAGTTAGATACATATTTATCGATAATAAAAATATCACTTTTAATAGAATCAGATCTAAATTTAATAGATCTAAAGAAACTATTTGTTCATAACTAATTTTGTCATTACAATGCATACTAATTAATCTCCCAAGATCAAAATAATAACCCACAATATAAAGGGCTCCGCATTATACCCCGATTTATATAAAAAATATTTCGACCATATATAAGTGAAGAAGAGACCCCTAAGAATGCATAACAACTTCAAATTTCTAAAAAATTAATGTTGAAAAAAATCTAGCCAACTTAAATTTGACGTCTAAATGACTGTCATAATGGCTTATTTTTTGTTCTATCATGATGGTCATTTGAATGTCAATTTTAACATAGGGAAAGTTTCCTAGAACCTACGATCTTAAATTTGACCTCTAAATGACCATCATATTGTCTTATGTTTGGTCTACCGTGATGGTCATTTGACCATCAAATGTAATGAAGCCAAAAATTTCTGTGTATTTCCAGAATGTGAAATTCCTTAATTTCTTCTTCTATATAATATTAGGGAGGTTATATTTTAACACATTATAATAAACTATTGTTTCTAGACCATTTCTTGAATGTTAATGAAATAAATAAGGGTAAAGGGCTAGGAGGAATACCTATTGGAATGCTTGTTGATAGGTTGTTACACGTATATGAATTTTGAATCCACATTGATCATGAGAGATTCCTTTTTGCTTAGAGGAACTACCTGAAATGGAACACAAGACCACCAAATAAAAGTTAAACAATATATGTAGTGGACTGCCTAGCATGTGCTAGATCCAGAAGTGTGATACTTCCTAAACGGCTATCAATCCACTATTTAAAACAAATTAATGCAAGAAATAAAGGAAATCCTACTATAGTTAAAATGATTTAGGTATCTCATTCGTCTACAATAAGCAAATTCGTTCACAACAGGCTAGGCTATGATTGAATCTGAAGGTCAAGGTCACTGTCAGGGTATTGGTATTGGTCAGGGTCAGGTTTTGGGTAGTTTAGGGTATTTGGTGGAGACTTTAGGCTCTGATCTGGGTTTCTGGTAAAAGACATAGAGACCGACATCGGTTTAGGTTAACCAATGATGGTTATGGGTGACCGGCATCGGTATGGTTGGGGTACAAGAAACTCAATAAAACTTGGCTAGGTGATAGATCCGGGGTTAGATGAAGATGGAAGGGAAATGGCCATATTCGTATGGATCTGAGGTATGTATAGGAATGATTTAGGTCCAGGTAGGGGCAATGTAAGGATGTGGATAAAAATATGGTCAAGTTTGCATGGAGGTAAATGATGGGGGAATAGAAATGAAAGCATAAACTAATAACAGATGTAAAAGGATCTACTGAATGATAAATGAATAGGTGTTGGTTAACAAAACTTACTATTTGTATGAACTTGATGCTTGGTTGGTAATGGTGGGTGATCAAATGGAATGGACTTGATGTGGTGTTGGAACTTCCCCTGGATGCTCCCGTGAAGACAAATGGCTTCGTGGTTGCTTCAAGTGCTGGCTATGGATGTTCTGATGCTTGTACGGATGTTGGTTTTGCTTGCATGCAGCTCTGGTTTTGTCACTTATTCTTAGAAGATGTCTCTCCCTCTCTTATAAATGTGCTTGTAGACACTAAAATTAAGTCACACTCCCCTTCCGTACCTCGAACAATAGGTACCGTACGCCGGAAAAGTGACAAGCGAGCGTGGGAATCTATAAGTAACTCTTCCACATACCCAACCTCCCGAGGTTGTGCCGAGACAGCCGGTGGGGATGGAATATGCGTGGGATGCAGAAAAACTAGGTAGGAAGTCTAATGTCTTCGACATGCACTAATGGAATTTTTGAATCTAAGGTGAAGAAAGCCCTTCTAACTTGGACTGGTATGATAGATCGATCAGCAAGGATGACTACTCGAAGGCTCCAATCAATATCGAGCTCTGGCGTGATTTGATCTATGGGTTATGGGATATGTTGAAAATGACCTGGGATAGTTTCATGTACGTCCCCAGACAAGGTCATATGGTGGATGGTGGAAATAATTGACTTTACGGATGATTCTCTGGCCTAGTCCAGAATTCTCTAGCTTTGTTAGCCGCTATATCTAGTAAGGACAATTGTTCGATGATGATGGGTGGAAGTGGAGTGGATTGGAATACTAGTGTACGTAGGCCAATGTTTATATCTGATTGACTTATGGATTCGTTAGGCTATGGGACTTGTGGGTCACAACCGTAGACTCTTGGTTGTTGCGGTCCTGTTATGGTCATATATGAAATCAAGTCCTGATTCCTAGTATCTAGTAATCATATGCTTTCTCAGCTTCTATGTTTAGGACCAACAATGCATGATTTTCTCGAGTATGTAATGCCCTGTTCTACGTTACACCTATTCATCCTGTGGCGATCGAGTGCTAAGCATGGAGTGTCGTTGTGCCTTCCTCGACCTCGATTGCTGACCATTATGACTATAATTGGTAATTATTTCACAAGCTGTAAAATGATAATAATGATAATAATAATAATAATGACATGATGATTGTATTATCGATCAACGATTGTATTTTATTATTACCTTCTTTATATCGATTGTTATCAATATCATCCTCTGTTATCATTAAACTATCCTCTTGATTTGTTTGTCGCTCCCGCTGATCGAGCCTCATTGCGCAAATGAGGAAGAGTAGGTTTTGTGGTGGCGCCATGGTTTGGGAGTGGCATTCGCGTAAATATTTCTTTTAATCGCTCAACCCACCCACTTTTCAGGAGATACAACATGGTCACGAGCCGACGCATGGCTAGTTAGCTTGACTGGGCGTTTTAGGCTTCAAGACTACACAAGCAGTATTAAGGCTCATGTAACCCTTCACTTATTGTGGTGCCCCTTTCCTTTTACCGATGGGGCATACCTGAGATCCAGAAAAAAATAAAAATGAAATAGAATAATGATATATATAGAATGAGTTTTAGAATAAAATAAATAAAAAAATAGAATAACAATAATAATGAAAGAATTTTTTTTTGAAACAAATAAATTTAAAAAAAAAAAAAAAAGGAAATGGAGTGGAGGGCGTGGGAAGGCACATGCTTTCTTGACAAGGCGCAGAAATTTGGTGAATGAAATTAAGTGTTTGACCAATTGAAAGAATGGGACAGCTTTTCTGAGAGAATTGAAGGTAGGTGGGTGAGAGTTGGGTCAGTTTGGCAGGGGGCGCCCTCAATGGCTGTCACAGTCTCACCAAATGCATTAAACAATTTCCCTAAACCACTCAATGCTGGACCAGCACACTCCTAGCCTATGCCTATACCAGACGTGGAGCATAGAATTGAAATTCTCCTAGGAAAGTGCCGTGAGGAATTAATTGGCTATATGCAGTAGCTACAGGGCATTTTTAGTATGTGGAATTCCATCACTCAGGTTATTCATCCAGTGTTGAATTAAAGGTGTTTAGTTCAGAGATCATTGACTGAAGTTGTCGAGTAGAGGCGCCAATGGGGCATGGATCGTTACCTTCCACAGTCTACTGTCGAACTTACAACCCATCTGCTAATTTAGCCACATTCAGTATTTCCACAGGCTGCAGAAGCCTCAGGGTCCAGCAAAATCATTTGGGTTCCAATGTGGGTGTTGGCCATAGGCCTGTCGGTAGCTTAGTTTCTAATGGGTATAGGAAATGTAGATTGTCGGGAACAAATAGGATTAATGAAAGACAAAACAAGAGAATGCCTACAGTGGCTTTGGCTGGTGGGTTTTTCAGATTTGGAAAGAAAAAGACTTCTAAGTTGCCAGATACAGTGCAAGCAGGTGACCCTGTGCTGCATGAACCTGCAAGCGAAGTACCAGTGGAAGAGATTGGGGGAGAGAGGATTCTGATGTTGAAGGCTCACCCTCGAATTAGAAAAGATGACGTCGAAGGCATCTCTCCAAGAAAAAAATGGTGTTGCATTGTCATTTATACAAGTCGAGGGCGTTCATTTTATTACCCCTCTCACACTCATCTTTTGCTAATTTCCATCGTCGCCCAAAACGCATCACATCTTGCACAGCATTTGCAACCATGGTAAAGGCCATCAGAGTACACGAGCTGGGAGGTCCCGAGGTACTTAAGTGGGAGGACGTGGAGGTAGGGGAAACTGGTGAAGGAGAAATATGTGTTAAACACAAAGCTATTGGTGTGAATTTTATTGATGTATACTTCCGCAAAGGCGTGTACAAAACTGAGCTGCCTTTCATTCTCGGAAGAGAAGCAGTGGGACTGGTAACTGCAGTAGGACCAGGACTAACAGGGAGAAAGGTTGGTGATTTAGTTGGATATGCGGGGAATCCTATGGGTTCATACACTGAGGAGCAGATTCTTCCTGCAAGTTTTGTTGTACCAGTGCCATCTACCATTGATCCTATTGTGGGTGCTGCAATTATGCTGAAGGGTATGACTGCTCAGTTTCTTCTTCGGCGTTGCTTTAAGGTGGAGCCCGGGCATACAATTCTTGTGCACGCTGCAGCTGGAGGAGTAGGATCTTTGTTATGTCAATGGGGTAATGCCCTTGGTGCCACTGTCATTGGTACTGTATCGACCAAGGAGAAGGCCGCACAAGCAATTGAAGATGGATGCCATCATCCCATTATCTATACCCAGGAAGATTTTGTAGATTGTGTTAAAGAAATTACAAAAGGACAAGGTGTGCAGGTCGTTTTTGATTCTGAGGACAAGGACACATTCCAGGGATCTTTGGAGTGCTTGGCTTCTAGAGGTTACATGGTGAGCTTTGGTCAGTCATCAGGTGCAATTGATCGTGTTCCTCTGTCAGCCCTTGCCCCAAAATCATTGTTTTGACACGGCCTTCCATGATGCAATACACTGCAACTCGAGAAGAGCTCCTGGAAACTGCAGGAGAATTATTTGCAAATGTTGCATCTGGTGTTCTAAAAGTCCGTGTGACAAAGACATACCCACTGGCAGAAGCTGCAAAGGCTCATGCCGACCTCGAGGGTAGGAAGACAAGCGGTTCAATAGTTTTGATTCCTGATAACTAGCTGATGTGGAAAAACATAGATCCAGGAGCGTGATGTTATCATTATGTCTTGTGTCCGAGCTTCAAATCATGGGGTTGGTTGTGTAGCTATTTTTCACCACGTGTTTGGGGCGCTAGCATGAGCTCACAGAGCACTTCGGGTTAAGGGCAAGCTGCTGCATTGAAACAATCATATGCATATGGTGATGGCGTTTTAAACCAGGCATGTTAAACCTGCCCTTGCAATCTTCTGCTATCCTTTTTATTATGTCATGAATTGAATGTCCTTCTATTTACTTTTATCTGTTATGGCATTTAGAATGAGCTTCTGCTTTTTCCTTGCTCCTCAAATAATTGCTCTCTGGCTTCGAAAATGGTTTTTTTGTAGCATAAAATTATTTCATAATGGACAAAATGAATGAACTAGGTAAACAGTAAAACTTAACCTTTGTTTATGTTATTAGTTACTGCAATTGTCTGATCAATAATGGTAATTTATGAAAAGCTATCTCAAACCGATTACAATTCTAATTCTAGTTTAAAAAAGATTGGCTAGGTTGCTTTATGACTGCCTGATAATGCTTGTATTCTAAATGGATGTAATAGTGAAAGGCAGAAATTAAAATTGTAGAGTTTTCTCTCTCTTGGTAAAGTGTATGATGTTATAGACGTTCTATGTAGATTATTTTTTTTCCTTGTGAAACGAACTCTGTAGTAGCAGATGTTTCCTTTGGAGTGACTATGAGGATAGGTCGAGTAGACTGTCGTGAGATAGATGGGTATGCCCAAGCTATTCATATGTTGATTTAGAGACGGAGAGAAGGCTTAGTTCGTAAGAAGAGTATTTTGCTTTGCTTTCCTCCTTCGCTGACCGTAAACCTTGTGATTGGTGACTCGTGTTGGGTCACGGTAGAGGATCTTGTGTCGATTCACTTATTTTTTTAACAGACTATCCCTTGCTTGTTTAAATTCAAGTATCGAATGAAATGGGTTTCTATTAAATCCCTTTTGTAGCTTAGCAAACCTTCAATAATTCAGGTAGGGACCTTCTGAGTAAGTGTTGACTGAGGCATGTGTGAAAATAGAATGGTTATCTTTCTTCGAATTGGGTTAGACTTGTATGAAAATGGAAAAGGTATGAATCGACTCAGTTACATATTTTAGTGAGCTAAGTCCTTAACTCTTACAATGATCATACGAGGGGTGGATTACGGGTTTATTACTGATTATGTGATGTAAGATAATAACAACCTTTGGTGAAAAGACGTCTTCTTGATCCTTGCCTGTGTAATCCAACTATAGTTGTTGTATGTAATTTTAATTGGATAGAATCTAATTTATTTAACTTCTTGATGAAAAATAATTAGGTTCGGTGAGAATTGCTTGGTATATTGAACCTTCAGATAGCTAGTTATAATGTTGTGAGTATTATATGTATGTTGGTTTATTCAGCCGAGTGAAGTTAACTTTAATCTTTGACTGATTTGTGTTCATATATGGTTGGGACCTATATTCTTCCTAAAACATGGATGTGCGTTAATGCAGTCTTGTTAACAAGGAATTTTGAATATGTGAAGTCTTTTGACTGATCTTTATCTTTTGGTTAATAATATTAGAATGATGTTTGGGTGTTAGATTTCAATCACGTAATCCATAGGATTACATGACTGAAATCTCAATACTCTCAGCCTGGTTGTCTTCACCAATAAGGTCTCACCTTGTTTGTCTTTGGAATATCTCTCTCTCTTGAATATTGGGATTCCTCCTTGTTGGCTGGTATAAATCTCGTCATCTTGTGAAACATATTGATTAGTGGTTTGTGATTTGATCCATTCTTGAGTTTAGAATTTTACTTTCATGATATTATAAAATGTTAGCTTACTGTTGCTATGGGTAGTCTTAACATGCTCAGTTCTCGCGAACTGATTCTAGCTAGTATTTGTGCAGATGGATTATGCGAGTAGATTAAAGGAAAGAGTTGTAAAGTTTTCATCAGTGCAATTTATGAGGTTCCTTGTAAAAATGTCCAATGTGAGGTAAATTTTGTAATAGTGCATGCAAAGGAGTTTAGAAGACCTCTTGCCTTGGGTTGTTCTGAAATTTCATGATGATGTTGTCTTGTCCTTTTGTAGGTAAACTGGTAACTTACCTTTGTGAGAAATGGTATTCAATCTTTACATTGATATGAGTATTGTAAAACTTTGATTTTGAGAATAAATTGTTAAGTTAAATCCTTCTAAGACTTAGTGGCAATATTTTATAAGTAAAGTAAAATGGGTCGGTTAACCCTTAAAGAAGCTAAACAAAAATAATAATTTTATATTCAACAAATAAATGTAGAGGTGATCTACTTGAAATCAAATAATTCCATGAGTGATCAAAATGAAACCATCCTTTGAGAAGTAAATTTTTATTTATTTTTATATATAAATTGATATCCCTAGCTACTAGTGAACTACCCCTTTTGGATGAACTCTTAAACAAGCTTAAGGGAAAACAATGGTCATTTTCTGGAAGATAATAAGATTTAGCAAGTAGGAGAAGACTTTAAGTGAACTACTCTACAGTGTATAAGAAATTAACTCAGTTGGTAAGATGAATTTGAGCGAATCATATATTGAATCCTTCTGAAAACTTAGTCATGAGCTAAAGGGTGTCTTATCAAAATAAATAACCCCTAATCATTTCTTACTGTGGCTTGCCCTAGCTGTGAGAGTGTCATGTGGTTGGGCTTCTATGTTGTTCTGTCAAAAAGGGTATTTTGTCCTTGAAAGGTGTGATCGTTTCCGTGCTGCCTTTATGGCCGTCCTTGTATCAAGTTGTTCACAGTGTTAGTTGTATCCTTGGTGACGACATGGTTGCGTCATGTTATGTGTCAAGCATGTGAAGTCAAAAAAAAAAAAAAAAAATTATCCTGTATTTCACTGTGTTGTGTGTGTGTGTTTTGGGTCGTTACACTTGGTATCAGAGCGAGGTTCATGCTCTCGAACCTATGGGCCGGATTGGTGTTATATGATGATGTTACATGGTGGTGGTGGTGTTACATGATGATACTGCATGATGATGATGATGTTGCATGATGGTGGTAGATATTGGAAGAGTAATGTGCTTTAAACGTGATGTGATTATTGTCGTAATTGTGATATTGTGAATGCACATGATGTGTATGTCACTTAGTGCGTGTTTGTTATCATGTTGATATGTTGGGGATGGGAGTATTCTCTCTCCTTCTTGTGGATTCTATGAAGAGTTCACGTGTGAATTACTACTTGTGATGTGTGAAAAGAATTATAAAGTGGATGACATAGTGTTGGAACATTGTGACATATTGTGATATGTAGGTGTATCAATGTGTTGTATGACTAGATTGATGTTAAAAGAAATGAGTTGTATCATGATGTTTTTACCATGTTTTGAAGAAATGTGTGTACCACCTTGTTATGTAGCAATGGATGTTATGTTGAGATGTACTATGTTCATCGTATGTATGACTGTGCAAATATGTAATGCTTCATGTTGTGATTTTGGGTCATACGGTGAGTGTATGAACCCTATCGTATGGTGATTGCACTTTGGGTGCAGAATGTGGTAAAGTGATGTGTTACACTCAGTGAATGTATGATCGTGATCTACCCTATATACATACCATATGTAAGACGTTATGGTAGTTATGTGTGTGCCACCGTTATGTTAGTGATGTTGTTGTATGTTATGTTGTGAACCTTACGCTAACCGACCCTGAGGGAAATCGGTAGAAGTGTATGTTGAGAGTGAGGAATGGTGTACCATGGGTCAATAACTTGAGCCAAAACTCGGTTTAGTAGATAACATGTGATCTTTCCTCTCTCCCTATGTGGTTGTATGTATGCAACCTAAGTGCAACTATGACTATGTTTAGCCTTGTCGAAGTGGTGGCGGGATGATTCAGATGGAGGTGATGACAGTTGTATTATTGATATGTATTTTACGAGCTGAGGCTCGATGTTCGAGTGCTAGCAACTCGTTGAGTACCCCTTGGTGGCTAGATAAGGCCACACAGTTATCATAATGTGACATTATTATAAGTTGATTTTATTCGTAAATTGAGCTTTTTACTTTATTTTGTAAGGACCAGCAACTTTTCTTGATTGCCATGCTTTACAATTTTGGGCATTTCCTTGGTTTGTGGCACTAACATGGGGATTTTGATACTAACTATGGCTATTTGGCCATTTATTTTGCTTGATTTGGGGTCTTCTTTTAAATTTGGAATTTTTACCGCCTTGCCCAAGGCTTGTACTTTGCCACTTGGCACTTTGATTGGATTGTTGTGCTGGTTCTATTGTCGTGATGTGTGGAATAGGGTCATGGGATGCACCATGGAATGGTTGGACCTATGGACCCGCTTCGTTGTATAGGGGTATGCCCCAAGGAGTACATATAACTAGCGGGTTGTTGAACCACGCGTTATTATGTCACTTGGGTTAGGAGTGTTCGAACTCTATGTGTCTTGGACCATAGGGTCAACCGGCCTCCTTGAGGGAGGCATAAGAGTTTGAGGGAGGCATAAGAGACTTGAGGGAGGCATAAGAGTTTGAGGGAGGCATAAGAGACTTGAGGGAGGCATAAGAGTTTGAGGGAGGCATAAGAGTTTGAGGGAGGCATAAGAGACTTGAGGGAGGCATAAGAGTTTGAGGGAGGCTTATGATATTTGTGTGTATGGTTGATGTTTCGGGATATATGTTGAGTTATTGTGATGTTTTGTAGTAGTATTTTGATGTATGTGTTACTCATATCAGATGGATATGTGTTGTGATGTTGTAGATATGTCATTGATTCCCTTGTGGACACTATGTACCTGTAGCATGGTTTGGTGTTATGTGAGTTTTTCATTGATGCAAATTGAGGAAATGTCTGGTGGATTGTAGTACTCTTTTGTTTGAGTATTTTATATGTCAGTCATAGATGTGTGACGTGTACTATGTTATGTGGACTGTGCCTAATCCATTCCGTATTTGAGTAACCTTTTGTGGTGTAATACAGTCTTGAAGTATATACTTGTGTGCTTGTGAATCAGAGTGTCTTGTGAACGATTAGGGTGTTGTGTTAGGAGTTCATGTTGGGCACCCACAATAAGGAATAAACCAAAACTCTTCAATGATGAAATTTTTAAAAAGAAATTAAACTAGAAATAATGATAATGGAAAGAGACTAATGAAATGATGAACAAGAAAGAACTGCCAATCTTCACAGAACATTGAAAGTTAAAATTTCTACCAAATGTTCCTAAGGCTACCTTGTGACCGTGCTTTAATCAACTAAAATTTTAAACCATAGGGTGTACTTTCTCCTTTACCTATTCTTGGTTGCGAACCATTTACTTTCCTCCATGTAATGTCGCATCGAGGACGATGCTTTCTTAAGGGGAGGAGAATGTAATGCCTGTTCTACATTACACCTATTCATCCTGTGGCGATCGAGTGCTAAGCATGGAGTGTCTTGTGCCTTTCCAATCAACCTTGATTGCTGACCATTATGACTATAATTGATAATTATTTCACAAGTTTATAAAATGATAATAATTTAATAATAATAATGACATTATGATTGTATTATCGATCAACGATTGTATTTTATTATTACCTTCTTTATATCGAGGTTATCGATATTTTCTGTTATCGTTAAACTATCCTCTTGATTTGTTTGCAGCGAGATGTGATCGAGCCTCACTGCGCAAATGAGGAAGAGTAGGTTTTGTGGTGGTGCCATGGTTTGGGAAAGTCGTTACTTTAAATATCTTCTTTTAATCGCTCAACCCACCCACTTTTTCGGGAGATACAACATGGTCACGAGGTTTGCATGGCTAGTTAGAAAAGGATTGGGCGTTTTAGGCTTCAAGACTACACAAGTAGTATTAAGGCTCGTGTAACCCTTTGCTTATTGTGGTGCCCCTTTCCTTTTACATTTGGGGCATACACCGAGATCGAAAAAAATAAAAATGAAATAGAATAACGATATATATAGAATGAGTTTTAGAATCGTAAAAAATAGAATAACAATAATAATGAAAGTAAAATTTTTTTGAAACAAATAATTATAAAAAAAAAAAAAAAAGGAAATGGAGTGGAGGCGTGGGACGGGACATGTGCTTTCTTGTCAAGGCAAGAAATTTGGTGAATGAAATTAAGTGTTTGACCAATTGAAAGAATGGGACAACTTTTACGAGAGAATTGAAGGTAGGTGGGTGAGAGTTGGGTCGAGTTTGGAAAGTGCCCTCAATGGCCATCATTTGCAGTCTCACCAAATGCATTAAACATTTTCCCTAAACCACTCAATGTTGGACCAGCACACTCCCAGCCTATGCCTATACCGGACATGGAGCATAGAACTGAAATTCTCCTAGGAAAGTGCCGTGAGGAATTAACTAGCTTTATGCGTGAGCTACAGGTGGCATTTTTAGTATGTGGAATTCCATCACTTGTTATTCATCCAAAGTGTTGAATTAAAGGCGTTTAGTTGAGAGATCACCCTAGTGAAGTTGTCGAGTAGAGGCGCCAATGGGGCATGGATCGTTACCTTCCATCTTGCCCTTTCATTGCTTTTTATCGAACTTACAACCCATCTTTGATGTAATTTAGCCACATTCGATCAAGTATTTTGAGGCAAGCTTTGCTGGAGTCCAGCAAAATCATTTGGGTTCCAATGTGGGTGTTAGTTATAGGCCGGTAGTTAGTTTCTAATGGGTATAGGAAATGTAGATTTCGGGAACAAATAGGATTAATGAAAGACAAAACAAGAGAAATGCCTACAGTGGCTTTGGTTGGTGGGTTTTTGGATTTGGAAAAGAAAAAGACTTTAAGTTGCTGATAGATAAGGTCAATGCAAGTGACCGTACTGCATGAACCTGCAAGCAAGTTAATACTTTTGGAAGAGATTGGGGGAGAGAGGAAATGTTGAAGGCTCACCCTCAAATCAGAAAAGATGATGTCGAAGGCATCTCTCCAAGAAAAAAATGGTGTTGCATTGTCATTTATACAAGTCGAGGGCATTCATTTTATTACCCTCTCACACTCATCTTTTGCTAATTTCCATCGTGCCCAAAACGCATCACATCTTGCACAACATTTGCAACCATGGTAAAGGCCATCCAGTACACGAGAGCAAGGAGGTCCCGAGGTACTTAAGTGGGAGGACGTGGAGGTAGGGGAACTGGTGAAGGAGAAATATGTGTTAAACACAAAGCTATTGGTGTGAATTTTATTGATGTATACTTCCGCAAAGGCGTGTACAAAACTGAGCTGCCTTTCATTCTCGGAAGAGAAGCGGTGGGGACCAGTAAGCTGCAAAGTAGGACCAAGGACTAACAGGAGAAAGGTTGGTGATTTAGTTGGATATGCGGGAATCCTATGGGTTCATACACTGAGGAGTAGATTCTTCCTGCAAGTTTTGTTGTACCAGTGCCATCTACCATTTATCCTATTGTGGGTGCTGCAATTATGCTGAAGGGTATGACTGCTCAGTTTCTTCTTCGGCGTTGCTTTAAGGTGGAGCCCGGGCATACAATTCTTGTGCATGCTGCAACTGGAGGAGTAGGATCTTTGTTATGTCAATGGGGTAATGCCCTTGGTGCCACTGTCATTGGTACTATATCGACCAAGGAGAAGGCCGCACAAGCAATTGAAGATGGATGCCATCATCCCATTATCTATACCAGGAAGATTTTGTAGATTGTGTTAAAGAAATTACAAAAGGACAAGGTGTGCAGGTCGTTTATGATTCTGTGGGCAAGGACACATTCCAGGGATCTTTGGAGTGCTTGGCTTCTAGAGGTTACATGGTGAGCTTTGGTCAGTCATCAGGTGCAATTGATCCTGTTCCTCTGTCATCCCTTGCCCCAAAATCGTTGTTTTTGACATGGCCTTCCATGATGCAATACACTGCAACTCGAGAAGAGCTCCTAGAAACTACAGGAGAATTATTTGCAAATGTTGCATATGGTGTTCTAAAAGTCCGTGTGACAAAGACATAACCACTGGTAGAAGCTGCAAAGGCTCATGCCGACCTCGAGGGTAGGAAGACAAGCGGTTCAATAGTTTTGATTCCTGATAACTAGCTGATGTGGAAAAACATAGATCCAGGAGCGTGATGTTATCATTATGTCTTGTGTCCGAGCTTCAAATCATGGGGTTGGCTGTGTAGCTGTTTTTCACCGCGTGTTTGGGGCGCTAGCACGAGCTCACAGAGCACTTCGGGTTAAGGGCAAGCCGCTGCATTGAAACAATCATATGCATATGGTGATGGCATTTTAAACCAGGCATGTTAAACCTGCCCTTGCAATCTTCTGCTATCCTTTTTATTATGTCATGAATTGAATGTCCTTCTATTTTCTTTTATCTGTTATGGCATTTAGAATGAGCTTCTACTTTTTCCTTGCTCCTCAAATAATTGCTCTCTGGCTTCGAAAATGTTTTTTTTTGTAGCATAAAATTATTTCATAATGGACAAAATGAATGAACTAGGTAAACAGTAAAACTTAACCTTTGTTTATGTTATTAGTTACTGCAATTGTCTGATCAATAATGGTAATTTATGAAAAGCTATCTCAAACCGATTACAATTCTAATTCCAGTTTTAAAAAAGATTGGCTAGGTTGCTTTATGACTGCCTGATAATGCTTGTATTCTAAATGGATGTAATAGTGAAAGGTAGAAATTAAAATTGTAGAGTTTTCTCTCTCTTGGTAAAGTGTATGATGTTATAGACGTCTATGTAGATTATTATTTTTTCCTTGTGAAACGAACTCTGTAGTAGTGAGATGTTTCCTTTGGAGTGACTATGAGGTAGGTCGAGTAGACTGTCGTGAGATAGATGGGTATGCCCAAGCTATTCATATGTTGATTTAGAGACGGAGAGAAGGCTTAGTTTGTAAGAAGAGTATTTTCTTTGCTTTCCTCCTTCCCGACCGTAAACCTTGTGATTGGTGACTCGTGTTGGATCATGGTAGAGGATCTTGTGTCGATTCACTTTTTTTTAACAGACTATCCCTTGCTTGTTTAAATTCAAGTATCGAATGAAATGGGTTTCTATTAAATCCCTTCGGTAGCTTAGCAAACCTTCAATAATTCAGGTAGGGACCTTCTGAGTAAGTGTTGACTGAGGCATGTGTGAAAATAGAATGGTTATCTTTCTTCGAATTGGGTTAGACTTGTATGAAAATGGAAAAGGTATGAATCGACTCAGTTACATATTTTAGTGAGCTAAGTCCTTAACTCTTACAATGATCATACGAGGGGTGGATTACGGGTTTATTACTGATTATGTGATGTAAGATAATAACAACCTTTGGTGAAAAGACGTCTTCTTGATCCTTTCCTGTGTAATCCAACTATAGTTGTTGTATGTAATTTTAATTGGATAGAATCTAATTTATTTAACTTCTTGATGAAAAATAATTAGGTTCGGTGAGAATTGCTTGGTATATTGAACCTTCAGATAGCTAGTTATAATGTTGTGAGTATTATATGTATGTTGGTTTATTCAGCCGAGTGAAGTTAACTTTAATCTTTGAGTGATTTGTGTTCATATATGGTTGGGACCTATATTCTTCCTAAAACATGGATGTGCGTTAATGCAGTCTTGTTAACAAGGAATTTTGAATATGTGAAGTCTTTTGGTGATCTTTATCTTTTGGTTAATAATATTAGAATGATGTTTGGGTGTTATATTTCAATCACGTAATCCATAGGATTACATGACTGAAATCTCAATACTCTCAGCTTGGTTGTCTTCACCAATAAGGTCTCACCTTGTTTGTCTTTGGAATATCTCTCTCTCTTGAATATTGGGATTCCTCCTTGTTGGCTGGTATAAATCTCGTCATCTTGTGAAACATATTGATTAGTGGTTTGTGATTTGATCCATTCTTGAGTTTAGAATTTTACCTTCATGATATTATAAAATGTTAGCTTATTGTTGCTATGGGTAGTCTTAACATGCTCAGTTCTCGCGAACTGATTCTAGCTAGTATTTGTGTAGATGGATTATGTGAGTAGATTAAAGGAAAGAGTTGTAAAGGTTTCATCAGTGCAATTTATGAAGTTCCTTGTAAAAATGTCCAATGTGAGGTAAATTTTGTAATAGTGCTTGCAAAGGAGTTTAGAAGACCTCTTGCCTTGGGTTGTTCTGAAATTTCGTGATGATGTTGTCTTGTCCTTCTGTAGGTAAACTGGTAACTTACCTTTGTGAGAAATGGTATTCAATCTTTACATTGATATGAGTATTGTAAAACTTTGATTTTGAGAATAAATTGTTAAGTTAAATCTTTCTAAGACTTAGTGGCAATATTTTATAAGTAAAGTAAAATGGGTCGGTTAACCCTTAAAGAAGCTAAACAAAAATAATAATTTTATATTCAACAAATAAATGTAGAGGTGATCTATTTGAAATCAAATAATTCCATGAGTGATCAAAATGAAACCATCCTTTGTGAAGTAAATTCTTTTTTTTTTATAAATTGATATCCCTAGCTAAACTAGTGAACACTACCCCTTTTGGATGAACTCTTAAACAAGCTTAAGGGAAAACAATGGTTAGTTTCTGGAAGATAATAAGATTTAGCAAGTAGGAGAAGACTTTAAGTGAACTACTCTACAGTGTATAAGAAATTAACTCAGTTGGTAAGATGAATTTGAGCGAATCATATATTGAATCCTTCTGAAAACTTAGTCATGAGCTAAAGGGTGTCTTATCAAAATAAATAACCCCTAATCATTTCTTACTGTGGCTTGCCCTAGCTGTGAGAGTGTCATGTGGTTGGGCTTCTATGTTGTTCTGTCAAAAGGGTATTTTGTCCTTGAAAGGTGTGATCGTTTCCGTGCTGCCTTTATGGCCGTCCTTGTATCAAGTGTTAGTTGTATCTTGGTGAGTGACATGGTTGTATCATGTTATGTGTCAAGCATGTGAAGTCAAAAAAAAAAAAATTAACATGTGATTGTGTGTGTGTGAATCTTTGGGTCGTTACATAATATCTCACAAGCGTTTGTGCAACCTAGATCCTTAAGCTAGTATCTATGTTTGTGAGAGTGTCTCCTACACCTAGCTATGGGACCAAAGGATCACAACCAAAGGTTTGTTCTCTTTCGAACCCCTCTACAGTCATGCAAATGTTTGCCTAGGGTAATCTGTAGTTTGGTTGATTTGACCAAAATGTGTGTGCTTGGTTGTCTTCTATATTTAACCCTCTCAACCGAGAACCGATCGGTTGTAAATGCATTGTTGTTTGGAATATTTGTATTCGAGGTTTTGGTCTATGTCAACTATTGCGTTGTGACGAGGTTTGGTTGAGGCACGATTGGCTCAAATATGTATTCCCTAGGCTCCGAGGTCCCGTGATTGTCATACAAAATGAAATGTAAAATCTAACTATAATAAAGCAAATTCTAACTACGTGGAATAAAACTAAAACATATATAACTTCTATTTTTGCATTTAAATTTTTAAGAGTTTAAGGAAAGCAGCTATTTTAAATGTATCTAGAAATAACAACTAAATAACAACTTAAAACAAACAAAATAACCGAGTGTAGTTATTTGTCTGTGTAATTTGTAGATTTATTTTAAATAATGCAATAACTTTCCTAATCTACCTGCAAGATTCTCGATCCTACCTCAGAAGTGAGGAGTGAATCATAGTTTCTCAGAAACTATCAACCCTCACAGCTTCCCTGGCAATATCGAGAATAGAATCTACTGAAATGAAGCAATTTACTACCTTATTTGATATGATTCTAACTAGAACTTTGAAAGCTAGAACCTGGATTCCGCAGAACAGTGGCGAATCCGATGGTGTATGTGATCTTGTCCCCTCAGTATGATCTCCTCGTTCTTTCATGTTCACGTGGATCCAGAAAAGCGTGTAATGCCAGCATCGACAGAAATAGATATTGGGACAAGGACAACTCAGAATGCAGACTGAAAATGCGAGTAGGAGAGGGATAGCACAAGAGTACAGAGCTTGGCTTATGTAATTCCTAGCGGGATTTTACTGCGAGTCATGCAACATAAAGTGACCAGAACCTGAAACTACCCTGTTTGAAGAGAAAAACCTGCAACTTTAATGGCTTCCTAAGCTATTCTACTTCAATGGAATGGGTAAAACAACAACACTGTTTGCACAAGCTGGATATGTGGCTTACCAACAGCTGGACAATACTAACTAAGCCTGCAAATGAACTGAAACTATGGCCTCTAAGCAAAATGATAAACTGAACTATGGAAAATGAGAGGATGAGAGAAAAAGATCAGGCCCTTTGTTTGTGCACAAACCATTTATTTATAGCTTTCATTCACCCAAAGATCAAAACCAAACTGAACTCTAAAAACCATAAACAATGGCCAAACACTATTCCAGGGGACCAAAAACATAAATGCATGCCCAAGTCGGCAAGGAAAGCTGGTGAAACATTGATCTTTTACGTGAGTCGCGTCAAAACGCTTTCTGGAAAACACGTGCAGGACCGCCGCTCTGAGCAGGGTGGCGGTTACAGGACCGCCGCCCTGATCAGGGTGGCGGTCACGAGACCGCCGCCCTACAGGGTGGCGGTTTCGTCACTGAAGATCAAAAGGCCAAGAAAAGAGGGAAAGAGGGGAAAAAAAAGGACGCGGGGGCTAAGTGGGGCATGCGAGATGTTAACACATACTCGAGGGCTTTTCGGATCCTGAACACCTTGCGAGGAGACCTGTATCATCATTGGGGAACTTGTCACGTTGTTCTGGTAGTACAGTACCTTACAATTTTGGGTACATACATATTGCCCCCTCGGAGAAGCGTTTTAGCCATGAAGAGGCGTAAAATGGTGGGTCCGAGTATGGCAGTCCCGAAATGGGAAGTTTAGAAGTTATACCTTACACGTCCGTGTGTTGAAATGACGCCATCCAAAATTCCCGCTACCTGCAAAATGAAAAGAGAACTCAAGTGCAGATAGATACAATAATTTGGAAAATAAACGCTAAAATAATAGGGAATGAGAACGTACCATTCGTGTGGGGATAGGAACTTACCTCCATCAGCGCTCCAAACCTGTGAAAAAGTCTTTTAAAACGAATCAGGGTGCTATATATATGAAAGTGGGCCCATTTTCCTATTCATTTGCGCGAGTTGATTTGATTGTTTTTGAGCTCTGGGACCCACGGTGATGGTTTCTTGCGTGAGTAGAGTCAAAATGTCCACAGCGAGATCGTGATCATGCCTCCACGTGCGGAACACCGCCCTGCTAGATCACAGGTTGGTTTTCTTTAATTTTGTGTTTTTCCCCCCTTAAATTTGAAATGCTAAATTTTTTGTAATGGGGGGGTCATTTTTGAAAATGCTAGTGTTAAAAGGTCCATCTAGGGGGGGCGCCTACTGGGTAGGCTCCATTTTTAGGTTAAATGGTCATTTTTTGCTTGTTTTAGGCCTTTTTAGATTAAAAACCCATGTGGGTTTTCGGACCACGACCGCCGCCCTAGCCAGGGTGGTGGTTACATGACCTCGCCCTATTCAGGATGGTGGTTACATGACCGCCGCCTTTAAGGCGGCGGTTACAAAACCGCCTCCCTGCTCAGGGTGGCGGTTTTGCACAGATTGCAAAAGGAACTAATATTTGAGGTTGCACTTATATTTTTAGCCTTTACACGTGTTTTTATGACTCTCTCGGTGTTGTTCGGATATTAACTTGCTCTGTTTTGTGTGTTTTTGGGTGTATGCAGGCGAGAGAGGAGTACATTAGATGGAGTAGAGAGAGAGTGTGTGATTGGCTCTCAGGGGTACTGGATGCCCTCTCACAGGACGAGGAGGACACACTACAGAGGGCCGGCATATTGCGCATATCACGCGTGCCCCACGTTGCACCATCTAGTCACATCCTTTGTGACCTATTTTCTTATTGGGATGCAGATCGGAACACCTTCCGACTGCCAGGGGTCCGTGGTGAGTGGACCATCACATTAGAGGATGTCTACCGCATTCTGGGGGTCCCGATCATCGGGAGGTGACTTACACTAGAGACAGCAGGCTCACGGGCACAGATTGCACAGTGGGCAGCTTATATGGGAGATGCAGCCATCTCCATGGGGTCGAAGAAGGGGGTGAGAGTTCGATCCATTCCTTCTTTGCCTATCCCCGTATTTCGACAGGCCATCATGGGGATCCTTGCCTCGAGATTGATCGGGGACAAGGGAGGGGACACATTGTTATATTGTTGGGCCCCCATCATTACACAGATAGAGGGGCATGGCCGGATATACGCCTGGGGTGCAGATATTCTGGGGACCACCTACCATGATCTATATAGGGTGGTCCGTTTACAGGGACAGTCATTGAGCCACCCAACTCTAGTCATGAGTTGGGTGTATGAGCATTTTATCCCTTATGGCAGGGGTGTGGAGGTGGCAGATCCTGGGGCTGTGAGGGCAGCCAGATGGACGGACATGTCGGTGCTCAGAGCACCTCATCAGCCAGTTGCCTCCCTTACTACTATAGACATGGGCGACATCATACTAGATTATGGCCGGCATATGGGGTGAGGAGACTCTTACCCTGATCTCCTACTCCACCACAGGGTAGCTTATCGATCGAGTGGGACGAGTGGAGGTACATCCTTTTGGCCGGGTTCCTCAGCAGTTTGGCCTTCCATATACGGGCATGCTTCCCCCAGTGGCGCCAGTTTACAGATCAGTTCGTGAGGCCAGAGGGGGGCCTAGAGGCCGAGGTTGGACAGTGATTACTCCTGGCATTCCCATTGCAGCCAGGAGGATAGTTCGTGCTAGAGGGAGAGCCGGTGCGCCTCGGGCACCTTTGCTTCAGATTGCTGTGGGTCCTGCTCATAGTAGCGATGACCCCATAGATATTGACTCCGACTCTGAGGAGCTCACAGAGGGAGGGTCAGAGGAGGAGACTGATGACAGTGATCCTGAGTGGCATGACACTCAGGACATTATGCAGGCAGAGAGGGATGAGCAGAGCACAGAGAGGGTGACTCTAGTTTCAGAGGAGCCACTCTCCCAGGGCCATGGTGGAGAGGATGAGTCCATTGCAGGGTGACACATTGCTCCTGCCACAGGAGCAGCCCCTCAGTCGGCAGCGGCATCCGCGGCGGGTGCTGGTCCCAGCGACCCATCTTGGAGGCCTGGTGATCGAGTAAGTTACCCTTTCTCCCTTTTAATGTTTATATGTAGGCTCTCCTTAGTTGCTATTGTTGTATCTTTTAGCCTCTTGCTTGGTTTCTAATTCGTTTTTCTCCTTTGTTTGCGGGGATTGTTGTGAGTGGCGGGATTTGATCCGCGCAGGGTATGTCTTGATTCCCTAATGATCCTCATGGATAGTACCCGCGCAGAGCTATCCATAGATGTCGGGGAGCCCTCAGCAGCCGATAAACATACATATGTCTTCGCTCCCATTTGGTACATGGCCAAGATGGTGTCGACCCTCCACACAGAGTTAGCGGGCTACAGGACGGCTGAGCGCCTCATGAGGAGCCATTCTCGGGGTGAGACCGTGGCTGCCCCTCGGGACCCTGAGCCCTCCGTACATTCAGAGCGCCGGCGTAGCCGGAGTCCTAGGCGTGGGCGTGCACCTTCGGAGGGGTCTCGCAGGGATTGAGAAGCCATTTGGCTCTCGTGTATTTTGTATTATATATTCTTTGTATATCACGGGCTCTTTGAGCGTTTTGACCATGCTTAGAGCATGATGGCATTGTACATAAACATTGATTATTTATATATATGCATTCGTTTTGGATTAAAAGCTTGGCACTCATGTTTTCCTTTCTATTTCAGTTTCCTTGTGTATACTACGATGTATGTTTATATGCTTTTTAGAATGTATGCAATGGAGAACAGATGATGCAAATGTTTGCTTTCTTTTTGTGTTTCATGATGCTGATACACTGATAATGTAGATATATTGTGATTTTGAATCTTAGCTTCTGTGAGCAATTTGGATACCTCATGTTTGTTTTGCAGAGTGATGAATATAACCAGTATGATGAACAGATTAATTTGCCCCATTCCTAACTCCACGCAACTAGTAAGATGCGAGGGCTCATCACCGAGAGTCAAGAAGGGCGCAAGTTGTGAAATGTGGTGAAACGATAGTGATGAAAGATAGACAAAGCTTTGGCGGAACCAAATTGGAAGCTACAAGCTTACTCTACCCGAATGACTTCATAGTTTAGAGTGCACTTGCTTTGCGGTTTATCCAGACTTAGACCCGTAGATGGCCACATAGTAGACAAGATCTGGGTTTTTAGGATTTTAATTCTTTTGGGATTTTGCACAGCTGATTCATTTGTTTTTGACTCAAAGTTTCAGAGTTTGAATTGTTTGCGTATGATTGTTTGTACTTATTTGTCAAGAAGACCCCCTACACTTTGCCCCACGCTACTAGTAAGAAGTGTGGGTTTATCACCGTGGGCAAGGCATAGGTGAGTAAGGGAATTTCCATCCTTTCCCAACCCTACATCACTAGTAAGAGACGCAAGCTCATCACCAGAAGGTTGGTGGGGCAAGGAAATGTGTAAAATTAAAATTTTCTGTTTAATCTCTTGTTGACTTGTTTTCTTGAGTAAAATGTCAATATGTGCTTATTTCCAAAGAGATGTATATATGGGATAGATGTGACACCATGAAGCTTCTAGAACAGACCATAGGAAAGACACCTATCCTAAGAAGAAATCAAAGTGAGAATAAACTTGCAGATCTTGGTATGGTTACCGTTAAGACTTTGTCATGTTTGACCTTATTTGATAAAATATTCCGAGATGATTCGATGATATATGAAGATGGAGAGGTATGATTAAAGAGATTTATGCCAACAACATCATGAGTTTGTAGTGAATTGCTTTGAGAATAGATTTATTGATCACAATTTATGTAAGAAACAAGTGGACAAAATGATCTTAATTGTATGAAGATGCAATATAGATAATTATACAAGTAGTGCTAGTTGCTTATGTGTGTAGAACCACTTGAGGTGCGGGAATTGATTTTTTCGCCAAATTCCTCACCTTCTAGCGTACATAAGAGGTAAGCACAATTTCCATAGTCCTTCATGACTCGGTATGGGCCCAACCATTTGGGCAGAATTTCCTTCCTTCGCCGGTCTTCTTATCGATCCGTTTATACAGCCTTAGAACTAGATCACCTTCGTATATGTCGAGTTCATAGACCTTCTTGTTATATTGCCGGCACATTTGGTCAGCATAAGCTCTATGCCGTTGTTCAGCATCTAACCTAGTTTCATCTAGGCTTTCTAGTTGGGAAAGACGTGCTTCTCTGTAAGTGTCTTCATCTAGAATCCCTTGTAGTGAAATGCGGAGACTGGGTATTTCGACCTTAAGCGGGAGAAGCTTACGCCCCCAAATACCGGCGAGAAAGGAGTTCTCTCCGTTGGTGTTCTTATTGAGGTTCGGTGGGCCCACAAGGCCGGATATAACTTCAAATGCCAATCTCATTTGTTTTCTTTCACCGTTTTAAGGAGAATGGATTTCAGTGTCTTGTTTGTCGCTTGACTGTCAGTTGGCACAGGGGTATACAAGGAAGCCGTATGATGGCTTATCTTAAATTTATTGCATAGTTCGCGAACCTCTTCATTCTTAAAAGAAGTTCCATTATCAGAGATAATGATTTGCGGGATACTGTACCTGCAAATGATTTGGTTCAAAATGAACTTGGTGATCACAGAACCAGGTACAGTAGTAAGAGGCATGGCCTCCACCCATTTGGTAAAATATTTAGTGGCCGTGATTATAAAATTATGGCCATCTGTGGATGAGGGAGAGAATTTCCCTATTAAGTCTAGACCCCATGTAGAAAAGGGCCATGGAGTAGCGATTGGTTGTAGAGCTTGTGCTGGCATGTGGATCTCATGGGAGAATTCTTGGCACTTATGACACCTGCGTACAAACTCTATTGCGTCGTGTTCTAGAGTGGGCCAGAAATAGCCCATTCGGTGTATTTTTCAAGCAGTGGCGTGGCCACCGAAGTGGCCTCCACATATTCCGCTGTGAGATTCATGGAGAATCTTCTTGGATTCCTCTCGTGTCGACACATCTTAGGAGCATTCCATCGAATGCTTTTGATAGAGCACCTGCTCTATAATGACATATTTAGCTACGATTATGCATAACCGCCTTCTTTGTTGCGGTGTAACTACTTCTAGGTATGTATGGTCCATGATATAATTAATGATATCAGTGTATCAAAGACACTCAGAGATAGAGGGTCGGGATTCGATGTAGTATACGCACTCATCTGGAAAGTCTAAATCTACTAAATCACCTCCGTCTAATGGGTTGTCAGCTAACCAATCCACGATGACTTGTCCCTTAACTGACTTCTGATTTACAAACGTTAATTCGAATTCTCCCATTAAGGTTATAAAACATCCAGCCTTTTTAGATAATGACCCTTGTGTGAGGAAAGTCCGTAAATGGTCCGTTTTTACCATGACCCTTGTTTCTTGATTCAGCATATAATGTCTTAGGCATTTAGTAGCAAAGACTATGGCAAGGCATTCTCATTCTGCCTGTGTATAGCATGTTTCATAGTCGAGCAGCGTTTGGCTGATGAAATAAATCACGCGTTCTCTCTTGTTATCATCTTCTTGGGCCAACATACAGGCCAGCGAGACATTGGTAGCTCGTGAATATAGAATCAACGGGTGATCTAGCTTAGGTGGCATTAGCGTAGGTGGTGATAATAGGAAACGCTTAACTGCTTCAAAGGCTTCATTACAGTCTTTGGTCCAATCAATGCTATAGTCTTTCTTGAGTAAATTGTTGATTGGATGAATGGCGAAGCTTAAGTCAGGATGAATCTTCGGATTGCACCCAGCTTTCCGAGGAATGACCTGACTCCAGATTCATTTGAAGGTGGAACCATTTCGAGGACAGCCGGATTTTGGTCGGGTCGACATCTATCCCTCATGATGATATGATATAACCTAGGAGCTTCCCTCCCGTTACACCAAAGACACATTTCTCTGGGTTTAGTGTGACTCCGTATTCTATTAGACGTGAAAGAATGACGCGGAGTACTTCGGGATGGTCACAATGCTTCTTGGCTTTAGCCAATAAGTCATCTACGTAAGATTCCATGATTTTATGAATTAGATCGTGAAATATGTATGTCATAGCCCGCTGGTACGTAGCACCGGTGTTCTTGAGACCGAATGGCATAACAGCGTAGCAATAGGTTCCCCAAGGAGTTATAAACGTGGTTTTAGCTTGATCTTGCTCAGATATTCTGATTTGATTGTATCCGAGAATCCATCCATGAGAGACAAAAGCTCAAACCCAGCTGTTGCATCAACAATGACATCAATAGATGGCAACGGGAAGTCGTCCTTAGGACATGCTTTGTTGATGTCTCGAAAATCTATGCAGATACGTATCTTTCCATTCTTCTTGAGAACGGGAACGATGTTAGATACCCATTGGGAATAGTCGACTGGCTTGATGAATCCTACCTGAAGGAGTTTTATTACCTCCTCCTTTACCATGAGAGCTACTTTAGGTTTCATAGGTCTTGATTTTTGCTTAACTAGCTTTGCATCTGATTTAGTGACGAGGTTGTGCACCGCAATGTGGGGTGCAACTCCTATCATTTCCTTATAATTAAATACAAACGCCTTCTGATGTTCTTTGAGGATCCGCGTATGTATTTCCACTTCTTCTGGGGTTAAGGATGATCCTAATTTCAAGATTTTTGGTTCGTCATCTGTCCCGATGTTGACATCGATTGTCTCTTCGATCAAAGAGGCGTTACCCTCTTCGAACTCAGGTGGTGCTGGAGGTAAATCCAAATCATCCCCATTTTCTACTGCGTATATGCTAGGTTCCATTTGTGAGGGGAGATCCATCATGGGATTTCCGAAATAGGAAGACGAATGTGGAATTAAGGACAAATCTAGCATATGATAGGAGAGATGTAATGCCGCATAGGCGTTTAAGTAATCCAAGGTAGCCACATCACTATCAATACGGTCTAGGACGGTAGATTTACTTTCGCTTGAAAGGGGATTTGTCATTATTTTTATCAATGGTTCATTACGAATGGACACCGTGAACTGGGTATCTTCTAACTCATTGCTTGGAGTAAAACGTGATGCTGAAGTTGCTATTGAATCGGCGAGAAGATTTTTCTCTCGCGGGATTGTTTCAATGGATATGAAGTTAAATGCCTTGCTTAAATTTAATACAGACATTTTTGTAAAGCTGCAAGTGTTCGGCTTTGGTTTCGTATACCTCAGAAACTTGGTTTGCCACTAATTGCGAGTCTCCTAAGACTTTGATGTTATCAACACCAATTCTCTTGGCTAAAGTGAGGCCAAGGAGGAGGGCTTCGTACTCAGCGCCGTTGTTTGTGCATTCAAAGTTTAACTTAAAGGCAAATGGGAGGACTTTCTCCTCGGGTGAAGTAAGAATTATACCTGCCCCCGCTCCATAATGGCATTTAGCTCCGTCGAAATGGAGAGTCCAATACTTAGTCGGGAGTATAGATGTTGGGGCATCTGCTGCGTTTGCACACTCTACTTCTACCATACAGAGGTCCTCTGCTGGAAGGGAACCAACACCTAGGGAATATCCTATGCCTACTGAATCAAATGGTAAGAACATTGGTGAATCTTGTTCTATTAACTCAACGATTTTTGCAGTAGTCCCTAATGATACTATTTCTTTAGCTTTATCGTTAGGGGTTGGGGTTGTTTTGGCTATGCTGATAGTTTAAGATCCGTTGTAGGTACCAACTTCTCCTCTGGTTTTGGGTCAGTAGGTTTATTAAGTTGGTTTGTTGGAAGTTCAAATTCTGAGTGTACACCTGGTCTTTTCTTTAAATCAGCTAGGTGCAAATCGAAAGGTTTTGGATCACCTTTGGCTACAAATACCTTTCCTAGATGCAAAAATCTTACTTCTTGAAATAACGTAGAAGGGATTGCCTTCATTCGGTGTATCCATGGTCGGCCGAGTATCATATTATAATTAGTTTCCCGATCTATAATATAAAACTCAGTCAGGATTGTTTTGGGTCCTAAGGTGACTGGCAATATTATAGTTCCTATCGAAGTGGCTTTAAGGCTATCATAGCCTCTCAATGTATTTCGAGTGGTGGAACAGTTTGTTTCCCCATATCCTAGTTTTTGGAGGAAAGAGAAGGGAACTATGTTAACTGTGGCCCCATCGTCAACCATTGCCCGTTTTACATAGTTATTATAAATCCATACTTGTAAGTGTAAGGCTGGATCACCTCGGCGTGTGATCTCGGCATCTCATGGGCATTTACTTATTTCGAATATGAATTCGACATCCTTGTCCGGCTGCCCCGGAGGGTGGATATCAAAATCTACGTGATTTACTTGTGTTTCAGGAGGTGGAGTGATGTTAATTAGATGACCTAGACCTAATGCTTCTAAAAGAGTAGCTCTGTGAGGAGGAGAGTTCTTTAGTAAATCTAAAAATGAAATGTGCGAGAAGGTCTTTGTTAGGTCACTAATTAAATCATAGGCACCGATGGGTTTTTCTACTATCTGCTGACTCTTATCATTTCCGGGCAGATGACTTGGGCTTGGTTGAGAGAAATACTCTCATGTTCTTGTTATAGCTTCGATAGGTAGCTCAGCGTCTAGCTCTACCAAACTGACTATCTTGGGTCTCGGTTGACTTCCCAACTATGGCGCAACTGATGGATTTAGTGAAGTCGAGGCTTCGTGATCATTGTTTCCCGGTATTGCACCCTTGTTCATCCCAGTTGGATTTAGTCTGTTATTATCATGATTTGGGAGTGGATCGTTAAAGATCTTGAGGGGAGCATTCTGAGGGGAAACTACTCCTGCTAGCGTGTTTGGTGGTGATGACACGGGATCTGCCAAAAACAAATCTGTGAAGAACTGTCTTTGTTCTTCTGGTAAACGTTGCATGAATTTATTGTAGTCACGGCACGTTCTAGTATCATGACCCCGAATTTTGTGGAAACCACAATAAGAATTGGGATTGTAATTCCTGTTTTGTTGGTTTGGTGTATATTGTGGCCTAAAATTCTGATCAAACTGTTGCCTATTAGGATTAAAATTTTGCATTTGTTGTTTCTGGCTTTGGTTTTGATAACCAAATGAGTTTTGTCCTGGCCCTTGTATAGGATTTCGCCGTTGTTGTTGTTGTTGTTGTGGATGGTTAAAATCCACTGTATTGATTGTCGGGGTAAAGTTGTTGTTTCGTTGGTTGTTTGTTTGTGATGGAGTATTGACAACATTTACCTTCTTGGGCTGGTCGGTTACTCCATCCGTTGTTACACCCCGATTTTTGTTAAGGATTTTGGGTCCTTGATTAACGTTTGTGGTAGTGGGATAATTTGTAGTGTTCTGATTGGGGGTGATTAACCTCCCATTTGCACCATATGTTTTACGGCCACTATCTATCGCTGCTTGGTCTATTCGAAGAGCGCTCTCAAGTACTTCATCGTAAGTTCTTAGTGGGAACTTCTGGACTTCTTCCTTCACCTCTTTGCTGAGAGAATGAAGGAATAAATCGCATAGTTCCATCTGATCCATGTTTGGAGCACTTGCTGAAGAATAAAGAACTGTACGCCACCTCTGGATGAAATGGGTGACAGATTCGTTGTGTTCTTGTTTGATGTGTAAGAACTCCCTGATTCCTGTTCTTAACAGTTTGTTCATGTCGAAGGCCTTGATGAACTCTGATACGAGTTGTTTAAATGAATGGATGGAAGCCTCAGGTATTCTATAATACCAATCAAGAGCGATGCCTTCCAAGGTTTTGGGGAATATTTTAGCAACAACCCCATCCCAAGGGAGTAGTTCGCGTATGGCTGTAGCGTAAGCTTTGATATGTGCATTTGGATCTCCCTCGCCTTTGTACTTGGGTAAATCGGGAAGAGGTCTTGGAAGCATGACGCTTCGTATGGTGAAGTCTAAGGGCTCTTTCAAGATATTCTGAATAAGTCCTATCGCATAGGTTTGACCATTGATGGTGGTTCTTTGAGGAGTGGTGGTGGGATGGGTTGTTGATACGGCGCAGCGTATGCATTGGCAGGGGCATAGGGAAGTCCCTGCGTTTGAGCAAAAAGGGGCGGGAGAGGAGAACATATCTCCTTGTGGTGATTTGGAGTACATGTTTAAGTATGATGGGATATTGTCTAGTAATGGGTTGTTTGATACTAGACCGGGAGAAATAATGTTAGAGATGATAGGCCTTGTTGGCGTTTGTTGTGGATACTGAGGAGGCATGCCTAACGTGCCTACTCCTGTGAGGAGATCTACTTGGCCAGAGTGATATGGAGGATTGGAACTTCCTGCTTGCATGAACTGAGGATTTTGACTTGCTTGAGCAAGTTCTAACCCTCTCACTTTTTCTACTAATGTTGAAATGACTTCATTTGGTGAAGTCACGGTGCTTTTCCTGAGCGGTTTGTTGTATACCATGGTGTTGTATAGGCATGTGATATCCTGCTATAAACTGATCGCTATCTTGCCAAGTTTCTCGAGAGTATTTCCTATATGCAGTGGCATAGAGATATTTTCTTGAAAAGAGATTTCGGGTTGTATTTGTAAACCTCCTATAGATGGGTACATACCCCAGGAGCGTTGTTCACTTCTAGGATAACGTATTGACTTGTTCATCATCTAAGACCAGGTATGGGTCAGATTGTCTACTAATTTGTGGTCTAAGTAGCATCTGAGGAGACGAACCAGATTCTCTGGTAAACGTCATATTGTTCGAGCCTGAAGGCTCTGTTTGTTGCGTTCGAGGGGGTTGATCTAACTCCCCCGTTTGAAAAGACGAGTTATATCTGTTTCTTGGGGTTTGTGTTGACAACTGATTAGTTGAATAGTTGTCGCCCCATACTGAGAGTGAGGGTGATGATTATGCATTTTGTTGGGCATAGTATGCCTCGAGACCCAAGAGAGTCTGCCATATGCATCGAATCCGACATATTCGGGGTATATGAATACCATGAGAATAATGGGAAGAGAAGCGAAGGTGATTTGTGAAAGAACACGTGATCTATGACTCGAACGAGAAAGTAGGAAGTTTACATCAGCTTCACTAATTTTTTTGTTTCACGTCGGGTTCACCAATTTTGTATGCCGGAAAAGTGACAAGCGAGCGTGGGAATCTACAAGTAACTCTTCCGCGTACCCGACCTCCCGAGGTCATGCCGAGACAGCCGGTGGGGATGGAATATGCGTGGGATGCAGACAAACTAGTTAGGTACTCTAATGTCTTTGACACGCACTAATGGAATTTGTGAATCTAAGGCGAAGAAAGCCCTTCTAACTTGGACTGGTGTGATAGATCGATCAGCAAGGATGACTGCTCGAAGGCTCCAATCAATATCGAGCTCTGGCGTGATTCGATCTATGGGTTGTGGGATACGTGGAAAATGACCTGGGATAGTTTTGTGTACGTCCCCAGACAAGGTCATATGGTGGATGGTGGAAATAATTGACTTTATGGACGATTCTCTGGCCTAGTCCAGAATTCTCTAGCTTCGTTAGCCGCTATATCTAGTAAGGACAATTGTTCGATGATGATGGGTGGAAGTGGAGTGGATTGGAATACTAGTGTGCGTAGGCCAATGTTTATATCTGATTGACTTATGGATTCGTTAGGCTGTGGGACTTGTGGGTCACAACCGTAGACTCTTGGTTGTTGCGGTTCTGTTATGGTCATATACGAAATCAAGTCCTGATTCCTAGTATCCAGTAATCATATGCTTTCTCAGCTTCTATGTTTAGGACCAACAACTGCGTGATTTTCTCAGAATATCTCACAGGTGTTCATGCAACCTGGATCCTTAGACTAGTATCTATGTCTGTGAGAGTGTCTCCTACACCTGGTTGTGGGACCAAAGGATCACAACCAAAGGTTTGTTCTCTTTCGAACCCTCTACAGTCATGTGAATGTTTGCCTAGGGTAATATGTAGTTTGGTTGATTTGACCAAAACGTGTGTGCTTGGTCGTCTTCTATGTTTAACCCTCTCAACTGAGAACTGATCAGTTGTAAATCTGTTGTTGTTTGGAATACTTGTATTCTGAGGTTTTGGTCTATGTCAACTATTGCTGTGACGAGGTTTGGTTGAGGCACGATTGGCTCAAATATGTATTCCCTGGGCTCCTGAGGTCCCGTGATTGTCATACAAAATGAAATTTAAAATCTAACTGTAATAAAGCAAATTCTAACTACGTGGAATAAAACTAAAACATATATAACTTCTATTTTTGCATTTAACTTTTTAAGAGTTTAAGGAAAGCAGCTATTTTAAACGTATCTAGAAATAACAACTAAATAACAACTTAAAACAAACAAAATAACCGAGTGTAGTTATTTGTCTGTGTAATTTGTAGATTTATTCTAAATAATGCAATAACTTTCCTAATCTATTTGCAAGATTCTCGATCCTACCTCAGAAGTGAGGAGTGAATCATAGTTTCTCAGAAACTATCAATCCTCACAGCTTCCCTGGAAATATCGAGAATAGAATCTACTGAAATGAAGCAATTTACTACCTTATTTGATATGATTCTAACTAGAACTTTGAAAGCTAGAACCTGGATTCCGCAGAACAGTGGCGAATCCGATGGTGTATGTGATCTTGTCCCCTCAGTATGATCTCCTCGTTCTTTCGTGTTCACGTGGATCCGAGAAAAAGCGTGTAATGCCAAGCATCGCGAGAAATAGATATTGGGACAAGGACAGCTCGAGAATGCGAGGCTGAAAAAATGCGAGTAGGAGAGGGATAGCACAAGAGTACGAGCTTGGCTTATGTAATTCCTAGCGGGATTTTATTGCGAGTCATGCTGACATAAAGCGACGAGACACTGAAACTACACTGTTTGAAGAGCAAAACCTGCAACTTTAATGGCTTCCTAAGCTATTCTACTTGATGGAATGGGTAAAACAACAACATTGTTTGCCTGCAAATTTGGATATGTGGCTTACCAACAAATTTGGACAATACTAACTAAGCTGCTAATGAATTAAAACTATGGCCTCTAAGCAAAATGATAAAACCTGAACTATGGAAAATGAGAGGATGAGAGCAAAATATCAGGCCCTTTGTTTGTGCACAAAACCATTTATTTATAGCTTTCATTCACCCAAAGATCAAAACCAAATGAACTCTAAAAACCATAAATAATGGCCAAACACTATTCCAGGGGACCAAAAACATAAATGCATGCCCAAGTCGCAAGAAAAGCTGGTGAAACGTTGATCTTTTACGTGAGTCACGTGAAAACACTTTACGGAAAACACTGCGGGACCGCCGCTCACGAGCGGGCGGCGGTTCTGAGGACCGCCGATCCCGATGGTGGTTCGTGGTGGTGGTTTAAATCCATGAAGATGAAAAGGCCAAGAAAAGAGGAAAGAGGGAAAACAAAGGGCGCGGGTGATAAGCGGGGCATGCGGGATGTTAACACATACTCGAGGGCATTTTTAGATCCGAACACCTTGCGAGAGAGACTGTATCATCATTGGGGAACTTGTCACGTTCCCTTCATCACTTTCACCTAGCCATGGCCCCCTTCACCACACTAGTGTTAATTTAATTATTTTAATTAAATTAATGCTTTACCCTCACTATATTTATTATTTAAATATCTTATTTAAATAATATCTACACATATAGTTCACTTAGACACCTCATCAAGCCGACTCACCTTAAGACCTATTCTTAGCAAGTTACCATAACTAACTAAGACTTATCAAAACCCTAAAAATCAATGCCTACACTCCCTCTAACCACATTCCCACATGTTCATAGAAGCTTCCACTCTAATACGTAGGATAGCGACACGAGATCTAAGGAAATCAAGAGGATCTCCCCTAAGTTTGGAAAACCTAGAAAATCTCACCTTGACCGACATCGGTTACCCCTAACCACTTTCTGTTACCCCTTTTTAACTCCTAAACTACCTTATTCTCAAGGTTGAAAAAAACATTGGGAGCAAGAAAGATGACGAGCAAGAACAAGATCTCAAAAAGATAACACATCTTAAGAGAGCCAATTGTAGCAAGAACTCACATCCAAAGAAGGGATTGAACATCTTCTTCTACACAACCATCCCAGCCACATTTGGATCTACCCAAGAAAAAGAGGAGTGTGCATGCTACCCATGCGGAAGCTTTTCTCCGGTTGGTGATCACTTGTAGCTTCCAAAACTCATCATCAACACCTCCATCCTTCACACACAAACTTACAAAAATGACATCCAAGTAAGTATAATATCATACTTCCCTGGTTAATTCATTTCAACATTGTTTTACCACCTATTGACCATTTGGCTCCTTATTGAACATAACCAACGTGTTTTACCTTCATAGACCCATCAAAACCTTGTAAAAACCACCCTTGTCACCTAATACCTCCTCCCAACCAACTAAATCCTTTGTGCAATCACAAAGGGGACCAAAAGCCCCATTCAGCGTGACAATCCTAGATCTCACAAGATGGACGCTGGTTGTACCTAACCATAGTCGGTCACCATTGGCCGATGCCGGTCTCTTTGTTTTCCCACACAGCCTTAAGCAGAGACCTATCCACCCCATTTTACCTTACCCTCCCTCACTTGTGACTTACCTAACACCTTCATCAGACCTATAGAACTCATAACCAACCCTTTGACCTATGGATTCTATTCTAGCCTAGCCTATTAGATTAGATTTGTTTCTTATTGTGTTTTAAGTGAGATACCTAAATCATTTTAAAATAACAATAGGATTTTACTTTGTTTTCAGCATTAATTTGTTTAAAACAATGGACTGACAGCCTTTTAGGAAGTGCCATACTTCCGGATCTAGCTCATGCTAGGCAGTTCACTACCCATATTGTTTAATGCTTTCTAGTGGTATTGCTTTCATTATAGGTAGTTTCTCCTAGCCAAAAGAAATCTCTCACAGTCAGTTGTGGATTCAGAATTCATACCCGCGCAACAACCCATCAACGTCGACATTTGAGCAGGTATTCCTCCTACGCTGTTACCCTATCTCTGTTTCGTTAACCATTCAAAGGAACAATCTAAGAAAAGGGTGAAACATTTTGGCACGCCCGGTGGGACCCATCCAGGGTTCCTTACATTTCATTCATTCCTAGAAAAAATTGTGTGCTTGTTTCCCTTCTAAAAGTGTACACACTAATTTTCTTCCCTGGTAATCCACTCCTTCTTTCTATTTGCTCTAAAGGAAACTTTTCTTTTGGTGTATTTAAAAAGAATAATTTCTTCATGTTTTCTGTATTTTAGTGAAAGATCATCCCTCTTCCTTTTCATCTATTTTTGTCATCGAATATCATACTTTCGATTTGGGTTTAAAATAAGTGCATTTCATTCTAATTTTCTACATTAGCTCACATTAATTGTGGGCAAACTATATGCTAGATGTCATTACCAGTTGATGGTTGACAAAAATAGTAGAAAAACACTTCTATCCTTTTCTCTTTCTCGATTTGTACCAAACCACACAAAAATTCAAAATACATACATTCTTAAACAACATCTTACGGAAGAAGTTGTAGGTGATCACATGATCATGGCACGGTGGGCACCGGACTCACTTTGCTTTGTCGAAAGTCATACTTGAGTGTAGCCTCCCCCACCATAACAAACTTGAAACCTCACCCTTTAGATCTCCTTCTTTATATGAAGCCATCCTCACAAAAAAATTCTACTTCACAATTCATGTGTCGGTCCCTAAATATCATAATTTGAACAAACGTAATAGAATGGGCACTTTAGGATTGTTCTTTACGAGTGTTTTGTCTTATTTGCATTTTGAGGTGAGAGCTTTTGATCATTATTTTTGTATTTCCTTGCACACTCCCCATCATAGCTAGTGTATTCTAGCTCCACCTAAGTGTGCCTGGGCCATATCACCATCATTCCCATAATTATGGGTCTGATTCCACTTCAAATTCTAATTCACAACCACTCTTTCTTATCACTGTTTCAATTTCACAGTGACCATCATCGATTACCTCGACCGTCATTGGTTCCGGTGTCCTTTTGCTAACCTATTCAAAAGGATAGTTCTCACTTCCCTTTTCTCCATTTCCCATAGTCTCGCATTACTATCACTTTTTCCATTGATGTTTTACACATCCCCAGATTTGAGATACTTTTCAGATTTTGCCTTTTGCCTCATTGATTACTCACTGCCTATTTCCCACAAAAGTAACGATAGTAGCGATTACCCACGACTAACGTCATTTTTCCCTAACCGCATCGGTTACCCTATTTCACATTCCACTCACCATTTGCTACTTCATCCATTTTTTATCACCAGATTTACCTATTCCTGCTATTCTTTGTATTATTTACAGAGAAACAACCCCACCTGATCAGTACCGGTTCACATGGTACTAACCCAAAGACAAGAAAATGCCCTCATGTTCCACACCAGTCGCCAACCGCTCCCACCTAGTCCTTCACCACCCTCTATTCTATCACCAGCCATGGACCCCATCCAGCCTACCAATATTGCTACCAGAGATGAGGAGTTCGCACGACTCCTTGACCAAAACCCTGTTACCTTGCAATTTTACCTCTCCCATTCGTCCACTTGAGGTTCCTCAGGTCGGTTGACATACGGAAAGCCCGTATCTATCCCTTGAAACTTGCATCCACTTCTGCCTTAGCCCCATTAGGCTCCATGCTACCCGCTACCACTTTACCCCCAATTGTTACTGCATTAGGTCTTATACCCACCATGATTGCCGCATTTTTTACTCCTGTAGCATCCATTACATCTACCATACCCTCGGCGACTACCCCAAATACAACTTCATCTTCCCCTCATGTCTCATACATACCCATATCTACGTTCCCACCTCCAGTGTCGGTGACCCCTACCCTATTTCATAACGTAGTTCTTTCCATTCCACAATCACTAGCCCCTATTGCCCAATAGGGTTACCACTACACTTCCTCCACTTTGTATACATACTACAAACAACCACCTATTTCGTCTATTATTCATTCTAGGTACGTACCCCCTATTTCATTTCCTTCTTATTCACCACCTTACATGGCAGCCCTGCATACTGGAATGTCACACCCACTATACACCCAAAATGAACCACCTCACACTATAGGAGGCATCCAATCATCACAACCCACCAATGACCTAATTAGATTAATGATGGATAAGATGTAAACTTTGGAGGCATCAGTTTCCAGATCCACAACACTCTCACTTATGATGATATTTTCAACGAGCCTATTCACCCATCCATTCCCATCCATTCATACCCTGTGCATTGGGAAATGCCTAAATTCAACCACTTCAATAGTAAGGAAGACCCACAACAACATTTGCACTCATTTAAACACGGATGTTAGTTAATTGCTCATGATGATGCCTTACTTTTGAGAACTTTTCCCATGTCCCTCACGGGACAAACATTAGATTGGTATAGTGGGTTACCTAAACACTCCATATTTTCATTCAATCAGGTAGCCCAAGCTTTCTTAGATCATTTTTCTATCAACAACGCCAAGAAAGTTACCATGACTGATTTATATTCCACACGTCAATACAAGGATGAATTTATCACAGATTTTTTCACTCACTGGCGTAGCTTGATCAATCAACTTACCTTTCAACTACCACAAACTAAACTCATCGATTCTTCACTCGAGCCTACGCTAGACATATCTCCCGACCTTACAGGTCCAAACTTTCAGAACATTCGATGAGGCATTCACTATGGCATGAAAGCTAGAAATTCGAGTTATTGAAGAGAAGAAAATCCAATTACAAAATAAGAATTTGACATTCAAGTCGACTGAAACCTCTTCTTCTTCTAAACCCTCAACCAATTATTCAAAGGCTAAAGGTACCACTAACGCAGTGGTACTCAAGGCTATTGCCCACTCATCCATCCAATCAAGCCACACCCTCATCTAATCTATCACCTATACAGGATTTTCAATTCAGACAAGAGCAGCAAAAATATACCCCAATTGGGGAACCGTACTCTTCTATTTTAGAAAAGTTGATCAAAGCTGGTGCCATCACCCTTCCACCCATAAAATTACACACTTTGGTTTCAAACCTGCTCACCCCATGCCTGCGTGGTATAAGGAATAAGATTTTTGTAACTATCACCATGTAAAGGGTCATAGTGATGGCAACTGAATCACTTTTAAGAATATTGTCAAATAAATGATCAAGAAAGGTGAGTTGATTTGTGGATAATCCTTGATGCCTCCCCTAATCAAAATCTATAAATCTTTAAAAAACCATTTCCCAATCATGCCCCTTCATCCAATCAAACAGGTGAGACATCCACTCATGATACCCATACTCGTGAGGTTCATGCAATCTTTAACGAGGTACCTGTCGCATCGCAATTACCTCACATCCCTTCCATAGAGGAAATCCTAGCCTGAAACCCTCCTTCCATGTCTGACCTAACCATCATTGTTCCTTCACCAATAAAGGAACACCCTTCATCTCCTAAAAAGGAGTCTTCTACTGACATTGAGACAATCTCTCCGTAGCTTCTCCACTCGGCGAACCTTACCTACCGTAATTCCTCCACCCATATAGGAGCACCCATTACTTCCTCCACCCATCATAGACCTAGTAGAGATACCTTTACCTCGAGGTGAACATTCCCCATCTTCTACCCGATATCCAACAGACCTACTTTTAGCACTCTTACCCATGGAAGGTGAAGCTGGCCAATTCACCTTCTCCAAGATTCATTTACGAGGATTCCCATGAGTTTCTCACCAACCCCACCCACAAATGTGCCATTCTCATGTTTGGTGATGACTTAGAGTATGTGGATAGAGCCTGTTATGGGGGTGCCTCTTACTCCCTATCTCAACACAAATGCAGAAATCCCTCGATGACACCTCCACCATCTACCCAATCACACTTCCACCCATCAAACCACATACAACCACTGCTATTGCAACCCCTTCCACGATATCCATTAGCACTCACACCACATCCTTACCCATAACCTGACCTATTCCTAAACCTAAACCCATACCAACAACATTTACCTCCATTAAACCTATTACCACTTTAGGGGTCACCCCAACCACCAGCCTTACCCATTCGTCTATTAAAATGGATTTAGCTACATCCTACAACATTAAAATGACACCTACTCTAACACCCAAACTAAAGAAACAAAATCATTAACCTCATACCCCTACCGCATCAATCACACCTACACATGTCCCATCCGATGTCGGACCTCGGTGCCTAATAGGGTTAGGCACCCCTCACCTGATCATATCCCAATAACCCAACCACCCATTTTGGCTTCACAAATTTCTAATATACCTCGACACACAACAAAACTCATACCCACACCTATAGTCTCTTTACCACCAATACCTCTCATACCTTGGTAGTTGCTTCACTACCTATTACACTTGTCATTGTCCCTCACATCCCAAGCATGACCCACATCATCTACCTTCATAGAACCACCATTATCCCTATGGGTAACTCGCCCTCTTCCTCCATCTGCTTTCCCTCATAGACCTCGTATGCCCACATCACATTTACCCAAGTTGCACCCCAAAAACAAAACCCCACTACCCCCACAATAAGGTAATCAAGACAAAACCACACCCTCCTACCCATCCATCCACTACACCCCTACCCAAACAAACTGACAGATACCTCAAACCATACCGGCACCTAAATCCATAGCTCAACCCCTTCCTACAAATCCAAAAACAATTCCTCGACAACAAATCACACCTATAACCAAACCAACATTCACTTCCCATTGTGATCCACTAGGAGGGTCCTATGCCAAAATTTTAAACAACCTCCTCAAGACTTATATTATCACATTACCGCCACTCTAACCTTACGACCCCCTCAAATCCAATCCAAAAGGGTTTGATGATACCAAAATTTGTGCATACCATCGTGTCCTAGGACATGATGTGGAGAATTATAAGGCCTTGAAAACTATCCTTATTCAATTGTGTCCACCTGAAACCAACTTTGATGACGATGACCTTCTTGACGAGGACCCTACTCCACCTACACCCCCTCTCACATTATCCACTCGCCAAACACAACCTCCATCCTCATAGCTCCTAGAACCACACACAAAATTTTAAATTAACATGGTTTACATCAGAGAGCTTGCCACACCACCACCCAAATATCGTTGTGCCCAACTGACCTCGCAGGGATTTTCTCCTCCCATGGGTTTTTATCCTTCATGTCATTATACCACTTACCCTACACCCTCTCCATTTGACAAATTCCCTCAAATCAACATGGTACATGTCACTACAAGTGCACAAAAGGGTAAAGAAAAAGTAGTCGACCCAACATACCATCTACACCCATACCTAAGATAACTAAGAAAAAATTACACCAATCTCCACTCAAAATGTCCCTATATGACCTCATCCAAACCTCGGAATCCCATCAAGTAACCCCTCATGGAGGTTCTTCAATCTATCAAGGTTTTACCCAATGACCCTACACCCATAGCCTCCATTATCACACTCATCATCATCGCTTCCCTCACCAAATTACCACCTTCATCTTCACCTCACCTTGTTAACCAAGTGGCCTCCTTAGCTTCTTAGAGGACAAGATTATGCCATACCAAAGCGAAGACTTGGACCCATCCCTCTTCATCTTTCTTCACATTGATGACATACCGAGACACCGTGTGATGATTGATGGTGGCGCTAAGCATTAAGATCATTTCATCCCATGCATTTGCTCAAATGCGCATACCTGATAATTACATGCACAAACATCCGGTCATGTTGTGTTCATTCAACGATGCTATCACCTCCACATTAGGCACTGTCATCCTTCACATTCGTGTGGGCCCTCACATTGTTCCAGTATATTTTTTAAGTTTCTGGGGAATTTCAATATAACTTGTTGCTCGGTAGACCCAGATTCATGTCATGGGTTGTGTTCCTTCCAATTTCCATCGTTGTGTAAAGTTTGAACACAAAGGACACATTTATACCATTCCAGCTAACCCATCACCTTTCAAAACATGCAACATGCTTTACCGACCCAACAATGTGCTCATACCTGTCAAGTCATCTACCTCTAAACCCACTACCACTTCACCTACACCTCCATCTACCATTATAGTCGCTACCTCAACCACACATACCTCCTCTATTCCTACAGCCCCATTAGCTCCCCAATCCATTAACACCACCTCCGTATCAACCTCCAACACATCATCCATATCAGCTACCCATATACCAACCACTGATCCTTGGAAGGTGTTTTTCAACGCCTCACTCTGGGGAGTACTACCTATATAGTGTCCACACATTTCTTACTCTGCATGAGTATGGAAGCCTTTACCAACACCATCATTATGATCACCGTATCGGAGAAAGCCTCCTTTATGGTCCTCCTCATCTTTGTACTAGTCTCACCTATGGGGACTTGATATTACTACCTACACACTTGAGCGACCATCACAACCCCACCCATTTTCTACTCGATTTCCAATCACTTACCAATCACCATTTTTCCCACACCTTCCTACACCGCTATGCGTGGAATGGTTTTAGTTTTGGCTTCTATGAGCAAGGCCACAATACCATTATTCCATGTACCACGCGTAAACATAATGACCATAGTGGTATCGGCTTCCCCAAACCTCCTACCAAACAAGCTCACATCTAACTCATTGCAGACCCTAGCCCTTCTCTCACCCTCACCAACGGAGTTGATAGACCCTAAATCTATCCCTCCTAAATTTCTTTTTCATAAACACCATTTTCTTAGGGCATCGACTTATCAACGCAAAGGCAAGGCCCCTTCCACTCTCCCATTCTTGTATCTTGAGATGATCGATGATGACACACCAACAATTAATGTCATTCAATGTCGGGATGATGAATCCATACTCACCTACATTGGTGCAGAAGAATCATATATTCATCGGTTGTTACCATCTGATATGAAAACCATGTTGAATGAATCGACTATTGAAATCAACATTCATACTCAGGACGACCCGCACATCCTAAAGATCAGAAAATCTTTAGATGTTGCTGAACAGAAGCCATCACTTCTTTTCTCCGAGAGCATAAACACATTTTCACTTGGTCTTATGTAGACATGCCTGGTATTGACCCTACCACAGTGGTCCAAAATATCGTAACTGTTCCTGATGCCAAACCTATCAAAAAAAAGCTAAGGAAGATGCACCCTCGCATTACTCTTCTCGTTAAAGAAGAACTTTAGCGTCTTCTTTCCATTTCTTTCATCGACCCATTGATTATCTCCAATGGATTTCTAACATCGTCCCTATCACTAAGGCGATAGGGGACTTTTATTTGCATGGACTTCCATGACCTCAACCTTTCCCGATCGAAAGATGACTTTCCCTTGCACGGTATTGATTAATTGGTAGACCTTCTGCAGATCACGAAATGATCTCGCTCATGGATGGTTATTCGGGTTATATAAAAAAATTTTCTTTCTCCAAAAGATCAGTACAAGACTGCATTCATTACCCCTAGGGGGACCTTCTGCTATAGAGTCATGCCTTTTGGCCTTAAAAACATTGGTGCTACATATCATCATTCTATGAATTACATGTTCCATGATATCATGCATCACATATTGGAAGATTACATGGATGATCTCTTGGCTAAATCTAAATGGTGTACCGAGCACCTTGCTATCCTCAAAACCATCTTTGATCACCTTATTAAATATTACATCCGCATACTGGCCTAAAAAGTGTGTCTTCGTGGTTCTCTCAAGAAAGCTCTTGGGATTTATCATTTCCTTATGTGGTATAGAATTTGACCCAGCAAAAGTCAAGGCCATTCTGGAAATGCCTCCACCCACGAACCTCAAACAACTCTATAGCCTATAAGGTAAATTGCAGTCCATTCACTGATTTATTTCCCAAATCTCCAACCGTTGTCAACCATTTCATCATCTGCTTAGGAAGGATGTTTCCTTTAAATGGGATGATGACTGCCATAAAGCTTTTGAGGCCTTAAAATAATACCTTCTCCAACCACCCGTACTTATCCCACCTAAAGATGACCAACCTTTTTACCTATACATATTAGCTACTAATCACTCTTTGGGAGCCACGCTCGCTCATCATGATGAACAACATAGGGAGCAGGTGGTTCATTATATAAGCCGTACCCATACGGACTACGAAACTTGATACGTTGACCTAAAAACTTTACTTATCCTTAGTTTTTGTTGCCACCAAACTCTGTCATTACCTACTCAACCACAAAACCTATGTCATAACAAACATCGACCCTTTACACATCATGTACGCTAAACCTTATCAAAATCAGAGTACCACGCGATGGCTTATTCTTTTAGCTGATCTTGACCTCAAATTCATCCACCAAAAGTCCATTAAAGGCTAGGCTATCGCTGACCAACTGGCTGATATACCTATTGTCTAGGACCAACCCTCTAATTTTGACTTCCCCGACGAATCCATTACTAACCTCTCTTTGGATGATAACCCTTACCAAATGACCTTATTCCTCGATGGTTCCAAATGTCAGTGTGGGGGTGGTGTAGGAATTATCCTAATTCCTCTAGATGGTGAACCCATGCCCTTATCATTTAAACTCGACTTCGAATGCAACAATAATGTCACCAAATATGAAGTGCTTGCATTAGGTCTCATGACTACCTATGCCTTAGACGTTAAGTCCATTAATATATTTGGTGATTCTCAACTGATAGTAAACCAAGTCAATGGTGTTTATCAATTTCATAATGAAATCCTTCAAGAATACAAGCGTTATGTCGGCATCATGTTGACTACCTTTGACCGCTATAAAATTCAAATTATTTTGTGATCTACCAAAATATTCACGGATACCATGGCCTACCTCACTTCTCAAATACACGTCACACTGTGTTATCCCTGTAAAATTGACAAGGGAAATTTTGTAGGTAACCATACCAAAAATTTCTATTTTGGTCCCCCGTTGAGGTCTCTTAATGTTCAGAATGGCATAAAATCCCTTTCCGGAAAATCTAGTTTTTAGAACTTGGTCATTTTCAACCTTTTTGGGTTGGGCACAGTTTTCATTCATGTTACATCAACCAAAACTACACCCCTCTATTCCTTTGGTGCATTCTAGGGAGTGTCAACACTCCAAATGTTGCACCTCTCAAAGGTGCGCCAAGGCACAAGCGCCATCTTGTTATCACTTTCTAAAGTGCACTTTGTGTGCGCTAAAAATGTAGTATCGACACTCCCAAAGCTGTGCCAAGGCGCAATTCCCTTTGTGTCGACATCCACTCAAGTGCACCATGGGAAAAAGTTGGTGGAAAATTTATTGCACCTTTTTCTATATATAGGGCATCTCGCCTGTCATTTTCACATTACAAAAAAGTGAAAAGTCTTTTCTCTGTATTGTCAACATTCTTATTAACCCGCGTGTTACCATTTGTCGCGTTCATGGACCCCACATCGCCTCTTTCATTTTTATATTCCTGGTAAGTGGCCCTTGCCATTCTTGTGGATTTTTTGTGGTTTTTATGTTGGGTTAGGTGATTAGGATTGTTGATGATAACAATGAACCTAAGAAGATAGCATAATCCCAACCCATTTTACAAAACTCACCTGCAAGCCATTTTTCAATCTCCTTCCAGATCTACAAATCTGGAAGGCTCTACCTCAGAATGGACCCCTGCCCCTTTTCTCCTTTCCCTTACTTTTCCAAGGTTAACCCCTTGCTATCAAAATCTGAGATGAGAGAGTAAAAACCACAAAATGAAGAGAATCACCTGCTGTCTTCCACGCGTAATTTTCATACGTGTTGCGCTAAACATAGTCACACCCCTTTGGCACACCATTTAGTCATGCTGCATCAAAATAGTCGTGCCAAGGCACACTGTGAACTCATGATAGAATCCTTTTCAATGCCTTGTAAAAGCTGTAAAAATTCCTAAGGAAGGTGCAAGTGCACCTACAATAACAACAACACTTTCTTTATGTAAACCCTTCCCGCACCATGCAAGCTTAACCCCTTGGCACACCTCACCTTGATGTTACATCTTTTGCATCCACACCTTGGCACACCATAATACTCTGTAACACCAATCATATCGCACCCCACTAAAGGACTTCCAACTAGTGCAAGCGCATATCCCTTGACACCAACATCTGAATGTTGTGTGTGGCCAATCCATGCCCCATGCCCCTTTGGCACTGCTTTCTCCCATGCAAAACTTTCCCAAAGTGTTCCTTGCTTTTCTAAGTCCCTGCAACCTACAGTAAAGCTGCACCTTACACCCAGAGGCTCATAAATTGCTAACTTTTCATTCTGTAAGATTTTATGGATGACTTAATGGCTAACATGGCATTTCTATGATGGAATTCCCTAATTCTTCTTGCTAGATCAATAGCTAAACTCAGATCCACACATGTCTTCATCAAGTAAGAAGCCAACCAAGTCTAAGGGTAAAGCCAAGCTAATGAGCAAGAAATGAAATATAAATACCAAAGGGTTAGGATGCCTGACTCACTTGCAGAGTGTGATCTTGATATCAAAGATTCAGAACTCAGGTACATTAACATTATTGAATTTTGGGCTAGAACCAAGAAGATCACTTGTAGCCCGTGGATGGATAAATTAGTTGGCAAAGTGATCTACACTTTCTTCTGCGGGGCTCCCGGTGAGCACAATTAATAATGAATTCATCATGTTGATTGGCCATTGCTACAACAAGGACACAAGATGTGTAAAAAATGAGCAGGGCAAAGTAATAATCAATCTCATAGCCCGAAACTTTGAAACTATCTTGGGCATCCCCCACCACAGACATTTTGTGGCAGTAAGTCAAGAAGAATGCATGAAGACTTGGAATGATAATAAGGACAAGTGCATGCAGATGATGAATGAGGTGTACCTTGAGAATAAAAATGTGACAAGTAGGTGGCCACAAGTCATTCATTACAGTTATTTTTAGAAGATTTGAGTGACACGATGACCTTTCTAAGAAGAGTACATGGAATCACGATGCACTTTAATTTCACAAGTAGATGCTCGGGTATTTGGAAAAAATGAATAAAAATGTGCCCGATCAACGTTTTGGGTGGGGTGAGATTATCGGTGATACCATCTCGACAAAATTTCAACAAATTTCAACAAGCTGAGAGGTTCTATATGAACTCTTATGTAGTATATGTAGCTGCCTCGGAGAGAGGAATACCGAGGATTGAATCGGTATGGGGTATGGCCCGAGTCGGGATATACGAGTACTATCCAGGAGTTAAGGCTGGAGAACAACATAGCCCAATGCAAAGAAAATAAATGATGTCTTTTTCTATGGCGTTATTTGCCTCTTGAGGCCCAACATGACTTATGGTCAGTTGACCAAAAGTGTAATCACCACCACAGAGAAATGGGGAGCATTATTCACGTAATTCTCCACTTTCACCTATCTCGCGGTGATAACTTCTTGGGAGAGCCCACAAGATTTCTAATGTATGTGGGACCAAAAATGATCCTATTGGAGCTATCTAGACAACTCATCAAAAACCATGAGAAGTTTTTGAAAAGGAAGAAGGGTGGAACTCCATTCCCCCTCACGGTGGGTAGATACACCTGCACTTCACAGAGAAAAGCCCAGGAGATGTATGCAGAGCTTGAATTGCTCAATCTGAAGCATAATTTCCTGGCAAGGCCAACCTTCGATCCTCATGGTTTCCTTCCAAGAGTAAGGATCGATCCAATTCACATCCCTTAGATCGAGGATATCTACATCGACCTAAATCATGAAGTTGAGCTCAAATGAAAGGATCACTGATTGGCCCTAACAAAGATCATTCAATATGGTGTGGCTATCATCCCAAAGGATTTCCAAGCAACTGATCAAGAAGTTGATGAAATTTATCTAGACATGGATGCGGATAATTGGCCATTTTCCAAAATTGATAGTAATAAGGCCCCTCATACTATAGAGGAAATGGTTAAGGGCACTCTGCAACACACCGAGCATTGGTGCAAGAAAAATGGTATCATCTACCTTGGGGTAGACTTTACCATGTCTCCCTTGGGTAATGCACCATCTAGGCCAAAACATTTTCCTAAGGGAAAAGGAAAGGATAAAGTAGGAGAGGCAAGCACTACTCAGCAAAAGTTCCGGAGAGCCTTCCTTCCACCGCTGAGGAGCAAGTAGTGAACCTGGTATCCCCATGAAAAAAAGAAGTTGCCAGTGCTCTAACGGACTTATCCACTCAAGATGTTGTCATTCTACTGTTTGGTGAGGTCCCAACCATTCCCTCTCCCACTCCTCCTTCCCCTCCTCATGTTGCTCAAATAACCACTCCTTTGGTTGTTTCTTCCTCTCCACCTTCCTCCTTCCCCTCTCCCTCTTCATCCATCTTCTCTTCCCTTACGGATCTGTCCCCCAACATTTCTTCCCTCATCTCGTAGATCCCTTCCACCCCCATGGCCTCCTCTCTTGTAGTGACTCCTATTCCCATGAGCATTGGTGTGTTGGCCCCTTTCTCCATGCTGCCACCAAGTGTTTTGACACACTTCCCCATGTCCACTGCAGTTGTTCTTCCTTCCACCCCTGTTTCTTCTTCGTCCTCTAGTCCCACTCCCATAAGTCCAAGATGGATCTCAGACCACCTAAGCCAACACAAGAGGAAAGTCCCCATTACACCCATGGACTTCTCCGTCATCCCGGCTAAAGGACCAAAGAAGCAAAAAGTGATAACTCACTTTTCAAAAAGTGTTTCAGGTGAAAGGGTTATGGAGACAGCCTACCCAGGATCCCATAAAAAGGAAAGAAGATCTATCTCCTAAAGATTTTACAGTGACCCGAGTTCTGATGGGAACATCATCGAGAGAGCCTACAAGGAGAGGCCTTGTCATTTGTGGATGTCCTTTGAAAGAAAATGCAAGAGGAAAAGGAGATGAAGAGAATGTTAAAGGAAAAAGAACATCTTCTCCAAGCTCTATAAATAATGGGAAATGCACCTCCTATAGTTGCCCGAAACTCTCTGAAGTCCTAAGTTAGGAGAAGATAAATGAATATGCCAAGATCGGTGAATAAGGTGCAGTGGTGTCCTCCTGGAGAGAGCAGATCCTCAAAGATAGTGAGGAAGTAATCACTAAGTTCACAGGCCTCTACCAAAGTATAGATAAGGCAAATAATGAACTCCAGGTAATAGCAGGACCTATCTCCAAAGAGTTGGACCATGCCAGGTTGTAACACGAGACATTCCAGAAAATGATCGACTGCCCGACCAATGATTTGTTAAAATTCGGTGTCATTGATCACCCATGAGCACATAACAAAGCGCTTATCGCTTTAGACTATCGGGTTGATCAAATGGAGTTTGTCTTAGAAAAGATAGACAAAATCAAGGAGGAAGCCCTAGATGTGAAACATCGAATGGAGCAGATCATCTTAAGGTTGTCTCCAGGGTTGCTTAATGCATCGTTCATCTTAAGAGAAGCAAACGATACTATTCAGCTTTTGAAGGGAATTACATCACAAGACATGATGCAAGAGGTCACTTTTGACCAAGAATCTATTAATAACCTTCTGGCTTGCCGCAATTTCATCAGGTATTTAATAGAGGCAGGAAACAAATACTTCAAGCTCCCTGATAGGCTCAGAGATGAATGAGAAACTTACGAAGTCATCAGAGATCACACAAAGGGTCCTGATCATGATCGACTTCGAGAAGATGCTTAGCAAGTTCATGGAGTATCGAGCTCAGTTTCACATCACTTCTCCTGAGCAGAAGCAAGACACTCCTTTCAAGCCAAGGGATGACGATGAATAGGCTCCTTCCTCCTGGGATAAATCCCATCTTTGTAAAAGTATTTAAAAGTATGTTGCACCATGGGATGTTGTAATCCACAAAATTGCCCCAATTCAACATTTGACTTTTAGATATTTTGTAAATATTTTGTAAATAGTGGTTGGATCCTTTTTGTCTTCTTTCTCCTCCTTCTATAAATACTTGAATACTTGTAGTATTCAAGGTGTGAGCAAATTTGTATGAAAAATAGAAGTGAGGAGAGAAAGACTTTGAGCTTTCTTGTAACAAAACAAAATATTAATACAAAAATTGAGACTTTGTGCTGAATTCTGTGTTATGTGTTAGATCTTTCTTAAGTTAGATCTGCATACTTATTCTATTGGATTCACCTATACTTTTGTCATTTGTTTATCAGTATTGCTTTGTTTGTTTATGTGAGTAAGTTTGGCTCTGTTAAACCCTTTGACCTTTCTACTTTGGAATTCATTTCTTTTCTCCCTTCAGATCCATCTTTCTTCTATTCCTTCCTTCATTCCTTTCTATTCTTCATCGAGAACTAACTCTACTGGGATGAGATCCCAAACCCCCTAAAGGCAAAATACTGTAAGACTTGCATAGATTCCTACTGGTAGAATAGCAATAAACCAGTTTCACTTTGCTATCTCAAAGAGGGGCTATGCCCTACACACTATTGGCCTGTCTATCCATAGATCTACCCACCCGATAGATTTTGGACCAACAGTTTTTGGTGACTCTCTTTGGGTAGACTAAGAAAATAGATAAAACTACAAAAATCACTACTTGTTTGCAAATCTTAACTCTTTGTTTAAAATCCAATTTTTTTGAAAAAGTGATCCAAACTGAAAATTTTCTTAAGAGATCCATAGATCTGGGACTGTTAGAAACCTTTAGTTCACTAAGTTTTTATAAAAATCTCTATATTTTCATAGATTTGAGATTCTGATAGTTTTACAAATATTTTCAAACCCTTGCAAAAATCAAATCTAAGATCCAAAAATTAGCTTACTAAGTTAACCATCATTTTATCCTTGCTAATCTTTGTCATTAAACCACAATCGGTTTTCAAAAGAGGGATAAAATTAAATATTTAAAAAAGTACATGCTGCTGATTTTTGTCAAAAAAATTAGAAAATCAGCAAGTACAAACAAAAAGAGTTTTTATAAATCTGCTCCAAATTATCGATGTCGATCTGAACAGATACACTAGCGGGTGAGCTATTTACCCATAGTAGGAGAGCTCTTGGAGAATTTGATCCTATTTTTGATCTACTTCAAAGGAAAACTTCAGTATTACACCAACATGCTTCACATCATTGAGTTCCGCTGATCGGTCAGCCAAAAGTGCCTCACCTCCACGAAAGAACCATTTTTCACAAGGATCCTCCACATCAATTGGTAGTGAACTACTTCTAAGTGGAACCACACTCTTGGCTTGTGTTCTCTTTCCATATTTTCAAATGGTAGTACCATGGGGAAATGCTATGGGCCCTCTTACATTACCACATCTAGTTGATTCACTCTCTCATGGAAATCATAAGAATTTTCCAAGATTTGATGGGAGTGGAAATCAAAGCATGATTCACATATATCTGCATTCATCATGTCATGTAGTATCCTAGATGTGACCCATGAAGATGTGTCAGTACGCCTCTTTCTAGAGACCTTGTAGGCCGGATCTATTACCAGTTGGGCCACATTATGAACTATGTTTGAAGATAGGTATAAGCCTTCAGAAGATGCATTTGCGTTACTATCAAAGATTACTCACTTGAAGAAGGAGGCCAATGAAACCATGCATGATTTTATCACCTGTTTCAATTCACTGATTAACCATGTGCCACCTGCCATGTTGCCAACACCAGAAAATCAAAAGTGTTTCTTTGTGAACGCCATGAGTTCAAGAGTAAGTTTCTTACTTTTACAAGAACAAATCACCACCTTGGTCCTCGCTCAAGCTACGGCCATTTAGATAGAAGACAACCTGCTTATATCTAGTGAGTTAAAACAAGAGTCATCCAAACCTAAGGCTTCAACTCCTTCTCAAGCCACTTCATCAGATCCGGCATTCCAAAAGATGGAAAATGACTTGCTCGCATTAAAGAAGCAATTAGCTCAAGCTTTGTCTACCACTCCATACCGGGATATCCCACGGAGGAACTTCACTCCCAACAACACCCCACAAAGGCCATATTTTCCTATTATTGCTCCAAGGTTAGCACTTGAGGCCCCTCTCGGTTAATGCCTTGGTCAAGATTGAAGAAGATGAGAAAATTTATGAAGAACCTTCATTGCAAGGTGAAGATGATCAAGATGTCGGTGAACCGATTTGTCGACTCTACAATCGGGTATATGGAATTTGAAGATGAGGAATATAATGAAGAGGAAGGTACCCAAGGGTATGTAAGTAGACAATCATATGTTATTTTCACCCACTCACAAGGAAAAGAAGTAGAAGTTGCTGCCAAGATATAAAAGGAGAAGGCTGTGTCGAACACGCCTCCAACAATTGCTAAAAGAGGTAATCCTCTTCCTGCTCAACCTCCTATTAAACCTTTTATGAAGAAATATTTTCCTCCCATCTCTCCTCCAAATCAGCCTTCTTCTATTTCCATAAAGACCAGTAACCCTACCCTACCATCGTGAAATGAGGGACTCATTCCTTCATCAATGTAACCCTTGGTTGCATTCGACATAGTCGATCATGCTAAAAATACCAAGATTCAAATGTCTGAGGCTGAATATCTTCAGTCTAACCCTGAGAAACTTGTAAGATTAACCAAATATATCCAAATCTAAGCTGTCATCCCCTCTCCTATCTCTCTCGAAGGAATCCTTTCCACTCCTCTTGCATCTCACATAAATGTTACCTTGACTTCCACGTCAGGAAAAATTGAACCTTTTTATCTCTCCTCGATCAATGGTCACAAACTAAGCAACTACATAATATATTTCGGGGCTTCGATAATTTCATGCCATCAAAGGTTGGTCATGCTTTAGGCCTCACCCTTACCAAGCCTTTCGGTAGATGTTACTCCATGGAAACCAAACAGGTTCCATTAATTGGTCAGATCAAAGACACACAATTCACATTTGTAGCGTTCCCAGAGAAAAGGGTAAAGATGACCATCCTCATTGCTGATATCCCAGCAGCATATGGAATTCTACTAGGAAAATTTTTTTATAGGGAAGTCGGTGGAGAGATTCATATGGATTGGTCCAAAGCTAGAATCCCGTCAAAGGAGTAATGCAGACATTGGAGCCTGAATCACAAAAGAAGTACCTAGTCACCAACTCTAATGACCCCAAGGCCCAGATTCTCTTTGAATCATCAGGGATGGGGAACTACTTCTTATCCACTGAGTCTGATAGAATGGATGTTCTCATCTAGGAGGAGGACCTTAACAAGATATGGATGCTGCAGTTTGATGGCAGTTGTGCAACAAGTGGATGTGGCACTGGAGCCATCCTGATATCTCTGAAGAGGAGATTTTCCCTCTTTCTTTCAAATTGTAGTTTTTCAATACAAACAATACTACTGAGTATGAATCTTTGCTACTCGGCATGCAAGCTGTAAAGGAAAGAGGAATCAAGAACCTAAAAGTACAAGGTGATACCAAACTGATTATCAATCAGGTAAAGGGAGTATACCAAGTAAAAAATGACAGACTTAGGCACTACCACAATGTAGTATGGGATAACATTGAGGAATTTGATGCTTTCTCAATAAAATGCTGTTCCAAGAGCTCAAAATGACATGGCTGATTCATTGGCCATCTCAGCGTCTCTTATGCTCCCTCACCCAAGGTTGAAGATATACACATACACCATTGAGGTAGTTTTTCACCCGAGCGTGCTGACAATTCTCAAAGACCTTTGGAAGGTATTCAATAATGACACTTAGCTTGTTGCTTTTCTAGAAAAAGCTGATAATTTCAATGAGCTTCATTTTGAGGGATCTACTTCTGCATGTCGTGAATCATCCTTTGGCAAGCAAACAAATCAAAAGAAGGTGATGGCATATGTTAGCTCAAGGGAAATAAAATTCCAAAGGGTTTAGTCTCTCTAGAATGATTGTTTGACAAACATGATTTTTTTTTCAAGAAGAAGCAACAAGATGATCCTAACTCCTCTCTAGAGACCGAATCACAACTCGGTACTTTGGGTACTATAGAACGTCCACTGATTTATGAACATCAGGAAATGTTGTACACCTAAAGAAAAGTGAAAGTTTGTCAAATTGTTGAAGAAATATATGGACGTATTGGCATGGTCTTATGCTAATATAAATTCTTTCAAACCTAAGGATGTTTGCATGACATCCCATTAAAGGATGACCTCAAGCCCTTTTCGCGAAAGCAGAGGCACTACAATCCCAAGATCTCTAGTACCATCCAGGTAGAAATACAAAAATGTTGGATGCGAGAATCATCTTTCCTATCCATCACAATACCTGGGTCACAAACATCGTGCCCATATGAAAGAAGAATGGCCAAATACGCATATGCATAGATTTTCACAACCTGAACCATGCGTCCCTGAAGTATAATTATCCACTACCCATAATGGATTAGGTTCTACAACCTAAACCATGCGTCCCAAGTACAATTATCCACTACCCATAATGGATCGGAGTTCTGCAAGTAGTAATCGGTTCGAGAGATGCTTTCCATGCTTGATAGTTTTCAGGCTATAATTAGATTGACATCTCTTTGAAGACCAATTCAAAACAACATTCACTACTCCTTGGGCACATTCACCTACAATAGGATGCCTTTTGGCTTGACCAATGTTGGTGCCACCTTTTAGCAAGTGATGGAATTTGCATTCAAAGGTATGATGGGAAAGGTCATCATAGTTTATTTGGATGACTTAACTGTGTTCTCAAAAAAGTGAAGTGATCATTGTGATCATTTGGAGCAAGTATTGATTAGATGCCAAGAACACGGGATTTCCCTAAATCTAAAAAAATTCTATTTTTGGGGTCACTGAAGGAAATTTGTTAGGACACGTTGTCAACAAGGAAGGAACAAAGATAGATGTCGAAAGGGTTAAGGCTATTCAAAGCCTTACCTTACCCACAAGCAAGACTGGTGTTCACTCTTTCTTCAGAAAGGTGAATTTTCTCAGATGCTTTATTCCTGACTTCGCTGAAAAAACTTGTCACATATCAAATATGATGAAAGGGTCACAAACATTCCAAGTGGAGAAAAGAAGGAAAGACATCATTCGAGGATATAAAAGCCTCGTTGCCCATGCACCTATCCTGGTATGTCCCGACTTCTCCAAGGATTTTATCATGTACAGTTATGCATCCGCACATACTGTATCTACCATCTTAATGCAGAAGAACTCTGAGGATGTTGAATCCCCAATCACATTCATGAGCTCCCCTCTCAAGCTTTATGAATTGAAGATGTCCAAGTTAGAAAAACATGCCTTCGCAATAGTCAAAGTAGTCAAGAACTTCTAGTACTACATCCTAAACTCTCATACAGTAGTGCTGGTTCCTGACACGATGGTCAAGTCTATCCTAACTCACCAGGAGTTAGGAAGCTTACGAGGGAATTAGATTGCAAAGGTCCAAGAGTATGATCAAGACATCAAAGAAACCAAGTTGGTAAGGGTTAATGTTAGCTCATGGTTGAAAATAAAGGTTCAGGAGATCTCGAAGAGAAATTTGATTGCATCAACGGAGCTTGGGGTCAACTTGAGAAAATAGATTCTCTATCTATGGTTCTATTTATCACGACTAGTGACGAGTGGTATTCAGACATCACTTTCTTTGTCACTTATGGTGAGTTTCTGGCTCATCTAACCACAAAGGAGAAGCGATTTGTAAAGCACGGGGTTGATGGGATCTTCTTGTGATGCGTTGAAAAACTGTGATAGATAAAATTGCTTGAAAGTTTTTATGACTTGGCCTACGGTGGTAATTTTTCCTCATACGTAATAGCACATAAGATCATCTAGGAAAGGTACTACCGCCAACGCTATTTTAGGATACAGCCACCTGGGTAGCAAAATGTGAGCTCTACCAACAGTTTTTGGCAAACCAAAATTGGCTTCTTTTCCCTTTAGGCCCATTGTTATTGGACGAACCATTCGGGAAATGGGAATCGACTTCATTAGAGCACTCCATCCTCAATCCGAGTCTTGGACATAGTTATGTCCTAACGGTGAAAGATTACTTCACTAAATGGGTGGAGGCCATACCTGTTAAGAATGCCACCTCTGAAGTTGTTTGCAACTTCATCAAAGAAAATATCATTGTGAGGTTTGGCATCCCACACAAGATCATTGCTGATAATGCTTCCAACTTCTCCTCACGGGAAGTTATCATTTTTGCTATGGATACGAGAATAACCTTGGCCCATGCCTCAGATTATTACCCCTAGGGAAATGGTCAGGAAAAATCTAGTAATAAGAACCTAGTGACCATCATACGGAAGTTGGTCGATGAGAATCAGCGGTCCTGGCACAAGTCATTATATGATGCTTTGTGGGCAGACCGTATTACTCCGAAGAGGTCTCTCGGTATGTCACCTTTTCAAGTGTTATATGGAATTGATGTTGAGCTCCCCATTTCCATGGAACTTCTGCTCTACACTTGGCATGAGCGATCAAAGATGAGACTTTCTAGAATTCTCTAGAAAAGAGGATCATGTATCTAACAGAACTTGAAGAAAAGAGAGTAAGAGTGGTTGAAAGGATCACCAAACATCAGAATCAAGTCAATAGTCTATTAAAAAAAAGGCCAAGCAGAGGGATTTCTAGGTGGGAGATCTCATCCTTCTATGGGACAAGTAAATAGAGCCAAAGGGCATGCACAGGAAATTTGATTCTCTTTGGAGAGGGCCTTTCAAGATCAAGCAGCTCAATGAAGAGAATAGCTTCTATCTCTCATATCTGGATGAAACTAAGCTCCCACTTCCCTATAGCGGGAAACATCTCAAGATCTTCAGGAAGTAGAGCTTGCTCTCTTCTTTGTACAATTTTCTTATGTTATGTGTTTGTTTTGGTCGTGTGTTTGTTTTCTGTTGGTTGTGTGTTTTCCTTTCTTTTTCGTCGCCCTTGTTTTTGACTCTGTAACCCAATGGATAGGCACATGTAGATCTGGGATTCTCTACCCTTAAGCTTCACTCAAAGATAGTCCCCAGAAAGAGCTAGTTGTTATCCTGTAAAATTGACAAGGGCAATTTTGCAGGTAACCATACCAAAAATTTCCATTTTGGTCCCCCATTGAGGTCTCTTAATGTTCAGAATGGCATAAAATCCCTTTCTGAAAAATCTAGTTTTTAGAACTTGGTCATTTTCAACCTTTTTGGGTTGGGTGCAGTTTTCATTCACGTTACATCAACCAAAACTATGCCCCTCTTTTCCTTTGGTGCATTCTAGGGAGTGTCAACACTCCAAATGTTGCACCTCTCAAAGGTGCACCAAGGCGCAAGTGCCATCTTGTTATCACTTTCTAAAGTGCATTATGGGCGCTAAAAATGTAGTGTCAACACTCCCAAAAGCTGCGCTAAGGCTGTAATTCCCTTCGTGTCAACATCCACTCAAGTGCGCCATAGGAAAAAGTTGGTGGTGCATTTATTGCACCTTTTGCTATATATAGGTGTGTCCGACCTGTCATTTTCACATTACAAAAACATGAAAAGTCTTTTCTCTACGCATTGTCAGCGTTCTGTCAGCCCCGCGTGTTACCATTTGTCACGTTTGTGGACCCCACATCGTCTCCTTCATCGTTATATATTCCTGGTAAGTGGCCCTTGCCCTTCTTGTGGATTTGTTGTGGTTTTTATGTTGGGTTAGGTGATTAGGATTGTTGATGATAACAATGAACCTAAGAAGATAACACAATCCCAACCCATTTTACAAAACCCACCTACAAGTTGTTTTTCACTCTCCTTCTAGATCTGCAAATCTGGAAGGCTCTGCCTCAGAATGGACCCCTGCCCCTTTTCTCCTTTGTCCCCTACTTTGCCAAGGTTAACCCCTTGCTATCAAAATTTGAGCTGAGAGAGTAAAAAACCACAAAATGAAGAGAATCACCTGCTTATCTTCCACAACACAATTTTCATACGTGTTGTGCTAAACACAGTCACACCCCTTTGGCACACCATTTAGTCATGCTGCATCAAAAAAAATCACACCAAGGTGCACTATGAACTCATGCAATGAAGCCCTTTCCCATGCCTTGTAAAAACTACAAAAATTCCTAAGGCGCAAGCGCGAGCGCACCTACGATAGCAACAACACTTCATGCTATGTAAACCCTTCCGCACTACACAAGCTTAACCCCTTGGCACACCTCACCTTGATGTTACATATTTTTCATCTGTGCCTTGGCACACCATAATACTCTGTAACACCAATCATATCTGTGCCCCACTAAAGGACTTCCAACGGCGCAAGCGCATATCCCTTGACACCAACATCTGAATGTTGTGTGTGGTCAATCCACGCCCTGCGCCCCTTTGGCACTTTGCTTTCTCCCATGCAACACTTTCCCAAAGTGTGCCTTACTTTTCTAAGTCCCTGCAACCTACAGTAAAGCTGCACCTTACACCCAGAGGCTCATAAATTACTAACTTTTCATTTTGTAAGCTTTTATGGACGACTTAACAACTAACATGGCCCTTTTGTGATGGACTTCCCTTATTCTTCTTATAGATCAATAGCTAAACTCAGATCCACACATGTCTTCATTGAGTAAGAAGCCAACCAATTCCAAGGGTAAAGCCAAGCTAACAGAGCAATAAATGAAATATAAATACCAAAGGGTCAGGATGCTGACTCGTCTTGCAGAGTGTGATCTTGATATCATAGATTTAGAACTCGGGCACATTGACATGGATGACTTTTGGGCTAGAACCAAGAAGGTCACAGACATCCCGTGGATGGATAAATTAGTTAGCAGTGGTCTATACTTTGCTGCGGGGATCCTAGTGAGCACAATTAATAATGAATTCATCATGTTGATTGAATGTTGCTACAACAAGGACACAAGATGTGTCGAAAATGAGCAGGGAAAAGTAATAATCAATCTCACATCCCAACACTTTGAAACTATCTTGGGAACCCCCACCATAGACATTTTGTGGTAGTAAGTAAAGAAGAATGCATCGAGACTTGAGCCGATAATGAGGATAAGTGCATGCAGATGATGAATGAGGTGTACCTCAAGAATGAAAAGGTGACAAGCAGGTGGCCACAAGTCATTCATCGTAGTGATTTTTTAGAAGAGCTGAGTGACATGATCACCTTCCTAAGAAGAGTACATGGACTCCCCGATGCCCATTACTTTCACAAGTGGATGCTCAGGTATTTGGAAACAATGAATAAAAATGTTCCCGATCAGCATTTTGGCTGGGGCGAGATTATCAGTGATACAATCTCGGCACAACTTCAACAAATTTCAACAACTGGGAGGTTCTATATGAACTCCTATGTAGTATATACAAGTACTGCCGAGAGAGGGAATACCTGGATTGAATCGGTATGGGCTATGGCCCAGTCGGAGATATACGAGTACTATCAGAGTTAAGACTGGAGAACAACATAGCCCAATTTAGTAAAATCAATGATGTCTTCTTCTATGGCGTCATTTGCCTCTTAAGGCCCAACATGACTTATGGTTGGTTGATCAAAAGTGTAATCACCACCACAGAGAAGTGGGGAGCATTATTCATGCAACTCTCCACTTTCACCTATCTCAGAGCTACTAACTTCTTGGGAGAGCCCACCAGATTGCCAAGATATGGAGGACCCAAACTGATCCTATTAGAGTTGTCTAGACATCTCATCACATACCATGAGAAGTGTTTGAAAAGGAAGAATGGTGGAACTCCATTCCCCCTCACAAGCAAGGCGAGTACACCGCACTTCATAGAGGAAAGCTTGCGAGATGTATGTAGAGCTTGAATTTCTCAATCTGAAGCATAATTTCCTGGCAAGGCTAACCTTTGATCCTCGTGGTTACCTTCCAAGAGCAAGGATCGATCCAATTCACATCCCTTAGATCAAGGATATCTACATCGACCTAAATCACGAAGTTGAGATTAGACGAAGGATCACTCCGATTGGCCCTGACAGAGATCATTCAATATGGTGTGGCTATCATCCCAAAGGATTTCCAAGCAATTGATCAAGAAGTTGATCAAGTTTATCTAGACACGGATGGGGATAATTGGCTATTTGCTGAAATTGATAGGAACAAGGCCCCTCAGACTATAGAGGAAAGGGTCAAGGGCACTCTACAACACACCGAGCATTGGTGCAAGAAAAATGGTATCATCTACCTTGGGGTAGACTTTACCACATCTCCCTTGGGTAATGCACCATCCAGGCTAGAACATTTTCCTAAGGGAAAAGGAAAGGATAAAGTAGGAGAGGAAAGCACTGCTCAGAAAAAAGTTCTTGAGAGCCCTCCTTCCACCGCCGAGGAGCAAGTAGTGAACCTGGTATCCCCAGGAAAAGAAGAAGCGGCCAGTGCTCCAACGGACACATCCACTTAGGATGTTGTCATTGCTACAACTGGTGAGGTCCCAACCGTTCCCTCTCCCTCCTCCTTCCCCTCCTCATGTCTCTCAAACAACCACTCCTTTGGTTGTGTCTTCCTCTCCACCTTCCTCCTTCCCCTCTTCCTCTTCATCCATCTTCTCTTCCCTCATGGATCTGTCCCCCAACATTTCTTCCCTCATCTCATAGATCCCTTCCACCCCCATGGCCTCCTCTCTTGTAGTGACTCCGATTCCTATGAGCGTTGGTGTGTCAACCCCTTTCTCCATGTTGCCACCAATTTTTTTGACACACTTCCCCATGTCCACTATAGTTGTTCTTCCTTCCACCCTTATTTCTTCTTCGTCCTCTAGTCCCACTCCCATAAGTCCAAGCTAGATCTCAGACCACCTAAGCCAACATAAGAGGAAAGTCCCCATTGCACCCATGGACTTCTCCATCATCCCAACTAAAGGACCAAAGAAGCAAAAAGTGATAACTCACTTTTCAAAAAGTGTTTCAGGTGAAAGGGTTATGGAGATAGCCTACCTAGATCCCATAAAGAAGAAAGAAGATCTATCTCCTACAGATTTTACAGTGACCCAAGTCACAATGGGAACATCATCAGAGAGCTTGCAAGGAGAGGCCTTGTCAGCTGTGGATGCCCTTTGCAAGAAACTACAAGAAGAAAAGGAGAAGAAGAGAATGTTAAAGGAACAAAATGAACATCTTCTCCAAGCTCTGCAAAGAATGGGCAATGCACCTCCTATAGCTACCGCCGAAACTCTTGAAGTCCTTAGTCAGGAGAAGATAAATGAATACGCCAAGATTGGTGAACAAGGTGCAACGGTGTCCTCCTGGAGAGAGTAGATCCTCAAAGACAGTGAGGAAGTAATCACGAAGTTCACAGGCCTCTACCAAAGTATAGATAAGGCAAACAATGAACTCTAGGAAATAGCAGGACCTGTCTCCAAAGAGTTGGACCATGCCAAGTTACAACACGAGACATTCCAGAAAATGATCAAGACTGCCCGACCGATGATTTGTTAAAATTTAGCATCATTGATCACCCGCGAGCACACAACAAAGCGCTTGTTGCTTTAGACTATCGGGTTGACCAAATGGAGTTTGTCTTAGAAAAGATAGACAAAATCAAGGAGGAAGCCCTAGACGTGAAACATCAAATGGAGTAGATCGTCTTAAGGATGTCTCCAGGGTTTCTTAATGCATCGTTCACCTTAAGAGAAGAAAATGATACTATTCATATTTTCAAGGGAATTACATCACAAGGTGGCGCCAGAGGTCACTTTTGACCGAGAATCTATTAACAACCTTTTGGCTTGCCGTGATTTCATCGGGTATTTAATAGAGGTAGGAAATGAATACTTCAAGCTCCCTGATAGGCTTAGAGATGAATGAGAAACTTGCGAAGTCATCGGAGATCACACAAAGGGTCCCGATCATGATCAACTTCAGAAGATGATCAGCAAGTTCATGGAGTATCGAGCTCAATTTCACATCGCCTCTCCTGAGTAAAAGTAAGACACTCCTTTCAAGCCAAGGGATGACGATGAATAGGCTCCTTCCTCCTAGGATAAATCCCATTTTTGTAAAAGTATTTAAAATTATGTTGGCAACACAAGATGACATCATCCATGTTGCACCATGGGATGTTGTCATCCACAAAATTGCCCCAAGTCAACATTTGAATTTTAGATATTTTGTAAATATTTTGTAAATAGTGGTTGGCTCCTTTTTGTCTTCTTTCTCCTTCTCCTTCTATAAATACTTGAATACTTGTAGTATTCAAGGTGTGAGAAAATTTGTATGAAAAATAGAAGTGAGGAGAGAAATACTTTGAGCTTTCTTGTAACAGAACAAAATATTAATACAAAAAATTGAGACTTTGTGCTGAATTCCTATGTTATGTGTTAGATCTTTCTTAAGTTAGATCTGCATACTTATTCTATTGGATTCACCTATAATTTTGTCATTTGTTTATCAGTATTGCTTTATTTGTTTATGTGAGTAAGTTTGGCTCTATTTACTACCAACCCAAAACATAAACCCTCTAACCTTTCTACTTTGGAATTCATTTCTTTTCTCCCTTCAGATCCATCTTTCTTCCATTCCTTCCTTCATTCCTTTCTGTTCTTCGTCAAAACTAACTCTACTGGGATGAGATCCCAAAACCCCCTGAAGGTAGAATACTATAAGACTTGCACAGATTCCTAGCTGGTAGAATAGCAATAAACCAGTTTCACTTTGTTGTCTCAAAGAGGGGTTATGCCCTACACATTGTTTGCCTGTCTATCCATAGATCTTCCCACCCAATAGATTTTCGGACCAACAACCCGATGATTCGAGACATCTTTGTTACCATAGAACATATATCGAGACCTTCTTATAAATCTTGTCATATTAACCTCAACCACACTACCTCACTTGAACACACCCGATCTTTGGTATAAGTAGCAGAGACTACCTTTCCCTTTCTATGTTGCCTCTTGATCTCACACGTAATAGACAATATGCCTTTCTTAAAAAGGCCTCTTGTTATGTCATCATGGGTGGCCTTCTCTATAAATGGGGCTTTTCCAGTATTCTCTTATGATGCCTCACTAGCTCTGAAATCCCTTACACTATTAAAGAAGTTCATGATGGCATATGCGGAGGCAACTTTAGTGGTCTTGCCATTATTAAGCGTATTCTTCACCTCGACTATTACTTGGCCTACCCTTAACCATGATTGTTGTGACTATGTAAAATGCTACGTGAAATGTCAACAACATTCCAACCTTCATCATACACCTAGTCACGCCTTAAATGTCACTCGTGAACTTTTGCCCTTCTCTCAATGGGGTTTCGATCTTGTCAAAGAATTCAATCATCATTCTTCCCAATGCCATCAATGGATTATAGCTGCTACCGAATATTACACCAAATGGGTGGAAGCCATACCACTTATCTCCACGAAAGTGAGAAAATATGTGAGTTCATTAACCATCACATCATTTGTGACTTGAGTGTCCCTCATCGCCTCATCACCAACAATGGAAAAAAATTCAAAAACAAAACACTACAAAAACTTTTGCAATACCTTCGACATCCATCTAAGCTTCTCCTCACCATATTACCCACAAACCAATGGCCAAGCCGAATCCACTAGCAAAACCCTCAATAAAATTCTTGTGAAAGTGGTTGACGATACTGGGAAGGATTGGCATACGCACATTCCTTTTGCTCTATGGGCATACCATACTAGTATTTGCACTACCACTGTGGCTACACCCTTTTCACTGGTCTATATTACAGAGGCTATTTTGCCTCTCGAAGTCCAAATCCCCTCACTCTGCATTTCTCTCCATGACATGCTTACTGATGATGACTTTCGTTAGGACCACTTAGCACAACTAGAGTTATTAGATGAAAATCATCTTAATGCTCTAGATCACCTCCAAGTCTATCAAAAATGCATCAAGTGTGCCTATGACAAATGTGTTCATGAACAAAAGTTTCAAGCGGGCGACCTTGTTTTGAAATAAAATCAACACATAACTAAAGCAAAGAAAAGTAAACAAGGAAATTTTTCTCCTAATTGGCTTGGACCCTATATCATAACTCATACCTATGGATCAGGTGCCTATCATTTGTCCTCATTTGAGTGTAAACTTGAACCTAAGCCCTTGAATGCATTACATAAAGTCGACCATTCTATTATTGACTCATTTTCCTACCTCACCTTGTCTCTTTATAGGCTCACCCCTTGAGTGTTATCCACTTCATACACCTCCCTAACGATTAAACAAGAATCATGTGAGTACCTGTCACTTGTTATCTACTCTTGAATACGTGCACCATGGCACTACACATAACATGATTCTCATGGATACTTTTCATCTATCTTTAGATGAGATCCCATGGTCGTTCCACCTTACCTTTTGAACAAGAGTCATATCCTTCACCTTGGTCTTGTCCATGATTTCAAAGACCTCCAATGGGACCAAACTCCTTGAGTCAAACTTCTAATAAAAGATGACTCCCTCAAAAGGACATCTTCCTCTTGACCAAATTGCTACTATAAATAGACTACTCCCTCGAAGGACAGCTATAAAAGCTCAAAAAAAAAGAGAGAAAATGAAGCTTCCCACATCAATCAACTTCATGAAGACCTCAAGGAGTACCATATTATTTGTCCCATATATAAATCCCACATCGATTAGTCTATCACAAGAAACATAACTTTTTAGTCATGGACTTGCCCATTGTGCCCTAGGATCTCTTGCCCAAAAGCCCTGCCACTCAAACATATCAACTTTATTACCTTTTCACACTTACCATCTCTACCCTCATTTCCTCAGTTGCCTCAAGGGACATCTTGGAATTTATACATTTTATGATCATGTGACTACATTCATCGTAGAACCATTAGTCATGTAGTGTTTTTGGGTCTTGTGTTTATCACCTTCTCCAAGGTATGATCAACTCGATAGGTTCCTATCCAATCAGGTGGCTCTAAGGCCCCCTCTTATCTTTTAAAATATCTTTGTTTACATTTTGATTACTTTATATAGGACTTTGTCCTCGTCACCTACCTTTGGGGTAGCACTCCCCTTTCACCATAATCGCCTTGATTGCATCATTTTACCTATAATCTACTCACACTTATTAAACCTAAAACCCACTACACGCCTAAAAACCTACTAACTAATTTTCATCTTTCTTCCCTAGCTTATGGGAGAACCACATCAGTCTGAGGTCCCTTTTCACCGGGACTATGTAGGTAACACTTTTATGGCATTGGGCCCTGGAAGGTTAGCTCGACCACTTTTTACCCTAACCATTTTCCCCACCTTTACCCGAATTCCGGTTCTTATTAAAAAAAAAAACCTTGACATTTGAACCATATCCCACATACCTTTTGCCACTTATATTATTTCACATTTTCATAACATAACTAACATTTTCCACATTTTACACCATCTCATACATTTACATTGCCCTTTGTTATCAAAATACTGAAATAAACATCCATGCCTATCACCTGACTCAATCCATGCCTATGACCGACTCTACCATAACACAAGTAAAGTAAAACTCATACACATCATAAACTACATCACCGAATATCATCTATCTCCTCATATATAAATGTGTGTATCAATACAATGTACACCCATATCACATAAATGTGCATCTCAATAAACATGCCTATCTTCTCATGGCTATCATCTCAAAATTTCAGCATGCGAGGCTAATATACTACAAAAATCATCATCGGCTCACAAGTGGTATCCAATACACAAATGTCTTCACTTGTAGGTGGTATCATGAACAAACTATCAATACAAAAATGTATTTGGCTCGCAGCCAAGTATACATCCAAAATCTAAAAAAACAAAAATGGGTGGCATCTTTTGTCTCTCATCTACCACTAGACAACCCAACATCCGAAGCTAACCTCTTTGCTCGATAGATGACCTTTGCTCTCTCCTTCGGGATCTTTGGCCACCTACACTCTCGGCACTATATGTATGCGACTGTGTCTTCTCACTGGAGAATATCTGTAGTGGTCTCATCACACCATTTACTAGTATCTGCAGCTCAGGCTCCTCCTCCTGTACCTATACCTGAGGCTCTTGCCTCTCCACCTGTATCTACGACTCTATCCTTTTGACCTATACCTATGGCCCCCGCCCCTAGCTGTCCCTGCCTGACCCTACCTCTATATGGCCCACCACTGGTTATATGCTACTATCACCCGTGCATCATCTGTGTTATGGTCCACGAGCTCCTCCTTGTCCCCTGTCAACTCTGCTGGATGGGGTGGAGACAAGGGTCTCTCCACTTCATCTCTCTTATATCATGGTAAGGGCGGGGGCACATCCAGCACTAAAAAAAATTGTCGCCTTACTCGGTTGACAGGTATCATCTCGTGCTCCCTAGCACGACGTCCCTCTATCCACCTCTGTAGTTGTAGTCCCTCCATCTCTGTATACATCCCTTTATAAGAGGGATAGGTCACATAGGGTCTCTAGACTATATCCACACTGGATAGGCTCTCCAGTCTCTATCTATAATATGCTATGTCGTATGTAGCCCGGGCTCTCTGTATAGTACCCTCCAGTGCCCATTGCCTACAACCAACTTGGATGAATCCCAACTCAAATGCATCTACCCAGGGCAGGCTTGTTAGTTGCACACACACAATGTGCTCATAAGCCTAACAATGTAGAAGTAAAGCGCAACATAGACTATATCTCCGTAATTTCCGTAGGCCCACAACTCTCTGTATAACTACACCAACAAAGCTAGTGCCCAAGAAAAACTGGTATGCTTAATCATCATGTCCCAAAGGACATCCATTAGCATCCATGGGAATCTCCCACCCTCTAAAACTGTAATGTGTAACATCCGATCACCTCCATCATCAACACTATCAACTGCATCTCCTTAGGATGGAAAACATATACCTCTCTATAACTCAGGCTGGCACTATGGTAACACAACTCACCTGCTCTCTCTCAAAATACCTCCTCTATACACCCCACCACAACCTCAAATGTCACTAAATACACCTAGTCTCTAGTAATCAGTAGTCTTAATATCCTATATATATCCTCCCGGGGTGATGGTCATCTCCTGCCGGCCAAGTGGAAGGTGTTAGTTGCCGAATCCCATCTCTCAATGAATGTGACCATCGGGATCTGCTCTCTCACAAGCCACCCATAACGATGGATCCCAATTAGTATGACATCATCAATGTGGCTCCACTCCTCAAAATTCACTGTCCATGCTGCTCTAACAATATAAGCGGCTCCCGATCCCTCATCGTAGCTCATCCTGGGCATGCATCCAACCAAAACTATATATTAGTATGTCCTGTTCTATTACCTTGTGTTCACCCCCCAACCACCTATTCTTCCTGACCCCATCTACCCTAATCCTTAACCAAATCAACCACAACCCGTCCTCTCTCTCTTACACCACACCTTTCCATCTCTTACCCTACCCATTGACCATCTGTTTCCACTACCTAACCCATTTTTTCCTATTTCTGGCCCCATTTCCTTATTTTCACACCGACTCCGATTACCCATAAGCTGTCATCGGTGGATTTTAACTATTATCAGTCACCTGTGTCTTGACTGATCCCACTTCTACATGACCGACGTCGGCCTACAGGGACCGCCGCCGGTCACTGTGATAGCAAACAACGCCAAAACCCCCGACTATATTTTTTCATTTTGACCAAATCCACCCCACTACCCAACCAAACTTATTTACACCTTCCCTACTTCCCTTCCCACTCCTATTGACCTACATTCCAACCTCCCCCACCCCAATTATATCCAATTTATCTCCCAATCCTAAATTCAAATCTTCCCCCCATGTTTTTCTTACAACCCATATTTTACCCTACTTAATTAATCAAATCATTAAGCAATGGTGTACAACTTACCTCATCCTTCTGCATTGATGCCATGGCGGTATATTCGGCCGCTATACGGGTGGACCACCGACCCCTCTCGGCCTCTATCATCCTCCAATGCACAAACAATCCTCAGCCACATGAATCGTGCCACCTGATCTTACGGCCCCACCTCCCAATCACCCACTCTCTCCTATGTGGCTCACCAACCAAGCTCCTCTGCTGCACTCTCTTGTCCTTTTCCTCTTCTCTCTCGATTTTCCTTTTCTACTTTTCCACATGCACAAATGAATTTTCAAATGCGGGTTTTCCACTTTTTATACCCTACCCGACCTAACCGATTTACCCTACCTGCTCGTTGTCAATCTTCCGCCTTGGACTACGGCTGTCGGTTCCCTACACTGCATCATCGGTTCATTCCTCTTGATGTCGGTTATCCTGCATACTCTTTACCCCCATTTACCTTATTTTCCTTACATCCCTTCTCTTTTTCCCCCATACACCTACCACGGACCACTTTACCTTCACCTCTCGGCCCTCCACCATCTTCAACCTCCTTGCATCCATTGTTGATGCTTTATTAATTTTCCCCTACCTCGTCCTTCTTGTCTTTGTGATCTCAATATTTGGACTAGGACAATCACTAGTGACCTTTGACTTCATGTGTTCGTAATACCTTGCGGCACTATTACCTATGTTGTTGACCTAATGATCTTACTGTTAGGTTGTGGAGCCTATTTTCATGTGTGAAAGTGTTGAAGACTCGTACACTAAGAGTCATTGTATACTTTTCATGTATCCTCACCGAGGTTCCTCATATTTTATCGCTTATTTCCTAACAATTGGTATCGAGCTGGTTTGGTTTGCTAAAGTGTTGAATCGCAGGAAAGTTTTATCTAGGGTTAATAAATTTAATAGGTAGAATTTTAGTCTTTGGAAGATGCAGATGGAAGATTACCTTCATTAGAAGGATCTTTATACTCTGCTATTTGAGAAGGTGAACAAACCCTTGAGCATGACGAGATGTGGAATGGACTTTGCTTGATAGGAAGGAACTTGGGACAATCCGGTGTGTCTTGCATCTTTGGTATTATTTAATGTTTCAAAGGAAAAGACTACAAAATACGATGGATGCATTAGGAAGTTGTATGAAAAACCCTCTCGCCTCTAATAAGATATTTTTAATGAAAACTTTGTTTAATATGAAGATGTCGAGAATGGTTCGATATTAGATCATCTAAATGATTTTAATACTGTTGTAAATATGCGAGCTTCGGTTATAATAGAATTTGATGAAGAAGTTAGGGCTTTATTAGTTTTGTGCTCTTTACCTGAGAGTTGGAATAGCTTGGTAATGGTGGTAAGCAACTCGATTCCAGCTAACTCAAAGTTGAAGTTTGAGGATGTTGTAGGAGTGATTCTCAGGGAGGAAATGTGAAGAAAAATCTCTGGTGAATCTTCTACTTTAGGGAATGCTTTAACAATGGAAACTAGAGGGAGACAGAAGAATAGAGGAAGCTATGGAAAATCAAAGGATCAGGCAAGGTCAAAATCCAAAAGTAAGATAGTATGATGGCCTTTGTGGAAAGTCCGGGCATGCAAAGAAGGATTGTTAGGAGCTTCGAGACAAGAAGAAACAATAGGAATAAAAAAAGGAGGCAAATGTGGCCTTGGGTAATGTATATCGGGATGCTTTGATTCTTTCTTTGCATAATATTATTGAATCTTGGGTTTTAGATTCAAGGGTTTCTTTCCATGCTTCTCAACATAAGCATTATTTTGTTGATTATGTTCAAGGAGATTTTGGGCATGTTTTTTTATGATGATGAGCCTTGCTGCATAGTTGGAAAAAGTTCTATTTTGGTTAAGATGCGAGAATGGGAATACTTGGCTATTAAAGGATGTCAAACATGTGCCTACATTAAGATGAAATTTGATATCGGCAGGGTAGTTGGGAAGTGATGGTTGTACTGTGATATTTACAACAAACTCTTGGAAGGTTACCAAGGGTGCTCTTGTGGTGGTAAGAGGTAAGAAGGTTGGAACCTTGTATTTAACCACTTATAACACTAATATTTGTAATCTTGTGGCTTTGAAGTAGATACAACATTGTGGCACTATAGGCTCGGTCATATGAGCCATAAGGGCATGGAGATCATAAAGAAGGATTTTCCCAGATATACAAAAATAGGTTTGGAGTTCTGTGAGGACTGCATATATGGGAAACAAAAGCGAGTAAGGTTTCTCAAGGTTGGACCTACAAAGAAAGAGAGTAAGTTAGAGTTGGTGCATTCGATGTGTGGGGCCGGCTCGGGTATCATCTCTTGGGGATTCAAGTTATTATGTTACTTTTATTGATGATGCAACAAGGAAAGTTTAGGTTTATTGTATTAGAAACAAATTTGATGTATTTGACACTTTTGTTAAATGGAAAGCCTTAGTAGAAAATGAAAGCAGGTATTAAGCTAAAATGTCTCAAGTCGAGATAATGGACGGGAGTATCACAAGTAATGAATTTGATGGTTACTATTCTAAGAATGGAATCCATAGGAAAAAGACATTTCCAAGAACTCCACAACATAATGGGGTATCAAAAAGGATGAATAGAACAATAATGGAACATGTTAGGAGCATGAGGTTATATGTAGGACTGCCTCTTTCTTTTTTAGCGAAGTGGTGAGCACGGTTTGTGTACTTAATAAACAGAGGACCCTCAAGTTCTTGGATGGAGGCATACCTAAGGAGGCTTGGTATGGTAAGAAATTTGATTATTCATTTCTTAGATTCTTTGGATGTGAGGTGTTTGTTCATATAGACAAGGATGATAGGACTAAGCTAGAGGCTAAATCAGAAAAATGTACTTTCATTGGTTATGGTGGTGATGAATTTGGATATAAATTTTGGAGTATTAATGACAAGAAAATCATTTGATCTAGGGATGTGGTATTTAATGAGAAAGTCATGTATAAGCAGTAGTTACAGGAAAATAGGAAGAATCCAAGAAAGAATATGCAGTGGTAGAGGATCTTCCGGATGGGAAAGTGACACATGAATCAGTTCAGGAACCCCAAACTCCTATATTGAGGAGGTCTTCTAGGGTAAGAAGAGAACCTGAACATTTTTCTCCTTCTCTTTATTATTTATTACTCACTGATAGTGGAGATCTAGAGAGATTTGATGAAGCAATGTAGGTAGATGCCAGGAAGAAGTGGGAGCAAGCCATGGATGAGGAGCATCAGGCTCTCATGGAGAACCAGAAATGGGATTTGGTGAAGCTAACCGAAGGCAAAAGAGCATTACAGAATAAGTGGGTGTTCAAAGTCAAAGAGGAAGAAGGAGGAAAGAAAAGATACAAGGCTTGGTTGGTGGTCAAGGGATTTGCATAGAAAAAAGGTATAGATTTTGATGAGATTTCTTCTCTTGTAGTAAAAATGACTTCTATTAGAACCGTTCTAGGAATAGTTGCAGCGAGAAGATTTGCACTTAGAACACGACTTGATGTAAATCTTGTATTTCTCCATGGTGATTTAGAGGAGGAACTATATATGTAGCAACCGAGAGGGCTATGAGGTCAAAGGTAAAAAGGAGATAGTGTGTAAAATGAAGAAGAGTTTGTATGGCTTGAAACAAGCTCCAGTCAATGGTATAAGAAATTTGATAGCTTCATGATAGAGCAAGGTTATATTAGATGTCATTCTAACCATTGCATATATATACAAAGAAATTTGTGGATGGCAGTTATATTATCTTGTGTCTATATGTGGATAACATGTTGGTTGTAGGTAAAAATATGCAAGAAATAGAAGTACTCAAGAAGCGGCTAAGTGAATCCTTTGCTATGAAGGATTTGGGTGCAGCCAAACAAATCCTTGGTATGAGGATATCTCGGGATAGGAAGGAGAAAAATCTGAATTTATCTCGGGGAAAAGTACATTAAGAATGTCTTGGAGAGGTTTAATATACAGGATGCAAAACCGGTTGGGACTCCTTTGGTGAGCCACTTCAAGTTATCAAAGGAAAAATGTCCTAAGACAGAGGGGAGAGAAACCAAAGTGTCCAAGGTACCTTACTCATCAACAGTTGGTAGTTTTATGTATGCCATGGTGTGCACTAGGCCTAATATTTCCCATTCGGTGGGAGTAGTGAGTAGATTTATGAGTGATCCGGTAGAGATCAGCGATAGGCGATAAAGTGGATTTTTGACCCATAGGTTTTGGGCTGGTTTTGGCCCATGGTTTTGATGCCCGTGGTATTGTAAAACTTCTTAAGTATTTTCCTACTTATATGGTTTTATGCATATGGTAGGGAATAAAAAAATATTGTAGATGTGCTTTGAATTTGGTGTGAATTCTGTAGAGTTTGTTGAGTATAGCTCAAACGATCCGGGTATTGTATTGAGAGAGCGATGGCTTGTAATAAAATCGAGCAAGTGATTCTTGGTGGACGTAGCCCAAATTGGGTGAACCATGTTAAATACTATCTCTTTGTGTTGTGTTATTTTATTACGTAATTTTATTTGAGATTTGTAATAATTTCTACATATTAGTTTCTCTTGTTGTGATTCGTGAGGGGTTATTCCGCATATTTTATCACTTAATTCCTAACACTTACCAAGTCTATTGCCATGATTTGTTTATCCTAACCCTAAATTTGGTATACCAAAACATACCTAAATTTTCCCTGCACCTAACCTACGTTGTGTTTCTGACCTTATCTTATACCTTGGATACTAGATTCACTTCACCTTTGTTTAGATAAACCTATCGATCTTAGATAATGTAGAGTTTTCCTACTCTTCAACCTCGTAACATGCTGCAGTTTATACATGTATGTGTGTTTGAATCTGCTATATTTGACCCTCGACCCATTACCTAGATCACCCATGTAAACCTTTCACCGTCTTTTCCTACACCCGTTTACCTTTTCCTCACATTTACCTTTTATCAAACCACTCACTTTGCTTGATCGGGTGCCGTCGGTTCCTGGTTTGAGGGGGATCACCTTCACCCTCACATGGGGCAACCACATCTTATTTTTGTTAGCATCACTTACCAATATAATCTATGCAACAAAAAGGGGTAAAATGTAGACACTAAAATTAGGTCACACTCCCCTTCCGTACCTCGACCAATAGGTACCCTTCATCACTTTCACCTAGCCATGGCCCCCTTCACCACACTAGTGTTAATTTAATTATTTTAATTAAATTAATGCTTTACCCTCACTATATTTATTATTTAAATAATATTTACACATATAGTTCACTTAGACACCTCATCAAGCTGACTCACCTTAAGACCTATTCTTAGCAAGTTACCATAACTAACTAAGACTTACCCAAACCCTAAAATCAATGCCTACACTCCCTCTAACCACATTCCCACATGTTCACGAAGCTCCCAGTCTAATATGGGATAATGACATGAGATCCGAGGAAATCGGTGGATCTCCCTAAGTTTGGAAAACATAGAAAATCCCACCTTGACCGACGTCGATTGCCATCGCTAACCGCCACCGGTTAATCCGGACCGCCGTCGATTACCCCCTTTAACTCCTAAACTACCTTATTCTCAAGGTTGGAAAACATTGGGAGCAAGAAAGTTGACGAGAAAGAACGAGATCTCAAAAAGATAACACATCTTTAGAGAGCCAATTCCAGCAAGAACTCACATCCAAAGAAGGAGATTGAACATCTTCTCCTACACAACCATCCCAACCACATTTGGATCTACCCAAGAAAAAGAGGAGTGTGCATGCAGCCCATGTAGAAGATTTTCTCCAGTTGGTGATCACTTGCAGCCTCCAAAACTCATCATCAGCACCTCCATCCTTCACACACAGACTTCCAGAAACGACATCCAAGTAAGTATAATATCATACTTCCCTGGTTAATTCATTTCATCATTGTTTTACCACCTATTGTCCATCTGGCTCCTTATTGACCATATCCAACATGTTGTACCTTCATAGACCCATCAAAACCTCATAAAAACCCACCCTTGTCACCTAATACCTCCTCCTAACCAACAAAATCCTTTTGTGTAATCATAAAGGAGACCAAAAGCCCCATTTTGTGACACTCCCAAATCTCACGTAACCGATGCTTTGGTTGTACCTAACCACCGTCAGTCATCCCTAAGTGATGCGGTTACTATGTTTATCGACACAACCTTAAGCAGAGACCTATCCACCCCATTTTACCTTACCCTCCCTCACCCGTGACTTACCTAACACCTTCATTAGACCTGTAAAACTCATAACCAACCCTTTGACCTATGGATTCTATTTAGCCTAGCCTATTAGATTAGATCTATTTATTATTGTGTTTTAAGTGAGATGCCTAAATCATTTTAAAATAACAATAGGATTTTACTTTGTTTTCAGCATTAATTTGATTAAAACAGTGGATGGGTGATAACCTTTCGAAGTGTCATACTTCCTAAATCTAGCTCATGCTAGGCAGTTCACTGCCCATATTGTTTAATGCTTTCTAGTGGTATTTCTTTCATTACAGGTAGTTCCTCCTAGCCAAAAGGAAGCTCTCATGGTCAGTTGTGGATTCATAAGTCATACGCATGTAATAACCCATCAACCGACATTTGAAGAGGTATTCCTCCTATGACCGTTACCCTATCTGTTTTGTTAACCATTCAAAGGAACAATCTAAGAAAAAGGTGAAACAATGTCAACCTCGAAATAAGGTTGTTTTTGGGATTAAATGGTAACCGATGGTGGTTCTGGCTTAACCAGTGGCAGTTAATGGTAACCGACATTGGTTAGGGTGGGATTTCCTAGGTTTACTAAACTTACCGAGATCCACTTGATTTTTTGGGATCTCATTTCATTTCTCTGCAGATTAGCATGAAAGTTTCCTTTTAATGGGTAGGAATATGGTTAGAGGGAATGTAGGCATTGATTTTTAGGGTTTGGGTAGGTCTTAGTTAGTTATGAAAACTTACTAAGAATAGGTCTTAGGATGAGGTGGCTAGATGAGGTGTCTAGGTGAGGTGGATATGTGGGCATTATCTCAATTAGGATATTTAAATAATAAATATGGTGAGGATAATGAATTAATTTAATTTAAATAATTAAATTAATATTATAGTGGGGTGAAGGGGGCCATGGCTAGGTGGATGTGTTCAAGGTATTTATTTATCGAGGGACCAAGGGGAGTGTGACCCAATTTTGGTGTCTACATTTTGCCCCTTTTTGTTGCATAGCTTGTATTGGTAAGTGACACTGACAAAATAAGATGTGGTTACCCCATGTGAGGGTGAAGATGATCCCCCTCTACCAACAACTAATGAGGAAAAAGGTAAAAGCAAAGTGAGTGGTTTTATAAAAGGTGAATGTGATCAAGAGGAAGGTGGGTAACGGGGGAAAAAGGAAAAAGTCTACTTAGGTAATCTAGGTAATGGGTCAGGGTCAAAGGTAGTAATGATTAATTGCACACACACGTATAAACTACAACATGGTACCAGGTTGAAGAGTAGACAAAATCTACATTATCCAAGGTTGATAGGTTTATCTAAACAAAGTTAAGGTGATTCGGTATCCAAGGTATAAGATATGGTCAGGAAACATGATGCAAGTTAGGTGCAGGAATGTTTAGGTATGTCTTCATACACCAAGGGTTGGGTCAGGATAAACGGTCACGGAAAGAGGCAAGGTAAGGTCATTAAGTCAATCAAAATAGTTAACAATGCCGCAAGGTTGAACACATGATGTCAAAGGTCACTAATGATGCTCCAGGTCCAAGTATCTAGGTCACGACACGGGTAGGGCTGAGGTATGGGTAAAATAATGAGTCCCCAAATGAGGACAAGGTTAGGTAGTAGATGATGAGGTCAAGAGGGTGAGGTGAATGGTTAGGGTAAGTGTTGGGTGAGGAAAAAAAGAGTGACGAGTAGATTAATAGGGTGAAATTTAGGCAATGTGGAAGAGAGAGTGGTGATCTTGGTAAAGGTAAACAGGCATCGATTAGGTCGGGATGTTATAAAAATTAAAAAATCCATGTTTTTTGGAATCATTTATCCTATGCAAAATAGACGAAAATGACACGAGAGAGAGGGAAAATTAGAAAGTGTCGGGACGGGCAACGCTGAGTTGGTGAGCCGAATGGCGGGTGATTGGTAGTTGAGAGGTGGGTCCACAAGATCATATTGGTTGAGTTTATTAGTTGGAGGTGAGGTGACAGATTGGTGATGGTAGAGGCTAGAGAGGGATCAGGTAGGCCACCAATGCAGCGAATCGGATGTGCCACCACGATGACGGCAAGCATGATGAGGTAAGCGTCAAACCCTTTCCGTGTTGTGTAAGATAGATTGGGTGATAGGTTGGGTGTGGAAAAATTGGGTTTTTGTTTTTGGGGGGGGGAATGATATTTGAAATGTAGGAGGGTGAATTGGGTAGACTATGAGCTAGGAGAGAGGTAAGTAAGTGAATAGGGGATGGGATGAGGTTGAGGTGAAATGTAGGTGAGAATGAGTGGGTAGAAGAGGTAGGAGAGGGAGGGTTTTACGAGGGTAGAGTTTGGGGGTCACGGCTTTTCGCCAGAGAGTGACCGACATCGGTTGGGGTTAGCCAACGTCGGTAGGGTCAAACTTGTATCGGTCATGAGAGAGGTGACCAAGGCCGGTGTAGGGGTGACCATGGTCGGTTAGAGATAACCAGTACTAGTCGGGTTTCATAGAACAAGGGGCCGAAAGGGTCCTAGGTTGAGTGGGTGAGATAGGGAAGGGTAGAATAGAATAGAAATGTGATAGGAAGGTAGGTTAGGAAGAAAGAAAGAGGTGAGACAGTGGGTATAAGTAAGGTGACGAGGTTGATATTTCAAGTGGTTTTGGGTCTTTGGTGGAGGGAAATCAATTTTATGTGTGTATTGGATGCAGGGGAGAGATCAGCTGTGGATGCGAGATAGGGTACCACCCCTGCTCTTAAGAGTGTGAGGCATGGTGACAGTTGAGGAGTGGTGGCACATGGAGGTGGGCCTAATTAGGGTATGAATCTATCAGCATGTTGTTTGGAAACTAATTCTAATGGTCACTCTCATTAATAGATGGGATTCAGTGACCAACACATTCCACCTACCGACGGGTGAGATGATAGTCACCCTGGAGGATGTGTTTAGGATCCTGCAGATTACGTCTGGGGACACAGACAGATGTACTCAATCTCCTCTGAGGCCTCAGAGGAGTTGATGTTGATGGTGTTTGGGGACAGACTGGAAAACATGGCATTCCATTGTTCAGCATTGAGTTCTGGGGATGTACACACCCATCTAGAGAGAGACGAGGCTAGTTGTTTTATTGATGGAGGCAGTGTGTTATTTTCCACTACCGAATGCGAAGGAGGGAGATTTCTCTTCTTATTGATGGGGTACTACATGACATTGTGATGGATCGAACCTATTTTTCCCGGGTGCCAACATTCTTGGTACATCTATAGAGAGTTTTGGGCATATGGGTGGCTGCGCGAGTTGGCTTATCTTGCACCTTTTTACCACTTCTTTGGGCCTATGAGTACATAGTTTGTGTGTGACCTAGTGGGTATGCCCCGAGTAGATGTATTTTTACTGAGCTTGGTGTGGGTGGGGTATAGGTGATGGGTACCCATGATTGGAGAGCAGCGATCAGATAGGGATACACATGATGTAGCATACTACAGGAGGCTATTAGAGGGATTGTCGAAGTGGACATCATATGGAGACCATATGTGGCCTACCTCTCATATAGGCAAATGCATGATGAGCTAGATGGCCTTCAAATACTAAGATGGATAGAGGGGCATTGTCTGGGGAGCACGAGATGATCCTAGTTGATAGGGTTAGACGATAGTTTGGGTTGCTACAGGACATACCTCCACCCTTCCCATAGTACAGGAGAGATGATGTGGAGAGGACATTTCCTCTACCATAGCCAACAATGCCCACATGGCGAAGGAGCAAGTGGTATACTTACGAGATCGATTATGCTAGAGTGTCGAGATAGATAAATATAGTGTTGGGTGGCTCATTTAGGAGAAGTACCACCTAGGTGGGGTAACTAGATTTAGCCACGATCATATAAGACAGAGAGAAAGCCTACGAGGGGTGTGGTGACCCCTGATTACCCGATTGCGTATGGTGCAGGATAGTTGACCGATTTAGAGGTGGAGGTGGCTGAGTTATATACACAGTGGTGGCGGTCTTCGTGCCCGGATGGCCTAGGGTGGGGATGGAAATGGAGATGGTGATGATGGTTAGGTGGCCACCCTACAGGAATAGGTGACAGTGTTACATGGCCAATTGGCCACAACACAGGCACATATTGGGGCTTTACAGACCCAAATATAGGCATAGTGATAGGGGCTGATGGCACCACCACGTGGATTGGGATAGGATCCCGGTTCATAGGAAAGGGTGGGTCGGGGTCCCATAAGATGCGGAGTATAAGGTTAGAGGCTAATGAGGCCACCACATACAGTGCCTGTATCGAGATTGTGGGAGGTGAGAGATGAGGCCAGGTACTATCAGGACCAGCTGACGGTGGAAGGGATAGATTTTTTATCATATACCAAGTATAGGGAACAATAGGCCTCTTGTAATAGGACCAGATCACACACCCATAGCGTGGAGAGCACAGGGGGTCATTAAGCCCCAAGACATGGTCAGGGTGAGGCCACCAATTCCCAGAGGCTAGTTCTAATTGATGTACCAGTAGGGACCCAACCACCACCTATGATGGGTGGGGAGATGTTAGCAAGTCACCAGATAGGGGCCAAGGAGGCAAAGGGGATAGGTGATACAAATATGGAGGATGTCCACCGAGATGATGCCTGATATATGGCTCTTGATTTTGATGTAGTTTTGATTTTGATATATATAGGCTGCGTGCCGAGAGTTTTTATACTTTTGATCATATACCGGCCTGTGTGCCAAAGATGGTGAGGATGTATGAGAGTTTTGTATTTTTGAGCATATATTGGCCTACATGCCGAAGATGGTGAGAGGTATATGAGATATTTTGAGAGATGTATATTATTTTGATATCAGTGTATATTGGATGGATACACACCTATTTTTATGATGAGATGGATGACATTCTGATGATGTAATTTGATGTTGATAGACTATGATTGTTTATGCATAGATAGATGAGTGATAGGTGTGTTAGGCGTGGATGGAGTCGGGTTAGTGTTAGGCATTGTTGAGTTAGGTCATAGGCATGGTTGAGTCAAGTTAGTGTTAGTCATGATTGAGTTAGGTCGGTGTTAGGCATGGTTGAGTTGGGTCATAGGCATGGTTGAGTTATGTCATAGGCATGGTTCGGGTTAGGTTGTAGGCATGGATGAAGTTAGGTTTTGGTTTTATAATTCATTAATATTTTCAACGAATAATGATATGGGTCATTTTTAAGATGTTTTATAATATTACATGATGTTGGTAAAGAAATGGTAATAGAAACAAATGTATGTTTTGATGATGATAAAAATGTGGAAAATTTTTCCATTTGGTTGGGTTAATTTCAATTTTTGATATAAAAAGGAAACTAACTAGGGGAGCATGTGATTTAGGAAAATGAAAGATAATCTAGTTAGGGTAGAGAGTGGTGAGCTAACCTCCAAGGGCCCCTTGCCCGAAGAGTGCAGCCTACATAGTCCCGGTGAAAAGGGACCTCAGGCCAATGTAGTTCTCCGTGAGCTAGGGAAGTATATGAGGAGGTACGAGAATGAGTTGGTATGTTTTAGGCATGATTTAGGTTTAGGCCTGTTAGGTGTGGGTGAGTTGTGGGCAACTTGGTATCGTGATTTCAATTTTCATAGAAGAAGAAGATTACCCCAAAGGTAAGCGTCAAAAGAAGGTCAAAAATAAGAGGGGTTAAGAAAGCCACCTGATTGGTTTGGATCATATCGATTAGGTCATACCTTGGAGGAGGTGATGAATGTAAGACCCTAAAGACATTTGATGATTGATTATTCTAAGGGTGAAAAGTAGTCACATGATCACCAAATGTCATGGTTTCGAAGAGGTCCCTTGAGGCAGTAGGAAATAGGAGTGCAAATGGTGAGAGGGGTGAAAGGTGGTTAATTTTTATATGGTATGAGGTAGCATTATCTTTAGGCAAGAGATCCAAGGTCATAATGGGCAAGTCCATGACTAAAAGGCTTTCTGTGTTGAAAAATATTTGAGATAGACTAATCTATGTGAGAAGTCTATATGGGATGAGGAAATTAACTCCTTGAGGTCTTTGTGAAGTTGATCGTTGTAGGAAGCTTCAGATTCTCTCACTTTTTTTGAAATAGCTTTACATAACTATCCTTCAAGGAGCAATCTATTTATAGCAATGATTAGAGAGGAAGATGTCCTTTTAAGGAGTCATCTTTTTATTGGAAGTTTTACTCAAGGAGTTTGATCCCATGTGAGGTATTTGAAGTCATGAATAAGACCAAGGTGAAGAATAGGATTCTTGTTCAGAAAGTAGGGTGAAATGACCATGGGATCTCATCTAAAGGTAGACAAAAAGTATCCATGAGAATCATGCTATGTGCAGCGCCATGGTACACATATTCAAGAGAAGATAACAAGTGATGGGTATGCACATGATTCTTATTTAATCATTGGTGATGGCATAGGATGTGGATAGTGCTCAAGGGATGAGCATGGAAAGAGGCACAAAGTGAGGTAGGACTAAAATTCAATAGTAGAACGGTCGAAGATGTAAGGCATTAAGGGGCTCAAGTTCGGGTTTACCATCAAGTGAAGATAAATGATAAGCACCTGATCCATAAGTATGGGTCATGATGTATGGTCCAAACCAATTAGGAGAAAATTTTCCCCGTTTACTTTTTTATGCTTTAGTTACATGTTTATTTTCTTTTAAGACAAGGTCAACAACATGAAAGGTTCGTTCATGGACACATTTGTCATAGGCACATTTGATACGTTTTTGGTAAACTTGAAGGTGGTCAAGAGCGTTAAGATGACGTTCATCTAATAACTCAAGTTATGCTAAACGGTCCTGACGAAAGTCATCATCATTGAGCATGCCATGGAGAGAAATGTAGAGTGAGGGAATCTAGACTTCGAGAGGTAGAACAACCTTTATACCATAAACCATAGAAAAGGATGTGGCAGCAGTGGAAGTATGGATACTAGTGTGGTATGCCCATAGGGCAAAAGGAATGTGTGTATACCGCTTCTTCCCAAAGATATCGTTAACCACGTTCATGAGAATTTTGTTCAAGGTTTTGTTAGTAGATTTGGCTTGGTCATTGGTTTGTGGGTAATAAGGTGATGAGAAACTTAGCTAAATGTTCAAGGCGCTGCAAAGTTTTTGCAATGTTTTATTTTTGAATTGTTTTCCATTATCAGTGATGAGGCGATGAGGAACACCAAAGTGACAAATGATGTGATGATTGATGAACTCACATATTTTCTCAGCTTTCATGGAGATGAGTGGTATGGCTTCAAACCATTTTGTGTAATATTTGGTAAGGGTGACGATCCATAAATGGCATTGGGAAGAATAGGGATTGATCTCTCCAAAAATATCCAAACCCCATTGAGAGAAGGGCAAAGGTCACGGCAACTTGTAAGCCATGACTAGGTGTATGATGAAGGTTGGCATGTTGTTGGCATTTTACACAATGCTTGATGTAGTCACAACAATCATGGTTGAGGGTCGGCTAGTAATAGCCTAGGTGAAGAATACGCTTAGCAATAGCAAGGCCACTGAAGTGACCTCCACATATGCCATCATGAACTTCCTTAATGGTATAAGAAATTTCAAAACTCATGAGGCATCATAAGAGAATACCATCAAATTCATGCTTATATAGGAGGCCCCCCATGATGATGTAATAAGAGACCTTTTTAAGGAAGGCGCGTTGTCCATTACGAGTGATATCAGGAGGTAAGATTGAGAGAGAAATATAGTCAGAGTATTGTTTATACCAAAGGTCACTCGGGTCTAGGGAAATGGTTCCGATGGAGTAAACATCACAAGGTAAATAAGAGGGTGATTGGAGTTGTTGTATGGTGATAAAGATTTTAGAATCGGAAGGCAAAGTGGGTATTTGAGAAGCCAAGAAGGCTATGGTATCTCGTAAATTTTTGGTTGAACGTGAAATGGTTTAAAGGGCGTAATGGTAGAAGGTGGTCAAAATTATGTTTATGTGATGTTTGTACTTTTAAGTATCACATTATGACATTGGTATATACCATTGACCTAGTTTATGACCAATTAATAATCACCAATATGTTGATTGATTTGACATCTAGGCATAGGTGACTTGGAGACCGAGTATGAGTGCTTCGTATTAAGAAATATTGATTGTACAATCAAAATTGAGTGCCATTTAGTAAGCGGATTTGTACAATAAAATAAAATTAAGTGCCTCTGCGAAGTGGAATGAGGATAACACCAGCCCCACCCCCACATTGATACTTAGAACCATCAAAGAAGAGTGCCATTTGGTAAGTGGGTTTGCTTAGGGAAAGGGTAGAAATTGACTCATCTAGAAATTCAAAATTAGAGTGTTGATCCTCGGAATTAGGTGCATTGGCCAATTGGTCGATGATAGCTTGAATTCGATGGAATTTTGATGGATGAATTTGAGTTCGATGTCAGCCAAATGCATAGGCCGAGTGTGTGGCACAATGGTTTTGATAAGGTCCTGGCATACATGAAGTGTAAGGGGTTGGTGTTGGTCACAACATTGGTTTTATGGTTGAGTAGGTAATGGTGGAGTTGAGTGGCAACGAAAACTAATGCTAAGAAATTTTTTTGGGATGGGTATATCAGGTTTCGTAGTCCAAAATAGTATGGCTTATGTCCTAAACCACCTGCTCCATGTGTTCATCACAATGAGTGAGCATGGCCCCAAGGAGTGATCGGTAGCTGAGATATACAGGTATAAGGGTTGTGAGTCTTTAGGTGGAATGAGTATAGGTGGTTGAAGAAGGTATTGTTTTAAGGCCTCAAAAACTTTTTGGTAGTCATCATCCCATTTAAAGGAAACATCCTTCTTGAGTAGATGATGAATGGTTGACACCGATTAGACAATTGTGAAATGAAATGGTGAATAGACTGCAACTTACCTTGCGCAGCTACTGGAGTTGCCTAAGGTTCTTGGCGCAGAGAAATTTCCGAGAATGGCCTTGACTTTAGCAGTGTCAACTTCTATACCACATAGGGAAATGATAAATCCCAAGAGTTTTCCTAAGAGAACCATGAAGACACACTTCTTGGGCTGAAGGTGAATGTAATATTTAATAAGGCGGTCAAAGATGGTTTTTAGGATAGTGAGGTGCTTGGAGCGGAATTTAGATTTGGAAATGAGGTTGTTGATGTAATCTTCCAATATATGATGCATGATGTTATGGAAGATGTAAGTCATAACCCACCGATATGTGGCACCAAGTGTTTTTAAGTCCAAAAGGAATGAATCGATAGCGAAGGTTCTCAAAGGGCTGATGAATGTGATTTTGTGTTGATCCTATGGGGCAAGTAATATTTTTTATAACCCGAGAATCCATCCATGAGTGATAGCATCTCATGACCAGTGGTAAGGTCAACCAGTTGGTCAATATCGGGTAAAGGGAAGTCATCTTTTGGGTAGGCTAGGTTGAGGTCACAGAAATCTATGCAAATGTAGAGTCCCCCTATCACCTTAGTGATAGGGACAATGTTAGAAATCCAATGAGGATAATCAATGGGTAATATGAAGGAAACAGAAAGAATGCGTTGAAGTTCTTCTTTGATAAGAAGTGCAATGCAATGGTGCATTTTCCTTAGTTTTTGTTTGTGAGGTTTGGCATCTGGAACGGTTATGATATTATGGACCACTATGGTGGGGTCAATACCAAGCATGTCGGTGTAAGATCAAGTGAAAGCATGGTTATGGTTTTTGAGAAAAGAGGTGATGGCTTCTTGTTTAGCAACATCTAAAGATTGAATGATCTTAAGGATGTGTGGGTAGTCCTGTAACACTTTGAACTATTGTTACTACCTCCTAAGCATTCAAGTGTTTATATATGATTTCTTCTGTAAAAAGGATGTGTTCCTTTGATTGTGAAGTCATGCTTGATATGGATTGTATCTTCTTTGCTCTTGAAAATATTTTACTGAGCCAGGATATGCTTGGACTCTTTTATTTCTTTCATTTTGCACCTGAGTTTAATCTGATTTCGGAATGAATTGTGGATTTACCCGTCTATATGACTCAGCCTTGGATCAGTGGCATTGATCCAAGAGATGTTTTAAGTTTATTCTGGATGAACAAAAATTATAGACCTTATGAAGGTTGCAAGGTCTGAATGTGTTGAATAAGCAATTCCAGAGTCTAACTCAGGTTGATCGTGTTAAATGAATTGGTTCCCGATATCGTAATATCAGGAAGGTCTAGACCTTGAGCTAGGTAATAAATTCTGATATATTTATTGCTAGCTTATTATCAACGCTGGATTGAATCCATTTCAGGAATGTATCTGTTGGTTCTTTTACTGAACGATTCTATTTGTTAGACCTAGACTGGTTCTATTAAGGTTAATAACCTAAACCTAAACTATAACCTATGAGTTGGATTAGTGCTAATCTAACCTAGCCCTAAAATATAAGCTAAATGTTCTAAGGTTAGTGACCTAGCGCTAAGGAGGTTAGACTAAGTATTACCTTAAGGTCTAACCTATGTTTCTAACCTAACTAATGTTCTTAGATGAAAGGGACCTATGAAGGGGTGCGAGCCATGGGCGGTAGTTTCTATGGCATTAAATGAGATGGATAAGTATGAAGGATGAGGGATTTGGTGGAAGTTTCAAATGGCGGTGAAATCTAACGTGGCAAAGTTGCCAAATACGGAAATGGTCTTTGGTTTGTTTTTGTCCGTGCCAACTATGGTGGTCGGTGGCAATGGAGATCGAGCGGGAATTTCGGAGTTAATGCAATTAAGGAACTCGATTTCCGAGCACGGATTGCTTGGGAAGGCATGCAAAATGGAAAACTAGTTGTTTGTTTGGTTTTCCATGCACCCGGTTTTCTCTGTTTGATCACCGGTTCTTGAACCGGTCTACTTGGTGTTGCATGGCAACTATGAGAATAACTAGCTCTTTTCTCTGTCGAGGAAAGTTTATAAGGCATGGAAATAACAAATTATTTTTGTTGAATCTAATGTGGAAGAAGAGGAGAAGGCCCAAGCTCATTGAGAGGTCTTCTTGATTTTTAAGCGAAATTACCGAGGCATGTTAGGCCCTAACTTTTAAAAATATTGCTTTCCTTCAAATGATTTCATTAGAACAACTCATTCAAATGATTTGGTTTTGGTCGATTGGTTTTTATGGTAGCATTGTATGAATTAGTTTGTTGTATCTTCATGCTGGTTGGATTATTCAGTTGAACCCTTGCTGGGTGTACATTTTGTTTCGTTCGGTTGAATTATCTTGTTGTGTTTTGCATTTCAGTTAGATTTCGTAGAAATGCTTGCAAGGGTAATGTAAGAAACAGACTCTGTTGGAGTCCATGAAAATTTTTCTTGGTTGATATCGACTTCTGTAGAAGCCTTGCTGTTTACACTTGTTGAGACTGATACTGTTGGAATTCTTGAAATGATAGTATGTTTTGGCTTCTGTAGAAGTTTAGTCGTGAATGCTATATGTTTTGGATATTGTTGGAATCCTTGAATAGATAGTATTTTTAACTTCTGTAGAAGTTTAATCGAGAATACTATATGGGTTCGATTCCTTTTTGAGTCCTTGAAAGGTAACATACGTTTCTACTTCTGTAGGAGTTCAGTCGTGAATACTGTATGTTATTGATATAGTTGGAATTCTTGAATTTAATATGTATCTTGTATCTTTCTACTTCTGTAGAAGTTTATTTGAAGAATACTACATGGGTTCGACTCCTTTTGAATCCTTGAAGCGTATATTATGTTTTTCTCTTCTGTATAAAGCTCAGTTGTGAATACTGTGGTTATTGACTCAGTTGGAGTCCTGGATATGTAACCAGTGTTTCGACTTCTGTATAAGCTTGGTTGTGAATACTTATTGATATTGGCTCTGTTGGAGTCCTTAATATGTATCTTGTATTTAGACTTCTGTAGAAGTTTAGTTGTGAAGACTGTTGGTGTTGAATTAGTTGGAAACCTTGAATGTTTTTGTATGAATTCGACTACTGATCTAGTCCACGCTGTGTTTACTTTTTAAACTCGACTCTATATGAGTCCTTGCTGTATTCGTATTATCTCAGCTTGGATGAAACTTTGTTGAAAATAATGAAATGATGATGACTTTTATGAAGATCTTGTTGAGGTTATTATTTCTTGAAAACGACTTCTAATTTACACCCATGTTGTATAATCGTAGGGATTTTCTTAGTTGAATGAAGCTGTGCATATTGTGTTTTGAATCTGCATGAATGTCACTGTATTTCAAATGGAAACATTAATTTTTTAATGTGATCTTGTTTCAAGTTTGACTGAAACAAAGAGCTCTTGGTTGTGCCATGACAGGCGATGGCATTGGATATTTTTCATGTTTGTTGAATAATATGGAAAGTTTTATTGAGCCTATTGGAGTTGGATTATTTATTAATGCTTGTTGCGTGAACTCTCGAATTGTTTAGTAGCTACAGGTGACCTTTATATTTGGAATTAGATGGAACTGTAGCTCTTCTTGTAATTTCGACTGTTTAGTCGCATGCGTAAATGTATTTGCATTAATCGGTACAGTTCAGAATGTTATTGACTTAGGATTCTGATGGACTCTGTTTCTTTCTTCTTGACTGTAATTTATATGTTGATATATATGGTAAATGGAATAGGAAAAATCCTCTCTCTCCTAGACAGGAAAACTTGTGTGCTTTCTTCTTGCATCCTTTTTGCGATCTCTATGGTAGGGGCATAACAAGAATAAACTGAGTTATTGTATGGAGAGACTGGTATAAAATGAGTGCTGCTGTATAAATAGGTATACTTGTCAATACCATTGAAATGTGTTAGGATGATAAAATAATTAAGACTGTGGGATTGTTGAATGTTTTAACTGCCATGAGAAATTGTAGAAACAATCTTGTAGGAATTTTGTTGTCTTAAGAATGGTTGTATTCATATGTTCTTAGTCTCTAACATATAGGATGGATAGCCTGATTTAAGTTTGCAATGTGAAGAAATGATTTCATTTAAACAGGTTGTTTGATGAAAACAATTGGTGGATTGCATTTGTTTTAAGAATTAGTGCTTATCATGCTCAGTTCACCAAACTGACCCGTGTTGACAATTTTTGTAGATGATTTCCATAAGTGGTAAAGGCACGTAGATATGATATGATGTTTAGATTGTTTAATTTGGTTTTATGATGAATTACAGCTTGATTCTCTAAATGTACTACTTGAAGAAAGATGTTATTTTGTTGTTGAGTATTGTATCAATTATGCTGAATGCATAAAATGTATTTGATTAGCTTTGAAATGAATAAACTGAGGTATTTGTTACTTATGTGTTTGCATTCGTATCTTGATGGTTTGATCTTCTTCGGTTCGAATGATTTTAAGACCATTGTTATTATTGTACAACTTGGAGACGTTTGTGATTATCTAAGTAAGCGTTGCAAGGTTATGTGACTGAATACTTATGATTGTTTAGTAGTTCTATTATGTTCTATTTAAAGCTAATTGTAATTTAGATCACTGATTTTTGAGAAGCTAAGGTTAAAATAAACCCTTTCAAGAAGCTGAACGGGAAGAGTAATCTGTTACTCTCTAACCTTGATCTAAGTCAAGACAACGTAATGAATGTTTTTAAATCACTATATCTTAACACTAATAAGTAAGATATATTTCAGTTTTAAAGATCTGGAATAAACCCAAAAGGGATAAGTTAGCAATCTTATGAGAAGACTTGGGGTTACTACCCAATTTCGTAGATTAAGATTATTGTGAAACAATGATCTCCTTGTTGGGACCTCAATCTTATTAAACTTCTCTTTGTGGAATGGGTCTTAATAAGAAAGGCAATTTTAGGATGAGGAACCCAGGGGATTGGGATAAGACTACCCTAAAAGGAGCGTCTTAAAGTATAATTTTAACTCCACGTAAGTAACACCTTAAAGTTAATTAGATCTTTTCGAGGCGGATTTGAAGGTTGATGGCACAAGTCGATTGCAGGGTTGTACCTTCGAGAAGATTAGGATCTTCTCAAAGATACAACAATGCAGGTGACTTATGGTGACACCCTTTGCATTGATCGTTAAGATTTACTCCTTAAACTCGAACAAGTTTTACTCCGGGACTGGTTACCGACATGGTCATGTTATGAGGCTGCCCCTAGAGACTCGAGGTACCTTGACACACAGGTTTAATTAGGGTTGACCCAGTATGTCAGAGTATCCCTAGTTCTCGAGAGCATCCTTATAACGTTGCCATATTATTAATCCATTTCTGAGTGAATAACTTGGGGCAGGAGAGACTGACAGAAGTCAGTATAAGACATTCTACATAACAAAGGAATGGGGTGAAGGACGTATTCTAGATTGACGAGTATGCCGTCAAGGAATACGAGACATAAGCAATATGTTTCAAATCTTTGGCCAAAGTATCGCAAGCTGCTGATTGCGTTGTCCTATGTCACCTAGTCTAAGGGACGAGATGTCAATGCATAATGGTAACAATTATTGAGATAGGTTCCTTGGGCCAGAGCATTACGAATCCCAGTTAGGAAGAGAACCGCAAGAGTGATGTGTTAAAATAAAAACACCAACTCTTGATACTCATGAATAGATCGGTAGATTACCGAGTCATGGAATGAATAGATCGGAGGTACTCAGGAGTCATTACATTTGCATATGGTTATCTGTTATAAGAATAGTTGTTTTGATTTGTGAGTTCTAAATTATGTATTTAGAACCGGGAAGCATTTATCAAAAAAATTACTTGTTCTAATGTATAAAAATGAGGATGTTACATCTTTGTATCGAGCTAAAGGTTCCAACTCTTGGACCTATTGTGTCTATAATCGATAAAAACCTGAATTTTCTTGTAACAAAAATGGTTAGAACAAGGGGAACATTGCGAATAATGCTCCACCTAAAGGAGGGCAGCAACTACCCAAAAGCTTGATGAGATCCTTGCTGCCCTATTGGACACAAGAGATTGTTTGGCTGTACTTGAATAGCAGGTAATGGGAAATGAGGAAGAAGATGAAGTGGTAATAACAATCAACAACCTCTTGAGGACAACCCCAATATGGGTGTTGATAATACTTATTGGAAATGCACCCTGTACAACCGAGAAAACAAAAAGGCCGAGGTTGGCGTGAGAACTCACTAATGATATAAAAGGATAAGCCCGCCTAAATATGATGGCACCACATTAGGCGATGGAGTGAGAAATGGCTCGGTGAAATGGAGAAGTACTTTGCAATAAGAAACTTCTCGAGAATAAACCAAAGCTATTTGGGAGCCTATCGGGTTTCCCACGAAGCATCTTTGTGGTGGGATAGCCATAAAGCCGAGCTAAATATTGATGAGACCAATATTACTTGGGATCAATTTAAGGAAATTTTAAGCAATGTTGGCTGCCACAACTTTTCTATGATCGAGAAAATGACGAGAATTCGAACTTAGCTCAAGGGAAGCCAACGGTAATTGAATCCTGGGAGAAGTTTACAAAACTCCTCAAGTATGTACATGATATCAAACTGAAAAAAGTTCAGAATAAGGAAATTCATCATGGGATTGAATCCCGTGATAGGGGGAGAGATTGATGTTCACAGTCCAACCACTATGGAAGGAGTTGTTGAAAAGGCCATAAGACAAGAACAGAAATTAAAGGCTATTTCTGCTCATAAAGAGGAATTGAGGAAGAAGATTGCAAACCCTTCTTCAACTTCACTTGCACCCAAAAAGGGACCATGGAAAAAGTTTGGAAACAAAAGTAAGTTTCTAGGGGATAATAGTAAGAAAGCGATTAGCGAATAAGCCTGCTAGAAATGTAAGGGATAATTTTGCCAAAAATTATAACAATGGGAAAAAGCCCTATGGAGGACAACGTGATAATTACAAGGTGGAGGCAATTTTGAGCTAAAAGGGACCTATAGGAGGCTGCCACAATTGTGGAAAAGACCACTACGCAAATCAGTTCCCTTTGAAGAAGGATGATCGTATTCAAAGAAAGACATAAGATACATGCTACAATAGCAGAGCAAGCAAGTGAAAAGCGGTGACACCTATAGAAGTTCCGGGTAAGTTATTTGGCATACTGTCACTATTATTTTGATATAAGAGCTCTTGAATGTTTTATTTCTAGTAAACTTGCTTCTAAACTTAAGAGAAAGCTGGAAAAATGGATAAATCTTTAGGCATGCAGTATGGTAATAACTCTGTTCATACGGTGAGTATGTGTCTTTTTGGGGCGATCCTTGACTTACCTAACTTTTCCATGGAAGTTGACCTCTATGTTACACCTTTAGGATCTTATGACATTGTCATTGGTGTCAATTGGTTAGCTAACTGCTATGAAAAGAATATAAAATGTTTTGATGATTGGCTTGGAAACAAAGAGATTGAGGGTGAAAGCGGGAAATTTCGGTTAGAAAAGCTGTCGGCTATGCGGCTTAAAAAGGCTAAAAACAAAGGATGCACCCTTTATGTAGTAAAGATATCTGAATTTTCAGAAGAAGATGGTGATTCCATGAAATGATTTCCTCTCTACAAAGTTTCAAAGATGTTTTTAGGAGGAATTACTGAGTTTACCACCCAAGAGGGAATTTTTCTTCACCATCGAAATCAAACCAGAACAAAACCTATTTCCAAATCACCTTATCGGATGACTCTGCAGAGTTAGTCGAGCTTAAGGCACAATTGCACAAACTTTTGTCTAAAGGTTTGATTAGACCAAGTGTTTCACCTTGGGAGCACAGTAATATTTGTGAAAAGAAGGATGGAACACTTAATTTGTGTATTGATTATCGGATGTTGAATAAAGCAACAATCAAGAACAGATACCCACTTCCAAGGATCGATGATCTATTTGATCGATGCGTGGGCTAGCGGTTTATTCTAAGATAGATCTTGATCTGGTTATCATCGATTAAGGATTAGAGAAGAAGATATTCATAAAACAGCTTTCGAACAAGGTATAGACATTATGAATTCATGGTTCTACCCTTTGGATTAACGAATGCACCCATGCAACTTTTATGAACTTAATGAATAATATTTTTCAAGAATATTTGGACAAGTTTGTACTTGTATTCTGGATGATATTCTCATTTATTCTAAAAGTGTTGAGGAGAACAACGAGCATTTGAAGATAGTTTTGGGAATTTTGAGAAAAAGAAAGTTGTATGGTAAGTTATCCAAATGTTCTTTCTTTGATTGAAGTTCACTATTTGGGTCATGTCATTAGCAAGGAAGGAATTGCTTTATGGATCCTTCAAAAATAGTGGTAATAAGCGAGTGGCCTACACAAAGAATGTGCATGAAGTAAGAAGCTTCATGGGTCTTGCTTTGGTTATTATAGAAAATTTGTTAAGGATTTTTCTAAAGTATTTGCACCAATAACTTCATTGCGAGAAGAAGGATAAGAAATTTATTTGGAATGATAAGTGCGAAAGCGGATTTCAAAAGTCGAAAAGCCAGTTGACTTACTGCACCTATATTAGTGCATGCACGGACCCTTTTTTTGTTGTAACGGATGCTTACAGGCAAGGCCTTGGAGGTGTTTTGTTACAAAATGATCAAGTCATAGCATATGAAAGTAGAAAACTTAAGTTACATGAGCTGAATTATGCTCCTCATGATTTGGAGCTTGCTGCCATTGTTCATGCGCTTCAAGTCTGGAGACACTATTTACTTGGGAAACCTTTTGAGTTGAAAACTGATCACTTAGGACTGAAATATATTTTCACTCAGCCTAATCTAAATGCCAGACAGAGAAGGTGGTTAGATTTTTTATCCCAATATGATTTTGATATTAGCTACATCAAAGGGAAAGAGAATAGAGTAGCAGATGCTCTAAGTCGTAGGAGGCACATTTCTGCTCTTATAACATTAAGAACTCAGTTTAAGGATGAGGTAAAAAGTGCCTCAGAATCTGATATATACTTTCAGCAAGTAAAAGTAGCACTTGCTGCAGAACCTAATGATGAAAGGTATAAGGGCTTTCATTTTGATAATGAAGGAATCTTATGTTATGAAAACAGGGTATACGTACTATGCTTTGAACGATTTGAGAAAGAAGTTGTTAGTTGAATTTCATAATTCACCTTTCTCTGGACACCCGGGTATCACAAAAATGCTTGCTGATCTGAAACAACAATACTTTTGGAAAGGTATGAAAAAGGATGTCATTGATTTTGTGACTCATTTTCTGGAATGTCAGCGGGTTAAGGCAGAACACATGCACCCATTTGGACTATTATATCCTCATAGCATACCCATGATACAAATGGCAAGTAATAAGCATGGACTTTGTACAAGGGTTACCTATGTCCGAGGAATAAACATGATGTTATCTTGGTAGTTGTAGATAAACTAACTAAGGTAGCTCATTTCATCTTTGAAATCTAAAGGATGATTCACCAATGCTGGCCAAAAGATTCATACATGAAATTTTTAGGTTACATGGTGTACGTAATTGGTTATATCTAACGAGGATCCTAGAATGATGTCAAGATTTTGCAAGCGCTTAATACAGCTCTTGGAACAAAACAAAACTTGATTACGCATATCATCCAGGAAAGCAGATGGAAAAATTGAGAGAGTAAATCAATTGTTGGAAGACATGTTACGAATATATTGCATGGATCAACAGTATACATGGGAAGAGTATCTTCCATTAGTTGAATTCACATACAACACTTATCACTCATCTCTTAAAATGACACCATTTGAAGCACATTATGGAAGGAAGTGCAAAACCCCTTTATTTGGGATAGTGTTGAGGATAGAGTGGTAATTGGACAAGAGATCCTCACTGAAATGGAACAGCAAGTAAAGTTGATTTGTGAACGATTAAAGGAAGCAGCAGATAGGCAGAAGAGCTATGCTGACCTTAAGCGGGTTGATCGAAGGTTTGAGCTTGGTGAGAAGGTTTTTCTTCGTGTTAAACCCTAGAAAGAGTTCTATAACTTTTGGCAAGGCTGCCAAGTTGTCACCTCATTTCGTGGGACCTTTCGAAATTGTCGAAATAATCAATCCTATAGCTTATCGATTAGCATTACCACCTACTTTGTCTCGCATGCATGATGTTTTCCATATTTCTTTGCTTAAGAAATACGTTTCAGATTTGTCACATGTCTTAAATTGGAATTCCTTGCAGGTCCAAGACCCAAGAATAATCATGGTTAAACCCACACGAGTGCTAGAAACTCACCAATTGCATTTGAGAAATCATGAAATATAGCAATGTAAGGTCCAGTGGGACCAGTTTAACGAAGAAAGTGCAACTTGGGAAAATATGGAAGAGATGAAAATTGCTTTTCCTTTTCTTTTTCAATAGGATGAAATCTATTGACAAAACATATTTTTTTATGAACTTATCTTTTTCATGTGATATGAAAGCCAGATTGAGGCAAACATTATTCTAGCTGAATAAAATGTATCGTGACATTGATTTCTGGAACTATTCAAGTGGGAAATAGTCACATTGTTTTGTGAACTAATAAATTGGTTGACCTGAAGGTTAATCAAATATGTAATCATCGGGACGATGAATCTTTTAGGAGGGAAGCATGTAACACTTTGAACTATTGTTACTACCTCCTGAGCATTCAAGTGTTGATATATGATTTCTTCTGTAAAAAGGACGTGTTCCTTTGATTGTGAAGTCATGCTTGATATGGATTGTATCTTCTTTGCTCTTGAAGATCTTTGACTGAGCCAGGATATGCTTGGACTCTTTTATTTCTTTCATTTTGCACCTGAGTTTAATCTGATTTCAGAATGAATTGTGGATTTACCCGTCTATATGACTCAGCCTTGGATCAGTGGCATTGATCCAAGAGATGTTTTAAGTTTATTCTGGATGAACAAAAATTATAGACCTTACGAAGGTTGCGAAGGTGCGGATGTGTTGAATAAGTAATTCCGGAGTCTAACTCAGGCTGATCGTGTTAAATGAATTGGTTCCCGATATCGTAATATTAGGAAGGTCTAGACCTTGAGCCAGGTAATAAATTCTGATATATTTATTGCTAGCTTATTATCAATGCTGGATTGAATCCATTTCGGGAATGTATCTGTTGGTTCTTATACTGAATGATTCTATTTGTTAGACCTAGACTGGTTCTATTAAGGTTGATAACCTAAACCTAAACTATAACCTATGAGTTGGATTAGTGCTAATCTAACCTAGCCCTAAACTATAAGCTAAATGTTCTAAGGTTAGTGACCTAGTGCTAAGGAGGTTAGACTAAGTATTACCTTAAGGTCTAACCTATGTTTCTAACCTAACTAATGTTCTTGGATGAAAGGGACCTATGATGGGGTGCGAGCCATGGGCGTAGTTTCTATGGCATTAAATGAGATGGATAAGTATGAAGGATGAGGGATTTGATGGAAGTTTCAAATGGCTAGTGAAATCCGATGTGGCGAGTCGCCAAATCTGGAAATGGTCTTTGGTTTGTTTTTTCCATCGCCAACTATGGCGGTCGGTGGCAATGGAGATTGGCGGGAATTTCGGAGTTAATGTAATTAAGGAACTCGATTTCCGAGCACGGATTTCTCGGGAATGCATGCAAATGGAAAACTAGTTATTTCTTTGGTTTTCCATGTGCTCTGGTTTTCTCTCTATTTGATCATTGGTTCTTTGAACCGATCTACTTGGTGTTGCGCATGGCAACTATGAGAATAACTAGCTCTTTTCTCTGTCAAGGAAAGTTTATAAGGCATGGAAATAACAAATTATTGTTGTTGAATCTAATGTGGAAGAAGAGGAGAAGGCTCGAGCTCATTCAGAGGTCTTCTTCGGATTTTTAAGTGACATTACCAGGCATGTTAGGCCCTAACTTTTAAAAATCTTGCTTTCCTTCAAATGATTTCATTAGAACAACTCTGTTCAGATGATTTTTGGTCCAGTTGGTTTTTATGGTAGCATTGTATGAATTAGTTTGTTGTATCTTCATGCTAGTTGGATTATTGATTGAACCCTTGCTGGGTGTACATTTTGTTTCGTTTGGTTGAATTATCTTCTGTGTTTTGCATTTCGGTTAGATTTTGTAGAAATGCTTGCAAGGGTAATGTTTGAAACAGACACTGTTGGAGTCCATGAAAAGTTTTCTTGGTTGATATCGACTTCTGTAGAAGCCTTGCTGTTTACACTTCTTGAAATGATAGTATGTTTTGGCTTCTGTAGAAGCTTTGTCATGAATACTATATGTTTTTGGATATTGTTGGAATCCTTGAATAGATAGTATTTTTAACTGTTGTAGAAGTTTAATCGAGAATACTATATGGGTTCGATTCCTTTTTGAGTCCTGGAAAGGTAACATACGTTTCTACTTCTGTAGGAGTTCAGTCGTGAATACTGTATGTTATTGGTATAGTTGGAATTCTTGAATTTAATATGTATCTTGTATCTTTCTATACGTAGAAGTATATTTTTGAAGAATACTACATGGGTTTGACTCCTTTTGAATCCTTGAAGCGTATATTATGTTTTCTCTTTGTATAAACCTCGGTTGTGAATTGTGGTTATTGACTCAGTTGGAGATCTGGATATGTAACCGGTGTTTCGACTTCTGTATAAGCTTGGTTGTGAATACCTATTGATATTGGCTCTGTTGGAGTCCTTAATATGTATCTTGTATTTAGACTTCTATAGAAGTTTAGTTGTGAAGACTGTTGGTGTTGAATTAGTTGGAAACCTTGAATGTTTTCATATGAATTCGACTACTGATCTAGTCCATGCTGTGTTTACTTTTTAAACTCGACTCTGTATGAGTCCTTGTTGTATTTGTATTATCTCGGCTTGGATGAAACTTTTTTGAAAATAATGAAATGATGATGACTTTTATGAAGATCTTGTTGAGGTTATTATTTCTTGAAAAGCGACTTCTAATTTACACCCATGTTGTATAATCGTAGGGATTTGCTTAGTTGAATGAAGTTGTGCATATTGTATTTCAACTCTGTGTGAATGTCACTGTATTTCAAATGGAAACGTTAATTGTTTTAATGTGATCTTGTTTCAAGTTTAACTAAAACAAAGAGCTCTTGGCTGTGCCATGACAGGCGATGACGTTGGATATTTTTCATGTTTGTTGAATAATATGGAAAGTTGTATTGAGCCTATTGGAGTTGGATTATTTATTAATGCTTGTTACGTGAACTCTCGAATTGTTTAGTAGCTATAGGTGACCTTTATATTTGGAATTAGATGGAACTGTAGATCTTCTTGTAATTTCGACTGTTTAGTCGCATGCGTAAATGTATTCACATTAATCGGTACAGTTCAGAATGTTATTGACTTAGTATTTTGAAGGACTCTGTTTCTTTCTTCTTGATTGTAATTTATATGTTGATATATATGGTAAACGAAATAGGAAAAATCCTCTCTCTCCTAGACAGAAAAAACTGTGTGCTTTCTTCTTGCATCCTCTATGCGATCTCTATGGTAGGGGCATAACAAGAATAAACTAAGTCACTATATGGAGAGACTAGTATAAAATGAATGCTGCTGTATAAATAGGTATACTTGTCAATACCATTGAAATGTATTAGGATGTTAAAAGAATTAAGATTGTGGGATTGTTGAATGTTTTAATTGCCATGAGAAATTGTAGAAACAATCTTGTAGGAATTTTGCTGTCTTAAGAATGGCTGTATTCATATGTTCTTAGTCTCTAACATATAGGATGGATAGCTTGATTTAAGTTTGCAATGTGAAGAAATGATTTCATTTAAACAGGTTGTTTGATGAAAACAATTGGAGGATTGCATTTGTTTTAAGAATTAGTGCTTATCATGCTCGGTTCACCGAACCCGACCGTGTTGACAATTTTTGTAGATGATTTCCGTAATGGTAAAGGCACGTAGATCGATATGATGTTGATTGTTTAATTTGGTTTTATGATGAATTACTGACTTGATTCTCTAAATGTACTACTTGAAGAAAGATGTTCTTTTGCTATTGAGTATTGTATCGATTATCTTTGAATGCATAAAATGTATTTGATTAGCTTTGAAATGAATAAACTGAGGTATTTGTTACTTATGTGTTTGCATTCATATCTTGATGGTTTGATATTCTTCGGTTCGAATGATTTTAAGACCATTGTTATTATTGTACAACTTGGAGATGTTTGTGATTATCTAAGTAAGAGTTGCAAGGTTATGTGACTGAATACTTATGATTGTTTAGTAGTTCTATTATGTTCTATTTAAAGCTAATTTTAATTTAGATCACTGATTTTTGAGAAGCTAAGGTTAAAATAAACCCTTTCAAGAAGGTGAGCGGGAAGAGTAATATGTTACTCTCTAACCTTGATCTAAGTCAAGACAACGTAATGAATGTTTTTAAATCACTATATCTTAACACTAATAAGTAAGATATATTTCAGTTTTAAAGATATGGAATAAACCCAAAAGGGATAAGTTAGCAATCTTATGAGAAGACTTGGGGTTACTACCCAATTTCGTAGATTAAGATTATTGTAAAAAAATGATCCCTTGTTGTGACCTCAATCTTATTAAACTTCTCTTTGTGGAATGGGTCTTAATAAGAAAGGAAATTTTAGGATGAGGAACCCAGGGGATTGGGATAAGACTACCCTAAAAGGAGTGTCTTAAAGTATAATTTGAACTCCACGTAAGTAACACCTTAAAGTTAATTAGATATTTTTGAGGCGTATTTGAAGGTTGATGGCACAAATCGATTGCGAGGTTGTACCTTCGAGAAGATTAGGATCTTCTCAAAGATAGAACAATGCGGGTGACTTATGGCGACACCCTTTGCATTGATTGTTAAGATTTACTCCTTAAACTCGAACAAGTTTTACTCCGGGATGAGTTCCGATATGGTCATGTTATGAGGCTGCCCCTGGAGACTCGGGGTACCTTGACACACGGGGTTAATTACGTTTGACCCGGTATGTCGAGTATCCCTAGTTCTCGAGAGCATCCTTATAACGTTGCCATATTATTAATCATTTCGAGTGAATAACTTAGAGGCGGGGAGAGGCCCTGTAAGTCGAGTATAAGACATTCTACATAACAAAGGAATGGGGTGAAGTACGTATTCCAGTTGACGAGTATGCCATCAAGGAATATGAGACATAAGCAATATGTTTCAAATCTTTGGCCAAAGTATCGCAAGCTGCGATTGCGTTGTCTATATGTCACCTAGTCTAAGGGGACGAGATGCCGATGAATAATGGTAACAATTATTCAGATAGGTTCCTTGGACAGAGCATTCTGAATCCCAGATTAGGGAAGAGAACTGCAAGAGTGATGTGTTAAAATAAAAATGCCAACTCTTGATACTCATGAATAGATCGGTAGATTACCGAGTCATGGAATGAATAGATCGGAGGTACTCGAGTCATTACAGCTGCATATGGTTATCTGTTATAAGAATGGTTGTTTTGATTTGTGAGTTCTAAATTATGTATTTAGAACCAGGAAGCATTTATCAAAAAAAAATTACTTGTTCTAATGTATAAAAATGAGGATGTTACACATCCACGAGTATGAATTTTGATCTTGATATTCGATTAATTCAACATGGTTTACGTCTCAAAGGGTAATGACCAATGAATATATGTGTCTTTTGTACCAAGGTAGGTGAGTATAGATTCATCATCCTGACATTGAACAACGTTAATTGAAGGTATATCATCATTGATCATTTTAGGATACAAGAAGGGAAGAGAGGAAGGAGCCTCACCCTTGCGTTGATAAGTCGGAGGCCCCAAGGAAATGGTATTTATGAAAAAACGTTAGGAGGTAGAATCAGCATCTTGGTAAGTAGAGGTGTAGGTGAAGTGGTAGTGGTCATCAAGGTAGATGACTTAATGGGTATGAGCACATCGGTGGGTCAATAAAGCATGTTGCATGTTTTAAAAGGTGATGGATCAACTAGAATAGTATAGGTGTGTCCTTCATGCTCAAACTTTACATAGTGATGCATGGATTGAGTCGGGTGATAGACATGTGCGGTTGAGGTAGCAATCTGATCTTGGTAAGTAGAGGTGTAGGTGAAGTGGTAGTGGTCATCGAGGTAGATGACTTAATGGGTATGAGCACATCGGTGGGTCGAGTAAAGCATGTTGCATGTTTTAAAAGGTGATGGATCAACTAGAATAGTATACGTGTGTCCTTCAAGCTCAAACTTTACATAGCGATGCAAAGTGGAAGGAACACAATCCATGACATGAATCCGAGGTTCTACCAAGCAACAAAGTTATATTGAAATTCTTGTTCCAAAATGTAAAATAACTCTAGAATAGTGCGGGCGCCCACGCAAACATGGAGGATGACAGTGCCTAGTGTAGAGGTGATAGCGTCATTGAATGAACACAACATGACAAGATGTTTATGCTGAAATTATCAGGTATGCACATTTGAGTGTATGCATGGGATTAAATGATATTAATGCTTGCACCCGTCAATCATAACACAACGTACATGTATATCATCGATGTGGACGAGAGATGAAGAGAGATGGGTGCAGGTTATCAGTTTGGTGTGGTGTGATGTCTTCCTACGAGAAGTTAAGGGAGGCTACTTGGTGAGTAGGTTGAGGTGTAGATAAAGGTGGCAATTTACCGAGAGAGGCTACATGATGGGGTGTGATAATGGAGGCTATGGGTGTAGGGTCATTGGGTAAAACCCCAATAGATTGTAGGACCTCCATGAGAGCTTGATGATGAGATTACGAGGTTTGGACGAGGTCATATAAGGAAATTTTGAGGGGATTGGTGTAGTTGTTTAAGCATCACACGGTGTGTGACCCCATTATAAATAGGATATGTGGGGATGTGGATAGTGATTTTATGTGTGGGTGCAAATGGTATGTTGGGTATAAGATTTTCCAGGTGAGTTAGTTGCCTTTTCCTTACCTTTGTCCTTCTGAGCATGGGTAGCAACGTGGATCATGTTGATCTGAGGTGGGGAGGTATGCGAGGTAGGTGAGCCATGAAAGGTAGAGTGACATGAAGGGTAAAATCCTAGTGGTGAGAAGGAACTACGTGGGATGATCTGGGTACATCAAAATTTGGGTAGAGGTTTGGCGAGGTCATTGATGCAAACCATGTTAATTTCAAATCACACAGGTGGTTCTAGGAGTTATGGGGGAAAAGGTACAGGTCGTTGAGTAGATATTGAGGGAAGAGTCATGGGAATGGGTTTCAGTGAAATGGGATCCTCATCAAGAAGGTTGTCATCATCAAATTTTTCTTCATGAGGACATAATTAGATAAGGATGGTTTTCAAAGCCTTGTAGTTCTCCACATCGTGTCCTAGCACACGATGGTAGGCACAAATTCTAGTGTCATCAAACCCTTTTGGCTTAGGTTTGAGAGGGTCATAAGGTCTGAGCAATGGTAATGTGATGATAGAAGTCTCGGAGGTTGGTTAAGATTTTGGCATAGAACCCCGCTAGTGGGTTCTGATGGGAAGTGAAAGTGGATTTGGGCATAGGTGCGGCTAATTGTTGAGGAACGGTATTTTCAAGAGGGGGAGTGGGTTGAGCTAGGGTTTTTGGTGCTAGCATGGTCTTAGATGTTGGTTGTGTTTGTTTAGGTAGGGGTATGTTAGATGAACTAGTAGGAGAGCTGTGGTTGTTTTGACTACCTTATTAGAGGGTAGAAAATTTTTATCTTAGGGTTGCACATTCTTGGGTGAAGGTGATATAGGCATATGAGATCTAGAGGGAAAAGTAGATGGGGAAGAGGGTGAGTTACCCACAGGGGATGACAAAGGTGATGTGAAGGTAGATGACGTGGGTTGTGCGGGGTGTGAGGGACAAAGGCGAAGTGTAGTGGGCGGTGAAGAAGTTCTTTGAGGGTATTCGAGGTATGGGTGGTAAAGATGTTACAAGTGCGTGTGTAAGTCGTATCGGGTTCTGGGTATGTTAGAAGTTTGTGGGGAAGGAATGGGCTGTTGTTTTTTTGGTTTACTAATGGGTGGAGGTTTCTTAACCGTTACGGGAGGTTGAGGTCCTAAGATAGACATAAGGGGTGAAGGTGATGAAGGTGTGATTGACATAACTATGGTATGAGTTCTATGGGCTTGGTTCTTCTGTTTGGGTGCCGGAGTAGGTTTGGTGTTGACTTTGGAGGATGTAGCTAAATCTAGTTTGATAGGTGGATGAATAAGGCTAGTGGTTGGGGTGACCCCTAAGGTAATAATAGGTTTAGTTGAGGAAGATGATGTAGGTGTGGGTTTGGATTTAGATGTATGTTGGGTTATGGGTAAGGGTGTGTGTTGAGCTATGATGGGTGTCATGGAAAAATTTGTGATAGAGGTGGTTGTGCTTGGTTCGATTGGTCAAAATATTTTTGGGTAGATAGTGGAAGTATCAACAAGTGACATTTGCATTTGCATTGAGACAGGAAGCAGAAGGTGCCCCCATAGTAAGGCTCTATCCACATAATCTAAGTGATCGGCTAAACGTGAGAATGACACATCTATAGGTGAGGTTGATGAGGACCTAATGGAAATTCCCATAAAATGTGTCTTAGAGATGGGGAATTTTCTAGCTTTGGCTTCGTGGGTAAGAGAGCCAAAAGTAAGTCTGTAGGATCTTGGGTAGCTGATGGAGAATGGTCACCTAGAGGTAAAGGTATCTCTACTAGATCCTTGATAGGTGGAGGAGAAAATGGGTGCTCCTCTATAGGTGGAGGAGATAAACAAGTATCCTCCATGGACTGAAGAAGTACTGTGGGTGACGGTTCTCTAGGTGGAGAAGCCAAAGGTGAAATGGTCTCGACTTTGTTAATGGAAGGCTCCTCCACAGGTAAGAAAGGAGGTGAAGGGTGTTCCTCTGTGGGTGGAGGAGATGATGGGTGATCCTCTGTGGGTGGAGGAATAGGTGAAGTGGGTTCAAGTGTAGGTGGAGGACTTCAGGATAGGATTTCCTCAATGGAAGGAATATGAATTAATTGGGAAGCAATGGGTACGTCACTAAAAATAGCATGAACCTTGCGGGTATGGCTATCATGAGTTGAGGTCTCACCGGTTTGATTAGATGAAGGGGCATGATTAGGAAATGGTTTCTTAAAATTGTGTAGGTTTTGATTGGTATGTGCATTAGGATTATCCATAGTTAGCTGGCCTTTCTCAAGCATTTCTTAGACAATATTTTTGAAAGTGATGCAAATGTCATCACTATGACGCTTTAATCGATGATAGTTATAGAAGTATTTATACCATGTGGGTGAGGGTGATCGGGGTCAAAAATAGTGTGTGGTTTTATAGGAGGAAGGGTGATGACCCCACTTTAATGAGCTTTTCTAAGATAGAAAAATAAGGCTCCCCCGATTGTGGTGTATTTTTGTTGTTCTCGTTTGAATTGAAAAGTCCGAATGGGTGAGAGATTAGATGAAGGGCTAGCCTGATTTGATGGATGAGGTGGGATAACTTTGAGTACCACTCCATTAGCACTGCCCTTGGCCTTTGAATAATTGTTCTATGGTTTTAAAGAAGAAGAGGTTTCATTCGATTTGAATGCCAAGTTCTTGTTGCGTAATTGGATTTTCTTCTCTTGATGGCCCAAATATCTAGCTTTCATGCCATGGTGAATGCTTTGTTGAAGGTTTGAACCTAGAGGGTTAGTGAGATATGCCTATCACAAGTGCGTGTGAAGAGTTCTATGAGTTCGGTTTGTGGTAGTTGGAATGTGAGTTGATTGATCGAGGCTATGCCAACGAGCAACAAAATCGTGATAGATTCATCGTCATCTTGGTGCGTAGAGTATAGGTTAGTCATGGTAACATTCTTAGAAATATTAATAGAGAAGTTATCTAAGAAGGATTGGGCTACCTATTTAAATGATAATATATGTAGATACTAAAATTAGGTCACACTCCCCTTTTGTCCCTCGCCATATATGCACCCTTTATTACATTTACCTAGCCATGACCCCCTTCACCACACTAATATTAATTTAATTATATTAATGCATTATCCTTACTATATTCATTATTTAAATATCTTATTTAAATAATATCTACATATATAGTTCACTTAGACACCTCACTAGGCTAACTCAACCTAAGACCTATTCCTAACAAGTTACCATAACTAACTAAGACTCACCCAAACCCTAAAAATCAATGCTCGCATTCCCTCTAACCACATTCTGCATGCTCACAAGAATCTCCTAGTCTAATCCGTGGGATAATGACATGAGATCTAAAAAATCGGGAGGATCTCCTAAGTTTATTAAACCTAGAAAATCCCACCTTGGTGATGTCGGTTACCCTAACTAGCAAGCATTAGTTAAGCCGGAACCGCCGTCGGTTACCATTTTACCCTCAAAACAACCTTATTCTCAAGGTTAAAACTTGGAAGTTGGCAAAAATTTGGGAGAAAGTTGATGAGCAGGAACAAATCTCGAGAGAGATAACACATCTTCAGAGGTAAAATTCCAGTGAAAACTCACATCCAAGGAAGGAGATTGAGTATCTTCTCCTACAAAGCCATCCCGCCACGATCTAATCTATCCAAGCAAAAGGAGTTTGCATGCAGCCCATGCGAAGCTTTTCTTTAGTTAGTGATAAATTTCAGCCTTCAAACCCATCATCAGCACCTCCTTCCTTCACACACAAGCCTTCGGGAACAAAATCCAAGCAATTAAAACATCATACTTTCTGGTTATTTCATTTCACCATTATTTTATCACCCATTGTTTATCTTGCTCCCTATTGACCTTCTCCAACATTTTCACCTCCATAGACCCATTAAAACCTCATAAAAGCCTACTCCAGTCACCCAATACCTCATCCCAACCAACCAAAATCCTTTGTGCAATCACAAAGGAGACCAAAACCCTATTTTGTGACATTTTCGAGATCTCACATAATTAGTACCGATTATATATATCCATCGTCGGTCACCGTGACCAACACCGGTCTCTGTGTGTGCCCACATAGCCTTAAATAGAGACCTACCCACCTAATTTTACCTCACCCTCATTCACTGTGACCTACTTGAGACCTTTATCAGACTTGCAGAGACCCAAAACCAATCATTTGACCTTTGATTCTATTCTAGCTTAGCCTGTTAGATTAGATCTATTTTCTTATTGTGTTTTAAGTGAGATACCTAAATCATTTCAAAATAACAATAGGATTTACTTTGTTTACAACATTGATTCATTTAAAATAGTGGGTGACAATCATCTAGGAAGTACCATGCTTCTGGATCTAGCATCGCTAGGTAGCTCACTTTACCCGATATTGTTTGATTCCTTACGGTGGTCTTGTTTTCATTACGGGTAGTTCCTTCTAGCCAAAAGGAAGCTCTCACAATCAGATATGGATTCGAAGTCATACGCGCATACCGACCTATCAAACGACATTTGAACAAGTATTCCTCCTCCACTTGTTACCCTATCTATTTTGTCAACACTTCAAAGAAACAATCTAAGAAAAATGTGAAACATTTTGGCATGCCCAGTGGGACCCATCCGGGGTTCCTTGCATTTCATTCATTCCTAGGAAAAAATTGTGTGTTTGTTTCCCTTCTAAAAAGTGTACACACTAATTTTCTTCCTTGGTAATCCACTTCTTCTTTCTATTTTTCTCTAAAGGAAACTTTTCTTTTGGTGTAATTAAAAAGAATCATTTCTTCATGTTTTCTACATTATAGTGAAAGAGCATCCCTCTTCCTCTTCATCTTATTGTGTCATCCAATTTCACATTTTCAATTTGGGTTTAAAAACAATTGCATTCCATTCTGATTTATTACATTAGCTCACATTAATTGAGGGCAACCTATACACTGGAAGTCATGACCAGTTGATGGTTGACAAACGAATCATAGAGAAACAATTTTATCCTTTTCTCTTTCTCTTAGTCTTACCAAACCACACAAAAATTCAAAATACATACATTCTTAAACAACATCCTACCTAGAAAAATTTGTAGGTGATCACATGATCATAGCATCATGGGCACCTAGTTCGCTGCTCTATCAAGTCATACTTGAGCGAAGCCCGCACCCCCATAAAATACCTAAAACCTCACCTTTTAGATCTCCTTCTTTGTAGGAAGCCATTCTCACCAAAACTCTATTTCACAATTCATGTGTTAGTCCCTAAATAGCATAAGCTACACAAACATAATAGAAAAGGAACTCGAGGATTGCATTTTCTTAGTGTTTCTACTTGGCTTGCGTTTTGAGGTGAAAGATCATGTTCATCACTTTTTTTGTTCATCCTTGCACACTCCTCATCATATCTAGTGTATTTTGGCTTCATGTGAGTGTGTATGCGGGCCATATCATCATCATTCCTAGAATTTTGGGTCGATTCTACATTAGATTTTAATTCACAACCACTTTCTTGCATCAGCATCTTGTTTCAATTTCACAAAGTAACCAACGTCGATTACCTTTGACCGCCAGCCATTGGTTATACCAAACCGACATCGATTCGAGGTCCTTTTTCTAACCTACTCAAAAGGACATTTCACTGTAATTTCTTCCACTTTCCATGGTCTCTATCACTGTCATTATTCTCATTGACATTTTAAACGTCCTTAGATTTGACATACCTATAAAATTTTACCTTACGCCTCGTTGTTTACTCACTTTGTCCATTTTCTAAAGTGACCGAGTAGTGATTATCCCACGATTGACATCGGTTTTCCCTAACCGGCATTAATTAGCCTTTTTCACATTCCAGCCACTATTTGTTACTTCATCCACTTTTCATCACTAGACTCACCTATTAATATTGTTCTCTGTATCATTTACAGAGAATTAGCCATACTCCCCCGATCAATACTAGTTCACATGGTGCGGACCCAAAGACAAGTAAGCACCCTCGTGTTCCACACCAGTTCCCAACCACTCCCACATAGTCCTTCACCACCTTCTATTTTATCACCAGCCATGGATCCCATCTAGCCTACTACTATCACTACGAGAGATGAGGAGTTCGCATGACTCCTTGACCAGAACCCTGTCACCTTAAAGTTTTACCTCTCCCACTCATCCACTCAAGACACCTCGGGTCAGTTGATATACGACATGCCCATATCTATCCCCCGACTCTCATACCCACTTCCGCATCGGCCCCATCTAGATCCATGCTTCGCACATCCATGTTACCCCTAGTCATTTCATAATTAGGTTCTATACCTGCTATGACTACCACGTTTGTTACCTCTGTGGCACCTATCACATCCACCATACCCTCGACGACTACCCCAAACACAACCTCATCTGCCCCTCATGTCTCACACATACCTGTAACTACATTCCCACCTCTAGTGTCAGTGACTCCTACCCCATTTCAGAACATGGTTCTTTCCATTGCACAAATGTTAGCCCCTATTACCACTAGGGTTACCACAACCCTTCCACCCCCATACACATGGTACCAACAACCGCTTGTTTCATCTATTATTCATTCCGGGTATGTACCCCCTATTTCACTACCTTCTTCTTCACCACCTTACATGGCAGCCCCATACACTGGAATGCCACCCCCATTATATACCCAAAACCAACCTCTTCACACTGTAGGAGGCATCCAATCATCACAACCCACCAATGACCTAATTAAATTGATGTTGGACAAGATCGAAACTTTGGAGGCATCGGTTTCTAGCTCTGTAACACTCTCACCTCACGAAAATATTTACAATGAGCCTATTCACCCATCCATTCCCATCCGTTCATACCACGTGCATTTTGAAATGCCTAAATTCGACCGCTTCAATAGCGAGGAAAACCCACAACAACATTTGTGCTCATTCAAACATGGGTTTTATCGATCAATCATGATGATGCCTCGATTTTGAGAACCTTTCCCATGTCCCTCATTGGACTGCATTAGATTGGTATAGTGGGTTACCCAAACACTCTTTATTCTAATTCAATCAGGTAGCCAAAGCTTTCTTGGATCATTTCTCTATTAATATCACTAATAAGGTTACCATGACCGATCTATATTGCACACGTCAGTATGAGGATGAATCTATCGAAGATTTTGTCACTCATTGGCGTAGCCTGATCAATCAACTTACCTTCCTACTGCCACAAACTAAACTCATCGAGCTCTTCACATGAGCTTGCGCTAGACATATCTCCCCAAATTTTTAGTTCCAAACTTTCTAAAGATTCAATGAGGCATTCACTATGGCATGAAAGTTAGAGATTTCAGACCATCGAAGAGAATAAAATCTAATTATGAAATAAGAATTTTGCATTCAAGTAGAATGAAACCTCTTCTTCTTTGTAACACCCTGAATTGTTGTTACCTTCTCCGAGTAATTAAGTGTTGATATATGATTTCTTACGTATAAGGACATGTTCCTTTGGTTTTGGAAGTCATGATTGATATGGATTGTATCCTCTCTGCTCTTGAAGATGTTTGACTGAACCAGAATATGCTTGGAATCTTTTGTTTCTTTCATTCTTTGCACTTGAGTTCAATTTGATTTCTAGATGAATTGTGGATTTATCCATCTTTATGACTCAGCCTTGGATCAGTTGCATTGATCCAAGGAATGTTTTAAGCTTATTCAGGATGAACAAAATTTATTGACCTTACAAAAGTTACAAGGTCTGAATGAGTTTTGAATGATCAATCCCGGAGTTTAACTCAGGATGATCATAATAAATGGAATTTGGTTTCAGATATCGTAACATCAGGAAGGCCTAGACCTTAAGCCAGGTAAGATGTTCATGTTTATACCGTAAGCTTAATTTAGTGATGCCAAATAGAATCCTTTTAGGAATGTTTTACCGGTATGGACTCTAACACTGACTGGTCCTATTTTGGAGACCTAGACTAGATTTGTTAAGGTTAATAATCTTAACCTAAACTGTAACCTATTGGTTAAAATAATTACTAATCTAACCTAGCCCTAAAACTATAAGCTTAATGCTCCTAAGAGTTAACTACACCTAGCGCTATGGAAGTAAGACTAATGTCTTACCCTATGATCTAACCTATGTTTCTAACCTATCTTAACTAATGATAAGAATGAAGGGGACCTATGAAGGGTTGTGAGTCATGGGCGGTGGCTTCCATGGCATTTATGAGGGGAATAAGGTTGAGAGACTTGGAATGCTATCGGAGTTTGGCGGAGGTTGCAAGCGGTGATGTAAACGACATGGCAGTATCACCAAGTATGGGAATGGTTGTTTGTTTTCTTTTGGTGGTCGGTGGCAATGGAAAATAGGTGGCAGGATGGAAGTTAATGCAATTAATGAACCTTGGTTACCGAGCGTGGATTGCTTGGGAAGGTATGTAAATGGAATATTGTTTGGTTATTTGGTTTTCCATGCATTCCATTTTTCACTCTGCTTGAGCACTGGTTCTTCGAACCAGTCATCTACTCTGTGTTGCATGGCAACTTTGAGAGTTTCTAGCTTCCTTCTCTGTCGGGGAAAGTATATAAGGCATGGAGGTAACAATTTATTGTTGTTTAATCTTTCGTGGAAGAAGAAGAGAAGGTGCGAGCACATTCAGAGGTCTTCTTCGAATTTTTAAGTGACACTATCAGGCATGATAGGCCCTAACTTTTAAAAGTCTTTCTTTCATTAGAACAACTCTGTTTAGATGATTTTTGTATAGTTGGCTTGGCTGGTAGCAATGCATTGGTTTTCTCCTTTTCTTGTTGATATGGGAATCCCTGGTTATACGTAGACCCTGTTGAAGTCCTTGTTGTGTTTACATTATGGATTCGACTTCTGTCGAAGTGTTTGCTGTGATTTCATTATGGATTCGACTTCTGTTGAAGTCCTTGCTGTGTTTTCATTATGGAATCGACTTCTGTTGAAGTCCTTGTTGTGTTTACATTATGGAATCGAATTCTGTCGAAGTGTTTGCTATGATTTCATTATGGATTCGACTTCTGTTGAAGTCCTTGCTGTGTTTTCATTATGGAATCGACTTTTGTTGAAGTCCTTGTTGTGTTTACATTATGGATTCGACTTCTATTGAAGTCCTTGTTGTGTTTTCATTATGGAATCAACTTCTGTTGAAGTCCTTGTTGTGTTTACATTATGGATTCGACTTCTGTTGAAGTGTTTGCTGTGATTACATATGGGTTCGACTTCTGTATATGTTGTTTCCTAGTCTCTTGTTTGACTGAGGTAATGAGTTCCTAACTGTACCATGTTAGACGTTGTGTTGGATGATTTCATGTTTGAAGAATGACATGGAAAGAATTGTTGTGTCTAATTTGGTTGGTTTATTGATTATTGCTTAAAAGCTTCAGGTGAATATATAGTTGGATTGTGATGAAACTGTAGTTCCTTCTATTGAGCTCGACTGGTTTAGTCGCATGCATAAGAAATATGTTGAATTCAAGCCTGTACCTCTGTGAAAAGGGTCTGGATGGTCAATGATTATGGGTTATGTATGTGATGAAATATTAGTGTAGCTGTTGTTTTCTTTACGACTTTACTTGGTTAATGGGAACACAGCCTGACCGAGAGAAATCTTGCTTTGAGGAACTCTGATTCTTAATAACGTGTGGGTAATCCTAGATCTACATGGATGGAAATCAGGTTTTGTACTTGGAAGGGATGGGATTGTGTTGATTTTCTTGCTTTCCCTTCTTCTCTAATTGAATTTCCAGATTGATTGTATATGCATTACTCCTGGAAAGATTGGTACAGTCCTGAACTTGTTTGGAATGGAGATCTGGATGCCTCTATTTCTTTCTCTTAGATTGTAAAGTATATGTTGATATAGGAATTTTGGAATACGAAAGTATTCTCTCCCTTTCTAGAAATTATGAGTGCTCCCTTCTTTTGTATTTCCATAAGAACTCTGCGAGAGGGGTATAAGATGATTAGACTGTTAAATTTATGAGGAAAGAATGGTAAGTGCTTAGTCTTGACCGAAGTTTCCTTTCCTTATCTACAGTTATATTAATACCCTGTTTGAGTTATTCAGTTATCTACTTTAATAAAAGTAGTATTGTAATAGAAGTTGGTATACTTATCAATGTCATTGAAATAATGCAATGAGTATAAAGGAATTCCATCAGTTAACCTTGCTAGAGGCTATAATCTGTCTTTGCTAAATTGTTAAGTGCACATCTGTTGGATACACGTACTGGTAAGAATTCATTCTTGAATGGAGTAATTTTATTGGATTGTTACTGTCCTTGGTTTTCAGATGGATGGATATTTTAGATTCATTTTGTTTCTTCTTAGTCTCTAACATAAGGTGAATCATCCGAAAAGAGTTGATATGGTAGTTATATTATGAAATTATGTTATAAAGTCATGTATGGAAGAAAGATAATTAGTGTGATTCATGTTTATAGGTTGGTGAAATGATTTCATTTAAACAGGTTGTTTAATGGAAACAATTGGTGGAATGCAATTTTTTTAAAATTAGTGCTTATCATGTTCGATTCATCGAACCGAACCGCTTAGCGATTTTTACAGATGGCCATCGTAAGTGATAAAGGCACGCAAATCTGATATAATGCTCATATTGTTAAATATGGTTTTTACAATGAATTCCAACTTGATTTCTCTAATTGTACTATAGGAAGAAATTTATTCTTTTGCTGTTGTGTATTGTATCAAATATGCCGAAGTGCATAAGTTGTAATTGTATGGCTTGGAAATAAATGAAAAGGGGAAATTTTTACTTATGTGGCTACATTTTTATTTGTTGAATTGAACTTCTTACGTCAGAATGAATGTGAGTGCATTTTTATTATTGTATACCATGGGAGCTAGTTGGATTCCCTAAGTAGGCCTTGTAAAAATTATGTGACCGAATACTTCATGAATGAATAGTAAATTCTTTTATATTATGAATAAGGCTAAATTGGAAATTAGTCCACTGCCCTTTTGGGAAGTTAAGGTTAAACTACACCCTAATATGTAGCTGTAACAGGAAGAGTAATCTATTACTCCCTAACCATGATCTAAGTCAAGGCAATGTAATTGATGGTTTTAAATCACCATGTCTTAATAACAATAAGTAAGATATATTTCAGTCTTCGGAGTTGATATAAACCCTTACGGGTTTAGTTAGCTTCCTTATGAGAGGACTTAGGGCTATTGCCCAATTATGAGGAATAAGATTATTAGGAACCGATGGACACCTTGACGAGGTCTCAAATCTTATTAAACTTCTCTCTGTGAAATTGAACTTAATTACGTAAGGCAACTCAAAGGTGTGGAACCCAGGGTTGGGAAAAGACTACCCAGTTAGGAGGGTCTTTAATTCAATTTCAACTCAACTTAAGTAACTTCTTGAAGTTATGTAAATCTTTCCGAGGTAGTTTTGTAGGATGTTGACACATGTCAACTGCAAGGTTGTACCTTCGAGAAGATTAGGATCTTCTCGAGGATACAACAATGCAGGTGACATATGGCAACACCCTTTTGCATTGATCATTAAGATTTACACCTGAAACTCGAACAAGTTTTTCCTCTGGGACTGGTTAGGACCATAGTCATGTTATGAGGCTGCCCTTTTAGACTCGGGGTACCTTGACACATGGGGTTAACAGTGGTTGGCCCAGTATGTCAGCTTACCCTAGTCTTCAAGAGCATCCTTATAACGTGTGTCATGTTATTAACCCATTCCTGAGTGAATGACTTGGGACAGGGGAGGCTGACAAAAGTCAGTAAAAGACATTCTATATAACATTGGAGTGGGGTGAAGGACGTATTCTAGATTGATGAGTATGCCATCAAGGAATATGAGACATGAACAGTATGTTTCAAATCTTTGGCCAAAGTATCGCAAGCTGCTGATTGCGTTGTCCTATGTCACCTAGTCTAAGGGACATGATGCTGATGAATAATAGTAACAATTATTCAGATAGGTTCCTTGGATAGAGCATTCTGAAATCCTAGATTAGGGAAGAGAACCACAAGAGTGAAGTGTTAAGATAAAAATGCCAACTCTATGATACTCATGAATAGATCGGTAGATCACCGAGTCATGGAATGAATAGATCGGTGGTACACCGAGTCATTACAGATGCATATGGTTATCTGTTATAAGAATGATTGTTATGATTTGTGAGTTCTAAATTATGTATTTAGAACTAGGAAGCACTTATAAAAAAATTAAAAAAAAAAAAATTCTTGTTCTAATGTACTAAAATGGGAATGTTACATTCTTTGAAACCACCAACCAATTATTCAAAGGCTAAAGTGGTACTTGCTAATGCGGTGGTACTCAAGGCCGGCCTAGCTCATCCATCAATCAGGCTACACCCTCATCTAATCTATCACTGTCCAAGTTTTTGATTCGGATAAGAGCGGTGAAAATATACCCCAATTGGGGAACCTTACTCTTCTTTTTTAGAAAAGCTTATCAAAGCTGGAGCCATCACCGTTCCACCCATAAAACTACACACGATTTTGACCTCACTGCTAGCCCCATGCCCGCATGTTATAAAGAGAATAATTTCTGTAAGTATCACCAAGTAAAGGGTCATAGTGACGGAAACTACATCACTTTCAAGAATATTTTCCAAAAATGCTCAAGAAAGGTGAGTTAAATGTGGATAATCCCAATGCCACCCCACATCAAAATCTACAAATCTTCAAAAACCATTTCCCAACCATCCCCCTTCATCCAATCAAATGGTGAGACAACCACTCATGATACCCATACCGTGAGGTTCACGCATTCTTTAATGAGGTACTTGTCACCTCTCAATTACCTCACATCCCTTCCATAGAGGAAATCCTAGCCCAAAATCCTCCTTCCACATTGGAACCAACCTCCACTATTCCTTCACCAATGAGGAACACCTTTCATCTCCTTCATCACCAATGGAGGAGTCTTCCACTAACATCGAGCCCCTCTCACCCCTAGCTTCACCACTTAGAGAGCCTTTACCTATTGTACCTCCTCCACCCATAGAGGAGCTCCCATTACCTCCTCCACCCATAGAGGAGCACCCACTACCTCCTCCACCCATAGAGGAGCACCTATCCATTCCTCCACTTATAGAGGAGCTCCCATCATCTCTTCCACCCATCATAGACGATTAGATATACCTTTTCTTCTTGACAAGCATTCTTTATTGGCTACCCAACATCAAGCAGACCTACTTTTAGCTCTCTTACCCACGGAAGATGAGGTGGCCATTTCCGTCTCTAAGATGCATTTTAAGGGAATTCCCATTAGGTCCTCACCAACTCCACCCACAAATGTGTCATTCTCATGTTTGGCTGATCACTTAGATTATGTGGATAGGGATTTACTATTGGGAACCTCTTACTCCCTGTCTCAACACAGATGTAGAGATCCCTCGATGACACCTCCACTATCTACCCAAACACATTTCCACCCATCAAACTAAATACAACCACCGTCACAACCCCTTCCATGATACCCATTAGCACTCACACCACACCCTTACCCATAACCTGACCTATATCTAAACCCAAACCCATACCCACAACATCTACCTCCACTAAACCTATTACCACTTTATGGGTCACCCCGACCACCAGCCTCACTCATCCACCTATTAAACTGGATTTAGCTACATCCTCCAACATTGATACCACACCTACTCTGACACCCAAACCAAAGAAACATACTCATCAAAGTCATACCCCAACCACACCAATCACACCGCACTTGTCCGTTTGCCTTAAGACCTCAGCTTCCCAACATGGTCAAACACCCTTCACCGATCCATAAACCAATAACACAACAACCCATTCCTTCCTCACAAACCTCTAACCTACCCAGGCACACAACATGACTCATACCTGCGCGTGTAATCTCTTTACCACCAATACCTCCAATACCTTTAGTTATTGCTTCACTACCCACTACACTTCAGTCATTGTCCCTCACACCCCAAGTATGACCCACGTCATCTACCTTCACAGCACCCCGTTATCCCCATGGGTAACTTTCCCTCTTCCTCCATCTACTTTTCCTTCTAGACCTCGTACACCCACATCACCTTTACCTAAGAAGGTACAACCCAAAAAACAAAACCCCACTACCCCACAACAAGGTAGTCAAAACAACCCCACACCCTCCTACCCGTCCATCTCTCTGTACCCCTACCCAAATGAATTTGGTGATACCTCAAACCACACCGACACCTAAACCCATTGCTTTACCCATTCCTACATTTCCAAAAATAATCTCTTGACAACCAACCACACCTACACCCAAACCTACGTTCACTTCCCATTGTGATCCACTAGCAGGGTCCTATGCCAAAATTTTAACCAACCTCCTCAAAACTTCTATTATCACATTACCACCACTCTGAATGTACGACCCCCTTGAACCCAAGCTAAAAGGGTTTGATGATACTAAAATTTGTGCTTACCATCATGCACCAAGGCATGATGTGGAGACCTGCAAGCCTTGAAAACCATCCTTATCCAATTGTGTCCACCAGAAACCAACTTTGACCATGATGACCTTCTCAATGAGGATCTGCTTCACCAACACCCATTCCCACTGCTTTGTCCACTCAAAAACCACAACCTCCACCCTCACGGCTCCTAGAGAAACCCTCAAGATTTGAAATTAACATGGTTAGCATTAGAGAACTTTCCACACCACCACCCAAATTTCATTACGCCCAAGTGACCTTACAAGTTTTTTCTCCTCTAGTAGGTTTTTCCCTTCATGTCATTATACCACTCACCCTACACCTTCTCCATTTTCCAACTTCCCTCAAATCAACATGATACAAGTCACTACACATTTGCGAAGGGAAAAGAAAAGGTAATTGACCCACCAACCAATCCTATACCCAACATACAATCTACACCCATACCTAAAATCACTATCCGTGGCCCCACATACCCCATTTCTAATGGTGTCACCCATCGTACCATGCTCAAACAACTACACCAATCTCCCCTCAAAATGTCCTTATATGAACTCATCCAAACCTCAGAATCCCATTATCAAGCTCTCATGGAGGTTCTTGATCTATTGAGGTTTTACCCAATGACCCTACACCCGTAGCCTCCATTAGCACACCCCATCATATAGCCTTTCTCACAAAATTACCACCTTCATCCTCACCTCACCATGTCCACAAAGTAACCTCCTTAGCTTCTCGAAGAGGAGATCTTGCCACACCAAAATGATGACCCGGATCTAGCCCTCTTCATCTCTCGTCACGTTGATGACATAAGGGTACGCCATGTGATGATTGAGGGAGGTGCTAGCATTAACATTATTTCATCCCATGCATTTTCTCAAATGTGCATACCTGATAATTGCATGCATAAACATCTGGTCATGTTGTGTTCATTCAATGATGCCATCACCTCAACACTAGGCACTTTCATCCATCACGTTTGCATGGGCCCCCGTACTATTTTAGAATTGTTTTATGTTTTCGAGGGGGAATTCCAATATAACTTGTTTCCTTGTATACCATGGATCCATGTCATGGGTTAAGTTCCTTACAATTTGCATCGTTGTGTGAAGTTTGAACATGAAGGACACACTTATACCATTCCATCTGACCCATCACCTTTCAAAACATGCAACCTACTTTACCAACCCAATGACGTGCTCATACCTATCAAGCGATCTACTTTGAAACCAATATCAATTCACCTACACCTCCACCTACTAGTACATCCATTGCTTTTACCGCACATACCTCCTCCATTCCTACCATTGCTATAACCTCCATAGCTGACCCATTAGCTTCCCAATCCATTAACTCCACCTCCACATCGACCTTTGACACATCATCCATACTAGCTACCTACATACCAACCACTGATCCCTTGGAAGGTGTTTTCAACACCTCACTCTAGGGGAGTACCGCCTATATAGTATCAACACATTCCTTACTCCACACGAGTATGGAAGCCTTCACCAACACCCTCGCTATGATCACCATATAGGAGAACACCTCCTTTATGGTCCTCCTCATCTTCGTACTAGTCTCACCTATGGGGGACTTGATACTACCACTTACACACCTAAACCACCATCACAACCCCACCCATTTTCTGCTGACTTCTAATCACTTACCAATCATCATTTCACCCACACCTTCCTACACCACTATGCATGGAAGGGTTTTGGTTTTGGCTTTTACGAGCAAGGCCGCCATACCGTTATTCCATGTACCACCCACAAACATAATGACCATAGTGGTATTGGCTTCCCCGAACCTCCTACCAAATAGGCCCACATTGAACTCATTGAGGACCCTATCCCTTCTCCACCTTCATCACCACCATCACCAATGAATTCGATGTATCATGAATCTATCCCTCCCCACTTTTTTTTTTTTTTCATAAACACTATTTCCTTGGGGCCTTTGACTTATCAATGCAAAGGTGAGGCCCCTTCCACTCTTCCATTCCTATATCCTGAGATGATCGATGATGACACACCTACCATTAATGTCGTTCAATGTCAGGATGATGAATCCATACTCACCTACCTTGGTTTAGAAGACTCATGTATTCATTAGTCGTTACCATTTGAGACATAAACCATGTTAAATGAATTGAATATCGAGATCAACATTCATACTCAGGATGACCCGTACATTCTAAAGATCGGACAATCTTTAGATGCTACTAAACAAGAAGCCATCATTTCTTTTCTCCGAGATCATAACCACACTTTCACCTGGTCTTACGCAAACATGCCGGTATTGACCCCACCATAGTGGTGTATAATATCGTAATCATTCTCAATAACAAACCTATCAAACAAAAGTGAGGAAAATGCACCTCGCATTGCTCTTCTCGTCAAAAAAGAACTTCAGCACCTTCTTTCCATTTCCTTCATCTTACCCATTGATTATCCTCATTGGATTTCCAAAATTGTCCCTGTTACTAAAGCGATAGGAGGACTCCACATTTCCATGGAATTTTGTGACCTCAATCTCGCCTGCCTGAAAGACAACTTTCTCTTCCCGGTGTCGATCAAGCTGGTTGACCTCACCACTGGTCATGAGATGCTCTCACTCATGGATAACTTCACAGGCTATAACCAAATTTTTCTTGCCCTAGAAGATCAACACAAGACTGCATTCATTACCTCTTGGGAACCTTTTGCTATCGAGTCATGCTCTTTGGCCTTAAAAACACTAGTGCTACATATAAGCATGTTATGACTTACATCTTCCATGATATCATGCATTGCATATTGGAAGATTACGTGGATGATCCCTTAGCTAAATCTAAATGTCATGCCAAACACCTCACCGTCCTTGAAAGTGCGTCCACCTTGACCTAAAAAGTTCATCTTCGCGGTTCTCTCAAGAAAAATATTGGGATTTATTATTTCTCTTTTTGGTCTAGAAGTTGACCCTACTAAATTCAAGGCCATTACGTAAATGCCTCCACCCACCAACCTTAAACAAATTTGTATCCTGCAAGGTAAATTGCAGTCCATTCACCATTTCATTTCACAATTATCGATCGGTGTCAATCATTTCATCATCTTCTTAGGAGGGATGTCTCCTTTAAATGGGATGATGTACGCCACAAAGATTTTGAAGCCCTAAAACAATACCTTCTCCAACCACCCATACTCATTTCACCTAAAGATGATCAACCTTTTTATCTATACATATAATCTACTAATCATTCCTTGGGAGCCATGCTCGCTCATCACAATGAACAACACAAGGAGCAGGTGGTTTATTATATAAGTCGTACTCTTTTAGACTATGAAACCCAATACAACCATCCCAAAAATATTTGCTTAGCCTTAGTTTTTTTTTCAACCAAACTCCGCCATTACCTACTTAACCACAAAACCTATGTCTTGACCAACACCGATCCCTTACACTTCATGTACGCCAAACCTTATCAAAATCAGTGTGTTGAGTAATGGCTCATGCTTTTAGCTAATCTTGACCTCGAATTCATTCATCAAAAGTCCATTAATGGCCAATATATTGCCGATCAACTAGCCGACGTACCTATTTTTGGGGAATAACCTTCTAATTTGGAATTTCTCGATGAATCAATTGCTAATCTTTCCTTGGAAGAACCCCTTACTAAATGATATTGTTCTTTTGAGGTTCAAGTGTTAGCGTGGGGGTAAGGCTGGTGTTATCCTACTTCCTCTAGATGGAGAATCCATGCCTTTGTCTTTCAAATTAGACTTTTAATGCACAACAATATTATCAAGTATGAATTGCTCATACTAGGTCTCCAAGCCGCCTATGCCCTAGATGTCAAATCAATCCACATATTTGGTGATTCAAAATTGGTCGTAAACCAAGTCAATGGTATGTACCAATGTCATAATGAGATACTTCAAAAGTATAAACATCATGTAGACATACTATGACCACCTTTGATTGTTACACCCTTCAAACCATCCCACATTCAACCAACAAATTTGTAGATACCATGCCCTGCTTAGCTTCCCAAATACCCACTTCCCCTATTGATTCCAAAATATTTGTCACCGTACAATGCCTCCATTCACCTTATTATTTACCTCATGATGTTTACTCAATCGAAAATGACACCCCTGACCTGAGTAACCTTTGGTATAAACAATACTCCGACTACCTTTCCCTCTCCATCTTATCTCCTGATCTCACCCTTAATGGAAAACACACCTTCCTTACAAATGTCTCCTATTTCGTTATCAGGGGGGACTCCTCTATAAGTGTGGCTTTGATGGTATTCTCTTACAATGCCTCATAAGTTCTAAAATTCCTTATACCATTAAGGAGGTTCATGATGGCATATGTGGAGGTCACTTTAGTGGCCTTGCTTTTGCTAAGTGTATTCTTCACCTAGGCTACTACTGGCCAACCCTTAACCATGATTTTTGCAACTATGTCAAATGTTGTGTGAAATGCCAACAACATTCCAACCTTCATCATACACCTAGTCATGCCTTACAGGTCGCTCGTGACCTTTTGACCTTCTATTAATGGGGTTTTGATCTTGTCAAAGAAATCAATCCTCATTCTTCCCAATGCCATCAATGGATCATAACTACTACCGAATACTACACAAAATGGGTGGAAGGCATACCCCTCATCACCACAAAAGCTGAGAAAATATGTGAGTTCATTAACCATCACATCATTTGTTACTTTTGTGTCCCTCATTGCCTCATCAGCGACAAATGGAAAATAATTCAAAAACAAAACATTGCAAAAACTTTGTGACCCCTTCGGCATTTAGCTTAGTTTCTCATCACCTTATTACCCAAAAAAAAACGGCCAAGCTAAATCCACTAAAAAATACTCAAAAAAATTCTCATTAAAGTGATTGGCGATCTTTGGGTAGGATTGGCATATGCACATTCCTTTTGCTCTATGGGCATAACGCACTAGTATTTGCACTTCCGGTGCGGCCACACCATTTTCGCTGGTCTACAATACGAGAGGTTGTTCTACGTCTCGAAGTCCAGATCCCCTCACTCTGCATTTCTCTCCATGACATGCTTACTGATGATGAATTTCATTAGGACCGCTTAATACAACTAGAGTTATTAGTCGAACGTCATCTTAATGCTCTGGATCACCTTCAAGTTTACTAACAACGTATCAAACGTGCTTATGAAAAATGTGTTCATAAATGCACCTTCCAAGTCGGTGACCTTGTCTTGAAAGAAAATCAACACGTAACCAAAGCAAAAAAAAGTAAATAGGGAAAATTCACTCCTAATTGGCTTGGACCATACATTGTAACTCATACCTATGGATCGGGTTCCTATCGTTTGTCCTCACTTGAGGGTAAACCCAAACCTGAGACCCTTAATGCATTGCATCTTCGACCATTCTATTGTTTACTCATTATCCTACCTCACCCTTTGTCTCTTTATAGGCTCATCCCTTGAGTTCTATCCACTTTATACACCTCCCTAACAGTTAAACAAGAATCATGTGAGTACCCGTCACTTGTTATCTTCTCTTGAATATGTGTACCACGAGGCTATACATAGCATGATTCTCATGGATAATTTTCATCTATATTTGGATGAGATCCCATGGTTGTTCCACCTTTCCTTTTGAACAAGAATCCTATCCTTCACCTTGGTCTTGTCCATGATTTCAAAGACCTCAAATGGGACCAAATTCCTTGAGTCAAATTTCTAATAAAAAGATGACTCCTCAAAAGAACATCTTCCTCTTGACAAAATTGCCACTATAAATAGAATTCTCCCTCAAAGGACAACTATGTGACACTTTCAAAATAAAAATAAAAATAAAAATGAGAGAAATCGAAGCTTCTGCATCGATCGGCTTCACGAAGACATCAAGGAGTACCATATTATTTATCCCATATAGAATTCCTACATTGTTCAGTCTATGAAAACAAAAACCTTTTAGTCATGGACTTGCCCATTGTGACCTTGGACCTCTTGCCCAAAAGACCTGTCACTCACAACATATACAATTAACTACCTTTCACCCACCTTACCATTTCCACTCTCATTTCCTAAATTACCTCAAGGGACATCTTGGAATTTCGACATTTGGTGATCTTATGACTACTTTCACCATAGAACCGTTAATCATGCAATACCTTTTGAGTCTTGTGTTCATCACCCCCTCCACGGTATGATCTACTCGGTATGATCCTACCCAATCAGGTGGCTTTATTACCCCCTCTTATCTTTTAACCATCTTTGTTGACATTTTGATTACCTTATACAGGACTTGGTCCTCGATGCTTACCTTTGGGGTAGCCCTTCCCTTTCACCATAATCACCTTCACCTACATCATTTTACCTATAATCTACCCACACCTATTAAACCTAAACCCATAACATGCCCACAAACCTACCAACTCATTTTATATTCTTCCCTAGCTCATGGGAGAACTACATCGGCCTGAGGTCCCTTTTTTCTGGGACTATGTAGGCAGCACTCCGAGGGCATGGGGCCCTTGGAGGTTAGCTCGGCCATATCCTCTACCCTCAAAAATTCATCAACCATGCCTAACTCACCATTTACCCCACATTTCACTTAGTTCCCCTTTTCTAAATTGGAAATTAAGCCACATACATAACAAGTTGCTTCCCATTTTATACATTTATTACGCCTACCTTTTCTCTATCATCACTATGCATAGATTATAACACATCTCACATATGACCCATATTATCATTCATTGCATAAAATAATGAATCACCACTTCACCTAGTTTCAACTTGACCCATGCCTAACCACAACCTGACTCAATCCATGTCTAAACCAACCTGACTCAACCATGCCTATAACTTGACTCGATCCATGCCTATAACTTTCTGACTCAATCTATGCCTAAACCAACTGACTCGATCCATGCCTATAACTTTGACTCAACCATGCCTATAACTTGAATCGATCCATGACTACACCAAACTAACTCTATCATGCCTAACTCACCCAATTTCAAACCACATCAAAGTAACACATCCATATCTCATCTAACACAAGCATATATCTAATATCTCATAAACATATTAACACATCAAAAAATACCATGACTCTCATCGTATTAATCAATAAATGTGTATCTCAAAATACATGCCTATCTCATCATGGCCATCCTCTCAAAAATGTCAGCATGCGAGACCAATATACAATACAATTTGTCATCGCGCACGCACGCCGGTCTCATATATACACAAAGAATGAATGAATCAATACACAAATCTTTGGCACGCAGGCCGGTATATGCTCACAATATACAACAATCACTCGTACATCCTCATTATCTTCGACATGCCAAGCCGGTATGTGATAAAAAATACAACTATCTTTGGCACGTGGGTGGGTCAGCATATATATCGAATAATCACTAATATACATCAAAATCAGGTGGCCACATATCAGACATCTCGCATCGGATGTCCTCCATCTTCGTGTCACCTACACCATCAGCCTCCTGTGTCCCTCTTGGCACATCACTTAGATTTGATCACTTTGTGTGCTGGTGGCCTCACCCTAATTGGGCCTTGGAGCTCACTAACCTCTGTGCTCTCCACACTATGTGTGCGGGATCTCATCCTCTCATTGGATGCTTGTTGTGCCCTGTACTCTCTGTAAGAGAGGAAGTCTATCAGACTGCCATGAGCTGGTCATGATAGTACCTCACCTCACCTAGGGCATCTCGTAACCTGGATATAGGAATGGTCTGTGGTGGTACCATAGGTCTCGGTCCCTATATCTACCTTGCGCTAGCCTATGAAATGGGATCAGCTCCATGCGCGCTGTGATGGTGCCGTACCCACTGTTCTATATATATACGGGCTGTAAGGCCCCAATCTATGTCTAGGTTGTGGCCAACTAGCCTGTAAAGTTGAGCTGAAGGGCTAGCACTTGACCATCCTGTCTCCATTTCCTCCATCTCCTCTACCCCCTTCATCTCGCCATTTGGGCTGCGCAGTGGCCACCTATTCTCATAGCTCTGCTACCTCTACCTCTGACCCCTCTAGCTATGTCTACAGTATACCTATCTGTGTGATCGGTGCCACTACCCTCCTTTGTAGGGTGTCTCTCGCACTATCATGGTAGCTAAGTCTGGCTACCTTGGTCTAGGTGGTATGGCTTGTAGATGAGCCACCCACCACTACCTATACCTATATGTACATCTGTCGTCATCAATCTACCGATCCATTGGCTTCTCCTCCTCTCCTGTAGGTACTGTAGGCTATGGTATAGGTAGAGGCCTCTCCACATCATCTCTCGTCTGTAGGAATGACGGATGGATATCTGTCTGGCTTTGAACTACCATCGGACCCTGTCGACCGGGATCATCTCATCCTCCCCGATGCGGCGACCTTGTATCCACCTCTCTAGCTAGAGCTCAAATAGCTCCTCATACATGTTCCTATATGAGGGGAATCCCACATATGGCCTCCGGATAATGTCAAATCTGGATAACCCCTCCAAAAACTACCAAAAATGAGCCACATTATATATTGGCCTATCGACCTTCACTCTCTTACAACCGGAACCCATCTCCTATATCCCAACTGCACACATCTCGGTGGGAATGCATCTACTTAGGGCATCCCTATAGGTCGAACACATACTATGTGCTTGTAGGCCCAGCTAGTGTAGTATAAATGTGTAGCATAGGTTGAACGTGTGCAACCACCCATATGCCCATAGCTCTCTGTAAAGCTACACCAAGAATGTTGGTGCCTAGGTGAAGTGTGTCTCATGTACCATCATATCGTGGAGCACCCCCATCAGTGATTGGGGAAAGTGTCCACCCTCTACATTAGGTAGTGCATAGCAGCACACTACCTCCATCAACAAAACTACTAGCCTCGTCTCATCCGGATGGGCTAGGTACATCTCACCATAGCTCAAACTGGCACTATGGAAGCTCAACTCCACCACCCCCTTGCCAAATACTATCCCGATCAGCTCCTCTGAGGCCTCGGAGGAGATAGAGTACACCTGGGCCCCCAATATGGGTAACCTCAGAATTTGGAACACATCCTCCAGGGTGATAGTCATCTCACCCGTCGGAAGGTGGAATGTGTTGGTCACGGAGTCCCATCTATCGATGAGCATGACCATCAAACTAGGCTACCGAACAACATGTCAGTAGTGCCGAATACCACTCAAGCCCACTACCTCCTCTGTTATAGCTCTAAAGGGCTCGTTAGGCCACACAATGTCACGGTAGTGGTGTAACCTTGATCCCCATATGCAACTGTGATCAATCCTGCATCGAATCCAAAGCACAACATTAATCTACATTTACAATACCATATTCACTAATTATCATTACCCACTACCCTATTTTTACCTTACCCATATCAACCACCTAACCTACATCATTTTTGGACCCTCTTGCCTAAAATCGACCGGTGCTAGTTTGTCCTAAGCGACTGTTCACCCTTCAACCAACATCAGTCACCTATTTTGTGGATCGATACCGGTTCACCTATACTAACCACGGTTACACACATAATCGACATCGGTCACTTGTTCGGTGACCAATCTCGGTTCTACCCAATCGACACGGTCAGTCATCACGAAAAAATCCGTGACTTCCCAAATCCCCCTTTTCTAAACGCTCCCACCTATCCCTTGTACACCACCTACAATGACCTACGCTACCCCAAACCCCTACCCACCCCACTTATCCAATTTCCTACCCCCACTCTTTTTTTTCCCATTTTCCCCATACCGATTTAACTTTTTTCCCGCCCACAAAATACAAACACCCACAAAACCCTACAAATACCAATTATTACACCATCTACTCTATCTAATTAACATTAAAGAGTTAGGCACTTACCTCATTCGTTGGTGCCATCTCGGTGGCACATTTGGCCGCTATCTTTGGTGTTCGCTCGATCCTTTCCTACCTCTCGCCATCACCAACTATCTACCCGCACCCTCCAACCAATCAACTCTCTCACCCGATCTCGTGGACCCACTACTCACCAACCCAACCACCATCAAATCACACTACCAACTCACTGTCCCATTTCCTCCAGACACTTTTCTCACTTTTCTCTCTTTTTGTCATTTCTTCACTTCGCAAATCACAAATGAATAATAAAAATGTGGATTTTTATACCAAACCCGACCTAACGAAGTCGGTTCCCTTATACTAGTATCGGTCTCGTGCCCTACCTCACCGTTTTGGTTTTCCTACACCGATGTCGAGTTATACATGACCACCATCACCACACCCTTACCTACGCATTGTCCCTAATTTTCCATTTTACCCCCACCCTTTACCTTGCTCTTTACCCCATACCTTTACCCAACCCATTAGCTTACCTTTCCTGACCTCATTACTTCTTACCTCCATTTTTCCTCCTTTGGGGACTCATTATTATACCCTTACCTCGGCCTTACCCATTTCGTGACCTAGATATTTAGACCTGGACTATCGCTAGTGACCTTTGACCTCATGTGTTTGCTATACCTTGCGGCACTTTATTACTGTGTTGATTGACACGATGACCTTAACTAGCCTATTATCACGACCATTTATCCCGACCCTACCTTTGGTGTATTGGCACATACCTAAACGTTCCGCACCTAACATACATTGTGTTTCTTGACCTTTTCCTATACCTTGGATACCGGATTCAATTCAACCTTGTTTGGATAAACCTATCAACCTTAGATGATGTAGAGTTTGCCCGCTCTTAACCTTGGTAGCGTGCTACAAATTATATGTGCGCGTGTGTTTGAGTGTTGCTACCTTTGACCGCGACCCATTACCTAGATTGCTCGAGTAGACCTTTTAACCCTTTTCCCATGTACCTACTTTCCTTTTCTTCACATTTACCTTTTATCAAACCACTCACCACTTCAGCCTACTTTGCCTCGTCAGTTCTTGGTTTGAGGGGGATCACCTTCACCCACACATGGGGCAACCACATATTATTTTTGTTAGCATCGCTTACCAATACAAGCTACGCAACAAAAAGGGGCAAAATGTAGACACTAAAATTAGGTCACACTCCCCTTTTGTCCCTTGACGTATAAGTACTCTTTATTACATTTACCTAGCCATGACCCCCTTCACCCCACTAATATTAATTTAATTAATTTAATTAAATTAATGCATTATCATGACTATATTCATTATTTTAATATCTTATTTAAATAATATCTACACATATAGTTCACTTAGACACCTCACTAGGCTAACTCAACCTAAAACCTATTCTTGGCAAGTTATCATAACTAACTAAGACTTACCCAAACCCTAAAAATCAATGCCTACATTCCCTCTAACCACATTCTCGCATGCTCACAAGAAGCTCCTAGTCTAATCCATGGGATAATGACATGAGATCCAAGAAAATCAGGAGGATCTCCCTATGTTTAGTAAACCTAGAAAATATCATCTTGACTAACGTCAATTACCCCTAGCTGTCATTTGGTTAAGCGAAACTTCCATCGGTTACCATTTTAACCTCAAAACAACCTTATTCTCCAGGTTGGAACTTGGAAGTTGGAAAAAATTTAGGAGAAATTTAATGAGCAAGAACAAATTTCAAAGAGATAACGCATCTTCAGAGAGAAAATTCCAGCAAAAACTCACATCCAAGGAAGGAGATTGAGTATCTTCTCCTGCATAGCCACCCCAACCACAATGTGATCTATCCAAACAAAGAGGAGTGTGTATGCAGCCCATGCAGAAGATTTGCTTCAGTTGGTGATCACTTTTAGCCTTCAAACCCATCATCAATGCCTTCGTCTTTCACACACGGACCTTCAAGAATGAAATCCAAGTAAGTACAACATCATACTTTCTGGTTATTTTATTTCACCATTACTTTATCACCCATTGTTTATGTTGCTCCTATTGACCTTCTCCAACATTTTCACCTCCATAGACAAATTAAAACCTCATAAAAGCCTACTCCGGTCACCCAATACCTCGTCGTCGACCCAAAATCCTTTTTGTAATCACAAAGGAGACCAAAACCCTGTTCTATGACATTTCCAAATCTCACAAAGAATCGGCATCCGTAATATCTAACCACCGTCGGTCACTCACCCCGACCAACCTTGGTCTCTGTGTGTGCCCACATAGCCTTAAACAGAGACCTACCCACCTAATTTTACCTCACCCTCATTCACCTGTGACCTACCCAATACCTTTATTAGACCTGTAGAGACCTAGAACCAATCATTTGACCTTTTGTTATATTCTAGCTTAGCATGTTAGATTAGATCTATTTTCTTATTGTGTTTTAAGTGAGATACCTAAATCATTTTAAAATAATAATAGGATTTACTTTGTTTACAAAATTATTTTGTTTAAAATAGTGGACTGATAGCCATCTAGGAAGTATCATACTTCCCGCATCTAACATACGCTAGGCGAGTTCTTTGCCGATATTGTTTGATTCCTACGGTGGTCTTGTTTTCACTATAGGTAGTTCCTCATAGCCAAAAGGAATCTCTTATGATCAAATGTGGATTCGGAAGTCATACGCATGCAACAACCCATCAACCAACATTTAAACAGGTATTCCTCCTATGCTCGTTACCCTATCTGTTTCATCAAGACTTCAAAGAAACAATCTAACAAAAAGGTAAAAAATAATAGTGTCAGAAACCCACTATACCGATGTGATGTGCCCACGATCGGGAGACATGGAAAAGTGTTAGGAAATAAGAGATAAAATATTTAGAATAATCCCTTACAGAATCATAACAGTAGAAACTAATATGCAAAAAATATTACAGATCTCAAATAAAAGTGCAGAATAAATAACACAACATAGAGAGACAAGATTTAATGTGGTTCACCCAATTTGGGCTACGTCCACCAAGAATCACTTGCTCGATTTTATTACAAGCCTTCACTCTCTCAATACAATACCTAGATATATTTGGAGCTATGCTTAACAAACTCTTTAGAATTCGCACCTTTGAATTCAAAACACATATGCAATACATTTACTTGTGTTTCTATCATATGCATAAGACCATAGAAATAGACAAAAGCTTGCAAGAGTTTTACAAAACCATGGGCAAAAAACAAAACCGTCCCATAAACCTATGGGTAGCGGAAGAGCGGCTTTTACAAAATAATGGGTACCAAAACCATGGGCCCAAAAACAACCCATAACGTGTTACCCATTACCCATGGGTTAATAAACCACCCATGAAAATTTACTTGGGGCTTCACCCCGAACCCCCGACCCACTCACCGCGAGCAAGACCACCGTAAAAATACCCGAGTGTAACACATAGAAGGTGTAGCACACTCTAACATGAAAATAGGCTCCACAAACATAACAATCTCCAACTTGAAGACTGATTTCCACAGAGTAAGCTTCTCAACCCTTCACTATCATCCGTGAAGGCCAAACAAAGCTAAACATAGCTTTAGTTTATCCCTTGTGACCACCTTAGTCATCATGTCTACAGGATTCTGACTGGTATGAATCTTCTCCAACTTCAACTTATCTTCCTCCCAAGCTATCCTGATGAAGTGATATCTCAATTGTATATGCTTCATCCTGGAGTGGAAAGCAGAGTTCTTAGCTAGGTGTATAGCACTCTGACTATCACTATGCAACTTACATTCCTCTTGCTTATGCCCCAACTCCTCAAGCAATTGTTGTAACCAAATCATCTCTTTGCTTGCCTCTATGGCAGCAACATACTCAGCCTCCATGGTTGACAAAGCCACCAACTTCTGTAGTCGTGAAATCCAGCTCACTGTTGTCCCACCTATAGTATAAATATAACTTGTTGTGCTCCTCCTACTGTCTACATCTCCAGCCATGTCTGAATCTACATAACCATGTAAAGTGGTGTCTGATCCATTGTAGCACAAAATTGTCCCCATGGTTCCTCTCAAATACCGAAGGATCCACTTTACTGCTTGCCAATGCTCTTTACCTAGATCACTCATAAATCTACTCACAGCTCCCACTACATGGGCAATATCAGGCCTAGTGCACACCATAGCATACATCAAACTGCCAACTGCTGATGAGTAAGGTACCTTGGACATCTAGTTTCTTTCCTACTCTGTCTTGGGACACTGCTCCTTTGATAACTTAAAATGGCCTGCCAAAGGAGTCCCAACCGGTTTAGCATCCTACATGTTAAACCTATCCAATACCTTCTTAATGTACTCTTCCTGAGATAAAGTCAACTTCCATTCCTTCCTATCCCGAGTTATCCTCATACCAAGGATTTTTTTGGCTGCCCCCAAATCCTTCATATCAAAGGATTCACTTAGTTGTTTCTTGAGTACTTTTATTTCCTGCATGTTTTTACCTGCAACCAACATGTCATCAACATACAAACATAGGATAATATAACTTCCATCCTCAAATTTCTTTGTATACATGTAATGGTCAGAATGACATCTAATATAACCTTGCTCCATCATGAAGCTATCAAACTTCTTATACCATTGACGTGGAGCTTGTTTCAAGCCATACAAGCTCTTCTTCAGTTTACACACCATCTCCTCTTTACCTTTGACCTCATAGCCCTCTGGTTGCTGCATATATAGTTCCTCCTCTAAATCACCATGGAGAAATGTAGTCTTTACATCAAGCTGTTCTAAGTGTAAGTCTTTTGCTGCAACTATTCCAAGAATAGTTCTAATAGAAGTCATTTTTACTACAGGAGAAAATATCTCATCAAAATCTATACCTTGTTTTTGTACAAACCCCTTGACCACCAACCGGGACTTATATCTTTTCTTTCCTCCTTCGTCTTTAACTTTGTACACCCACTTGTTCTCGCAATGCTCTTTTGCCTTCCTATAGCTTCACCAAATCCCAAGTCACGGGTTCTCCATGAGAGACTTATGCTCCTCATCCATGGCTTGCTCCCACTTCTTACTAGCATCTACCTACATTGCTTCATCAAAGCTCTCTCTGCTCTCCACTATGAGTAAGCGAGTAATAAATAAATGTTCGGTTCTTTTCTTACCTAATAAGACCTCCTCACTTTGTAGGAGTTTGGGGTTCTGTTGAGTAGGTTCTGAAGGCGATTCATGGGTCACTTTCCCATTCGGAAGATCCTCTCTTGCTGCATATTATTTCTTGGATTCTTCCCTATTTTCCTACAATTGTTTCTTATATATGACTTTCTCATTAAAGACCACATCCCTAGACCAAATGATTTTCTTGTCCTTAATACTCCAACATTTAAACCCAAAGTAATCACCACCATAACCAATGAAAGTACATTTTTCGATTTAGCCTCTAGCTTGGTCTTATTATCCTTGTCTATATGAACAAACACCTCACATCCAAAGACTCTAAGAAATGAATAATCAACTTTCTTACCATACCATGCCTCTTCAAGTATGCCTCCATCCAAGGCACTTGGGTCCTCTGTTTATCTAGTACATAGTTTTGCTCACCGCTCGCCCAAAAAGAAAAAGCAGTCCTACATGTAACCTCATGCTCTAGCATGTTCCATTATTGTTCTGTTTATTCTTTACGATACCCCATTCATGTTGTGGAGTTCGGAAACATATTTTGCTGCATGGATTCCATTCTTAGAACATAATCATTAAATTCATTTTCGCAATACTCCCCTCCATTATCGACTTTGAGACATTTTAGCTTAAGACCTTTTTCATTCTCTACCAAGGATTTCCATTTAACAAAAGTGTCAAATACGTAAGATTTGTTTCTAATAAATAAACCCAAACTTTCCTTGTTGCATCATCAATAAAAGTAACATAATAACTTGAACCCCCAAGAGATGATACCTGAGCCGAGCCCCCACACATCAGAATGTACCAGCTCTAACTTACTCTCTTTCTTTGTAGGTCCAACCTTGAGAAACCTTACTCACTTCTATTTCCCATATATGTAGTTCTCACAGAAATCCAAACCTATTTTTGTATATCCAGGAAAATTCTTCTTTATGATGTTCATGCCCTTATGGCTCATATGACCGAGCCTATAGTGCCATAATGTTGTATTTGCATCTAAAGCCACAAGATTACAATCATTAGTACTATCAGTGGTTAAATACAAGGTTCCAACCTTCTTACCTCTTGCCACCACAAGAGTAACCTTGGTAACCTTCCAAGAGTTAGCTGTAAATATCACAGTACAACCATCACTTCCCAATTACCCGCTGATATCAAATTTCTCCTTAATGTAGGCACATGTCTAACATCCTTCAATAGCCATGTATTCCCATTTTACATCTTAACCTGAATAGAACCTTTTCCAACTATATTACAAGGCTCATCATCACCAAGAAAAACATGCCCAAAATCCCCTTGAACATAATCAACAAAATAATGCCTATGTGGAGTAGCATGAAAAGAAGCCCCTGAATCTAAAACCCAAGATTCAGTAATATTATGCAAAGAAAGAATCAAAGCATCCCGATATACATTACCCAATGCCACATTTTCCTCCTTTTTTTCTTCTGTTGTTTTTCTTGTCTCGAAGCTCCTAAAAATCCTTCTTCGCATGCCTAAACTTTCCATAGTTCCAACATACAATCTTGCTCTTGGATTTTGACCTTGCCCAATCTTTCAATTTTCCACAGTTTCCTCTATTCTTGTCTCCCTCTAGTTTCCACTTTATCAAAGCATTCCCTGAAGTAGAAGATTCCCTAGAGCCTTTTCTTCACATTTCCTCACTTAGAATCACCCCTAAAACATCCTCAAACTTCAACTTGAGTTATCTAGAGGCGAGTTGCTTACCGCCACTACCAGGGCTATTCAAACTTTTAGGTAAAGAGCACAAAATTAATAAACCCTAACTTCATCAAATTCTATTGTAACCCGAAGCTATCATATTCAAAACCGTATTGAAATCATTTAAATGATCTACTCTTGAACTATTCTCGGACATCTTCATATTAAACAACTTTTTCATTAAAAATATCTTGTTTAGAGGCAGAGGGTTTTTCATACAACTTCCCTAATGCATCCATTAGATCTTTTGTAGTCTTTTCCTTTGAAACATTAAATAATACCAAAGATGCAAGACACAACCAGATCATTCCAAGTGCCTTCTGATCCAAAAAATCCCATTCCGCATCTGTCATACTCGAGAGTTTTTTCACCTTCTCGAGATAACGAGTATAAAGATCTTTCTTATAAAAGTAATCTTCCATCTGCATCTTCAAAGATTGAAATTATGCTCGTTGAATTTATCAACCCTATATCTTCCATCATCTGCCATAGCTCCCACTCAAGATAAAAATTTCCCTATGATTCAACACTTCAGTAAACCAAACCAAGCTCTGATACCAATTGTTAGGAAATAAGAGATAAAATATTCGGAATAATCCCTTATAGAATTGCAACAATAGAAACTAATATGCAAAAGTATTACAGATCTCAAATAAAAGTGTAGAATAAATAACACAACATAGAGAGACAAGATTTAACTTGGTTCACACAATTTGGGCTACGTTCACCAAGAATCACTTGCTCGATTTTATTACAATTCTCCACTCTCTCAATACAATACCCCGGATCTGTTTGGAACTATGCTCAACAAACTCTACAAAATTCACACCCAAATTCAAAACACATATGCAATACATTTTCTTTTGTTTCTATCATATGCATAAGACCATATAAATATACAACTACTTAAGAAGTTTTACAAAACCATGGGTATCAAACAATGGGCAAAAAAAAAAACTGTCCCATAAACCTATGGGTAGCCAAAGAGGTGGTTTTACAAAACAATGGGTACTAAAAAACCATGGGCCCAAAAACAGCCCATAATGGTTACCCATTACCCATGGGTTAATAAACCACCCATGAAAATTTACTTCAGGGGCTTCACCCCTAACCCGCTCACTGGTAAGTGGCACCACCATAAAAATATCTGAGTGTAACATATAGAAGGTGTAGCACACTCTAACATGAAAATAGGCTCCAAAAACATAACAAAAAGGTCCTCAGAAAAAAAGTGTCATCATGGGAAATCAGATAACACCAATGTTTGAAAGACCGTAAATGTTGTTGCAGGTCTTCGTTGCTATTGAAATGGTTTAATTTAGGAATTTACCAATGCATGGGATATGGACGGATAGGAATGGAGGGGTGGATAGGCTCTTTACAAATCTCATCATAGGTGAGAGTGTTGCAGGAGCTAGAAACCAATGCCTCCAATGTCTACATCTTGTCCATCATTAATATGATTAGGTCGTCGGTAGGTTATGATGGATGGGTGCCTCTTGTAGTGTAAGAGGGTTGGTGTTGGGCATGTAATAAGGGTGGCATTCTAGTGTATGGTGCTACCGCATAGGTGGATTGAGAAGAAGGTAGTGAAATAGGGATACGTACCTAAGTGAATAATAGATGAAATAGGAGGCTACTGATAGTACATATATGGAGGTGGAAGGGTTATGGAGACCCTAGTGGCAATGGGTGCTAAGGATTGTGGAATAAAAAGGATGACATTTTGGAAAGGGGTAGGGTCACCGACACACTGGGGGTGGTTGTGTAGCTACGGGTATATGCGAGACAATAGGCATGGATGAGGTTGTGTTCGGGGTGTTGGCGAAGGTACAATGAATGTGGCGGGTGCAACGGATGTAGCATACTTGATAGTCATATTGGATATAGGTCCTAGCTATGAAATGACTAGGGGTAAGGTATATGCGGGGAAGCGCAGAGCCGGATGGGGATAACGTAGGAGTGGAAACAATAGTTAGGGGGATATATATGGGCAAGCCGTATATCAAATGACCCAAGGCATCTCAAGTGGACGAGTGGGAAAGGTAAAACTACAAGGCAAGTGGGATTTTGGTGATAAAATGGAAGGTGGTTAAGGACTAGGAGGGAGTGGTTGATGGTGACATGGAATATGAGGGTGTTTGCTTGGCTTTGGGTCAGCAATGTGAATAGGTACTAATCGGGTTGGACTATTTTCTCGTAATTGACACAAAAATACTGAGAAATAGGAGAGAAAGGTGGTAGTAGGTGGATTGGGGGTCAAAATGTCAACTAGAAAATGGCATAGGCTAACCGATGCTGGTTAGGTTAAACCGATGCGGTCATAGGTAACCACTTGCCGGTCCTTTGTGGAAAGTGGATAGTTGGTAAAAAACAAGGTATAAGGATAAATTTACGGTATGCAAAATTCTAATGAGACTTACCAGGTCAATGGATATGATAAGAGTGACAGGGACTCTGAACAACTGAAGAAGGTGAATAGGTGTCCTTGTGTGTAGGTTAACTAAAAGAACAGTGAACTAATGTTGGTTGGGTATAATCAATGACGGTCAGTGGGTAAATGACGATGGTCTACGGGGTGACACGGTTACTTATGAAATTGAAATAGTGATGAATAAAATGTGATTTTGAGTTAAAATTAAGGTGGAATCAAACCCAGAATCTTGAGAATGATGAGAATATGGTCCAGGAACACTCATATGAAGCTGGAATACATCAACTGCGATGAGAAGTGTGCAAGAGAAATAAGAAAAATGAAGAGCGTGGCATCTCACCTCAAAATGCAAGCCAAGCAAAAACTCTAAGAAAAATACGATCCTAAGAGTTTTTTCTATTATGTTTGTTTAGCTTATGTTATTTAAGGTGACTCATGAACTATAGAATAGAGTTTTTAGGTGAGGATGACTTCCTACGAAGAAGGATATCAACAAGGAGAGGTTTTAGGTATGTTATGGCGGGGGTGGGATTTTCTCTAAAGTATGACTCAACAGAAGCAGCGAGATGGGGAGTACCTACCAATCCTCTGATCAGTGCGATCGTTGATAGGTGTTCCCAGGAAATATGTTGTTTAAGAATATGTATTTTTTTTTAATTTGTGTAGTTTGGTAAAACTCAGAGAGAGAGAGATGTGCTTTCTATGATTCGTTTGTCAACCATTAGCTAGGAATGACTTCCAGCGTATAGGTTTCCCTCAATTAATGTGAGATAATGTAGAAAAGTACAATGAAAATGCAATGATTTTAAACCCAAATCGAAATGTAGAATTCGATGCCATAAATATTTGGACATCATGTAACACTCAATCTGTTGTTACTTCCTCCTTAGCATTCAAGTGTTGATATATGATTTCTTCTGTAAAAGGATGTGTTCCTTTGATTGTGAAGTCATGCTTGATATGTATTGTATCTTCTTTGCTATTGAAGATCTTTGACTGAGTCGGAATATGATTGGACTCTTTTATTTCTTTCATTTTTGCACCTGAGTTTAATCTGATCTCGGAATGAATTATGGAGTTATCCATCTATAAGACCTAGCCTGGGATCAGTGGCATTGATCCAAGAGATGCTTTAAGTTTATTCGGGATGAACAAAAATTATAGACCTTACGCAGGTTGCAAGGTCTGAATGCGTTGAACAAGCTATTCCGGAGTCTAACTCAGACGGAACGTGTTAAATGAATTGGTTCCCGATATCGTAATATCAGGAAGGTCTCGATTGTGGGCCAGGTAATAAATTCAGATACATTTATTCAACTAGCCTATTGGCAGTGCTGGAGTGAATCCTTTTTGTGAATGTATGTTTGTAGGTTCTTATTCTGAACATTCTAAATGTTAGACCTAAACTGGATTTATTAAGATTAGTAACCTAAACCTAAACTATAATCTATGGGTTAGATTAGTGTTAATCTAACCTAGGCCTAAGCTATAGGCTAAATGTTCTAAGTTAGTAACCTATTGCTATGAAGGTTAGACTAAGTATTATCTTAAATCCTAACCTATGTTACTAACCTAACTAATGAACAAGGAGGAAAGGGGACCTATGAAAGGGTGCGAGCCATGGGCGGCAGTTTTATGGCATTAAATGGGATGGATAAGCATGAAGGACAGGTAAATGGTAGAAGTTTAAACGGCTAGCAAGAGCCGACGTGGCAGAGTCGCCAAAGTTAGATATGGTCTTTGAATTGTTTTTATCCATCGCCAACTATGGCGGTCGGTGGCAATGGAGATTGAGCGGGAAATTTGGAGTAAATGCAATTAATGAACTCGGTCTTTGAGCTCGGGTTTCTCGGGGAGGCATGCAAAATAGAAAAGCTGGTAGTTTGTTTGGTTTTCATGCGCCGGTTTTCCCTACTGTCGATCACTTTGGTTCTTCGCTTTTGATCTACTTGGTGTTGCATGGCAAAAATGAGTGTAACTCGCTCTTTTCTCTGTCAAGGAAAGTTTATAAGGCATGGAAATAACAAGTTATTGTTGTTGAATCTAACGTGGAAAAAGAGGAGAAGGCACGAGGTCTTTCAGTGGTCTTCTTGATTTTTAAGCAAATAACCGGAGCATGTTAGGTCCTAACCTTTAAAGATCTTGCTTTCTTTCAAATTATTTCATTAGAACAACTCTGTTCAAATGATTTTTGGGTTGATTGGTTTCTATGGTAGCTTGTGAATGGATTAGTTGTTGTATCTTCTTCTTTGGATGGATTTTTTTAGAGAACCCTTGATGGGTGTATATTTGTTTGAACGATTATACAATCTTGTTGTGTTTTGCATTCGGATAAAGTTTGTGAAATGCATGCAAGAAAGTATACGAAACCTGCTCTGTGGGAGCCCATGAATTTTTTCCTTGTTGGGTTCAGGCTACAGTCGATACTTGCTGTAGATACTTGTCGAAAAGGATACTGTTGGATTTTTGTTTGAATGTTCAGTATAATTCGACTTCTTTGTAAGTTCTGTCATGGTAATATAAGTGGTGGTTACTGAATCTTATTGGGTTTCACTATAATACTTAGGTTATTTTGAATGGATAACTTGCTGTGTTTACAGTATTTTAATGCGACCTTGTAGAAGTTGTTTTCCCTCCCTTGTGTTGCAATTACGGGATTTAACCCGTTGATAGTTTGCAATATATTTATTTATATACAAAATGACTCTGTGGAGTCCTTCAAATGGTTGTATATTATGGACTATTTTAGAATTCATGTATGTGAATATTGGTAGTTTGATTCGATCACAAAATCGGAGGGGTAGCTGGTAATAAAACTTTTGTTGTCTTGTTATGAATACCTTCGTTTAGCAAGAAATTTCTTAAAGTCTGAACTCGGTTGGTGTACTTTTTATGTTTTCCTCTCTGTGTAAGCTTAGAGCGAATATTGTTGTAGGGGTTCAGTTGGAATCCTTGTTACGAAACCAGTATTTTGCTTATGTATAAATCCTGATTGTGAATATTTATCATTATTGGCACGGTTGGAATCCTTAATATATATTTATCTTGTATATCGGCCACGTAGAAGCTATATATCGTGAAATCTTGTATGATTTTGGATATGGTGGGAGTCCTTGAAAGGTGTCTAGTATTTTTAATTTCATTCAAAGCTGGGTTGTGAATGCTGTTGTTATTATGAATACTAAATGTTATCAACTTTGGGGGAGACACTGAAAAGTAATTTATGTTGTAACATCTGTAGGAGTTCCTGTTGTGAGTACTTTTAGTATTCTTGACTTGTTATCATACGAATTCAACTTGATTTGAAAACTTTAACATAAGTATTGGTTGAACTTGGCACTGTTGGAGCCCATGTTATGTTGTATGTTGGCTCGATTCTCGATCTTTGTCCTTGTTGTGTTTTAGTAGGGACTAAATTGAACTGAATGTTGATGTGAGTTTTGACTCAGTAGAATTGTTCTTGTGTTTGAACATGATTACGTCTTCTATTAGCATGAATATCCAGTCGTGAGCTTGACTGAACTGTAGAGATGTTAACTGTACCTTGAAAGCGATGGCATTGAATATTTTCTTGTTTGTCGCTTTGTATGGAAGGTTATGTGGAGTCTATATGATAGATTACTCATCACTGCTTTGGCGCGAGAGTTACTGTACTGCTAGTAAGCTACAGGAAGTTGTTTAATTTAAATTTAAACCAAACTGTGATGCTTCTGGTGGTCTCGTCTGATTTATTCGCATGTGTATAAGGTGAATGCTTTACTCTTGAAGAGACGGTACAGTCATGAGCTTGTTTTGAAGGGAAATATGAATGACTCGTTTTCTTTCTCTTCTGTTGTAAAGTATATGTTGATATATTTTTATCTAACTTTTGGAATTGTTTTAACATACTGATGGAATCATGAATCGTTATGATTTTTCCTTTTATTATGTTGAATGTAATAGTCCGTCTGATGTTGCTGTCCTTGGGATTCAGATGGATAGTTGTTTTAGATGCATTTGTCTTCTTGGTCACTAACGTTTATGATGAAATATCTGGAAGGTATCTAGGACTATTTAGTAACTATAATATGAGTTATGCGTGTATAGTTTTATTGTATTTCAAGAGCATAATTTGAAATATGTTTACATGTTTGGTGAATTGATTTCATTTAAATAGGGTGTTTAATGAAAACAATTGATGGATTGCAATTGTTTTAAGAGTTAGTGCTTATCATGCTCAGTTCATCGAACTGACCCATGTTGACAATTTTTGCAGATGGTTGCCGTAAGTGGTAAAAGCACGCAGATCTGATAGGATGTTCAGATTGTTTAATTTGGTTTTATGATGAGTTACAGCTTGATTCTCTGAATGTACTATTTGAAGAAAGATGTTCTTTTTCTGATGAGTATTGTATCAAATATGTTGAACGCATAAAATGTATTTGATTAGCTTGAAGGAATGAAAGGAGATATTTGTTACTTATATGATTGTATTCTTATCTTGATAGTTTGACCTTCTTCGGTTCAAATGATCTTGAGAGCATTGTTATTATTGTATAATTTGGAGACTTTTGTGATTATCAATGTAAGCTTGCAAGAATAAGTGACTGAATACTTATGATTGTTTAGTAGTTCTAGTATGTTCTATCTAAAGCTAGATTGGAATTTAGATCACTGTCTTTCTGGAAGCTAGGGTTAAAATAAACACGAAAGAGAGAAAGTTAAACAAGCTGAATAAATTATTACTTCCTAGTCTTGATCTAAGTCAAGACAACGTTTAATTGGATTCTTAATCACTATATCTCGATATTAATAAGTAAGATATAAATTCAGTTATGAGAACTGATATAAACCTAAAAAGGGTTTGGTTGGCAATCTCATGTGAAGATTATGGGTTATTGTCCAATTTCGTTGATTTAGAATTATGTATATTCTATGAACTCCTTGATGGGACCTCTAGTCTTAATAACTTCTCTTGGGTAATGGGTTTTATTAAGAAAGGTCATTCTAAGGTGAGGAACCCAGGGATTGGGAAAGACTAACCTTTTGGGAGCGTCTTTTAGTATAATTTTAACTCAACGTGTGTAACACTTATCGGTAAGTAGATCCTTTCGAGGTGGATTTAAAGGATGACGGCACAAGTCAACTGTAGGGTTGTACCTTCGAGAAGATTAGGATCTTCTCGAGGATACAACAATGCAGGTGACTTATGACGACACCCTTTGCATTGATCGATAGGATTTACACCTTTAACTCGAACAAGTTACTCTGGGACTGATTAGGAATGTGGTCATGTTATAAGGCTGCCTAGGAGACTCGGGGTATCTTGACACACTGGTTTAACTAGGGTTGACCCAGTATGTCAGTGTATCCCTAGTCCTCAGGAGCATCCATATAACGTTGTCACCTTACTAATCCGTTCCCGAGTGAATAACTTGGGGCAGGAGAGTCTGACAGAAGTCAGCATAAGACATTCTACATAACATAGGAATGGGGTGAAGGACGTATTCCAGATTGATGAGTATGTCGTCAAGGAATACGAGACATAAGCAGTATGTTTCAAATCTTTAGCCAAAGTATTGCAAGATGCTGATTGCGTTGTCCTAAGTCACCTAGTCTAAGGGATGAGATGCCGATGAATAATGGTAACAATTATTCAGATAGGTTCCTTAGACAGAGCATTCTGAATCCCAGATTAGGGAAGAGAATTGTACGAGTGATGTGTTAAATAAAAACGCCAACTCTTAATACACATGAATAGATCGGTAGATTACCGAGTCATGGAATGAATAGATTGGAGGTACTCCGAGTCATTGCAGCTGCATATGGTTACTTGTTATAAGAATGGTTGTTTTGATTTGTGAGTTCTAAATTATGTATTTAGAACCAGGAAGCATTTATCAAAAAAAGAAAGAAAATTTACTTGTTCTAATGTATAAAATGAGGATGCTACATGAGAAGGGATGCTCTTTCACTAATGCGATAATAATGAAAGGGAAGAAGTGTTCATTTTAAAGCACCAAAGTATGATTAATTTTAGACAATAGAAGCATAGATGGTTCCAGGGGAGAAATTTTAAATGTAAGAACCTTTTTAAAAAGGAAACAAACATGCAACTTTTCACCTAGAAATGAATTAATGCAAGGAACCTCGAATGGGTCCCACCGGGTTGTGCCAAAATGTTTCACCTAATTTTAGAGTGTTTCTTCGATTGTTGACAAAACAAATAAGGGTAAATGGCTAGGAGGAATACCTGTTGGAATACTAGTTAATAGGTTGTTGCACACGTATGAATTCTAAATCCATAGCTGATCGTGAGAGCTTCCTTTTTGCTTGGAGGAACTACCTGAAATGGAACACAAGACCACCAAATAAAAGTTAAATAATCTATGCAGTGGACTACCTAGCGTGTGCCAGATATAGGAAGTGTGATACTTCCTAGATGGCTATCAATCCACTATTTAAAACAACTTAATGCAAGAAATAAAGGAAATCCTACTGTATTTAAAATGATTTAGGTATCTCATTCATACAATAAGTAAATTCATTCACAACATGCTAGGTTATGATTGAATCTAAAGGTCAAGGTCACTTTGTCGGGGTATTAGTCTTGATCGGGATTAGGTTACAGGTAGTTTAGGGTATTTGGTGTAGACTTTAGGCTCGATCTAGGTTTATGGTAAAAGACCCGAGAGACCAACGTCGATTTAGGTTAATTGGCAATGGTTATGGGTGACCAGCGTCGGTATGGTCAGGGTACAAGAAACTCAATAAAACTTGGCTAGGTGATAGATTCGAGTTTAGATAAAAATGGAAGGGAAATGGCCAGATTCGTATGGATCTAAGGTATGTACAAGAATGATTTAGGTCTAGGTAGGGGAAACGTAAGGATGTGGATAAAAATATGGTCAAGTTTTCATGGAGGTAAATGATGGGGGAATAGAAATGAAAGTAGAAACTAATAACAGATGTAAAAGGATCTATCGAATGACAAATGAATAGGTGTTGGTTAACAAAACTTATTGTTTGTATGAACTTGATGCCTAGTTGGTAATCGTGGGTGATCAAATGGAATGGACTTGATGTGGTGTTGGCACTTCCCTGGATGCTACCGTGAATACAAATGGCTTTGTGGTTACTTCAGTCTTTGGTTATGGATGTTCGATGCTTGTATAGATTTTGTTTCTACTTACATACAACTTTGGTTTCGTCACTTGTTCTCAGAAGATGTCTCTCTCTCGAAGATGTCTCTCTCTCTCTCAGAAATGTGCCAACCTTGAAATAAGGTTGTTTTGGGATTAAATGGTAACCGAAAGTGGTTCCGGCTTAACCGGTGGTGGTTAAGGGTAACCGGCGTCGGTTAGGGTAGGATTTCCTAGGTTTACTAAACTAGGCAGATCCCCTTGATTTTCTGGGATCTCGTTTCATTTCCTCCACGGATTAGCATGGAAGTTTCATTCTAATGGGTGGGAATATGGTTAGAGGGAATGTAGGATTTGTTTTTATGGTTTGGGTAGGTCTTATCTAGTTATGGTACCTTACTAAGAATAGGTCTTAGGATGAGGTGGCTAGGTGAGGTGGATATGTGGGCATTATCTCAATTAGGATATTTAAATAATAAATATGGTGAGGATAACTAATTAATTTAATTTAAATAATTAAATTAATATTATAGTGGGGTGAAGGGGGTTGTGGCTAGGTGGATGTGTTCAAGGTATTTATTTATCGAAGGACCAAGGGAGTGTGACCCAATTTTGGTGTCTACACTATTATAATTTATGATGTAAAAATATATACACTTTTTTAAAGGTATATAGTTTATAAAATGTAAATAAAAAAAAACATATAGTTCATAAAAATTATAAACTATAGTATTTTTTTATATAAAAAAACATAACCCTTATTAAAGGGGTTTAAAGGACATAGACCAGGTTAAAAGAATTTTACTAGGTGCAAGTAGATTTATGAGAGTATAGATTAACTGCATATTTTACGAGAGGGACAATTAATTTCACCCGACCAATGAAATAAATTGAAATCTTTATTTTTATGAACCTTGTCTCCTCCCTTCATTTACTCTTAATTTTACTTGGCACACATTTAAAACTATGGAAATATTACAAAATATTTTATATAATTCTGCAAGCTAAAAACTTTAGAACTTTTATGTGGATATAACTACCAATATTTTAAGAGATATTTACCACACTTCGCATGGGCCACCAATAAATTAGGCCTTTTTTTAATTCTCCATTTATACTTGAGAGTTCCACGTTTATACTTGAGATATTATCTCATTTTATTCTCTAATCCCACTCTTATATAAAACAAAACCTTTAAATATGTTTATTTATATAGTTTTTATAAACTATAAGATATAAATGAATGGGTCTGCCCTTACATGGATGATATAAATGGTTAGGGACACATGTTAGGTTTTATTTAATAAGTATTAAGATTTAAAAAGTAATCCCTTCATGGCCAAACAATAAACATGGGTCCCCTTACTAAAAAAAAGTAAGCACTTAGTTTTTTTTTTAAAACATATATAAACCAAATCTAATAAAATTTATATTTTAAGTGGTTTAAACTAACCATATATATAAAATATGATTCAAACTTAGGTTTTTTTTTTAAACTATATATGCCTAGATTTATAAGTTAAGTTTAAATATGATTTAAACTTAGGCTTAGAATATGGTCTATTGACTCTTCCCTCAATCCCATGTAATTTTAATATGGTTTAAGACTTTTAATATATAGTTTTTTTTCCAAAACTATATAAATTTTGATATGATGTTTATATAAATTATTATATAAACCTTATTCTATATTATATATATTTTTATTTGAAAATAATAATATAGTTTTCAACTCATATAGGATATAGTTATAAATTAACAATAAACTATAGATTTTCAAATCGAATCCTTTTAGAGGGGACCAAAAAACACGGGTATGAATTTATCTTTTGAAAAAAATAAGGATTTAAAATTGAAAACCCCTAAAAATTTTTGAGAGCTTAATTGCAGAAATGTAATGCCAAAATAAATTAGGCAAAAAAGGGACTAGATACTTTTAAATACCCTTTCGGGTTGGGTGAAAAAACCCATACAAATTAAATAAATAAAATAAAAAATATTTGATCTTAATTTATTTAATTTACCTCACTCTATTTTTGTCATGGATAAATAGTTTTGAAGGGACTATACCCTATGTACAAAAAGGCTCAAAAATCCAGATACCAGAAGGAGAAAACCCATCCAAGAAAGGCTAAATGCCTTAAACATGGAGGCTCAAAAGCCAGATAAATCAATAAAGAGAGTACAAAATGATCAATCCAGATAGTGGTCGAAGAAGAACAAAAGGGCCAAAAAATAGCAAAGAGGGATCCAAAATAGGGCATCCTAGTAAGAAAACAACACCTTCACAACAACAAAGCAACATCTGGGCATTGTATCACTTGACTACCCTATCAATCTTGACCTTAATTTTCTAGAGAGAGGTGAAGAGCGCAATGGCCGTGGCATGAGAAGGATCGTTCATGTCCTTTGAGCAAGTGCAAGGTCACGGGTCTCATTAGAATCCCAGATGTTATCAGGAATGCCACTAAGGCTACACACACTTCTCACATGTTGTTCCATAAAATTATAGACACCTTTTAGAGTAGAGAGGATGCAATCCTGATGCCCCTTGGCATTTCCCAGCCTGGTATCAAGTGAAAGTAGCTTCTTGAAAATCTCAGCAATAGTATCCATGTCCTCAGAATTTTGTAGCTTCCTCTTACCTTTTGTTTTTTCCATATTCCTCATAGCATTTTTGAGGTCTTTGATCTCCTCTTCAAGCTTACTAACCCTGGTAAGAAGGTCCACTTCTCTGGAATTATCAACAAGTTTACTTATGTGTAATAAGTTCTCTGCAAGTTCCAAATCCCTATGACTATGCAAAATCCTCTGCGAAGAAGGTAGAGAAACCTTAGCCTTCTTGTCTTTCCTCTTCCTACCCGAGGTAGCAGTGTCCAGATCTCTGTCAGCTGGGAGAGGGATAATAACAGGGGGAGTAGGCAGAGGGTGAGAGCTGGAGAAGCAATGGTGGTGGATGAGCAGGATCAGACCTTGGTGAAGGGGAATAACCCTGGTATGTTTCTGAACTTCAAGAACAGACTTCTCCAAGGAATTAAGTAAATAATGTGGGAAATTGACGGTAAGATTCCTGTGAAAATGATTGAGGAATATTAAATTTTTCAAGGGAATGGTGACATATCTTCCCTCCAAAGTGACGTACCTAACCATCATACATGCTATCTCAGCAAAGGGCTCAGGGATAGAGGTCACCTTTATTCCAGCCATAACAAACTCGAGGTTCTCCCCTTCATCAAGAATTTTTTTGCCTCCACCTCTCTGTCGACTCATTTGTTGAAGAACTTGGCTCCATCTAGGTTCAGCCCTATGACCTGGGCAATGAGTTCCTCAAAGATCTCGACCCTGACTTCCCCATACTCAACCGCATGATTTCTCCAACCATTAGCAAATTTCACCAAGATGTCCTGGTCAAATCCCTTCATCTTTTCAATGAAATTTGAAATACCCCCATTTGTAGATAATTCGAAGAATTGTAGATAATTTACCTCGCTCTGTTACCATGTCGAATTTGAAGATTCTAATAAATACAGATTTAATCAACTTACATATTACATAATGTAACAATAAATATTTAAATAAATACTTACATGAAATAAATAACACAAGTGACACAATATTTATAGTGTTAAACCCCAATAGGGTAAAACCACTTTGAAAATAACCTTTTACTTTAGAGAACTTATTTTACATCCAATAAGATCACATTCTCCTTTGAAACCCTATTTACCAAGGGTAATACAAAATCACTTTATTTTCACACCTTTGATATATTTCCTGAATATATCGAATGAGGACCTAAAGTCCTTTTTATATAAGGTGATCAGGTATGTCTCTTGACCCACCTTTTCAACCTAAAATGGTTGACACATACACCTAGGTTTATAAATTTTAATATAAGAAATATATTCATTTCATGATATTAAATATTTAACTTAAAGTATATACCTAGGTTAGCATATTTAATAATAGAAATATAACTATTTCATAATATTAAATACTAACCTATATATTAGTGATAGACCCATATACATTAAGGGTTGACAAGACCACTTAATCATTATGTTTCAAATGAACGTGAACCATGTTATTTTGAGGGGAGGTGGATGAAGAGGGTGTGTCATAGAAGGTATAATAGCATGAGGGATAAAACCCTAGTGGGGGATATGATCCTTGTGAAATGAGTAGGGCACATTGGTATTCAGGTGGTGGTTTGGCCAACTCTCTTATACGGACCATGTTGATCTTGAATCTCGGGATGGATCAAAGAGTTGTTGGGGTAGGAATTTTGGTCACCGAGTAGGTAATGGGAGAAGATTTGTGGAAATCGGTGAAGGCAAAATAGGGTCCTCATCAAGAAGATCATCATCATAAAAATTTTCTTTAGGAGGACACAATTGGAAAAGAGTGGTTTTAAAGCCTTACAGTTTTCTACATTGTGTCTTGGCACACGATGGTAGGGGCAGATTTTATTTTCATCAAACCCTTTTGGTTTGGCTTTGAGTGGGTCGTAAGGTCTAAGAGGTGGTAATGTGATGAAAAAAATTTCAAGGAGATTGGTTAAGACTTTAGCGTAGGACCTATCTAGTGGATCACAATGGGAGGTGAATGTGGGTTTGGGTGTAGGTACGACTAATTGTGGAGGAAGAGGATTTATAGGAAGGGGAATGGGTTAGTGCACTAGATTGGTGTGTGGAGTAGTCTTTGGTCTTACGGGCATTTATTTAGGTACGGGCATGGTAGAAGAGCTAACGATGGAAGGTTTGGTTGGTTTAACTACCTTATTGGAGGGTACCAGACTCTTAGCTTCAGAGTCACACCTTTTTTGGCAAAGGTGACATAGGTGCACGTGATGTAGAGGAAAAATTGGATGGTGTAAGAGGATGGTTTACCCATGGGGTATAAACGAGTTGTTGTGGAGGTGGTTAGTAGCGGATGGGTGGAAGGTCCGAGTGGAAGGGAAGAAAGTGTCATGGGTAGTGAAGAAGTTATGGATAGTAGTGGTGGTATGGGTGGTAAGAAGGTTACGGGTGATGGCGGAGATTTTTGGGTCATTTGGGTATATTATAGGTTCATGATAAGGAGATGGGATGGTGCACTCTCGGTTTACCAATGGAAGGTGGTTTCTTGTCTAGGGTTGAAGGGTGAGGTCCTAGGATGGATGGAAGGGGTGAAGGTGACAATTGTGTGATAGGCGAGGTTGGTGTATGAGGCCTAGGAGGTGGGTCTTCTTTTTAGGGTCTAGAATAAGTTTAGTGTCAATTTGGGATGATGTGACTAAATATAATTTGATAGGTGGGTGAGTAAGATTTGATGTAACCCGACCCCTAAGATAGTGGTCGGTCTAAGTAAGGGAGATGATATAGGCATGGGTAGGTGTTTGGGTGTAGATGTATGTTGAGTTATGGCTAGAGGTGTGAGTTGGGCCATGGGTGGTCACATGGAAGGTGTTACGATAGTCATGGTTGTGTTTGGTTTGGTCACTTGAAACACTTTTGGATAGATGGTGGAGGTGTCGGTGAGTGATAACGCATTTGGGTTGAAAGCGGGAAGTAGAAGGCATCCCTAAAGTAAGGATCTATCAATATAGTCCCATGAATCGGCAAAGTGTGAAAATGGTACCGTTGTAAGTGGTGCCAACGTGGATTGAGTAACAATCCCCATAAAATTTATTAGAGATACGGGAAATGGCTAGCCTCATAATATGTGGGTAAGAGAGCTGAAAGCATATCAATAGGATCTTGAAGGTCCGATGGTGAATGGTCATATAAAGGAAATTTTATTCTGTAGGATCCTCTATGGGTAGACGAGAGGATGGGCCAAATGAGGTTGAATCTCCTTGTGATGGTGTAGGTTGTGGACATGTATCTCCTATAAGTAGGAGAGGTGCCACTGAAAACTGGTCATAAATTTGAGGGGTAAAAGGTGGCATGCTAATTATAAGCTCTTCCGTGGGTGAAGGAGAAAATGAAGGGGGTTCCTATGTGGGTGGAGGAGTAGATGAAATAGGTTCTTGTGCAGGTAGGGGGCTCGGGATAAGATTTTGTCTATGGAAGGAACATGACGCGATTGGGAAATAACTTGGGTATGTCTTTGAAAATAGCATGTACCTGCAGACATTTCTCTCATTGGTTGAAGTGTTACCAAATTGGTTAGAAGATGGGGCATGATTAGGGAATGGCTTCTTAAAGATATGTAGGTTTTGGTTAGTGGGTGCATTCAAGATATCCAAGACTAAATCTACATTGTCTAACATTTATTGGATGATATTATTGAAGGTGATGTAGTTATTGTCGCTATGACCTTTGACACAATGATAGTTACAAAATTCATGTTCTTTATACCATGTGGGCATGGGGTGCTCAAGGTCAAAACCAAGTGTGTGTTTTTATAGGTGGAAGGGTAATGACACCAACCTTAATAAGATTTTCTAAAATAGAAGCATAAGGTTCTCCTATTGAAGTATACTTTCATTGTTCTTGTCTGAACTAGAAAGCTTGGATGGGAGAGAGATTAGAAGGAGGTTTGGCTAGGTTTAATTGATGAGGGGGACAACTTTGAGAACTATGGCATTGGAAGATCCTTTGGGTTTTGAATAGTTGTTTTGGGGTTTTGAAGATGAAGAAGCATCATTTGATTTGAATGCGATGTTCTTGTTACAAAGTTGAATTTTCTTATCTTTGATAGCATGAATTTCCAATTTTCATGCTATGGTGAATGCCTCGTCAAAAGTGTGAAATGTGTCTAGCACAAGCTTGAGTAAACAACTCTATGAGTTTAGTTTGAGGTAATTGAAATGTGAGTTGGTTAATTAGGCTACGCCAACGAGTGAAAAAGTTAGTGATAGACTCATCATTGTACTATCGTGTGGAATAAAAATAGCGATGACGACTTTCTTAACAATGTTGATTGAGAATTGGTCTAAGAAGGCTTGGGCTAGTTGATTAAAAGAGTAGATGGAATGTTTGTGTAACCCACTATACCATTCCAATGTAGGTCATGTCAAGGACATCAGGAAGGTACATAATAGTAAAGCGTTATCATGGGTGATTAAATAACACCCATGTTTGAAAGACGAAAAATGTTGCTACGGGTCTTTTTACTATTGAAAACAGTTGAATTTTGGTATTTCCCACTATACGGAGGTATGGATGAATAGGGATGGATGGATGAATGGGCTCATTACAGATTTCATCATAGATGAGAGAATTGCTTGAGTCAGAAACCAATTCTTCTAGTGTTTACATCCTTTCCATCATCAATTTAATGAGATCATTGGTAGGTTTTAACGGAAGGACACCTCCTATGGCGTAAGGGAGCGGGTACTAAACATGTGATATTGGTGGAATTCTAGAGTATGGTGATGTAAAATAAATAGGTTGAGAATAGGGGACTCACATAGAGGGCATATATCCATGATGGGTGACGAATGAGATAGGGGGTTGTTGATAGTATGTGTATGTAGGTGGGATGGTCGCAGTGACTCTAGTAGTAATTGGGGGTAGAGATTGTGGGATGGAGAGGACAAGATTCTGGAATGGAGTAGGGGTCATTGATACCACGGGTGGTTGTGTTGTAATTGGTATCTATGAGACAATGGACGTAGATGAGGTTATTATGCTGGGTGGCTAATGAGGGGACAACAGATACTACGGGGGTGACTGATACTACAGATGAAATGGTCATAGCGGGTATGGGGCCTAATTGTTAAAATATTAAGGTTAAAATAGGTGAAGGTAACACTACATTAGTAGGGGCTGATGTAAAAGTGGGAATAAGGGCAGGAGAGATGGATATAGGAATGCCATATATCAATTGACCTAAGGAGTTCTAGGTGGAAGAGTGGGAAAGGTGGAAATGTATAGTCGTGGGGTTACGATAAAGGAGTTGTGTAAATTCCTTGTCACCTACGGAAATGGTGGTAGGTAGGGTTGGATCCATGGGTGATAGGACAGAGGGTGGTGAAGGACTAGGCGGGAGTGGTTGATGACTTGCATGGAATATAAGAGCATTAGCTTGATTGTGAGTCAACACCATGTGAATGAATGTATATCAAGTGATAATGTATCTTACAGATGACACAAAGAGTAGTGGGAATGAAGAAAACATGTGTTTATAGGTGGATTTGGGAAATGTATCAGCTGAGATTCAGCACAGGTAATCAACAATAGTTAAGGATGACTGATACTAGTTCAGGGGTAACCAATGTCGGTTATTGTGAGACAGGAACAATTTTACCAAATGAGGAAAAGACTAGTGATGGTTAGATGAACAAGTTGTATGATGATTGTTTATCAAAGCATAGAGAGTAAAGAGACTCTTAAGAATACTGAGAACAAAGAAAATGAAATAAGTGTTATTTGGGAAATTTAACCTAAAATAACAAAAAACCGATGTTGGGAAAGGGGGACCGACGATGGTAGATAAACCGTTCAATTCTTTGGTTACAGTGAAAATTGGAAAAATGTAGAAAAATGGATTTTTGTGAATTTGAGCCAAATAAATAGGCAACCTAAAGGTCCGGAGATGATGCAAAAAGGTCATGACACACAAAGAAGAAGTCAGAATACGTCAATTGTGATTGTGGAGTGTGCAAGGTAAAAGAATGGAAAAATGGAGGAACGTATCTTCACACCTCAAAATGCACCTCAATCAAATGCTAAAAACACGTACCTAACAAGATATTTTTGATGTGTTGAGCTTATACTATTTATAATACTAACTCATGAATTTAGAGTAGATTTTTTTTTGAGGAAGGTTTCCTATGAAGAAGGATATCTAAAAGGAAAGGTTTTAGGTTATGTTATGGTAGGGGTGGTACATCCTCTGAGATAATGACTCGACAGAAGTAACGAGTTAAGGAGTACCTTCCAATCCTTTGATCATGTGATCATTGACAGGTGTTCCTAGGTAAGATTTTGCTAAAGAAAAAATGTGTATATTTCAATTTTGTGCAGTTTGGTAAGACATAGAGAGAGAGAGAGAGAGAATGTGCTTTCTATGATTCTTTGTGTCAACCATTAGTTGGGCATGACTTCCAGCATATAGGTTGCCCTCATTTTAATGTGAGCTAAATGCAACAAATCAGAATGTAATGTAACCAATTTTAAGCCCAAATCAAAAAATTACATTTGATGAAGAAAATGATGAATAGGAGAGGGCATGGGTTTTCACTAAATGCAGAAGCGAGAAAGAAGAATGATTATTTTTAAATGCACCAAGAGGAATGTTTCTATTAGAGAAATTAGAAAGAAGAGAGGATTACTAGAGAAGAAGATTAATGTGTAATCCTTTTAAAGGGAAACAATCACACAACTTTCACCTAGGAATGAAGAAAATTCAATAGACTTAATGGGTCCCATCGGGTGCATGCTTGGTGTCCCCCAAATTTCATCCTAAAATCTATGACTACCTTATCCGAAAAATTTTCATACTTTTAAAATAATGGGTTGTTTTGTGTTTTTATTGCCTGAAATTTCTTGTATTGCATCAAGATATTCCCAAAGATCCATATTAGCCTTTTTCACCAAATACCCAGATGCCCAAAATTGTTATATTCTGTCGTCGGGATTTGTCTGTGGGAAATTTGTATTTAATTATTTTGAGCCCCATATGAGGCTATTTGTGCTCCATTTTAACTCTGTTATGATCGAACATATCATTATTCCCTTGTACCAGAAGGATTTTAACAAGGAATAAGTTTTGGGCTTTATTTGTGACTTTTGGCAATTTTTCGTGTTTTTGTGTTGTCCCGTTTCATTTTTTGTGAAATTTCTCTAGAACAATTCCTTTGTGGGTAAGCCCAATTTTTGTCCTGGGCAATTTGGAAAACATATATGCATGTTATGCTCGGAGGAAGTCACCATGGAAGGTGCGGGTCACTGGGAAAAGGTGAAGTCGTGCACGTGAAAAGCCCTTGCGGGGTTGGGCGCACTTTTGAAAAACAAAGGATTTAAGCTGCAGTGGGAAAAATAGAAAGTAGCGCAGGTGGGATTTCATTGCTTTTCTTGTAGGGTACTTTTTCCCGTAATATAAAATTCACTTAAGCTGCAGTGGGAAAATTAGAGGTAAGAGCGAGGCGGGAATTTATTGCCTACCTTACAGGGTAAAAATTCCCATGGTGAAATAAAAGAAAAGTGACTTAAGTGAAATCATGGGATTTTATTGCCTACCATGCAGGTAAATAATCCCATTGTCAAAGTCATATCACGTGGATCATGGAATTTCGGGGCTGCCTTGCAGATAAAAATCCCATTATGAAAAATTCTTAAAAATAGAATTATATGTGCAAAAAAGTGCGACCCACCTTGGGTGAATAATAATGCATTAAATAAATATTTGTTAATATTTATTCACCCAATTTTGGCACCCAGGCTTGTGGAAAAGTCAACAAAGGAAGTGGACATAAGGAATTTAAAAATAGAATTCCAAAATTAAATAAATTTAATTTATTTAATGCAGCCCCTTTTGAGAAGGAATTAATGCTTTTTAAAGTATTAAATGATTATATTAATTCCTATTTTCAGTGGCTATGGTCAAAGCACACTGTGAAGCTTAAGTGAAGTGAAGTGTGGATGATTAAATTGAATTAATTTAATTGATTGGATGGTTGTCCTTAAACATGCTATATTTAAAAGAGAAGAGCTTGATTTTTAATTAATTAATTGCCTTTAATTGTTAGGGCAATTATTAATTATAGAATTGTGAGGGTTATATAAGCATGGGCAGCCATATGGGTGAATTATTTAATTCACAGGTAAAGAATTGCAGCCAAGAGGAAAAGTGCGCCCCCATTTGAAGAAGGATTTTGCTCAGGCAAGGTGGCAACAAGGCTAAAAGCTTCCAAATTTGGCGCATGCTTTGAAGGAGGTTGATCTTTGTCTACATAATTGTTTGCATAAGTGTTACAGGTGCTAAGGAATTCATTACAGGTGTTTTTCAAAAGAAAAGGAACTTATATCAATGTCCAATACATTGAATATTTCCTCCGAATCTGAAGGATTATCCAGATCTGCACCAGTTTTGAAGAATTCTAGTCAAATAAGAAGAAAAAGAATTTTTCAGACAAAGATAGAAAAAGATATGGTGAAGAAAGATGAAAAAGAAAGCACAACAGAGTCATGCATCACTTCTAAATTTGTAGATATTGGAGACACGGATCTAGGCTCGAAACCTCTTGCTAAATTGATACACAGATCTAGAGCAAGAAAGACTTCACTCATACGTGTAGGAAAAACTTCACTCATGCGTGTAGATTAAAAGTAGTGGAATTATTCGAGCTGCAGCTTTTCCATCCACAGCCTAGTTGCAGATTTTTTTATGCAGGTGCAGATCCATATCTAGATGCAGATGCAGATGCAAATCCATGTGCAGATCCAAATTTAGATCTCATAAAGCAACAAAAGCTTCCAGCACAAAGGCTTTATCCTCTTGTTTCGAATGTATCCCGTGAAGATGAAGAAGTCAGTGTGTGGAAAATTCCTTCCAAGATCTTGTGCAGATGCTCCCATCTTCCAGTTGAAGACTTCATTGAATTTTCATTCATCCGGAGTGCTTTCAAGAATTTCTAATTGCTCATATGCAATTAAAAATAAGGATGATGAGTTATCTATGAAAAACATTACACTGATGCATGTACAGCAGAAGAACTGTAAAAGCTTCAAAGGATAAAAGAGAAGACAATAAGAAGGAAAAATTCCAGCTTGCTTCCAATTCCAACTGCTTGAAATTCCAACTTGCTTCCAATTCCAACCGCTTGTAATTCCATCTTGTTTCTAGATCCAATTGCATGCGAGACATGGAAAAGGACAAAATCAGCTTTCCTCTTCCTTCTTCTTTCCTCCGACAAAGTAATTGAGCGATCAATTAAATTATACAAATTAAGTGATTGATTTAAAATCCATTAGTTGAAGAAGTCAACTACTTGGAGATAGGTGACACGTGCAAAATAGAAGGTTCTATTTTTAGTTGCAAATCATACATGTCATGCAAAGAGGAATTCTAGGAGGGAGATTGCCAGTTGTTTCTTTTCCAACTTCCACATGTGCCAGTTCAACTAAAAGCTTCCAACTTGTAATTGCCCCTCTACATTCTATAAGTAGAGGAAGAACCTTCGGGTTAAGGATCAAAATTTGTAAGCATAAATATTGTGTTTTAGACTTTGTGTTGGACCCCTGAGAGAAACTTGGAGCAAAGGAATACAAAGGAGTAGGTTTCTGAAGAACTTTGTGTCACAGTGTACTTTGTTTCTTGCTTTTAATCTTAGATCTCTTAATAAACTTTGTGTTATTTTAGATCTGGATCTAGAGATGCCTTTGTTTTATAATTCTGTGTGTTCATATCTATTAAGTTTTTTCTATGTGCATGAAATTAGCTCTGTTATCTACTAATTGGGATGCACATCTTCCCCATTTCTTCTCTTTACTTCCTTTACATCCTTTCGCTATAAAATACTTCCTTTCTTAAATAGCTACTTACTTGCTGCAGAGATTCTTAGTTATGGTTCATGAACTAATTGGTTAAAGTAAAACCCCTAATAGATAATAACACATTTTTATTGAAAAATCGACACAAAAGCCTCACCAGTTAAATGAGGGAGATTTATCTCATGATTGCCTAGGTTTGATGCTATGCGAGAAAATCTAGCCAACAATGCCAAAATGTTTCTTGTTTTCTTTACATTATTGAGATGAACCCAATAAGGGTAAGGGTCAAGGAGGAATACCTATTTATCTTTGTCAATTAATGGTTGTTGTGCGCATTCGACTTCTCAATCCAATGCTGATTGTGAGAGCTTCCTTTTGGTGGGAGGAACTACCTAAAATGACTTCCAACATATAGGTTGCCCTCATTTTAATGTGAGCTAAATGCAGCAAATCAGAATGTAATGCAACCAATTTTAAGCCCAAATCAAAAAATTACGTTTGATGAAGAAAATGATGAATAGGAGAAGGTATGGGTTTTCACTAAATGCAGAAAGTGAGAAATAAGAATGATTATTTTTAAATGCACCAAGAGGAATGTTTCTTTTAGAGAAATTAGAAAGAAGAGAGGATTACTAGAGAAGAATATTAATGTGTAAGCCTTTTAAAGGGAAACAAACACACAAATTTCACCTAGGAATGAAGAAAATGCAATAGAACCCCTGATGGGTCCCACCGAGCATGCCAAAATGTTTCACTGTTTTCTTTACATTATTGAGACAAAACAAATAAGGGTAAGGGCCAAGGAGGAATACCTATTTATGTTGGTCGGTTGATGGTTGTTGCATGCGTTCTAACTTCTCAATCCAATGCTGATTATGAGAGCTTCCTTTTGGCTGGGAGGAACTACCTAAAATTTAAAAACAAGACCACAAAAGAAGAGTTAAATAATATATGACAGTGGAATGCCTAGCGTGTGCTAGATCTAGGAAGTGTGATACTCCTAGATGGCTGTCAATCCACTTGTTTATAACAAATTAAAGCAATAGATAAGAAAATTCCTACCACAATTGATATAATTTAGGTATGTCATTTAAGCAAAATAAGTAAATCTAACATAACAGCTAGGCTATAGTCGAGTGAAGGGTAGGTAAGTTTGAGTCTTTGGGACTGGTTAAGGTTAGGTTACGGGTTGTTTATGTCCCTTTGGTAGAAGGTTATTTGGTTCTATTATTGGAAAAATGTATGAAACACAGAGACCAATGTTGATCGAGATATAACTAGCGATGGTTTAGGATAGATCGACGAAGGTCATGGGTAAGCTGGAATTGAGTGAGTTAGGTGACAAAAGTTCAATAAAAACATTATTGCAGAGTCTGGGTGAGGTTAGATAGAACTAAAGGAGGGGATGAAGAGGTTTGTGGGAATGTTGAGAACACTCAGAGAGGTGGAAAGGCCAGGATAAGTGATTTGGTAAAAGGGTGGGTGAGGTTTGAGTTTTTCAAAAGTAGACTATGAAGGAATGGGGATATTAATGGAAGAATGATAACAACTCTATGGACATAATAAGAATGGAAATGATCAGTGATAAACACACTTACCAATGTTGTAGGTCTAATGATTAGGTGGTGGTGATGATTAGTTAGTGAGATGGAGCTTTGTGCTATAACGATGCTTCTGAAATGTCACCATGAGTGCAAATCTTCCTGGATTTGTCATGGTGCTATTTGTGGATGTATGGGTATGTGAAAAGACTCTGGTTCTTCTTGCATGCAGTTCTCTTCTCATTTCCTTGATCTAAGAATCTACCAACACAAAAATAAGGTTACTAAGGTGAATAAATGGTAACCGATGGTGGTTCCGGGTTGTGACATCGGTTTAGGGGTGACTGGAATTGGTTAAGGCAGGATTCCCTAGCTTTACTAAAAATGGAAGATCTCGCTTCTTTTGGATCAGGTTCATTTTTTTTTCCTCATATCCGAATGGATGTTACATTTTCTATCGTGGGAATGTGGTTTGAGGGATAATAGGCATTGATTTTTAGGGTTAAACTAAGTCTTAGCTCGTTAAGGTAAGTGGGACCAAGTCTTAGTTAGTTATGGAAACATGTCAAGAATAGGTATATGGTGAGGTGGCTAGATGAGGTGGAAGGTGAAGTTGAAACTAGCTTAATTAAAATAATTAAGTAATGAATATTGTGAGGATGGGTATTGATTTAATTAATTAAATTAAATTAATATTAATGTGGGGTGGAAGGGGCCATGGTTAGGTGAATATGTTTGAGTTGGTTATTCGACGGGGCCAAGCGAGTAAAACCCAATTTTGGTGTCTACGGTGGGTTCTTATCTTTGGGTTGCACCTTCTTGGGTAGAGGTGACATGGGAGTATTGGATGTAGAAGGGAAGCAGATGGTGGAAGAGGACGAGTTACCCATGGGGAAAACCAAGTTGCATTGGAAGTGGTTGGTAGAGGTTGGGTGGATGGTATGGGTTGAAGTTGTATAGGAAAAGTTGGGGTTATAGTAACTAGTGGAGGTATAGGTTGTAAGAAGTGCATGGGTGAGGGAGAGGGTGTTGGGGTTTTCAATGAATGAGTTGTAACAAAGGCTCATGATGCAACAATAGGTTGTTTAGCATTTGACTAGCCTTGAGTTGGAGCTGTTTGATCGGGGGTTGATGGATGGGGCCTTAAGATGGAAAAAAGGTGGGAAGGTTATAAATGTGTGGCGGGGAGACCGGTGAATGTGGCCTAGAAGGTTTAATCTTCATTTTATGTGGAGGATTAATGCAAAAGTGCGGTTTTGGGAAGATGTGGTTAAGTCCAATTTAATTGTTGGATGAGTAAGGCTTGATGTCAACATGACACCCAAGGTAGTGCAGAGCCTAGATATGGGTGAAGATATTGGTGTGGGTAGTTTTTAGGTTTTAGAATGGTTTTAGTTGTTAAAGGTTTGAATCTAGGTAGAGATGCTAAAGAAGAAGCCATTTTGATAGGCATGGTCGGTGTCAATCTAGTTGGTGGAAATTCCTTTGGGTATATTGTGGAAGTATCTTCAGCGTCATTTGGATTTGGGTCAAAAAGGGGAGCCAAAGAAGTCCCCAAAGAATGGAATTATCAATGTAATAAAAGTAATCGGCCAGCCATGAAAATAGGACTAATGTAGGAGAAGATTGAGTTGGTTTGGTGAAAATCCCTATAAAATATGTTTACAAGATAGAGAATTTGCTAGCTTCGAAATCTCAGAGGTAATGAATCCGAGATCATGTCAATGGGGTCTTGGGATGCTTGGGGAGAATTGCCCCTAATAAGTAGTGGCGTGTCTGAAGAATATCATGTGGGTAGGAGAGATGGTAAATGGGGTGAGATAGACTTATCCCTTGGTGGAGAAGAAGGGGATGATGATTCTATTGTGGATGGGAGAATTAAAAGCATTGACTTTTTGGTAAGTTGTGAGGTATATGATGAAATGGCATTGACAAAAACATGGGTTTCTCCATGAGAGTGGGGGAGATGAAGGGGACTCCTCTGTGGGTAAAGGAGTATAAGAGGTATGCTCCCTGTGTGGGTAGATGAACTCGTGCAAGAATTTCCTCAATAGACGAAATAGGCAGGTTTTAAGGAATGACCGTCACGATATCAAAAACCACGTGGACTTCACGGACATTGTTTTCACCTTTGGATGAAGATTCATTATTTTGGTTAGATGATGGTTTTCGGTTATGGAATGAATTTTTAAATATGTGCAAATTTTTATTTTCCTACGCATTTGGGTTGTCCACGATGAAGTCTCCATTATCTATCATCTCTTGGACAATGTTCTTAAAAGTTATGTAATTACCATCACTATGGCCTTTGACACGATGATAATCACAGAATTTGTATACCTTATACCATATAGGCATAGGCTAAGCAGGATAAAAACATGTATAAGGTTTTATAGGAGGAAGTGTAATGGTTCTAGCTTTAAAATTTTTTTCTAATCTTGAAGAATAGTTCTCTCTAATTGAAGTGTACTTCCACTTCTCCTCTGGAATTGAAAGGTCTAGACAAGGGAAAGATTGGAAGAAGATTGGGCTTGATTAGAGGCATGAGATGGACCCGCCTTGAGGACTACCACGTTGGCATATCCTTTGGCCTTCGAATAATTATTTTGGGGTTTTAAAGATGAATAATAATTGTTTGGTTTGAATGGGGAGTTCTTGTTTTGCAATTGGATTTTATTTTCTTCAATGACACTGATTTCCATCTTTTGTGCCATGGTGAAAACTTCTTCGAAAGTTTGAAAGGTTTAGACTGTAAAGTTGGTGAGACATGTCGGCACAAGTAGCTAGAACATTAATTGGTTGATAAGACTCCAAGGTAACAAAATTTGCAATACATTTTTATTCATACTATTGTGTAGAATACAAAGGTCGGTCATGGTGACCTTCCGGACTACATTGATTGAAAAGTGGTCGGGAATACCTAAGCCACTTAGTTGATGGTGTAGATAGAATGTCTAGGTAAAATTTTGTATCAATATAAGGTGGGTCCTATTAGGGACATGGGAAATGTTCGTAAGAGCAAAGCATCATCATGGGAAATCAGGTAGCACCTATGCTTGAATGACCACAAGTTATGTTGTAGTTCTTCTTTCTTGTTGAAATGGTTAAACTTAGGCATTTCTAATGTACATGGTATGGGTGAATAGGAATGGATGGATGAATAGGCTCATTACATATTTTGTTATAGGTTAGGGAGTTAAAGGAGCCGAAAATTTATATTTCTAATATATGCATCTTTTCCACCATCATCCTAATGAGGTCATTGGTGGGTTGTAAGGAATGGGTGCCTCTTATAGTAAAGGGAGGTTGATTATGGGTGTATGATGTGGAGGGCATCATAGTACATGGAGGTGTTGAATATGAAAAATACAAAGGGGGATAGATGCGGTGGAATACAACCTGAATAAGTGATAGATGAGATTGGGGGATGTTGGTGATGTTTGTAAATAGGTGGGGTGTTCGAAATGACTCCTATGGTAATGGGTGGTAGAGACCGAGGGATGAAAGAACCATATTTTGGAAAGGGGTATGGGTTTTCGACACTTGGAGGTGGTTTTGATACGATTGGTACATATAAGGAAAAGGGGGCATATGGGGCTATGATCAAGGTACTCGGTGAAGGAACGGTTGATGTTACAGTGTAATAGATTTTATTAGGGTAGGAGTTATGGAAGTGGTGTAGCCTAAGCGAGGAACCACACACGGGGTAATGTGGATGAGGAAAACATCAATCTAGTGGTAGATGACATGGAAGTGGTGTGAGGGTAGGAGAGATAGATACGGGTATTCCATAAATTAACTTCACTGAGGAGTCTTAGGTAGATAAGTGGGTGAGATAGTATTGTAGGGATGCAATATTCTTACCAAGGAGTCTTGCGAACTCCTCATCACCGAGTAGTAATGGGGATAAGATGAGTCTTATCCATAGGTGACAAGATGGGTGGTAGCGATGGACTAGGTGGTAGTGGCCGATGACCGACGTGGAATACAAGTGCATTATTTTGACTTCTAGTTAACACCATGTGAATTAGTGTTGACTGGTAAGACTATATTCCGTACATACATAACACAAAATAGTAGAATAAAAGAAGGATGAAGTATAGGGGGTGAATCTGGTTAGTGTTTTGATTAAAAATCAAACACAAAAATTGATGATGATCAATATGACCAATGAAAGTTACAAGGGAACTGATGATGGTTATGATAATCATTATCGATTAATGTGGAAAGTACCACTTTCAGAAATTGAAATAGAAATGATGAATATGAAATGGGAAAAGCTGTATCTAACAAAGATATAAAAAATTTAGGGGATATGATGGTGTCCTGAGGACCAAAAAAAGAAAATAATAGGTGATGAAGGTTATTTAGATAAAATAACCAGACTAGTCTCAAAAGCCAACACTAGTTAGGTAAACTGATGATGGTTAGATGTAGACCAACGATGATCATTGGACCGACATCAGTTACTGTGAAATTAGAAGAAATGAAGAAAAATTGATGTTTGTGAATTAAACTAGATAAAGGATCAACCCAGAAATATGGGAATGACAAGATAAGATCCTAACACATTTAGAAACAACCAGAATACTCCATCTATGGTGGGGAGTGTGAAAGAAAGAAGAAAAATGGATAATCGTAACTCACACCTCAAGATGCACGTCAAGAACAAAGCTAAGAAAAACACGTAATCCTAAAAGTGAATTTATGTTTGTTTTAGCTTATGCTATTAAAAATGAATTGTGAATTTAGAAAAAAAAATTGGTTAGGAAGGCATCCTATGAAGAAGGAAATATAAAGGTGAGGTTTTAGGTTATGTTATGGCGGGGTGGTTCTTTCTCCGAGGTGATGGTGAATAGAGATAACATTTGGGTGCCCATTGTAAATCCTCTGATCATGTGATCATTGACAACTTCTTCCGGGTGGGATGTTGTTTAAGAAGATGTGTAAATTCAAATTTGTGTAGTTTGGAAAAGAGAGAGAAGAGAGAAATGTGCTTTCTATGGTTCAATTGTGTCAACCATCAGTTGGGCATGACTTCTAGCATATAGGTTTCCCTCATTTTTAAATGTGAGCTAATAATGCAATATATAAGAATGAAATGCAACAAATTTTATAACCCAAATTGACAATTATATTTGATGAAGAAAATGATGAATAGGTCAAGAACGTGCTCTTTCACTATTATGAAAATGCAAGAAGGAAGAATTGGTTTGTTTTAAGCACCAAATGACAAATGTCATTTTACACAAATAGAAGAAAAGAATATTACTGGGAGAGGATTAAGAGTGTACTTTTAAAAAGGAAAGAAACACAACAAAAGTTTCCTATTTTAATAAAATACAATGAACCCAAGAGAGGGTCCCACTAGGCATGCCAAAAAAAATTGCCGAATAGTGTGCGGAAATAAGAGAAAAACAAATAAGGTAAGGGTGAGGTGGAATACCCGTGGAACGAAGGCGGAAGGTAGAGTGTGCACGTTTTGATTTCCCGAACCAATGTTGATTCTCGTGAAATTTCTTTTTTGCTAAGAGGAACTACCTACGAATACAAAATAAGACCACAGGAGGATATTAAAAAATATATGTCAATGGATTGCCTATCATATGCTAGATCTAGGAAGTGTGATACTCCCTAGATGGCTATCAATCCACTTTTAAAACAACTTAATGTAAGAAATGATGTAAACCAATAATTTCCTATCTGTAGTTGATATGATTTAGGTGTCTCATTCAAGTAAAATAAACAAATATAATCTAACAGGCTAAGTTATGATCAGATCTAGAGGTCAAACAAGTAAATAAGGTGGTTGGGACAGGTCAAGGTCAAGCTTTAGGTGATTTGGGTTGTTTGGATGAAAGGTATGAGGTTGTTGTTATAGGTAGGTTTTTCCATACATAGAGACCAACATCATTCTTGTATGACTAATGCCAGTTGAGAGGAGACGCGGTGGTTTGGGTTATTCGGCATCAGTAGGGTTGGGATGATAGAAAATTAGTGAAGTTGGGTTTTGGTGATTCTCTAGGATTACCTAGAGAATGGATATATAATATAGAGGTAGATGACAGTCTTGAGAGTAGTCGGAGATGTCCGGAGTTAGGTATGGGAGTTTGGAAGGTTGTAGGTCATTAGGTAAAGGGATTGACAGGAAGGTGAGAGGTGATGGGATGTAAAGGAGATTAGGACTCCCAAATAGAGATGAAGAATCTAATCTAAATAAATATATGGGAAGGTGTAGACCCAAATGTACTTACTAGTGTTAGCAAACCCGGTGGTTTGACAGAGGTGATGGTTGATCTATGGGACTGGTGGTTAGTGCCATGGTTTTGCTTCTGGAATGTTACTAGGAGTGCTTGCCTTTTAGATCATTGTTTGGTTGTTGGTTCTAGATGTCTATATTTTCATGTGTTCTTTAGTGTATGCTTGCATGCCGATCTCCCTTCTCTAAAACTTCAATAATTTTTCCAACCTCTCAAACAAGGTTACCAAAATGAATATATGGTAACCGATGATGGTTTAGGGTGACCAACATCGGTTAAGGTGGGAAATCCTAGGTTTACTAAAAATGAAATATCTTGGCAATATTTTTGGCCAGCTCTGTCTATTCTCTCGGGATCAAAACAAAATATTACACTTAGATAAGCAAGAATGTGGTTAGAGGAAGAATAGGCATGTGATTTTAGGGTTGAACTAAGTCTTAGTTAATTAAGGTAGGTAGGACTAAGTCTTAGTTAGTTATGGTGAGTGAATATTGAGTCCTAGTAAAAGGGAAACATGCTAAGAATAGGTTTATGATGAGGTGTCTAGGTGAGGTGGAAATTAGTTTAATTAAGGTAATTAAATAATGAATATTGTGAGCATGGGAATTAATTTAATTGTGGGTAATTAAATTAATATACATGTGGGGTAAAAGGGAGTGTGACCTAAATTTGGTGTCTACAACTATAATTCAAAAAGTGGTCGTCAAAAACTGCATCAATCTCCCACATGGATGTCACTTTATGAGCTTATTCATACATCACCTAGTCATAAACAAGCCATGATCTAAGCCCTTTAATCCATCACTGTACCAACTAATGACCCAATCCCATTCAAAAAAATTTGTAGGTGTTTTTAAGGCATTTACTTCCATATCATTTGAACCATCTGAAAGTCCCTCTCTTAGACCTACAGACCATGACTTGCCACTCTTCATCACTTCCTAGATCAATGATATTTCCATCAAAAGAGTCATGATTGACAATGGTGATGTAATTAATATAATATCCTCTCTCACATTTGACCAGCTTAAGTTACCCAACACAATCGTTTCTCAAACACCGGTCTTGTTACGGTCCTTCAATGAAACTATCACACCCACACTAGGAATTATCATCTTACCACTCAAATTCGGTGTTAAAACCATACCAGAACTCTTTTACATTATATAAGGATATTTTCAATATAATATGTTGTTAGGACGCCCCTGTATATGTACCATGCATTATGTTCCTTCCACTCTCCATCGTTGTCTCAAATATGAACATGAAGGATAAACCTACACTATTCCTTCCGATCCAAACCCATTCGCTAACTACCACATGATGTATCATCCAAATGACATCCTTGTACCAAAATCCACATCTAAATCATCGACCACACAAATACTAGCACATCAATGCCTTCTTCAAAATTACTAGATGATTCTTCCCTTAGAGATGTCGTAAAATTCCTTACTCTTGGGGAATACCGTCTCCTCATGCTTAACTCCATCCCCTTACTCAAAATGTATGGTCACCGTGATAAACAACCCATGTACAAAACTGATGTAGGATACATTATCTCCTATAGTCCAGCATACCTCAAGAAAAATCTTATTTATGGTGGGACTTGATAATCCACCATCCCATCCTATTAATCCACATCATGCCATATCGTTTACACCAAAATTTAAATCCCTTGACAATCCAGAATTTTCCCTTATGTATCTCCACCATTGTGTATGGAAGGGCTTTGGCTTTAGGTGTTATGAACAAGGGACACATGACCACTCCATATTGTGCACCCTTAAGGATCATGAGAAAAATGGTTGAGGCTATAAGATGTTTACCCTTGAAATAAATGAAGCCACCAAATTTGAACAAGATACACCAATGCCCACTTTCGAACCAAAACTATAACATCTAATAGGACACAAGACCCCACAGATACAAATGACACTATACCCATCCCATCTAACATTTTTTTAATCAATGTCATATCTGGAAACTCTACCAAATCATTACTGCTTGTTTTGCTATAAATGGTTGAGCAAGATTCACCCACAATAGATATCCTTCAGTGTCAGGATGACCAGGATATTATTTCTCACATGGGAGCTAAGGACCGCTCTCTTCAAAAGTCTCTACCATCTAAAACACCAACTCTTCTCAACGAATCCACCCTTGACATTAACTTAGGAACCCCATAGGATCCTCACATAGTTAAGGTCATTCAATCTTTAAGTCCATAAGAATTACATGATTTCACAACATTCTTAACAAAATATCATCAAGATTTCACCTGGTCATATAGTGATATGCATGGCATTGACTCCAACATTTTCATACAAAACCTAGTCATATACCTTAATTCTAAGCCCGATCAAACAAAAACTCGCAAAATGCACCCCTATATAGCTCTCCTTGTTAAGGAAGAGTTACAATGCCTCTTATCCACTAATTTCATCATACCCATTGATTATCCACAATGGGTTTCCAATGTTGTCCCTATGACTAAAGCCTTAGGAAAAATACACATTTACACATATTTCAGGGATCTCAATCTTTCTTGTCCAAAAGATGATTTCCCTCTCCCAAACATAGATCAACTCATTGACTGATTGCAGCCATGAAATTATTTCCCTTATGGATGGTTTTTTTGGTTATAACCAAATTCTCATCACCCTTGACAATCAACATAAACATCTTTCATCACCCCTTAGGGAAGCTTCTGCTACCATGACATGCCATTTGGGCTTAAAAATGTAGGAGCCACGTATCAATACGTCATGCCATACATCTTCCATAACCTTATCCATAAAATTTTTGAAGATTATGGTGAGGACCTCCTTGGAAAATCCAAATCATGAAAAAATCATCTCAATGTTATTGAATCAATCTTTACTTGTCTCATCCAATTCTATATTCATCTTAATCCTCTAAAGTGTGTATTTAGTGTCCTTACTAGAAAATTTTTAGGGTTCATTATATCTCTTTGTGGAATAGAATTTGATCTCAAAAAATTTGAATAAATCGTGAGAATGCCTCCACCTTCTAATCTTAAGCAATTATGCAATCTTTAGGTAAGTTATAGTCCATTCAACCTTACATATCACAACTCTCATACAACTATCAACCATTTCACCACTTTCTCCACAAGGACATAGGGTTTTATCGAATTCATATTATCGAAAGCCTTCAATGAAATCAAACAATATTTATTATCACCACATGTGCTTACTCCACCTCATGAAGGGGATCCATTTTATTTATACATATCCACTTCAGAACATGCCTTAGGATCCATGCTTTCCCATCGTGATGGTTAATTACATGAACATGTCGTGTATTACATTAGTCACATAATCTATAAATATGAGAAATGTTACACTGAAGCCAAAAATATTTTTTGTGCATTGTACTTCACTACCACCAAACTATGATACTACATCCTTAATCATAAAACATACATCATCACCCATTTTAATCCACTTAAATCCATGCATGTAAAACCTTAACAAAATTATCTCATAACCCGATGGATTATGCTCATGACTAAATTTGTTCTTAATATTATCTGTAAAAATCCATTAAAGGTCAAGCCATTGTAGATCAACTTGTCAAGCACCTCTTCCAGATAATCAACCGCCCCATGAATACTTTCCTGATGAGTCCATCAATAACATCAATGAATCCAACAACTATGAATCAAATTTCATCCCTATCAAAATGATCCTCTTCTTTAATGGTGCTAAATGCAATAGGGTGGAGGAGTCGGTGTCGTTATCATCCCACCCTGGAACATTCCCATTTTGTTATCATTCAAACTCAATTTTGAGTGTACCAATAACATGGAAGAATATGAAGCCTTAATCATGGGATTGCAAACCATTATTCTCTTAGGTGTCCAAATCTTGGAAATCTATGAAGATTCATAACTTGTCATTAGTCAAGTCAAAGGAGAATACTAGTGTAAAAATGAAGTCCTTAAAAAATATAAAGCAATTTGAATTTTTGCCTCAAAGTGCATTCAATCATTACACTATTCAATCCATTTCACGATCTTCTAAGATGTTTACAAACACTATGGCTTCCCTCAGATCTCTCATTTCATTTGAAACCAAAAACTCAAATGATAAAACCAATATGTCTATAGTAGTCTGTTCACAAGAAAATTTGTGAGGTGGACAAACTTGTGGGTTTCTTACCAATGCTCTAGGAATCTAAGTCCCTCTACTTAACTAGTGTGGTATCCATATATGCATGCATGAGTAAAAGTGAATTTGCTCCAAGTGGCCTTTTTGACCGAGGAACCGCGGGGGCACTCCACGACCATGTGGAAAAGCTAGCAATCTCTTGCTATGGAATTATTTATCTAAAGAGTGGGAAAGGGAGTGAGAAAAGAAATAAGAGAACTAATTTTGTAGGTAGGAAATAAAATTCCTACACACACTAGTTAGAAGTATGATCACATGAAAAATTATGAGAAAAAATAACTTTGTAAGCATCATTAATACCAAATGAAATTCGATGAACAAAAATATCAAGAAATCCCTTAGTCAAAGAAAGATAGAAAATCATTCTTCTTGTATTAATTTCTCAAACAAAAGTTATACATAGTGGAGAAATGGAGGAAATTGAGAAGGGGGGGAGAGGAAGAATTTGTCTATCTCCTTTGTTCTCTCAAGGTAAAATGCACCCTTGATCTTACAAAATTAATGACAAACCCTTTGAAATGGGAATTATGTTACAATTTATAGAATGAGAGGTGACTTATTGTCTTCCTCATGACCCTCCATATGCCTTATTTCTAACTTTAGACTATTCATATTCATACAAAATATTTAAGTCCCTTTTATAAAATGAAGGCAACTTAATTTACATTATGTTTCTAAAGTCACTTTTAAATGACTTAAAGGAATATAAAAAAATACAAACCCCCATGAACAATCAAAACATTTTAAGAGAGAGAAATTTGGGGGAGGAGAGGGAGAGAGAGAGAGGAGGAGGAGGAGTTATTACCCGTGATGAATTTCAATTGTCCTCATTTTTTAAAAGCTCGATGCGACGAAGTTCTAAATGTCTCATTGTGCCAAAAATTCTCTTTTAGTGTGACTTTATATTTTTAGCAGGTGTCTATGGGACCACTTACTATTTTTAGTAAGTGTCAAAAATGTCTGTTCTGGTGAATTATCAGTTGTCATGCACCTCCAATGTCTACGTCTCCTTCGCAGGTTCTTTTATTGTTGACTTTCCCGAAATAGCGAGTCTATGAAGAAGACTTGATATGTTTAGAAAGTGGGATTTTAGAGGTCCAATTGATGTGGAACGAATTTTTTTGATATGGGGTTTTTTCCCAATATCACCCCTCTAAAATTTGAAGCTCCCGCTTAATAGTCCAGGTGATTTTAAACATTCATATTTTTGACCTAGCAATGCTTCTAGATGTGACAACCATTAATGGACCTAAAATTTGCAGGTCTAGTTTTTTCCTTCATTTTCAATGAAATAAATTTCATTGAGATAGGTTTTTCCTTCTTGTGCTTTACGTGAAATTCTACTTCGTTTCACCTAATGTTTTTACTGGAAATTGGATTTTTTCTTCATTAATCCAAAAGTGGGATTTCTTCATTGTGGATGCTCTGTTACATGAGTGGAGAGTTTGAAGGTGTCTTCTTGATAGCCTTGGGTAGAGGAATGAATAGAAAAATATAAATTGTTGTTTCACACATCCTTTTGGGATATTTATTCAACATCTTGTTTCATGGCTATGGAGTTTTCTCTATTTTTCTCCTTCTTCATTTTGTGCTTCTCTTCGTGTTTGCTTCAACTTTTCTTCTAGTACATGTGTGCTTTCATGTAGAGAAGGGAAGTACATTTTTGGTAGGTATGGTTTGCGGTTCATCAATAGAGGAATGGTGGTGAGAATTTACAGAGGAAGAATGGAGAAAATCTATGCATGACAATGGAGTAAATGCTAGAAGCACCGAAGGGGCACTTAGATTTTAGAATTTTTGAAATCATGGAAGGAGAATCTTGGGCACATTTTTCATGACTTGATTTCCATAACCTTAGGTACTTGAGGGACATCAAATTCCATGGTGTTCAAGAGGAAGGCATGCGGTGGCTATCCAACGGCAAGGAATAGATGTGAGAAAAGTTATTTTAAAGCACTTGAGGGCTAAAAGTCAGTCACGTGGATGACCAAAAGACTCCCCATAGGGTCCGGGAGAATTGTTTCATGTTGTATGTCCCTAACCTCATGTATGTGAGGACATCAATTTACACAGATGTCCTAGAGCTGACACATGACATTTGATCCAACGAAAGGGAATGAATGCTCCAAAAATGCACCTCGGGGCTGAAAGTCACCACATGGATGACCAAAAGACTCCTTATAGAGGATGGGTGCATTTTTCATGTTTGATGTCCCTGAAATTAGGGATGTGAGGGACATCAATTTCCACGGTGGTCCCAAAGTTGACACGTAGCTCTTGATCCAACGATAGGGAATGGATGCTCCAAAACTACACCTAGGGGTTTAATTGTCAAGTTTGGAGGTCACGTGAGTGTCTCGAGAGGTCACATGGGGGCTGGGAATAGTTTCCAAGGTTGGTGTACCTGATCTTAGGGAAATTAGGGACATGAACTCCTAAACTATATTTGAGAGGGAAACATAGGGAGATGATAACTTGAGCTCCTGGTGGAATTTATTGGTGAAATTCTATATGATCCTGAATGGAAATGGAATTGATACTCCACTTGTGCTTAAGAAAAACTTCCTGCAATTTCTATGTGCCAAGGTGTTGTGAAAAATATGATTTCACCATAATGTATGTATTGGGATCCTCTTTTCGGTGATGTTTTGTTTTACTTATAAATCCATCGAAGCTTCGAGAATCTTCTTTTGAAGCCCATCAATTGTTTAAGGCTTGTGTATTGCATAGGCTTGTGAACCCTGTTATTTAATCAAATTGATCCAAGTCTTTCAAAACTTCCCCAAACCTTCCAAAATACTTTACATGATGTTCTAAGGTCTTCAATTCACATCCATGTTGAATTTATATCTTCTTCTTAGTTCTATGGGGTTGATCCGGTCCTAGGAAGGCCAATGATAGCCCTTCCCAATACTACCAAAAGATAACATCTTTTTAAAACTTCCTAAAATCACCTAGGGGGAATGAATAGACTTTCCTAAATCACCTAGGGGACCAATTTGACATCAAATAGGGGTTGATCAGACTGATAAATTTGACCTAGGGTTCCTAGGAATGATAAAACATGAAAATTTTGACACAGGGGTATAGTTTTCGTGCTTGGAAACTTCCAATTTCCCTATTGCACATTTCCATGACAATAATTGACTCTAACTTGGGGACATGGCATGGATTGAGTACATTATAGAAATAATATGAGAACTCTTAGAATCTTAACTTACAACATATTGACCAAAGTGCCTTATCCATTAGGCCATGCAGAGTCACGTACAAATTATAACAAGAGAGAAAGAGAGAAGAAGGAAACACACACACATACAAAAATGAAATGACACACACAACACGAAGGGAAACACACCTAGAAATCACCTATCGTACAAGGTAGGGGACAAACCAATTTCATTGAAGTAATTTTCATTTCTCAAAAGTTACCCCTGAAGAGGAAACACCGAATGATGATGTTCTATGAAGCCCTATACGGGTTCCAAAAAGTAGAATCCCTCTTCAATTGTTTATGGAAGCCAGTGCTTGCATAATTTTCCTTTTACTTTGTATGAGTGATTCCATGTGAGCTTCTTGATGCTCAAGTGTTCGCTTGGAAATTACACTACCTTCATGTTCTTCGAAATAAGTTTCATAGTGCTTTTTGCATTCCATGTTTATCCACATAGATGATTCTCCATTGGGCATCTCATCTCTGCCCCAAAGCTGATTTTCATTCAAATTACTTGAACATTGTGAATTATTTTCTTTCCCAAGTCTATGTTGGTTGACCTCTTTGCCATGAGAAAATTCAAACTCATCCTTTTCCTTTACTCTACTATGAGGTGCTTGAGTACTGACGGAAGGATTGGACACTACCTCATACTTGTCTTGTATGTCTATGGCACAAGTGAAGAGATCAAGAATCATCTCGGGATATTCCGCAACTTATACCGCATCCAATTTTTTTGCATGGAGTTATGCGTCATCATTTCCTGTAGCTCCTCTTTGTATGCCTTTGAAGAATATTTATTTTGCAACTCAAGGAAAATATCTGGAGGGATTACCTCATCATCTTGGGAATCATTGCACTCTACCAATCCTTCATCAAAAAGAGCTTCATCTTCGGATGTCTCAAAACTCCTTGCTTCAATTTCTTCATCATAGAAAGAGTCTTCATCTTCAAATGGGAAAGAAAATATATCTATTTATTTATTTCATCCATCTACCGTTAGCTCAAGAGTGACATCATATTTTTCATCTTTCCTTATCTCAATATGACTAACCTTCACATTGGTTAAGGCTTCCAAATCAGCTTCAATCTTGTCTTGTAGATTCGTGGCTTGCATCAAGAGTTTGAGACTGAGCTCGAGGTCCTTTGTTTCTTCCATGGCTATCAAAAATTCTTGTATGGATATTTCCTTCAAGCCTTTCATGGGCTCATCAAAAGTTGATTTTTTCTCTCCATAGATTTCTGAATAATATCATCTTCATCCCCAAATGGGAATAAAAATAACTTCTCATCTTAAGAAAGCATATAGGCTAATTTTTCTTCTTGAAAATCATCAAGCACCATTTCCTCTTCTTCATGGTCTCGCATCATGTGGAAATTCGGGGTTTCCCTCTTATAACCTGAATCTCCTCAATGCTTCTTCAAAATCCAAATCTCTCTGGGAAGGCATGTATAGACCTATTAAGATGGGGATATCCTCTTCCTCCTTGGTTTCCACAAAGTGATTCATCCGCCTACTACCTTGGTACAAAATGTTATCTTCTAGGCTACCCAGATTTTGTATCATGTACCTCATATTCTTCTTGGGAAGAAATTCCTCCATGTCTCCCTTCATGAGTATAGTTGCAAAAGAAAATTCATCTGAATTTTACCTCCCAAGTCTCGGTAGAAACTTCTAGTCAAAGCAACATTCTAAACAAGGTTGGGATGTCTACTACCAAAATAATTGTTCAAACTTTCTTGTCTGGAAATATGGCAAGAGACACCTATGCATCTTTGAACTTCCCTATAAGTGTTACCTATTTTGACTCCAAAGAGTAACAAGAGCCACTGGGTGGATTCATGGTAAGTTTGAGAGCCTTGGTGACCTTCTAAAGCATCATGTTGTCTCGAGGCACCAAAATCTATTCTACAATTGTTCAATATATATTCTCCAACAAGAAGGGAGACCTAGAAAGGTTCAACTTTATCAGTATTTGATGCACTCAGATAAAACATGTTATGTGAGGGAGGTGTAGGTGGTTTTGATAGTATTCCTTTAGGATGATGAGCTACATCATTAGGTTATTTACTACCATTTTTTATGTATAAAAATCCTCTTAAATTGAATAGGATGAGTCAAAAATATTGAGTTTCATTAATTTTTAATTTGGTTTTGTTCACATATTCTAAGAAATCAAAAGGAGAAGATACGGACAAGGGGGTGAAGGCACTGATTTTAGATTCTGGATAGGCTTAGGAGTAGGATTTGATGTATGAGGAATGGAAGGTATTTTAAATGGCACACTAGGAGATTTCAAGGTATTGAATTTTACAAGAGAATATTTAGATTTGGACTTGGATGAGACATCGAAGACTTACTTGGGATTGGAAGAGACAATGCGGACTTCATGGAAGATGGAAGTAGGGATCCTTAAATGATTATTTTGTTTTATAGAGTCACCACAAGAGGATCATCAACCTTCTTTTCATTTGCATTAGTGGAGGGGGATTCTCTTTTCTCAAATTAAGAATGAGTGAATACCACACATGAGAAACTGAGTGCATCCTCTTCCTCTTCTTCATCACATCTAGAATATTCAAAGAATTTGATTTGTGTATTTTCCTCAAACACATCACTCTCTAGGAAGTTTCGACTTCACTTTCTTGTTCAAGATCATCGTCACTTTCTTATATTCTAGAATTTATGTTTGTGGGGCAAGGGGGCCTCCAACCCGAGCCTTGTGGTGCTCCTACAATCTAATTTTTTTGCTTCTTTGGGAAGAAATTCATTCAAATAATTCCCTCTTTAAAGATGCCATCTCATTCGCCAAATTTTTAACGATGGATTGGTTATCTTGTCTCTAGGATGTTGGGTCTTTTCCCTTTAATGGATTCTTGATATTTCCGAGAGAGGATGACATCGTCATCAAGTTCAACAACCATCCTTTGTGCTTCTACAATGTTCCTTGGTTGGGCTCTTTGCAGAAAAAAATCCTACCTGTGATGATTAAGAATTGATGAAGAATCTCTTGACATTATTTTGAGATGGTGAATCCTCTTGAGGTATCCTATGAAGCAACTATTTGAAATGAGCCACAAAGTCTCTCATGGTTTAATTTTATCCTTTCTTTATTTGAGCCAATTGTACTATGAGGTCTTGATAGTCTTCAGTTGATTTAAATCTCTCTTTGAAGGCATCCTTGATGTCATTCCAACCCATGATGGACCGAGTAGGGAGGATGTAAAACCATTCTATTTATTTTCCTTAGAGGGACTCCATGAACAATCTCACATAAACGTCTTCATGCTTTGGACACCAAGAATTCCACATGATATCATGAAACCAATGTTGTGTTCTTCGGGATGTTGTTTGTTGTATCCTTTGAACTTTGGAAAGTTCTTACAAGAACCCATTGGTATATTGTAAAGAGGTGGTTAAAGAGAAAACAAGCATGTATTTCTTCCCCATGTAATAATGGGTCAAGGTATTTCTACTTCATCAACCATCATCGTTTCAACTTATACTTCAGCCCTTGCTTCTACAAATTCTTCTTCAAACTCTTCGTCTTCTAGGGACTCAATGCTTAATGGTGATGGAAAAATGGGAGAATTTGAAGAGGGGTATCAAAAGGAATTTTGATAGTATTTCCAGTGAACTACTTGAAGCATCGGATAGAGAGAAGGCTTGAGAGAAGAATAATGGATTATCTCTAATTCTTTCTTGATTATTTTGCAAAGCCTCAAATTGAAAACAACGTTGTCTCTTGACTTTGCTCAACTGGTGTTTCTTCCTTCAGCCAGCTTTTGGAAATTATTGAAGTGGGAAAACAAAAGGACACTTTGGAATATGAAGGGTCACTTGCAAGAAATTGATAGTGTAGTCTTTAGCAATGGATTTTCATGAACTCTTTTTTTTTTTAGTTTGTTTCAATATTTCATTTTTTGAATTTTCAGACCTTACGGTTGTATTTTAGGTGTAGATGTTGCTAAATTTGCCCCACGGTGGGTTCAAAAAAATTGTGAGACAATTTTTTGGGTGGAAAAAACTTGTGGGTTTCTCACCAATTCTCTGGGAATCTAAGCCCTCTACATAATTGGTATAACTATCGTATATGCATGCGCGAGTGAAAGTGAGTTTTCTCTAGGTGACCATTCGACCGGGGAATCCAAAAGGGGCAATCTACTAAACCTATGGAAAAACTAGACATCTCTTGCTAGGGAATGATTTTTATAAAGAGTGGGAAATGGGAGTGAGAAAAGAGATAGGAGAACTAATGTTGCAGGTAGGAAATCAGATTCCTGCACACACTAGTTAGAAGTATCATCACATGAATTTATGAGAAGAAACAACTTTGTAAGCATCATTAAGACCAAATGAAATTTTATGAACACAAAGTATCAAGAAATACCTTAGTCAAAGAAAGCTAGAAACTCCTTCTTGTATTAATTTCTCAAACAAAAGTTGTACATAGTGGAGAAATGGAGGAAATTGAGAAGGGGGAAAGGAAGAATTTCGCTATCTCCTTTGTTTTCTCAAGGTAGAATGCACTCTTGAGCTTACAAGATTAATGAGCAATCTTTTGAAATGGGGATGTCATTACAATTTATAGAATGAGAGGTGACTTATCATCTTCCTCATGACCCTCCATATGCCTTATTTCTAACTTTATACTATTCATATTCCTAGAAAATATTTAAGTCCCTTTTATTAAATCAAGGTGACTTAATTTACATTATGTTTCTAAAGTCACTTTCAAGTGACTTAAAGGCATATCGAAAACTGCAAAGCCCAATGAATAATTACAACATTTGACGAGAGAGAAAGTTGGGGAGAGAGAAGAGAGAGGAGGAGAAGATGTATCATGTGATGAAGTTCGATGGTCCTCATTCATGGAAAGCTTTGATGTGATGAAGTTCGAATGTCCCATTATACCTAAAATACTCTTTCAAGTATGAATTTATATTTTTAGCAAATGTTTTTGGTACCACTTACTAATTTTAGTAAGTGTTGAAATTTTGTTAGGTGAATTATCATCTGTCGTGCACTTCCAATTTCTTTGTCTCCTTCGTAGGTTCTTTGGTTTCTAACTTTCTAGAAATAATAGTCCCTACTATTTTTAGAAAGTGGGCATCGGAGGTCTGATTGATATAGAAAAATAAATTTGATACGGGTTTTTCCCAATATCTCCCCTTTGAAATTTCAGACACACTCGCCACTTAATAGTCTAGAAAGTTTTAAACTTTCAAATTTTAGACCTGATAGTGCTTCGGACGCGACAACCATTAATGGACCTCAAAATTGTAGGTCTAGTTTTTTCCTCTATTTTTGATGAAATAAATTTCATTGTGATAGGATTTTTATTTTGGTGGTTCACATGAAATTCTACTTCATTTCGCCCAATGGCTTGACACGTAAAATTAGATTTTTTCTTCGTTGAGCCAGAAGTGGGATTTCTTCACTATGGATGCTCTATTGCATGAGAGGAGAGTTTGAAGGTGTATTATTGATGGCCTTGGGTAGAAGAATGAACAAAAAAATATAACTTGTTGTTTCACACATATTTTTGGGATATTTATTCAACTTCTCGTTTCATGGCCATGGATTTTTCTCTGTTTTCTCCTTCTTCTTTCTGTGCTTCTCCTTCTATGTTTGCTCCAATTTTCCTTCTAGGACCTACATGATTTCATATAGTTAAGATAATTTCCTTTTTAGAAGGTATTTTTGAGGTTCAACAATGGAGGAATGGTGGTGAGAAGTTACAGAGGAAGAATGGACAAAATCTATGCACTGAAGTGGAAGCAATTGGAAACTCTTCAAGCGATAGTTAGATGTTTGAATTTTTGAAATCATGGAAGGAGAATATTAGGCACATTTATCATGAATTGATTTCTTTGACATCAGGGACATGAGGGAAATAAAATTCCATGGTGGTCAAGAGGACGACATGTGGCGGTGATCCGATGATAGGGAATGGATGTGAGAAAAGCTTCTTTAAAGCACTGGGGGATGAAAGTCGGTCACATGGATGAAAAAATGACTCCCTATAGGTACGGGTGCATTTTTCCATGTTTTATGTCCCTGTCCTTAGGGATGTGAGGGAAATCAATTTCCACGATGGTCCTGGAGCCGACACGGCACTTCATCCAATAACAAGGAATGGATGCTCCGAAAATGCAAATGGGGGCTAAAAACTGATCACATGGATTACCAAAAGACTCCCCATAGATGTTGGGAATATTTTTTCATGTTTAAATCCAATGATTGGTTATTGATTTAACCATTTGATCCCTAAAAAGTGGATTTTTGATTTGAGACTCCACTTGCGCTGAGAAACACTACTGCAAATCTTATGCGTCAAGGTGTTGAGAAAAATATCATTTCACCATAATGTAGCTATTGTAATTCTATTTTTGTTGTTGTTTTACTTTTACTTCTAACTCCATCCGGAGCTCCTAAAATCTTCTTTTTAAGCCCAACAATTTTTTAGGCCTATGTACTATCTAGGCTTGTGAACCCTTTTTACTCAAACTACTCCAAGTCTTTAAAAACATCCATAAACCTTCCAAAATCATTTCGATGATGTTATAATGTCTTGAGTTCATGTCCATGTTGAATTTTTCCCTTCCACTCCATTCAGGGGTTGATCGTCCTGGGAAGGCCAATAATAGCCCTTCCCAATATTGTCAGAAGATAACATCTTTTCATAACTTCCTAAAATCACCAGGGGGAATTAATAGACTATACTAAAGCACCGAGGGGAAAAATTTTAAATCAAATAGAGGGTGACTAGACTAACGGATTTGACATGGGGTGCTTAGGAATGATAAAACATGAAAAATTTGGCACAGAGGTATAGTTTTCATGCTTGGAAACTTCCAATTTCCCTATAGCACATTTACATGACAACATAGTCAAATTCTTGGATCATCCTTTACATCAAAATGAGTTTCCTTCCATTAACTTCATCTATCAAAACATTATATGTTGTTTTGGTATCCCACATAAGCTCATCACACACAAGTGGAAAATCCTTCAAAAATATGGAATTTAAAATCCTTTTGATACATTCAACATTAAACTTAGTTTTTCTTCACCATACTAAGCTCAAGGAAATGTCCAAGTTGGGGCCTCTAACAAAACACTCAACATAATCCTCAAAAAAACTAAAAATGATGCAAGCAGAACTAGCACATCCAAATCCCATTCACTCTATGGGTTTATCAAACTAGCATTTACACACCTACTAGTGCTATGCCTTATTCACTCATATATGGATTTGAAGAAATCACACCCCTCAAAATTCAAATCCCATCACTTCGTGTATCTCTAAAGGATTTTACCCTTGACGAAGAGTACCACAAAAATCACTTATCATAACTAGAATTGTTAGATGGAAAGCATCTAAAGCAACTCTTGAAAATCATCAGGTATATCAAAACCCATCAATAAAGCATATAAAAACATGTTAAATAAAATGGATTTAAAATTGGTGATCTTTTACTTAAAGAAAATAAAAATGTTACTGCATTAGAGTGGAGTAAACATGGAAAGTTTTCCCCAATTGGATTCGTCCCTACATTATCACACATAAGTATGGGTCAAGAACATATCACCTTGCTTCCGTCGATGGGGAACCCGAGGTGAAACCATTGAATTCTTTGCACTTACAACATTTCTACGCTTAAATGATTGATCATCATGAAGCCAATTTTTGTCAAATCCTATCCTTCCACTATTAAATAAAAAAATTCTTTGCACATATCCCTCACAATCACTACACCTATTTATTAGTACCATGACATGGGGCATGTGGGTGTAGGTCACATACACATTTATCCCCTCCTCAAAATAGAATGATCCCTAGAAGGATATTTATTCACAAAACATAAATTATCAAAAATTAGACTGTTCTCTTGAAAGACAACTACCTGTCAAAAATAATGGACCGATCCTAGAAAGGGCAGCCATTCAAAACCAAAAAGTCAAAAAGTAAAAAAATGTAGACCATAAAATCGAAGGATGGCTACCTATGTAAATGATTCTCACTTTAATCAGCCATTAAAATGTATCAAAATCAAAAGAATCTAGGAAATCTTCTCGCATCGATCAACTCTCGTCATTATAAGAAAGCTTCCCGTATCGACCAATTTGCTTCAAAATGTTACAAAAGTTGGGGCATCAAATATCTATAAACCCCTTAAGAAGGAGAACCTTTTTCCCATAATAATATATGCCCATAAGGCCCTTTTTCATAGTAAAAATACATTTTTCTCAAATCCATTGTGATTTTCATGAATCGTCAGTTGAAATTCTTATTTAAGATCTTGAATGGCTATTAGTGTAAAGTGTTATTTTAAACCCATCAGATTTATAGTGGGGAATTCTTTCCACTTTTACTTCATTTAATTTAGTTACATTCCTTGATTTAACATTTCAATTTGACACATTTTCAAAACACATTTAATCAAAACATTCTAAATCCATTTATCAACATCTAATAAATGCACAAAAAACACAATATCATAAACAATATCATCATCATCATAATCATCATCACATATAAAATTCATGTATATAAAAAAATCTACATAATCAATATAACATAATGGGCTACTATGAGCCTATAATACCATACACAAACACAAGTATAAGTCTCAAAACCACCACCATCATCACACACACACACACACACACACACACACACACACACACACACACACACACACACATCAAAATATCGATACATCACAAATGTTTGCATAATCACATCATATAAAGAAAATGGGCTTCTATGAGCCTATGATACCATATATAAATCATGTGGTAAAATCCACATCTCCTAATATCGTGTTAGCACCACCCTCTCCTCTAGGAGCAGGAGTACCTCCCACTATACTAGCATCTCTATGAGCACCACCATCAACTCTCTCTCTCCATCACCCACTCTATCCAACCTCCATGATGGATTTCCCACACTCATTGCACTCTCACTAGGCCTTACCACCGCTGTGGTGCCCCTTGGGAAGCTACATGATCAACATACAAGGTGACATCAGGGTAGTTCTTGATGATCATGTCCACGTAATAATATCTCTCTACTCAATCAACCTTGTAATATGATTCTAAAATCATGCCATATGTTGCGAGATGCTCCCATCTATTGAGCCATCACCGATAACTCCACGCCATAAATAGAAATCCCCATGATCCCTAAGGCCTTCCTCAATGTATCTCTTTGTCCCTTGTACTTATCTCTATCAGAAGATACTTATACAAGCTATTCCTCGTAAGCCATCACACTCATCAATTAGATCATCCTACTTTGTAATAAGTGTTTCATGAACCCCAACAAGATCATCATGCTCTCTCTCGAGTGTTTTCTCTCTCCATTTCTTATGTCCTTATTTTCCATCACTACTACAACAACTTCAGCTATAGTGTCATCACCCTCATCTCTCTTCTACTCTACCTTCTAGTCTCCTCTTATAGCCCGAGCATGCACTTGTCGACTATCTATGCAGCCCTCTCTGTTGCCCTCACCCTCTCAAAAGTCTTCAATGATTGAGCCCGACATGTAGTAAAATATGAGGTCACCCCCACATCATCCATTAGAACCATCTTCCCATCCTCATCGGACCCGTGGAAACCAACTTCTCATCAATTAATATAGGTCTCACTACCACATCCTTCAAAGTGTCTCAAAGATCCCCATTCTCCCATCTATACTAAACCATATCCTAGGGTATACTCGAACAAGGTTAAACTGACTCTTGACTTAACTAAAACACAATAGCTCATCCTCCCTAGAGTTTCGGCCCTGAATCCAAATGTCATCATGTAAACACAATAAGTCCTGAGGGAACTCAGGAAAATCATGAAAATCCACATATGGCCTCTAGATCACATCACCCACCTGAAGCCCTGATATCAAGTCCCTATAATAAATAGGCCCCTTGGCCTTCCCGACACAACTAAGGCTATGACTCCACCTTATGAAACTTGAATGTCTTACATAAATGACACATGGAAGTCCCAATGGATGAGAAATAAAAATGTTCTCATGTGCCCAAAATTGTAATAAAAATACGACATCAATCCCATAGTGCTTGTGGGTAGTCCAAGCCCACAACTCTCTAAATGTATGAGCCAAAAAGTAGGAGCCCAGTCAAACACTGTGCGGTGCTCCATCATCTCTGCAACTACACCATTCATAATCCAGGGAAGCGTCTACCTCTGGATCTAGAAATGCAAAACATGAAATACCCAACGTCATCATGGTCATCCACATACAACCAACTCTCCCAGCCTCATATAGTGCCAGGTAATTAAAATCTCCCGAAGTATATCTTCACATCATGGGAATTGCCTCCATACAACCTCTACATACTATCATCCCTCTCCTCCTTTATGATACAATTAATATCATATCCCCTAATCAATAGTATCGTAATCCGATGAACATCCTCTAGGGTAATAGTGATCTCCCCTGTAGGAATCCAGAAAGTATTGGTGGAAGGGTTCCACCTCTCTAACAATGCTAGTATCAAGCCGAGGTACTTATGGATCCGCCTATAAAATATCATGCCACTAAATCCCAATACCTCTAATTAATCCAAGTCATCATTAGATAAGTCCTCTCAGACCTTATCTTACATCAAAGGGATACGGTCCCAAATGGTCAACTTTGCATCAACCTACAAAGTATAAAAACAAACATCAATACCATCACAATGAAGTTGAAAAACAACATTTGTCTCCAAAAATAAATCAAAATAATAGGATCACTTTGCAAACATCAACACCAAAACATACACAATTCATAAAAAATAAGACTTAAAATAAAAAATTTCATTTAAAATCTTAGCCTTCCTCTAAAAATGTGAACTTTTTTATAGCAGTGAATCATCAACGATTCACCTCAATCACTAGTGATTGGATAAATTACCGAAGATCCTCGTTAAAAAACTAGGGCATCTACATGCCCTAATATGGCATTGACATGCCCTAATATAGCATTGACTCATCAAAATCACAAAAAAATTCAAAAAATTGAAAAGAAAATGGGTTGAAAACATACCTCGCCTAACATGGGATTTCACTTTTGGCTCAAAGATTTCATTTCTAAACTCTTTCCCCTTCAAGAAAACATTTCCCACGCTCACTCTAACAAGGTTACTTTCACTAAGCAATCAAAATTTGGTAAAAAAAAATTAATTTAGGTTATTTAACCCCTTTTCACATGACACAATCAACGACGATTTCCCTAATCACCGATGATTTTCTACAATCACCCGCGATTGGTCTATTTTGGGCCTTTTTGTCTACATTTCCTAAAACCATATCATTTTTACTCATTGCACAAGTGTGTCATGTTTTCAAAAGGTCTTATAGAAAAAAACCTTTGATAAACTCAACATTTTCAAAATTGGTATTTTACCATTCATCTATGGGAGACAAGCTCTTTGGCCCCCATCACTTAGTTTTCCCATTCATCAACATTACCCGGTGAGAGTTATATATCCATAAATGTTGAGTCCTTTGGCCTTCTAGTTACTTGATTCCCAATACCCCATACTATAATCCATTCAATCTGGGAATTTTTTTAAATGAAACACATTGGTGTTCATTGTATTGTGTTATAGTAGAATCACCCATACCAATGCAATGTTTTCATCATTTTTGTCTAACGATTTGCCAAAAATCGCAACAAAAACAGGGAAAATGTAGAAACCGAAAATCTACACTCCCTCTTTATCACTGTCTCAAGCTCACTTACGATAAAAAATGAGTTATTTATGACACTCCATGCCATTAAACCACCATTTGGTCCCCTTTGGATAAAATAATTTAAATACCTGTCACCATGTCCCTAAGGCTAGTTAATTAATTAATTAATTAAATTAAATGGATAAATAACCTCACCTCACACCTCACCATGCTAACTTGGACACCTTAACTATTTATAACTAACTAACTAGTTTACTAACCTTCCAAAAATATCACTCAACCACCCCTAACTTATCCCTAACCACCTCTCCACACTTAACTAGTTAGACTAACTCTAAAATAAAAACCTGCTAAAATCACTCACATCCTCATCCTAACTAACTTGTCCCATGTTTGATTCACTCCCACTTCACATCCTAACCACATTTGAGATAATTCAAAGTGGAGTTTGAAATAGAAGGAAAATCACTCCTTTTGGACACCTAACTAAGATTTCCGAAATTACAGGATTTTCCCGATTTTGGTAATCTATATAAGTTTATTTTCAAACCTCTTTTATAGGGGTAGTTTTGGTGTTTGGTAAGTAAATTTTGATCTTGTTTAGACAAAACAAAGATCAATCATCATCAATAAGGCTCCATCATTTTTACGCTGCTCCAAAATAGCCAATTCGATCATCGCTTCATCTATGGTCATTGGTCAAACCATCTTCACTCGATCACCATCTAGTTTGATCATTTTTTCAAGGTAATTGTGTTAGTTCATCAATTCCTATCACAATTGGAAGGTAATATTGTTTGTATCGTAATTACCATGTCATATGTGCTCTAAAAATTCCTTTAAATCATAGTTTAATTAAGTTTTTGTCTTTGGTTTTGAAGACGCTTAAAATTAATGTAAAATCACTAGTGATTAGATTGATTGCCGACAATTCTTGTCTAATATTTCTTTATTACCTATTTCTTATAATTTTCCTAACCTTTCTTGTTTGTCTCTATCATTTTCTAACATGTTTCCAAACATGGTGATTTTGACGACCTTAGTAGTTAATAATTACCCTGCTTTGGTATTGACTCTTTTCCCATTTTCTGTCATCCTCTCAGACTTTCGGGAACAATATGAAGCTCGCTTCATGACATAGAAATTTTTGCAATTCAAGCTGCACCTTTTGATCACATAAAGGCCATTTTTGAACAACACATCATATCCGAGAAGTAATTGGGGTATTTTGGGATGTGTATTATGAGGCTCTAAGGCTCTAGGAAGACCTTGCACAATATGAGCATAAATATGAATCTAGTTTAGACATACCAGAGGACTACAATCTGCATTAGAGTTCGACATCAATAATTATATTAGCATCCCTGACACCAACACCACACTTTAAAATATCTATGATACCTAGGAAGAAGTTTTTGAATTCTTTGTTGAGGATTTCATTTCTAAACCCGAGTCTTATTTCACTAAGGAGGAAGATCTAGTTAGTTCTATAGGATCCAACTCCTCTAAATTTTCCTACATGGATAAAGAATCGAACTCGGTTCTAGGATTTTTATAAATATTTTATGTATCTATCCACCTAAATAAATGACATTAGCTGGTCATAGTCTCCATTTTGTCATGATTTATTACAACATTATTATCAATAAAAAATTGATTGATTCATAAGTAGGTTGATATCCATTAAAGGAAGTCTTTGGGCTTCTAGGGATTGGATTTTTCTAGACAACCTACCCCCTTATTTTACTAACATTATCTTGTTTAAGTGCTTTGATTTGTAGGATTTCTTGTAGGAGAAAGATGCCTTGTTAACTTTCTTCATGGATCACAATATTAAACATCATTCATGCACATTTTGGGTATCCCAAAAACCCCACCATACTAAGGTTGAGTTAGGTTGTTACCCCCTTGAGACATCAAGAAAACCCAAGGTAAAACCATGCTTGACAATTACAACATGTTTATTCCTTGACATAGGTAGTCCATACACAAATTCCATACTTATTACCTTCTATTTATAGTATGGAATGTTATTAGGTACAAAAACCCGCTAGATGCAAATGTTCAACTTTGAATCACCTGCCATTCTAAGAAATGAGATATAGATTTCACTACATCCTTCTTCATTCCTTTCCAAAAATATTGTTGTTTTAAATCAACAAGCATTTTAGTCACTCCAAGATGTCTAGAATAATGAGCATTGTGAAATTTATTTTTATTTTTGTCTTTAGTTCACTTTTTAAAGGTACGTAGAATCGATTTTCAAATAGAAGGACTTATTCATTATCAAACTTTAATTATATGTATCTACTGTCATTTGGATTTATAGCAAGCACTACTTTTACTTATTGATAATAAGAATAAACAAACATTGCTTTATAAATGTTATCGTTAAATTGTGTTCTCAAGGTGACAATGGTGGAAATATGCTTCCTACAGCTTAACACATCTCCCACTTTATTTTCCTTAAACTTAATATAGATTATATCAAAATCATATTGTGATAAAAACTCTAACCACCTTCGCTACCTTGTATTTAAGTTTTGTCATGTGAAGATGTATTTCAGTCCAAGATGATCTATTTTTAGTTCAAAGGGTTTTGCTAAAATATAATGTCTCCATACTTACAATGCATGCATAATGGCAACAAGCTCCAATTCATGTGGAGCATAATTCATCTCATACACCTTGAGATTCCTGCTCTCATAAGTGATTACATGTTCATTTCGTGAGAAAAATGCCACCTAAACCTTCACCAGAGGCATCTGTTACAACTATAAAGTTCCCATTTAGATTTAGAAATTTTGAAACAAGTGGTGAAGTTAATTTATTTTTCAAAAATTAAAAAGTATTTTCACACTTTCTAGACCATACAAAATTCTTGTCTTTTTTTTGCAGCTAGCATGTAATCAGAGCTACAACTCTTGAGAAATCATTTATAAATTTCCTATAATATCCAGCTAGTCCTATGAAGCTTCTAACTTCATGTACATTCTTAGGTGTTGGTCATTAAGTTATTTCTATAATTTTTGATGGAACTACAAATATTCCATCTTTATAAATGAATTGTCCTAGGTATTGCACTTTGTTTTGATAAAAAGAACAATTAGAAAGTTTACCGTACAATTTTCTCTTCCTTAACATATCTAATACCAAACGAATATGTTCATTATGCTCTTCAACACTTTTCAAATAGATTAGAATATTTCCCAAGAATACTAGCACAAACATTTCCAAGTATGGTCGAAGGATATTATTCATCAAATTCATAAAATCTACTGGAGCATTAGTTAACCCGAAGGGTAACACAATGAATTTATACAATCTATACATTGTTCTAAAATTAGTCTTGTGAATATATTCCTCTTTTATCCTCAAATGATGGTATCCTAATCAAAGATCAATATTAGAATAAAACGATGCTTAACACAGCTGATAAAAAAGATCATCAATTTTAGGGAGAGGATACCTATTTGTTATTAAGGATTTATTAAGCATATGATAATTGATATAAATCCTAAGTGTTCCATCCTTATTCTTTACAAAGATGATCGGTGCTCCCAAAAGAGAAATAATCGATCCGATCAGTCCTTTTGACAAGAGTTCATGAAGTTGTGCTTTTAGCTCAACTAATTTTGTTGTTGTCATTCTATAGGAGCCTTAGAAATTGGTTTGGTTCCTGATTTGATGTCTATGATGAAATATAATTCTCTTTTAGGGGGAAGACCAAGTATTTATTCAAGAAATACATCTTTTACTCATGTAATATGAGTATTATTCCACAAAAACCTTACCTTCTTCACCTAAATCTACAATTTTTATAGCATATAAGATGCAACATTTGTTTTAGCTTTCTTGAGCTACATTGCAGTGATTTGTCTAACTGTAAATCCTCATTTTACTCCTTGAATTTTTGTAGTTTTATACAGGTCATCAAGGTGCTTAACTTGGTTTTCTAGGCAATATACAATTGTCTTATGCTGAGCTAACCAATTTATGTCCATGACTATTTCATATGAACCTAGAGGAACTAGACATAGTTAACTTCAAAGTGATAAAGCTTGGAAATATGAGATTTTTGCCAAATAGAAATTACTTAACAAAGTGTGGATAACATTGTTCCCATACTGAACATTCAATGATTCTTTCATAAAACAATCTTTTATTTTAAGTTTAGATGCAAATTTTATTGAAATAAAACATTCATTAGCACCAATATCAAATAAAATAGTTACAGGTAATCCATACAACTTACCTACAACTTCTATGGGTTTAGCTTGCTTTTCTTTCACCGTAGCATGAATATAATGTTGGTGGTTATCATATTTATTTCAATGAGGGAATTTATTTGCATAATGATTGAGACAACAGCTATAGAAGCCTCCAAAAGTTATTTTCTTTGTGTTTTATTCTCATGATTGGTTGTACTTTTCAGCCATTCTTTTTATTATTTACAACAGTCTTACCCGTTGTACTTTTATTTCCATAGCTATTACCATTTCTATTTTTATTATTAAAATTTTTCCAAGAAACCTTTTTAGGTGATAAAGGTGATGGTGTACTAAGAACCTTCTTTTTCTTTTCCTCTTTGTGTTCAAAAATATCCTGCGGTTTTTGTTCTTGCCTAATTGCCTTCTCAAAGACAACTTCCATTGTTGATGGCCCATGCACATCAACTTCACCTCCTATCATTGGGTTTAACCCCATGATAAATTTCCTAATCTGGAACTTTTCATCTATTTGATACTGAGGTACATACTTGAGAAGATTTGTAAACTTCTCCCAATATTGTGTCATTGTCTTTTTCCCTTGTGTTAATGTTTGAAATTTAGACATATTCTTAATGTAATAGAGTTGGGGTAAATAATATTATATGAAGTATGAATTGAATCAATACCAAGTCAAACTTGCATCATCTACTACCGTTCAACCTCCGATTGTCCCACCATGAAGATTCTTCATTGCAAATATGATAGGATTTCCAAATAGAATTCGTTTCTTCTAAGAATTTCCTTATTGAAAGTACTTATCTGTTTCATTGAGTCAATTCTTAGCTCCATCACCCAAGGTGGTACCATAAAAATTTGGTGGGTCGATCCTTTTTATATCATTTGGAAATTTAGTTTCCAAATGAGCTCTCTTGTTCTCAGGTGGGTTAACTTCATTGACATTATGATTTGCATTAACATTCTCATTTGTAACATTGTTATTTGCTGCGTTAGGATCTCGCATAATTGTTATTTTCAGAATTTAGATGTTCATGTGGTGCTTCTTCAAAGCATCACATTCCCGATCAATAAATTTTCCTAGGAGTTGTTATTCTAGAACAACCATCCTATTTCTTGTGTCCTAAAGAGCAGTGAGAATATCATCAAACTTCTACGTTGTGGTAGCCTTGCCATTTACAGGTTGGTCATTCACAATGTTTCCTCTTGTTCTAAACATGTTTTCTATTAGAAAATAATTTAACTTTGTGTTAGCATAAGGACTCAATAGGTCTAAGAGATGCAACCTTTAGCTCTGATACCAAAATGTAACAACTACTTTCCAAACACTATAACTATGGTATTTTTGTTTCCAAATTTAAAGATATGCCTTCAATGATTTAAAGGTACAAACTAACATTTAAATAAAACATCAATAATTACAATTCTTGAGATAAAATATCAAATAAACATGTACATATTTATGGATGAATTAGATCCTTCTCGATCCCCTCATAAGTACTCTTTCGAATCAATATACTAAGTATACTTGTTAGTGCCCTTCTCACCTTGATTTTACAAGGTATGTTCTCAATGTGTCTACCTAAGGTTCATCAATCGAATTCCATCGACATCTCACACTTAAGTTATAACTAGGTGAGCTCGACAATGTACTTGACATACACTAATTCTCCCAAAGTTTATAAGTATGCATTGCATGCTCTATTTCCATTATGCAAAATGTCTATAAAACATGTCCCATCACCATGTCACTTATTTTAATTATCAAAAATCATTCATTTTTAAAGTTAATCATTTCCAAGTCATGCACATGACACAAAACTTGTACATCCACCGAGACGAGCTCATCTATTCTAGCTTAAGTTACCTATGGGAGAAAAGAGCTCACGTAATGAATTGTGTCATCATGAGATAAATTTCTTCCCCGTAGCAAACATATGTTGGTATAAAGGAACAAGACCTAACAAAATGGATAACCTCTGCATCATAACATAACTCATTTCATGTTGATTATGAAATGCGTAATAAATGGAGCTTGAGGGACAACATTGGATAGATTTTGTATGGAAGTATTCAATGAATGAACCATGCCACTCAAAGAACAACGCACAATGGCAACACTCAAGTTTTCCTACCGAGTACCATGCATTAGGTTTTTCATACTATTCACCTCATTGAATTAGTTTTACGATAGATTTATATTCTATAACGTAGTGATATTCATCACATTAATCATTTGATCCTAAGTTTCATAACTTAGTTTTGAATAATTAATCATAATCAATTTATATATGTTTATTTATGTACAATCATTAAGCATTTAAGTTAATTAGGGCAAGAAGCTACATTTATTACACATTTCCTAACTTATTTAAATTTTGACATTGTGGATATATTATGTTAAGTACACAACTATAGAAATCATAATCAAATTGTATACAATCACTTATATCCTTAATGGTTTACTTATTTAGGAATAATTGTTAAAATTCAACATATATATTGGTTCATTTACATAAGGAATATACAATATCAAATTATTGAACATATATCAACATTTAATAGTTCCATAATACAATCTATAAAATAACAACCATTGTTATTTAATTTTAAATATTATTCCTTTTCTAAACATTAAATAAAGATAGTTTTAAAATGTGTATGACAATAACTTATCACTCCCTACCCCATTAAAATCTCCATCTGTGAAAAATCAAAATCTCCAATCACTCATTATCAAATCACCAAAATTTCTAAGTGCTCCTCAAAATGGTTCTCCATATCCATTTATGCCACATGGATCAACATGCTAATTCATGGTCCATCACACGCTATATTCTCATTCTACGCATACTTTTGCAACAAGGCTTCTCTAGACTTCTCATAAGTATGTTCCTTACTTCTTGTACACTACTTGAATTTCAATCAAATAGTATAAAAGGGGAAAAATATAGACACAAAATCACACACTTAATACTATTTACTATATCACCAAGTATGTTGTTTTATATATGGATCTTACACAAGAAAATTATTCACTAATGAGACACTCTTCTTATTTTGAGTGTCTTTATTGTTATTATCTATCACTTCTCTCTCTTCTACACCAATTTCTTGTCAAGTCACAAAGATCCCTCGTCTGTCTGTCAAGTATTTTCACATTCGTCATTAGTTATCTCTAGACATTAGCGCCTGTGGCTGGACACTAGTGCACAAGCGCTCCTCTCCAACCTAGGCTCTCTTGTCTTGTTTATTTTTTGTCTTATTTTTGACATTGGTAGTCAGATATTTTTAGTTTTCTTACTACTATTCTGAGGTACTAGATGACATGTCATGTCATCAATGTAAAATTCAAGCAAGAGATCCCTATATATAAACACAACATACATACCATTATATGGTCGAGAAATTTTTATCAAGGGCTATCTATCCATATATCACAAGGGAATGCATTTGTGTGTATTTTTCGCATACACACTACATAAAAAAGGGAATTTCTAAATTCCATCCCACAAATTTTAATTTTATTTAGCTACTTCTCACTATCTTGGCATCATTAGCACAAGGGAAACCTAGGAGCACTATTGCACACACAATCACATATATATTGGGTCTAAGATGTTGTGTATGCATTATTCATAAGTTCACTAATTTGACAGTTGAGGACATTCCAAACCCTCATTTTTCATCTTTATTTTTTATTATTTAATGTATTTTGTGGATTTTCAAAGATTATTTTGCATTAAAGATCCATAGGTACTCTTGTAGTCAATGTGTGACTTTCATGTGATCATTAGAGAACAAGTGCAAAGCCCTAGCGATGGTGTCGTAAAAGATCTCATAATTTTTTGCGCAGAATACAAACCCACTAGAGGTATAGGGTGCCTATCGGCACCCTTCCCTATCTAGGTACCTATATCCAGGAATTTCTCGCACCTCTACATTTTTAATCAAGATTGTGAAAGTGATTTTTTTGTTCCAGTCCCCTTCCCATCTTAGACACACTTCAGACAAGAAAAATCAAGGTAAGTTCCCTACCTCTTTCATTTACTTTCATAATTAAATAAAAAAATCCTAGCATTTATATTTCATTGTACATCAATTGTAGCGATTATTACTTTCATATTTTGATAAAATAATTCAGATTTTATTAAATCATATCTTTGCACTCATGACACTTCAAATGATAACAAATGGTCCTAGAATCTTGGTGCCTCTAATCACATGAATTGCATTTGTGATATCATAATAGTGTTGTATAATGTGAGGAAAATATATATCTGGTGGAAAATTCTATTATTTGATCTAAAATTTGTGGGAATGATAAATTGAAAAATGGAGCAATTAAGAATATCTTATTCATTCCTCTGTTGAAAAAGAACCTTTTATCTTGCTCAAAATTAACTAAAAAAATAAAGCGTTTTATTATTACAAAATAAATGGTATGTGAAAAATGAACTTAGTAATGTTATTTATTCTGGAATACAAAAATAGTTTTTATATTTTTGATGGATTTTTTTGGAATATTACTTTTATTCTACCTCTAAAAATAATCTTCAACTTTGGCATGAAAACTACGACATGTTAATTTTAGGAGTATTCATGGTATTTCTCACCTAAACCTTGTAATATAATGTACAAATTTTACTTAAATTAATGCAATCAACAATTAATGTCAATAAGGCTCTTCAAAATTGTCCACTAGGCACTTGAAATCACTAAAAATATTTAAGCTTGAATAAACTACATGTGAAATTTAAAATCCTTACCTAATTCTTCTCATTTCAACCAATGTTCCCTATTTCAATACACCTTCCCATAATATTACAACCACAAATTTGATCGAAAACAAGATAATTTATCCAATCCTTCATTTTTCCTATCTTGTCCTTTACTAGCTTTCCAATTATCATGACACTAATTAAGCAAATTCTGGGATTTTTAGTATTATTGGTCCATCCTATAAAACTTCCTTGCCTCATACACCTTATACATTTTCAAATAATCCTTCAAAGTGATTCACAAAAAAATAAATATAAAATTTTATCTTCTCCACTTAACTATTGTGTTCTTCATATAAGAAACTCTTCTTTGTCTTAGTTTGCAATAAGCTAATTTTTGGTCTTCTTTGCATAATTTTAGTTTCCCAATCATTGAAGCTTGTTTATAGGCCTTAATAAATGCATTAACATCAAAAAGAAGATCATCAATAAAAATAACTACTACCTTCCTTTATTTTCAAAAAATTCCCATTTTCCCTTAAGACCAAGGTCTTTGGTAGGTTTATGGTTACAGAAATATGTGTATACCCAAAAATATTAAGACTTATAAAAATACAATTTATGTCCTAGATGGTATATGGTAAGTTTCAATTCCTAATTTCTTAATCTTATCTCTCAATCACCTCTTTCTTTTATATAGTCTCACTAGTCTCTACCATCCATGTCACTATGAATTTTCAAGCATAACTATTTCTATATGTGGTTATAAACCACTCGAATACATTTTCCAATACCCATTTTATTTTTTCTAAGTACTACCAAGTTTTAAAGTGAAAGAACAATAAAATCCACCTTTCTTGTCAAGTTTAACCTTTGAGTTAGGCCTCACTATTGTATCATCCCGCCTCTTAAAAGACTATCAAAGATAACAGTTCGTTGATGGGATTTATTCACAAAAACTATCAAAATATGGAAATAGGCCTTTTTTAGAATGTTTTTATAAATTTTCAAACTGTAATCCAAAGTGTAGATGTTGTAATCCCAAATTTGGAATCAAACCCTAGGAGGGTTTCTAATGAACCCGAGAAAGGTTAAAAGTTTATACAAAGATCAAATCTTGGTTATGAATAAAAGACTTTGTCCAAAGGTATGAATACACCTTCTAAACATGTCCGAGTTGACATTAAGGGATAAGTTGACTTTCAAATCACTAAATTCTACTTTTAGACAACTATGAAAACTATAGGAAGCAAGGATTTACCTTCACTAAGCATGTTATTCATTCCCATAATTATTCTCTTTCTTCATGAATAAAAGCATTCTAACCAGCCCTATACAACTCTTGATGGGGTCCTCAAGCGTGAATATTATCCTAGCATAAATGAATCTTTCTCGGATCAATCACATGAGTAACAACTCACATTCAGGTTTGTATAATTCTTATAGAGCAACAAACACACAAACCGAGTAATCAAAACTCAACATTTATGAAAGAATACATCAAACATTTCCCAAAACAAGATTACTATTATAAGGAACATATTTAGTGTTCTTAGAAGATAATAACCAACTCTTATAACACAATTACCAAAACTCTAATCCATTCACTAAGAAAGCAATATTACTATTCAAAAACAGAGCATCTTTTCTTCTTTATGTTATATTTCTCATAAAGAATTCATTATTCTCCCTTCTATCCTTCTCTCGAACCCTCAATTATAATCTCTTAATTGGCACCAACTTAAATCTTTTATCTTTTTTTTCTGTAGTGGCTCAAATGCTAAATAATTTTACAAGTGACTCTCATGTCCATACATCACAAAAAGGGATAGTTTTACATCTTTTTCACTATCTTATTGAATCAATTCATCATAGGACCTATTCAACATGTCTAAAAATATACCCACACTTCCATTCAAAAATTCCTCCTTTTTAACCACTTGATAAACCGTATCTTCTCTTTTATATACTTAGAAATTTGAATTTTAAAATGGAGGGAAAAAGAAAAATTTGAAATTTGAAATCTTGGATCACGTAATAATCTTCCCCGTGACTTTGCCACACCTAACTTGACCTCATAGCCTTGAATGAATGATAAATTTTCATTTTTAACATTCTTTTGGTGATTCTCTTGCATCATAATAGGTCTCCTATGATGAAATATGATCATGGAACTTTGTGAAAGTGCCTTGGGTGGTAACCAATATGTTCATCATGATCCAAATTCATCTCACATATTATAGTTGATTCATAGTTATGTGAGAGGTACAATTAAAGTTTCCTCTCGGTGGATCCTTGTATGTTGTATGATTTATTGATCATTTCTCTAGGATGACCTCATCATACTACATTTTTAAAAATTCCAGTTTCTTGTCCAAATTTCAAGAGTTTAAAGCCTTAGTTGAAAATGCTTATATTATGAAAATAAAAATAATTAGACGTAAGAATAGATAGCAATATGTTAGTTATAATTTAGTATGAGCTCTATGTGTCGTATGGGATTTAACATGAGTTAACAACTCCCTATTCCCCACAACAAAATGACATCATAGAAAGGAAAAATAGGACCATATTAGAAATGGATAGGACCATTATTCATGTGACAAAAGTGCCTAGGTTTATATGGGGAGAAGTGATGAATACTACAATCTATATTCTAAATAGAGTTCCTACTAAAGCATTACATAAACCTAAGCCTCGTGAAGTATGAACTACACTTAAGAATATTTGATAGTCTTGCTTCTCTCTTATTTCAAAATTTAAACATAAGAAAATTGGTCCAACCTTCTAATCTTGTATCTTTGTCGAGATATGGATGTCATAAAAATGGATTAATATTATACGATCATTTCAAACATGACATAATGGAAAATAGGAATGTTTATGTTCTAGAGAAAACATTCTATGACACATTCTATGAATCCTCCTCTATTTCTCCTGAAGTAGAGATTTATAATGCTTCTCTAGACAATATGGAAACAAAATTTCAATAGGATTAATATCGTACTCTAGATATGATGGAAATTGAGGGAGAGTCATCTCAAAATGTGTCTTTTTATAGAATACCTAAATGGGCTCAACATCTAATTAGGGACTCTCATCCGGACAACCTTAGAAAGATAACTCGTATTCAACATACTTATCATGCCTTGATGATCGTATATGAGGTTGAACCAAAATATTTTGAAGAATCCATTCAAGATGAAAGATGGATCAAATCTATGAAATTTGAATATAATTCTTAATTGAAAATAACACTTGGGAATAGTCCCCATGCCTTTAAAATAGACAATTGTAGGATCCATGTGGTTGTATAAAATTAAATATAAATTTGTAGGAGAAATTGATAAATTTAAGGAATGATTAGTAGCTTGTGGGTTCACTCAGAAACCTAGTATTGACTATGTTGAAACCTTTTCTCCTATAGCCAAAATGAGAACGGCTATAATTCTTTGAGCGTTGGCCTCTCAATATCATTGGGAGATTCACCAAATGGATGTTAAAAATTATTTTCTAAATAGTGACCTGAAGATGAAATCTACATGTGTCAAACCAAAGGTTTTGAAGAACCTTTTAAAGGAACTATATGTGTGTAAAATAAAAATCCTAGAGCTTGGTTAATGTAGCCAAATTATGAACAAACCTGATATACTACAAATAATATGAACTCCAAAAAAGAAAATAGATATCCTTATTTGTTACCTAATAATGAATTACAATGTTTCCTAAATAGGAAAAAAACTCGCAACTCGAGTTGCCAAGAAAAATCTAACTCTGACTAAATCTACTCTAGGTGGCGGAAATTACTATTTTTAGCAGTTTACTAGAACCTGCTATTCTTAGTAAGTTTGCATGCTTATTCGTATGGGCACAAAATTTCCATGCATCTTCTAAATTCCTAAATTAGAGGAATTTCCAAATTTCTAACTCATAATGCAACTAATAGACTAAAATTAACTAATGCCCAAAAATAGGAAAAAGCCGAACTATAACTTAAATCTTAATTTTTGGCCTCAAGCCGGGCAGATTTAGGGCCCAAAAGCGTGTAAAAACTTGCCCCAACTGGTAGGGTAAATTTACACTTGTGTTCATCTCATCGAAGCATATGGTTTAAAAAAAAAATGGACTCAAACAGACACCCGGAGCTCAAGTTATGACCTTGTCAACTTCCTGTTAATTTTGGCGCATCATTGGTATGCTAAAACAAATAGTTTCTTTTACGATCTTGGGTTTAAAAATTGATTTTTTGATAATGTTTATTTTATAAAGTGTGAAATAAATCATATTATAATTTTTTTATGATATGTTGATTACTAGTAATGATAAGAATTTAATTATTAGAATCTTGAAGAAATACTAGGACAAAATTTTGAAATGACTAACTTAGGTCTCGCTAAATCATTTTTAGGCATGGTTATGTTTTAAGATCATAAATATTGTTTTGCATCTCAATCTCAGTATGCTACTAATTTACTCAAAGGATTTAATGTGATTTATTGTAAACATGTTTCGATTTGTATTGAATTCGGTGTTAAAGTAGATCCAAACCCTGCATGTGAAAAATTTAAAACTACTCATATAGAAAGATAGTTGGTAGTTTAATTTATTTGACTATTACTAGTCCAAATATTTCATATGCAGTAGGATATGTTTCTAAATTCATACGGAGTTCCTTATGAGGATATCTGGAAAAAGGAAAACAATAATTCTAAAATATGTTAAAGGAATAATTAATTATGGTTTGTATTATTCTTCTTGTAATGATACAAAATTATTTAGATATTGTGATTCTGACCATGTTGGTGATGTTATAGATAGAAAATCTACTTCTGGATATGTTTTCAATTTTGATGCAGTGTCATCACTTGGAGTAGTAATAATAAACTGAATTTTTTCATCTCTTCTACTTAAGCAGAGTTTAAATGTTCAATGGAAGCAATAAAGGAAGGCATGTGGTTGAAAAAATATTAAATGAACTCCATATAGGTGTAAAAGGAAGCACTACTCTTCTATGTGACACCCAAAGTTTCATTCCTCTTTCAAACAATCTAGTTCAACACTATAGGATGAAGCATGTAGAGATTCATATGATTTCTTTGGAGAGAAAGTCCTAAATCACAATATTGACCTCAAGTTCTATTTGAACGAAGATCAAGTTACAAATATTTTAATGAAGGCACCGAGTGCTTTGTGAAATTTTCCAAGTTTTATGCCTTGCTAGGCCTTTCTAAGTTTCCATTGTGGGGAGAGTGAATTCCAATGCAACCTCTTAACGACATGTTGTATGATTCATATACTTCTTCCAATTTGTAAAAGATCACTATATATGAGTCTTAAGTAAATGATCACAACATGTGATTTTAATTGTCAATCCAATGAAGCATTAGTTATTGGATTTCCTTGTTTGATAAAAGGCTCCATAATGTAATGTAAGTATTCATATTTAAAGAATATGTCTTAAGAATTTTTTTATGTGGGAAAATATATATGATCTCACTTGTTTACATGCTCATGTAAATAATTGCTAATGATTTATGCATTACAAATCGTTTTATATAATAATGTAATTTGGAATGTTTTCTTCACTTAACATTATAGGGGAGTGTTGGTGTAATAATTTCAAGTGGGGAAATAATTTATCTTGGGCACTACTTCACACCATTAAAATTTATTTAAAATGTTGGTCCCTACATTTAAATTAAATTTTGTGATTTAATTAGAGAGTAAAATGATACAACCATGTGCAACCGATTCACCCACCCTATTTAATAGGGTGATCCTTGTGAAAGTAAGGATTGTGTATTATGATCGAGTGAATGTGATTTATGAAGCGTGGATTGCGAATTTGTGAATTTGAATATTATTTCATTGTAAGTTTTGTGCAATTGAATTGTTATGGGATGAGTAGGAAGTTGAAGTGCTAGGTAAAATCTCTGTATGGTAAATTCTATATTAAAATCACATTATTTTTATGAATGGGATTTTTACCTTCTTGTTTCCCCACTATATATCTTGTGTTATAATGTGTTATTTACTTATGTTATGTGTATATTTTACTTTGTAAAATTTGTTTCATTCATTTATTAATCTCTCTGCACATGGTTAACATTATAATAATTTACTAAAATTTAATGTGTGGATTTAATGATTTAATTTAATAATTTGCTAATTACTCCACCAACATCTCTAACAAAAACCAAGTAAAAATTGAATATAACTGAAATGTGTTGAAATGTAGTTTGGAAAAAGGAGACCCATGGCCCTAATATACCTAAATCTAGAACTAAAATAGAGTTTTGTGAAGAAGTAATGAAATATTTCTTTCCCTATGAGAATGATCTAAACTAAGTCAACTGAGTCTAAAATTGTGTCAAAAACTTGTTCCTATAGGTGAAAATATGAACATATCGATAGTATTATTCAAGCAATCGCACAGGGAAAATACATATGAATGGACCAATAATATTTGTAAATTCATGACCCTACTATACGGTTTTGAGCATGTATTTTGTTTCTTGTGTTTATGTGATTTATATTTTTTTCGAGAGATTTTTCTTGTTGTGTGCCTTGTATGAGTCCAAAACTTGTCTGCTTTTTGTTGTAGGTGTAGAATATACCTAGATGAATTCCCCTCTTTTGAGGCTTATGTGAGGAATATTTTAATCATGTAGCTTAAAAGAATAGATGTGAAACTATACCTAATAAGTATGATAGTTTATGTAGAAAAAACATGAAGGGTTGATGTGGTATTTGCGAAGATGAAAATATACCTACAAAAGGGGATACACATAGTGTAGACATGTCATATAATCAAGAGAAGCAATCAAAACAAGAAGACTCATATCAGCAACATAAAAAAGAGAACTAGTAGAAAATCAAAAATAATAATGCAGATGTAAGTGAAAACATAACAATGTAAACATTGTCATGCAAAAGACTTAACACTTGTGAACATGTTGTAGTAAAAACTTATATGCACTTGGGTACATTTATAGGTCCTAAAAGCATTATAGTGTTTACATGATTCTGAGAAAGAATAAAATTAATTTACAATTCCCTTTAGCCTTTCACTTTGTATTTTGTACTTTTATTTGCTTTGTACATCTTGTACTCTTTCTAGTATTTGACTAGTTTATCTTTCTATGGCTCGGACCTAGTGCCCTATTAGGACACTAACGCAAGGTGCTCCTTTCCTCTGGGTGCTCCCATCCCTATTTACCTTTTTCTTATCCATTTTCACCCATTTAATTTCTTAATTACTTATTACTACTTTAGGCCGGCCTTTCAATTGTCAATTACAAAATTCAAACAAGGGAATCATTTAAGTACCTAGTTATGTTTTCAAAATAAGGGACCAAACACTAACCATTATCTATCATCACCAAAGCTTGAATTCAAAGGCACAACATAAAAAAGGCACCCATATAGCACTCATACAAGGGACAAGGGTTACATCACTTCTACATACACAACATAGGAGGGTAAGTCTATTCTATTCCATCCAAACATTCTATACATATGCTACATCCTAGATCTAGCCTACTATGACTATGCAACTTATACAAGGTAATCCCGAGACATCATTTCTACACACACATGGGAATTACATGGATTCGATATGTTGTGCAAAATTTTGTCATAATTTCACTCTTCATGTGAACGTTGGGGTTAGTCGACTCCCCATTTTGCATTTTCATTTTTATGTTTCATGTTGTTTGTGGGTATGTACTGAGTCAAAATTATTTCTTGCAGGTTACAAGTACATTCACATACTAGACAATGAATCCAGAGTGATAAACAAGATAGGAAAGTGAACATCATCTTTCCTTAAAAATACATATCCACAACATCTACTTAGACACCGGTGTCAATATCTAGACATTGGTACTAGGCATTGCTATCCTATCCTAGGCGCTAACCTGTCATGTACGGTTTCAGGTCCAAAACCTCTAGTTAGTATCAAAACAATCTCCTTAGTATATTTCAACATTTCATCTACGTAGATCACTTAATTTTCACTCATAAATCAGATAATTCCATGTATCTTCCCTTATTTCTTAGGGTTTCACATTGTGCATGTTTCCTTTCTTGTGTCTTACTCTATATTAGCATTTGTATATCATTCATTAAAGTAGTTACTCGAAAATCAAGTTTAATTCTATTTTTATTAAATCATTTGGTGATACCCATCACTCAAACCCTACCTTCGAGAATGTATTAGACTCTATCTCTATTGTTGATTTCATATTAGTCCGTAGTCAACACCCTCCTTACTTCATTACTCCAATGTCTAATCCAAATATCAATGTAGTCACTACTCACCGCACATAGCTACCTACAACTACACCCATTTATATCCCTACACCTTTTACCTCTAGAGTTCCTCCCACCACCTCCAAAGGCTATGATATAATTAACCAAATTAATAATACACGGCAAAAAATATCTCTTTATGATGTCCTACGTAGTGTACTAGATTGGTGTCATACATTAGAAGCTACCCTACGCTCCATTCATATTGAAAGTGATAACTCACTGTTGAATTTAGTTTTACTCATCTCATTCAATCCATTAAAAAATGTATCACATGCTATATCTTTTTGTGATGAGAATATTTCACCTTTCGCCACTACCAAACTTCCTGCACCTTTTCTCATGACCACTACTATCGGTTACATTTATATCAACATTGTGTACTAATTGATAATTTCTCCACTATAAATATATGTGCTCTTTCATTACTCAAGTAATTAAAATTTTTCAAATGATTTCTCATTAAATCATATACTCTTGTTTTTAATTATGATTCCACTACTCGCACATACATTAGAACCATCACCTTAGCAAATACGAGTTGGAACTAAAACCATTCCCATTGCATTTCATGTCCTTGACACATTATTTTAGTTCAATTACTTACTTGGTTAACCGTGGATTCACATTATGCATGTTGTTACTTCTACAACATATATTGGAAATCACATATGAAAATCCAAAATCAATTTTAATCCTCTAACACATATATTGGAATCCAAAGTGAAATTACTATATGTTAAATACTTAAATTATCGCACTCCAAAAATCATATATTGGATTCTAGAAAAATATTGGAATCAAAAATATTGATACATTATATCCAAAAATTAATAAAATAATAAATGAATAACATATCTACAATTAATATATATGGCTATATATATATAGAGTAACATGCATGATTTAATTATTCCTTTGGAATAAAGGTTCTTATCAATTTTAAAATTTATTTAAGATTAAACTATGCAGTTGTTGGAAAATCATTTAATGATTTAGGGAATCCAACATTGATCTACAAAACCATAAATATAACATGTTTTTGTTTTATATGGGTTGAGCAACGCTAGGCTTTAATTTTTTTTTGGAATAAGGTTCTTATCAGTTTTAAAATGTCATTAACATTAAACCATGCAGATCTTGGGAAAATATTTTAATGATTTCATGGAAGCTGACATTTTTTCTACAAAACAATAAACCGACCATGTTTCCTTTTTTATATGGGCTAGCGGCCACTAGGATAATGAATTTCAAGAGATGTGAGACACTTCTAGGTTCATTTACTATGATGTGATTGAACCTCAATGTAACTAGAGAATTACTGAAGATATTCTGAAGAAACTAGTAGAGGGCATCGATCCAGACTATGAGAATATAATTAAATGTAATATGTCTTCTGATGCATGCATGGTAGTGGTGTGAACCACCATCTGGCCCTTCTCATTGAACTTGTATTTGATGATCTTCTTCATCCAACCCGATGATATTTGGTGGTGGAAGAAAAAATTTAGAACTTCATTATCCTCCTATTCAAACTCCCCACATCTCACTCTATTGATGCACATCATCACTGTCATCCCTAACTCAAGAAACAAGAAAATTTGAAATCTCATCATCAGAGTAAATTTTAAGGGTTTGCAGACACACAAATCACCCTACAAAAAAAATTAAACAAACATGTTGTTAAAGTGGACACCTGTTGAGCTTAATCAATGATGGATAATCTTGATAGGTTTTCTTTAGTGAAAACAAATAAATCATTATACTAAATGAGGAAAGTCAAAATAAAAGGAGAATCATTGATCAAGTGAAACAAAATTGATCCTATCAACACTAAAAACCCTACAAAACCTAAAGTGGAAATAAGTAAAAGACTCCATAGAAAGAAGGAAAGATGCCTAATTTTAAGTCTTCCTTGCTTCAATTTTTTAAAAAAAAGTCTACCTTGGAGTGGCCCATTCGACTCTGAGAATAAGATTATCATAACCATAGGCATTGAGCTTATTTGATATCTCTCTGAGCATCCTCCTATGTTGATGAAATTAACAAAACCAAATCCCCTTCTAATCCATCTTTTGATCCATGGCCATGTAGACATGTGCATGATGTGTCCAAATGACTTGAAAAGCTCATGCAGATTGACATCCCTCATGGTCCTCGAAAAATAATGGTAACTCAAAAAAATTTTCATTATTTTTGTGGTGCATTTTTTTCCGAGAGTGGTCCACATGCCCCTATGAGACTAGGAGGTTCCCTAGCAAGGAGGTAGTGAAACCCCTCAGATGATGCTTCCATTAGAGGTGAGGCCCTCGATGGACCTTATCCCTTGTTAAGGTGTTTGTGGCATGGGGGGGGTGAGATCCTTGTAAGGGAATTTTGATGTGTAGTGATCACCCTTCTTACTATAGATATGAAAAACTATGAGCACACACACCCTTGGAGTGAGAGAGGTTAGACAATGCATCTCCACTAGACTTGGAATCATTGGCCTTGGATCCTGGTGGGTGGGGTCACTCCAGTAGGGTTCCTAGTTGGAAGAGTGATGATGCCAAACTTGCCACCACTTGTGGTGCTGAGGCACACTTGTTAAGGCATGCTTTGGCCAATTTGTGGATGTGGATGGTAGTGGTGTGAACCACCTTTTGGCCCTACTCATTGAACTTGTATTTGATGATCTTCTTTCATTCAACTCGATGATATTTGGGGGTGGAAAAATAAATTCTAAGATCTTCATTATCCTCCTATTCAAGCTCCCCACATCTCACTCTATCAGACACCATCACTGTTGTCCCTAACTCAAGAAATGGGAAAATTGGGAAATCCTCACACATAGAGTAAAGCTTAAGGGTTTTGTAGACACTCAAATCCCTAAAAATAAAAATAAATAAACATCACCATGAGAAAAAATGTCAAAATGAATTTAAAAATTAAGATTTGATAGGTTTTCTTTAGTGAAAAAAATAAATCATTATACTAAATGAGGAAAGTCAAAATAAAAGGAGAATCATTTGTTCAAGTGAAACACAACTGATCCTATCAACACTAAAAACCCTACAAAACCTAAGGTGGAAATAAGTAAAAGACTCCATAGAAAGAAGGAAAGATGCCTTCTTTTAAGTCTTCCTTGCTTTAATTTTTTAAAAAAAATCTACCTTGGAGTGGCCCATTTGACTCTGAGAATAAGATTATCATAACCATAGGCATTGAGCTTATTGATAGCTCTCTGAGCATCCTCCTTGTTGACAAAATTAAAAAAACCAAATCCCCTATTAATCCATCTTTTGATCCATGGGCATGTAGACATGTGTGATGATGTGTAAAAACAACTTGAAAATCTCATGCAGATTGACATCCCTCATGGTCCTGGATAGACTAGTAACTCAAAAAAATTTCATCATTTTTCTATGGGCATGATTTTTAGAGTGGTCCATGCCACCCCCTGAGACTTGGGAGGCCCCAACAAAGTGGAGGAAATGCCCTTGATGCTTCCACCAGAGGTGAGGCCCTCGATGGTCTTATCCATTGTTAAGGTGTTTGTGGCACCGGTGGGGGTGAGATCCTTGTAAGGAATTTTGATGTGTAGTGATCACCCTTCTTACTAGATATAAAAAATATAGCACCACACACTACCCTTGGAGTGAGAGAGGAAGGAAAATGCATCTCTGGACTTGGACTCATCAACCTTGGATCCAATGGTGGGTGGGGTCATTCTAGTAGTTTCCTAGTAGAATGATGATTCCAAACTTGTGCCACTCGTGGCACTCGAGAGTGCACACTTGTTAAGGTGAATTTTTGGCCACTTTTGGATGTGCATGGTAGTGGTGAAACCACCTTCTGGTCCTTCTCATTGAACTTGTATTTGATGATCTTCTTCATCCATCTCGATGATATTTCAATGGTGGTAGAAGAAATTCCATAGATCTTCATTATCCTCCTATTCAAGCTCCCACATCTCACTCTCTGGATGCCATCACTATCATCCCTAACTCAAGAAATGGGAAAATTTGGGAAATCCTCTCATGCATCTAGAGTAAAGCTTAAGGGTTTACAGACACTCAAATATCCCTATAAATAAAAATAAACAAATGTCACCATGAGAAAAAATGTCAAAATGAAATTAAAAATTAAGATTTGATAGGTTTTCTATAGTGAAAACAAATAAATCATTATACTAAATGAGGAAAGTCAAAATAAAAGGAGAATCATTGCATTCAAGTGAAACACAACTGATCCTATCAACACTTAAAACCCTACAAAACCTAAAGTGGAAATAAGTAAAAGACTCCATAGAAAGAAGAAAGAAACACTTGATTTTAAGTCTTCCTTGCTTTAAATTTAAAAAAAAAGTCTTCCTTGGAGTGGCCCATTTGACTCTGAGAATAATATTATCATAACCATAGGCATTGAGCTTATTGATAGCTCTCTTTGAGCATCCTCCCTATTGACAAAATTAACAAAACCAAATCCCCTTCTAATCCATCTTTTGATCCATGGCCACGTAGACATGCATGATGTATCCAATCGACTTGAAAATATCATGCAGATTGACATCCCTCGTGGTCCTTGGAAAAATGGTAACTCGAAAAATTTTCATCATTTTTGTGGTGCATGTTGTCACCGAGAGTGGTCCACGCCACCCCTGAGACTAGGAGGTGCCCAACAAGAAGGAGGTAGTGGCAACCCCACCAATGATGCTTCCACCAGAGGTGAGGCCCTCGATGGCCTTATCCCTTTATAAAGGTTTTTGTGGCATGGGCGGGGGTGAGATCCTTGTAAATTTTTTTGATGTGTAGTGATCTCCTTTTACTACAGATATGAAAAATATGAAAATATGAGCACCACACTACCCTTGAGAGAGAGGCCGGAAAGAGCATCTCCACTTGGACTTGGAGTCATCAACCTTGGATCTGGTGGGTGGGGTCACTCTAGTAGGGTTCTAGTTGGAATGACACCAAACTTGTGTCACTCACGTGGCATGCTCGAGAGTGCACTTATATGGGCTAGAGTGGCTTGTACAAGGGATTTAATTTTTCCTTTGGAATAAAGGTTCTTATCATTTTTAAAATTTATTAAAGATTAAACTACGTATTTTTTGGAAAATCATTTAATGATTTTAGGAATCCAACATTGATGATAAAAAAAACCATAAATATATGTTTTTTTGTTTTATACTAGCTAGTGGCCACTAGGATTTATTTTTTCTTTGGAATAAGGTCTTTATCAAGTTTTAAAATGTCATTAACATTAAACCATGCAAGATCTTGGGAAAATATTTTAATGATTTCATGGAAGCTGACATTTTTCCATAAAACAATAAACCAACCATGTTTTTTTTTATATATATAGCTAGGCCACTAGGCTAATGAATTTCAAGAGATGTGAGACACTTCCAAGTTCATTTACTATGATGTGATTGAACCTCAATGTAACTAGAGAATTATTGAAGATATTCTGAAGAAACTAGTAACAGAGGGTGATGATCTAGACTATGAGAATATAATTAAATGTAATTCATCTTTTGATGCACATGGTAGTGGTGTGAACCACCATCTAGCCCCTGCTCATTGAACTTGTATTATTCGATCTTCTTTTTCATCATGATTATATATGAATGGTGTAGAAGAAATTATAGATCTTCATTATCCTCCTATTCAAGCTCCCCACATCTCACTCTATCAGATGCCATCACTATCATCCCTAACTCAAAAACACACAAATTTGGGAAATCCTCATGCATTCGGAGTAAATTTTAAGGGTTTTAGACACTCAAATCTCCCTACAAATAAAATTAAACAAACATGTTCATTAAAGTGGATACCTGTTGAATGTAATCAATAATGGATAATATTTTTTGTGAGATGATGACATGACATATGACATTTGTAGGGGGGCATTCGAATCTCATGCATGCATGTCAACAAGACACTCTTATGAGAACATGTTTCTTAGAAAAAAGAAAGAAACCAACTCAAGTCCTTTATAGTGCATCTATGTATCTGTTGCATATTTTAGTACAACTTAATTTTAAAATCTAGTCATTTTATTATGGCATCATTATTATTTGGGGGAACCATATTATAACTCATAGAATAGGTAAATATCCTTCCACATCACAGTCCTTCAAAATCATATATCTAAAACCTACACTGCTCACCATAGAGAGAAAATCAAATAATAATTGACTTTTACTTACTTTTGCTTTCACATGATTTGATAAGAAGCATGTTAGAGCCAAAGTGAGTTTGGTCTACATTGAAGTAATATTGAACTAAATGTGAGATAAACTCTTTATTTTCAAGTACTATGTTAAGAAAATTTTCTCAAGATATAAAATAATACATGAGAGTAAACAAAAACATAGATTTTTGTAAGTACACAAATGATTTCTCAACAAGTAAAAGGTAAAATTAAAATTTTAACTTTCAATTTTCTAAAATATACCATGAGAAAAATGTCATGATGATTTTAAAAATTAAGATTTGATAGGTTTTCTTTAGTGAAAACAAATAAATCATTATACTAAATGAGGAAAGTCAACATAAAAGGAGAATCATTGCATTCAAGTGAAACACAATTGATCCTATCAACACTAAAAAACCCTACAAAACCTAAAGTAGAAATAAGTAAAAGACTCCATAGAAAGAAGGAAAGATGCCTACTTTTAAGTCTTCCTTGCTTCAATTTTTAAAAAAAAAGTTTTCCCTGGAGTGGACCATTGACTGAGAGTAAGATTATCATAACCATAGGCATTGAGCTTATTGATAGCTCTCTGAGCATCCTTCCATGTTAACAAAATTAACAAAACCAAATCCACTACTAATCCATCTTTTGATCCATGGGCATGTAGACACACACATGATGTGTACAAACAACTTGAAAATATCATGCAGATTGACATCCCTCATGGTCCGAAAGATAACTGGTAACTCAAATAGAATATCATCATTTTTTATATGGTGCATGCATTCTAGTCAAGAGTGGTCCATGCCACCCCTGAGACTAGGAGGCACCTAGTAGAGAGGAAGTGACAAAACCTTCTAATGATGCTTCCATCGGAGAGGTGAGGCCCAAGATGACCTTATCCATTGTTAAGGTGTCTATGGCACCTTTGGGGGTGAGATCCTTAAGGGGGAATTTTTATGTGCAGTGATCACCCATCTTACTATAGATAAAAAACTATGAGCACCGCACTGCCCTTTAGAGTGAGAGAGAGGGAAGAAAATGCATCTCTCATTGGACTTGGAATCATTGGCCTTGGATCCTGGTGGGAGGGGTCACTCAAATAGGTTTCCTAGTTGAAGAGAGATCAAACTTGTGCCACCACTTGTGGTGCTCGAGAGTGCACTTGTAAGGGCATGAGCTAAAAACCTAGATTCCAAGAGAGGAATAAATGTGCATTAACATCCCCTTAATAGTTATAAACCTTGGATTCCAAAGAGAGGAATAAACCCGGATTACAAAAACATCAACATCCCCTTAATAGTTATAAATGCATGATGACATTCATCATTAACCCCCCACATCACCTTCCACCATCCTTGTGTGCCTCAAAAGAAGGGACATGAAATCACTATGGAAATTTTCCTCCCACACCTGACACTTTAAATGAAAATTAAAATTATCCTTACTCCTTATCAGGAGGATATATTTTCGTAATTAAATATAGATATGAAATAAATTAAAACTCCATTTCTAAAGGTAGAATTTTGGTAAATCATTTTAAGAATTATTTGAATTTCATTGTAAAACTATTCATCATGTTGGAATCCCAAATTCATAGAATAAATCATAGAAAAATAAAATTGTTTTCATGATATCTATTATTAACATTGATTGTTGAAGTGGTTGAGAATTTTTCAATTCCTTATATTCCTTGAACTAATGTGAAAAATTTGTAATTAATATTCCTTATACATATTAACATTCCTTATACATATTAACATTATTCCTTATATTCCTTATACATATTAACATTATTAAGATAGTCACACACATTATATAAAAACTTGTTCTCAATTAAATTTAGGGAAAATTACATAATTTTATTTTTTAGATAGTTAAATGCTTTTGACCGAGAGCTATGAACCGGAGGGTTGATGGGTCCCCACCCTACAAGTATTGAGATATTTGATCGATGAAGGGATACATAAAAAAAAAAAAAAATAGTAGGAAATATTGTAAATCATGAGGCAAAAATGTAACATGAATAACTAGGCCCATAAAAAAACATAAAGTGGTGAACACAAAAAATAGAGGGGGAATGATAGAGAAACCCTAGGGTTCCACCTCTAATTGGTCCACCGAGCCAAGTGTTGCAATCTTCCTAAGAAAGGAAAAGGATGAGCCAACAACAATCTTCAACTACACCACATGAAGAAGGGGTGGGGTAGGTTTTGTGAGTGTGACCAGGTCCAAGGATGGCACACTAGAGATAGACACCCCATCAGATCAAAGATGCTTTGAAGTCTCTGAAAAATTGATGGAGGGCCTAAATTTTCAATTCTAGGGCATCACAAATCCTGTTATCAACCCAAAAAGGAGATGGACAAGGATACAAATTGGAAAAGAGAATAGGAAGGCATACTTTTTCTAGAGCTTTGCCAAACCCACATGATGATTGGGTAAATGAAATGGGACATGACCACCATGACCACTTCCTTATCTACACACAACACTAGGAAATTGAACATGAAGACACCTATAATCTTGGAGTTGACATGAGCTCTCCTGGTGCTCTAGAGATAATCCACACCCAGAATTTCTCAATCACTTTAGAAAATAGGTGTGGAGCCTATGGAAGACATTGTGAAGATGAGTGGAAGACACAAGAGAGAGGAAATCCATTTTGGCTTCTTCTTTCCATGCAAGAGGATGAAAGGAACATAGGTAGATGCCATGAGAGGGAAGGGGAAAAAAAAGAGAGAAATGTGAGAAAATGAGTGAGGAAAGTGAAAAAAGCACAACCCAATTAAGTAGTCCCTCGACTTGTGTGAGGAAGGTCGATGTAAAAAAAATGGATGGCATCATCAATATTTTCCCATGCATTGGCTAGATTATGAATAAAGCTTCTTTGTTGATTGATAAACACACATTATAGAAAATAACATTACTAAAGATAGTCACACACATTATACAAAAAGGTGTTATCAATTAAATCTAGGGACAAATTACATAATTGTAATTGGGTTATTGATTTAATGACATCACGTATGTCTCCACATTGTCTTCCACATCCTTCAATAGTTGCAAAATATGCCACAACTCATCTATCAAGTACAATTGTAATATGCATTATAGGCCACAATTCATCCTTCAATAGGTATATTTTTACAATTGTAATATGCATTACACTTTCTCTAAATGGTGCTAATATTTTTGAGAAATATGTTTTGATTGGTTCCTCGACAAATGGTATGTTTGGTCATGATGCAATCTTCCTATGTGAATATAATCTCAAAGCTGCCAACATCCAAGCCAAATTATGTATCGTAGGAATGAGGGCATCATGTCATTAAAATTTTACATTCTTGGTGATGTCCACACAACAATAAACAAAAATATTTAAAATAAAAAAAATAAAAAAAACATTTAAAAAAAGATTATCTACTTTTAAAACATCATTTTTCATTAATACTAACATATATTTAGTAAAAAATCATTTTATTATTTCAAGGAAGCCAACATGGATTTAAAAATGCATAACTTATTAAAAAAACTTTAATTAAGTATTTTTATTTCTTTATTTTTCATTTGGTACAATTTATTAAAGATATTTTATCATTAGATATTTTAAAATTTTTATTCAGATTAAAAATCATTAATTTTTGTAAAAATATTTTATTATTCAATTGGAAAAAAATCAATAATATAATATATTTCTCATTTAAATCAATAAAAATGGAACATATTTCATGGAAAATCTTTCATTAAAATTATATATTTTTAGTCATATAAAACATAATATAATTTAGAAAATATTTTAATGGATTTCTAAAATATTTTTTGGTTTAGCTAGGATTTATTTTTTTCTTTGGTTTTTATCATTTTCAAAATGTCTTTAAGATTAAACCATGCATGACTGGGAAAAAAAAATTTTTTTTGATTTTAGGGAAGCCAACATCGATATGCCAAACAATAAACATTATATATTATTTTTTTTTTTGTGCTAGGATTATTTTTGCTTTGGAATAGGCTTAATTTTTATTTGGAATAAGGTTCTCACATCAATTTTTGAAATATGTTTAAGTTTAAATTATGTGGAATATCTTCACTAGGAAAAAAGTTTAAAATATTATTGGGAAAATTGGTTCTTTTATGGTCCATGATCCATGATTGTCTCTCTTCACCATATAAAAACTTGTTTTTTTTAAAAAAAAAAAGAAAAAAAAATGATTGTGCACTATGAATCTTTAAGAACCTTAAGGTAGTTATTTTATTCCATAAAAATGCACAATACATTGTTGGATTTGGAAGAAAAGAAAAGTATATAATTCAAAATGCCAATGGTGCATTTGAAATTTTCAATGATCTACACATGTTCTTGTGTTCTCCTGCATGTTTCAACCATGTACATAATTTAGTATAAATTTTTGAATCAGTCTTATAGTTTCCATCAAATCTCCAGTATGTTGGGGTTTTGAGAGTAATTTCTTCTTTGACCTTGTGTGACAAGAATCTCGTGTCATCGATCAAAAGTATATTTTTTCACCATAGAACATTACCATAAATGTCTACTATCTATTGATTGGTATTTGTTTTGAACTTACATTTTTGGCATCCCCAAATGAACCTGAAGTGGGTTTCTCACAACCAACTAATTTTTTTGATGAACATGTACTTCACCATTGTTGAATCCATAAATGAAGACCATAAGGAAGTGTCAAAAATATTTTGATGTTGTACTTATCAAGTGAGCACTAAATTCTCATTCAAAGTATTCAATATTCCCGGATCTAAAATCTGGAACCATATTACGAGGTATTTTGTCGCCAATACTAGAAATTCCAAACAAAAACCTTCAACTCCCAAAACTAGTAATTTTGAGGCTTCCCAATTGGATCTATAAAAACAACTCAGAATTAATGTAAGCTTCCAAAAGTGATTAAACACAAGTCAACATAGTATTGTGATAATATTTTATTTGGGTAATTCACACAAACAACTTATAAAACTATAATATCAACTCAATCACAAGTGAAGATATAAATATTGCCAACTTTTAAATTTGTAATCTCAACATATAAAATAAAGAGTGACCATATGATGTATGAATGAATATCATTGTAAAAACATTTTGAAATAATTAATAGTTATATAATTTTTTGGTTTTTGTAATTTTTTGATGCCCTGGCAAAACACTCAAACCCTGAGACAATATTATGTGATATGTTTGTGTACAAATTTTTCATCAACCACCTATCTTTGAAACAATTTTCTCCATTGGATTTCCTCCCCACCATAAAATTTTTTGGAGGGTTTCCCTTTGGGCCTATTGTAATACACAATGTGTGTGTAGGGCCAAAAACAATATCCTCTCTACTCCAAATATTTTGGAGATATTTTACTGTAAATTTTCTCTCCTAAACAACAATGTTCTTTACCCAAAAAAAGAACTGGTTTGAATTCAACCACTATTTTTTTTTTTCAAATCCTTAATCAACTTTTCAACTTTGGTGGAAGAGAGATAGCTAGACCAAAATCCCACTTCACATTTTTTGCTAGTATCTTTAAAAATTCCTTGAGCCCACCTCGCAAGTTGATAGTCTCCTTACCAAACTTGATTTCCAAATCCTTATGGGATTGGTTTTTCTCATAGAGAAAACCCTCCAAATCTAAAATAATTAAATAATCCTTTTTGGCCAACTGCACAAAAGTATTTTTTCTCAATTTCCCAAATTTGATATTAACCAATTCAAATAATCAAAATTTCAGTATGTTAACACTTACTAATAGAGATTCAGCTTGGATTCCCTCACACCCCCTGCAGAGTTCTTGTGATGCATGTTCTATTTAAAAAAAAGTAATCAATTCAAAATAAATTTTAAGTCAAAGTAAAAAAATACGTGATACAACTTTTTTTATACAATATTGCATAGATGTAGTTGTATATGTATATGTATATGTATATTGCATAGATGTAGTTGGACTATGTTTTTCTATGTTTTGTTGATTCTTTGATGGGCTTAATGGACTTGCTAATGGCCAACTACACATAGAGGTATTTTTTTTTCAATTCTAGGCAGTTTATTTTTAACCAATTTTAAAAACATTAATCAATTGAAAATAAATACCATGTCGACGTAATTAAATTCGTGATATAACTTGCTTCTATTCAATGAAAAAACCTTTGATGGACAATATTACATAGATATTGATGTATATTAGTGACCACTAGGCTAACCCATTATTTCTGGACTATGGTTGGTATGACATTCTTTGATTAGCTTAGTACCGCAAATAGCCAATTGTACAAAAGTAATTTTTTTCAATTGTCTGCAATTTAATATTAACTAGTAAAAAAAAAATTTACTCAATTCAAAATAAATCTAATTAAAATATGTATGTTAGTGACCACTAGGGTAATACATATAACAAATAAACTACTTTCATTATAGGTTCCTACAATTATGAGTGGCTTATAAATGGTTTTGTTTATAATGCTACATGACTATCATACCATTTTTTTATCTCATGAGTTCATGTGTGATGTGCCAATAGCCTCCCCATTTGGCATCAAATCTGAAAAAAATTTGAAGTTTTATTAAAAATATGTAAACAATGACAATCAAAAACTTCTTGTAGTGATAAATTTATAAAATGATTATTTCCCACTCACCATTTATAGATTCATTGGATGGATGGTCATGACATCTGGGGAAACAAGTTGAATTGGTGTGACATGTTAAGAATGACATCATCTTCTTTGTTTTGTATGTGGAGAGGAAGAGATGGTGTCTTCCTCTATTGTTTGGTTTCTACATAAATATTGTATGTATCAGTTCAAATGCATTAAACTAATAGAATTGTTTAAAGTGATCTTAATCAATGTACCTTTTTTCAAATGAAAATAATAATGTTTTAAAAACATTTCTTGATCATGTGATTCAACAATAAAGACCATAGGTAGTAGACTGAGTCAACCAAATCATGCAATGCAACACTACCACCATAAAGCACTATAATCGGAGAATTTTTGGAACCGAGTCGAGTGAACATATGAGACCAAAACTCATAAGATCTCTCGTAAAGAAAAGGATGTGTCTTTCCTCATAGGATTTTTTTCTTGTAGTCACAAATTTTATGGAAGTTGGTCCATCCAATCCATGGTGATGTCTTCTCCATCCCCATCATCAACATCACAATTGTGCACATCAGTTATTGTGTACATAAGACACAAGCTCTTAAATTTTCCATTGTTGTCATAAAATATGTAACAACCTTCCACAACTGATTCCCCCTGTCTTTAACTTTTTGCATGTATTTTTTTATTGTCTCTCTTAATATTTTTGAAGAAGAAATAAGTAAGAGCACAATAATAACACAATTTATTTAGCATACTAGATCCGAAAACTATTGTAAGTAGGTCCATTATTGCATGGAAGTTAGTACACTAGACAAATTATAGAAATATGTGATCACACATTCTGCATTGAATGGATTAGTTGATGGAATAGATGATATTTTTGATTAGATGGAAGGGATATGCACATTGATAGGTAAACTCATCGGTGTCTTCCATCCTTGCTGGAATTTTTTCTTCCATTGAAATCATGTAGTTTTCTATAATTGTTTGAGCTTTGCCACTAGGAGAACCTCTGACACTTCAACATCAATTTTTTTTTTTTTGATTTTTCACTTCCTCCATAATCAAATTTTATTTTTCCTTTCTTCTCTTCTCCCAAGAGTACACACAACTGGTGGTAATGAGATTCATGCAAGACCAAATTTTTCAACAATATTATTTTTAGTGCATTCTACCAATACAATATTACCTAGATATTTACTTTTCATATATTTTAGAAATTTTCCTCTCATTCTTCTGTCATCTTTTACTCTTTGGTAGTAAGAATCAAAAGTCTCCATTATGACACCTTACTTCAATAGATCCAATTAGCCATACTTTCCCTGATTGCACTTTATCTAGTAGAATTGATATCTCCTCATGGTCATTCCTCTTACAGGCTTGAAGGAATTCACCGTGAACCTTGCCAATGAATTTTCTTGAAAGTTAGGTTGGTTATCCTTAAAAGGAGAACAAGCAAGCCCACCTTGATTTAAATAACTCAATGGTTGTTGTCAATTTTTCCATATGTCCTCAGAAAAAAAAATAGAAATGTCATTTTTTTAGAAAGGCTCTCTATCTTAGCCACTTTGAAAATAACAAGACATTGCTTCTCAAAACTCTTGCATTGAAAGAGGAAAAAGTATATTTACTCTCTGCATATTAAAAATTAAATTTTAAGTACAAATTCCATAAAATTAAGTTTCATTACCTTCAAATCATCTTTGTCTTTGTGTTTCCCACTGGGCCTCCGAGGACATCCTAGGGATCTCCAAATCATTTGAGCCTTGTAGAGTACATCAATAAAATTGGATTCAATCCAATTTTTTTTTACCTCATTATGTTGCTTGCAAATATTAATAATGACTTTCCAGTGCATTTGAAGACAAAATGTGAGCCTTTCTAACCTGCATCTTATTATGTAATGACTTGTATTTTCTTTTAGCTAAATTTTTTGGGCACAAATGGTATGTTGGCCATCAAGAATGTAGAATTGTACATCATCTCTTTTAGGTCATCTAGATCCTCTAGTTGCACAAGTTCCTTTGTAGAATATAAAAAGGGAAGAAGAAGTGCATCCCTAAGAGAAGGAATAACATTAATCAACATTGAATGTACAAGAAGGTCAACATTCTCATCATGCACTTCATGGTATTGATATTGTGGAGGCACCACATGACACCTAGAAACTTCAACTGGAAAAGCATCACCATTGAACAAAAACAATTTTAATTGTTCAGTGGTTGAAGATTTTGCATTCTCAAATATATTGGTCACTTTCTTCAACAATAAAGTTGATATGTTATTATTTTTAATCCCTTGCAACTTTGACTTAGAGGGATCTATCTCTAATTTAGACAAATAAGATCGCCTTAGTGTTGTAAACAACTTTGCATGTTTTGGTGGAGAAAGAAAATTTATTCTATTCAAATAATGACAAATAGAAGAAGTATTCTCGATTTCTATACAATTTTTTGAATACCAAATTCATGTTATTATGAATTTCAAGTGCATTTTCATATCCTATTTTGTCTAAGTGTATGAACTTCCCAAATTCCAACCATATTTAGAACAAGAACATGTCCTACTTTTCTCTAGAAGCCTTCATTTCTGTTTCTTGAACAATGAAACTTCCAACTCCATGTCAAGAATAAGGCACTTATTCATTTCAACGTCAATGCATTCAACTTGAATACACAATGTTTGTTGATCAATAACTTCTAAAGTTAGTACCATACCGACTTCATTGACAACGTCTTCATCAACAAAAAATAACCACAAATCACCGTGGTAATTTTCTAGGGAATGCATTTCTACAAACCATTCATCATATCTCTTTTTCATATCCTCTGCTCCTTCAATCAAAGGAATTTGCATGAATGAAGTGTGACCAATTAAAGACATATTACTTAAAAAAGGAATTAAACAAGTTAATAGTTTGTAATTTATTTGGGAAGGATAAATATTGTTTTTCCATAGTGCAATAGCAAGGAGATGTTATATCTTGATGTCATTATTTTCATAGAGTAAAATTCAAGATATTATTAATGATTTCTTGTTTTTTATTAATGAATGTTTTTTTTTTTTTTATTACTAAAAGGAGGGTTTGAAGTTTTCTTTTTTATTAATGATTTTTTTTTTTATTAATGATATCTTGATGTCATTATTTATAGCTTAGCGGTCGATAGGAAAACTTCAACCCTCCTTTAGTAATAAAAAACAAGAAATCAGTAATAAAAGGTTTTTATTATGTGTTGCAATAAGAAATTTAAACAATTAATCGCTATTAAATTTTCTTTGTTTCAAGTTGTCAATTTGTTGCTAGAAGTGAAGACTATGACCGCTAACATCTATATATTCTAGGATATATTTCCATCAATGTAAAAAAATTTCAAGTATAGCTTTAGGATAGAGGAGCTAATAGTGGATTGATGGCTATCTTCCCATCATTATTAAAAAAAAATTTGAGTTACACTACATCATTGTGGAAACCTGGAATCCAACATGGGTGATAATGGTCGATAATTGAATATTTAATAATAATAATAAAAATCTTACTTTTATAGTTTATATATATATATATATATATAATTTAAAATAATATATGATAATTATAATGATATAATATTTTTTTATTGAATATTTTATATTTATATATTTTATATATCATATAATATATATCATGAATATCACATAATTCAAATCGATTCATTAGTTTTATAAACCACATGATATAGTTGTAAATATTTTACTTGTCTTGGAATATTTGTTGTCTTCCCTTGTCTTGGAACATTAAAGAAAGGTAGTAAGCATCCACCCTAGTGGTCACTAGTCTTTGAAGATAGTCTTGTAAAATTTAAATATAGTAATGGAGCATAGTTAATTTTTTTTTCATTCGAGTCATTACTACTTTTCTATGTAAGCAAGAAAAAAAATATCCTAGTGGCCACTAACCTCAAGATAGTCTTGTAAAATTTAAATATAATAATGATATAAGAATATTTTTTTTTTTAATTCATTTATTTCGTTAAATGTAATAATCATTGATCGTATTGGAATGGCTAGGCTTTGAATAATCATGTAGATAGGAATATCATGTAATAGATTTAAAATAGCATATTGAACTCATGGCTGCCACTACTATTTAAAATTTTTTTTTGCTACTTTTCCTATTTATAAGAAAACAAAAATATCCTAAAGCCTAACTAACCTCAAGTATTTGTGATTTTCCACTAGAGCTATGTAATTATCTTTGACATTAGTGGTCATTAGGCTTCAAATATCATGTTTTTGGCTAGGAATATCATGTAATAAAATTTGAATAGTATGTTTTTAGTGGCTGCTAGGCTTAAAATTTGGTGTTGGAGCTTAGTTTTTTTTTTTTTAGTTTTTAGTAGATTTGTTGCAATTATCTTGAATGCAAGACAACAATTATCCTAGTGGCCTCTAATCACAATTCTTTTTTATGTTACACCAACGCAATGGAATAATCCATGGCCTTATTGAACTTAGACCTTAGTGATACTAGGCTTAAAATTTTGTTTTTAATTATGTGTCTTCTCTTGTCTTGGAACATTAAAGAAAGGTTGTAAGCATCCACCCTAGTAGTCTCTAGTCTTTGAAGATAGTCTTGTAAATTAAAAATAAAATAATGGATATAGTTAGTTTTTTCAGTTAGTCGTTAAATTGTTACTACTACTTGTAATAATAGGATTTAATCATGTGTAATAAGACAATAAATATCAAATATAAATCATCACTAACTAAAACCTCAAGTATTTAATGATTTTCCATCCCACCAATTGCTATTTAATTATCTTTGACCTTAATCTCATGCTAGGATTCAAATATCATATTAGGATATCATATTAGGTATATCATGTAATATATTAATATATATTTTGAATATCACATGTTGAATCAATGGTCACTAGGCTTAAAATTTATTTTTATATTTATCATTTTATAAGACAAAAATATCCTAGGCCTAACCTCAATTTTTTGTTTTTTTTGCAATAATATATTAATATTATATTTGATCTTATTTTACATCTAGAATTTAATAATAGTTAAATATAATATATATGTAATAGATATTGAAATATATTTTAATAATTAAATGATGCTAGTTTTAAAACTAGGCTTAAAATTTTATTTTTTATTATTATCTTTCTTCTCTTGTCTTTTCTTTAGAATATTAAAGAAAAATAGTAATAATATCTACAGATTTGAATATTTAATAATAGAATATATGTTGAATAATAATTTCAAAAGAATAGATATTAATAATATCATGTTAGGATATAGTCATAAATATCATATAATAGATTTGAATACATATTGAACTCAAAAAATTTAGGAAATATTCATTTTTTACTACTTATCTTATGAAGCAAGTAAAAAAAAAAATAATGGAGCATAGTAACTAACCTCAAGTCTTTGTGATTTCGATTTCCACTGGGCTATTAAATTATTTTTAATACATTATGTTGTCTGCTAGATTTGAATATATATTATGAACTAGAATATCATTAATAGATTTGAATAATAGCATTTGAACTCATACATGTTAATACTAGGTTTAAAAATTTTTTTCATTACTACTTGTCATATATTTTAAGAAACAAATATCTATACTATATGCTAACCTTAAGTTTTGTGATTTTCCACTACACTATGTAATTATCTTTGACCTTAAGCCATGTTGAATACTAGGCTTTGAATATATGTTAGTCTTAGGAATATCATGTAATAGATTTCAAATAGCATGTTGAACTCAATGGCCGCTAGGATTAAAATTTCATTTTCTACTTGTCATGTTTCAGTAAGACATTAATCAAATATTCTAGCAAATACTAACCTCAAGTCTTAAACATTTAATTTTTGATTTTCCATTAAATTCTATGTAATTATATTCAATATTATTAATGGCTATCTAGGGCTTTGAATATCATGTTAGGATAGGAATAACATGTAATGAATAATTTAAAATATCATGTAATATTGAAATCATTATGAACTTGGTCACATTAGGCTTAAAATTTCATTTTTAATTACATGTCTTCTCTTGTCTTGGAACATTAAATAAAGGTAGTAAGCATCCACCCTAATCACTTCTAGTGTTTGAAGATAGTCTTGTAAAATTTAAATAAAATAATGGAAGCATAGTTAGTTTTTCAATTTCAAGTCATTTACTACTTGTCTTGTATGCAAGAACAAAATATCCTACCTCTGCTAACCTCAAGTCTTTGTGATTTTCCACCCATGTTATGCAATTATCTTCAACCTTAGTGGCCACATTAGGCTTTAAAATATCATGTTAGGCTAGGAATATCATGTAATATATTTCAAATATCATGTTGAACTTAGTGAACGCTAGGCTTAAAATTTAAAATTTTTTTTTACTTGTCCTTTGCAAGACAGAAAATATCCTAGTGGCCACTAACCTCAAGTCTTTGTGATTTTCCACAGAGATCTATGTAATTATCTTTAACATTAGTGGACTTTAGGATTTTTAAATATCATGTTAGGATAGAATATCATGTAATAAATTTGAATAACATGTTTTACTCTTAAGTAGTCCACTAGGCTTAAAATTTGATTTTTAATTACATTTTCTTCTTTGTCTTGGAACATTAAAGAAAGGTTATAATAATCCACCCTAGTGGTCACTAGTCTTTGAAGATAGTCTTGTTAAATTTAAATAAAACAATGGAGCATAGTTATTTTTTCCAATCAAAAAGTTTTATTAATACTTTCTTGTAAGCAAGACAACAAATATCATATTGGAATTAAATAACCTCAAGTCTTTGTGATTTTCCACACACTATGCAATTATCTTAGACCTTAGTGGCCATTAGGATTTGAATATATTAGGATAGGAAATATCATGTAATAGATTTCAAATAGCATGTTGAAATCAACAACTACTAGGCTTAAAATTTCATTTTTTTACTTTATGTATTTCAAAAGATAAAAATATTTATTTGAACATTCAAGTATTTAGTGATTTTCCATCATGTTACTTATAGGAATATCTTCAAATATATTTATAATAGCATTTTTTGAATACCAAAGCTATGAATATCATGTTAGGATAGGAATATCATGTAATAGATTCTGAATAGCATGTTGAACTCATGATGCTAGGCTTAAAATTTTGTTTGCTACTTGTCCTGTATGTAAGACATCAAATATCCATCCACCCGCTAACGTCAAGTATTTGTTCTTTTTCACCCGCACTATGTAATTATCTTCAACCTTAGTGGAAGCTAGGCTTCGAATATCATGTTAAACTAGCAATATCATGTAATATATTACAAATATCATGTTGAACTCAGTAGCTACTATGCTTAAAATTTCATTTTCTACTTATCATGTTTACAAGATAGAAAATATTCTATTGGTTGCTAACCTCAAGTCTTTGTGATTTTCCACCAGCATGCTATGTAATTATCTTCGACCTTAGTAGCCACTAGGATTGAATATCATGTTAGGATAGGAATATCATGTAATATATTTTGAATATCATGTTGAACTCACCGCCATTAGGATTAAAATTTTTTTTTCTAGTTGTCATGTTTTAATGACAACAAATATCCTAGTAGTTAAAGCACTAACCTCAAGTCTTTGTGATTTTCCACCAGTATTATGTAATTATCTTTGACCTATAGTAAAATCACTAATGAATTTGAATATCATGTTAGGATAGGAATGACATGTAATAGAATTTTAATATCTGATAGAATAGAATAAGATTGCAATGACCAAAGAGGGACGGAAGCCTCACAAATATTATGATCATGAAATCAGATTACATTACAATGCAAGAAGCTGTAATATTTATAGATATTAGAACTGACCTCATATGGATAGACATGACACCCTAGCAGACACCAACTACGAGATGATAAGACCCATCTCACATGCACATGTAATTACTACTAATACCAATATTGAATGTTATCAACATAACAATATTGAATGCAAGTCACTAGACTAGAGTGCACATGTTGCACATTATTAAATAAAAGACAATGCAATAAAATGCAATAAATATGCCTATGCTAAATTATGCTAACATTCCCCCCCTTAATTTTGCATAGTTTCAATGAAGTGGAGAGGAACTCTCTGAACAGTGTGAATTTGTCACGTGCAAGTGACTTAGTGAAAACATCTGCCTTACATTGGTGTAGGAAAATGGAGTGTATGTTGTGCTTGAGACATGCTCGCGTATGAAATGAACCTGTACTTCAATATGCTTGGTTCTCTCATGAAATACTGGATTGAACAAGCTTTAGAACTCCTTCATTATCAACATATATTGGAGTAGATTTCTGTTGTGGTAGACCAATTCCTTCCAGTATTCGGCGTAGCCATATTGCTTCACAAACAGCTTCACCTGCAGCTCGATACTCTGCTTCTGTAGAAGAGCGAGAAACAAAGTTTTGTTTCTTGCTTCCCCATGATATCGGTCCAGATCCCATAAAGAAGATGAAGCCTGATGTTGACTTCCTATCATCCATGTTTCCTGCATGATGAATCGAATATATCTGTCGAAGAAATTGTCATTCTTCTTGTACTCTAGACCAAGGTCAATTGTACCCTTTAGATATCTTAGTATTCTCTTTGTTGCTTTCCAATGACATATTTTTGGTTCTTGCATGAAGCGTGATAAATAGCTGACTGCAAAGCTGATATCTGGTCTAGTATATGTCAGGTAAATGAGACTCCCGATCAACTGCCGATAGAGAGTTGCATTCACCGGTGGTGATGGATCGGAACGAGATAACTGAAGTCTCGCTTCCATAGGTGTAGCAATAGGAGTGCAGTCCATCATCCTGAATTTCTCGAGCGTTGTCTTGGTGTATTTCAACTGTGACACAAAGATATGATTCTCTTTTTGCCATACTTCCAACCCAAGACAATAGTGCATGAGCCGAGATCTGTCATGTCATGTCGAACGATCGATTAAAATCCTTCTTTGTTGCATCGATCATCTTCATAGAACTACCTGTAATGACTAGATCATCGACATAAACAACCACAATGACAATCTCCCCCTTGCTTTTTGAGGTAGAGATTGGGGTCATAAGGATTCCTTTCGAATCCATGACTTATGAGATGCTCATCAATTTTGATGTACCATGCCGGGGTGCTTGTTTTAGGCCATATAGAGATTTTATGAGTCTGCATACCATCATCTCTTTTCCTGGTATTACATAACCCTCTGGCTGAGTCATATAGACTTCTTCTTGCAAATCTCCATTAAGAAAGGCACTTTTCACATCCATTTGGTGGACTTTCCAACCAAATTGTGCAGCTAGAGCAAAGATCATCTGATTGTCTTGATCTTGTTTGTGGGAGCAAATGTCTCCTCATAATCAATGCCTTCTTGTTGTGCATACCCCTTTTTCTACAAGCCTTGCTTTATACTTGTCAATAGTCCCATCGATTTGTACTTAGTCTTGAATATCCATCTGCATCAATGGGTTTCTTCCCTGGTGGAAGGTCGACAAGTTGCCATGTGTTGTTCTTCATCACTGACTGATACTCTGAATCCATGGCATCTTTCCAAGCTTTTGATTGTAGGGCTTCCTGAACTGTAGATGGCTCAATTGTTTCAACAACTCTGCTCATTAGGGCATAATTGACCTCTTCACGAGCTTGACTGCGAGTTCTAGGTCAGGATTGGATGATGTGCTAGGTGCTTCATCCAAATTTGCATCTCTTATTAATTGAGTATACCATTTAGGTAACTTCTTAGCTGTTCCATTGGCTTGTGGTGGATCAAGTTTTCACCATCATCGATTCATCTTTGTCATCTTCGGTGGGAACATCAAATTCTGTCTTCACAAGAGGTGTATTATGCATGTTTGTTGAGTCGTTGAGTGGAGCATCTGCTTGTTTCTTCTCAAAGAACTCAACATCCCTACTTGTGTATACTTTCTTTGCTTTCGGATCCCATAATCTATACCCAAGTGCTTCTTCATTATATCCAATGAATATCAGTTTCTCGGCTTTCATATCAACTTGTTCTGTTCTTCTTGGGTATGTGCATGCTAGCTTTACACCCAAATACTCTTAGGTGTGCAATTGATGGTTTCGATTTGACCATGCTTCTTGAGGTGTCACTCCTTCAAGAGCTACTGTGGGCACTCTGTTCAACAAATAGACTGCAGTTCTTGCAGCTTCTACCCAAAATGTCTTTGTTAAACCTGAGTCATCAATCATACATCGCACCATTTCCATGATAGTACGATTCCTTCTCTCAACTATACCATTACTGTGTGGTGTGTGAGTAGGAGGCATTTGTCGCGAATCCCATGAGCTTCGGGTAAGTCTTGAACTCATTGCTTGTGAATTCCCCCTCGATACGGCGGAGAGTTTTGATCTTGCGACCAACTTCATTCTCAACAAGTGCTTTGAACTTCTGAAATGTCTCAAAGGCTTGACTCTTGTTTCTTAGACAATATATCCACATCTTTCTTGAGTAGTCATCAACACAAAGCATGAAGTATTGACATCCAGAATGACTTGGTTGCATGGGCCCGCAAAGATCGGTGTGCACCAAATCAAGCTTTCCCTTAGCTCTATATGTGTTCTTTTGGAAGGGTACTCTGTGTTGCTTTGCTTCCAGCTAGGCAATTGTGACACTTGTCAGTGTTGTGCTTGAGTGTAGGCAATCCTTTCACCATGTTGCCCTTTTGAAGTGTTTGGAGATAGCCAAAACTGATGTGACCATATCTGCGATGCCATAGTTCTGCAGATTGTGTGTCTTTGGCCACTAGAGCTTGATCATCCTTGTGGACAAAATCAAGTTGGAACATGCGTCCCACATTGGAGGCTCTTGCTACAATCTTGGAACCTCTTGACTTATCTCTTATCAAGCACACTTTTTCTCCATTATTCTTGTCAAAATCCAACTTCAAGTTGTGATCAAGGAGTTGACTAGCGATAGCAAATTCTTGGTGACCAGTACATCATACAATACATTTGTGATTTTGCAGTCATGCTTTCCAAGAGGTAGTGAAATGTTTCCAATCCCCTTGACATTGTATGATGAGTCATCACCTAATGACACATGGTTCTTGTTAGGTGAGTCACGTAGTGTGTAGAACCAATCCTTGCGTCCAGTCATGTGTCGAGTTGCACCGAGTCAACATACCAGATATCTTGTGTGGACTTGGTTTCTTCATCAAATTGAGCAGAATACATGTGGTGTCCTTCATCTGAATCATCCTCATGTTCGGCAATGTACCCTTGTTGTTTGGGTTTTCTTTGCCAATTACCATTTTTCTGCCCTTGATTGTTGTTGTTGTTGGACTTCCCTTTATTTGAATTATTGTTACCCTGTTGGTTATTGGGTTTTGAATTGCTTGATGAACCCTTTTTGTAGGAATTGTACCAACAATCTTTGATGTCATGTCCCCCTCTATTGCAAATGGGACACTTCTTGGTGTTGTCTCGTTGACTTTGATTTTGTTGGGACTTCTTGTGATTGGACTGAAATTTTCCCTTTCCTTTATGATTGGAAGATAGTGCTTGCTCATCTTCATGATCTTTGTTGTTCATTGCCTCTTCTTGTTGGAGTAGATTGACCAACTTCTCAAAGGTGACTGTGTGTTCACTCATATTGATAGTTGTCACAAAGATTCTGTAGGAAGGAGGAAGTGCTCGCAACACAATTGGTACGAGGTCTTCATCACTTATCTCTTTTCCCAATGCCAATAGAGATGCCCTCAAAGTAGCAACTCGTCTCAAAAAAACTTCAACCTTCTCATTGTGCTTGAACTTGAGAGTATGCAGTTGTGATAGTAGGTTGAGGATGGCATTCTTGTTCTTTGCCTCATAGATTGTGCTCAACTTATCCCATGCATCCTTGGCGATGTGGCATCTCTAATGTGGGGTTGCACATCATCCATTACGCCAAACAAGATGATCAACTTGGCCTTTTGATTGGCCCTGTCAAATTGAACTTGTTGTCTTCCATCATCAAGTGATCTTGTTGTTGTTCCATCTCTGTTGTCCATAGGTCTTCAAACTCAAGTAACATCTTGATCTTCGGTTTCCATGCAGCATAGTTGTCTCCTCTAAGTAGTTGTGAATCTGGCAAGAAGAACTTTGGTGCTTGTGCACCCATTTCTGCAATCTGAATTTCTGAAACTCTGAATTTCTGACAAAGGGTAAGGCTCTTATCACTCCAGGTTTATGGTCTCCCTCTCAATATACCGTCAGGCCGATATACCAAACCTTTCTATATACGCTCCCTTCCGATATACCCATCGGTACGTGGAAGAAGATCACCCTTTCAATATACCCGTCAGTACGGAAAGAGGTGTTAACGCACGTGAAAGAATTTAGTACGTGGTACTTAGACAGTACGGAGAGGGGTTTGTGCAAGCACAAACGGATGGGAGGGCTCAAATGTGTGTGTATTGTGTCCTTATTACTCCCCGTCGATTTTATAGGGTCGATGCCCAGACGACGTTTAGGCAGCTGTGTTAGGCGTTAAGTGCAGTAGTAGTCGCGACGGCATCACCCGTAAGCGCTTCCCAGAGGCACCGTATATATACCGACATTTCTTTATGAGATCAAAGATCTCGTGTGATAGAACAAACATAAAATAAAAAATTTGCACTTTTTTTTTTTTTTTTCACTTTATGCACCAAGATTAGTACAAATGCTCTCAAAAGTACATCAAAATGAACTTTTTGTGTCCCCCCTCTTTACAAAAAAGGGTCTAGAATCACAAAATACACAATTTAGGCCAAAAATATTTTTTTACCCCAATAGGTGTTTTTCCGCTAAATTTAGCGGTGGCTCTAAATGTGTTTGGTGAGCTTCTAAATTTAGAAATCTCCCAAAATTTAGTAATTTCTCCAAATTTTCCAAAAAAATAATTTAATAAAAAATATGGAGAGAGTGGGAATTGAACCACTGACCTGTTTGTTCCCAAGATCCAAACAAACAATCTGAATATTGTTTTCACCTTTTCTCACAAACCGTGATCTAGGTTTTCTAAAATTTTGACAGCAGCATCATACAATATTTTTCTTGAAACCCACAAAATTTCAGAAGAATGGAATCTTATTTTTGAGATCTTACCAATTTACCAGCTAGATCTGATTTTTTTAGAAAAAAATGATCCGACTTGTACAGACTTTTCGTCATATGTAGAGGCCGAATCTGAAGATGATGTAAACTGCAAAGTTGTGCGCCTCCTTCTTATCTTTCTAGAAAAAAAATGGCACATCAATCTGACATTGTATGAAAAAGTTACGTTTTTTTTTCTAAGAGCTATCTGCTGGAATTTTGTTGTGGGATTTGCTTGACCTTTGCTCCGAATTCTTCACACCTCCACTTTCAGATCTGATTTTTTTTTTTTTTTTAGATTTTTTTTTTTTTTTTTAGATCTGCAATTTTTTTCAAGATCTCTCTCCTTTTTTTTTTTTTTTTTAAGATTTTTTTTTTTTTCACAAATCTTTTTTTTTTTTTTTTTTAGATCTGCAATTTTTTCAAGATCTTTCTCCTTTTTTTTTTAAAGATCTCCAAATCTGAAATATTCCGCCAATATGTTAGATCAATTGGCTATGCCAATGACTAATAAAAAAATTTACCTTCCAAATAAGTGGATAGGTCAAATTTTAGTTGAGGGATGCTTGGAAGGAATGGAGGCTGCGGGATGCTTCAATGGCTCTCCTTTGATGCAGATCTTCTTCTCCAATGGATCCTCTCAATAGTGCTCCTCTTGACCTTGCTTGGATAGAACCTGCTCTGATACCAAATGATAATAATGGTATAGCTTAGATACCAAATGATAGAATAGAATAAGATTGCAATGACCAAAGAGGGACGGAAGCCTCACAAATATTATTGATCATGAAATCAGATTACATTACAATGCAAGAGCTGTAATATTTATAGATATTAGATGACCTCATATGGATAGACATGACACCCTAGCAGGACACCAACTACGAGATGATAAGACCCATCTCACATGCACATGTAATTACTACTAATACCAATATTGAATGTTATCAACATAACAATATTGAATGCAAATCACTAGACTAGAGTGCACATGTTGCACATTATTAAATAAAAGACAATGCAATAAAATGCAATAAATAGAACTCATCAATTATCCTAGCAGCCGCTAATCTCAAGTCTTTGTTATGTTACAAAAATGTAGTGGAATAATCTATGACCTTAGTGGCCTCTAGGCTTCGAATATCATGTGATAGACTTCGAATAACATATTGAGCTCAATGAAAGCTAGGCTAAAAACATTTTCTTGATTGAAATTGAAAAAGGTACAAAAATATACAAATACAATCTTGTATTACTATATTTTAAATAATTCTAAACTCAGCCAATGATATCTAGCATAATAAAAAATATATGACATAACATAAGATCCATAAAATGAAGAATATGTTTGTAAATAGAATGATTAAAATTTATATTTAATAATATTTACAAGTACATATAAAATTTCTTACCTTTATTAAACATAAAAAAACCTACTAAAGACATTATATTTAAGTATTTTTACATGGGAAAATGAATATAATTATCTACATATATTTACGTGGTAATAACGTAAGCATTGAACATTGAAATAAAAATTTTATTATTGTTGGGTGAGTTTAAAGGGTCCTACTCCCCTTACAATGCTAGGCCAAATCCCAAATGAATTCCACAAGTGTTCCTCCATGAGATGAACCAAGACGAACTAGTGTCCCCGATGAATAACAAGTAGCAGAGCCTCTAGTTGGATGCCATCCCGCCCACCCCACAACCATAACATTTTACCACTCCGAACGGGGATTGTGCCATATTGGAGTTTGAACTGGGTGGGGTAGGAAAAACCTTCCTAATTAACCATAACACCTAAGCCCCATCGGATTGAACATTGAAATTATTAGTCACGAATATTTATTTCGTATTAAAAAAACATTAACGGAGGTAAAAATGATTACCTAAACTATACAAAATCAAACTATTACAATTTTTTATTAAAAGGAAAATGTGACTCATGTATTGCAGCTAGGGATGGATGCCACCACATAATAGAAAGAATAAACACAGGAATGATAATGAAAAATCCAAAAAAATTAACCGAGAGAGACATATAAAGGGCTTAAAACGGAATCCGTTTAACAAACATGAATACGTGTGCTACAAATTGAACATAAAAATTGACTTTCAAAAAGAAAAAATATTGTAAAAGGGATTACAATTTATTCGGTCATGGTAGGACAATAAATATGGTTTCAAACAGAGCATCGTGTTTGGACAAGTAGATGAAACTAAATTTCAAAGGAAGTGGAGTGAAAGACACGAAGGAATTCTCGGTGCAAAACACAAGAACTAGGGAAATACATACCCACTGAAAGTGCTTTCCATCAACTATGGTACACATACAATAACATAGATGCTTTTACTAAATGCATGTTTTAGTAGTATCTGATTTTTTTATGTGCTTGATAATGACTATTAAATCTCTGTATTCTCTCTTAAAAAAACTATCTGTGAGATTTTATCTCTAACCTATTTTGCTTGTCTCTTTGTATTCTGTCATCTTTAGGCCTCCTAATATGCACTTGTACCAGTAATCTATCCACAATCACTTTTTTTTCATTTTCATTTGTGTGCCACCAAATGATATTATAATCATTGCCTCAACTTTCAGTTCAAAAATGACCGGGAATCGAGAACTCATACCGGTGATTTATTGCTTTGCGCGTGTTGTATTATGATTATAAGACATGATGTTTTGCTATTTCAAAATAAAAATAAACCCTAATATATATTTCTCTGGTGTATTTAATTTTTTCCCAATACATTCAACAAAATAAATTTGTAGAACGGATAAAAAGGGGTTTATGAAAATTTCAAAATTTAAATTTCCCATTCATAAACCAAAAGTGCAAGATTTTGAAATTTCAAATATTTGTATTTAATGCGGGGATTTTGAATATAAATCTTTGAATGCACCCTCATTAATATTTGCATTTAATTAAGGAGATAGTGTGAGATACATGGAAATCAAATTTATTAATATTACTTTAGAAACAAGCGGGATAACGACAATTGTTTCTTTGCAAACTCACAAGAAAATGAAAAATATTAATCTAAGCATAGTAAAAACACATTTACAAAATAGAATTTTTCAGAGCCATGTAATTATTATAATTTTAAAAAAACACCTTTGATGGATTATGATCATTATACAACTTTTCTTTTGAGCATTATAATTGTGATGAAATCATATTTTTATGAATTTAAATTAAGTACATTTGAATACAAAGAAATTTAAGGTGACCTATTACTTGGGAATAAGGTTTATGGAATGCCTACATGTCACCATTTCATTAGTTACCGTTTAGATGTAACTAGATATGACTTGCTTTATTGGTTGGTTTATATTTAATTAATAATTTTTAAAATGACATGTGGTCACTTTAAGTTAAACGAAACAACTAATATTACTTTCCTATTTATGGTCATTGGCTCATACAAAGTCATTGGCACATTTATTATTAATTTTTATCGAATGCTAATTTGATAATTTTAAAATATTGTTCGCGTTAATTACAAAAAGTCCAATACAATGTGGCATCTTGCAAGTCTGAATCGCTTAATTACACAACTATATAATTGACACATTTATTATGAATTTTTTAATTAGCGATAGACTTAAAAATAATTTTTACCTATAAAAATGCCATATTAAATTGTAACTATATTCCATTAAAATGTTGGCATGTGGCATGAAATTTCTAATATACCTTGTGATCATCAATATTAGAATTTGAATTTCTAGTTTCCAATATTTATTATTAATTTTTATTGAATTCAAATTTGAAATTTTTAAATATAGCGCACACCAAATTTTTTTAAAAATTGAGATAAAATTTGACATGTGACAAGCTTGAACCAGATTAGTTAGGAAACCATATACTTGACACATTTCTAAAGAAATGTTTAATTAGCCCTAGAATTAACAAATACTTTTAACCTATAAAGACCCACCATATTAATTTTTGAATGTCATTCACTAAAATGTTTGCACATGGCATGAAATTTCTAATATATCTTGTGATCATCAATATTTTGGAGTTATTTATTCTTTACTCTAGAAAAACTAAAACATAATTTTTCTCTTCACAAGAATTTGAGAGTACCTTAAATATATGAAAGAAAATAACTACTGCTAAGATCTATTAGAATGATATTTTTGCAACATAGAATTCAAAATAATAAATACTTAGATTTTATAGGGGACTAGGCTATTCTTTTTCAAAGACATGGAAATGAATAAATTAGTTGGTCGTATGTTGTCTATCTATTTTTTAGCAAAATCCTAGTGGCCACTAACCTCTACAACTCCATGGTTTCCTTTCCAACAATGTAAATAAATAACTCTACAATTTTGGATCGATAATATTTTTCATTAACTATAATCATATATTATTGGCTATACAATCCCTTGCACAACCAAGTGCGAGAACTACATACCCTTGAAATATATCACAACTTCTATTTTACTTGTAGACACCTAAATTCCGCCTACAAAGTTTTATTGCCAAAAGCACACTAGTTACTCTCATTCTTACCATTTATGTTATAATTAGTGATTTACGCTAATTAACTAACATTTCACTATATTATGGTTAATTAACGACACTTTTTTGTATTAACTAACCTCTTTCACATTTAGGATGTCAGTTTATGACACATTATAAGTCATGATCCTCTTCCTAGCAAACAATTAGTGATTATTAGCTAATTAAGCCTATTTACCTTTATTTTGATCAATAAACCATATTATTGGATCAACTATCTCTTCTAACCATTCAAAATCACCCCATTTCACTCCAAGACATCTCAAAAGGATTCAAAATCTTATCATAGCCTCCTAATTGACCCTAAGTGGTTAATCAAGGATCCTTACATGATAATAACTTATTAATTCACGATCATGATTATCAAACCTTAATCTACTTTGTGCTTTTAGTCCAACACACCCCAAGATGCAAGTTTTCCTGAAATAGAAAACTACATAAAGGACCAAGCTCCAACCTTAAAACTTTACACCATACTTTGATTAACATATCATATAAAAAATAGGAGTAAAAGCCTTACTTCCTCTTTGGATTAACTTGCTCAATATTTACATCCAATATTCATATTGGTTAGTAGAGGGATATCTAATATGGCCTTGTATCCATTATTAGATAGATCCTCTCACCATTTTGGAGTAGTAAAAACCATAATTTTATTTCCCTTAGATCTAATTAGGTCTATGTTAATTATTAATCATCTCACATAGTAAGGATGCTTGTAGATTGAATGTTTAATTTGAATTAGTTTCCATTAATGGATGCTTTTAAGCTTTGATCATGATGTTTCATTCTTAAAATTAAAGCTTGGCTCTAGGCTATTATGGTGTTAGTCTTTATTAGTTAGTCATATTGAAATTTTTGGGGTGTTATCATTTGCACACCAGGTGGGAGAAACCCCATTACATTCATTTTTAATCTTTCTAAATTAGTTTCATTTTTTTAGTTTTAAGCTTTGAGATTAATTTTAAAGTTTTCTAGATTAGTTTCAAAAGTTTCTAGATTAGTTTCAATTTTTTAGATTACTTTTAATATTTTTATATATTAGTTTCAATATTTTTATAGATTATTTTCAAAGTTTTGATTTTACTAACCCTCTTTTGCATTAGTTTTGATAATTATGAGGTTTCTTAGCTAGATTAGTGGTAGTTTCTTTATTTTTATGTTCTTTACAGGATCAAGGGAGGTAAAGTGTTGTCAAAATTGCATTAGAATGTCAAATATTTGAGCTTTATCATATTTTTCTTGTCAAAACCCTTGTTTTGACCACCTACAAGAAGGTGTGCACTCATGTCGTCAAGGAAAAGATCACATTCTAAATTGCATGCTCATGTCAACAAGGTTGCGCTCACTTTCGGGGCCAAACTCACACTTGTCTAGACGCTCTTGTGTTTTATTGAATTTTTGCCCTCTATGTTAAGGTCGCGATGGTGCTTCTAGGTGTGTGTTGGTGACTCTTGAGATGTGGTTACGTTAATTGGATGTTGGTTTTGACCAGCGTGCTAGTGCTATAAAGGTCAAGTTGTTGTTTGAAGTGTGTTGATGCTATCAAGGCCATGCTACTATGGTAGCAGGCGCTAGAGTTATAAGGTAAAATTTGGATCAAATTTTAAATTTTAAATTTATAGTTTCTATGCTTCTATCATTTTCCAGTGTTTTTAAGCTTCGTTGTTGCATGTTTTCTAACACATTTCCTTTAGAATTTGTATTATTTTTCCTTTGATTTTGATTTTCATTTAGTAAACAATAGAATTAAGGCTTACGTATCCTCTTCTCATGCACCATTGTTTGATCTTGAGAACCAAAAAAAAACTTAGTTTTCATTCAATAAAAATGGCTTGGATTAATTAGGAATGAACTGCATACAAGCATTATGGTAGTTCTTTGATTTACAAGATTTCTCATTGTTATCTAGTTTGGTTTCTTGTTGTGTATGCTCTTCGCTCGCATCTTTAGATGATCTTGAGAAATAAAAATAACACTTAACCCTCTTTTTATGATATTGTAGATATTTTCAAACTATTAACTATTGGTGTGTAGGACCTAACACTGGCCAAATAAAGGATAAATCTCTTCAAACCAAGGTCTAACATACACATGTGTCAGAGGTTACGAAGGTGGTTCAAACCAAATTGCTTTATCCACAAGATAAGAAAACACACCACTTTGTAAAACATTGTATACGTAGGTTTCAATTATGAGCTACGGTTTTCCACTTGAACTAGGAGGAATTCCTTTTGGCTTAATCCTTAATATAATAAGAGTGATTCTCCTAGGAACCCAAAAGTAGTTCACGTAAGAGGGAACCTTGTGAAAAAAAGGTAAAGTGATACACTACCCAATTGATTAGTATGGATTACAAAGATTAGATTCAAAATTGTCTTCATGCGACCCCAATGAGATACAACTAAACTCAATTTATTACTCATTATATTAAAGGGGATAAAGTAAATCTGGGATACTGCATTCATTCACGGTGACTTTCTTAGAAAAATGAGCTCATAGAGATAGTTTGTGACACCTAGAGAGAGAACTAATAGTAAGTTTCTGGCTCGGAGCCAATTTAACTTAACCATTGTTTCCTAAAGATATCTCACAATGTGAAAACTTTGTTAGAGTGAAAAACTTGTTAGTCAAACAAGGGGACAGTATCTTAAAGTTGAAACTGCGTGTTACTTCATCATGAGATTTACAACTTACTTTGTCTTAGTTTTTCACCTATCTTAAGATAAGGTAAAAATTCACCAAAGTTATACCAAGTATTTCTCATCACCACTTGGTTTACACATTTGTTTTCTTGTTGCCCATTTGGATGAAATAAAACACACGCACACACACACACACACACACACACACACACACACACACACACACACACACACACACAGATATATATATCTGTGTGTGTGTGTGTAGTGCTATCAAAGATTGTGTCAACCACTTTTACACCCATTTACATCCTTCCTTATTGTGACTGTGATAGTAAGCATTGAAAGTGTGTTGGTACGTCTTTGTATCTTGGTAGCCATCATCTCGATACCCATAATCAAGATTTCATATTGTAGTTAGGTTGTCTCATCACTTGACTTCCTTTGAGTTATTATGCTGCTCATATTATAGCCATACAATTGTGATATTTACATCTTGTTTCCATTATGAAACTTGATCTAAGTCTCTAAATTGTATTGTTACATTGTTCACATGCATAATAACTTCTTGATATACTTATTCTTAGTTTTTGATCTTAACATTACCTTGAGTTTTTAGAGTGTTGAGGTTATGTTGTTCACATCGTGATAACATCAATTTGATACTAAAAATATTTCTTTCATCATAAATCTTGATTCACATGTCCAAATAGTGTTGTAATGTTGCTCACATTGGTAACTTCCATTTTCAAAACTTGGAATTTATTGGTGTCTAAAACTAGTTTTAGTATAACTTGTTGGAGGGTTACATCAAAACTTTTTTTAGTATTTAGGTCTTGCTTATTTTAAAATTTTCCGAAATAGTGATATTGTGTTGTCACTATTTGCATTAAACCTATCTTGGAAAAACGTAGGGAGTAAACTATTTTTGTGACTGGATTTTAATATTATGCTTAATTGTCTTTTCCTAGATTCCTTTTATCATATATATTAGGTTGTTGGTGTACCATTCTTTATTATTTGGTATCCTTAGTTTCCTTTTTGACCTTTTGGATTCATGGCCATTTAATATTCAACATTCTTTGTGAGGACTTGACATCATTGCATTGTGTAAATTTACTTAGGGTCCATTTTAGTCAACCTTAGTGAAATCTTTCATGTTATGCCTCCTACTACAAGAATGGGGCATCGAAAACTAGGGTCAAGTCCCTTTGGAGATGACATGTTAAACCTATTTTGTGAAGACAATGTCATTGTTTATCATAACGGTGGTGAGGAGAATTTTCCTCGAGAAATTTTTTATTTGAATTCAACCCACTTTGATGATTAGATATACCAAAATAAACATGAGGTTCTTATGTGTGTCGTAGAGTTAGGAGCCAAGTTACCCTCCATGGTTGACCCTTCTCTCATTTCCAGTATGGTTCATGGAGAAGAAGAATTAAATCATCCTCATCGCCATATTAACAATATCTTAAACCCTGGCCATGGCTCTACTTTAGGAAGACATAATGATGAGGAGATACCTTTTTAAAATGATGGAGACTATCGTATACCTACCATCAGAGTTCATTGTGAGGACCATGAAGTGTATTCTCAACATGAGAAACATCCTCCTCATGAAAATAGTAAATAAGAACCCACTCAAGAGGTAACTTTAGAATAACAAGTGAAATCCCTCACATTCCAATTAGCTAGTTTAGCTTTGTATGTAAACAAGGAAAAAAAAAAACCTTTAAAACAAGCTATACCGAAATCTAAACCAATATCTTCATACCACGAATTCAATACCAATTCTCCTCATCAAGAGACACATAAAGAGTCTTGTGAGGAATTTTATGAGGAAAATAAAGGTGGGGATACAACTAGATTCAAACATTTTTATAGGCCCATGCCAACCACACAAGACCATATCTTCAATCAAGATTGGTCAACCATGAAAAGTTCCCTTATAAATTTACAAGAAGGAAAAGAGGTCAATATAAAAAATTACAAATTCAAGGAGTTATGCCCATATCAATTCGATACGGATATGTTGCAAGTACCTTTGCCATGTAATTTTCATTATCCAAAGTTTGAAAAATACAAGGGAAAAGGTGACCCCAGAGACCATATTAAGGAATTTATATGGCATGTAAAGTGGTATCATATAGTAAAACTATCTCATTCACCTCTTCCCATGAAGTTTAGGAGGTCAAGGTTGGAATGGTTTTTACACATCCCTAAGGGATCTATCTCTACATGGCCAAAACTATCTAAACACTTTGTACATCACTTCTCATTTAATATAGAAAGTGATGTCACCATGTTAGATTTATGTAACACAAAACAACAAAATAATGAGAACTTTGCTAGTTTCCTATAATGATGGCAAGGGTTAGCTAGTCGCTTCCCTTGCTCTATCCCAGAGAAATAACTGATTAGTATATTTGTACCTAACCTCCACCCTAAAATTACATTCCACTTACAAATGCATTGTGGTAACACGTTTTAAGAGGTGATAGAAAAGGGTAGTCAAATAGAAAAATCATTGTTAGCCAAAGGGACTCTAAAACCCTCATCGCGCAACCATAATCATAATGATTCCAAACCTAGTGACAAGAAAATTTTTGTTCCCAATAAGAAAAAAATAAATTTAGGCGATGGAATAATAGACTCTAAATGAGTGCAAGTAGTTCAAAACCATGCTCCCTTGAAACTTGCAAAAGGAACTCTTCCTATAGAATATAAATGTCATAACTTCACCCCTCTTTTTGACTCTATGTCATTAATATTAAAATAGTTAGAGGTCATTAACATGGTTACATATCTTGAAACTACGCCTTCTGGGGATAACGCACCTAATCCATCATGGTTTAGGAAAACAAATATTGTGTATTTCACCATGTCAAAGGTCATAACACCAATAACTGTTTGAAATTAAAGCACTATATTCAAGAATTAATCTGTAATGATGATGTGTAAATGGATTCTCGATCCATCTAGAAAATATCCCAACGAAACATGGGGATATTTAAAGAACCTTTCCATAAACAAAAAAAGGAAAGAAACATTTGGATCGGGGATAGTCGTCTTAAACCAATAATGCTGATTACCTTTCAAAGATAGACCATTTTGATTCCCTAATAGGTTTTTCCCATCCACCTGTTGAGCATATAAACACAATTAAGATTAAATCAATGGAGTACACCATGGAAATCTGATGAGCTCACCTTGTTATTTCATAACCTCCTCCTCTTACTCGTTAAGACATTCATTATGATGTGTTAGAACAATTAGAGAAAACCAAAACTAATATTTTGATCCGAGACATTCTTAAAATTTATTACATTCATAAAGACTTCCTTAGTAAGACATTACAGGGATTGGGAGTATCCATTGATATCAACCCAACACGCTTACAAGAAATGGTTGCAGATTGCTCCTACAAAGCATATAACCTTTAGTCCAACATAAATCCCATAAGAAAATCCCTCTCATAATTTACCCTTACATATTGAAGTCATAATCAAATGTAAGAAGGTAAAAAGAGTGCTTGTGGATGGTGGATCGGGTTTAAACATTTGTAATCTAAAGATAGTTCGCAACTAGGGTATACTAAAGATGATTTAGAAATAAAGGTCATCACCATAAACAAATATGAAAATGAATAACGACGGTGATTTGATATGATCACTTTCACACTAAAAGTAGGTACTATCAATCATGATACAAAGTTCCATGTCTTGGAACTTGAGCTCCCTTATAACATATTGCTCATCCACCCATGGATTCATGCCATGCAAGTTGTACCTTCAATGTCTCATCAGTGATTAAGTTACGTCATGAAGGGTATACATTCACTATTCAGGAGATCCCCAACCTTTTTCTCATTGTAGAGCATTGTCGAGATATTTCCCCACTATTTATGAATGTCCTTTTATAGATATATTTGTTCCAATTCAATCAACAACCCCCACTTCATGATTAGATCTAGATACCTTATCTCCCAATGATAATGGTGCTTCTACACCGGAGACTCATTTTTCTACATGGGAGATGAAGGTTCTAAAAATGGTTGCGGAGAATATGATCTTTAGTATGCCCTTCTAGTTCACAACCTTCCCATATCACCCAAATCAAATGGTAGGTAGTTTTAGAATTTATAAAGATCTAGGGAAATTTTCCTTTCAAAGCTTTCAATCCTAGTGGATTATTAGTAGATGAAAAGTTACACAAAGATATTGTATCTCATCCTAAATATGATGAAACGGATCTATGTGACCAGTCACCTACGTATTTTATCCCTAATCGAATGATGCATACTATGGGATACAAAAGGATGTGGCTACAACATCAACAAACAAGGTACACTAGAAGCTCTTCCAATACCTCCTCGTAGAGTGATTAAATATGGTATTACCATTTGGCTGTATGGGTCTCATCCCCTAAAATTATGGAATCCTCTTATGAGTATGAAGATAGCTCCTCTAAATGTGAAAGTGAAGCAAATCCCCATTGTAGTCTTTATAAAGATCTTACCTCCATGAACATGTTTTTGATGTGGTAATCCTAACTATAACCCTTGTTGTATGCCCAATTGTTGCTACACTAAACCTTATTTACCCATCACTCTTGAATTGGGACCAAAAACAACATGTGCCAATCGACGTCTTTCTCGTATAATGAAGCTATTGGTGAGTACCTAGGAATTGTAATGATATTCTAATAAATGTCAAAAAGAAAGGATTTTCCAATTAGCTCAATGCATGCATTTATTTCCTAGAGAAGGATGAGTTTTTTAATCATCGAAGAAAAAAATAAGAAAGGGAAAAATTTCCATGAAGAATCCTTGCAAAAATAACAACTCCAAGTCCTATAGTGAAAACATCATTGAGGTGCTTGGGGATAAACGCATAAGCATAATCAACGAGAGAAAATAGTTTACTAGCTGAAGGAGAAAATATTTTTGAGAAACATTTGGTCGAATAAGATCTTAATCTCCCTCCTAATCCTATGTGCATGGAGGATGAGTCTAAGATACTAGTAGAGGAGGCAATAGATTTCAATATTGGCATGAAAGAATTTCCTAGAATAGTCATGTTTGGATCATTTCTCTCATCTCAAAACCAAAAACTTTTGTTTTTCTCTTAAGAGAATTTACATATATCTTTACTTGGTCATATGTAGACATGTCAGGACTTGATCTTGCATTTGTGGTGCACAATCTTGTTGTACACCTGGATGCCAAGCCCATAAAATAAAAGTTGTGAAAGATGAATCCTCGTGTCACCTTATTGGTCAAAAAAATGCTAGAAAAATTATTGGCAATAGGCTTCATCAGGGCCTATTGACTATTCGAGTAGATTTTAATGTATTCCCGGTGTAGAAGAAATCATCGGTATTAGATTTTGTACTGATTTTAGAGAAATCAATAAATATTTTCCTAAAGATGACTATCCCCTTCCTAACATCAACATGATTATCAATTCGACAGGATTGGTTATGGGATGTTACAATCATGAATGGATTTTCTAGATATAACTAGATAAAAATTGTTGAGGAGGGAAAACACAAGAAAAATTTGACCACCCCATAGGGGAATTTCTCTTATCAAGTTGTGCCCTTGGACTCAAGAATTTAGGTATGGGAAATGATTGTTATCTTTCATGATATGATCAAGTGACATAATGGAAGATTATACGAGATGATATATTTTTAAGATCAAGAAATCAAGAAGATCACCGGATATTTTACAATGCATCTTTTAGCATACAAGGGACTACAAAGTCGACTAAACCCAAAGAAATGTGTCTTTGGCATGCTATTTAGAAAATTATTAGGATTTATTGTTTCATAGAGAGGAATAGAAGTAGATCCTGCAAAGGTTACTTCTATAATAGAAATAAATTCTTCAAAAAATATCACACAATTCCAAATCTTATAAGGAAAGATCTAAGTAATTAGAAGGTTCATCTCTCATCTTGTAGACAAGTGTCACACATTTACACATATTCTTAAGAAAGATGTCATTTTTCACTAGGGACCAGAACAATAACAAGATTTGATTTTCTCAAAGAATATTTTTCTAAACCCCATGTTCTAATGCTTCCCATGGTAGGTGAACCATTATTACTCTATATTTCTGCCACACACTTTAAAATTGGGGCACTGTTGGCCCAATATGATAAGGAATAGAAATAAAAAGTTATGTATTAGCTAAGCCAAATGTTGATCGCTTACGAACTCAACTACCCACAGATAGAGAAAGTTTGTTTGGTTGTCATTTTTTCCTTTCAAAAAATGTGTCTTTATATATTAAATAACAAGGTTAAGCTTATCTCAAAGGTTGATCTATTAAAGTACTTACTGTCAAAACTCACACTCACAGGAAAGATGGCCAATTAGATTAACTTGCTCAGTGATTTTGAAATCAAATTTATGTTCACTAGAAATCAATGAAAGGATAGGTTTTGGTAGATCAACTAGTGAAGACCTACTACTAGATAAAAACATTTGAGTTTGGAACTTCTAGATGCATTAACATTATACCTTAAGGAATGCATTACATGGCGTTATACTTTGATGGCTCCTTTATCTTTCATGGTTATGGTGTCGGATTTATGTTAGTCACTTCTTTAGAGACTTGATCCATCAGGCATTCGAATTAGGTTTTTATGTACAAATAATATAAATCCCTTATCCTAGGGATGAAGCTAGCTATTAAGTGGGACATTTGACAAGTGAATGTGATCGGTGATTCCATGATGATTATCAAACAGGGAACAGATGAGTATAAAGTTAAAGATGAGAAAATTCTTCCATATAAGAAAATGGTCAATTCTTTGAAGGAATACTTTAAGAAAATTATGTTCGAACAAATCCCAAGAGGATAGAATAGAGAAAAAGATTCTATGGACACAGTGGGGTCTATGTTGATCATCCCACCTGGGAACAATGATATGTCATTCTTCATCAAACATCTACCAACACCAAAGTGTATGAAATGCGATTCATGTTTGGTATGTAAATTTGGTGTTTTTTCCCCTTAGTATAGTGACATATTTAACTACCTTCACGATGGAACCTTTCCCACAAACATTTCCCATTCTAACAAAAGAAACCTCATCTAGTGTATATCCCGATATACCCTACTTGGGGGAACTCTCTACCATTGAGGTTATAATAGGAATCTATTACACTATCTCAATTCAGATGAATCCATCCTAATGATTAAGTAGGTGTACGAAGGCATCTGTGGGGCCCATTTGAATGGGATTTTCCCAGCTAAGAAGATACTCATAGTAGGTTCTTATTGGCCTATCATGGAGAATGTTTGTTGTAAATATGTAACAAAATTTTTACAATATCATAAGCACAACAATTTTATACATGCACCGCGCAATCATTATAGCCTATCACGACACCTTGTCCCTTCTAAAATTAGGGGATCAATATTATAGGTAAGTTTAACCCTACATCTTCAAATGGCCACAAGGTCATTATCACCACCATTGAATATTTCAAAAATGAGTAGACTTTATTCATCTTACCTATATCAAAGGTGCATATATATCTAAGTTTATAATGAACCATCTAATCTTCTCGTACAATATGCTCTCTTTCATTGTCACCTTGAAAATGGCCAGTCCTTTAAAAATTAAACTTTGAAGGCATTGTTAAACGCTTTCAAATCACTCTCAAGTTTTCAACCCCTATTACCCTCAAGGTAATGGGCAAGTTAAAGCTTCTAATAAAACCCTTGTCCATATTATGGAGAAGATGGTGAATACTGATAGGCCATAACGGGCATTTATAGATTCACCCCGCCCTCACGAGAATTCAAAGCATCTATCCACACTCCTATGGGTGTCACTCCATATTCCCTAGTATTTCGCACAAAAGTTGTGCTACCTCTAGAGATCAAGATCCCCTCTTTGCATATAGAGCTAAGAGATTACCTGAAAGAAGAGGACTATAAAGTAGCTCAACTAGAAGAGTTGGAGCTATTAGATGAGAAATGGATTCATGATTTGGATCACCTTAAAGTGTATCAGGATCAAGTGCAGAAAAGTTACAACAAAAGAGTGATACCTTGTCAATTTGAGGTAGGAGACTTGGTACTAAAATAAAATCAGTTCAACACCACCAAGGACCAGGATAAGAACAAAAAATTTGAGCCTAACTAGTTATGGCCATATGTCGTGGTCACTAAGTTTGGTTGGGGCCTACAATCTTACTTACTTGGATGGTCAAGAACTTTGGGAAACCATGAATTCAATGCATCTTAAGAATTTCTATGCTTAAGTGTGGGGTCCCTAAAAAATCAGAAAAATAAAAATATATTAAAATGAGAAAAATAAAAAGAGAAATAAATACATCCAATAGTGAAAACTATAAAATGGCGGCACTTTGGACAATTCCTTTGGTGAAAATGGGTTTCGGTGCCATTAAAGGGTCCATTTTTCACATGAATTTTAGGTTTAGGATTTTCATAGTTTTTTCCTAAGCTAGTCTTTGTCTACATCTGAGTTACTTTTGAGCCTATCCCTCTTGGCCTTGATCCGGCTGAACCTACTTTTGAATGCGAAGAGTTTTCCTTTGAGTATTCCCATCTCACATTGGGGGAAACTTTTAATCATCAATTCTTGCACATAACACATGGCTTTCTACTCTTTTACATCCCATCTAACGTTGGGTGTATCCACATTTCTTCATTTACTTTCATGGTATCTTTGGAAAACTTCTTACAAAACATAAAAACATTCATATCTTTTTGAAAATCCTGAAACATTCAAATATGTTTAGTAGAAAACTAAAAAAATAATTTAACATTGTGTAAATAATACCAAAAATAGCGAAAAAAGTTTTAAAACTCTCTCACAAAAACAAGTCAGTAGTTTGCTTACTTTAGTCACCTGGTTTGTATAGTTTTAGTTGCATTACTTTTATGTATTGTGTGCTTTAAATTGGATTCATTTGCTTACTTAGATTGAGTGTTAATTTAATCTATTGTGCATTGCATTGAGATCATTTTATCTTACATAATTATACATACTTGTGTTCTAGTGATTGGATTTGATTCATTTATGTGTGTTGTTTGCTTGTGCAGATTGTTGTTATCTCATCATTGTATCATCTATCATCACTTCTATACAACGTATATCAATAAAATGATAAATTATGCATCACACATGTATGTTAAGGTAATCCTCATTACCATATCATCAATGGGGAAAGAAGGTTGTAAACATAAAAATCTATCCCCCACACCAATATCAAAAAATCAAACAAGATTTACTTAAAGTATCCTATCAACATGCAATGTGATATCATCAAATGACTATCTCATAATCAAACAAACATGTGATACAAACATAGACCATCATAAAAATATGGATTACACATGCTATCTCATAAACAAAATGTGATACATCAAAATGGTCCATCATCATCATATATCATCATAATAAATGTCCATGTACAAAGGTTTATATCAAATACAAAATTCCATCATGGGCATGGGTAAAAATGTGCCTTCATCACGAGGCATAATAAAAAATTATATATAACGTACATCCATACAAAAATGTGCTTTAATATCAAGGCGTACATCTAAAAGATATATCAACCACATTAATAAAAACTCATCCGTGACTCTCACCCTCTCTAGTAATGCCAAGCCTAGGGCCCTGAGGTGGTGACATCTTATGAGAAGAAGTTCCATGATAAGTTGATGACTATTGCATAGATATGGTTGAAAGTGAGGGCCACTATTATCTAGATCATGACAGGATACTAGTTATTTGACTATAGTTTGGGGCTCTGTGTTTAGCTAAGTTGGCCACATGATAAAGAATCCTGTAATAGGTTGCCTCTCCTACTAGGGAGGCACTCTAAACTATCATAAGTTATACTCTGAAGAGGTACATGCTTGTTGAAGCATATCAGCCCTCTTTGTGACTATCTCGACCTCTCTCTATAGTGATTTGATCTCACTATGTAGTCACCCAATCTCTCTCTATAATGGACTGGTCCCTCTCCATAGTAGCCTAAAGTTGTAGGTCTATCACCTACTGTAACTTCTTCTATAAGGAAGCTATATCCTTCCCACTTTGTCTAACCTCCTCCACCTCCTCTCCACCTCTGCTATCTCCTCCACCTCCTAGTGGAATATGTGGTGGGATCATGTGTGGGGGTAATGGAGGTTCTATAGTGGTGCCCTTAGTGGAAAATGTAGTGGTACATGTGGTTGTACCAATACCGATGTTGCACAACCACCTACTACTTGAACTAATAGCTACTATACCGATGGCCCTACTTGTGGCCATACCTATGGACCGGCCTCGTGGATCTTCCTAATCCTATGCTCTAGGATATAAGCCTTGTAACCCCTGCACTACTACGGTTATCCCCGCATCTATGATTTCCTATGGTATCATCAACCACCTAGGAAATAGTGTAGCATACCATGTGACATAATCCTTAGTAGTCCCTAAATCTACTATATGCACCCGTTGTACCCAAGGATGTGGGAACACCTATAAAATTCTAGTCCAAGCTGCGTCCTAAGTCGATCCACACCCCAATATCAAAGGCCTCTCTAGATCTCTGCCCATACCACATCTCATTGCCTAGAACCCCTAGATAACAATGAACTATTGTTGGACCCTATCCACTCTATACCACTTGAGGATGTAGGCCTTGTTCCTAATAATGAAGTATTCTATTATCATTGTGATGATATCAATAACATCATCAAGCCACTAATACAACTTATATGATTGCCATGTGATCATAAGAGGTTGTACCTCATCAAAGGATCACTTGTAGTATGTTGTATCTCCCACGTGCCCTGTGAGTATCATCATTGTAATTCTCTTGCTAAGCACCTTATGGTGCTATGGTCCTAGGCCCATATTTGATGTAAAGTCTCGGAAGCATGGTATTTTGACAACAATAAGATATTAGGTACAAATTTACATACATATTGGCTACTATACACTACTTCCAACATTAAACCTCCCCACTAATGAGTCTTTGTATCACCCAATCACGCCTAAAAGAAAAATGAGCACCATTCTTATTAGGAAATAACAGACATTTGAAAAGATCTATGAGATATACGGGAACTCGCTCGAGCTGAAAATAAACCATACATCTAGTAATGTCAATGAGATACCCCAATGAGGTATGTATGCTACTCCAAAATCATAGAAATATCCTATAGGTTACGACCATGATTGTCTTCGTACATCACCAAGTGACCCTTAATCGACACTCTAAAAGTCCTCCAAATTTCTTCTAAAGTAATGCTCATCTCACATGTCAACAGGGGCGAAATGTCCGGCTCTCATTCCACCATCTATGGTCCAGGTAATATGTGGCAAGCATGCCACATGTGAGAGACCTCTAAAATCCAGCAACATCTCCAAGTAGATGTGATCTCGTCAATGGAATGTCACCTCGTAGGCCTAGAGCTGCCCATGTCTCTCCTCCATCTCTAATCGGGGTAAGTCCATATGTGAGGTTAGCTAAGGAATTTTTCATCATTTAATTCTTCTATTTAATTATCTAAGTTTTTCAAAAAACTTCGTACATTCTTCTAAAGAATTCCAAATTGACCCCTTTCCGCCAATGCACCTTTACAAAGTGTCGGCGCACCCATTTTAGCGTTAGCACACACAAGCACTAGTTCCCCTTTCCACACCAAAGCATCCACATTTTCACGTGAGCATGACCCTTTCCTCTAAAAACCCCCGACTCACATCAAAGCATGTGGATATGACATTGGTGTGCTCATTTTCATGCATACGCATAGGTGTTTTTGTTATATCATAATTTACACGTGAGCACCCATGTTTTTGTACCCGTGTGGATGCACATGTGTGATTTTAACGCAAACGTGGTTATGCCTACATGGTATCACACTAGTGCACCCCGAGAATGCCTATTCACCCTAATGGCTATGTTGGCACTTTTATGTCAATTTATACCATAATTAATGCTATAAATGCACTACAAAAGGACAAAAGTGAAGATTTTTTTCTTTGTGTACTTGCAGATAATCCTCGGGAAGCCTCATGTAGTCTCGAATGTGATCCACATGCTATTTTTGCTTCTACACCCTCTTCATTTCTCTCGTAGGTCAGATCTCAAGCGGTAGTAAAAGTGGTAAGTGTATGTGGTAAATAAACTCACCATGATGGTTTTTACACCTCATTGCGTGGTATTTATACTTATTTTTATCATCCCACGTCATTTCTTTTTCCCTAAAGCTCCTTAGGACCGTCATGATTATTCTAAAATCTTCTATCACTCTCTGCAATGATTTTTTTAATAAATACTTACTTTTTACCCATTTTCACTACGTTGGGGCATGTTTTTGCTTCCTGCCAACCCTTTCTACTACATGGGGCATATTTTTTCCTTATAACATATTTTGGTGATGTCCCATGAATTTTTCATTTCTTATACAATATTTTTTTTTTCAAAGAATCCCAAAATTAGTAAAAATCATTAAAAATGCTAAAAAAATTCTAAAAATTCAATAAAAATCAAAAATTGGTAAATGACATGCACACAACTATAGCATGTATCATTTTGCAGAAGCTTTATCTGCTCTCTGGGGTTTGAGAGTTGCACGGGCCCAAAATATCCATAACCTCATTGTTGAAGGGGACTCCCTTAATATTATTAAACTGCTTAATCAGTCCTCTTCTCCTAGCTGGAATATCAAAGATTTTATCTCTGAATCCATAAGCATCAGTCATACCTTCAACAGCATCAGAATCATACATTCTTATAGGGAGGGAAACAAGCTGGCCGATGCTTTGGCCAATTATGGCATTAATATAAATTTCACTATTTGGGATAATGATAGTATCCCTAATCAGCTTCACAACAGCATACATGCGGACCTTCACACGCAAACAATCTCTAGAGATATGCCTTAATCTTTGGAGGATATCCATAAATTCTTCCACATGTGCTGTTTTAATTTATTTGGCGTGGCAAATGATATCTACTTCAAATGATAGCAAGATTTTGTTTAGGAACTTCAAGTGGAGTTGTCTAAATTTAAAAACAGCGCACGCGGGAGGTACAATAGCTGTTGATATTCGGATGCCAAGCTCCACGAAAACCGAAGATAACTACAAGGTGAAAGCTGACAGGGAAAGGGTTTTCACGCGCGACTTCACGCAGGCTCAGATCGGCAATCATACAGCCGTTCGTGGGAGGACCAACGGCTACAGTTCCCATTTTTATGCGACCCGCAACAGTGAGAAACGAACCACTCTCAACGCCCAAAGGTATTCTGAAAATTGTTGTAACCAGCACATCATTGTGAAGATGGGAGGGCCTCCCTGCCAGATTGAGCCGTGCGCGGACCCTGACTGGAAAGAAAACACTGAGCTCTGGAACATTCTTAGCATCGGCGGATTCACCAACTTTGTGGAAAGAGTGCAAGGACATGATCAAAGCATCTCTGTTCGCTTTGCCAAGGAGTGGAATGAGAGGACGGTCGACTATGGAGGGCAGAAAATTCTTATTAATGAGGAACTCATAGCCGAAGCGACTGGCCTCAGCTTGGAAGGATACCGCTTCTTCAACAAGAGGGTTATCAAAGAGGTTGAAGAGAGAAGATTTGTGGAGGAGGAGGAGAAGCTTATATTCAACACCGCGGGTCTGCTTGTTAACTCAATTCCATCTCCGTATGATGAAGTCACCCGCATGATGATTCGCTTCATATCCTTGGAAGGCAGGTTTGTTACTGTCCCTGCCAAGCACCTTGTCTTTTTGAATCACTTTCGTAGGAGTAGGTTGGTTTGCTTCCCTCACTATCTGTTAAACTCTCTTGAGCGCTCCATTTTGGAGTTCCAGAAGCATACCCGGGCGGTTCCCTTACACCAAGGGCTTATTTTGCTTATTCACAAGCACTGCCTTATTAAATTCCCCGGTCTCCCTTCCTCTCCCGGCCCGGCTTTGTTGGGCTCCGCTGCTGCCAGTCCTGTCTCCCCTGCTGCCCCTGCTGCTGCCCCCGCCTTCGGTGCTGCTACCCCCATGCCGGCTGCTCATGCTTCTCCTTCTTTTCCTCCTGTTGCTGCCCCTGCCACCCACCCTGTCTCTACCTCTAAACGTGTCACCAGGGCTTCTAGGAGACTCAACCTTGAGTCTACTGCTGAGGGGGATGAACCTTTGGAGGACATTGCTCGTGATCTGCTGAACATTAGTAGTGCCAGTCCCCAGGCGGCACCAACGGATAACCCTTCTAGGAGATTGGAGGCCTTAGAGGCTGAGCTTAAATTGCTGAAGGATGAGGTCAAAAACCTTGCTAAGCAAAAAGGCAAAAAAAGCATTGAGGGGGAAGGGAGCATTGGCAATAGCCAGATTGATGACATATACAAAAAACTGACCTCCTTAGACTCCCACCTAGGGAAGATGAAGACTAGGCATGAGTATAATATTGCAGCCTTCAGGGCCATCGAGGAGTTCATCGAAGGTCATGCAAGAAGTGTTTCACATCTTAGCGGTGTCCCGGCTACACTTTGGGGCAATGAGAAAGAGAGCAAAAGAACCAGAGAGGAGCTCGATAAGACGGATGCTGCTCATATGACCACGTTGGGCATGTATCATGCTTGGAAAAGAGTAAAGACGAGTATTGATCAAGCGGCCAAGAAGTAGTCCCGACTACTTTTGCTGGTCCTTATTGTTTTTATTACTGCTTCTTGGCTGTAGGCTTGCTATTTTTTTGCCGTTGTTTTGCTGTTAAGTCTCGTTTGTGTAGCTATTTCTGGGCTTCGTTGTTCTTTGCTGTAACTTTTGTGCTCTGCTACAGCTTCTCTGCTCCTCTCTCTTATTCCGGCTTTTAGGCCTTCTTCTGTACACAAGGGTATAGTCCCTTTCAAAAAACTATTTACCAATATTTAAAAAAAACTATAGCATGTATCAAATGCATTTTCCTTGAACATTGAAATTTTTCCTACAAAAAACATATTTCTTAGGTTCATTTTTGTTCTTGTCTCAAATGACTTGTGGATCATTTTGATATACCTCCATTAGCAAAGCTAGTTTGTTTAGTATGTCAAGTACTCCCATGTAACAATGAGTTACTTAGAGAGTGTGTCAAAGCGTAAGAATTATTTTCATGGGAATACTTGTGCCCTCCATTATTCCCCTCATATGTAACCTTGTTTGGGTCACTATTCTTAACCCTTGTCATTTTAACATGAACGTTCGAACTAAAGTTTGATAACAAAAACACTAGTGTAACTGTCTTTAACATTGTTTATTTGAGTATGTGTGATTGTACTTATTTCCTTGTTTGGTTAGCTTGTTTACTTTCTCATATTTCATTTCATTATGTATGTTGCATGGAGTTACGCATTTTTATCAATGAACAAATGTTAGTAATATATATTTTCATGTTATTTTACACTTTTGTTTATTTTAGTAATGGCCGATGATTTAGATCATAAGGGCAACATGATGAAACAAAGGTACTTATTGAAAGATTGGATGCAAAATCTATTCCTATATTCTTAATTATCATGTCTTATGGCTATTATTTTTTCTTTCAAAATATGTTGGGATAATAAAAGAATCCTTTTTATCCCGTCCTTGTTTCTTCTATCCATTTCAATCATATTTTCGATTGCCGATTGAGTTATTCTATCACCCCATCAACACTAGAGGGGGAATCCTTTGTTATACTATTTTTTCTTCAAATTTTTCTTTTTTATACTTGTCTACTATGTTTTAAGTGACATCACTTACTTCACCTAAAACATGGGCAAATGTAGACAAACTAAATTCCACTTACACAATTTTATTTCCAAAAGCATATTAATTACTCGATTCTTACCATTTCCATTATAATTAGTGATTTATGCTAATTAACTAATGTTTCAATCTATTATGGTTAATTAATGACATTTTGTTGATTAACTAACCTCTTTCACATTCGAGAATGCCAGTTTATGACACATTGTAAGTCATGATCCTCTTCCGAGCAAAGAATTAGTGATTATTAGCGAATTGAGCGATTTACAATTTTTAGATTAATAAACCCTATTATTGGCTCATTCCCCTCTTCCAACCAATCAAAATCACCTTATTTACCTCCAAGACATCTCAAAAGTCTTATAAAGCTTATTATAACCTTTAATTGACCCTAAGTGGTTAGTTAAGGCTCCTCACATGCTAATCACTTGTTAATTCACTAATTATGATTAGAAAACGTTAATCTACTTTGTGCTTTTAGTACCACATGCACCAAGAAGAAAGTTTTCCTCAAATATAAAGCTAAAAAAAGGACCAAGCTCCAACCTTAAAACTTTACACCATACTTTGATTAGTATATCATATAACAAGTATGACTAAGAGCCTTACTTCCTCCTTGGATTAACTTGCTCAATATTTGCATCCAATAGTCATATTGGTTAGTAGAGGGATATATGATATGGCCTTGTAGCCATTATTAGAGAGATCCTCTCACCATTTGTGGAGTTAAAAATCATAATTTGATTTCCCTTAGATCTAATTATTTCTATGTTAATTAGTAATCATATAAGATAGTAAGGATGATTGTAGAATGAATGTTTAATTTCATTTAATTTCCGTTATTGCATGCTTTTAAGATTTGATCATGATGTTTCATTCTTGAACTTCAAGATCATTTCTAGGATATTATGGTGTTAGCCTTTATTAGTTAGTCATATTTCAAAAGATTGGGGTGTTATCATTACTCATTATTTTTTTATTTCTAACACATAAATTATATCGGTTCATATCTAGTAAAATACTTAGTGACCGTTAAGATCCATTACTCAAATAAGATTAATCAAACAGTTCATATTAAAGAAAATGCTTAGTGGCCGTTAATCTCAAACACTTACAAAAGGAAATATCGTGTGTAAAATGGGGTAAACGATTTCTTATTTTTAACATAGCGCTAGAATAAAAATTACAGTAATAGATATAGCGATCTCTAGGCATTTTCCACAATATATTACGATGATGAGATATGTGAGATATATGGACAATTTTTATTGTCAAAATCTATGGAGGTATTTGCATATTCGGGAAGAATGATGGTTATTAAAAATGTTTTCAAGGTGCTCAAATAACATCATAGTGACTACTAGGCACACACCTTTGCATCTTGTCTATAGTTTACATATCGTTGGGAATCAATAAAACATCTTAGCAATCTGCTAAGGTCGACCGCTTATTAGAAGGAGTAGATTAGTGGATGCTAGGCTTAGCTAATTTTTAATTTTGAATATAGAGATTAAAAACATTTCGTATTAAATAAAATGCTTAGTGACCACTAAGCTCGAATACTTACATAAAGAAATGATATGGAGGCAACTAGGCTAAACAACTTTTTTTAACATAGTGCTCTAATAAAAGATCATAGCAATAGATATTATCAGTCGCTATGCATTTTATATAATATATTTAGATGATAAATATGTGAGATATGAAAATTATTTACTCTCGAAAGCTATGGAGGTATTTGAGAAAGTAATAGATTAGCGGCCTCAAGGATAAATTGTTTATTAATTTCAAAAATAGAGATCAAAAAATAGTTCATATTAAATAAAATGCTTAGTGACTACTAAGCTCAAATACTTATAGAATATAGCGCTCTAGGCTTATTGTTTATTATTTATTGAGAAAGGAATAGATTAGTGGCCTCTAGGATAAATTGTTTCTTAATTGTGAAAATAGAGATAAAAATAGTTTGTATTAAAGAAAATGCTTAGCGACCGCTAAGCTTGAATAGATATGGAATGTAGCACTCAAAAATTTGATCATATGAATGGATAAAATGCAATCGTAAGTCATTTCATGTCATGTTCAAAAAAATAAAATGCATAATGATCGCTAAGCTACATTACTTACTGAAAGGAGTGGTTTAGCGCTCACTAGGCTCTACTATTTCTATTTTTAAAAATATTGACCTAATAAAAATCACTTTCTACCTTAGTGAAAAAGATAAGAGTTAGAGCATAATAATAGAAGTACATATTTTAAACCTGAAGATGTATCTTGATCATCTTGTCCCTACATATTTCTAGAAATAACCCATTAAACAAAATAGTCCTAAATGATTTACTAAAAATCAAGGGCAAAGATGAACACAAATCTTTCTTAGGAATAAATGATCTAAAAAGTTTGTGAAGAGAAATGCATGTTTTATGTTTACCAATTATTCATTGATGAGAAGGCTATTGGCCGCTAGCCTCTATATTGTCAACAAAACCATTTTAACAATACAAAAAGAAATCTTAACAAAAATTTTGTCATTATTTGTAATTATATTATATTTGATGGACTATCCTTGGCAGATCTAAGTCCTTAAATACATACCTTTGAGAAGGATGACACCTTATGTAGTTCTCATTTTGTATATTACACATAAAATTTAATTCATATCTTTTACATATAAACAAAAATGATTTGCAACTGATAAGCGTCGTTAGTTAATGAAAGGGAAGGCTTTTCTATTGCTATGATCAACAATTTCTGGTAATAAACATAGCCACATAGTATGGAAAGGTTAGATAATTATAATAGATGTACATCATTTAAACCTGAAGAAGTATCATGTTCGTCTTGGCCTTGTATATTTTCCTAAAATCATCTTTCAAAGAAAATAGACCTAAATGATCTATCACATACGCAAGGTGAAGGTGAACATGATTCTCGTGTAGGATTAAATGATGAACTTCTATTGCATTGATCTAATCTTGTTGATATACTATTGTTTTATTTCCATTTATATGGTTTCTATTCGAGGATCCCCAATTGTGTGTTTGATAAAATAAAAAAAAAATTGTTGGCCTATCTCTGGCAAGGAACCGGTGAGACCAAGAAAATACCTACTATTGAATGGGTCAACATTTCACTTTTTAAAGATCATGGTGAAGTGGGGATTTTGAACTTGGAAAAACACAAATCTCGGTCTAAGTGCTAAATGTGTGTGGCATCCTCTCTCCAATCCTCAAAGCATGTTTTTCAAGATATCCATGAAAAAAGGTGGCCTTCTTCCAGAGGCTAATCTCATAATTAATAACATGACTAATGACTAGAATTTTTGTAAATTAATAAATGTATAAATCAATAAATTAAAGTGCTAGAACATTTTTGGTCCGTGGCTAATGACTTGAGTAGTAATGAATTAATTATTGGAGGTGACTCTCATATTATTGCTAATGTCGTAATCAAAAAGCTTGTGTGAATAAAATTCATTTTTATTGTTTCATTAATTACATATTGGACCTTAAATATTATATATTGGAAGGTTACTAAATAGGAATGTTTTATAGAAAATCGAGGGACTGACCAAGTGCTTTGTGATAATATTGGTAATAAATATGTTGATTTGTTGGACTCATCACCTTTTTCCAATAAAGGTTTATACTAAATCCCCTAGCAAGATTATATTAATTACAAGCATGCGATAACATAGTCACTCCATATATTTACTTATTCACTCTCTCATATTTTCACACCTTTTTGGTTTATTTCACTGCCTTTCATTTCATCTGTCATGGCCTTTCTAATGTTTCCTTTCATGCAATTTTCTGCGTCAGTTCATGAAATGGGATTTTATACCAAAATTTCATGTCGCTATTTGAAATCCATTTTTAGATTGAATCATAGCAAGACATGATTTCTATTGAGGGAGTTCTTTGCAAATATTATTTTTATCTAGAGAGACATTTTAGAAATGAAAAAGCAATGAGAGGGTGGTTGAATTAGTCCTATAATAAAATTTTCTCTTTTCTAGTTCAAACCATAAACAAAATACCCTCATAGATTGAAGATATTAATGCTTGATAAACAATGTATATAGTTCTTCACAAAAATTAAAAGAAGATATGGTCGAGTCTTCCTTGATTAGTATTCAAAATAAAACACAATGACTAGATCTCCATATACAATCAAGAGCTCAAAAATACAAAACTAACATCAATATATTGACATTGGATTTTAGTTATACAATAGCAAGATTGCTCTTCTTCATCCACCTAATATTGCAGACACTTCCTCATCTTTGTGTTACCAAAACCAACTACAAATGTGAAATTAACTTCTAGGGTGGTTTTTCTTCCCAACAAAAGGTTTCTTCAATGAAGAGAAAAAGGGGTTTTCGTCATGCTTGAATATAAACACAAGCCTCTTTATATAGACAATAATAAAAATCCTTTCACGAATTTTCAACTTCAGAAAACTCTTGACTTTTGTGGCTTTTAATATCCCTTACTTTATCAAACTACATACTTTCCTTCAAATTTACAATCAACAACCTTTCTTTACATACCTTTGATTTACTATTCTAAAGAATGAATCTTCATAACTATGTACTTTGTTTCCATATGATCTATTGGTTGTATTCAAGATTCTAACACCTATTACATCCCTTTTTACATTCTATACTCACTTGAGCAATACAAATTCGGGCTCTTCAATATCTAGATAACTCTTGGACCATGACTCTTCATTTTCTTAGCCTTTTCCTTATATGGCTCAAGCCAAGAAAAACTCCTTCCAGCTGGTAAGCGATAAGTGACCTTTTAACTCCTTTTATGCAATGAGCAAGGATCCATTAGACTAATATGCCCTTTCGTTTAAGGTTTCACCACATTACTATATAGTTAGGAATATAGGACATTTTCATTCGCATTGAGATTGTCTCTACACTATTGAAGCCAACTTCTTTTGACATTCATTTAAACATGAAACATCTTTGAATCACCTTCTTGGAGATGAATTCACACACACAATGTCAATTGAGATAGTTTACAACTTACTTGGTGATTAGGTTCACCCCTATCAAGCATAAGATAAGTTTTCAACTCATTCCAACACCACATTTGGTTTGATTTATCAGATTTTCAACTTTTGAAGAAGATGTATGAAGATCTACTTGAGAAATAAAATTCCTTGATCATATTTGACAACATTATAGCATGATTGAAACCCTAAAAATTTACACTCTCAAGAATGATTTTGTAATTTAAATCAAAATTGATCACGAGCATATATTGTTACTCTTTAATTACATATTCGGAACCATTGTATAGCATTTTTGTAAGTTTACAATAAGGAATTTCATCACATAATAAAATTTTACTCTGTATAGATATGTGGCACGTATTTGAAAGTAAGCTGTCATTGAATACTCTTCAAGTTATCCACTAATTTGAAATATTTCTCTTACAAATGGAACATATCCTCTTGTTATATTATTCTACAATATATGTTAAATATTGATTGGTTAAAAGTGGAGATTTGATAAAGTGAATTTTGAAAACCCTAGAGTTAGGGTTTTAACTATAGTAATAGCTCGAAACCAAAGAAAAAGAATTTATTATGCAATTCTCAATGAAATTTAAAAATTTAAAAATTTGAAGGCTTGTGAAGGACCTTCTTCACCTTTTCAAATTGGATTCCAAGTCTGAGATATCCAAAATCACTCACATCACGAAGAAAAGTAGTCCACGGTGTGAGGTTAAGCTTGACAAAGTTTGAATGGTGAGATTTCATGCTTAAAACTTAATGAAAGTCAAAATTCCATTAGTTGGGTCTTTTTAGGTCAAACATTCATCTTCTCCTTCCATTTTTCAAGTGTGATACAATCAAAATCCTTCCCAAAACTAGAAGGATAGTGTATAGTGAAGTCCATACATGTTGTCGCGCAGTCTACAATAATATTCTCTGCTCTTCTAGATATTTGACTCAAGTTTTCCCATTTGCATCACTTCATGTTTGCTAATACTATCTCATAAAGATAATAATGATTAGGCTCAAGAGACCGAGAAAGGTTTCTCAAGAAGAAGGTAAACAAACATACTCATGAAAAACACCTTTCTTGGCACAAAATCACAAAATCCTAGAGAACCAAGAGGATTTATTAATGGGGCTTATCACAGAGACCTATAAAAATATTTTACAACTTCAAGGTTGTCTTTTAAAAGGAATTCAGAACTATTTCAATCATAATACCACCTTTGAATAGTAACTCGAATTGTACCTTTCATCTCACATGATTGAACCTAAGTGTCCTAGAGAAAAATAATGATTGAATTTCATGCTTACAATCATTATGACATAAATAAGACTTCCTTTAGATCTGAGTAGATACAACACTTTACAAACTTGAAATAAATTAAGAGTAATTTATTTAAGCTCACCACTTCAAGAAATAGTCCTAAAGAGACAAGCTTGGCATTGCAAGGCTACTAAAAAGATTACTTTGAAACTTGTGCTTAACCTCATATGACCTTAAAGGAATTTTTGAGGTTCCTTGAAGTATACAACACTCAAAATTTTTATTGGAAGAAAAAAAAACTCAACTTGATCTTTGAAGTCTCGAGCACATATCGGGAAGGAGAAAAAACCTATTGGTAAAATATTCATAAATTACTTAAAACACATCCAAATGTCCTGAAACTTTTTTCCCCATATCAAGATTTTAGTATTATAAAAAAATTCATTCTATTATTTATTCGAATAAGAAACTATAATTTTTCTTGAGCATTAAGAAGCCATGTTTCTTTTTATTCATTTTCCAAAAAGAAATTTTTAGTGAAACTCACATAACTTTCACATACCTTCTCAAAATCGATGAAATTTGACCGGAGCTTTAAAAAAACCCTACCACATGTTCCATATACCCATTTTACACAATTATTCTTGAATTTTCCTATTCCATCTCATTTACCCCTTCTTGTACTATTGGTTCTCGAGACCAACTTCTCTACAACATAGAAATTTGACTCCCGAGAGCTAAGCCAAGCCTAAAATTTTATCCCACATACTATAGGGACTCTTCTAGGATGAAACCATGATTTTTTAAGTTCATACCATCTTTGAGAGACTCAAGTCACACATATGAACCTTTGGAGACCCCTAGATCACCTAGCCAAAATACCTAGTTCACCTAGACCACTTGAAATCAATGGAATTGATAGCAATGACAAAAAAATTTCAACATGATGTCCGAGGATAAATGCGGACGTTTCTTCAACATTTATTTTTTATCTTCTTATCATACACCCAACAAATAATTGGTCTTTGGAGATGGGTCATCGAAGAAAGCCGAGTGTATAGGGTTGGTAAGAAAGCAAAATGGACAAAACCTCAAGAATGTCATGGCCCTTCATTTCTTCGGCTCATTATATGCAAAAAGTTTTGATGGACATCGCCATTTTTGGATATTTATACAAAATTTCAACATCCTAATGCATTTCATGTTTGGTGTGTTTAGATGGGGTGAGAGACCAGGACAGGACCTAGTTCACTCCACTTTCCTGAACTAGATGATATGTTTTCTCTACTACAATAGGAACTCGACACGTTGGGATATTATTTTTGGAAAGAATAGAAAACTCGGCTAAAGATTGATCATGGTACTGAAGAAGGATAGCCATATCTTCATTATGACGGTAACCCACATATTTTTCACAAGGATGTGAAGACTTATAACATTATTTTGGATTATAATTTTGAGGTACATTTGTTAGAATTTGGCATTACAAGTTCATTCCCTTCGCAAAAACCACACCTCTACCTATGTTATGGGTACCATTGGTTACATTGACCCAAAATATGTAATAACATCAAGGATTAATGAGAAATCTTATGTATATAGTTACAAAATTTCTCTTCTCGAGCTGCTAACTTGAAGGAAGTTGTGGCCAATAACTCAAAGTTGTAAGAATTTTACAAAGCTAAGAGAATGGGCTACAAGAGGTGTGATGGCAATGTAGCTCATTCACATGGACCAACATTGGGAAAAATTTGTTGGCATTTCTTGACTCACAAAGAATACAATTGTGGCACAATTGAGTCTTTTGATTGATGTAAACTATAAAATATTGTTTCAATGTATCTCCAAGGGCATAAGACTATGTTTCGAATAACATTTTTCTTTCATTGTTTTAAAGTATTATTTAATTTTCTTTCTCATGGAAGTGACTCATCATTTATATGGAGAATGGAACAATTTACAAGCATAAATTCTACTATCTTTCATAGTAATAGAATTTGTGATATACATAAACTCCCAACTATTTTGTTTGCTTTTAATGATTACCCATAGATATGGTTTATAATAATAAACACTATTTAAATTAATGTTGTCTTTAATCTAAGAAAATAATACTTGAGTTGTTACAAGATATATTTCGGGGTGAGAACGTAAATTTATTGTAAGTTCCACTAGAAATCAAAATAACACCACTAAAATTTAAGGCCAAAGTCAAATTGGAGGATGTGTATAACAAACATTGAAAGTGAGAACCTCTCAATCTAAAAGTTTGAGTGTGTCGCAATTTGAAAGTGTGAGATTCACGCTTTGAAAATACGAGGCTCGCACTTTCAAAGTGCAAGTTTGATTCTTTCAAAGCATGTGAGGCTCAACCTTTTAGAGTGTGCATATCACACTTTTAGAGTGTGAGGTTCACACTTTTGGAATTTGGGGATCACACTTTCAGACTAGAGGACTCACACTTTGAAAGTGTGGGATTTGTAAATAATCTTTATGTGTAAGGCTCGTAGCTTGGACAATTTGTGCTCGCACTTTCAAAGTGTGAGTATCATATTTTTACCACTTTCAAAGTGCGAGTCTTTCAAATTTAACAACGTGAAGCTCACCTTTTGAAAGTTTGTAGTTCACACCTCAAACTTACTATTGTAGGGATTTTTTTTTTTTTTTAATTTTTAATTTAAGACAATGGGATCATGAATTATAATAGTTAGCAAAAGTAGCTAACCTTACATTGAGGCTTTTATAAGAAGTTATTTTTAAATTTTATTTTTATTAATCCAATGGGATCATGCCTTTAATAGTTAGCGGTTGCTAGCCTTACTTACTCCCAACATGAAAATATAAAAATGGAAAAATTGGAATCCAATAATAACAATATTGGAATCCATTAATAGAGAAATTGGAATCCAATAATAGTGAAATTGGAACTCAAATAAGTCCAATAATGACAATATTAGAATCCAATATTGTTACTAATGGAATCCAACAATAGTAATAACAAAATCCAGTATAGACAAAAATGGAATCCAATATAGGCAAAAACGGTGATAGATTTCTTCCAAAACATGTAATACTAGAGTCCAGATTCATTGAAATATGTCCAGATTTAGTGAAATAAATGTTCTCTAGAATCAGATGACTCCTACTTCCAAGATACTTTTTTTTATTGGTCTAGGAAAATATCAATACAAAAAAATCCCTCCTTCTACTACAACTATGATCCATTTCTAGGATTTTGTCTATGTAGTATATCTCATGCCTTCTCCTTTGGTTAAATGTACTCAACTAGTTGATCCATTTACATATATCTTATTCATAAAATAATATTATTGGTTTCATATTCCATTTAATCCACCTTTTCCACGACACTATGTGCACACTTGAAGGTTTGGCCTTCTTGATTCACATTCTCGATTTCCTTTCTCCATCTTACTCACCTCACCTATTTAACAAATATATTCTCATTATTGTTTCATATGGCCTCCATGTCTTCCACTTGACAACCTTTTTACGTACACATCATTCCTCTCTAATATCCCTTGGGAAATATTTGTTTGACCACATTGGTGGCACTTTTGATCCCAATTAAATTGACATCTCATTTCTAATGCATTTCGGCCGTGTTTGTATATGTAATGATTCATTCCTTTCTTATACGTAAAATGTCACTTGCTAGTACACACATGATTGTCCACAATATCCTTTTACTAATGAATAACAAGCTATCTAAATTTATAATTTACCATGCACTAGATCTTTCTATGATCGGCCTTATAGTATCACATATTATATCTCTTATCCAAATCCTACCGATTACAACCACAGACGCTAATGATCTTCTTGTTAGATATCACAAAAACTGAAAGGGGGTGAATATGTGATTTGTAAATTTAAGGTCTTTCAAAACTTTCTATTTTACTTAACTTGAATTAGCGGTTGGATTGCAAGCACACAATGAACTTATAATGAGAAACATAAATAAGCAAGACACATTGTTTATTTAGAACACCGATTTTGAATTATTGATTTATAATCGATTAAGCACCCACTTAATCATGAAGCACCCACTTCAAATGTTTATTTAATAACCTACTTGAATAATTCCATGCACCGACTTAGCTAGATTTATTCCAAACACCTACTCATAATATATTAGTAAACAAATGACCATATAGTAGCTATGTGGCTCCATCAACAAATCATGGAAATTTTTATAGCACAATTTACATGTTTCGTTGACTTCATACCTTATACCCAAAGTCAAGGATATCTCTCTTGTATCTAATCCACTATTTTTGGACTAATTAATGACCCATTATTTCCTTTCACCATTTATTATTTGTATCCTTAATTTGATAGATCCCTTTTTTCATGTACATTATATTAATGTCTCTTTCTTTGAAATAAAAAGTCACCGGTTTTGTTGTCTTTTACCCTTACTTCCATCGATGTTATTTGTCTCTCCCGGTTTTACTGATTTATACTCACTATCTCCACACATTCACTAGTATACCTTCTTAATCATATCTCCACACATTCACTTTTATACCTTCTTAGTTATATCTATCAATTATACTTCAAACTACTTTGTTTTCTTTATCATTATCACTTTGTTTTATTTCACACAAACTATAACTCACAGTCCTTTGTTTTCAATTATATCTACGTTATTTATTCTATTCATGTATGTCATTGTTTTCTCTCCTTTGTACACACTTTTCTTTTCATGGAATTCAAACCCCTAAACCCTCTCCTTACCTTATTTTCCCTCTAAACTCTTTACTTAACTTCATGTGTCTCAATTAATGAATCCTCACATTTCAATCCCAAAAATTTTAAACACATCTCTCTTTGATTTCATCCACTAACCTATTATTCAATTTCAAATTTTGAAGGATCAATAAACTCTTAAATTACATATAGTGACTTTAAGATTCAAGCATTCCAAAAAAGAAAAAGGAGAGTCCCTTACACTCCTTCTTCGACTAGTGATGATATTGGAAGAGTTGGAGTTTAGCATAGGATTACTATATTTGTACAAGTTTTAATTTAGAAGATCAACTATACACTACCTCCATTCACTAAAAGAAACCTTGCACTTTATCCTTTCAATGAAACCTAAGTTTGTGAGCACCAAAATTTGCATTTGAGCATGAATTAACAAGAAGAGGATTCATCCATCATCATCACAAGGTTCAAATGGATTTAAGAAATTGATCTAAGTTTCAAATAATTTCATCCTTTCATCTTTATATACATAAACATTGCCACAATTACCTACTACATGATGTTCTTTAATCCTTGAACAACATAAATCTTAAAAAAACTCATACAATATGCTCGAGATGATCATTCATCCTCTTTTCACTTGGAATAAACAAAGAATTTATTTTAACATTTAAGAAATTTCATGAAAACAAGAAGAAACTCAGTTTTCCAGGACAATCTTAGGACTATGCATGTATTTTCAAACTTCTGCTATTAAATTCTCTATCGATACATAATGAAAACATTTCAAAAAATTACAAACAAATTGTATGGTCCCCAAAAAAATTTCTCCAAATATCGGAAATTTGGTGAAGGAATATCTCTATTCAAACAAAAACATTTTTCAAAAACCTTGGTTTAGGGTATATCTGTCATAGTGAATCACAAGAACCAAAAAAGGATTTCTCTCTCCATAATAGATGTATTTCAAAAATTTGAAATGCTATGGGTGGTTTACAAGTGAGAGATTTCATCTCCAATGGTTCTTATCGCATGAAATTCTTCAATTTATCTTATAGACCTCATTGTTACGGTGAAGGGATCACTAACGAACAATTTTTTTCCCACTTATCAACAAGTAAACCTGGGAAAACCTCTAACAAGCTTCTCTAAATACATTGAAAGGTTCAAAGGCATTCTCTACCAAAATTCAGAGCCTAGGTGTCATTTCATATACTTATCAATACTTCACTCACAGTGATTCATAGTTTCCATCATCACCAAATGACGTGGCATACTTTAGCAAGGCATTATTAGCAACTTTAAACACCATTGAAGGCCATTATTGCAAAGGAGGAATAAAAATTCTACCGCCATTTGTTTAGTGTGAGCATGAAAGAGAAAAAATGTACCATTAAAAATAACCAATCTAATTTTTGTTTCTCCTTAAAGAAATATTTTGGGATCTAACATTTATAGGCACCAATCTTCAATAGTGAAACAGTCTTGGACTCAAAGTATTCAATTTATCCAAGGAGTCATGAAAATCAACACTTTCGACCCTAAACACGAGAAAATGGTGCTTTGAGAGACATCAACACTTTCTCGACATCAAACCATCCTTACAAGATCATGTATGCATTATTAAAAGATGTGGAAAAAATCATTCATGGTGTTGGATTAAAGACAATAACTTTTTCTTTTATCAATTTTAGCCCTTCCTTAAACACCAAAAACAAATTCTCGGAAGAATGTTCATAACTTCCTTAAAACATGTCCAATTGATCGAAATGTTTTAAAATATCTCATGCTTGGATTCAACTACAATAATTATTTATATTATTTATCCAAACGATACATCATATTTTTTCCTGAGTGCTATGAAGCAAGATACCTCAAAAATCATTTTTCAAGAAGACATGTTTAGAAAAACTTGAATAACTCAAAAACCCCATTTCAGAAATTGATGAAATTTGACATGGAGCACTAAAAGACAACACTCTACACATTTCATGTATTTTTTCCTCATATGTTTTCCTATGAATCTATAAAAAATCTCATTTTACTTAGAGAATATTGTCAATTGTCAAAGCCACTTTCTGTGCATTCTTGAATTTTGACTCCAGGAGCTAAACTGAGCCTTTTTTAGCTCACACATATTGTAAAAACTATTTATAAATTGTTCTCATTCTCACATGATCTTTTTGTGACCTACATTTATCTCTTACACCTCATTAGGCACTAGAACTAGTCCTAATTGAGCTAATTACAACTGTGACTCCAAACCTTTGACCTGTTACTCACTCCAGAAGATATTTCTCATGCTAGAAACATCATGTATGACCTGTAGAACACCTGTACCAAGTTTACCAACCATGTTCATGCCTCCAGTGAACTCCTACCTCACTGACCATGCCTGCAACATTCTGAAAACAACTTGAAACCTTCCTAAAAGCTCACTATTGACTCATTTTCCATCAATGCCACTTGACATCAATGACAACACCAATGAACAGGCTTAAAAATATCCCCCTATATCATTGATGGGAACCACTCATAAAATTGATGGAAAAATCACATACTAGCAACTTCCAATCACCACTCCTAGTTTCGATAGATTCTCTTCCCTTTGAAATCTATGAAAAGGGTTATTGGCGAGTTGACATGGAAAAAAAGAAAACTAAAAAACAATGATGCTAGAGAAAATAAGCTTACCTTTCCATAAGCTCGCATTGGGACTGTGTTTGCACTTTTTGAGATCTTATACTAGCATTGACCTTTCTTGGACTAAACCAAACTCCATCGAACATGATCATGCTTTCTTTAAATCCAATTCAATTGTACCACCACATTTCCTTGTATAGATTCTTGAAAGCCTCTAATAACATGCCCATCACATGATGCATCCTTCCAATGCTCCCCCTAAGTATAAGCCATCTATATCTTTTTGGAAACACATAAAGTTTACTCTTAACCTTTCTTGCACCCTTTAGGAATGATTCAAACAATTTGACACTTCCCTAAAAAAATTTCAATTATTGTAGACATTCGATATGGCATTGTAAGTGTAGACCTAACATTCCTTACTCTTTAAGATGGATAAATAAAACATACCTCCCATAGCATGAAAGCATTTAGAGTACCTTTTAGGGAAAGAAACAATACTCCCCTTATTATAAATACTTCTTGCACATCTAAGAAACATTGAAGAGCATTGTAACACAAGAATAAAATACAAAATATTAGCATTTCCCTCTATCTTACCATCTTGTAAAATAACACTATCCACTAGGTACTCATATGAACTTTTGAGATGATATTCACTGCTAGATCACATGACCACCACATATTTGATACAAACCATATACTATAGAAGCATCAACCAATTCATTTTACCTATATCATTTAGCTATATCTAGACAGTTTTATATTATGAGCATTCATTATTAGTCATGCAACATTCCTCATCTTGATGAACAACCATACTCGACCCTTTTATACCATTGTATATTGTATCTTTAGTATTGACAACTTGAATATGAGTCACCAAATGAATCATGCCAAACTACTACATTTGAGATCAACCTTCGTACACTATTAGGACTCATAAAACTTTTTCACATGCATTGAAAAACTCCTTTAAACTTAGACTCATCAAGGATCCAATATGTCTAAGCCTACACTTGTAGATATCCAAAATTTCCATGTAGTATGCATTTTTCTTACACATGAAGTCACAAGAGATCAAAACAGACTTATCTTTTCAAAAAAACATTTCTCCATAAAATTTCAATGTTAAAAACCTTTATTTATGTCTATACCATTGTCCTCGTTACTTAGACTCGACAATGAAGCAAGATTATCATTCATACCTATAATTGCTTGAAAACTTCACTGTGAACTTCTACTACTATCAAGATTTCTAGAAATATTATGCATTTTCAGGTCCTAAAACCTCATGAATCCTTTATCCCTCCATGTCTAGATGCATTGTTCAAAATTTTTATATCTTATGTCCTCTAAAACATAGTCTCTATGTGTATCACTCATTATGGACTATCACGGTCTAGTCATGAAAGAGAAGTGGAAAATTGCACAAATTTTTCTATTATGACCAAAAAAATTCATTAGCACCACTTTCAAGATATCTTGGAGTTCACATTCCTTTACTCTTGTCACTATGTTTTGAAAATGAATGCATTGGCTTCCTTCATGTCTCAAAACAACTGTCGATTACCTTCTCTTATGACTACATCTTCTTACACTTGGACTTGACAACACTTTGTTCAAATCCTAACAACGTTTGACCTGAAACCTTCTTGTTAATCCTTCCTCATATATATTTGAGGTCATAACCATGTATCCTTTTTTCTTTTTCTTAGTGCAACTTAGATTCAAATATTTTTAAGACACGGATCACCTCAAATTTGTATAGGACAAACAAATTTCTCATTGACTCAAGATAGACATTATGACATGCCACATACTTCTATTCAAGATCATTGAGTTGGAAAAAATTTGACAGAAATAATCCACTTCAAAATGATACTATGACCCAAAATACCTTCTAATAAAATTTCTCAAGATCCATACACAAAATGACATAAACTCAAGCCATAAATACTAGGCAAGAACATACATTGACTCATATGCTTTGAGAGACAACAAGACATGAACTTGAAAAACTCACTATGAAAAATAATTTATAGTTCAATAACAACTTAAAGATTTGTCACTTGTTTGGTTCTTAAGATCATACAAAATACAATAGATTACTATTTATTTATGATCATGCTTAAACACTCTTAGACAATGATACCTTCACTTAGCACAAACTCAGACTTTACAACACATGACAGAGCATGTTTTGGCATAGATCACTCAAGAACAACAAGTCTCCTCATATTGACAGCCCTGAATCAACACATTATGACAATTTTACTTGCAAGGTTCTCTTGAAGCAAGATTATTTATCCTTTGACAATGATTATAACACCAATGAGCTACAGATAAATACACCAATTTTCTCACAGCCATGTACATTTTCAATACTATTAAGGGAAGACTCAATGATTATGAAAAATTATTCATGTGTTCAACAAACTTACATACTTCCCAAGACATGATCATGAGGTTTATGAACAACCAAAACTGACTTATATAAGAAGATTCATCATGATTAGATTAAAATGAGTTACAAAAGACCACACAAAATAGTTCTGACTTCTTACACAAGAAAACTTAAATGGAACCTTAAAAACCTAATGGGTAATACAATATTAAATATTTTGTACATCATTGTGAAGACTCGTATAGAATCCAATACTTCATTTAATGACATATGCATCCTAGAATTCTTCAAGAATGCATATTGTGAATTTTGAATCATCTAAAAATAGTAAGAAGTCATCAAAATCATATGATGACTCAATCTTCCTTTTCTTGTTCTCACAATCATATTGAATTTCTTAGTTCCATTTATAGGAGTGATAACCTCATTAGTTGAGCTCTCGTCTTAGTTTTGAATACTGTTAAGCGTGTAGGTTATAATTCGTACACCTATTCTACCACTTGCTTGAGGAAGATTTTTTTCATCCTTTGCACTATTTTTTTTTCATGTTTCTTTCCTTTGTCATCATCTGTTGATATCTCATTTGAGCTAGTTTCTCCTGTCACTATATTAGCTTGTTGTGCCTCTTCATTTTATAGTTCTGATTCTTTCTTGGCTGATTCTATATGAGTGTGTTTGATTTCATCTTTTCTCCTATATATGATATTCCTCTTATGAAAGTGTCTTGCAAAGTGTCCAACTTTATTGCACTTGAAGCATACAAGTTGACTCCTGTCTCTAGGTGTTCTTTTTGTCCATTCTTGCTTCATAGGTTCCTCAAGACATAATTTTTCTATGTGACCCTTCTCATGAAAATTATAATAGAATATGTTCTTCTCATGCTCAGTTATACAATCTCTCCATGGATGTTCCTTGTCTATATTTCTCAAATAATCTCTAGCTCTATGTCCAAAAGCATGGCATGAAAAACAATATCCATTAAATTTTCTCTCATACCTGGATGCATTTGGTTTTTTGATTGACTTGGACCTTCCTATGTTGATCTCCTTGGTCTGCTTCTTATTTTTTTGTGGGACCATCCTTTTCCTCTTCCTTGTTCTCTGAACACCTTTGACAACATTCATGTCTTGATTCAGCCTTCAACTCTCTTTTCCTTTCTTGTTCCATTTCTTCTCTAAGATTATTCAAATATGCTCTTAATTTTTCACATTCTTCACTCTTGGCTTGAAGCAATGTATCCGACATGTCTCATGCTCTACTCCACTAGAATGTCCTTGTTTTCTTTAAATTTTTTAAATTTGATTAATAACTTGTATGAACTCAAGTATTCGGGGTATTTAGTTCCTCTTCAAATTTAAGGAAAGAAGTTTCTTTATCTTTCAAGGCCTTTGATACATTTTCAACAAATGAATCCATATCATTTAGTTCTTGACCATGGTTAACTTCCTTAAGCTTGATTTCTTCCTTTAACTCTTTTATAAGATCTTGAGAAATTTCATCTCTTTTTCAACACTGAATCTACTGATGTACACATGTTTATGACTTCAGTATCACCTCCAAACTACTAGTCTTGTTTCAAGAGGACCATGCTTTGATACCAATTTTTAGATGTCATAATCACTGAGAGGGGGTGAATCAATTCTTAGCACAATAAAGGTCTTTCCAAAATTTATATTTTACTTAACTTTAATTAGTAATTAATTGTGATGACACAAAAAAATTCAAATGAGAAACAAAAAAAAGAAAGACACAATGTTTATAGTGGGAAAACTAAGAAGGAAGAAAACCCACTTTGAAACCAGACCTCTTTATTTAGAACACCAATTCTCAAGTACTGGTTTACAACTGATTAAGAACCCACTTAATCATTAAGCACCCACTTCAAATGTTCATTTAAGCATTTAATTGAAGAATTCCAAACACATAATCACATGAATTTAGTCCAAACACTGCTCACAAAATATTAGTAAACAAATGACCATTTAGTAGCTATGTTTCTCCATCAATAGATCATGGACACATTTTTAGCATATTTACCTATTCCTCTAACTTTCCAAGTTATACCCAAATCAAGGATATATCTCTTGTATCTGATCCAATTTTTGCATTGATTAATGTACCCTTATTTCCTTTCACCAGTTATCATTTGTATCCTTAAAATGATAGATCCATGTTTTCATGTTCATTGTATTAGTGTATTTTTCTTTGAAGAAAACAAGTCATTAGTTTTGTTGTCTTTAACCCTCACTACCATCCGATGTTATATGTCTCTCTTAGTTTCTTGATTAATACTCACTATCTCCACACATTTATTTTTATGTCTCCACACATTCACTTCTATACCTTCTCACTATATATATATATATATATATATATATATATATATATATATATATATATATATATATATATATATATATATATATATATATATATATATATATATATATATATATATATCAGATTATACTTCAAACTACTCTTTTTTATTTATCATCATCATTGTTTTCTTTTCACACAAACTATAAGTCACAGTCTTTTATTATCAGTTGTCTATGTGTTTTTAAATTTTTCTTCATGTATATAATTGTTTTCTCTCCTTTGTACACACTTTTCATTTCAAGGAATTTGAACCCATAAATTGTCTCCTTACCTTATTTTTCCCTATAAAATATTTACTAAACATCATTTATTTCTATTTTAATGAATCCTTACATTTCAATCCCAAATTTTTTGAATTACTTCCCTCTTCGAGTTCATCCACCAACCTATTATGAAATTTTTACTTTTGAAGGATCAATAGACTCTTCAACTTACACCTAGTGACTTCAAGAGTCAAACATTCAAAAACAAGACAAAGGAGAGTCCCTTACACTTCTTCTTCGACCAGTGATGATATTGGAAGAGTTGGAGCTTAACATAAGCTTATAAAATTTTCTCAAGTTTGAATTTAAAATATCAACTATACATTTTATCCATTCACTATCATGAAACCATTTAATTTATCCTTTCCAATGAAATTCAGGAAATGAAAACCAAAATTTTCCTTTGAGAATGAATTACCAGGAAGAGGATGCCTTCAACATCATCACATGGTTCAAATGGATTTAAGAAATTGATCTAACTTTCAAATAATGACATCCTTTCATCTTTACATACACGAACATGGCCACGATTTACTTACTACAAGATGTTCTTTACTCCTTGAACAAGATAGAGCTTAAAAAAACTCATACAATACCTTGATATGATTGTTCATCCTCCTTGCACCTAGAATTAACTAAGAATTTGTTTTAAACTTCTAGTAATTTCATGAAAAGAAGAATAAACTCATCTTTTCAGCCAACCTCAAGAGGTGTGCACATATTTTAAAACTTTTTCTATTAAATTTTTTATGGATACTTGATGAAAAATTTCAAACTTTGTGCAAATGAATTATACAGCCCCTAGAGAAATTTTCTCCGAATTTTGTTGTACTAAGCTCTCTATTCAAACACTAATATTTTGGAAAACCCTAGTTTAGGGTATCTATCACATGAAGCCAAGAACCAACAAAAGGATTTCTCTCTCTCTCTCTCTCTCTATAATAGATGGAATTTAAAAATTAGAAATTCTATGAGTGGTTTAGAGTGAGAGATTTCATCTTCAATGGTTTTCATTGTATGAAATTCTTCAATTTAGCTTATAGGCCTCATTATTACAAAAGTAGAGGGATCACCAATGAATAATTGTTTACCCACTTATCAATAAATAGACCTAGGAAAACCTCGATGATATTTTCCAAATACATTGAAAGGTTCAAAGGAAATTATCTATCACAATTTAGAGCCTAGGTGTCATTTCATAGACTTATCATGACTTCACTCACAAATATTCACCATCTCCATCATCACCAAATGACTTGGCATGCTTCAATAGGGCTTTGTGAGCAATTTTAAAAACCATTGAAGGCTATTCTTGTAGAGGAATCATAATTCTACTGCCAAATATCTAGAATGGGCATGAAAGAGTAAAATGTTCCATTCAACACAAGAAATCTACTTTTTCCACTCCTTGAAGAAATATTTTGGGCCCCGAGAGTTAGACACACTAGTCTTTAATAGTGAAACAATCTTGGACTTAGAGTATTCAATGTATTTAAGAAGGATTCATGAAATGATTCAACCTTACAATGATGGAGTATCATTATTAAACAAGGTCGTATTTACTTCATTCAATACCTTGAATGCACTTTATGTCCCCTCATTGAAAGGCCCCGAACACATCAAATGGTAATTTGAGAGACATCAACAGCTTTTAACCTTAAACTATCCTTAGAGAATAATTTACGCACTATAAAAAGCTATGGAAAAACTCATTCGGGATGTTGGAGTAAAGACAATAAATGTTGCTTCTATTAGTTATAGCTCTTGCTTGAACATCAAAAACAACTTCTAGTAAGATTGCTCATAACTTCCTTAAAACATGTGAAATTGATCTAAAAAAATTTCCACTATCTCATAATTATATTCCACTAAAAAAATATTCTATGATTTATTCGAGGAGATTTAATATTTTTCCTTGAGTGCTAAGAAGCCAAAGGCCTAAAATGCATTTTTGAAGAAGGCAAATTAAGAAAAATTAGAATAACTCAAAATCCACATTTTATAATTTGATGAAATTTGACATGGAGAACTACAAGACATCCCTATACACATTCCATGTGTTGGTTTTCCATAGGTTTTCTTGTGAATCTCTGACCAATGTCATTTTCCTTAGCAAACATTAGCAGTTCTTAATTCCACTTTTTGTGTATTCTTGAATTTTTACTCAAGAAGCTTAATTGAGCCTTATTTTAGCTCACGCATGCTGTAGACACTATTTAAAGGTTTTCCCCAAGCTGACATGATATTTTATGACTTTCATTGAGCTCTTAAACCTCATTAGGCACTAGAGCTAGGCCTAAATCGAGCCGATTATAATTGTGACTCCAAACCTTGGACTCGTAACTCACTCAAGAAGATCTTTATTAATATAGACACGTCATGAATGACATAGATAACACACTGCACTAAGTTTACCAACCATTTTCATGCCTCCGGTGAACTCTTACCCCATTGACCATGCCTACAACATTTTGAAAACAACCTGAAACCTTTCTCGAACGCTCACTATTAATTCCTTTTCCATCAATGCCACTTGACATCAATGACAACACTAATGACTATTGTTAAACATTACCTTATGGGTTTAATTCATTATTCACCCATTGTATACTTGGGGACATCATTCTCTCTCCCCTTGTAGCACTATCAATTGTTTGTAAGTTCTACTATTGCAATTCATGCTCTTTGTTCCATATCTATATTTTCTAAACATATACACTTCACATGTACATACATTGACTGGCCGTCATAACCTATGATGCACTATTGTGATATGGTTCACACTTTAGTGTTGAGGAGAACTACATCAATGAACCTAACTTTATACTCTTCATGCTTTGTGCTTCATGACATATATTTTCTAGCATATAATCGCACGTGACATACCCATTTCTCGATGACACACTCTTATTTTATGGTAACTTATTGGTGGTGAGGGGGAATTTATAAATGAACCTCCTTTCATACACATTGACTGGGGGAAACATGAATCCTTCCATCTTCATATATTTCATATCATAAAATCAAACACATACAACATTTTGAAAGATTGGTTGCATTTCTTCTTGCTCACTTCTACTAGTTACATCTTGCACTTTCATTACTATGTTTGAAACATTCTTAGTATGTTATTATCTTTATAATATACACATGTTTTTTACTTGGTCTCTCAAAGTGAATGCAGATCTCTTAAAAATATGTACACGATGTGTGATGCTCGACACTTACTCCTTGCTAGTCCCACCAAGGATCGGGGATCCCTGGGGCATCTACCTTTACTACTCTCACACATTACATGTTTTATTGTTTCATCCTTCACTAATCCTTCTTACTAACACTATCTTTTCACTGATATATACAAACTTTGACATACTATCTATCATTATAACATGCTAACAAGTTCTTCATATGTAACATTTTCCTTGTAGGACTCTATCCGATGCATATTTTTCATACTCTTTGCTATTATATGTTATTGTTTGTGGGCAATGCCCTATGTCTCGTGTGATCATTGTATGATTTTGGTCACTTGGGACCTAATTACCTTATGACATTATGAGTGATTTCCCATGTATGAAACCTTATTTTCATGGTCCATCTTGTTTGCACACTTTCTTTTACATTGTTTTCTCTTGCATGCTAGCTTTTACCAATAACACTAGTACTAGTCTATCTTGTTTTCATGTTCCTTGGTTTTTACCATGCACATCCCCTACCTCATGAAGGTATATCTAATTCAAATATGCATCTCAATCTCAGGTATTCTCCTTTTGTCCACATTCTCCTATAGTTGTCACATGTACCCAAAAAAGGGGGCATACATTGGGTAAAACAATCACCCCTACAGAGCTCAGAGCTACTTTTTAGATCAACACATTATAGATGATAATAATGGTATAGATCTGATACCAAATGATAGAATAGAATAATATTGCAATGACCAAAGAGGGACAGAAGCCTCACAAATATTATTGATCATGAAATCAGATTACATAACAATGCAAGAGTTGTAATATTTATAGATATTAGACAGCCTCATATGGATAGACATGACACCCTAGCAGGCACCAACTATGAGATGATAAGACCCATCTCACATGCACATGTAATTACTACTAATACCAATATTGAATGTTATCCAACATAACAATATTGAATGCAAGTCACTAGACTAGAGTGCACATGTTGCACATTATTAAATAAAAGACAATGCAATAAAATGCAATAAATATGCCTATGCTAAATTATGCTAACATTCCCCCCCTTAATTTTTCATAGTTTCCAATGAAGTGGAGAGGAACTCTTTGAATAGTGTGAATTTGTCACATGCAAGTGACTTAGTGAAAACATCTACCTTCTGTTCAGTTGTAGGACAGAACTGGAGCTGTATGTTGTGCTTCAAGACATGCTCACATATGAAATGAACCTGTACTTCAATATGCTTGGTTCTCTCATGAAATACTGGATTGTGAACAAGCTTCAAAACTCATTCATTATCAACATATATTGGAGTAGATTTCTATTGTGGTATACCAATTCCTTCCAAAGATTCGGTGTAGCCATATTGCTTCACAAAAAGCTTCACCTCGCACTCGATACTATCGTCTCAGAGAAGAACGAGAAACAAAGTTTTGTTTCTTTCTTACCCATGATATCAGTCCAGATCCCATAAAGAAGATGAATCCTAATGTTGACTTCCAATCATCCATGTTTCTGCATGATCCGAATCGAATATCCGGTCAAGAAGAAGTTGTTGTTCTTCTTGTACTCTGCAGACCAAGGTCAATCTGTAACCTTTAGATATCTCAAGTATTCTCTTTGCTTCTTTTCAATGACATATTTTCAGTTCTTGCATGAAGCGTGATAAATAGCTGACTGCAAAGCTGATATCTGGTCTAGTATATGTCAAGTAAATGAGACTCCTGATCAACTCTTGACATAGATTTACATTCACCGGTGGTGATGGATAGGAACGAGATAACTGAAGTCTCGCTTCCATAGGTGTAGCAATAGGAGTGCAGTCCATCATCCTGAATTTCTCGAGTGTTGTCTTGGTGTATTTCAACTACGACACAAAGATATGATTCTATTTTTGTCATACTTCTAACCCAAGACAATAGTGCATGAGCCCGAGATCTGTCATGTCGAACGATCGATTAAAATCCTTCTTTGTTGCATCGATAATCTTCACGTAACTACACCTGTAATGACTAGATCGTCGACATGAACAACCACAATGACAATCTCCCCCCTTTCTTTTTGAGGTAGAGATTGGGGTCATAAGGATTCCTTTCAAATCCATGACTTTTGAGATGCTCATCAATTTTGATGTACCATGCCCGGGGTGCTGTTTTAGGCCATATAGAGATTTTATGAGTGAGCATACCATCATCTGTTTTTCTGGTATTACATAACCCTCTAGCTGAGTTATATAGACTTCTTCTTGCAAATATCCATTAAGAAAGGTACTTTTCACATCCATTTGGTGGACTTTCCAACCAAATTGTGCAAAGCTAGAGCAAATGTCTCCTCATAATCAATGCCTTCTTGTTGTGCATACCCCTTTGCTATAAGCCTTGCTTTATACTTGTTAATAGTCCCATCTCGATTTGTACTTAGTCTTGAATATCCATCTCGCATCCAATGGGTTTCTTCCTAGTGGAAGGTCGACAATGTTGTCATGTGTTGTTCTTCATCACTAATCGATACTCGAATCCATGGCATCTTTCCAAGATTTTGATTGTAGGGCTTCCTGAATCTGTAGATGGCTCAATTGTTTCAACAACTCTACTCATTAAGGAATAATTGACCTCTTCACAAGCTTGAATGCGAGTTATAGGTCTAGGATTGGATGATGTGCTAGGTGCTTCATCCAAATTTGCATCTCTTATTAATTGAGTATACCATTTAGGTAACTTCTTAGCTATTCCATTGGCTTGTGGCGGATCCAAGTTTTCACCATTATCCAATTCATCTTTGTCATCTTGGTGGGAACATCAAATTTTGTCTTCACAAGAGGTGTATTCTGCATGTTTGTTGAGTCGTTGAGTGGAGCATCTGCTTGTTTCTTCTCAAAGAACTCAACATCCCTACTTGTGTATACTTTCTTTTCTTTTAGATCCCATAATCTATACCCAAGTGCTTCTTCACTATATCCAATGAATATTAGTTTCTCAGCTTTCATATCCAACTTGTTCCTGTTCTTCTTGGGTATGTGCATGCTAGCTTTACACCCAAATACTCTTAGGTGTGCAATTGATGGTTTCAATTTGACCATGCTTCTTAAGGTGTCACTCCTTCAAGAGCTACTGTGGGCACTCTATTCAACAAATAGACTATAGTTCTTGCAGCTTCTGCCCAAAATGTCTTTGTTAAACTTGAGTTGTCAATCATACATCGCACCATTTCCATGATAGTACGATTCCTTCTCTCAACTATACCATTCTTTGCTGTAGTGTGTGAGTAGGAGGCATTTGTCTACGAATCCCATGAGCTTCCAAGTAAGTCTTGAACTCATTGCTTTTGAATTCCCCCCCTCGATCTCGAGTGGAGAGTTTTGATCTTGCGACCAAATTCATTCTCAAAGCAAGTGCTTTAAACTTCTGAAATGTCTCAAAGGCTTGACTCTTGTTTCTTAGACAATATATCCACATCTTTCTTGAGTAGTCATCAACACAAAGCATGAAGTATTGACATCCAGAATGACTTGGTTGTATGGGCCCGCAAAGATCGGTGTGCACCAAATAAAGCTTTCCCTTAGCTCTATATGTGTTCTTCTGGAAGGGTACTCTGTGTTGCTTTCCAGCTAGGCAATTGTGACACTTGTCAGTGTTGTGCTTGAGTGTAGGCAATCCTTTCACCATGTTGCCCTTTTGAAGTGTTTGGAGATAGCCAAAACTGATGTGACCATATCTGTGATGCCATAGTTCTCTGATTGTGTGTCTTTGGCCACTAGAGCTTGATCATCCTTGTGGACAAAATCAAGTTGGAACATGCGTCCCACATTGGAGGCTCTTGCTACAATCTTGGAACCTCTTGACTTATCTCTTATCAAGCACACTTTTTCTCCATTATTACTGTCAAAATCCAACTTCAAGTTGTGATCAAGGAGTTGACTAACTAATAACAAATTCTTGGTCAACCCAGGTACATACAATATATTTGTGATTTTGCAGTCATGTTTTCCAAGAGGTAGTGAAATGTTTCCAATCCCCTTGACATTGTATGATGAGTCATCACCTAATGACACATGGTTCTTGTTAGGTGAGTCACGTAGTGTGTAGAACCAATCCTTGCATCCAGTCATGTGTCGAGTTGCACCTGAGTCAACATACCAGATATCTTGTGTGGACTTGGTTTCTTCATCAAATTGAGCAGAATACATGTGGTGTCCTTCATCTGAATCATCCTCATGTTCAGCAATGTACCCTTGTTGTTTGGGTTTTCTTTGCCAATTAGTATTTTTCTGCCCTTGATTATTGTTGTTGTTGGACTTCCTTGATTTGAATTGTTATTACCCTGTTGGTTATTAGGTTTTGAATTGCTTGATGAACCATTTTTGTAGAAATTGTACCAACAATCTTTGATGTTATGTCCCCCTCTGTTACAAATGGAATACTTCTTGGTGTTGTCTCGTTGACTTTGATTTTGTTGGGACTTCTTGTTATTGGACTGAAATTTCCCCTTTCCTTTATGACTAGAAGATAGTGCTTGCTCATCTTCATGATATTTGTTGTTCATTGCCTCTTCTTGTTGGAGTAGATTGACTAACTTCTCAAAGGTGACTATGTGTTCACTCATATTGATAGTTGTCACAAAGATTCTGTAGGAAGTAGGAAGTGCTCGCAACACAATTGGTATGAGGTCTTCATCACTTATCTCTTTTCCCAATGCCAATAGAGATGCCCTCAAAGTAGCAACTCATCTCAAAAAAACTTCAACCTTCTCATTGTGCTTGAACTTGAGAGTATGTAGTTGTGATAGGAGGTTGAGGATAACATTCTTGTTCTTTGCCTCATAGAATGTGCTTAACTTATCCCATGCATCCTTGGCCGATGTAGCATCTCTAATGTGGGGTTACATCATCTACGTTATGTTAAACAAGATGATCAACTTGGCCTTTGATTGTCCTATCAAATTGAACTTGTTGTCTTCCATCATCAAGTGATCTTGTTGTTTTTCCATCTACAACTATCCATAGGTCTTCAAACTCAAGTAACATCTTGATCTTCAGTTTCCATGTAGCATAGTTATCTCCTCTAAGCAATTGTGAATCGACAAGAAGAACTTTGGTGCTTGTGTATCCATTTCTGCGATCGAATTTTTGAAACTATGAATTTCGACAAAGGGTAAGGCTCTTATCACTCCGGGTTTATGGTCTCCCTCTCAATATACCATCAGGCGGTATACCAAACCTTCTATATACGCTCCTTCCGATATACCCGGTATGTGGAAGAAGATCACCCTTTCAAGTATACCGTCGGTATGGAAAGAGTGTTAACACACGTGAAAGAATTTGGTACGTGGTACTTAGACAGTACGGAGAGGGGTTTGTGCAAGCACAAATGGATGGGAGGGCTCAAATGTGTGTGTATTGTGTCCTTATTACTCCCCATCGATTTTATAGGGTTGATGCCTAGACGACATTTAGGTAGCTGTGTTAGGTGTTAAGTGCAGTAGTAGTCATGATGGCATCACCCGTAAGCGCTTCCCAGAGGCACCGTATATACCGAACGCTGCTATGAGATCAAAGATCTCGTGTGATAGAACCAAACATAAAATAAAAAATTTGCACTTATTTTTCTTCTTTTTTTTACTTTATGCACCAAGATTAATACAAAATGCTCCAAAAGTACATCAAAATGAAGTTTTTGTGTCCCCCCTCTTTACAAAAATGGGTCTAGAATCACAAAATACATAATTTAGGCCAAAAATATTTTTACCTCCCAATAGGTGTTTTTCCACTAAATTTAGTGGTGGCTCTAAATGTATTTGGTGAGCTTTTAAATTTGGAAATATCCCAAAATTTAGTAATTTCTCCAAATTTTCTAAAAAAATAATTTAACAAAAATATGGAGAGAGTGGGAATTGAACATTGACAATTGTTTGTTCCAAGATCCAAACAAACAATCTGAATATTGTTTTCACATTTTCTCACAAAACCGTAATCTAGGTTTTCTCAAATTTTGACAGAAGTATCATACAATATTTTTCTTAAAACCCACAAAATTTTAGAAGAATTCAAATCTTAGTTTTTGAGATCTTACAATTTGCTAGATCTGATTTTTTTCGAAAAAATGATCCAACTTGTCTGAGACTTTTTGTTATATGTAGATGCCGAATTTAAAGATGATGGAAACTTAAAATTTGTGCATCTCTTTCTTATCTTTCTAGAAAAAAATGTCACATCAATCCGACGTGGTATGAAAAAGTTACTTCCCTTTTTCTAAGAGCTATCTGCTGGAATTTTGTTGTGGATTTGCTTCAACCTTTGCTCCCGAATTCTTCATACCTCCACTTTCGGATCTGATTTTTTTTTTTTTAGATCTGATTTTTTTCACTCTTTTTTTTAGATCTACTTTTTTTCAAGATATTTCTCCTTTTTTTTTCTTTTTTAAGATCTCTCACAAATCTTTTTTTTTTTTTTTCAAGATCCTTTTTTTAAAGATCTCCAAGTCTCGAAATATTCCGCCAATATGTTAGATCAATGGCTATGCCAATGACTGATCAAAAAAGAAATAACCTTCCAAATAAGTGGATAGGTCAAATTTTAGTTGAGGGATGCTTCAATGGCTCTCCTTTGATGCAGATCTTCTTCTCCAATGGATCCTCTCCAATAGTGCTCCTCTTCAACCTTGCTTGGATAGAACCTACTATGATACCAAATGATAGAATAGAATAAGATTGTAATGACCAAAGAGGGACGAAAGCCTCACAAATATTATTGATCATGAAATCAGATTACATAACAATGCAAGAGTTGTAATATTTATAGATATTATACAGCCTCATATGGATAGACATGACACCCTAGCAGACACCAACTACGAGATGATAAGAACCATCTCACATGCACATGTAATTACTACTAATACCAATATTGAATGTTATCCAACATAACAATATTGAATGCAAGTCACTAGACTAGAGTGCACATGTTGCACATTATTAAATAAAAGACAATGCAATAAAATGTAATAAATATGCCTATGCTAAATTATGCTAACAATAGAAACATCATAACCATATAGTCATGGAATAGCCCATAATTATATTTGGACTTACAACATAGAGTGGACACTAGTGCTTAGACCCGAAACTAGCTCCCTGGGTGCTCTTGTTCTCCCTTGGGCACTAGTATTTTGCAAGTAGAAAAAAAAAAAATCAAGTACATCATAATCTTCAAAGACAGTTCTCCATTAACAAGAACTTACCTATAAAAACAAGAATGTGTTTTATGATCGGTTACAATACAAAACAATATGGAACACCATGTAACTAATCAAGACATACCATCTATAATGGTACTTATTCGAGAACTAGTCATGGAAGGAGAGAAAAGCTATACCTCTCTCCCTAATACTCTTCTCTTGGTGTGAGTTTACACAAAAAAATCTTTTGGCTTGAGATTGCCCAAAACTCACTTTGTTGGCATGAGATTACCCAAAAAACTCATTTTGGTGTGAGATCGCCTCGAAAAATCACTTTCAATGTGAGATCTCCCAAAAATCACAATCAACAGTAAATTCAATAAATGAAGACAATTCTCTCTCTCTTTTACACTATTTCATATCAAGATGCACACTTTCCTTTTACAAACCTTTAAACACTTTTACTCTTACTTATACATGTATTACATTGATTTATGATACATGGGACTTTGACTATTTCTTGACTCTTCTTTTACAAGTCAGTTGTTAATACACAACAAGAATTAACCTACAAGCTCAGTAACAATAAGTACAATCTATGCATACACTTCACCCCTAGGGTCTAGATTACCTTCCTAGTCTTCCAAGCTTCACATTACGATCTCTTCATGCTTTAATTATCCACTCGGCATGTTATTCACCACACTCTCTATAGGATCACAAGGTACACATCTTCTAACTAATTTATGCTATCAAGTATACACTCAACAACATAAAGTGGGGGAAAATGTAGTCACAAAATCTATGTACTCGGTACATTATAGGTCCTAAAATAATTCTAGCATTTACATAATTCCTAAGTAAGAAAACAAGTAATTGAAAAATCCCTTTATCCTTTCACTTTATCTTATATACTTCTTTTTTATGCATCTTACACTCTTGTTGACATTTGATTGTTTTATCTTTCTATCCCATCGAGACACTAGCACCTAATTAGGACACAAACACTAGAAAATCCTATCGTCGTAGGCACTACTATCCCTCATTACCTTTTTATTCTTTTGGACCCCTTTTGATTCTTAATTAATATTTACTACTTTGGGTCAGCCTTCCATTATCAATTACGAATTTCAAACAAGGGAATAATATAAATACACAAATATGTTTTCAAAATAAGGGAGAAATCAGTAAGCATTATCTATCATCACCTAATATTACATTCAAAGGAACAAGAACATCAAAGGAATCCATCTAATAATCATACAAGAGACAAGATTTACATCTCTTTTGAATACATAACATAGGAGGGGAAGTCTATTCTATTCCATCTAGATAGCCTATACATCTGCTACATTCTAGATCTATCCCACTATCACTTTGTACAACTTACACAACAACATCCTAGTGCATAATTTCTTCACACACACAAAATAACTTCATGGATTTTGATATTTAGTGCAACACTCGATCATAAGTTCATTATTCAAGTGACCACTAAGATTAGTATGACTATCCATTCTATATTTTTCTTTTTAGGTTTGATGTGGTTTGTGGGTATGTGCAGGGGAAGTTCTTTCTTGTATGTTATAGGTACATTTGTAGATTAGACAACGAATCCAAAGTGACAGAAAGGAAAGGATAAAAAAATCATCCATCCCTAAAATATCTAGATCCACAACATCTACTTGGACACTAGTGTCAGATCTAGATACTAGCGTCAAGCGCTTCTATCCTATGTAGTTTGATTCCATAACCTCTAATTAGTATCAACATCACTCTCCTCGGTATGTTTTAGTATTGCATCTTCTAATATCGTTCTTTTTTTCTCAAAATCAGCCAAGTCTTACTATCTCCCCTTATTTCTTAGGGTTTCACATTGTACATGTTGCGCATTTCTTGCATCTTACCACATATAAAAATTTGTATATCATTCATTATGGTATTTAGTATGAAATCACATGTGACACCCACAGTGTCACAAGACAATCAAATATTTTTTCCTTCAAACAGAGATACGATGTCACACATGAAAGACATAATGCTAGAAAAATGGGACACCTATAGTTTCAAAAACAAAGAAGGACGTTTGGACATAATCATAGGAGAAAACAAGTAAACACACACAACTAGTAAGCATGTAGGAAAAACAAGAGTAACATAGTGTGATAAAATATAATAACTTAGATATATAAAATCATATGAAACCAAAATATTTCAACACCACACATAACACATGTGTTTGTCTTGTTAGTTTAAAAGATAGAAAAATACACTATATGCTTGTAATCAAGCATAATGAGGAATTGAAAAAGGTAATATAATTAAATAATAACACCTAGTTTGTGTGGAGGGATTCCCCTACGAGAACATATATAAGAAACAATGATACTTCCCATAAGCATGTATCAATTGATATATTCTGCATCATGCCCAATATACCTCATGAACACATGTTTGTAAAGAACAAAAATTATATCTATCAAACCAAAAGGTTAAATAATATGTATAATGTAAAGTGTAAACAATCTATACTAAAGAACCACATCCCGAATCTTTTGTTTTCACATATATGTGAATATTTTTGTTTTTTTGTTTTGCTAAGGTTACCTAGGGAGAGGGCCCTAGCCCTTTGTTGCATCACTATCCCACACCGGCCGTGGAACCATATAAGGATGCAATTTTAAGCTCTTAGATAGCCCACGGATTAAACCACATTAGTGTGGTGCCCTATCACCAAGGTATTCAAACCATCGGTAGTCGACCACCTTAACACAGAGCCAATATTTGAACCTTTAACCTCCCAATTACTAGGAGACCCAAGAACCATTACAACACCACCATTGGATATTATTTTTATATATTTTTATTATATCAATGTTTTTGAATTTTTAGTGCATATCTATATATAGGGTAGAAGGGGTAACACAAAATATACCATATAAAAGTTTCCAAAAAGTGAGGTAGAAACCTATAGAGTCCATGATCCCAAATGCATGAGTAATAAGTGTAATGACATAAAAAACACAATTGTGTTCATTAGGAGAAACTATATTATGTGGAACGTTTGGATTGTTGGAAAACATGTAAATAGTAAGTGCAAACATAAATATCAATGTTTGAGTCAAGAGATGTGCAACATGTGTTTTGCTAGGAGGCTCATTAGTATTAAACTCAAGAAAAGAGTGAGAGCCACAAAAATAACCATAAGAAATAGGTGCAATATGGGAATATTGGAAGCATTAGAACCATATGTAGTAGTCCATATGACTATAAGATAAATCATATACATAAATGTTAAAAGAGGGGGATTAATTTCCTCCATCAATGTGAAAATATGACGTGTGCCATAGTATATGAGTCAACCATAAAAGTTTGAAAAGGGAGTGAGAGAAAAATATCATGAAGCATCATAAAATAAGCACATTTTGTTCCTACTTGTGATATGGAAGTTATATCAAGTGATGGAATATTTGTCTTAGTGGGAACAAGATTATTATAATTACATCATGAGGTGTTCCAAGAAATATATTTCAAATCCATTGTCTTGGTGACATTGTAAAGTAGGATATAATTATCTCCCAGCACATTATCTATTCCAGATGTAACATCCACCATGGGGGAAAAAGTTCTAGATATATGTAAGGGTCTAGAAATATGCATTATTGGTAGGGTAACATTTCAATGAGAATGAGACATAGTATGAGGATTATCACACGTTTTAATAAAAATTCATTATGTAAACTAATAGAACTATAGTCGATCACATTGTAATATAAGTTGTTTCAACATCATCATGTATGATAGATATACAAAAGAGTAATAACATGAGTTGTAGAATGTATTGTAGCATTATCCATGGAAAGTGTTACATGGGATTTGTGCTATGACATGGGTAGGAAAAAAATCATTTCTAAGTGATGCTACATGATCAAATGTAGGAGAGGGATCATTGTGTCCCTTATTAATAGAGTATGTACTAATATCATCATCATAACTTTAAAGATTAGAATAATGATGTGTATGTGTATTCATAATGTTAGGTACATTATCTAGATCACTAGTAATAGAAAGTAGACATTCCAAAGTAAGAGATGGTGTATGAAGAATTTTGTTTTTCACCTTAGCCACCACCTATTGGGAGGAACACCCATAACAAAATGTACCAAGTATTGCATAAAATGAACATTTATTACTCAAAGGGTGTATTAGGGTGAATCGGGATCATATGAAGGATTTTAGAAAGTGTATCCCTATGAGTAGATTTAAACATGAGACATTAAAAAAAATGATATAGGTTGATCTCGAGAATAACTCATTAGGGTGACTAAAGAGAAAATTTAGACCTAGAATAAAATTTGTGATAGTGATAATAAATTTAAACCCTAAGAAACCTAGGGTTTTTAGACAAGATATTCAATTCAAGAATCGGAGTTAACCATATGTTTTCACCTTTTTTGAGTTTTATTAGGGTTTTACAACCATAAGAAAACTAGGAATGAAAGGAATAATACGAGGGGGCTTATTTTGATTAATTAACTTCCAAAATATTAGCCAATCAATATTAGAAGAGCACTTTCTTATGTGTCCTCAAATAGGAACTAAAATTCATTTGCTCCTTTAATGAATTATAACCTCAAATTTTTTTATTATTGGAAAATAGTTTTTTGAAAGGGACTATACCCTTGAGTACAAAAGAAGGCCTAAGAGCCGGAATAAGAGTGAGAATTAGAGAGAATGGATCAAGATCCAAGTGTTACAATGAAGCTCGAAGTAGCCTAGAAACAGCTACTCAAACGAGACAAAACAACAAAATTACTGCAAAAAAGCAGTAAAGAGACCGCAAAAAAACAACAAAAAAACAAACAAAAGCAGCAGAAGCAACCAATACTACTTCTTGGCAGCTTTGTCGATGCTGGTCTTGACTCTCTTCCAGGCGTGAAACATACCCAAAGTTGTCATGTGGGCAGCATCAGTTTTATCAAGCTCCTCAATGGTTCTTTTGCTCTCTTTTTCGTTGCCCCAAAGTGTAGCCGGGACACCGCTGAGGTTGGAAACACTTTTGGCATGACCCTCAATGAACTCCTCAATTGCCCTAAAGGCGCAATGTTGTAATCATGTCTAGTTTTGGCCTTCCCTAAGCGGGAGTCTAAGGAGGTCAGCTTCTTATAAATGTCCTCAATCTGACTGCTATCAATGTTCCCCTCCCCCTCCATGCTTTTCTTGCCTTTCTGTTTAGCCAGGTTCTTGACCTCATCCTTCAACAGTTTCATCTCAGCCTCTAAGGCCTCCAACCTCTTTGAAGAGCTATCCAACTGCACTTCCAGGGACTGGCACTGCTGATATTCAGAAGGTCATGTGCAATCTCTAGTTCGAAAGGCTCCTTCTCCACAGCAAGAGCCTCAAGGTTGAGCTTCCTGGAGGCCCTGGTGACCGGTATTTTAGAGGTAGAGGTGAGGTGGGTGGCGGGAGCAGCAGCAGGGGGAATGGATGGAGAAGCTTGAACAACCACAGTGACTGTCTTTTAGAGGTAGAGGTCACTTCTTATAAACACAAATATGGACATAAAACACATTTTTGTAGAAGTGTTTTTGTGGAAACTTTGATGAAGAATAAGAATGAGGAAACCATACAAAATAAAAAAAGATAATAAAAAAATATTGGAAGAAGAAGAAAGATCAATAAAATAATAAAGCAATATCTATGCTTATTCATACATAGTTTCAAGGAAAAATTAAGCAAATCAATTATATATTGATAGTGTTTGATCAATCCATGTGAATGTAGACAACATTAAGTGTTTTACATTGAAATAATTTAATGGAGGTATTATGAAGTTTGGAGACAATGCTACAAGAAGGATATCAAGTAAAGGAACTATTAGCCTTAACAATGGTAAATCAAAAGATAAAAATGTCATGTATGTTAAATGACTGAAGCATAATATTTTGAGTATGATAAAAATGAGCGATCAAAGGTATATTATCACCTTTCATGCTGAAGCATATGATATCGAAGAGGTAAAAACATGAAAGGTTATTGATGCATGAGGACACGAAAGTTGCAAAACAATAAATAATCTTCATATTTTTAGAGAGCTAACAGGGAGGGAAATTCTACATGGGGAAAATATATTAAAAATGATTATGGTATAGAAGAATGGATTATATAAGCTTTGATAATTTAGTAAAAATAAGTTCTACGAAATTTCTTAGAGACATGCCAAAGATCACTAAACCAGAAAACACTCTTTGCAAATAATGTCAAAATGGAAAGAAAATAAGAGTTACATTTACGACAAAGGGTACTTAGAAAAAGGTTCATGGAACTTGTTCATATAAATTTGTGTGGACCTATATGGACTCAAAGCATGCAAGGTAGGAGATATTTCATGTTATTTATTGATGATTTTTATAATGACATGGGTTACATTTATAAAAGAGAAATATGAAGCATTTGAGAGGTTTAAGTCTTTCAAAGCCTTAGTTGAAAATGATACTGGTTTGAAACTCAAGTTTTTAAGATTTGACCATGGAGGATAATTCACTTCAAATGAGATTGAAGAATTTAGTGAAAAAAATTCAATAAGGAGACATCACTTAGCTATAAAGACTCCTCAAAAGAATGAGGTTATAGAAATAAAGAATAGGACGATACAAGAGATGGAAAGAACAATGCTAAATGACTCCAAGTTGTTTGATAGGTTTTGGAGAGAAGTGGTCAACACAATAGTTTACATATTGAATAGATGGAAAATTAGAGTAAAAAAAAACAAGATACCTTATGAGTTATAGAAGGGTAGACCATCAACAATCAAGTATTTTAGATTATTTGGAATAAAATTCTATATCAAAAGAGATGATGAAGACTTCGGTAAGTTTGATTCTATATTTGATGAAGGTATTTTTATAGGTTACTCTTTAAGAAGCAAGGCATATAGATGTTATAACATGAGAAAACACAAGATTATTTAAAGTGCAAATGTGAAAATGAATGATATTAGGTATAAATAGAACAATACATAAGAAATTGATTATCCAAAAGAAGAAATCATCTAAGATGAAGATGAATATGAAAAATAATAAGCTGATAAAAATACAAAAACACCATCGACATTTTTCCAAAGTAAACATTCACAAAAATAGATTATATGTGACAAAAATATTGGAGTATAGAATAGAATAAAAATGTAAAATGCAGTTGAACATGCAAATATGTATTTATTCTCTAAAATGGAAGCTAATAATTTTTCGAAGGAAGTAAAGAAAAACATTAGATTAGATAAGTGGAAGAAGAGATAGATTAGTTTTAGAAGAATGAAATCTGGGAACTTTTACCAAGACCAAAATATATAAATGTGATTAGTACCAAGTGGGTTTTCAGGAGTAAGATGAATGAAGATGGACAAGTTATAAAAAATAAAGAAGGGTTAGTCTGTAAGGGGTATGCAAAAATTTAAGGTTTTGATTTTGAATAAAAATTCTCTCTTGTTGCATGTTTATAATCCATTATAATGTTTTTGGAATTTTCTTGTTTTAATAATTTTAAATTCTATAAAAATATCTCAAATCAACTTTTCTAAATGGAAAATTAAAATAAGTTTATATTGAACATCTAGTAGGATTCCTCTTATCATATGATAATTATTATGTTTTCAAGCTAAAGAAAACACAACTAGAATACTCCAAAGCATGGTATTCAATACTTGAAAAGTATCTACATCAACAAAGTTTTACTAAAAGTAGTGTTGATAACAATCTTTATATCAAAACTAAAGGTGAAAATGAACTGATTATTGTTGTTTATGTTGATGATATAATTTTTGGAGGAAGTAGTGACAATATGTGTTACGTTTTTTTCTAAGGAAATGAAAAAGGAATTTAAAATGTCCATGCTTGGTGACTTATCATTTTTCCTTGGTTTACAAATTTTTGAATCAGCGTTAAAGGAAAATTTATTTCACAAATGAAGTACATTAAAGAGATATTGAAAATGTTTAGGATGTAACATTGTAAAGTAGTTAGTACACCCATGTTCGTTCAGAGACCGTAAATTGAGGAATGGTGATGAATATCCTCAAGAAAATAAAACTCTTTATAGAACAATGGTTGGTATTTTATTATATGTGATTGCATCAAGACTAGATGAGATGTAAATAGTAGGTATGGTGGCACAATTTCAATCTACAAAAAAATAAACTCATGTGCAAGTAGTCAAAAGGAAATTTAAATATACGAGGGCAACATTGGATTATGGCTTGTGGTATTAAAGAGGAGAATATTTTAGTCTCATTACATATACAGATGTAGGTTTGGCTATTTATACCAATTATACAAAGAATACATGCGGGAGCATTATTTTTCATAAACAAATTAGTATCTTGGTTAAGAAAGAAGAATTATTGTATTTCTCTATCTATAGTAAAGGAAGAATACATTGTAAAAATACCATATTGCACACAAGTTCTCAAGATGAAGGATACATTGAATGATATCAAGGTAGAGTTTGATTTTCTAATTTCTATAATTTGTGTTAACACTAGTGAAATACATATATCAAATTATTCAACTATGCACTCTAGAGAAAATTATATTCCCATCAAGTATAATTTTTTCAGAGAGAAAGTTATAGAAAAATAGGTTAAGTTGGAATATATATCCATAAAAGAACAAATTGATGATATTTTCACTAAGCCTCTTCCCAAAGAAATATTTGAATATCTCATAAAAAAGTTGAGTGGGATATCTTTCACATCCAAAAGATAACTAAATGGAAGCATAAACATATGGGGAGCTAATAATTTTATTATCATTTTAGGTCCGAGTGAAAACAATTCATATCAGATTAAACATTTTATAAGGGGAGATTTTTACTGATTATTCCTTTTCGATTGATGTCAAACGGGAGAGTAATTATAGAATTGGTAGAATACAACAAGGGGAGAATTGTTTTCTTGGTATTCCTTGAGGTAATTAGTAAATTACATTACGAATAACACGAGATCGTGGAAAGCCAAGAACACGGATGCTAATCAAACATCACAATCAATAAGATGAAAGCAATTCGCGAATAACTTTGCATAAACCTTTGTAAACAAATGAGCAGCAATATCATATATTATTATGGAACTAATGAAATACAATGAGAATGGCCCTTGATTATATAGGAAAGGAATAACAATCTAAGAACCATCAAGGTCATAGATCAAGCCTTAAATCATGGAAAGAACTAGTCAAGTCCATAGATTTATGAGAGAACTAGACATCAAGGATCTAGCGAATACTATAGATCTAGGACAAAACTAGTCAATACCATAGATCAAGGAAAGAACTATACCTAACAACTAGATAATATCTCCTAATATCTAAATAAATAAAAATAAATATCCACACACATGAGTGGGTGAGGATAAATACAATAAAGGTAAATACCTACTCTAACACCCCCCCTCAAGTGAAGCTAGGGGCCAAAATAGAAGTGACATGTCCACATTATGAGTCTCGAAAACTAGGTATGATGAGGTACTCATGTACAATATATCCATGAAGAAATCTTGAAGAAAAATAAGGAAAGAATCCTGCTAGAAGGAAAGAAAAAGAAGAATAAGGAAGATGTTCTCATGAACACCCCCAAGAACAACTTTCGAAACCCCAAGGATTCCATGCAACTCAAGGTAGTGAGGTGATGCAAAAGGCTTCGTAAATATTTCTGCAACTTGTGCTTGAGTTAGAAGGCACTCCAAACCAAGAACTCCATCCTGAATGTGTATCTTGATATGCTTGGTCCGCTTGGTGCTCAACTGGGTTGAGAGAAATGTGAATTACACTTTAGTTGTCACACCAAAGTATAGTTGGTGAATCCTGTGGGATTCCAAACTCTGTCAATAACTGGAAAAGCCAAAGAATCTACTAACTTGCTGTAATTGTTGTCCTGTACTCTACCTCTGAAGATGAAAGTGCAATAGCCTGTTGCTTTTTACACACCCAAGCAACTGGAGAAGAACCAAGAAAAAAATATAGCCAGAATTGGAATGCCTGTCATTAATAGAACCTGCCCAATTTGAATCTATATACCCAACCAAATGAGTAGAGCCCCTAGTGTAGTGTAGGCCAAAGTGGGAAGTGCCATGCAAATAGAGAAAAATCCTTTTAGCAGCCTTCCAGTGACTACTATGAGGAGAATGTGCAAACCGAGATACAATTCCCTACTGCAAATGAAATATCAAGGTGAGTATGGGTCAAGTACATGAGACTCCCAACCAACTACCTCTACAATGTAGGATCACAAAGTGGTGTGGTACATGTGGATGTAACAGTAACTCCAGAATGAAAAGGACATGGACTTGGCTTACAATTAGCCATATCAAAGTTCCAAAGAAGATGATGGGTGTACTTTTCTTTGACTCAAATGAATCCCTGAATCTATCTGAGAAATCTGCAAACCAAGGAAATAATGTAATAGCCCAAAATCTGTCATGTCAAACTATGTAGAAAGAGCCCTCTGAATACTCTGAATGTGGGAAGAAGAGTTACCAGTAAGTAACATATCATCAACATACAAGACAAGTATCACAATATCCTCACCGACATGCTGGAGATACACTATATGATTGGAGTGGCAATGAACAAAACCAGTAGATAGAAGAAAACAATCCATCTTCTCATACCAAGCCTGAGGGGCTTGTTTAAGACCGTAGAGAGACCTTCAGAGCCAATAAACAAGAGAAGAATCCTGAACAAATCCAAATCCATGTATATTTCCTCTTGTATCTCCATGTAAGAAGGCACTCTTCACGTCCATCGGTATATGGGCCACCCCTATGATATAGCAATAAGCAAGTACAAGGCATACAAAATCCATCTTGGCAATGGGTACAAAAGTCTTAGAGTAATCAATACCTTCGACTTATGAAAAACCCTTTGCAACAAGACGAGCCTTATACTTGTCAATGGACCCATCAGCTGTGTATTTGGTTTGGTATACCCACTTACACCTAACCATCTTTCTTCCTTTAGGAAGAGATACCAAATCCCAAGTATGATTCTTCATCAAAGAAGAATACTCAGCTGCCATCGCATCATCCCACTCTGGTATCCCATGAGCCTTTGAAAAATACTGTGGATCCTCAGAAACTACCTAACACAAAAGTCCAGAACCAGTAGAATGTGTGTGATGATGCCTAGTGGGTGGAAGATCCTCTATGAAAGGTGTTGCCTCAAAAACTATAGTATGAGCCCACTTAGGCATAGTGACAACATCAGTGGAAATAGGATCCTCAATGATATCTATAACCTCCTCATCAATCTCCTCAAATAAAATATCCTCAAGATGAGATGAAGAATAAGAAGGAATGGAAGAAGATGAAGAATCATGAGGAGTGAAATGCTCATCAAACTAAACATGTGTTGAAAAATAACATCATGTGTATCAGGATCTAAAATTTGATAAGCTCTCATGTCCTCACAATACCCTACAAAGATCAAGGGTTTACTCTTCTTATCCAAAGCTTTCCTTTTCTTCTTTGGCACAAAGGCCCAAGCATGGCTCCCAAAGACTCAAAAAATGAGACATCTGGCTTAGTGTTGGACCAAGCTTCCTCTGGAGTCAAATGCTCAAGTGCTTTGTGTGGTGTGTGATTATGAATATAGTTAGCACAATTAACTACTTCTACCCAATAGATAGGAGGTATATCTCTAGAATGCATCATACAATTAGCCATTTCCTTCAAAGTTATATTCTTCCTTTCTGCTAATCCATTTTGTTGTGGAGTATGAGGAACAGAATGTTGGTGAATAATGCCTTGAGTTTCCAAAAATTTAGAAAACTCATTGCTGAAGTACTCCCCCCCATTATCAGTGTGAAGGTTCTTTATGCTACTAGAAGATTGTTTCTCGACCAAAGCCTTGAAGACTTTGAAGTGTGAAAAAATCACTTTTTACTTGATAAAATAAACCCAAGTACGCCTTGAGAAATTATCAATAAATGTAAGTGCATACTTAGCTCCATTGAAAGATGGGGTAGGAAAAACCATCAAGTCACTATGCACAAGCTCAAGTGGTGAAGAAGCTCTCTTAGAAAAATTCTTAGGAAAAGGATCTTGGTTTTGTTTTCCCTAATGCACAACCATGACAAACTCCCCTAAGACAAGAAACTCTAGGAAGACCATCTACCATACCATGAGTGCTCAACTCCTTCAAATATCTATAATTGGGATGTCCAAATCTTTCATGCCAAAACTTACTCTCTGAATCTGAATGAGAAACCAATCCTGTCCCTATAGAGGAAGTGTAATCAAAACCTTCAAAGTGATATAGTCTTGAACTATGATGAACAATACCCCGAGCAACAAGTGAAAAGGCTCCAACAAAGTTTTTACTTCTACCCCATGTGGTGTAAAAGTCATTGTTTTCCCTTGACCAGAATGACAAATTTGATATATAGAAAGAAAATTTGTAGTGATGTTAGGAACATATAGTGCTTCTTGGATATTGCCACCATCAAGTTGTATATCACCTTTTCCCTCAACAGAAAAGAAGGAAGAATCTCCAACCTCAATTTTAGAAGTAGAACTCAAACCTAGAGAAACAAAAGACTCCTTGGAAGAATTCATGTGATGAGAAGCACAAGAATCTATAACCCAATTATCTGCAAGTGGTGACTGAGATCTTCCAACAACATTAAGTTCTTTTCCATGCTGATTAGAAGTGGGTGGAGTGGAGATAGAAATTTTGTGTTTCTTGACTGCATCCTCTAAGGCTTGCATTTGCTTATAACACCTATTTTCTTCATGATTACTACCCCCACAAAAAGAGCATGAACGGCTAGACTTATTCTTGGATTTAGAAGAATCCTTGGGTTTTGAGTTGTTTTCTTTGGGTTTAAGAGCATTTTGAGATGGAGAAGGTGTGGATTTGGTTTTACTGTTTGGTTTTCCCTTTCCCTTAGGATTAGATACAACTAATGCCTTTTGAGAGGTGGAAGACTCAAGGTGAGATAATTTGGATTCTTCCCTAGTAAGTCTTTCACAAAATGTTTCTAAGTTAGGCATTTTGAAGGTGTCATCTAAGGCATCCATGCTAGAGAAAAAGGTAGAAGAAATTTTTGGAATGGTCCTCTCAACTTGGATAGAATCAAGTAAACACACTCTTCATCTTTCTTATCTCTTCCACTCCCCTTCAATTGTGTCAACAAATGCTTGAACTTGGTAAGATAGTCTATAATTGTTGGAAAATCTTCAGATTAAGAGAGGTGATCTCAATTTCAAGTTGTATAGCTCTCATATGATCCATCTTACCAAATAAATCCTCCAATTTCTCTCATATTTTGAAAGGAGAGTCACACTTTTCCAAATGAAATAAAATAATGTCACTTACATAAGTTCCTATCAAACCCATACACTCATCAAATTTGCACTGGTACTGAAATTTCTCATATTCTCTAGTGAACACTGGTTGTTTTGAAGAAGTTAAAGCCCATAATCCTTTCTACTTAATTATTGTTTCCATTCTTGGTTTCCATGTGTGGTAATTATGTGTTGTTAATGGCTCAACATGATTTAATGAAGAAGTAGATGCCATCTTAAAAAAAATTACCAAAAGAAATGGAAGAACCAAGTAATGCAACAAGACCCCCAAGCATGCAACAAGATGCAATAAGAGCCCCCACTTTATTTTGGCACTTTATAATTATAGTGTGATTCTCAAAATAAATATTTCCAATGGAAAGAGCATAAAAAAATATGCACTTTTGCAAAAAAATGGCACTCAAAACCGAGTTACCGATCAAAAGATCAAAATATTATGCTCTACTATTTATTTTAGTTTCCACTAAAATAGAACAAAATGTTGTTGCCTTCACCACATAAATAAAATGAAAGGGGGCTGGTTGGTAAAAACTACTATTTCTGGACTATGTTGAAAGTGACATTCGCCACCCAAAATAGTAGTCTACGGATTTTCCCAAAATAGAAAAAAATGCGCCATCGTCCGTGGACCCCTGCCAAAAGAGGAAAGAAATGTCTTTTCGAAAGAAGACCTCCTGTGCGCAAACCAAAAATGCTATGCACGACAAAAAAACCCAGATCGGATCTCTAGAAACTAAGAAAAACCCAAAAATATATTTTTTTCTTTCCTTTTTCGTATGGTGCGAATCCCGAGGCGAATCTAGTATGTTTCTCTGCACAACAAAAAAACCACCTGCCTCCCGAAATGGTCAAGTTTACAGCTGATCTTAGGGTTTTGCTGCCTTTTGGATCCAATGAAAGCCTTTATTTTGCATAAAAATGCACGCAGCAACAAAATATAGACAAATCCGAATATATGAATATTTTATAAAATGCTTGCAAAATGAAACTTACAGACGGATGTCAATAGCAATCTCCTGCTCTGATACCATAAAAGGAATGATAACCAAATCATGTGCCAAGCCAAGAACACAGATGCTAATCAAACATCACAATCAATAAGATGAAAGCAATTCACCAAAATAAATTTACATAAACCTTTGCAAACAAATGAGCAGCAATATCATATATTATTATGGAACTCAATGAAATATAATGAGAATGGGCCTTACTTATATAGGCAAGGAATACCAATCTAAGAACCAGTCAGGTTGTAGATCAAGCTATAAATCATGGAAATAACTAGTCATCAAAGAACTAGTCAAGTCCATAGATTTATGAGAGAACTAGACATCAAGGATCTAGTCAATACCATAGATCTAGGAAAGAACTAGTCAATACCATAGATCAAGGAAAGAACTATACCTAACAACTAGATAATATCTCCTAGTATCTAAATAAATAAAAATAAATATCTACACACATAAGTGGGTGAGGATAAATACAATAAAGGTAAATAATGTACCTAGGTGAACATGAGCTAAGGTAAATACCTACTCTAACAGTTTTCTTGGTATTCCTTGAGGTAATTAGTAAATTACATTACGAACTAATGATTTTTATAATTGGTTGCCATCAATTTCAAAGGGGAGATGTTTGAAAATATTGTCACCTGATGTTAATCAAAGGATGAAATAAATTGGATCAAGACTTTAAAGAGGAGATGCTATGATTTAAAAACATATAATTTTCAAAGGGAATAGATAAAAATTGCAAAAGTTATGAAAGGTTGAATTTTGCATGCCACAAAAGAAAGGATTTAATTTTTATAGTGTATCATGGAGCCATGAAACAAAGTAATTCACTTTTAAGTGTTACGTGAGATTCCAAATCCGCGTAAAAAAGGAGGAAAAATTGTAGTGTTTTGTGGGTTCTTGATGTGAGTATGTTGTGGAACATTGCTACTCATAAGGGTCATGGAGATCCAATAATTCCACAAAACAAAGATGAAGACATAAATAGACCGCAAAGGTATTAGAATGGCCATGGAGGTCTAGGTATTTTTGTGGAAGAAAGTGAAATACATAAAGAGACCAGAAAGGTCAAAGAAGGGCCATGGAGGTCTAGGAATGTCCCAAAACAATGCAAAAGACAAAAAGGGGCCATAGAGGTCTAGAAAAGCTCTAAAATATGGAATAACTCAAAAATAGACTACTAAGGTCAATAAAAGCCACAAAATAATAAAAAGGATAAAGAAATTCTATAAAGGTCGGAAGCCGTGAAATAAGGTGAAAATAGAGAAATCTTGTGAAAGTAAAGGAAAACTCTAAAATTCAAATATTGAAAAAGAATATTATTTTGTTCGACCCTTAGAAGGTATTAAAAAATTATTAGAGATAAACATGATATATAAGGGATTTAACTAAAAGTATTGTGTGAGATCAAGCATTATAATAGTGAATTGTTAAGGAATAAAGAGAGAATTAAGGATAATATGGGAAAATTTATGAAAATATATTCATGGAAATTTTGTAAAGGAATATTTTTATGCATGAGAAGAATTAATTGAAGATTATATAAGGCTTTGATGAAGTGCAATCAGATAGAAGATATTTCAAGAAAATTATGTGAAGGAAAGTTGATTAATTCAAGGGAAGATTTGTGAGATAAATTAAAAGGATTTTAGTTTGATGATCATTGATAGGTAAAATTTTTGAGTTTTCAATAGAGATAATTTTGTCAAGAAATTTATGTTTTTCATTTCTTATATAAGCTAATTTGGAGGTTTATTCTTCCTAAGATAAGAATTTGGTGTCTCTTACTAAGTTTGTTCTTAGTTGTTTGAATTGGTGTTTACAATAGGTTGGTGATTATAAAATGAGGGATTTGTTGTTTCCTATAGGATGGTGCTTGCAAAATTATTCTATATTTTATTTGTGATTGAATTTGGAAAATTTACCCAAAGAGTCTTTTATTTATAGTTTTTCTCCCGAAATGGTTTCTACATATATCTTGTGTTATATGGTTGTGCAAGTTGCTGAATTTGTTGTTATTAAATTTTAAAAGAATTAACTAATTTTTCTATATTGATTAACCCCCTCTCAATATACGTGTTTTATCTTCTCTATTTTTATTTCCTAACATGATAACATGTATAACATGTGTGGTATTATCATTGTGGTATTCCTTTCAATCATGGTTGTCTAATTTACTTGTACTGTTGTTTGTCATTGTTAGCGGGATATTCTATATGTTTGTTTGTTACCTTGTTTGTGAATGATTGCACAATCCTTGAAGGATACAATTGTATTGTGACATATTGAGTGGTGTCCCATTTATGCAACCAACTACTCATTTAGTTTATGTTTTTTTCTATCATATATTCCTTTACTAGTGCTTATTTCAAAGGTGCATTGCTTATTTATCAAGTACCACTTGTATGCTAGAATTTTCACATTATTTTTCTTGCACCATAGTAACTACTATGCATAATCCCCTTTCCACCTTTAATATTCCTATATCAGATGTACACATCAGTTTCAACCTTCCTCATTTGGGATTTGTTTCACTTATTCATCTCATTCAACCTAAATGAGTGAGGGAAAACCTTGGGTGAACCTTATCACCTCTACGAGTAGTCATAGAAAATAAGTTACGAAACATAAACATCATGATCAAAAAAATAAATTAGTTACAAAAATATCCAAAAATAGACTTGGGCACAAAACCAACATGGATAGAAGTACCTAGAACAAATATAACCACCTTGGTGCTAGTGTCCCACATGGGTGCTCCTCTCATGGGGAAAAAATAGTTACAGAGTAGTTTCAACAATAGAAAAATCACAATTTTCTCCGGTTTCAAAATTTACTGCTTGCCATTTTTAGATTGAAATAAATCACTAATAGGAAATAACTAATAAATTAGGAACCAAAGTGGGAAATAAAGTAGGAACTAAATTTTGAAGAAAATAAGGGAATGACACCTAGGGCATATGCAAGAAACCGATATACGTATAGAATTTGTGTAACCGAGGAAAGTTACAAATCGGGTTTGCGATCATCTACACTTGTATTTATCCACAAGGAATTTTTAATGATTGGAGGTTAAACCAAACCTCTCTCCCAATATAATTTCCCTTAGCAGCAACATGATGTGCCCAAATCCCTAGTTCGGTGACATGACACCAAAATCCTTCGTGTTATTCCAATTTAATCCGAAAACGAGTGTTTAAAACCAACACTTTTAATAGTTTCAAAGGATTGTCAAATTTAATCAACTTAAAAGGCTTTCAAAATCCAAAAAACTATTAAAATCTGATTTAGGAGTGATTTTTAAAATTGAAATTAAGTATCCATCTTACTCAAAATTTCACTATTTGATCAAAGCCCCAAATTACATTGTTTCCTAATTTAACTAATTTCTTTGAATTTTGAAATAATGATTAAGTGTTCATTCACATTCATATTATGAACTTAAATATCTGTAAATATTCAAAAATTGAAAATAAAAATCGAAACACAAGATTGTTTACGGGGTTCAGAATTCCTACATCCCTAGGTTAGATTTGAGAACTTATTCATTAATAATGTTAATAATGTAAATACAATAACCATTAAATTTAACCAATAATGAATCAAAACCTACAAATATGTGATATCAGAGCTTCAAAGGACTCTAGAGTATCCCAAACAACAACCCCTCACCTTCCGATTAACTTGAATTTGTGTCTCCCTTAGGATCCATGCCTTCGTGTGAATTAAAAGTTTAAAAACCCATCACAAATGATCCAAAATGGGAAAATGATCACAACATCACGATCCTCTCAAAATTATGAGAAATTTTCATATATAACTGGAGATCTGGTTTTGAGTGGAAGTGCTACAAAAATGACATTTTCTTCAAACTAGTCAATTCTGCAGATACACGAGACATGAAAAATGTCAATTAAAATATAATTTATCTAATATTATCACTTAGAAATGTCCAAAGGTGGATTGGTAAGGAAACTTAACACTTTACTAGAGGTCACATGGAGTTCCACTCCACATTAAGATCTTTGACTTTCACAAAGAGCATTGACTTTGTATTTTTAAAACCAATATAATTTGTTTATCCCACATCCTTTGGGAATAAATGTAACCAATGTTAATTATAGGTTGGTTGGTAAAATAATGTGGCTTTAGTCCACTTTTTTTTAACTCCACATTGTAAAGTGGATAAAAATTAGCTAAATATGGATCGGTTGTTAATGGGTTGTCGAGTAGAGATGCCATGTATTAGTAATCAGCCAATGCTAAGCCCGAGTTGTATGATAATGCAATGTAACTTCCCACCAAGATGTATGTGTTCATTGAAAATATATTTGAACTACTCAATCCATACGATTGATTTGCCAAGTATATAGGCTTGTTGTGATAAACATGCAAGTTTATACACCATGTTATAAGGGGTAAACTGTACCATAAGGGATACCCCTCCGAGATAGAAAAGTAGCTCACCGAGGTGGATAATCCTGCAAAGTACAATTCAATTCTCCAAACATATATAGTCCCAAATCAGAAATTTTAGAGAGATATATTGCATATAATATCAAAAATACAATAATGGCAATATGAAATAAAGGTGACAAAGGCACCCCTCCTACAAAAGAGTGTGTCAAACTTGGTTGAGGGTCTTACAAAGCAAATAGTGGGTCCCACCAACTTTTTTACCTCATATGTCAAACAACGGAGTTAAAAGCACAAAATTTAACCTTTTTCACCTTTTATGAAAATTCCATATGTAAATGCATAATTTGTCTATTTTTTGTCTTTGACCAATTTCAGACCTAAACTTTGACTGCAATAACTTCTACACCCAATCTCTGTTTCTTGGAGTTTTACATACCAAATCGGAAAAGTCTCTCGAACACTCGCAACATGCTTAGGGTTTAGGAAGGTTTAGGAAACTTTTGAGAACCTATAAATTCCTCGATCATTCCTCCCAACCTGGGAATACGTTTTGTCCACAAACAATTATGTATCAACCCATAAAACATGTTATCTCTTCCTATAATTACACAAACACATACAAGAATATGAAGAAGCATTATAGGTTAATGAAATGGAAAACATTAATTAGATATTCAAAAAAAAATTGATCAGCTAATAACACCCATTCAATCTAGTGTCTAAATGATACTCTGCAACCCTTTAACCTTTGCACATAACAATCGTGAATTGTCACAAATCCCAATGCAATGCCATCACAAACAACTGATCGATAATAACACCCATTCTTAATCTAGTGTTCAATTTGTCACTTTGTTTTATGACCAATTACTAAAATTACAATTCCATAAAAATATCTCATTATAAGAGACATCTAAACTACCCATAGTTAGAATAGTGTCGACTATGTATTTGAAATTGTAAAATAGAAAATATTCACTCTCTAGTGTAGTTAGACTATCAACGCCAAAATAGCTACTACAAAAAAATTTTAATCAATGTGAATCTACAAATTCCATCCATACATACTGAACAATAAAAGGATAGATCAAGCTGTAATTGTGATTATCCAAAATGGTGAACTATCATTTGCTACAAATGATCACCAGGCTTACCTACACACCAGTTTATTAGAGCATAAAATGTACACACTAATTGGAAGTACACAGGAGGCTACAAATAAATGCCCTAAAAATAAGGGTTGTCATTTATGTGTAAGTACTCGAATAGACACAATAAGTTTGTATAGAACATACAATATCAAACAAGTGTCACAAAGTTACACAATGACATTTAACAACAGTAACTAAAATCCAAATTTCCAAAAATAGAAATTTACCACATGCGCATTGAATATGCATACTACTCATAACAATAGAAAATGGTACATTTTCATCCTTTAAAAGTTAGAGGTTAAATCGAGAGCTTTAAACCTGTCTCCCAGATCCTCTTACAAGTGACCCCAATTTCCAATTTCAAAGAAAATAAAAATATGGGAATTTTCCTTTCAACATACATTGGAAACCCACAAAATGCTCTAAAAATTTTGCATGCTACTCAATAATTACAACTATGCAAATGTAAATCTATCTAATTCACATGATTTTTCATTTTCCACATTAAAATAGAATGGACTCATCTATGGTTTTTTTGTGGATGGATCAAAGGTTGATTCATTTTTAACTAATGGTTTAAAAACTTCTTTTACCTTATATACCAACTTTTTCTTACCATACATTAGATGGCTTGTTGGATGAAGTTTCCAGTAGTTATAAACTTGATGTCCACTCATACAACAATGAGTGCAATAGTTCCTCTTTTTCTCCTGCTTCCGAGGTGAGGAATTTTGTGTACCATTTCTCACCCATTTGTCATGAGATTGGTTTTATAACTCATATGGAAAATAATTCTTCAAAAAGGTTTTCCTCATCCGAAAAATTCCATAGAATGATTAGTACCTCCACAATACGTGCATGGAAAACATGCATCATATTTTTTATAGCTAACCCAATTCTTTTTAAAGAAATAGTGTATCCTCAAAAGGTTTAGCTTGTTTACGAGACTTATTATTATGATAAGAAATAGGAGGTGGAATTCCATTACCTCTTCTCTCTTTTTCTTACCATTCTAATTCTATTGTACTGTGCTAGTGGAGTTTTCACTTTTCTATTAGAAGTTCATATTCCTTTGCGTTCTTAGAGGTCTCTCAAATATACTTTCCCACACTAGAGTAACCCAAACCTGTATAATGAGGATGATCCTCAACTTGTATTAGGTTAGTCCTACCTTGGTAATCCTTACCAAGGCTGATTCCATTTAAACCCATTTTGTATAATAACTTAGATCCTATACACTTAGTGTATATTTCAAAATTACCAAAAGTAAGTTTACCTAAATCTGAATTAGAATGGGATCAAGAATATAATGGTTTCATACTTAGATTACATTCCCCTTTCATTGTTTCTACATTTGTAGTTAACGGCTTCTCCCCTTTCTCACCATTTTTCAATCTTTCCAAGAGATCATCCTTGGCTTGTATTTCTAGTTTCAATTGAGCATTCTCCTCTTCTAAGGAGAAATAAATTGATATTAGGAGAGAGTTATCTTCCAAGATATGAAATTAAATAGCCTCAAGTTCATCTAGTTTCTCCTATTTGGATGACTTTCCCATGATTCCATGTTTCGCAAATAACTCAGTAACTTCTAATACTAAACATTAATAGAAGATTAGCAAGCCCAAAAATGTTTGCACATCAAAATTGAAATCACACAACCAAAATCTAATCCAACAATATAACTACTTTGGTACCAAACTTGATCCAAAAATAGGCATTTAAAACCAACACTTTTAATCATTTCAAAGGATCTTTAAATTTAATCAACTTAAAAGGATTCAATACTCCAAAATTTGATTAAAATCATATTTAGGACTGATTTATAAAACTGAAATTAAATATCCATCTTACTCAAAATTTCACTGTTTGATCAAAGCCCCAAATTACATTATTCACGATTTAATCGATTTCTCTGAATTATGCAATATTGATTAATTGTTCATTCACATTCACATTATGAACTTAAATATTTACAAATATTTAGAAGCTAAAAATAAAAAATTAGAAACAATACAAAATTGTTTATGGGCTTCGGAATTCCTACATCCCTAAGTTTGTTGAGAACCGATCCATTAATAATGTTAAGAATGCAAATACAATAACCTTTAAATTCAACAAATAATGAATCAAAGCCTTCAAAATGTGATATAACTCTGGAGTATCCAAAGAACTACCCTCACCTTCCTGATTCACTTGCAGTTGTGTCTCCCCGAGAATCTATGCTTTCAGGTGACTTAAACAGTTAAAAAATATGTCACAAAGTCTCCAAAAATAAAAAATTATCACATCATCACCATATTCTCAAAATTTTGAGAAATTTTCATATATAACTCGAGATCTGATTTTTGGTGGAAGTGCTCCAAAAATGGCATTTTCTTCAAACCGGTCAATTTTGCCCATAAACAGACGTACAAAATGTCACTTTAAATAAAGTGATCTAATATCTTACTAGTTAGAAATGTTTGGCGGGTTGGTAAGGCTGCTTAGAATTTAAGTGGAGGTCATGGGTTCCATTCCACATTGGGGGATTTGAATTCTATAAATAGCATTGAATTTGTATTTTTAAAACCAATCTAATCTATTAATCCCACATCCTTCTGGGAATAAATGTAACCAATATTTAATAATAGGTTGGTTGGTTAAATAATGTGGCTTCAAGCTGATTTTTTTAACTCAAATTTTTTAAGTGGTTAGGCATGGCTAAATATGGATCAGTTGTTAATGGGTCAGTCCGAGTAGAGATGCCATGTATTGGGTAATCCATCATTGTTAAGACTAAATTATATGCTAATCTATCAATATAACTACCCGTTGAGTTATATGTGATTGTTTCAAATACATTTGAACCTCTCAATCCATATGGTTTACTTGCCAATTATATAGGCCTATTGTGATAAACATGCAAGTTGATACACCATGTTATAAGGTGAACCCAAACCATAAGGGATTGATCACTGAAATGGACAAGTAGCTCACTTGAGATGGAAAATCTTGCAATGCACAATTCAATTCCCCACATAGATATAGTCCCACGGGAAATGTTAGAGAGATATATGGCATATAAAATCGAAAATATGATAATGGCAATATGAAATAAAGGCAACAAAGGCACCCCTCCTACAAAAGAGTGTGTCAAACCTAGTTGAGGGTCCTAGCCAAACAAATAGAGGGGTCCACCAATTTTTCACTCGTATGTTGAAGAATGGAGGTAAAAACAAAAATTTTAACCTTTTTTTTTCACCTCTTGCAAAATGTCACAGCTAACGCGTAATTTGTTTGTTGACTATCTTTGACCAATTTCAGACACAAACATTGATCGATGATAACTTCGCACCCGACCTCCATTCTTAGAGTTCTACATACGATCGTAAAGGTATCTAAATGATATACAAAGTGGTCATGGTCTAGGAGGTTTAGGAAAATTTTCAACATTTGAAAAGTCCTCCATATCACTCATCCCAAATGGGAATATTTTTGTCCACAAAATGTTGTGTATAAACCCATAAAATACACTATCTCTTCCCGTAATTGCAAAAACACATATAGGAATCCAAAGAAGCATTATAGGTTAATTAAATGAAAAATGTTGATTAGATAGTCACGAAAAATCAATCAAATAATAACACCCATTCAAGCTAGTTTCCAATTGATACTCTATAACCCAAGAACTCTACACATAATTTTCAACTATAAAATCCCACCGTAATGCCATCACAAAAACTGATTAGATAATAACACCCATTTAAGCTAGTGTTCAACTGTCACTTTGTGATACGACCGATTACTAAAATTAAAATTTCATAAAAATAGCTTAGTATAAGAGACATATAAACTGCCCACAATTAGGCTTGTGTCCACTATCTATTTGAAATCGTAAAATTTAAATTATTCACTATCGATTATATTTATATGATCAACACCAAAATAGCTATAGTCAAAAATGAATCAACGTGAATCTACAAATTCTATCCATACACATTGAACTATAAAAGGATAGATCAAACTGTAATTGTGCTTACCCAAAATGGTGAACTTCCATATGCCGTAAAAAGATCGCCAAACATACTTGCACACCAGTTTGTTAGAGAAAATAATTTACATACTAATTGTAACTACACATGGTAGTTATAAATAAATTCCCTAAAAATAAGAGTCATATATTATGTGCAAGTACTTTGAATAGACACAATGAGTTTTTATAATGCCTATAATATCAAACAAGTGTCACAGAATTACACAATGACATCTAGCAATAGTAACTGAAATGCAAATTTACAAAAATAGACATTTACCACATGCCCACTGAATCTACACACTGCTGCTAACAATAAAAAATGGTACATTGTCATCCTTTAAAAAGTAAGAGGTTAAAAATGAGAATTTTAAACCTATCTTTCAGATCCGCTTAAAGGTGAGCCCAATTTCCAATTTCAAAGAAAATAAAAATATGAGAATTTTAATTTCAACATATATTGGAAACCCACATAGTTCTTTGAAATTTTTGGATGATTTTCAACAATTACAACTATGCAAATGTAAATCTATCCAATTCACATGAGTTTTCATTTTCCACATTAAAATAGAATGGACTCATTTGTGGTTTTTTTGTGGATAGATCCAAGGTTGATTCATTTTAACTGATGGTTTAAAAACTTCTTTTACCTTATATACCAATTTTTCTTACCATGCATGGATGGCTTGTTGGGTGAAGTTTCAAGCAATTATCAATTGTATGTACACTGCACGATAATGAGTGTAATTGTTCCTCTTTTTCTCCTCCTTCTGAGGTGAGGAATTATTTTTTCCATTTCTTTCCCATTTTCCATGAGATTGATTTTTAACTCAAATCAAAAATACTTCATAAAAAGGTTTTCCTCTTCCAACAAAAGGCTACAGAATGATTAGTACCTCCATAAAACGTGCATGGAAAATCATTCATCATATTTTTATATCAAAACCATTATGTTTTAAAGAAAGAGTAGATCCTTAGAAGGTTTACCTTGTTTCCTAGACTTATGATTATGATAAGAAATAGGAGGTGGAATTTCGTTACCTCTTCTCTATGTTTTCTTACCATTCCCATTCTATTGTTGTGATAGTAGGATTTTCACTTTGCTATTGGAAGATCATCTTCCTTTAGTGTTCTTGGAGGTCTCTCTAATATCCTTTCCCACACTAGAGTAACCCAAACCTGCATAGCAAGGATGATCTTTGACTTGTATTGGGTTAGTATTACCTTGGCTTTTCTTACCAAGGCCGATTCTGTTAACACCAATTTTACCTAACTTAGATCCTATACCCTTAGTTGATCTGTAAACTTTTGCTTTGGAACTCTATGAATCACACAACTATACTCTTCTACTTTCAACTTTGGAAAATGATAGAATTGCTTAAATATTAGAGCTTCATGAATGATTATCTAGTGTTATAGAAAGGAAATTGTAGAGAAGGAAATAATTCAAACTTCAACACCAACAATTTTATCCTGGAAACCTCCAAGGAGGAAAACCACTGGAAGGGCAACTGATATTTCTTCCTACTTTTATTGGTCTAACATAGACAATTATAGATTACAATAAGTATGAAAAGAAGCAACAATGTAAACCTTCTCTCCAATTACCTGTTTTCTCCGTTTAAACACCTTGCTCCTACGGTTCCTTTCAAGATCAAGATCTTACTCACTGCTCTCATTAAACTCTTCTTCTCAATCTCTCTAGATCCTCGAATGCCTATTCTCTTGCTCCTTTCATGTATTTATAGGCCTTCCCATGTCCTCCCGTGCACTGGAGGATGTGAAAGGGCATGGAAGGGAAGAGACACGGTTGGGCACTTCAAGAACGCATCCACTCACATTCCATTCTTCTTTCTATTTGAAAGTTTCAGGACCGTCACCCTGTGTAGACTAGCGGTCTCAAGAATACCACACTAGGTAGGTTGTGGTTTCAAAACCGCCACCCTACAGGGCGGTGGTTCTGAAACTGCCGCTCTGCATAGAGTGGTGGTTCTGTCTAGAACCTCTGTTTTTGTCATTTTTTCACTTTTCTTGTTTCTCCTTCTTGGTGCTGATGGAACTGATGAAGTGGTGTGTTTTTGTTGATCCCTATGGATCATTAGTGTATCTTTCAAAACCAAAAAAGTAAGTTTACGAATCAATTAGAATAGGATGAGGAATCCAATGGTGTCATACGGTACATTCATCCATCATTGCTTCTACATCTATTGTTGAGGGCTTCCCCATTTCTCACCATTTTTCAATCTTGCCAAGAGCTCATCCTTGGCTTGTATTTCCAATTTCAATCGAGAATTCTCCTCTTCTAAGGAGAAATACATTTATCTCAGGAGATATTTCTCTTCCTAGATCTAGCAATTAATAGCCTCAAGTTCATCTAGTTTCTCCTATTTGGATGAATTTCCCATGATTCCCTATTTCCTACAAAAACTTGTAACTTCCAACACCGCACACTGTAATAAAACTTTAAGCAAGGCCAAAAATTTGCTCACTAAAAATTGAAATGCTTTGATACCAAAAATTGATCCAAAATGGGTGTTTAAAATCAACACTTTTGATTGTTTCAAAGGATTATCAACTTTAATCAAATTAAAAGGATTTAATACTCCAAAAATTGATTAAAATCTAATTTAGGACTGATTTCTAAAAATGAAATTTTGTATCCATCTTACTCAAAATTTCATTGTTTGATTAAAGCTTTGAATTACATTGTTTCTAATTTAACGATTTCTTTGAATTATGCAATTGATGAATTTTTCATGCACATTCACATCATGAACTTAAATAATTTCAAATATTCAAAAACTGAAAAATAAAAATCGAAACAACACAATATTATTTACGGGGTTCAGAATTCTACATCTCTGGGTTCATTGAGAACCGGTTCATTTATAATATTAAGAATGGAAATACAAGAATCTTTAAATTCAACCAATAATGATTCAAAACATGCAAAAATGTGATATCAAACCTTCGAAAGACTCTAGAGTATCCCATCAACTTTCCTTGACCTTCTTGATTTGCTTACAGTTGTGTCTCCCTTAGGATCTACACCTTCATTTGACATCAACAGTTATAAACTCCACCAAAAACTCTCCAAATTGGGGAAATGATCACACCATCGAGATCATCTCAAAATTTTGAACAATTTTCATCTATAACTTGATATTTGGTTTTTAGTAGAAGTTCTCAAAAAAATGGTGTTTTCAAACTTTTAAACTTTGCCCATACACAAACCCGCAAAATATCACTTAAAATATAACTAATCTAATATCATATAACTTAGAAATGTTTGGCGGGTTGATAAGGATGCTTATAATTTTAGTGGAGGACATGGGTTCCACCACATTAGGTGCTTTGACTTCCACAAATAGGATTGAATTTTTATTTCAAAAACCAATCTAATCTATTTATCAAACATCCTTTGGCTGAATAAATGTAACCAATGTTTAATAATAGGTTGGTTGGTTAAATAATGTGGCTTTGAGCTGATTTTTGTTTAACTCCACACTATGAAGTGGGTAAGCATTGGCTAAATTTGGCTCGGTTGTTCATGGGTTGTCCAAGTAGAGATGCCATGTATTGGGTAATCAGTTAATGTTAAGCCTAATTTATATGTTAATCCACTAATGTAACTTCCCTCCAAGTTGTATGTGGTCATTGCAAATAGATTTTAACCACTCAATCCATATGGTTGATTTACCAAGTATATAGACTGTTGTGATAAACATGGAATTTCATACACCATGTTATAATGGGTAAACCCAAACCATAAGTGATACTCATACAAGATGGAAAAGTAGCTTGACCGAGAAATTTGGATAATCCCGCAATGCAAAATTCAATTCTCCAAACATATATAGTCCCACATGGGAAATGTTAGAGAGATTTATGCCATATAATATAAAAAATATGATAATGGCAATATGAAATAAAGGTGGGAAAGGCACCCTCCTACGAAAAGTGTGTCAAACTTGGGTAAGGGTCCTCGACCAACAAATAGTGGGGCCCACCAATTTTTCCTTGTATGTCAAAGATCGAGAGGTAAAAATGTGAATTTTAATTTTTCACCTTTTGTAAAATTCCATGTATCGACGCATAATTCACCTATTGATCTGTCTTTTACCAATTTTGGAACCAAAATTTTACCGGTGATAACTTCTACACTGGACTCCATTCATATTTTCTCGCATACCATCGGAAAGGTCAGTAAAATCTCTACAATGTGGTTATGGTTTAGGAGGTTTAGGAAACTATCCAACACCAAAAATCCTCTAGATCACAACCATCTCCTAGGCATCGAGTGTATAAAAAGGAACAAATTTATATCACTTTGTCTTTCAACACTCGAGGTGTTCTCTAATGGCTTGCTTTATCTTTTCAAATACATTTTTTTTTGTTTACATATTTTACAATTTAAAGTTTAATTGTATTTACCTAGAGCATTGCCTACACTAGTTTTATTTTTTATGTCCTATGCTATCCCAATGAAAGTAAAATACAAAAGAAATCATTTAGCAAATGTCAAACATGCTCTAGAAAAGGTGACATTGTAAAGACCTACACACACATCATTATCACTCTATGGACATAAAGGTAACCCCTAAGATATGTATTTTTCCATCTCCTTATAATTTAATGGTACACATTTTACACTATTTCATTCGACATGGTACAAGAATCATTTGGCACACTATTGGGTACAATCTTCATTCAAATCTATAAGGTACACTTTTATTTTTTACTTTATGCTACTAAATACTTATTCACCATCATAAATTGGGGGAAAATTTAGTCTCTAAATCACACACTTACCATGCACATATCACCTCTAAATACTTCATTTATATGAATGATTCCTAAAAATATAACTACTCATTAACACCTCTTTCCTTTGCTTTGACTTTACTTTTTATCTTAATTGTTTTCTATTTATAATTGAAACCTTATAGTTTTGTATACCAGCCAACATCCTACACAACCTTGATTTCACTATTTATCATTTTGAAAATTTTGTATATGACCGTCCATTATGGATAAGAGCACCCGGTGTTCAAAAATTGGACACGAGATGGGGTGAATCAGTTGTCTAAACAACCATTTACAGACATTTACATTTCTCTAATCTAAATATGATGAATACAATAATTCATACAAAATAAAAGAATACGAGAGAACATACAGAGACATGAAATTTAATGTGGGAAACCTAGCTAGGAAAAAACCCACTGAAACCAAGAACTTTGTTTAGGACAAAATTTCCTTCGTTTGTTACATTGATTTCATGGTTGAGCTTCAACTCAACATGGAGCTATAACTCCAAAAAAATTGTAGTAACAACTGACCTTTAGTGAGCTTTAACTCATTAGGAGGTTTCAAACCCTTGTAACTTAAATAGCTACAACTTATCTTCGTAAGATACTACTTATAAGTAGACTACAACACCTATATCTTAAGCTTCAACATAGACTTTTTCAACAGTATTTTGTCACACAAAAATGTTGTCTTATACAATTGATAGTGACACTAGATTTTCAAAATTTACTACCCAACTTTTGCTTCTCATTTTTGTCCCCAAATCACTGTCCTTCTGGTTCCCTCTCAAAAATGATCTTAGTTATGCAAGCCTACTTTCACACCTACAATAATTTTATTAAACTCCTTCTAGTCACACTTTAAATCTCTCACTATTACCTATTTATGCTGCAATATTAAACTCAATGTCTGATGCATAGATCTCATGTATGATATTGTCATGATATGCCATGTTTTCATCATCTATTCAAACAATACACATTCATCATTCTAGTCTTTACAACCACTTTCAAACAAGTTTTATTTACATACATTTTTTTAGAATCTTCACAATCTTATAAAGTCTCTATGTATATCTCAAGACAAGTTTCATATACCTGTAAATGCATTCTTCAAGATTCAACATTTGTTGTCATGATAAATATTCAAACCTTTGTAAATAGCACAACTCACACTACTCATTCTACTAGTTTCAAATCTATCTCATTCAATCAATATTCTCTATCTCATCTCACATATTCTACTAAATATCTCTCTATTTAGTTCATCTAACCACCTACTTCTATGCCTAAAATCATATTCATCTTACACAATCAAGCCTATTCTCATGATGTATTAAATCTTGATTCTCGATACAAACTTCTCTTTTCTCAATTATTCTTATTGATGCATCATGGCATTCCTACCAATGATTTCTTCTTCCCTATTGCATACTTTGATCCATCATATTCATCTAATTCACTACTATGATCCTTTTCAGGGATTCTACTATTTATCCTTTTCCTTTCATCTTGCAACTCACTATTATGTTTCACTCTATTTCAGTTCACATGCAAATCTTATCAATTCATATTAATTTATTATTGGTCTAATATTTCATAGATTTTACCTTGTTTGTTCACTACTCTATAAAAAAATTTCTTACCTTTTCCCACACTATGTACTTCACACATACACCCATACCTTCTATAGCTTGAGCATCACATCACTTATTCCTTTCAACTTCTAATACCTCATCACAACTTCTAATTCCTTTCAACTTCTAATACCTCATCATATTTTGTCTTTTGGACTTCAAAGTTATTGATCAAGAATGAAATTTCACATTATTGTAAGAGTTGGATGAGAATCATGTGTTTGTAACAATTTTTTGGTTCTTAATCTTCACCAAGGAGCTAAAAAATTCAAGCTAAAGAGTTCCATGACTCTTCAACTTCACAAGGAGATAAGACACTTAGAAAATTGATCAAATTTATGCATGTTAGACTATGCCACGACTGTTCAAGATTTTAAGTTCAAGACACTCATACCTTAATGTTTCCTCAACCACTTGTGAGCTATTAAGGACTTTGCAAGAGGTTCTTAGACATTTTCCATCAAGAATCTTTCATTGAAGCAGATTACAAAACTTTGCACAATTTCGTAAGTCGACTCCTAGGTCACTGTCAAGTAATTTTTTAATTTTCAATATAAAACAAACACATACCTCTAACGAATGACCTCTCCCATACCATTTACATCCCTTTCATGAGTTTTAGATCATACTCAATAAATAAATTGATCAAAACCTTGTTTTCTACCTCTACAAAGATGAACAATTTTTGAAGTAGATCTGTCGAAAATTTCTCTTCGAGACTATGAGGAAATCAATAAATTTCTTTTCAAAACCATTTGTATGCTCCAGATATATATTTTTGTAACTTTTTATTTTTCATTTGGTGAAATTAGAGATTCCAGATAATTTCTCTTACAAATCCTAGAACTAGGGTTTTGTGCATTATAAGAGTCAGAGGCTTTAGAAATTAATTTCTTTGGTATTTCTATGTGAAATTCAAAAATTTATCCTCATGTAGACCTTTTAGTATTTGTTACACATTTTCCAAGAATTCAAATGATTTTAAACATTTCTATTTATTCCCATAACTTTAAAAAATCTAACACAAAAGACCAATAGCCTAACAGATTGTGTATTTCATCTTTGAGCACAAAGAGGCACCTTAGGTTTCATGCTGAGAATTGGTGTGACATGAATAAAAATGAGGTTCTCTAGACCTCCTTTGAACCACTGATACAACATTTTAATGCCAACTAATCATTTTATCCTGAAGGCTTCATTTAGGTGATAGAGTACAATCAACATTATGACTGTAAAAAAAATTCACACAACTAGTCTTATTCTTCTTTTTCTCAATATTCACATGTTATACCTTACACTTGTCACCTAAACATGATGATCACCTTCAAAGTATTTAGATAGAGAGAGAGGTTTCAAGGAAAGGGTCTTTCAAACCTACCCGTGTATATTGTTTTATTAACAAAGCAAAGATAGAACAATGTGAAGACAAGAAAGTTTATGCCTAAAACTCACTACAAGAACCAACCAAGTGTTTCATAAATTTAACATAGACCTTTAAAGGGAGTTGGAACCATTTTTATTATAGACAAAAAAATTAGCATACTTACTGATTGTACCTTTCAGTTCACAAGATTGAGGAGAATGACCTTCAATACTAAGATGGATTGACTAGAAGGGATATGCTTGGAGTCCTTTCTTGTAATCAAAATTCCATGGATAAGGAATCATTAAGCCTTGAGAAGTTTCAAAAATTAAAAAAATTACAACAATTCAGAATAAGTCACTTCAACTCAAAGACTTCAAGTAGCAGACCCAAGGAGAGAGAAATCTTGCTAGTAAAATGCTCATAACTTCTCAAAAACTTAAAAAATTTACTTCAAACCTTTTGAAAAATTTCAGGATTTGAATCCTATCAAAAAAATTATTCGATGATTTATCTGAAGGAGTATTCATTTATTTATTTATTTCTAAGAAGATAGAAGGCTCAAAAGGAAATTCTCGATGAACTAGTTTTAGAAAAACTAGCATAACTTTAACATACCTCTTCAGAACTTGATGAAATTTTGTATAAAGAACCAAAACTTACCCTCTTCCTGATCCATGATTTAATTTTTCATAAATATTAATTTATTATTAATACCTATCTCCCTTACCTCATCCTACACTATTAGTCCGAAAGGTAATTTTAGTGCACTTTTGAATTTTACCTCCAAGAGCTGAAATAACAATTTTGTATGCACATACATTACCTAGGAAATGTTACTAGACAAATCCAATTCTTACCTAATCTTTCCATGACCTAAATTTATCTTTTATACCTCATTAGGTTCTAGAACTAGGCCTTAATGAGCCAATTACATCTGTGACTCCCAACATTTGACCTTTTAATCACTCTAAAAGCTCTAAAACATGCTAGAATCATCATGTTTGACTTGTAAAGCACCTGTTAAAATTTTTCCAACCATGTCCATACCTTAACTGGACTCTTATCTCAATGACCAAGTCGTAGAACACTGAAACCATCCTAAAACAATCCTAAATGCTTAATACACCACTCGATCAATCTTCATTCCTCTTAAAGTAATGATCTTCATTTCACCATTCATGCGTTTACCATCAATTCTACTTGTCATAAATGAAAACACCAATGACCAGGGTTAAAAAAAATTCCCCTTTGTCATTTATGGAAACATACTTAGAAACCTTTGATGGAAAACACACATCGACTCACATCACATTTGCTTCTGGTTTCGACAACACTAGCTCCACCTTTAAAATCTATGAAAAAAGGTTCTTGGCCACTTGAAATGAAACAATGACAACTAAAGGTAATGATGCATGAGACAAAAAAACTTATTTGTCCACAATCTCCCTAAGATCATGTTTTCTCTTTTCTTAGCTCTTACACTAACCTTGAGTGACCTCTGTTTAATCAGAACCAAGCTCCCCTGAACACAATAACTCTTCCTTTGAAGTAAATTGACTGATCTCACCACCTTTCCTTGCATAAATTCTTGCTTGCTCATCATATCAATTTGGTCTAAAAATGAGATTCCCTAAGACACCCTTTTAGTGCATATTTTACTAACTTCATCATGTTCTAGATTTTTGTATTCCTCATGAAACCTCTTTTCTTTACCACCCTTATTATTATACAATCAAAATTTGACTAAGAATGCATATTTTTCATCACTTACCTTGCTTACTAATTTCTTGCTCAACCTTGCACCTTCTTACATTTTCTGTCTTTTCATTGTTTATACTTCCATAGTTCCTTTTCAAGAATCCTCCACAAACCTTAATTCTCAAGTATAAACTAGGTATCATGTCATTTACGTTGTAGATAATGTTTTTTTACCTTCAAATATTGTTTCTTGACCTCATATCCTCTATTCCAGGATAGCCAAGACTTTGAATATTTGTTATGATGCTCGAGATAGCCAAATCTCTCGTGAACAAATGAATATGTCATTTCCAAAATGATGAAGTTTCTTTTTCAACTTGCATATTGCAAAAATATTCTGATCACAATCAACATTCATACCGATTTCATTAACTTATTACATATTTTTCACACCTTATGGATCATCTCCATAAACCTTATACAACTTCCACACCTATAAATATTTTCAAATTTATACTTGAGTATTGCCTTGAGTATTGAAATATTCTTAGGTAACTCTTCAATTTTTGATCCTTTAAGATGAATGAGGTTTCTCTTTGACACTCTATACTTGCCACTTTCAACCTTATTACTTGCATCTCTTGTAGGATGAGGTAGCACATGTTCCCCCTCAACATAGGTCACTTACAAAGATTCTTAGACCAATTCCTATCTCTTTTGACTTCCTTTTTATTATCATTGAATTAAAAACTTGAGAAAATTGTTTTGAGATCCTTGAACCAAAAGTATGAGGTCACTTTGACCCATATAACAATGAATTTTATCTTAATGAAGCTCAAACCTCATAATATATACACACTAGACCAATTCCATTCCTTTAAGAACTATGACACATTAAAATTATTGAGACAAATTGTCTTTAATTATTACAACTCTTCATTAGATAATTGTGCATTACATTTATCCTTTACAATTTTTTGCAAAATCTTCAAGTAGGGATGTAGAATTTCATCTTGATAGTATTAACCTCAAAACCTTGAGAGGGGTTAAAAATAGCCTCTTAGATTGATAAAAAATACCAGACTTTTCATAACTTTAGTCAGCCCTTGTACTTGTGTATTTTACCTTCTTATTATTTATAGAAGAAGCCAATATTATATCTCACATATTTCATAAGTTTGGAGCTCAAACTCGAGAAACACACCGCAATTTCAGTATTCCTTCAATGCAAGATATCTTGACGCTGAGCATAGATTCTTATCATTTTTGTAGCATGGAAGATGGGAGTGGACAATGACTTCACATGGCTTCACCTTCATAACTGTTGAAATTATCAAAACCTATTGGTGTGATTTTATTTTTGGCTAGAGATATACAATTTGAGTAAGTTTTGAGACTTGAAAATACATGTATGACTTTGACATTTTACCTTGCGTATTCCTATCCTGGACTATGACAAGCTTACTTTTTATCCTCCCATGATTCAAAGATTGGATACAATAGATCAAATATATAGACTTTGATTCCTTGTGTGCACACAAGGTTTACTTATACACTTCACTAAGTAATGACTCTTTTCATAAGACATAATTAGACTTACAAATGATATATAGCTCAATATATTATCTTTCAAATTCTATATTCTCTTGGACCCTTTTCTTTCTTGAAGACATTATAGACAACATTAAGAAGAAAAATACAATCCTTGGGACCTATTGCCAACACTCTCTCTTAATGAATACTCAAGAGGACACTCAAAAATTCAACAAGTACTAAACCTTTAATATGAAGCAAGACAAAACATGCCTAGAGACTACATACGTTAGCAATATGATGGAGACTCTAATCAACAACAATAGTTGGAAACTTTGACTCAGGAAAATTCTTTCAATAATTATCCCAACTTATCATGAAGAACACTAGAATGGAAGATTGATGACACCCAAACCATGCTTCCTTCTACTAGTGTATACCTTCTAGAATCCTAGAGAAGGCATACCATCTTGTCATCTTACCTCGAACAATAAAAATTCATCATAATAGCATGATGAATCAATGTTTTCCTTGTCCTTGATTTCTCATTAATAATATTAGAAAAATTCCTTATAGTGACCACAAAATCACCTGAGATATCTTCTTCTTCTTGAGTTCCCCGATAGGCATATATATTAACGCGCTTGAGGAAGAAGTTCCCCATCCTTTGGATTAGAATTTTTATCTTTCTTCTCGGCTTTTTCATCACCTATTGATTTCTTGTTTGTAAAATTTTCTTCTATGACTATTTTATCTTGTTGTGCATCTTCAACATCTCCCATACTATCTTCTTATCATTCTTTGTTATTTCAACTTCTAATTTTTCTTCCTTGACCTTTTATATCCATTTTTATTTCTTATTTCTAGTATCTCTCTCAACCATGACTAACTTATTTTCACTCTTAGAGTTTTTATTTTCTCTAAATATTATTTTTTCTTTCCTTTAGAATGCATTCATCTTGTAACTAAATCTAGGTGGTTCATGAAAATGTATGAAAAAATTTCCTTTCCCATGACAGTTGAAGCAAACAACCTAATTCTTGCCTCTTGAGTCTCCTTCTTCCCAAAATTGATTGATTGGTTCTTCTAGGAGTACTTGGCTATGTGACCCTTTTCTTTGCAATTGAAACACACTATATTATTTTCATATTTAGTACTACAAGCTCTCCATGGATGTTCTTTGTCAAACTTACTCATGCAGTCCCTAGCTCTATGCCCAAAAATATTGCATGAAAATCAAATTCCATGAAACTTACCTGATAGTCTTCTTTCGATCTAATGATTTTTGTGTTCTTTTTTTACGTTCTTGGTCTCTGAACATCTTTGAAAATTTACATGGCTTGATTCAACCTTCAATTCCTTTGTCTTGCTTGTTCTAGTTCTTCTCTGAGGGTCTTTATATCCTCATTTAATTTATCACACTCTTGACTCTTGGCTTTAATAGTTTCTGGAATATCTCATTCAATACTTCACCAGAATTTCTTTGTTTTCTTTGCAAGCTATCAAGTTAGCTAGTAACTTGTACCAACTAAATCCTAAAGGTATTTAGCTCCTCTTAGAATTTAAGGAAAGATTTTTTTTTCTCTCAAATCCTTTGACACTTTCTCAACAAATGAAGCCATCTCATTTAGTTCTTGACCATGGTTAACTTCCTTGAGCTTGATTTCTATCTTTAACTCATTTATAAGATCTTGAGAAATTTCATACCTCTTTTTCAACACTAACTCTACTGATGTACCCATGTTTGTGTCTTTAGGATCACCTCAAGTTGTTATACTCAAATCGGGAGGACCATGATCGATACCAATAATTTGAAACTAGGAAACGAGAGAGGGGGTGCATCATTGTCTAATAATTTTTTTACAAACATTTCCATTTATTTAATCTTTTTATTATGATATAAGAAGTCATACATAAGAAAATAACAGAGATAACACATAGAGACATAGAATTTAATGTGTGAAACGTAACCAAGAAAAAAACCCAATGAAACCAAGAAATTTGCTTAAGAAAAAATTTCCTATGGATGTTACATTGATTTAATGGTTGAGCTTCAACTCGACCTAGATTTTCAACTCTAAAATTTGGTTCAAAAACAACTAACCTTTAGTGAGATTCAACTCACAAGGAGGCTTCAACCTCCTGCAATTTAACCAACTACAAATGATCTTCTGTAAGCTACTACTTAGAGGGAGGCTACATCCCCTATATGCTAAGATGCAACTTAGAAAATTTCAAGTGCATTTTATCACACACAAATTTTGTGTTATACAACTAATAGTGACAATAGATTTCAACACTTTTCTACTCAACTTTTGCTTCTCATTTTGTCCCCAAATCACTATTCTTCTAGTTCCTCGCTCAATAATTTCTCTCGGTTATGCAAGCCTACTTTCACACCTACAATCACTTTATGAAACAACTTCTAGTCACACTTTAAATCTCTCTCTATTACCTATGTCTGCTATTGTATTCAACGCAATGTATGATGCATAGATTCCATGTATGATATTGCCATGATATGCCTTGTTTTCATCATATATTCAAATAATACACATTCATCATTCTAGTCTTTATAACCACTATCAAACAGTTCTCTTTACATACACTTTCTTAGACTCTTCACAAGCTTATCAAGTCTCTATGTAGACCTCAATATAAGTTTCATATACCTGGAAATAGCTTCTTCAAGCTTCAACATCTTTTATCATGATAAATATTTACATCTTTGTAAATAACATAGCTTACGCTACTCACTCTACCACTTTCAACTCTATCTCCTTCAATCAAAATTATTTGTCTTAGCTCACATATCATCATATATCTCTCTCTATTTAGTTCATTTAACCACTTACTTCTATTCCTATAATTATATTCATTTTAATTACATAATCAAACCTATGTTCCCGATGTATTCAATCTTGACTGATACAAACTTTCTTTCTATCAATCTTATTGCTGCATCATGACACTCATGCCAATGACTTCTTCTTCGTTGTTGCATACTCCGATCCTTCATATTCAGCTGATTCACTACTATGGTCATTTTCAAGGATTCACATGTTTATTCACTTTCATTCATCTTGAAAACTCAATGTTATGTTTCACTTTGTTTTAGTTCATATATAAAACTTATCAATTCCTCTTCATTTAATAATGGTCTATTGTTTCAAAGATTTTACCTTATATGTCGAATACTCTAAGAACAAGTGTCTTACCTTAAACACGCTATCTACTTCACACATACACCCATACCTTCCTAGCTCGAGCATCACATCACTTAGTCCTTTCAACTCCTAATACCTCTTCATATTTTTGTCTTTTTGACTTCACAATTTTTTATCAAGACTAGTATTTCACCTTCTTGTATTATTTGGATGAGACTCATGATTTTCTAATAATTTTTGGGATCTTGATCTTCACCAAGGACAAAAAAATTGAGCTAAACATGTTCCATGACTCTTCAACTTCATAGGAGATAAGACACTTAGTAAATTGATCAACTTTATGCGTGTTTGACTATGCCATGAATGTTAAAGATTTAAAGTTGAAGAAACTAAAACCTTAATATTTTCTCAATCTTTTCTAGGCTATTAAGGACTTCACAAAAGGTTCTTAGAAATTTTCTATCAAGAATATTTCATTGAATCAAATTACGTAACTGTAAGATAAGTGTTTGTAAGTTGACTTCTAGGCCACTATCACATAATTCTTAAATTTTCAAGACAATCCAAACATGTACCTCAAATCACTGACCTCTTTCATACCATTTAGATCCTTTTCATGAGGTTTAGATCATTCCAAACAAATAAATTGCATCAAAACCCTGTTTTCTACCTCTGCATAGATGAAAAATTATTTTTGAAGTAGACTATAGAAATGTCTCTTTGAGACTATAATGAAATCAAAAAAATTCTTTTCAATCCATTCATATGCTCTAGACATAGCATGTCTATAAAAATTTGTCATTTTTCATTGGGTGAAATTTGATATTTGAGAAAATTTCTCTTACAAACCCTAAAACTAAGGTTTTCTATGTCAGCAGCCCGAGAGGCTTTAGAAATGAATTTATTGGGAATTTATAACTGAAATTGGAAAATTTCTCTTCTTGTAGATTTGTCAGTATTCCTTACACTTTTTATAAGAATCAAAATGTTTTGAAACATTTCCATTTATTCGCAAAACTTTAAAAAATCAAACATAAAAGACCAATAACGACAATGTATTTCATGTTGAGCACAAAAAGGTGCCTTAGGTTTCATGCTGAGACTTGGTATGACCTGAAGAAAAAATGAGGTTCTCTTGACCTCCTTTGAACCATTGAAACAAAATTTTAAGACCAACTAATCATTCTAGCATGAAGGCTTCATTTAACTCACATGAGTATAATCAACATTATGACTGTCAAGAAATGCACACAACCAATCTTCTTCTTCTTTTTCTTAGTATTAACATGTGATACCTTACAATTATCACATAAACATAATGATCACCTTCAAGGTCTTGAGAGAGAGAGAGAGAGGTTTCAAGGAAAGGATCTTTCAAACATACCCTTGTATATTGTTTTCTTAACAAAGCAACACAGAACAATGTGAAGACAAGAAAGTTTGTGCTCTTAAAATCACTACGATAACCAAAAAGGTGTTTCATAAATTTAACATAGACATTTATAAGTGAGATAGAATCAATTTTCATTATAAAAAAATTTAGCACTATACCATGATTGTACCTTTCAGTTCACATGATTGAGTGAGAATTCCCTTACAAGACTAAGATGGATTGGCTAGAAGGAATATGTTTGGAGTCCATTATTATCATAAAAATTTCATGGAGAAGGCATAATTAAGATCTAATCAGTTTAAAAACTTTAAAAACATGACAATAATTCAGAACAACTCACTTTAACTCAAACACTTCAAGTAGCAGGACACTGGGGAGAGAGAAAACTTGCTAGAAAAATACTCATAACTTCTCTAAAACTTAAAAAATTCTCCAAATGTTTTGTAACATTTCAGGATTTTTAATTCTATCAAAAATTTCTTATATGATTTATCTAAAGGAATATTTATATTTTTTCTTGAGTGCTAAGAAGATAGAGGGCTCAAAATGCATTTCTCAATGAACCAGTTTTAGAAAAACTAGCATAACTTTCACATACCTCTTCAGAACTTGATGAAATTTGGCATGAAGCACCAAAAGTAACCCCAATATGTGATCAATGTGTTTATTTTTCATAAATATTATTGTACTATTTAAACCTATCTCACTTACTTGAGATAACAATATGAGTCCTCAAAGGCAGTTTTAGTGCATTTTTGAATTTTTCCTCCATAAGCTGAAATAAGACTTTTCTATACATATACATGCCCTATAAAATTTTCCTAGACATCTCCCATGCTTACTTTATCTTTCCATGACATTCATTTAGCTTTTATACCTCATTAGGCTCTAGAACTAGTCCTGAATGAGCCATTACAATTGTGACTCCCAACATTTGACATGTTACTCACTCTAGAAGATCTTGCACATGCTAGAATCATCATGTATGACCCTTATAACACTTGTTCCAATTTTTCAAACCATGTCCATACCTCTAGTGGACTCTTATCTCAAATACCAAACATGCGTAACACTTGAAACCATCTTGAAAACATCTTGAATGCTCAATACACCACTGATAAACCTTCATGCCTCTAAATTAGCCACATTTGACCATTCATGCCTTTGCCATCAATGTCATTTGACATCAATGAAAACACCAATGAACAAGGTTTAACACCATGCTCTATTATCCCCTATGGGAACCTCGTCCTCTGTCTTTTTTATGATCTTTCCGATGTTACTTATTTCTTGTTTTATTTTATCAATCTTAGTCTGAATTTCATTTTTAATGATAGAACTTAAGTAAGGGAATTATATATATACAGTATTATCAATCACTAATAGGAACTAACTAGTAACTCAAGAACCAAAGTGGGAACTAAAGCAGGAACCAAATAAGGGAATGACACCTACAACATATGTAGGAAAATGATATGCCTAGAGCCTTTGTGTCAACTAAGGAAAGCTACAAATTAGGTTTGTGATCATCTACACTGGAACTTATCCATAGGGTAATGTTAAGGATTGGAGGGTAAACTAGACCTCTCTCCCAATACACTTTCCCTTAGTGGTAACATGATGTATAAATCCAAGTTTCAATGTTGGGACACTGAAATCCTTAGTTTAATGACATGACACCCAAATCCTTCATTTTATTCCAACTAACTCCTAAGCATCGAGTCTATAAAACTCGAACAAACTTCTATCCTTTTCTATTTCAACACTCTAGGTGTATTCTAACCTCTTGATTTAACTTTTCCATTATCCATTTCAATTTTTACATATTTTCCAAGTTAAATTTAAATTGCACTTACCTAGAGCATTGACTACACTTGTTTTCTTTTATAGGGACTATCTTATCTAGAAGACGGTAATGAAAATAACAAGAAGAAAATCTCAAATACACTCCATAAAAGGTGATATTCTAGGGAACTAAACACACACATCATTATAACTCTATGCACACAAAGGTCACCCCTAAGATCTCTGTATCATTCCATATCTTTATGATTTCATTGTACACATTTGACATTATTCCAGTCGACACGGTATAAGAATAATTAGGCACACTATTGGGTACAATCTTCATTTTACTCGTGAAGGTACACTTTTATTTTCTACTTTATGCTACCAAATCCTTATTGTCCATTATAAAGTAGGGAAAATGTAGTCATTAAATCAAACATTTACTATGTACATCTTGCCTCTAAATACTTCACTTATATGTATGATTCCTAACCAAGAGAACTACTCATTAAAACCTCTTTCCCTTTCTTTTACATTGTTTTTTATGTTTATTTCTTGTTATTTCTAATTAAAAATATAGTTTTGTATACTAGCCAACATCCTACATAGCTCTAGTTTCGCTCACTATCCTTTTGAGTGTCTTGTAAAAGACCACCTATTAGGGATAGAAGCACTCAGTGCTCTACTATCCCCTATGGGAACCTCTTTCCTTTGTGTCTTTGTTATGAACTTTCCAATGTTACTTCTTTCTTATTTTTGTATCACTCTTTGTTGACCTTTCTATTTTTAATGAAGTAAGGGAATCATATATATACATGTTTTATTTAACCTCACTAGGGGAAATAATTTAAGAGGTACATACAATTACAATGAACTAATATTTTCTATCTACTCCACCAAGGAATAAATTTTGGGAATGCATTCTCCACTCCATATGAGGTTTTATTATGGATTCCATACCACACATTTGTATTCAAGAAAATTATTTATAGCCAGCTATCTCTTTGTGTGACTCGACACTAGGGAATCCTAGCTTAAGGGATACTATACTAATCTCTCTCTCTCTCTCTCTCTCTCTCTCTCTCTCTCTCTCTCTCTCACACACACACACACACACACACACACAAAGTTTGAAATGTAGACACCTATAATTATACCAGAGAGAAATTTAAATACTTAAATTGTGATAATTATCTCCTTTCCTACAAATTGACGACATATTTTCAATAACACTCTTCTTCTCTTCCATTGTCGTTAATTGATTACATTGCACTAATTAATTAAGTCACCTATCCAACACGTACCCTAATTAACGACCCTTTGTTAATCAACACCTTCTATCTAGTCTAATTAATTATTATTAATTAATTAGCCTCCCTTCTCATTAAATTAATAAATCACTATTTAATTGGTTTAATCCCCTCATAACGGTCCAAATCACACTAAAATCCATCTAAAAGCTTATGAAAGCTTGCACATGTATTATTTAATCATCTTGATTAATTAATACACCCCCTTTATCCACATGAGCAACTAAGGGACAAACTAAACCCTCCTAAAGTTAACTCAACCCCATCTAAACCCCCTTACCCATAACTAACTCTCCATCTCCATTAGCCCCACATCCATGAGGATGTGTTGAATCCTTTATCCTTTGGGCTATATAAACAACCCTCCCTCTACTTCTACACCTACACCTAAATATCTCAAGAGACAAAGGAAAGCACATAGTTTCATACTAATAGCCTTTTGTCATTCTTGAGCCCTCCATCCTCCATTCTTGAAGAGTTAAGCCTCACACCCAAGCATCCATTGAAGGATCAAAGCAAGCAAATATAATTTGATTGCCATTGAACTACTTAGGTTCATTTTAATGTTAAATTAGGCAATTAAGGAGAATAGAGTTCATTAATTTACATTATGTTTTGATCATTTCAAAGTTATAATGTTGAGGGTAGGACTTGCTTATTTCTTCATCATGATGGTGCACATTTCTCATTTCTAGCTAGGTTAGGAAGCTATTTCTAGGTGGTAGTTTCTTGCTTTAAATTTAGCTAAATTGTAGAAATACTTGTACACATTTGGCATGCTCGGTGGGACACTTAGTCCCATGGAATTTTAGTTTAAGTTTCATTGTTTTGGATAACTTTTGATATGCACATGTAGTAATTAATGTCCATTATTTTGGAATTTTTGATCATTTCATATGTGTAACCTCGTGTTCATAGCCATAATTTCAATGGGTTATTGCCATTCTAAAGCTAACTTGTCAAAATTTGAGATATTGTGAGTTTTGTTGTGTTTGTTGCCATATTTTGGTTATAGGTATGGTGCAGGCATGTCTTTAGGGGTGCAGTGCGGTTTTCATGGTGCACACATCTCTCTAGTGGTGTAGGTGCACTAGTAAAACTTGTTACTCTATTTGTCAACCCTGGCGCATACACCCTAACCAAAGATGCGGGTGTACTACTCTGGGTGCAAACATCATTTTGTAATGTACCTTCACTACATTCTTAAACCTGTCAGATCAGCACACACACACCCTAACTGGAGTACACATGTTGTTTTAGTGGCACAAACATTTTTTTCCAGTAACACGGTTGTTTTCTCTATTTTTCTATCTATTTTTCTCAGAGTAGCGCATACACTATTTTTGTGGTGCACACACCCCTTTGGTGGTGCAGGTGTTTGGTGAGTCAAAAAAATCCACATAGTGGCACATACACTATTTTTGTGGTGCACACATCTTTTAAGTGACACAGTGCACTGTGAGCCGAAACAACATTTAGTGGCGTATACGCCCTAACCCACGTGCAGGTGCTAAAAAAGGGGTGCATGTGTCCTTTTGCATTTTTGAAATTAAGGTGTTGATGTGCTAACATTCTTGCAGGTTTATCTAATCATATATTTGTCTTTGTAGGCTATTTTTACATGTTTGTATTTGATTAGGTAATATTTTGCATTGTTTACTTATAGGAATAAGGATCGTGTATGCTCTTCCCTCACGTCCCTTGGGGTGATCTTGGGAATCAAAATGATTCTTAAGTCCTTTTGATGCTTTGAGGTTGTTAGGAGTATTTGAGTTGGAATTGGTTAATTTGGCATAGTTGAATTAAAGTGTTTTTCCATTTGATATTTTTTTGGATTTTTGAAGACAATCACGTATGCTCTTCTCTTACGTCCTTGGACGATCTAGAGAATCAGAAATGATGCCTTCTATTTTGATGGAAAACTACTAAAAATCGTCATACAGGACCAAAACACCATCTCTTCTCAAAGAACGGAGTAATCGAAAAAAAGGTCAAAAAACTACCAATATAGTTGTTATACAGGTTGCCAAATGATGTTCGAGCAAACCACATCTACTTAAAAAAGATAAAACAAACAACATATTCAAAACATTATATTACAGGTTTCAAAAAAGGGTACGTCCCTCTCTGCTCAACTGGAACATAACCCCTTTGGCATAACACCTTAAGCTACAACAATGGGGGTGGTTACAGGAACCCCAAAGTAGTACATGCAAGAGGGAACCTTGTGGACGAAACGGGAAGTGCTCCACACTACCTATCCGACTAGTAAATCCTTTGTGAGATAGAGCTAAAAGTTGTCCCTACGTGACCCTTTTAAGTACACAATTGGACGCATTTATTTCCCACTGTGCTTAAAGGGGGCAAAGTCGAGATACTCCCAAACTAGTCATTGTAACTTTTTGGGCAAATCGTCCCGCTCATGGATAATATTCGTAGCACCTAGGACAAGAGAACCACCTAGGAAGATGTAATTTGTCTAGGATCCCACTTTGACCATTCTAAAAAAGTGTTGAGTTGTGAACCATATTTTCATTGTGAAACGTGTGGCAAGTTAATTTTGCCTAGTTTTTACTTGCCTTAGGGCGAGGTGAAACTTTGCCAAAGTGAAGCCAACATTTTTTACCCTATTTTGATTTGTTTCCTTCACATTCTTTTGACACTTTATTGATCGAGAAGAAGGGTGAATACCTTTTGTTACCAATTGACTATTTCGTCACTTTTATGTCCATTTACGCCCATCTATGTTTCATGCGGCTAGGTAAGTTAAACATCTAAAGTGTGTGAATGTGTATTCATGTCATTGGTAGCCATTGTGATCTTGATACCCATGTCAAGATCATCATTGTAGTTAGGCGTGGTTCATCACCGTAGATTCCTTAGAAGAGTTAGCTTGTTTGTATCATATCACTACAATTTTGATATTTACATCTTATTTCTTGTAAACTTGACATAAATATCTCTATTGTAAGGTTACGCGGAACACATTTTTAACTATTCCTCGCTATAATTGTGATATTTTTAGTTCGGTTCTATTATTACCTTGATTTTGAAGAGTGCTAGGTGTTACCATTTGTGCGTGTTATATCAATATCACCTTGATATCAATACCTTACTTTCTCTTAAAGTGGGTTAACATATCTTGGTGATATTGTTGTGTCATTCACAAATTGTAATTGGCACTTTTTAAGATATAGGTCTTAATCGAGTTTAAGCTTGCTTATCATATATCTTGATTGGGAGGTCGTATTGACTTCTTGTATTTACTTATGTTTTGTTCATTTCCTTGAACTTGGCATAAGTGAAAACATCTTGTTAATCATCTTGTGATGTAAAACTACTTTTGAAACGTAGTCTAGGAGGTACTTCATTTAAACAGGTTTTGATACCAAACGCTTGTGTCACTGGTGATTTATCACTCTATCACATTGGTATCCTCACATTGTTGACTTATTCATACTCTTAACAAATACATCTTACATCTCACATAGGGGTGGTCACTAAGCTTTGAACACATTTACAACTTACCCTGGTGAAAATATCATGAAAACATGGCTACTAAAACATGTATAGGATTAAAGAAAAGATCTATGAGGAACAACAAGTGCAAGCTTGGGAAACCTCTAATAGACAAGGGTCAAACCCCTTCATTGGACATGATCTAGGACCGCTATTTTCTACGGAAAAAGAAACCGAAGAGATGGTCAATCATAGTGGAAATGAATTAGAATCACCACACACGTAACTTGATTTTGACCCCACTTTACTAGACGAGTTTCTTCTTAGAAACAAATATAGAGTGTTGGCATGGGTCATAGAATTAGGGGCCAAATTTCCCACCGAGAATGAACTATACTACCTGCAAATGACGCTACTGAGGAAGAATGCCCCCTTATCAATATGGAAGATATTTTAATGCACAGACATGCTTCTACCTCTTACATAGGAAATGATAAAGTGGTGGGGCATACAATACCCTTTATCAAAGTGTCATAAAGAAATAATATAGAACATGAGATGGGTGAAGAACCTCCACAATACGAGGAGGAGGAACCTTTAAAAGAAGAAGCCACAAAGCCCAACAAAAATAGTAACCTAAGTCGACAACTAGCTCGCTTACTTCCCATGTGTGAAATATGCAAATAAGAAAATTAAAAAGTTGAGGCCTAAGGTTAAGATCAATGAACTCCATCAAGAAAACCAAGGATAAGAAGACACAGGGTATCATCGTGTATACATCCCCGCTTCTCCCACTAAAGAACAATTTCTTGAACAAAAAGTGTAGTCTATGAAAGTGATGCTCGCGAGCTTACAAGAGAGAAATATAGGGAGCATTCAGAAATATCAATATGAAGAATTATGCCCCTATCCTTTTGACAAGACAATGACCCTTCAACCCTTTCCAAAGAAATTTGATATGCCAAAGTTCAACAAATATAAAGGGAAAGAAGATCCACAGGATCATGTTAAAGATTTCTACATGGCATGTCAAGAGGTGTCTTATAGTGACAATTACCTCATCGACTTTTCCCAAGAGTCTCGTGAGGTCAATCCCTAGAGTGGTTTGCATGCTTACCACAAGGATCAATTTTCACCTAGCTAGAATTGGCAGAAAGATTCATGTGTCACTTCTCGTATAACATAGAGAGTGATGTCACCATGACAGACTTATGTGGTGCCAAGAAACGCCCTAATGAGACTTTCACCAACTTCCTCCAATGGTGGAGAGGGATAGCTAGTCACTTCCCTTGCGCTTTCCCTAAAAATAGCTGGTTAGTATTTTCATTCCCAATCTCAACCCGGATATAGCTTTCCACCTCTAAATGCATTGTGTTTGCACTTTTGAGGAGGTTATCGAGAAAGGGATTCAGATAGAAAAAGCTCTCATTGCCAAAGGCACCCTCAAAACCCAATATAAAGACAACCAAAATGTCAAACCCACAAAAAGCTAAAGATCTTTAACAAAAATAAAAATGTGGTGGGATACGGAATCACTGATTCCAAACATGTTCAAATGGTCCAAACTGGTCAACCTTTTAAACTAACCAAGGGCCCAATTCAACCACCACCAAATCAAAGAACGTTCACCTCCCTTAATGAACCATTGTCAGCTATACTAAAACAATTGGATGCATCCCACATGATGAATATTGTGAAATGCACTCGTGTCAAAGGACATAAGACAAACAAATGTCTACAAACTTCATCATTATATTCAAGACCTCACTAAAAATGCTGAGATAGAGGTGGATAACTCAAGTAAAACAAAAAAACCTAATGATAAAATGGGGATATATAAAGAACCATTCCCCAAGCATGATAAGTCAGAAAAGTCAAAGCTGGATCGAGGAGAGTCATCCCAAACTTATAAAGCCATGAATTACTTGTACACCAAAAGAGACAATAATCATTAATACTCACTTATTATATGTATTCACTTTACTATTGACCATGTCAATACCCTCTAAATCAAGGGAAAGGATTGTGCTGCGGTAACAAGGTGTGCCCACCTTGTGATTCTGGAACCCTCTCTGTCGACCCTGCAAACTGGTAAATATAACCTTGTAGAACAACTTGAAAAGACGTCTTCTAAGATTTTGATCTTAGATCTTCTCAAGATATCTAATGGGCATAAATACATTTTGTACCAAACTCTTCAGGGTCGGGAGTTCCTTTAGAAGTCGATCCTACACACCTTCAAGCCACATTGGAAAACATCGCACCAAGTGAACATCTCACTTTCAACCATAGGGAGATCCCTACTGAGAATCCAACACATAATCTTCCTTATACATTGAGGTAGTTATCACCCATAAGTAGATCAAATCGGTGCTTGTGGATAACGGATATGGGTTGAACATTTGCACACTCAAGTTGGTTAAATAGTTAGGACATACGAAGGAAGATCTTAAGTCCCATATTATCACTATCACCACATACAAAAACATGGAAAGGGAGTCATCAGCACTGTCACGCTTCCCATGGAGGTGGGTCCCACTTACCATCAGTAAAAGTTTTATGTCCTAGACTTGTAGCTTCCATATAACATGCTTCTAGGCCAACCATGTATTCATGCCATGTAGGGCATGCCATCAACATTTCATCAATGCATTAAGTTAAAGCATGAGGGACATATAGTTACAATACAAGGAGATTCAAAGCCCTTTGCTCATTATAGATATCTCAATATCTTTGCATGAAAGGGTACATATGCATGTCCCTCTGCAGATATAGTTGTCCCTCTCCAATCTGAGGCCATGGAATCCCTGGGTGGATTCAGATTCTCTTAGTTCTTGTGCTCATGGCGCGTCTACTTCAACATCTCCATTTGATTCATCGGAGATGAAAATCCTTGAATATGGCTATAGGGAGTATAATGTACAACAAGTGCTCTTGGTTTCAAACCTTTCATTGTTGCCCAAGACTAGAGGTCAACCCAACTACCACTTCAGAAGACCTAGAGAGGAACACACTATTGGGTCATTCTTACCTGGAGGCTTGTTAGCTGAGGAAAAATTACTTGATCCACCTACGACTTGGGTCCCTGAGGTTACTCACCATCCCCGTTATCAAACCCTAGAATATGAAAAATCTAGTACAATGATGCAATCCATGGGCTACAAAGGCCTAGGATGTCGAGAAATGAACAAGGAAAAAGAGAACTAGTCCCTCTTCTGCACTTCAAAATAGAAAGATACAGCATTAGGATTCCCCCTTTATAGGGCACACCCCAATGATCAAGATGCTACTTGTTCGAGCCAGAGGATAGCTCAATATCTAGAAAGTGATAAAAATTCCCATTGTATCCAATATTAGGATCTAGCCTCCACAAACCTTTTCATGAAAAACGTTGTCCTAACCATAACCCCCATGGAACCAACCCTTGACCTTGTATAAACTTTCCTTGTTGAATGGGACCAACAACGTCACATGCCGCTAGATTTATTTGAGAATGACAAAGCTATCACATATTTCATTGGCATAAGGGATACAATTCCCATTGGAGATCACAAGAGAGGTTTCTTTATCGACTTAGATACCTACGCCTAATTCGGCGAGGAGGCTGAACTTCATGGTCCACAAAACTTAAAGAAAAGCGAGGGCAAAAGTTCTCAAGAAAAGCCTCGGCAAAATCAAAGTCCAAGTCACACAGCTGAAAACCTCTTTGAGGCACTCGGCTGATAAACAAATAAGAAAATCAAAGGACAAACAAAGTGACCACGCCAAGGATGAAAATCTCGTGGAGACATCCTTGGATGAAAATCTTAACTCGCCTTCCGATCCTACGCGTATGGAGGACTTATCAAAATTACTATTCGAAGAAATCATTTATGTCAATATGGTACCGAAGAAGATCCCAAGATAGTAAAATTAGGAGCATCACTTTTGGCTAGAGAACAAAATAAATTCACTATACTATGCTATGCGAGAGTCTATTGATGTGTTCACATGGTCTTATAAAGACATGCCCGACTTAGATCTAACTTTGGTCATGCACAACCTAGTTGTGCATGTAGATGCTAAGCCTATCAAATAGAAACTCTGAAAGATGCACCCAAGAGTGGCCTTGTTGGTTAAAGAAGAGTTGGAAAGATTGCTTACAAAGTGGGATTCATTAGGCCAATTGATTATTTTGAATGGATATCAAACATTGTTCTTGTCCGAAAAAACCTATTGGTATCCGAATCTACACGGATTTTAGGGACATCAATAAAGCTTTCCCTAAAGATGATTTTCCACTTCCCAACATTGACATGATTTTTGAATCAATAGCAAGGTACGAGATGCTATCACTCATGGATGGATTTTCGAGATATAATCAAATCAAGATAGCTGAGGAAGATCAACACAAATAGTTTTTATTACTCCTGGGGCACCTTATGCTATCAGGTAATGCCATTTGGCCTTAAAAATGCAAGAGCTACCTATTAGTGGGCCATGATAGTAATTTTTCATGATATGATTCGTGATATCATGGAGGACTACGTAGATGATATCTTGGGAAGGTCTAAAACAAGAGAGGATCATCTTTTCATTTTACGGTGTATCTTTGAATGCCTGCGTGAATACAAAGTCAGGCTGAATCCAAAGAAGTGTGTCTTGAGTGTGCTATCATGGAAACTATTGGGCTTCATTGTGTCAAGACGAGGTATTGAGGTAGACCCCCGCTAAAATGTCTACTATCACCGAAATGCCTCCACCGAGAATATCAATCAATTGCGTAGCTTACAGGGAAAATTTAAGCCATTCACCGCTTCATCTCCCACTTGTAGATAAATGTCACTCATTCATCCACTTTCTTAAAAAGGACATAGCTTTCATCCTGGGACCTGAGCAATAGCAAGCCTTTGCTTTGCTTAAACAATACTTGGCTAATCCACCTGTCCTCATGCCTCCCACTCTGGGAACCACTCTTGCTCTATATTTCTACTACACAATTTTCTATTGGTGCGCTGCTCACCCAATATGACCTTGGCCATAAGGAGAAAGTGGTGTACTATCTGAGTCACACCCTCATCACCTATGATCTCAATCATCCTCAAATTGAAAAATCTTTCTTGGCCGTTGTTTTTACTTTTCAAAAACTTCGCCACTACTTGTTGAATACTAAGACCAAGCTAATATCCAAGGTTGACCCACTCAAGTATTTATTGTCCAAACTTGCCCTCATAGGTAGAATGGCTAATTAGATCATTCTACGTAGTGAGTTTGACATAGAAATTTTGAATAAAAAATTGGTTAAAGGACAAGTACTTGAGGATCGGCTAGTGGAAGCACCTTTACAAAGAATGGAACCTTTGAATCTAGATCTCGCGGATGCATCGTTGCTCTACATTGAAGAATTTGTTGTATGGAAAATTCATTTTGATGGATACTTTATGTTTCATGGTTCAAAGTGTGCAGGATTTTCCTCGCACTCTTTCGGTGATCCTATACCGCAGGCTTTTCACCGGGCTTCCCTTGCACAAACAACATTGCAGAATATGAAGCACTTATTACAGAATAAAGCTAGCCATCAAGTGGAATGTTTATCATGTCAAAGTTGTGGGTTATTCATAGTTAATTATCAAATAGGTCAATGATGAATACAAGGTTAAGGATGACAAGCTCATACCTTACAAAAAGTTAGTAAAAACTCTAAAGGAGTACTTTATGTGCGTTACCTTTGAATAAATCCCATGAGCACGTAACAAATCAGTAGATGCCATGGCAATGATGGGATCTATGCTTTGTATTCTACTAAGGAATAATGATATGTCATTATTTTGTAGAAAATATATGCCATCCCACATATGATATGTTAGAATACTTCCTAGCTTGTGAGGTTGTTTGTCCCAATTCGCTATGGTACGAACCCATCTTCACCTATCTTAACAACAACACATTCCCTCCCGATATCTCCCATTCTAAAAGAAAATCCCGATTCACCGATAACCTATTACACCCTTTTAAGAGGTACACTTTATCGTCGTGGCTATAATGGGAATCTATTACGTTGTCTAGATGTGACGGAGTCAATCCAGAAATCAAAGAAGTGCACGAAGGGGTGTGTGGAGCACATACAAACAGTAATGGTCTTGGCTAAAAAAATTTGAAAGTAGGTTACTATTGGCCTACCATGGAAACTGATTGTTGCAATTATGTTAGAAAATGTGTACTTTGCCAAAATTATGGAAATTTCATTCATGCTTCATCACAACCATTGTAACCTATCACTACCCCATTGCCATTCTCCAAGTGGGGACTTGATTTAATAGGAAAACTTACTCCTACCTCATCTGATGGTCATATGCATATCATCATAGCTACAGAATATTTTACAAAATGGGTGGAGGTTGTCCCTTTAACCTATGTCACAGGAGCCCAAATTTCTAAATTTATCATGAATCACATTATTTGTCGATATGGTATTCCCGTAGCCATTGTTACAGATAATGGGAAGTCATTTAAGAACAAAACTGTGAAAAGCCTTTGCCAACGATTTCAAATCAGATTAAAATGGTCCACGCCATATTACCCTCAGGGTAATGGACAAGTTGAGGCAACAAACAAGACTTTGGTAAGGATAATGGAGAATATGGTCAGCAAAATAGGTCAAAATTGGCACCTACAAATCCATCCAGCCCTTTGGGCTTACAAACATCCATTCACACTCCTACGGGTGTGACACCATATTCCCTAGTGTTCGGGACATAATCTATCATCCCTTTAGAGATCGAACTTCCATCCCTGAGAATTTCTCTTCGGGACTATCTGGATAAGGATGAGGATTATCGAGTGGCAAGACTAGTCGAGTTAGAGCTCCTAGATGAGAGGCGCATTCGCGCTCTTAATCACCTGAAAGTGTATCAACACAGAGTCTCCAGAAATTGCAACAAGAGAATCATCCCTTGTAATTTTTAGGTTGGTGCTTTAGTCATGAAGGAGAACCAGTTCAACACCAGAGAAAAGTGGGAAAGGAAGGGGAATTTCGAACCACATTGGTTAGGACCCTATGTGATAGTCACCAACACGACACAGGGGCATACAAACCGGTTCACCCCAATGGTGATGAGCTCCGGGAGCCCATGAACGCCATGCATATTAAGTGGTTCTATGCTTAAACATGGCTCAAGGAAGTTAAAAATCAATTAAAAAAATAAAAAAATCAAAAAAAGAAAAAGAGAAAATAGGTTTTCCATTCGTGAAAACCACGCAATTGTGGCACTTTGGACAAGTCCTTAGGTGAAAACTGGTTTTCGACGCCTCAAGAGGATTCATTGTTCACAAGTATCCTACATCTCGAAGGTATTTTCTTTGGCTTAGACCTAATTCTACCTTTGAGATTTCCTATGTGCCCCATCTTGTCGGGCCTTGATCGGCTTTGCCTTCTTTTATTCGTCTATGAGGGGTATGGTCTTTCACTATTTCCCATCTTACGCTGGGGGCAATTCAACAACTTCACCTTCTTGTTCATAAGCATGTGGCTTCTGCCCTTGTATATTCCCCATCTAATGCTAGGGGAATCCACACTTTCTTGGTTACCTGCACATAGCTCTGGAAAACCATTAGAAAACACAAAAACAATAGAAAATTGTTTCACAAAAATCAAAACAATAGAAAATTGTTTCACAAAAACCTAAACAATAGAAAATTGTTTCACAAAAACCTAAACAATAGAAAATTGGTGCATGAAAACAAATCTTACAAAAACAAAAAAACATTTACTTGCATTGTCTTGTTTCTTGCTTTGCTTGTTACTTGTATGGTTATTTTTGTGTTTCTGCTTTTTGGGTTGTTTGTTTCTTGGGCATACTTTGTTAAGATTCATCTTTTCTTGCTTAGATTAGATTTATTCTTGCTTGTGCGTCTTGTGGTATGTTTTTGCATGTTAGTGAGTCTTAGGAAATCATGATGTAATGTGTTAATTCATTATGTTCTTTCTTAGCCTTTGATTATGTTTGTTACATGTTAATAAAGCATAGTGAATCATGGTGTATTGTATTATTTCCTAGTGTTCTTTGTTAGCATTTGGTTGTGTTTATTGCATGTGCATTGTTTTTGTTATCATTAACATCACATTACCATCATTATCATCACATCTAACATCATCTATACATCATATATAAACAAAATGCTAAGTTTTACATCATGCATGTATGCTAAGCTAATCATCGCATATCATATCATCAATGGGGGCAAGAGGGGTTACGCATGATAAAAAATCTATCCCCCACACCAATACCATCATATCATTCCGTCCATATACATCTACGATAACACATGAGAAATGCATTTTATATCATTTAAGGATCTATCATCTAGCATCCATAGCACGTGTGTATATCAAACATCAAAATCGATACATACAAAGTAGAAAATCGATAACACCATAACACATCCATAAGTGATGAATCAAAAACACGCAACATGCAATGAGAATTGACATAGAGGTATTTCTGAAAAGGGTATTTTACATCATAGAATTATGCCTACTTGTGTCATAAGCTGAATCAAAGCCATACATCCATAAGTGTTGAATCAAAAAAAGTGACATGTAATGAGAATCAACATAGAGTAATTTCTGAAAAGGGTATTTTACATCATAAAATTATCCCACTCGTGTCACATGCATCAAGACACAAAAACAATAAAGTACATCATCTCATAAACATGTGTATCTGAGCCCAAAAAGTAATCCTCATATATATACATGTGTGTCATATACATCTGTATCAACAAAAATGGATACAAATCAGTGCTCTATATCAAAAATGCCTTCAGCTGAGGCATACAAAGATGCTACATCACAAATGTCTATACAAATATACAATGTCTAGATTGGTACTCAATATAATACATCATCAATACACAATGCCATCAAAAAGGGGCATGTATCAGAAAGAATCAAGCCTTCATCATGAGGCATCATCAAAATACAAGTATACAAGTCTATACATCAAAAAATTGACCTTCATAAGAGGCATACATACAAATAATTTGTACAACAAAAATGTAGATCTCAACCACAGCTCTCGCCCTCACTGGGGCTCCCAGATCTGTCATCTAGTCGATGGAACACTAGAGGTTGCAATGGCACTTGTCCAACCGGATGCTCTGGCATGGGTTGTCTCACTGATCTAGTGGACTGGCTGATCTCCGTGATTGAGAGCCTGATGCACTCGACCCTGACTATCATGGCAGTGCTACTCACTACTCTAGAGGAACTACCCTGTAATAGGTAGTCCTGTAAAATAAGGCCTCACCACCAAGCTTGGTGGCATCACGTATCAGGTCGACATCTCTAGAGGTGAGCACTGCCTGAAGGGTAGTATCTCACTCACTTATCACTCAGCCCAAGTATGCCTCACTGGCTGTCAGAGGAGGCGGTCTCTTGGTCTCTCTCTATAGTAATAGTTTGCAGCTTGGTGTGGGCCTGGTCCATCTATGCAAGAAGTTCCTGTGATCGTGCATATACATGATCTCTTTGTGTAACAACCATCCACACCTGTGACTGGGACTGATGAAGAAGGCTCAATATCTAAGCCATCTATGCCACTGTCTCTCGAATCTGATCCTGCTCTAAAAGTAAGGTAACAATGTGAGCTCAGCCCTCATCACACTCTACTATGGAAGTCACACACCAGCCTCGAGCCTCATCTATCTCCACTCTACCCATGTCTCTCTCTGCCTATGACCTGCTATAATTGTAGTCTGTACTATGGCTGTCTTTGCCACTGATTGGGAGGTTGTGTGTGCCTCAGGGACTAGTCCCTTAGGTGCTCTGGATGAGTGTCCCTGCTCTAGGACCCTACCTCTGGATGGCTACATTGTTGCCTATACTGGGCCTTGCATCCTCAGTCCCTGTGCCTATAAGACACCCTGTCCATCATGTGGAATACCATTAAAAGGATCCTTTGGGTCTGGCCCCTGTGCCACGGCTCTCACCCTGTGCTCTGCATCATGCCATATCTCTATAGGTGGGTGAATTCCTATTACCCAGGCCTCCTCTGGAATGGTGAGATGTTAAGGTAACACTGTAGCATACCAAGCTACATAATTATATGTGGTCCTTAGATCTCTCACCTATAGTACTAGGTCCCATACCTATGGGACCACCTACATGAAACTCACCTTAGCTCAGGCCACTAGTATATGAGGCCCCATTGTCTACCCTCTAAATCCCTGTGTGTATGCCGAGATATCTAGATGGGGGACCCCTTGTACCTTGCCAAGCTACCACTGGAACCTGTCTACTCGATATAACTCCATGATATAACTACGGTTTCCAATGATAAAATGCTCCACTGTGCACATGCTTTGAGCTCTATGGCATCCTCTCGGCCTTTAGAAATAACTATACGGCCGCGATGACATCTATCTCTACCAGCTCATCAAACTCTCACCTATATCTCGAATAGGCCACCAAAATGGCCATGTACACCCGCACCAGCTGCTACCCATGCCATATATGATGGCTCCTCAGGATCTCAGACACGAAAAGGGCCCATAGGGCGTTCGATCACAATATGATACCATGACCATATCTATAATAAGGAGGCTAGACCCACGGTCTTCTAACCGTGGTATGTGATCAAGTGTAAATCCCAGTATAGGTGGGCTAGTATGTATTTCCCCCAGCAATATCTCTCACCACTATAGATGCCATTAACCAAAGGAAATAATCCTCTCGGGAATTAGGTCCTTGTCTTATCAATGAGTAAGAACCCACTGATAAGAGACATGATATAGAGAGGCCCCCATGCAATGTGGGGTTGAATATGCACTCATGCAATGCTATGGTCATCCCGTCATGTGGCATATCATCAACACAAAACAAGGAACTGCATGCTACTCTAATCAGCCCTGCATCAGAGTTGTACTTGATCAAGGTGCCCATCATCTAAACACAAGGAATCGCCATACGTCCCTCAATAGTCATAGTCATCTCTCTTGTAGGTAGTATAAAGCACTGAATCTCGCTTATGTCATCACTTGGCTAGTGTGCAAGTCTACTGCCGTGATCCAATACTATAGAAGGCATCCAAGACACGGAGCCTAGCCCTACTGCCTCGAGAAGTATCGTAATGGCTCGTCGGTCGCATCGACGCATACTACCCTCTAGCTCGCCTATCCGTATTTCTCTCCCACATCCGTAACACTGGTAATCATCTCTACAAAATAACATGATGCTAGTCGGATTGTTATCCCCGTTTTGAGTTCACAACGAAATGATCGGATAACCCCTACAAAATTTTTGAAGTGATTTTGCATTATGACCTCTTTTAGAGAAAATCGGGTTTTCGGGTGTTACTAACAGCTTGACATAAGTTTTAACATGCTTTATGTCTTATGTCCTCCGAAATCCGAAACCCGCCTTGCAATGAGAAGATCCTTAGTAATCGGGTTTTCGGAAATTCAACTCATCGGAACATACTTGAGTTAAAACATGCTTTGTGTCGCGTGACTTCCAAAACCCGAGACCCGCCTTGTGTTAAGGCAATCCTTTGTATTCGGGTTTTCGGAACTCTAAAGCATCGGGACATTTATGTTCCAAAACATGTTTTATGCGCCATGTTCTCCGATTCCCGAAGTCCGCTCAATCCTTTGTAATCGGGTTTTCGGAAGTTCAATGCATCGAAACATTCATGATTCAAAACATGTTTTGTGCTCCATGTTTTCTGAAGCCCGAAACCCGAAATGCACTAAATCTCCTCGTGTCGGGTTTTTGGACTCCTCCAACATACTGACGTGGCATTCATGCCGAATGGTTGGTGAGGTGGCACGTGCCGAGCTGAAGTGTATTTATTACTGATTTTCCTATAAATACTCGGATTTCCACGTCATTCTTACCGTTCATATTTTTAATTCGTGGATTTTTCGCATGCTCTTCCGCTCCCAAAACCCGCAAACTCGCTACGAGATCGGATCGCTTGTTTTCGATTTTACCTGCCTCAATTGAAGGTATTTTTCGTTCCTTCTTTATTCTTGATTTTTCTCGGATCGATGCGTGTATTTTCTTTCCAATTTCTTGCCAGTGGTTGAGGGTTTTTCTTCCTTCTTCTTTCGTGTCGTGTTTTGGAAAGGGTTTTGGTTTTTAGGGTTTATTTTCTTTTTGAGACTATCAATTGTGTCGTTCCTTCCAAATTCCAATTACTTGCATGATGTATGGAATATGAATAAACAAAAAGAAAGGATGTTTTATATGTGAAAATTCAAAGGAAAGACTCTGTTTTTGTTTCCCGGATTTTGAAGGCTGTTTTGCAGATTCAAAAGTCCGAAATACAAAGGAAGCTCGCAGTGACGGGGTTTTTCAACATTTCGACCTCAACACTAAGTGCCGGCACCTCCTAAGTTCCGCCATCAACAGTGGACGCCGGGTTTTCTTCAGGTTCCGTTATTAACAGTGGGTGCCGGGTTACCTCCTGTTTCCGCCATTGAAAGCAAGTGTCGGGTTTCGCCAAGATTCCGACATATCAGACCTGTCGGGTTCACTAAGTTTTCCGATATCTTCTTCTGCGAGTCGGGTTCTCCTCTGCTTCCGACGATTCACCAATCAGTTTTTTTGTACATGTGCAAAGATCTCCGGAGTTCCGAACAAACAGCTCTCACTGGAGGAAGAGAAAGGAGAAGAATCAAAAGATGATGACTCGGATTGAGCTCCAACGCCCCATGTCATTTCTATTTTTAGAATGACATATCTTCTATTTCCATTTTATCATTATTTTTAATTCATAACTTTGACTTGATCTCTGCGTGAGAATCATGCAAAGTTGAACTCTAGTTAGCATGCTACTTTTTTCAGATCTCGTCTGTTTAATCTCTAGCTTCTTTTGTTATAAATAAGGGATGCTTGTGCATTCTAAAGGGTCGAGAATTTTTGAAGCATTAAGAGGCTATTGGAAAGGAGAAAAACTTTGTGTTTTCTTTCAATCAATTTGAAGAATAGAAGTTGATATTGTTTTACAGACTTTGTGTTGTGGAATATATCTTATTTAAGACAAAGTTGTTCTTATGTTCATGATCTTAAAGCTATTCTTTGCATAGAATCTCAAGTGTTTCTAATTATCTCGGACACTATATTTGTGATCTAAAACTCGTATGATTATTTCGTGCTCTGTGTTTACTCGAAAGAAAATACGTTTCTCCCATTTCTTTTCTACCGTGCTTCTTTCATCGTAATAGCTTTCTAACCTATTTCACCTACGAAAGCAATATCCTTGAATCGTGTGAATGTGGATTTCGGATTTCATCCCAACCCCAATGGTTAGATTAGTGTGAATATTGTATATATTATTTATTGTGTTTTAGATTAGCAATAAACAGCAGCCTCACTGTCTTTGAGGAGGGATTCAATCCCATGTACCGTGGTTCAACCTCATATTTTGGTTTGACAAAATATCCAACCAACAGTTTTTGGCGACTACTGGGAAATACGGATCAATAGTATAAATCTTATCCTCTCGGTGTCTCGCGACTCCATATTTGCCTTATTTTTAATAAGATCTCCTTTCAGTTCAAGCTGGCCAGGAGGGTCTTCACTCGGTCTCGCCGAGCTCAAGGTGAAATTGATCCACTCTTTGAGTTGCTGCAACAGCACAATTTCAGCCTTTCTCCCAACAGCGTTGTCTCTAACCGAGCCAGAAGTTCTTCACCTGTTCGGAGAAATCGGATCCCTGAAGAACGGGAAGCATCTGCAACTTGTCGTGCACTACTCTTGTCTGATACCCGGATCCCTGTACGCACTCTTTTCAGAAGGATGGCGGTTCAACCTGTGCCTTGGGGTGCAGTCATTGGTCCTCTTACTTTGACTCCTCCATTGCATGAGTTACCACGTGGATCACGTAAAAACATTCCCAAGTTCAATGGGGATGGGAAGCAGCATCCTGATAAGCATATTGTGTCTTTCTTTGTTGCATGCGGTGTCCTTGGAGTAGCCCATGAAGATGTCTCTGTTCGACTCTTCGTTGAAACATTGCAGGGAGTAGCAGCTGAATGGTTTTATCACCTCCCGAATGCATGCATTCCAGATTGGGCTACCATGCGGACCAAGTTTGAGGCACGTTTCAAACCAGCCGAAGATTCTCATGCATTGTTAGCTCAGCTTACTCATATGAAGAAGGAATCGCATGAACCTATGCGGGAATTCGTGGCTAAGTTCAATAAGCTGATCCGGAAAATTCCAGTTATAGCTGTACCAACTTTGGAAAACCAAAAGTGCTTCTTCATCAATGCTCAACCTCCTGATATAAGTTTTTTATTACGAAGGTCGGTTATCCCAGATTTGGCTACTGCTCAGTCAACGGCTACTGAAATAGAGGATGATCTCATCTTAGCCGGAAGGATCAAGAAAGATATACCCAAAATCAAAAATCAAGGTTCTTCTCAAGGTAATACTGACCCTATGTTTCAAAAAATGGCTAATGATTTGATTGCTTTAAAGAAGCAAGTGTCTCAGCAGGTGAGCAATGTTCCGTACCGGGATATCCCTAGGCGGAATTTTAATAACAATGGTGCACCTGCCAGAGATAGGCCACGGTTAGCTCCTGCTCAACCGAGATTAGCAATGAAGCTCCACCGTTAATGCAAAGAAGGGAAATAATTGAAGAAGATGATGAACCGTAAGATCAAGATTCCCGTGAGGATTTCAAAGCTTCAGGAGATGATGATGAGTCTTATGATGAGTCAGCTGGTGACTCCAGCATTGGTTATTTGGAATATGATGAAGATGAATGTGAGCCAGATGGTCAATCATTTGCTGTTTTCACTCGGTCTCAATCTCAGGTTCCCGTAAAGCCTCTGGAAAATACTAAGGAGAAGAATAAGGAACCTCCCGTATCCATAGTCAAAAGGGGTACCCCTATTTCGGCGCAAACCAAAGAGAGGTTACTAAAAAGACAGCTGCTCCTTATTCTCCTTCTCCTAAGGTCAAGTTGCCCAAAGACAAGCTCATATAATTAGAACTGAGCCTACTATCATTCCTTCTTACACCGCTTTCGATATTATTGATCATGCAAAGAGAACCAAAATTCAAATGTCAAGGTAATACCTTCAAATAATCCCGAACAATTTGAAAAGCTGGCCAAGTTCATCAAAAGTAAAGCGGCTGTTCCATCACCTGCTAAAGGTCTCCTTTCAAATCCTACTCTACCCACACCTCGTAATAATCGACTTCGCTTCTTCCTCAGAAAGATTGAACCATTTTATTTGTCTCTACTTATAAATGGGTTTAAACTCAGGAATTGCATCATTGATTCAGGGGCCTCTGATAATGTTATGCCCGCAAAAGTGGCCCATGCCCTTGGGCTTACTTTGACTAAATCATATGGACGGTGCTATTCCATGGAAACTAAACAAGTCCCTCTGATTGGTCAAATTAAGGATGCACAGTTCGCATTTGTTGCTTTTCCTGAGAAGAGAGTGAAAATGACTATCCTAGTTGCAGAGATATTCCCGCAGCCTTATGGCATTCTCTTGGGTAGAGGATTTTGTAAAGATGTCGGAGGAGAGATTAGTATGGATTGGACCAAAGCTAAGATCCCAGCCAAAGGGGTTCAACAGGTTCTTCATCCTGAACCGCAGGCAAAGTATTTGGTGACTAAATCAGATGATCCTAAGGCTCAGATTCTTTTCGAAGATGCTAGCTTCGGGAATTATTTCATGGCTTCAGAGATACCCATTGTAGATGTGGAAGAGGAAGATCCCAATGCAATTTGGACGCTCGAATTTGATGGTAGCTGCTCAACTTCTAGATCGGGCGCTGGTGTTGTTCTCATATCTCCTAGCTCGAGATTTTCCCATCACTTATAAGTTGCAATTTGATAATACTAACAACACGGCCGAATATGAAGCCTCGTTATTAGGATTAGAATTGGCGACATGTAAGGGAATCAAGAATCTCAAGGTGCGGTGGAGATGCAGAGCTGATTGTTAATCAGTCGTGGGTGTATATCGTGTGAAAATGATCGGTTGAGGCATTATAGGAACAAAGTGTGGGATAGTATAGAATGCTTTGATGCATTTTCTATTAAGGCAGTTTTAAGAGATTATAATGACAAGGCTGATTCTTTGGCCGTATCTGCATCTCTTCTTCTTCCTCATCCTCAGTTCAAGCAAGACACATACTCTATCGAGATTGTGTACCGCCCTAGCATCCCTGATAATGCAACTCACTGGCAGGTATTCAATGATGATCAACAAGTGTTGGCTTTCCCGAAAAGGTCGACAATTTGGTGAATCGTATTTTGAAGGTTCGGAATCAGCCTTTCGTGAAACTATTTTAGATCCATATCAAGAGGTTGATGGTGAATTTATCCAGCTGAAAGGCAACAAGATACCAAAAGGTCTGGTTTCTCTGGAGGGTCTGTTTGACAAACATGATCGCTTCATCCAAAACAAAAGGCAGGTTGAAGGAGCTTCTTCCTCTGAAGTGGATCAAATCAATCTAGGTTCATCTGATCAACCTCGGATGGTGAATATCGGTAAATGTTGTTCTCCTGAAGAGAAGGAAAGATTCACTTCACTTTTGAAGAAATACATCGATGTGTTAGCATGGTCCTATGCAGATTTGAAATCTTTCAAGCCCAAGGATGTTCAGCACAGTATTCCTTTGAAGCATGATGTCAAGCCGTATAGACAGAAGCAAAGACATTATAATCCGAAGATTTCAGGGACAATCCTGGCAGAAATTCAGAAGATGTTAGATGCTAGGATTATTTTCCCAATCCATCATTCCACTTGGATTGCAAACATTGTTCCTGTCAGAAAGAAGAATGGCGAGATCCGGATTTGTGTTGACTTTCGGAACTTGAATCAGTCCTCGCTGAAGGATAACTATCCCTTGCCGATCATGGATCAGGTATTACAAACTGTAATTGGATCTGAAATGTTATCCATGCTCGACGGGTTTTCAGGATATAATCAAGTCGAAGTAACCACAGAGGATCAACACAAGACAGCTTTCACGACCCCATGGGGTACCTTTGCTTACAGAAGGATGCCATTCGGCCTGATCAACACCGGAGCTACTTTTCAGAGGGCTATGGACCTAGCATTCAGAGATCTGATGGGTAAGGTCATAGTCGTGTATTTGGATGACTTGACTGTCTTTTCTAAAAAACGAAGTGATCATTATGGTCATTTAGAAAGTACTTCAGAGATGCAGACGTCACGGAATTTCATCAATCCTAAGAAATCCATGTTGGGGTAATGTAGAAGGAAAGTCTGCTGGGTCATATTGTGACTAGAGAAGGAACTAAAATTGACCTGCAGTAAAGGGTAAAGGCTATTCGAGCCTTACCTTGCCCACAAGTAAAACAGAGTTCATTCTTTCTTGAAAAGGTTAATTTCTTGAGAAGATTTGTACCTGATTTTGCTGACAAGACCAAGGATATCCTTGGAATGATGAAAGGCAAAGTCCCATTCAGATGGAGTGCAGAAGGGAAACTTTCATTTGAAGAAATAAAAAAGGCAGTTGCTAGCGCTCCTGTTTTAGTATGTCCAGACTTCAAGAAAGATTTCATCATGTATAGCTATGCTTCTGCCCACACAGTGTCAGCGATCCTGATGCAGGAAAATGGAGAAGGCATTGAAGCTCCTATCGCATTCATGAGCTGTCCGTTGAAAGAGCATGAATTGAAGATGTCGCAGATTGAAAAACATGCTTACGCAGTGGTAAGAGCAGTAAAACACTTCAGGTACTATGTACTGAATTCTCATACTCGTGTTCTCGTTCCTGATACTGCTGTTAAATCCATTCTAACTCAACAAGAGCTGGGAAGCCAAAGAGGTACTTGGATTGCTAAGGTTCAGGAGTACGACTTGGACATCAAACCTACCAAGTTGGTACGAGGAAGGGGCCTGTGTCAATTGATTGCAGAGAATCATGCTGAAGCAGAGTGCGAGAAGGATCAAGATACTTCTTCAGAACTGCCTACGGTGCTTTTTGTCAGTACGACCGATGAATGGTACACGGACATTTCTTTCTTCTTAACTTATGGTGAATGCCCTCCGCATTTAAATCAAAAGGAGAAGAGGACCGTCAAGTTGAGAGCTGCGAGATACCTTTTGTGGAATAATGCAATATACAAGAAAGGTATCGATGGTGTCTTCTTGCGTTGTGTTGATAAATCGCAACAGGAAAAGTTATTAGAATCCTTTCATAGCCTAGCATGCGGAGGACATTTTTCGTCTTCTGTAACAACATATAAGATCTTACGGGCTAGGTATTATTGGCCTACTCTTTTCCGGGATTCAGCAGAATGGGTGTCTAAATGTGAAGCTTGTCAACATTTTGTTGGTCGTCCCAAGTTAGCAGCTCTTCCTCTGAAGCCTGTGGTGATTGAAGAACCTTTTCGCCAATGGGGGATTGATTTTATCGGAACATTGAATCCTGCTTCCAGTGCTGGACACAACTATGTGCTAATCGCATGATTATTTTACCAAGTGGGTAGAGGCTGCACAATCAAGCAAGCAACTTCTGAAGCTGTTTGCAAATTCCTTAAGGAAAACATAATTGTCGATTCGGTGTACCTCATAAGATTGTAGCGGATAATGCTTCCAATTTCTCGTCACATGAGTTAACTGAGTTTTGCTATGGATTCGGCATTACTTTGGCTCATTCATCTGACTATTATCCCCAGGGTAATGGGCAAGCTGAGTCCAGCAATAAGAATCTGGTTACTATAATCAGGAAATTAGTAGACGAAAATCAGAGGAATTGGCACAAAGCATTGTATGATGCATTGTGGGCTGATCGGATCACTCCAAAGCGAGCCATAGGGATGTCCCCTTTTCAATTGCTATACGGGATTGATGCTGAAATTCCTATCTCAGTAGAATTGCCTGGCCTTACAACAAGCGTAAAGCGGTTGAAGATGTAGCTTTTCAGAATTCTATCGAAAAGAGGGTTATGTACCTAACCAGGCTAGAAGAAGAGCGAATTAAGGTGGTTGATCGTATAGCAGATCATCAGAGCAGGGTGAAGAAGATTTTTGATAAAAAATCAAAGCAACATGACTTCCAGATTGGAGACTTGGTGTTGCTTTGGGATAAAAGAAGAGAAATGTAAAGGAATGCATGGAAAGTTTGATTCTTTATGGAAAGGACCTTTCAAGATCCACGAGTTGAATGGTGAAAATAGTTTCCTTCTATCATATCTTGATGGAGGGTTACTCCTTTGCCTTTCAAAGTGGACAACATCTAAAGTCGTTTCCACCATTAATGCAAGATGCTCTCTTGCATTGTACATATTTTGCTTTTGTTGTGTGTTTTCTTTTGGTTTTCTTTCTTTCTTTCTTCGTTTTGTTTTGTTTTGGTTTTCTCCTTGACTCCGTAGCCCAATGGATAAAGCCCCGGTCCGCAAAACCAGATTTCGAGTTCTCTTCCTTTGGTATTACAAAGAAAGTCCCCAACCTGGAGCCAAATTTGTTATCCCCATTTTGAGTTCACAACGAAACGATCGGATAACCCCTACAAATTTTTGAAGTGATTTTGCATTATGACCTCTTTTAGAAAAAAATCGGGTTTTCGGGTGTTACTAAACTTGACATAAGTTTTAACATGCTTTATGTCTTATGACCCCCAAACCCGAAACCCGCCTTGCAATGAGAAGATCCTTAGTAATCGGGTTTTCGGAAATTCAACTCAACGGAACATACTTGAGTTAAAACATGCTTTGTGTCGCGTGACTTCCAAAACCCGAGACCCGCCTTGTGTTAAGGCAATCCTTTGTATTCGGGTTTTGGAACTCTAAAGCATCGGACATTTATGTTCCAAAACATGTTTTATGCGCCATGTTCTCCGATTCCCGAAGTCCGCTCAATCCTTTGTAATCGGGTTTTGAAAGTTCAATGCATCGAAACATTCATGATTCAAAACATGTTTTGTGCTCCATGTTTTCCGAAGCCCGAAACCCGAAATGCACTAAATCTCCTCGTGTCGGGTTTTCGGACTCCTCCAACATACTGACGTGGCATTCATGCCGAATGGTTGGTGAGGTGGCACGTGCCGAGCTGAAGTGTATTTATTACTGATTTTCCTATAAATACCCGGATTTCCACGTCATTCTTACCGTTCATATTTTTAATTCGTGGATTTTTCGCATGCTCTTCCGCTCCCAAAACCCGCAAACTCGCGTTACCAGACTGGATCGTTTGTTTTCGATTTTACCTGTCTCGAATTGAAGGTATTTTTCGTTCCTTCTTTATTCTTGATTTTTCTGGATCGATTGCGTGTATTTTCTTTCCAATTTCTTGCCAGTGGTTGAGGGTTTTTCTTCCTTCTTCTTTCTGTGTCGTTTTGGAAAGGGTTTTGGGTTTTTAGGGTTTATTTTCTTCTTGAGACTATCAATTGGTGCTGTTCCTTCCAAATTCCAATTACTTGCATGATGTATGGAATATGAATAACACAAAAAGAAAGGATGTTTTATATGTGAAAATTCAAAGGAAAGACTCTGTTTTTGTTTCCCGGATTTTGAAGGCTGTTTTGCAGATTCAAAAGTCTGAAATACAAAGGAAGCTCGCAGTGACGGGGTTTTTCAACATTCCGACCTCAACAGTGGGTGCCGGGCACCTCCTAAGTTCCGCCATCAACAGTGGACGCCGGGTTTTCTTCAGGTTCCGTCATTAACAGTGGGTGCCGGGTTACCTCCTGTTTCCGCCATTGAAAGCAAGTGTCGGGTTTCGCCAAGATTCCGACATATCGACTGTCGCCGGGTTCTCAAAGTTTTCCGATATCTTCTTCTACGAGTCGGGTTCTCTCCGCTTCCGACGCATTCAAAAGCTTCAATCAGGTTTTTCGAAATGAAATGTGGTGTACATCATCTCCAGAGTTCCGGGAACAAACAGCCTCACTGGAGGAAGAGAAAGGAGAAGAATCAAAAGATGATGACTCGGATTGAGCTCCAACGTCCCATGTCATTTCTATTTTTAGAATGACATATCTTTATTTCCATTTTATCATTATTTTTAATTCATAACTTTGACTTGATCTCCGCATGAGAATCATGCAAAGTTGAACTCTAGTTAGCATGCTACTTTCAGATCTCGTCTGTTTAATCTCTAGCTTCTTTTGTTATAAATAAGGGATGCTTGTGCATTCTAAAGGGTCAAGAATTTTTGAAGCATTAAGAGGCTATGGAAAGGAGAAAAACTTTGTGTTTTCTTTCAATCATTTTGAAGAATAGAAGTTGATATTGTTTTGCAGACTTTGTGTTGTGGAATATATCTTATTTAAGACAAAGTTGTTCTTATGTTCATGATCTTAAAGCTATTCTTCGCATAGAATCTCAAAGTGTTTCTAATTATCTCGGACACTATATCTCGTGATCTAAAACTCGTATGATTATTTCGTGCTCTGTGTTTACTCGAAAGAAAATACGTTTCTCCCATTTCTTTTCTACCGTGCTTCTTTTCATCTGTAATAGCTTTCTAACCTATTTCACCTACGAAAGCAATATCCTTGAATCGTGTGAATGTGGATTTCAGGATTTCATCCCAACCCCAATGGTTAGATTAGTGTGAATATTGTACATATTATTTACCGTGTTTTAGATTAGCAATAAACATGCAGCCTCACTGTCTTTGAGGAGGGATTCAATCCCATGTATCGTGGGTTGAACCTCATATTTTGGTTTGACAAAATATCCAACCAACAAGTTCCTAACATTTCTTATAAAAATCTATCTCCCCTTTTAGGGTTAACCCAAAAATCCTAAAAATTCTTCTAAGTGTCATGTTTTTGACACTTTCCCATCTTTTTCTCCAATTGCCTAGGGTAGCCATACAAGTGCCCTTTTGGGCATGTGCACCACATTTTTGGTGCTTTCACTTGTGTGCATGTGTTTTGGTTCTTGCGCCCTCTTTCTAGTGCATGCACACCCTTTTTGGCATGTGTGCCACACATTTGGTGCTTGCGCTTGCACGCATGCACTCCTGTGTGTGTGCACCCACCTTTTCATGCCTACACCACACTTTTCACATGTGCGCCCCATTTTCCATGTGTGTGCATGTGTTCACATGTGTTTTTGTGTGTGCGCGTGCGTGTGTGTGTGTGCTTTTTGTGCCTGCGCGTGTGTGCATATGTGTTTTTCTCGCATGCATCCCCAAAAGGACACTTGCACCTCCTATCTGATACCTACGCCTACGCATAGGCATGCCAACATGATTTCATAGGGCTAAAGGCCTAATTTAATGCATTAGTGACCAAATTTATGAAGCTAGGGTTGTACTAACAAAGGGGTTGTCATCTCCGCATGTCATTGGTACCCTCGGACTCACGTCTGCGCACCTCAATCGGTCTTTTCCGATCACCATGGTTCTCCTTAGTATTAGAGCCTCATGATAAATTTTCTAAATAGCTCGGTTAAAATGAATTGGTCGTCATGTTTTTACCCCCCTGGTGGGGTATATTAACCCATTTTTCACCGTCAGGAGGGCCGAGAGGCCTGTTTCAATCGTCGTTCTCTCCTCTATTCACTCTGGAATAATTATTTTTATTAAATAATTATTTTCTCTTATTTTTCACCGTATTGGGGCATTTTTTGCTGTCCGATACTCCTTTCTTCTCCCTCGAGACAATTTTATTGCTCCCTAGTGATTTTTATTCTTCTTCACACTCTTGTAAATAATTATTTTTTCTTAATGTTTCCACTAAACAAGGACATTATTTGTCATTTGTTTCTTCTTTCTTCTACCTAGGGCACTTTCTGTTGCCCATAAGCCCTTTGTTTTATTCTTCTATGTTATTCTACTATTCACCACAATTTGGAAAGGAAAACCAATAAAAACAATATATATATATATATGTTAAAAATCCAAAAATAGGGAAAAATTTAAAAAAAAATCTTGAAAAATAAAAACCATACAAAAATTGTAACTTGCTTATTACGGTTGAAACTTGTGTCTTGTGCATGGTATTTTCTCCATATCCTATTGGTTTGTCTCACATATTCCCCGATTAATATTACTCGTGGATCACCGGATTCACAACCATTCACAAAGCTAGCTGCTTGCTTCGTACTCTAGGGAACTTTTGTTGCCTGGTGCTGTTTCGTTGCACACAAATGCTTTTCATGGACCCCATGTCCATTGTCATTTCCCCTTGCATGTATCCTTGCTCGGGGCATCATTTTTAAACCTTGTCAAGTCAATAATGAAATTTTGTATCTCTTCAACACGATAAAAAAACATTTGTACAACTGTCTTGACCGTTGTTGGGTTGGATATGTGCGTTCGTACTTGTTTTCCTTCTTAAATGAGCTTGTTTCCTTATCGTATTACAAGGCATTATTATATGTCGCATGCAAAGTGGTATTTTCAGCAATGGACATTTATCCGTAGTATGGCTTTTCATGTCATTCTACCATTGTTGTATGCTTATATTTCTCATAAGGACTGATGATGTAGTTCCTATGGCAATATGATGATATCCAAATTGTTCCAATCAACAACGGCAGAGGCTAAGCTCTCCTCTCCTCTCCTCCATATTTCTTCTACATCACTTTCCTTTCACCCCTAATCTTCCCTCTCATCAGAGCATCCTGCCCCTTCCCTATTCTTCTGCCTCTCTCACATCTTTTTTGAATGTCGATCGGGTTTTTTTATCACCCCATCAACACTCGAGGGGCATCTCTCTCTCTCTGCTAATTTTTCTTCTATCCCTTCAAAATTTTCTTCCATCTACTATCTTTGAAGTGGCATCACTTATGCCACCCCAAAGAGGAGCAAATGTAGACACCTATAATTATGTAGGGGCAATTTAAATACTTAAATTGTGTTAATTATCTCATTTCTGCAAATTGACAACATATTGTCAATAGCGCTCTTCTTCTCTTCCATTGTGATTAAATAATTACATTACACTAATTAATTAAGTCATCTATCCAAACACGTACCTAATTCACGACCCTTTGTTAATCAACACCTTCTATCTAATCTAATTAATTATTATTAATTAATTAGCCTCCCTTCTCATTAAATCAATAAATCACTATTTAATTGGTTTAATCCCTCCTAATGGTCCAAATCACACTAAAATCCATCTAAAAGCTTATGAAATCTTGCACATGTATTAATTAATCATCTTGATTAATTAATACACCCCCTTTATCCACATGAGTCACTAAGGTACAAACTAAACCCTTTTAAAGTTAAATAAACCCCATCTAAACCCCCTTACCCATAACTAACTCTACATCTCCATTAGTCCCACATTCATGAGGATGTTGAATCCTTTATCCTTTGGGCTATATAAACAACCCTCCCTCTACTTCTACACCTACACCTAAATCTCTCAAGAGACAAAGGAAAGCACATGGTTTCATAATAATAGCCTTTTGTCATTCTTGAGCCCTCCATCCTCCATTCTTGAAGAGCTAAGCCTCACACCCAAGCATCCATTGAAGGATCAAAGAAAGAAAATATAATTTGATTTCCATTGAACTACTTAGGTTCATTTTAATGTCAAATTAGGCAATTAAGGAGAACAGAGTTTATTAATTTACATTATGTTTTGATCATTTCAAAGTTATAATGTTGAGGGTAGGACTTGCTTATTTCTTCATCATGATGGTGCACATTTCTCATTTCTAGCTAGGTTAGGAAGCTATTTCTAGGTGGTAGTTTCTTGCTTTAAATTTAGCTAAATTGTAGAAATACTTATACACAATAATATTTGAGTGAAATAGTTTTTATTATTTTTTTGTTGTTTCAAGGAGATTTACTTGTATGGCTAAAATCATACACAAACACAGTCTCTAACTTCAAAGATGCACTTACTAACATTTTTATCTTTGTAATTATTGTGTAGTTTTGTGGCATGACTACATTCTCTTAAAGGCTAGAAAGCACCGATATTGGTGTTGAATGTGTTATTAAACTTCTTAATTTATGTTGGACCCTTAATTTGAAAGTGAGGGATAGTTGATGGTAAATGTATAATGCCAAAACTAGAGACATTTTGGATGAAGTATGAAATGAAGTGTTATACCACCATTTTGTAAGTGGTAACCACCTAACCCATATCTCTGTTAGTTATAAGAAAATAATATTCATATATATCCCTCTACACGTTTGTTTACTACCTATATTCATCCATCATATTTGGGATGATTTGATGGAGTATAATCCAATTTAGTGGAAAAACATGAGAATAAATCAAAGTAAAATTTTCTATTAAATATATGATCATGATTACTAGCTATAATCTTCAAAGTGCTCCATGTAGAACTGAAATTAGATATGGAAACTATGTAAATGGATGTAATAAGCCATAAAAATGAGAATACTTGGAGAGTCTATCTATAAAAACCATAATTACACTTTTCCTTTTATAAGTTTTCAATATTGCAATGAAATCCATGGAAACCTCTTCCCATCACTCACTAGGAATAGATAGAGGTTGTAAAAGTATTAGAGACTTAATAGTTTCACCCTTGTTATGTTGATGCACCAAAAATTCAACAAAAAATTCTAGACATCTCATTTCAACCTTTTCCTAGAAAAATATTTCTTAATTCTATGATAAGTTATCAAGAATCATAAATGGAAACCCACTAGAGGATAAGCATGTAGCTTTGAGAGAATCTCATTTTTAAGGGTAGTTTTTTTACATAACTATAATAAGTCTTTGTACTGTAATGTTTTCCCCTTCCATACATATTTTTATAAATTCTCTGATCATATTGGAGATTGAATGATATTTGGGTCTTTTTGTCATTATTCCATTATGATCTTTATTGATCTACCCTATCTGCATGTAGTATGGACATGTCATATAATAATGATTTTTTTGACTCATCTCTCCTAGATAGTACATCAACTACAAGAGTTTCTTTTACTTTTTGTAAACAATCTCCAAGTCATAGTTATAAATCCTAGTGACATATTTTTTTTTCTTTTGATGATAGTATTTTAACTAAGAAGTATTTTAGGTTTTCATGATGTCTCTAGGTGTTGAAGTGACAAACCATGAGATATAATCTCCACTCTTTGAATGCCCGAAAAATAGCCATAATTTCCTTCACATAAGTTGGTATTGTTATGTTCTTACCTTTTACTTGATAACTCTCAAATTCTTTGGGATGACCCTCTATCATAAGTACTACACTTATACCACCCCATGAAGCATCATATTTAATAATATTTAGGTTTTAGAGAAATCCACTATAGTAAAAATGGAGAGGAACACATGTTTTGATTCAGTGATTCAAATACTTGTGTTTCTTCCTCATTCCATCAAAAAGAGTATTTATTCAATAATGATGTGAGTGGTGTTGTAATTATACCATAATTATTCACATATCCATGATAATAACTTATAATCCCTAAAATCATATAAGTTTTTTGAGGGTTTTAGTAATCTTCAAATCCACCATGGCTTGCATCTTATGAGGATACACTTTAACACCTTCGGTAGACATGATATGACATAATTATTCTACCTCATTTACCCTAAAAGCACACTTAGAGGACTTGATATAAATGTGTTGTTGTTCAAGAGTATATATTACCTTATTGACATGATGTAAATGTTCCTCCCAAGTATTGTTGTAGATTAATATATCATCATAGAATACCAAGACAATTTTCTACAAAATGGTTGAAATAATAATTTCATCAAAATTTGGAAAGTAGATAGTGTATTTGTAAGGCCGAGTAATTACTATAAATTCATAATTCTCCTCATGTTTCCTAAATATTGATTTATGGATATATTCATCACAAATTCATATTTAGAGGTATCCTAGTCGAAGATCTAATTTTGTAAAATAAACAAAAACATGTAATTAATCTAATAAATCTTTAATAATAATAATAATAGGTTATTATTGGCAACATAATTTTTCATTTGGAAAATTATTAGGATTTCATTGAATGAACATGTTGAAAAGTACTTGACGGAGTACAAGGGGGAACTTGCAACGATGAGAGATAAATGAGAGAAATTAGGAAAGAGAAGGTTAATGTTGTGAGTAGGCAATAACAAAGTTCACACACAATAACTGGAGTAGGTTCACATTCAATTAGAGGAAAGAAATAATGTTGGAAATTATCAAGACTAACAAACTAGAGACATATAGTTTTTATATTCATTAATCACGCATACACCGAGTGTTGCTTCTTGGTTGTTCAAGATCATTATACTTGCAAAGTTACAGAAACAAGAGAGAGTAGAGGAAAGCATAATTAACTAAAATGGAAGAAACATGGATTTTATTTCTTGTGTGGTGATGAATAAAAATATCAATTAACCTACAATAATTCTCAATTGCTATAAAAACTAAACTTTAAGGATCCTTTAGAATGGAGTAGTCATTAAAATTTATAGCATTGCAGATTTCCTTCTCATATACCCACCACATGAATTATTCATGTTCTTACTCCACTTATGACTTTTAAATTTACCTTAGAAGAGATAAATTAAGTACCTCTCCTATAATTTTAAGAGATTAAGTTTATAAAGTTCAAATATTTTGTTGTCACTTAAGTGAATAAGACAAAATAGATAAAAGTAACATTCTCAAGAAAAAATTAAAATATGGAGAGAGAGGGAAGAGAGAAGGAAAGGAATTGAATAATAGGGTGTTGATGAACAAATTGTTTATTTGAGGTATGGTGACCACAATCACCTCCTTTAGAAAGATGCATGGACACTTTAGACTATCAAATGAGTTTTTAAGAACGTTGTTATAAGACTCCTTATGTGAACTCCGAGATGACTACTGACATCACCTATGATGATTCCTCCTTGATAATTTAGTGAGAGTTAGGATGAATATATTTGTCCTTAGGATTTCAAAATTTACTCCAATGGTCAATAAGGGAAACTCCATGGTTCTCTAACTCCTTGATGTTTTTCCATTACTTACTGAAAAAGGTTTTCATCATACAAGTGAAAGGGATGACCCATGAATGGGTTTCTGAAGAAGTGATAGCCATTTGAAAAGATCTCAATTTTCATGTGTCTCCTCATGGAAAAATGATGAGCTCTTGAATAGGTCACTTGACTTGGCTAGCTCAATCAACTCACCCAACTCAATCAGCTCACCTAGCTCAACCACCTCACCCAACTAAACCAGTTCACCCAAATTAACGGTCATCTTATTAGAGAGATGATGGTGGATCAATTCTTGATTATTATTTATCTTGGGTTTTAATAGAGTCATTTTCTCTCTTTTAACTCTTTTTGAACTGCATAATGCCTTTGACTTTCACATGTTGCACCTCAATATACCATGCCTTGCCTCTTTACACAAATATGATCGGAATGATACTTGGGATCCCTTTAGAGGGTTGATTATATTATTTTGGATATGATACAAATTTTAAACCATGTGAGGATGTAAAAATTAACAAGATGAGTAAAAATGGATCCAACTACAACATTCTACCCTAAAATTGAAAGTTCCTATTTTTAGTAGGTGATCCTGTTTGTTATATTTAGAATTATCTACCTTTTTGCTGAAATTTTATCTACTAAATATCTTAGAATATTGAATTCACATCCACTGATGGTGATTTCATATTTTTAGAAATTTGTTTTTCCCAAACTTGTTAGTTTGGGAAAATTACCAATTTTTCCTTTTTTGTTTTGAACAATTTCTTAGTGTTCTAAGAGATTGTAGTTTTTTTTTTGAGGTACTTACTATTTTTAATAATAAATTATGAAAAATACCTTTTATTTTTATAATGTACACATACTAGTGTTCACTTATGAAAAAACATCATCACTTTGGATTTGGCTCGGCTCCATGGTCCCGTGCTCCAATTTTTGCTACGATCCTTCCATTAGAAATATTGTAAATTGAAAAAGAAAATTCTAGGGAAGAATTTATAGGTTTTATTCTATTTCATGTTAGACATTAATGGATTTTTAAAGTTACAATGATCACACAAATGTCTAGAAGAAGAAAACTCAGTTCAAACAATCGTGAAATTAGGTTTCCTAGTGAAGAACTATGAGAAAAGCTTCATTTTTACAATCATGGATGGATCTGGAATGTGATAGGTATATTATAATGTTTTTAACATGAATTTATATGATTTATCTTTTAAATAATGGATTCAAGGTCAAACAGGGGTGAATAATCACACTTGAAATTTAGTTGTTTTATGACATTTAATTACATGACAATTAGTTTAGTTCACAGAGAGGATGCAACTCATGTTTTTAAAACTAGGATTTGTAATGGATTTACATGGGGTTAATTTTTGTGTCACTTATGTACCATTAGTATTGGGGACAAGGGTTACAAGAAAAATTTCCTCAAGGAGATGGTGCCACTTGATAATTTGTGGTCAAATGAGAAAGAGATGGAGAAAACAAGCATTAAGCACTTGGGAATCAGGTTTGGGGAACATGAAGAACCTAAAGAGGAGATAGATAGGGTAAAAAAATTATTCCCATTTTTCCCTTTATAATTTTGAAAATAGTTTTAATAAAATGTGCCTCAACTTGATCATGCCAAGTGTCACTAGGTAGAAGGGTTTTAGCTAGTTTAGGACTCTAGGGATTGAAAGTTGGTCATGTGGGGGAAAAAGAGGAGAGATGATGATGGGATAATTTTTTTTTACCATATGTCCCCTTGGAAGAGGTAAAATATGGGAAACATTCCTTCATGGGAAAGGAGGTAACATGTGTCACTCTAAAAAAATGACCGAATACGAGCAATACACCACTACAAGAGAGAACTTGATAAAGCGATTCATGGAGCTCCATAAGGTCTTATAATAATGAAATTTTATTTTATTTTTACTCAGGAAATTAAAATAAAAATGGGATAGTTTTTATAACCTCTATCTACTTACAACTCCAAATATTGGCCTCTTTTTGTTTGGGACAACATGGCGTGTCGCGGCCAGAATGACCTACCTTGAGAAGCCATCAAGTCTTGTGAAATATGTGATGAATCCACCATGTATGGAAATCCTCAATATTAAATATTCATATTTCACTTCATCCTAACTCCTTACAGAGCTCCCAAAATCTTTTGGTGAAGATCAAGTCCCTGTTTTAATTGTTTAATCCTTACACCTAAAAATGTGTTGTTGCACAGTTTGTCCCTAAACTTCCAGAACTTTCCTAAAATTTCTTAAATAAATTCCAATATGATCATGGATCTCAATTACCACACTCAAATTATTTTTATCCTTTAAAATTTTCTCAGGGGATGCACACCTATCATGAAACAACAGAAAATTATCTTTCTAGGCTTGCCATAAGACTATCCTTTTGGATGTAGTTTACTATATGAGATGAATGACCCTATTACCTAAATTCAAAAATGAGGGAAATATTTTTCAACACATTGGGAGGACCTACAAGGTTAGGATGAGTATGGTACATAAAGAAAATTGATCGGGAGAGAGGTTCAGGAAGACTCAGGAGAAAATTTTCAAAATTGGCTTAGTTGTCATGCTTGAAAGTTTGATTTTTTCATGCTACACATTTCCATGACAACAGATAATTATCTTTTTCATTTTTTTGATATTCTTGTACTATAAAAACATACATCAACCTTAATCATTATTTATTTATATCACCATTGGAGAAGAGTAAGAAATTTTACCATGGTGAATAATACATGCTTCCAACATCTCATATACCATCTTTTTAATCTCACTTTTATAGATATTGGTACCTATAAGATCTTATGTTGGGAGGTTATATTCCTAGTACTTGGATGAATAGTGTAATCATGGTATCTTTGTGAGGTAACCCTTTTAACATATCCTCATAAATAATATATTTATTATTAACAATTGAATATATATCCGATGGTATAAGACCTTTTGATGGTTGAGCTTCTTAGTGAATATACTTTTGCCATGAAATCATCAAAACCCTTCTTAATAATTTTCTACATTTAATGAGAACTTACCAATTTTGGAGCTTTGTCCTTCATCCCTTCTAGATCAATATATATCCAATCAAAATGGAACCACATGAAAAAATCCTAGAAGTTCATCTCATCAGCCTCCCTATACACACTAAATAAAGAATTTTCAGTAATTATCTAGTCTTCATCACATAATACTATTCATATGGTTCCTAAAAGATAAAAGTGCTAATTTATCACTTTCTCTAGCCATATTTATTTGTTTTATATTTTCATTCTTGGTTTTACAAACCTTATGACCTATTTTTTCTTTCGGCACTTCGTATTTTCTCAACTTGGACACCAACGCCTAGCTAGGATGTCAAAACTAAAGTGCCCCCATCCCCTCTAGGTGCCTAGACCTCTTCATATCTTATTTTCTTATTTTTGGCCTCTTCTAGCAGTTATGATTAAGTTTTTCTTACTATTCAACCTATTAGAGGTTAAATGTGAAATTCAACCATGGGAATCATATTTAAATAAAGATATGTGATCATAATAAAGGACCAATCACTAAGAATCTACTATCACTACCCAAGGTTGCATCCAAAGGCATATAAAGAACATACAAGCATCCATCTAGAATCCATTTAAGGGAAATGGATGACATTTATGCATACACTTCATAGGAGGGGAGTTCATTGTTGACATCCACACATATATTTACATTTCTACATCTATCTATTTCTCCTTATTCAAGTGCGACATGCAAAAGAGCCACCTAGTGAACAATATCTTCACACACACACATAACTAAATTGGGTTTGAGTTGTAGTGTAGCACTCAAGTAATAAGTTCACTATGTGACATCCGAGGATAGTCTCACCCCTCGTTTTCATTATTTGGTTTTGGGATTTGATGCATTTTGGGGTTTTGCAGATCATTTCTTCATTGCAGTTACAGAAACATCTACAAAATTCGTGTGGCATACTATGGATTAGAATCGAAGGACATTGAACATCTTGTGACCCTACGAAGATAGTTTTCTTATAGTTTGAGTAGTCACAAGTGCTCGGAAGGTTTACGGCACCCCATGTGTTGTAGCCCCGATGGGTCATTATAACTTCCAATCATTTCATCAACCTATTCATGTGTTGATGTCATTATAGACTAGGGATGTGTTCAATTATGTATGCAAAGAATTTGATATGCAACTCAATCACTACGGTGGTTTTCTCTTTGGGGGGTTTGTTTGGTATCAATTTTCTTGTTCTATAGTAATTATCTATTGAAAGTGAATAAATGTCTAAACTATTGAATATAAAAATATTTGAAACTATCAAATGGAAAACAAAATATATAAAATGCATCTATTCTACTAAAATATATTTAATGAATGGAATGCTTTTTAATGGAAATTATTCTTGAAAAGAAATGAAAAGTAAAGGAAAATTCACTGAAATAAAGAGATATAATATGGTATTTAGATAATCACAAAGTCAAGATATTAAAACTAGAACTTAAATGTAAAGATTTTACATGAATGTCCAGTCCTCTAATATCCTAAGTTGAGTGGGTCCTTTTTCTATACTTGATTGAGACTCTTAACACAAACATATCCTCAAAATATTATATATTGTATTAATAAAAATGAGTATGTTTCATATTTTAGAGAGTAATTTAAAATAACTTCTATTTATTAACTATTGTAATACTAGAAAGAACTAAATAATAAATAGTCACGAGAAGTTTTATTATAAACATGGTTGGTTACAACATATGCCAAAACTATAGGAAATAGATTGAAATTCATAACAGTCTCGTAATGCCCAATAACTTTGCTAGAAATAGGGGTCCTAGTTTATATCTTGTTATGGTAGAGTTTGAAAAATGGTGTAGTGATTGTAGACTCACTCTCCTATGATCAGAACTATTTAAAATGTAAGATAATGCATCTCATCATCTTGCAAATGTCACCAAATTACTCAACAAAGTAGTTAGTGGGATTTCCATTGGTCATTAGTTTACCTAAGATAAAAAAGGGGAAATACATTACTTTCTACTTTAGATATAACTATTTACAACATTCTCATTCTTTGATTAGTGTTTTTTTGGAGTAAAGTTTATAGTTATATAAATGCTATGATGATTTGTTTTATGGACTTGTCATCTCCCCTACACTTTACCTTTTGTAAGTGCTCTTGCAAACTATCTTTGGCTTGGTTTTTGTTCAATATTCATTTCCATGTCATACTCTTCAAATTTATCTGCATATTGTTTCTTAGTGCCCTTACATCCTTGGTTTGCAAACATAGTTTCTTCCCATACCATAAAGCTTTCATTAAATTGAGGAGCATTGTTTTCCTAAGTAGTCATTGGGATGAGAAGCATAGGAGGCCTAACTTGCATCCCAACCCATTCATAATTATACTCATTATTCCCTTTTTGTGCTAATTGCCAAATAATTTCCACAAGTGCATCTCCCTTTTCATGCTCCAATTGAGATTCCGAGTAGAAAACACTTATGTTCTCTTGGTGGTAGATTCAAGGTGTCCCATCTTTAGTCATAGGCTACCATAGCCTAGCCAAGGTTTTGATGAAATTAAGCTTCAAACTCTTGCAATCATTTTTCTAAGATCTCATAGGTGTGTTTACCAATTCCATCATGGTAATACAAAGACCTAAAATATTTCTTCATCAAAATATCATTACGGTGATGGGGTCGAATGTAGAAACAAATAGTTTTTAACTATTGTGTAAAGATATCAGTTTTCTCTTCCCATACAATCTGATTTCTTATTAGTGACTGAAAATATTTTAAATGAAATTATCCCACTGATAGATTTATGAAAAAATAAGGAACATTTGGAACCAAGATGTTATGGAGATAAAATGCACATAATAATTTTTGTACATCTAGATTACAACTCGATAGATATGTAGAAAAAAATTCCATTAGAAGCCTTACGATGATCTCTACAAAAATTCTATGCAACTATCATGAATACAATTTCTCTTAAATAAATATACTATACATTGAAGATGGTTTCCTGCAAGCTAAGAGTTTACAAGCTAAAGGAAATACATACTCAACAATCATTTCCAATTTTATCTTTGCATTAGAGATGGATTTAGCCTCTTCCTTGATTTTTTTATTTTCTACTACCAGATCCTTATTTTTAAGATAAATTTGAGTCCAATAAGATGATAAATGATTCCATGATTTCAAACCAATATCTTTCTATCTCTTTAAAATAGTAACTTCCAATCTCAAAATATCTATTTCTCTATGTACTTCGCACAAACTGATTTTGAAGGACAAATGAGTTTCTTCCATACCTCTTAGTTTTTCTTTTAGAAGAAACAATTTCTCTTGTGTTGCCTCAAAATCTCATCATTGTGAATAAGAACATCTTTCTATCATTCCTCCCATAAAATTCCTTATGCAGCAGTTTCCATAGCTAACATTTAGATTTGGAGCTACGAGAATATATTATGGAGATTCCAAATGAATTTCTAGTACCTCACTGCATGGATTTGTTCTTCAAGTATGGGTTTTCATGATATCATTTTTCTTCAAAGTTTGAGGTTCAGGGGCATGTGTGTCTTCATCTAAAGAATCTTCAATAAACATAGGGGAAACTTAGGAGTAGATTAAATCTTGAGTGAGAGATGTGGGTTGGTTCTGTAAAAATTGGCATAAGAGTCCCTTGATCCTTTTCTACCTGTAAATTTCTCCTACAATCATCTTTTCTACTTTCCTCTTGGATTTCTAGGTATTAAGGGAGATTGAATTTGATCGCAGGTTTTCCATTCCTTCTTCAAATGGGTAATTTTTTTTTTTGGGTATCTCCTCCTAATATTGATTATTGTCCATCATAGATAAAATACCTATTTACCTAGGAAGCTACCTCCTTCCAATGCCCTAGAAATTTGTCTCTTTTAACACCCTTCGGATCCCCCGGGGCTTTTCTATTATCTCGGGAAGATATTTCCCTTCCTCATGAAAAAGGGCTATCAAATATTTGAGGGAGGAGTAAGTGACAACCTTGAGTACAAAATCAGGAAGACCGGAGATTGTTCTAATAATTTGGATATCTATCTCAATCCTTTTCCCTCCTACTCTAAAACAAGTTGCTTCAAAATTTGAAAAAACATATTCAATAAAATATTCATCAAACCATTCAAATTTTTGAATAAAATTTAACCAACTCCGCATCGTGAAAGACCGGGAGATGATGACATTCCTCAAGTAGGGGTTCCACATATTCTAGCTATGAATTCTTCTTCTTTCCCATCTAACATGATGGTTTGCAATATGAATAGAAAAGGTGAGGAGGTAGGTTTTAGAACAATGGTGATGGATTCTTGAAATAGGGAGAGTATTTTTGTGAAATGTTAATATTTGGAATTTAAACTACCAATGAATTTATCATAGCATCATGGTGACCTAGAATAATGACAAAGATGACTAATGTGATTGTTGAAGGTGTCAAGATTTTAATTCATTTATATGGTTACATGAGCTTTATCCTAGTAACTCATTTCATTTGTCATCCTTCAAAAAGTGTGACATCAAGCCTTAGTCATTTTTCATTACCACTTATCTCTCTAATTACTCTATATTGTTTTATTTTAAATCGAGTGCATTGGGAAGTTCAAATATAGTTAAGACCTTTGGAAATAAGTAAATACACATCACCTTACCAGCTCAACATCCTTTTTAATGTTGGCACTCCACCTCCTACGTTTGAAAATCAATTATGGTTAATATAATTTTTGATAATTTACTCTTCTATCCTTTATTTTCATGCATAAAAGAAAATATATTTATGTTTTTTAGATATAGAGGGGAAGAAGACTATAATAGAATTATGGTCTTCTTCCTTTATTTGCTTTTCTTGACAAACTATTTATAGCTAGAATAGTTGAAGTCTTCAACTGAATTGAATTCCTCACACAGTTACATGTCCTTAGTGAAGGTTTCTTTATCATGAGGTTGTTAATACAACCTCATTCTATGGTCATTCACTAACAAAGTTCTCTCGTCATCGTCAATTGGAAATAATCTCATAGATCCATTTTCACATATCTTTTCAATTTGTTAAGGTCCTAACCATCTTTTCCTCAGTTTCCCTTTGAAGTGTTGGTATTTTGAGTCAAAAAATAGAAACCACTATCCTTATTTGAATCTTTTGGTCTTGATATGAGAATCATGCCAAACCTTCCTTTGATGTTGAAGGATCTCAACTTGTTTTTATGCTTTAATCTGCATCTTTTCTAGTTCATTCACCACATCACCATATCTTTTTGAGATTCATCCAAGTCAATTACTATCTTCAATACTATTCTCCATGTCTATAATTCAAATTCCACTAGGAGAAATGGATTCTTTCCATATACTAGTTCATATGGGGAGAAACTAGTGGTGGTTTTCCAAGTTGTGTTATATGCCCATACTACTTCAGGAACTCTTGGCACCCAATTATTTTTATCTACATTTATAACTTTAGTCAAGATGTTTTCCAGTTCTCTATTGGTAAATTCCACCTACCTATTGGATTAGGGATGATATGATAATGATTTCATATGCTTGATCTGGTAAATATTCAAAATGTCTCAATCATGTTGGACACAAAATGAGTTCCTTGATTAGTTACTATGGCTTTGGGAACTAAAAACCTAAACATGATCTTGTGGTAAAAAAATTTGGCTACAACATCTTCATTGGTAGATGTGAGTGCTTGAACCTCAACCCATTTAGTAACATAGTCGGTGCACATTAGTAGGTACTATTTTGCAAAATATGAGGGGTCTATAGGTCAAACAAAATCAATCCCCCATTTCTCAAATGGTCATAAGAATATTTTAGGATTGAGGGGCATTTCAGAAGATAGAGTAGTCTTCCCCATTCTTTGACATGCATAATATTTCCATACATATTTCTTGATAGCTTTGTAGAGAGAGGGTCAGTAATACCCAGCTCCAAGGACCTTATGAATTTTCCTCTTTATTGAGATTTTCCATCCTCTAGGTTCATCATGGCATGCTCTCGGTATGTCATATACATCATATTCTCAAACAAACTTGTGAAAAATAATGTGAAGAAAACATTTTATAAAAATTCCATTACACCAATTATATGTAGTAATGTTTTTGTCTAATCTTTTTCTTTCTTTAGTAGTGAACTAATATGGAAATTTCCTTATAGTTAGATAGTTAACAAGGTCAGAAAACCATGGAGGATGTGATGATATTGCAAAAATGTGTTCATATAGGAAGTGATCTTGAACTACCTCACCTTCTCCTGAAACATTCAATCTTAAAATAAATTTAGCAACAACATTACCCTTTCTAGGATTATCAATAATGGTCAAGTTAAACTCTTGCAAAAGAAGCAACTACCTAATAATTCTACCCCCGATACTAGTTTTTTCATTAAGTATCTTATGGCTGAATGGTTTGTATACACAAAAATCTTATAACTAGTAATGTAGTGTCTAAATTTGTTTAGAGAGTAAACAATAACTAGAAATTCCTTTTTTGTAGTGGTGTAGTTTCTCTCCATAGGGGTCAGGTTTTTAATGAGGGAATAAATGGAATACATTTTGTCTTCCTCATATTTCTATCCAAGAAAAACTCCCATTACATTGTTGGAAGCATCAATGAGAATATTAAAAGGTTGGCCCCAATTAGGTCCTCTCAAGACTGGGGCGCTTGTCAATTTCTTTTTTATGACTTCAAAATCTTGTTGACATTGAGGACTCCATTCAAAAACACAATCCTTTATTTGTAGAGAGAACATTGGTGAAACAATCTTACTAAATATTTTATGAACCGTTTGTAATAACCTGCATGTCCAAGGAAAGTTTTGATGTCTTTTTAATTTTTTCGTGTAGGTAAATTAGTAATGACTTCTATATTTTTAGGATCAACTTGGATACCCTTAACAGAGATATGATAACCCAAAACTACCCCTTGATCAATCATCTAAAAAATCACGACTTATGATATTTGGTGTTTCTCACATCTTGCTAGCACTTTTTAAATATTTATTAAAGAATCCTCAAAGGTATACCCATGGACAAAGTGAAATCATCCATATAAAATTGAATACGATCATTGGTAAGGTTCACAAAAATCACTAAAACTTCTCTCTAAAAGGTGGGGGTGCATTACAAAGTCCAAATGGTAGAACTCTATATGCAAATTTACCCTAGGGATAAGTGAAAGTGCTCTTATCTTGATCAACAGGTTCTATACTAATTTTTTTGTATCCACTAAAACCATCCAAGAAGGAGAAGTATTTCTTACTTTCCAGATTTTCTAAAACCCAATCTATAAAGGGCAAGGGAAAGTAATCTTTCATAATGGATTTATTGAGCTCTATATAATCTATGTAGATTCTCTACTTACCATTTTTATTAGGAAATATAACAAGAGGTGATACCCAATGACTATCAAATATTGGATAGATTAATCCTACCCTCAACATTTTCTCTATTTCATCTTTGACAATATCTCTTAATGCTAAGTTAATCCTTCATTGTGGTTGTTTTATTGGTCCGACATCCTCGGTATAAATATGATGAAAGCATATGCTTGGATGAATCCCTTTCATGTCATTATAATCCCAAGAAGAAGATTTCGAATGATTTTTTAGGCTTTCTATGAGCATGGTCTCTTGGTTGTCCTCTAATTTGTTACTAATAGTCAATTCTTTTCCTATCTCAATAGTTACTTGTTTAGTGTCTTTATAAATAGCCAATCTATCTCAGCAATTAGAGATTTTAAAGGACAAGCATGAGGCTATAGCATGTGAATAATATTCATGTTCACAAAAGATACAATCTTGGCCAAAGGACAATTAAAATCAGTTCACGTTTGGCCTTCATGGTAATTATAGGTCTCTCCATAACCTTATATAGAAATTTAATTCACTAAAATCATGTTGTTCTTTTCCGAGTTCAAATTTTTCACTCGTAGCCTTCATTTCAGTTTCCATAGCCGTAATTTTGGTTTTTGTAGCCACAGTAAATTCTTTTTCTAGCAGTGTGTATGTCTTTGTAATTTCATCCATATGATTTTTTACTGCAATGATGGCGAGATAAGCGGGAATAATATTGTTATTATCTGAAAAATCCACCCACACACATCCACAAACATCCATATATGGATGGGAAGGAGGATAAAGAGAAATACTATTTTCTTTTTTCCCATTTTAAATAGTCATTTTTTAACCTACAATCAATGTATGCAATAACAATAGCTAGTTAGGGTATTCCTAAGTTTAATAGATATCCCATATTTTGAGTTTTAGGTTGTAAGACAATAAAATATACTGGATACTCCTAGGATTCAACATTAACAATTACGTCCTCAATTATTCCATTTGGTACAATAATAGATTGATCTCCTTATTTGAGGATTGTCTTGGTTGGTTGTAATCTTGTCGAAGATAAAAAAAAATTGAATGTATCTACTGTTATGAAATTTATGGAAACACCAAGATCCACCAAAACATTAGATATTGAATGACCATTTACAAAAATAGTAATGACTTGACTCTCTAGGGTCCCCATATTTTGGTGAAATAAGTTTTCTAGCTACAAGGCTAACTAGATTTCCCTCTACTTTGACTATTTTTGGGTATTTCTTCTTCCTTCCTAGTGTCTTTATGTAATAGTTCCTAATGGTTTGGTTTAATTCAAGAATTTCCCTTATTGATCTTAAGAGTGAGACATCTATATTCAAATTTTTTTAGCTCTGAACATGTCTTGTCTCTTCCCTATTCTCGCATTTCTTTTAATCGCTCCTGGGAAAGGAGTTGCATGCACATTCTTGTATTTCTCCCAGTCATCCTCAATTTCTTATGTTTGTGGAACATGTTTAATTCTCTCCCTTTCCTCAGGTACCTCAGTAATAACTATTGGATGATTGTTCACTATTTTTCAAAATCTCAATTGTAAGTTACTAATGGCATTAGCTTACATTGTCTCATCTTATCCTACTTCATTAATTAAAGTTTTTGTTGATTTTTAGGGTCCTGAGATAGGTTGGGATGGAATTTGTGTGTATGCTACTTGCCCCTGATGGTGATGTTGCTATGTTAGTAGCATTAAAGCTTGTTGTTGTGTAAACTTCCTTAAATGATTATAGTTCTTTGGGGTGACCATTATTGATTTGGTCGTGGATGTGCATTAGTTGATGGTGTCTAGCCTTGTTGATTATATGGTGGCATCCATGGTTGTGTATTTGGGTAGGCCATCAAATTTGGTGGTATCCAATAAGGTTTTCTCCAATTTGGTGAAGGGTTCGATTGGTCCATAGCATCATCCATGGGTTTTGAGTAGGTCTAGGGGCATAAAAATATTGATTATTTGATCTTTGAACAAAGTTTACTTCATTTTTATGAGTCATAGCATTTAATGTTTCTTTTAATTTATCTATGAGGGTAAAATGGTTAGTTTCTTGTTCAGGGAAATCACAAATCAATCACATTTCCATGATATCTAGAGGACAATCTTTCAAAGGATGTCTTTTCCGCACCTGGGACAATATATGTCTAAAGGTTTTTTTGCAACATTGTCCTTATCTTTCATCCCATCGATGGTTGAAGTTAACTATGTCAAAATGGTTTTTTTCATATTAGACATCTCCTCTAGAAGTTATGAGGTACCAAAGTTATGTTTTTATGTTTTCTTTCTTCTATTGGTTCCCCTTGTTCTAAAGTAGATCTTACATAACTCAACGATCTATTCCAGGGTGAGTTTGTTTACATCACCTCTTCCCATGAGATGGAGGGATTTTTGGCTTCATCATAGAGTCCTTTAAGGAATATTGTCTTGTTTATTTTTGAATTCAACTCATAACCACTTCTCTTATGGAAAAAAATAAAATTTTCCAAGTAATCCTCTAGATTTTCATCTTCCTTTTGTCTTATCTGATAGAATTCTTCCCTCCTATCTCTTCACCTGCAATAGTCTTGAGACTTATCCAAAAATCTAGCCTCCGTTTGTTCCCATGAATGAATGGAGTTAGGAGTCAATCCATAAACCACCACATGGAAGGGTCCTTGAGGGTGGAAGGAAAGAGCTTAAGTTTCTGGTTATCTATTTTGTAGTTGTATGTTTGGCATAAGACTTTAAATTCAAAAATGAATTTTTGGATCCTCTCGAGGACATTCCTTGAAAGATGGGCATGATGGATGGGGAATTTTTTTGCATACGTTCTTCCTCTTCATCATTTAAGATAATGGTTAAGTAAAGGTTCTACCCAAGGTTTAATTGTTTCCATTGTCTCCCATTTATGAAAAATGTTCGAGTTCTAGACAAGTTGATTCAAACTCAGTGTCACTCTAAAAAAATAAATACATTTAAGATTGTATTCAAATAATCACCAAGTCAATATATTAAAAATGGAACTTATTAAATGTAAAATTTTTGCATGATGTACCAGTCTTGCAATCTCCTCGATCATGTGGTCCCTTGCTCTACTTCGTGATTGAGACTATTAACACAAACGTATCCTAAAAATATAATATATTATATTGAAAAAATGAGTCTATTACATATTTCAGAGAGAAACTAAAAATAACTTCCATTTATTATATGATGTAATAATAGAAAGAAATAACTAAGAAACAATCACAAGAAGGTGTATTATAGACAAAAATGGTTATAACATATGCCAAAACTATATGCAATCGATTATAAATTCATTAAATTCCCATAGTGCCCCATAATTGTGCATGAAGCAATGGTCTTAGTTTATAGTTTTTTATCATCCAATCTTGAAAATGACATAGTGGATGTAGAATCGACCTCCTTTCACTGTAATCATTCAAAATGGCAGAGAACGTGCATCATCATTCTCAGATATGTAACCAAATCACTCAATAATGCAAGATTAGATTGGTCATTAGTTTTCCTAAGATAGAATAAGGGCAAATGCATTACTTTCTACTTTAGATATAACTATTTAGAACATTCTTATGCAATGATTAGTGGTATTTGGAGTAAAGTGTATAATTATATAGATTCTATGATGAGTTGTTTTATGGACTCATCAATCCTCTACATGAGCGCCCTAGTTCCAAATTCCTGAAACTCCTATAATTTTCAAAGGATCAGTATGAGACTTTTTCCTCCCTGTTCATCAATTCATAAATTCGACACGCCGTCTCGGAATATTCATAAACAACTAAGTATCTCTATCCCTCGCTTTTGCAACTAGGGTTTCAATTCTTAATTTCTTATTTTTCTTTGGTCAAATTTGTACTTAATTGTTTATATCATAGCATTGTTACATACATATAATTAGGCATTTTATTTATCAATTTAAATATTTTTCTTAATTATTTGGTGAACCCGCATTCGAACAATATTATTTCCTATATCCTTCCACCATGAGTATCTCCCTCAATGCCTTCTTATAGTCTAATCCTAAGTGTATCACTCAAATTCATTATGTTTTATCTACTATTTATACTCATGCTAATACTTCTCCTGACTATGTGTATCATAGATTCATTACAACATTATCATTTAATGAAGAACATATTACTTTTACATATGATGAAATCACTTCTCAATATATTTTAGGTAATGATCCCCCTTTATATTCAAGTCTGTATCAATAACATTGGGGTTAAATGAGATTTAATCGATAATGGATCTGGGGTTAACATTTGTAATCTCACATTCCTTAAGAAAATTAGCCTATCTCGAGTCCTCCTTAAATCCATCATCTATCTACATTCATGGATTTGATAATATGCCAAAATAAGTCTCCGGTAAAATCACACTTCCTATTATTATAAGGCAATGCACTTTTTCCATCCCATTATATGTCATAGCTAACAATATTAACTATAATATTCTTCTTAGATGACCTTGGATCCAAGAGTTGCTTGTGTTTCCTTCAACCCTTCATGTGTGTATTAAGTTTTTATACCAATATTTGGTTTATGAAGCCTTAGAAGATACCTTTCCATTTTCCTATTGCAACATTATCAATCATTCCACTAAATCCCCCACTAAGGTTACACCTTTTCCAATTTCAAATGGTATGGTCCTAAGTATTGGTATCTACTTCATTATGGTTTCAATGGCCTTTGGATTAGGAAAATATGAAAAAGGAATAAAATAACATCTTTCCATTCTCGACACAATCCATGAGACTCACCTCGATAACACCCTAAGCTTTTTCCTTTTATTCCTTCCATATCTCCTCTTGAGGTTTACAATGTTTCACATATTCCCCATCAAAACCAAAATTTCCATTTGCAATCAATGCTACAACTTAGTTTGGTAAATATACCACTCCTAAAACATTACCACATACGCCACCATGGCATAATTTTTATTCCATTCCCAGATAGGTATACATCATACACTTGAGATCATCACACTTGTTTCTCTCCCCCTCTATCATTGACACACCTTGCATACTCTCATTACTTCACATTTAGTCTGTCACATACAACATACACATCTTGATACATGCTCGTATCATCATTACCCAATGATGCACTCTCATGATATGGTTCACACTTGACTATTGAGGGAATACTATATAAATAATACTCACACATTACACACTAATCAAGCTAAAATGTAATTTATGGTCCTAATCTGAATGCTATAGCAATAGTAAATAAATAAAAATGAATACATAAATTACATCCAAGAAAATTGAGCAATAAATAATAAAACCCTAATTGTAAAGAGAGGGTAAAAAACCTTAGTTGATTGATAGTAAAGTATGGAATATACCAAAGCTCTCATTGGCTGAACAGATAGGAAGAAAATTCATACAAAATCCCCGGAAAATGCATATTTGTAGATATATGTTTGGCTAGGGTGCCTAGAGAAGGAAAAGGGGGCCCTAGACTTGTTTCTAGGCACCAGTGTATGAAGAAATTTTAGAAAACATCCTTCAAGTTATCGAAGGTGTTCACCTTTAGTTTCCTTTAATGTCTTTGAGGTTGCACCAAGATCCATGAGTTTGCTAGAAACCCGTAATGAAACATGTATATGTAGAACCCTCAAATAGCTATAAAATCCTAAAAATAAAGATACAAAATGAGGAGTCAAACTTTCCTCAACCGCCATAGTGGTGAACTTATGACTGATTACTACACTACATATTAGACTTAATGTAGTTTTGTGTGTGTATAGAATTGAGCCATAGGTTTATCTTGTGTGTGTCATACTTGGATAGAAAGAAAATATCTAGATGTAGAATGTAATAAATGTGTGCATGGAATATAATGAAATTCCCTCCGTGAAGTTTGATGCATAAAACCATCCCTTATGTCCCTTGTGATGGAGCTAGATGGATATAATGGATCTCTTAGATGCCTTGATGAATGAAACCTTAGGTGGTGATAAATAGTACTTATTTTTTGGTCATTTATTATGATAATATAAGTTTATATTTATATGATTCCTTTTCTTAAATTTTGTAACTAACCCAGAAAAGGCTAACTACCAAAAATATAGGATGTGCAAATGGATAGAAAGGAACCAAAAATTGTGATTAAAGTAAAAATGGGACAAGGATGCCCAAAGGGGACGAGGGTGCCTTGAGCTGACGTCTTGGTTGGGCAATGGTGTATATGATGAAAAATTCCAAAGAGTAAAAAAGAATACTAAGTAAGGGTGTAAGACCAAAAGAAACAACAGAAAGAAAATAAATGTGGCCAAATACATGGGTTAATGATTACTTTTCTTACTTATAAATAATATGAATAGTAGTATGTAATCAAGACTAGATAATTAACCAAAGTACGTGATTTTGTGTCTACATTTCCCCTACTTTATGTTGGTGAGAAGAAAGATTGGTAGCATAAATTACATAGATATGCATCAATAATAACCATGTAGATCAATGATGAAAGTGTGTTGAGGGACTAAAAAAGTGTGGAGTGATGAAAATGTGAAGTGTGGATGCTAAGGAGGAGAAAGTGCAAAAAGTGATGATGAAAACAAACCTAGGGCGGACATGCATGTGTAAATTTAATGATGTAACTTTTATTTATTTTAATGTGTGTGATGTTATTATTGTTTATGTTGATGATGTTGAATACCATTTCCCACATGGACAGACCTACAAAAGAGAAGTCAAACAAGTAGTCAAATATGCATGTATATGATCAAAATATGTAAAAAAAAGTGTGTAAGGAAAGTATGTAAAAATTCTTAAAATGTGAAAAAAGGAACATGTGCACCTGATCCATGATGAGAAAAGGGTGTAAAACGATCCTTTGGATGATGTTGACACATGAGTTTTTAGGTGATCTCGACGCAAGTGAAATGGAATAAGTGTAAGGAGAATAGTTTGTTATCATCATCTAACCTTTAACTTCTTTCCTCTACATAGAACACCAAAGTGTAGATGGTGTGTATAAATACATGTGCTGAGGGTTGTATACCCTATAAAATCCACTATGTATGGATTTATATAGAATTTTTGAACTACAAATCAATGTGTAATTTCCCTAGTTTTAGGCATCCAAGAAAGGTTGTTGTGCTAAGGACCCAAGTCTAGTTCGAGTCATGTTTGAAACTAAAAATATGTTGTACTAGTGCCATGGTGTGTATAACATTATATGGGGTGAATGATTCACCCAAATGATGCCCTCCTCATTTTGGGTGCATACGATGTCATTGAAGGATTATGTGGCTCAAAGGACGATCAATCATTGTGCTAAAACCATGCCTTGAAAGGGGAAGGATAAATGCTTCAGTAGAAACCAAGCCACACACACAAAAAGGTGGCGAGGAAACAAGTGTTAGTATAATTAAAGACAAAAAACCATGTAACTGATGAAATGTAAGGTAAGAAGACAATGTGTAAGCTAAAACACAAGTAGAAGAAAATGTAGATAGGGAAAGTAGGTAACAAATATGGGTCATCACTCATGATGTTGTAATAATATAAAGGCCATAGTTGCTGTGAGATAGAAAATTTTAGACATGAGACAAAGGAAAAGACCATAAAAAGATCATATAATGACAAGAAATAATAAGCAATGTAGCATAAATCCATGGAAGAAAGTAACCCCGCATAAAAAATGTTGCACATGAAACACCCATTAGCATGTTCGAAAGATAAAAAGGTATGTCAAGGTGTGTATAATGTGATAAATTAATGTGCTATGAAAAAAATGAAACAATAGAACCTATAATGTACGAAGGTTCAATTATGATTTGGATCCTCAAAAGAGAGTATGAACCATTGGAAAAGAATGTGTTGTTAGGTAGTGCACGTGTTTTTACACATGGTATTTTTAAGATGCATAACATTGAGTGGGTTTTTGAGTGGTTTTCCCAAAAGTGTAGAAAGATGATAAATAAATGATAATGTAAGGACCAATGCAATAAGGCAAAAAAATTCTTTAGGAGGATCTTCAACATTCATGTTTTTTTGATTCTCTTTTAGGAAGAGGTAACCTATTTTTAACTCATGAGGGTGAGTCTTACGGTTGTATACATGAACTATGAGAGATTTATATACACGAAGATGTTAGAATGCTTAGACACTGTGGGAATATAACATTTCTAGATCATGTAGATATTTTTTCATATTCAAAGTGTCTTTAAGTATGCCTTTGAGTGAAACACACAATGAGGGTATCTCAAGTTCGAGTGGGATGACGACCTCAGTGTCATAGACTAAGGAAAAAGGAGTTGCATTAGTAGGTGTATGCACACTAGTATGATAAGCCCAAAGAGCATAAAATAATTGATTATGCCAATCATCACCACTGGAAGCAATCTGTCTTGCATAATATTTTGACAATATTTTAGTTGGTGGCTTCATCTTGGTCATTGCCTTGTGGGTAATAAGGAGTAGAGAATGATTGTTTGATTTTGAACTTGCACAGCTTTTTTTTAACTTCTTTATTTTTTAAGGAATTTCCATTATAATATTCAATGGCAGATGACCCACTAAATCATGTAATGATATGAGTCTTGAGAAAACCACAAATTTCAATACAAGTTGTAGTTTATAGTGGGGATAATTTAAGCCATTTAATAAAATATTTAGTAATAAAGTAATAATTAATTTGTATCCATGAGTTGATGCAAGATTTATCATGCCAATGAGGTCAAATCCCCAAAGAGAAAATGGCCAAGTTGGTGTAATCGGTTAGAGATCATATGTGGGTGAGTGATGGAGGTTTCCATGCTTTCAACACTTTTCATAGAGGGTAGCGTATTCAAGGAAGTCCTACTCTATGGTAGGATAATAATATCCACGACATAAAATATGTTGAGACATATCTTTCTCGGAGAAATTACCACCACACATGCTATCATATATTTTTGAAATAGCGAAGTGTAAGATTCAGCCATCAAGTACGCATTTAAATAATTCCTTCCCAAAGATGACATAATGGGTAGCCTCACATCATAAATGATGAGCTTCATGAGGTTGTAGATTATTAGGAATGGTTTATTTATATAAGAAATTGTAAATGGGAGTAAACCATTCAAGATTGTCTGATTTGTGTGTGATGGCACAAGCCGCAAGAGGTAAAGTGGAAATGGAAGGATGTCACAAGTGCATAATGACAAATGTGGCTTGCTCATTAGTGATATCTTGTGGGATAAGTGATGTCATACTATCCATGGCATCAACATGATGATTATCCTTACAAGGAATGGTAGTGATAGAGTAAGACTCAAATGTAGCCAAGATATCTTCGAATAATGTATTGTAAGGGATTAAGTGTTCATATTTTGTATTATATATATCAATTACTTGATTTATGATGAGTTGAGAATCACCATATATGCATAGGTTTTGAATGAGTAATTTTTGAGAGGTGACAAGACCGAGAATGAGGTATTTATGTTCAAAGATGTTATTTGTACATGAAAACCCTAATCAATATGAAAGGGGGAATAGATCAACTGTGGGGTTGATGTGAATCCAGCTGCAAGAGGTTGAAATACCTCCAAAAACACACATAAACAGCTTTGCAAATAAAACCAAGAGTTTCACAATAGCTTACTTCTCATTCTGGAATTCACACTGATCTATTACATCATTACAATTCTCCTTTTATTTCAAGACTACTCTAAAACCCTAAAATGCCAAAAAACCCTAAAATGCAAAACAACTCGGATTGACCCCAAAATTTTCGTGCCAAATATGCATTCATAAATTAGGGCTCACGTGAAATTTGGACTTATTCTGACAAGCACAACAAAAGTTATTAAAGTTCTAAGACCTAGTCAAAAGCGAAAAAAACATTCGGAGCCAATTTTAGGCCACTAGATGACAGAATCCGAGCCCGAAAACGTGCCAAAATGAGCACAACCTTGCAGGAAAAGTTGACCCCAACATAGTACTAATGTATATCTACCACCCTGTAAAATTTCAGGATGATCCAACGGTCAGATCAAAAGTTATGGCCTCTGCAAGTTATGCTCCCGCATCATTCTCCCTTGGTTGAAAAGAATTCAGCTCCCGCAAATTCTGTTGACGGAACTCATCTAATTTTGCACTGTCAATTTTCCTCAACTCCCACTCAGGAATCCAAGTGTTTTCTTCTTGCTGCAAACCTTCCCACTGTACCAAATATCTTTTGTAGCTCCCATGTCTAGTAGTGATTGTCTTTTGGTCCAAGACACGCATTACCCTTTCCTTTTTCTTCTTCAAAGATCTGTTGCTTCCAATTTATTTCTTCCTCCTCCTGCAACATTTTCATCATGACCTGGAAACTTATATAAATCAGAAACATTAAAAATTGGTGAGATAGCAAAGTTTTTAGGTAGCTCCACCTTGTAGGCATTATCACTCATTTTCTTTAGAATCCTACATGGCCCAATCTTCTTATACTTGAGTTTATTATATGTGCCCTTTGGAAACCTCTCTTTTCTAAGATGAACCATCACCATATCTCCTTCTTCAAATACACTTACTCTCCTACTAGCATCTGCAGCTGTTTTATATTGTGCATTACTCACTTTCAGCTTTTCCCTCACTTCATCTTGTAGCTGTAGAATGTGTTCTGCAAATGCTTCTGCGTCATCACTAGTTTCATCTTCACCTGGTAGAACAATTAGATCAAGGACCCCCTTCGGATTCCTACCATACACAATCTGGAAAGGAGACCTCCCTGTTGACCTGTTTATCGAGCTATTATATGCAAACTCAGCTTGAGGTAAAGCTAAGTCCCATTGTTTTGGCTTTTCTCCAACTATACAACGTAGGAGATTTCCCAAGCTTCTGTTCACTACTTCAGTCTGCCCATCAGTCTGGGGGTGATATGCACTACTGAACTGTAGTTGTGTCCCCAATTTCTTCCACAGAGTCCTCCAAAAGTGACTCAAAAACTTCGTGTCCCGATCTGAAGTGATCGTTTTGGAATTCCATGCAATCTAACCACTTCTGAAAAAAACAAATCTGCAATTCTGGAAGCATCATTAGTTTTTTTACAAGAAATAAAATGTGTCATCTTAGAGAATCTATCAACCACGAAAAAGATAGAATCATTCCCTCGCTGTGTGTTAGGAAGCCCTAACACAAAATCCATACTCAGATCAACCCATGGCCCTGTAGGGATAGGCAATGGCATATACAACCCAGTATTCTGTGCATGACCCTTAGCCATTTGACACACTCTACATCTTGCTACAACCCTACTGATGTCCCTCTTTATCTTTGGCCAATAATACTTTTCTACAACAAGAGAAATTGTCTTACTTATACCGAAGTGTCCAGCCAACCCTCCACTATGCAATTCTCTTATAATATTTTCTCTCATTGAACCAGCAGGGATGCACAATTGTTTCCCCCTAAACAAATAACCATCCTGTATCAAATAATCAAAAGAATCACTAACTACTGTAGGCTCCTTAAGCTTTCTGACAACATCACCAAAATCAGGATCACCTTCATACAATTCCTTAACTGCCTCAAACCCTAGGACTTTATTTTCCATTGTTGTCAAAAGGGCTACACGCCTACTCAAGGCATCAGCAACTTGATTCTGCTTACCAGACTTATGCTTTAAAACAAAAGTATATTCTTGCAAAAATGAAACCCATTTTGCATGCCTACTATTTAGTTTCTTTTGTGTGTTTACATACCTCAAGGCTTCATGGTCAGTGAAGAGTACAAATTCCTTTGCTACCAAGTAATGTCTCTAGTTCCTTAATGCCTGAACAATAGCGTAAAATTCCACATCATAAGTAGAATATTTCCTCCTGACTTCATTTAGCTTTTCATTGAAGAATGCCACTGGTCATCCTTCTTGACTCAACACAGCTCCAATCCCAACATGTGAGGCATCACAGTCAACCTCAAAGACCTTGCTAAAATATGGCAATACCAAAACGGGTGCTTTTGATACTTTCTTCTTCAACAATTCAAAACTATCTGTTGCTGCCTTGGTCCATACAAACTCCCTCCCTTTTGTACACTCTGTTATGGGTGCAGCAATGCTACTGAAATTCCTAATGAACTTCCTATAAAAAGTTGCCAATCCATGAAAACTACGAACCTCTGTCACATTCCTTGGAATAGGCCATTCCAAAATTACCTTTACTTTTTCCTCATCCATCCTTACTCCATCCCCGATATGACAAATCCCAAAAAAACAAGACTCTTCTGAAGGAATCTACACTTCTTTAAGTTTGCATATAGACTCTCCTTACGTAACAACTCTAGCACCAATTTCAGATGTAACAAGTGTTCTTCCACTGTCTTATTGAATATCAAAATATCATCAAAATAGACAACAAAAACTTACCATTGTATTCTCGGAGTACTCTGTTCATCAACCTCATGAATGTACTGGGTGCATTAGATAGCCCAAATGGCATCACCATCCACTCGTATAATCCATCTTTTGTTTTAAAAGCAGTTTTCCATTCGTCCCCTTCACGGATTCGGATCTGGTAGTAACCGCTCCGTAGGTCAATCTTGCTAAAATATCGGGCTCCCGCTAGCACATCCATCATATCATCCAATCGCGGAATTGGAAACCGATACTTAATTGTGATCTTGTTTATGGCTCTACTGTCTACACACATTCTCCAGTCTCCATCTTTTTTGGAGTCAATAACGCTGGAGTTGCACATGGACTCATGCTTTCTCTCACTAACCCTTTCTGTATTAGATCTGTCACTTGTCTGTTCAACTCTTCACTCTGTGTCGGACTCATCCAATAGGCTGCCTGGTTTGGAAGGGCCGATCCTGGGATCAAATCAATATGGTGTTGAATATCTCGCTTTGGAGGTAACCCATCTGGTAGCTCATCTGGTATGACATCTTTGTATTCTTTTAGTATCTTTTTCTGCTGCAATAGGTGTATTAAAGCCTTCTTCTCCAGCCTTCATTGACATTAGTGCATAACAACATCTAGCTTCTTCCATTTCGTAATAAAATCTTTTTGTAGCCAATACGCCCTCACTCTTCTCTTCTTCCTTGAAGGGTAATAAGACCACCTTTACACCATCCTTCCAAAAGGTATATGTATTTTCCCTCCATCATGTGTAACCTTTCTATCATATTGCCAAGGCCTACCCAATAATATATGACATGCATCCATTGGGATAACATCACACCACACCTCATCCCTGTAGGTATTCCCAATTGAAAACTTTATAAGGCATCTTTTATCTATGGTTACTTCATTTCCTTTCTTGAACCATGATATACGATAGGGATATGGGTGTTTGTCATAGTTTGATTCAGTTTATCAACCATTACGGTTGAAACCATATTTTCACAACTACCACCATCAATAATAATTTTACATACCTTTCCTCCAGGTGCATCTTGTGCGAAATATATTTTTCAAGCCACAAATCAGCTCCAAAGAACGCCACGTTCTTTCTCCTTCCTTGGGACAATCATAGTCCTCCTTATCATGAGGGTTTCACCCAAGTCTACAGCAACCTCCATTTCTTCTTCCTCTTCAGCCTCAACCAGATTTACTCGTGGTTTTTCTCCTTGCCATCTATCTTGTGTAGGATAGTGCGGACACTCAAAAGCTCTGTGCCCCTCTTCACCACATCTGTAACATGTATATTGCCTTTGGGGCTATTCCAGCCCCGTCCTCCATTATAACCTCTTCCCCTCTGAAACCCCCTACCTCTTTGGTAGTTACCATGGCTTTGGCCAGAATCTTCATGCCCTTCTGTATTAGAGGATTCACCTTTTGTAGATTCAAATCTACCCCTACCCCTCATTGGAGATGATGATGGACCTCTCTTCACACCTCTTCTAAAATTACTCCTCTTGTTCTTTTCCTCTGCCTTTAATGTAAGTTGATAAGCATCATCTAGGCTATGGATCCGGAGCATACTCAGCTCATCTTGTATGGTGTAACTCAACCCATTTATGTACCGTGTAGCCTTTTGTTCTTCAGACTCTCCCTATTCCACCCTGATTGATAACTTGTAAAATTCATTAGTATACTCCTCAATGTTGAGATCCTTCTGCCTTAGGTTTTGGAACCTTTGAAAGAGTGTCTGAGCATAATCTACAAGAAGAAAATTTTCTTTCAGCTTCTTTACCATTTTATTCCAGTTTCGGATCTTGCCCTTTCCACTCCTTTGTCTTTCATTTTGTAGGTGATCCCACCAGATCAATGCATGTCTGGCTAACTTAGTGCATGCAAAATTAACCTTCTTCTACTCGAAAGGGTTTTCCACTCAAAGAATTTTTCCATGCGATTTAACCAAATCAATCAACTCTTCGGTCGTAACCCTCCACCATAATCAGGAACATTAATCTTGATGTCGTCATTCTTTCCCTCTAAGGCCTTGATCAATCTCTCCTCAAATGGTCTCTCATTCAAGGTTTCTTCATCTCTCTCATTTTCTTCTTCATCTCCTCCTTCATTCATTAATGGAGTCTCTTCTTCAATATCACTATCTGGGTTTGCATCCCCATTTGCATGTCCCCTTCTAAGGCGGGTAACTTCCCCCGTGAGCTCAGCAATTTGTCTCTGTAGCTCCTGCATATGCCTATTCATCTGGGCATAACCTCCCCTCCCGCGTCTAGCCATGGTTATATAAAACAGAGGTAAAAACTACACATAAAAATGTAATATGTTACCTTAATTATTTCCGCAAGATCAAAATCCTGCTCTGATACCAATTGATGTGAATCTAGCTGCAAGAGGTTGAAATACCTCCAAAAACACTCATAAACATCTTTGTAAATAAAACCAAGAGTTTCACAATAGCTTACTTCTCATTCTAGAATTCACACTGATCTATTACATCATTACAATTCTCCTTTTATTTCAAGACTACTCTAAAACCCTAAAATGCCAAAAAACCCTAAAATGCAAAACAACTCGGATTGACCCCAAAATTTGTGTGCCAAATATGCATTCATAAATTAGGGTTCATGTGAAATTTGGACTTATTCTGACAAGTACAACAAAAGTTATTAAAGTTCTAAGACCTAGTCAAAAGTGGAAAAAACATTCAGAGCCAATTTTAGGCCACTAGATGAAGGAATCCGAGCCCGAAAACGTGCCAAAATGAGCACAACCTTGCAGGAAAAGTTGACCCCAGCATAGTACTAATGTATATCTACCACCCTGTAAAATTTCAGGACGATCCAACGGTCGGATCAAAAGTTATGGTCTCTGCAAGTTATGCTCCCGCATCGGGGTGATGAAGACTATCCCGGCCCTACGTTCGAGTGACAATGAGATCCATCAAAGTACATTTCCATGTGTCGAATAAATATTTTAGGTAGTGAAATCATCGTTGAAGGAGTCGGAGATAAGAGATGCATCAAAAGGTGTACTACAACTAATTAATCTACAATTACTTGGCCTTTAATTACTTTTTGTGATATGAACTTGAAATTTAATTTGGTGAGAAGAATAACCCAATGTGTTAGACATCCCGATAGATGTTTATGAGACAAGAGGTATCACAAAGGATCTACATTGGTGATGATGTATACCTCATTGTTAAGAAGATAGTGACGTAACTTATCTGTGACAAAGACAAGTCCATAACATAGTTTTTTGATGTAGATATAGTTGAATTCGTAAGAGGATAATGTTCAAATGATGTAATAAATTTCTCTTTCATGTTGAAAATCATCGTGTTGTGCTAGCATGGCCCCTACGGAATGAAACTTAGTGAAATTTTTAATAAGAAAGGTCGAGTCAACTAGCAAAGGTAATAATATAGGTGGATGTAAAATATATGATTTTATGTCATCAAATGCTTTTTTGCATTGCTCATCCCATACAAATTTGGTATCCTTCCTTATGAGCCATGTAAATGGTTGATTCTTATCAGTAAGTTGTGCAATGAATCTCTAAATAGCTTGAATTTTTCCTTGTAATGATCGTAGTTGATATAAATTTTTAGGTGGAGGCATATAAACCATGGCTTTAATCAAGTTCAAATTGGTTTCAATGCCACGTTGCAAGATGATGTAATCAAGGAGTTTACCAGTTGTTACCCCAAAAACACATTTTGAGATTTAAGCATACGTGATATGATGTAAGCATTCAAAAAGAGTTTTGAGATAATTGGATTGGGTATAACAAAAGCTCGATTTAGCTAAGATATCATCAACATAATCTTCAATGATCTTGTGGATATAATCATGTAGTATGTGCATCATCGCCGTTGATAAGTGGCCCCAACATTTTTAATACAAAAGGGCGTGACAATGTAACAAAACGTTCCCTGTGATGTGGTGGAGGAGGTCTTCTCTTGATCATTGGTGTTGATTTTAATTTTATTGAAACCATAAAGTAGTCCATGAAAGATACAATATTGTATCTTCTCTAAAATTAACAATGGCGTCAATATGGGACAAGGGGAAATTATCCTTGGAATGAGCTTTATTAAAATCGTGAAAGTTGGTACAATAAAGAACTCAACCATGTGGCTTCATGATAGGTATGTTATTATATACCCATTTAGGATAGTCAACAACGTGAATAAAAATAACATTGAGTAATTTTTGGATCTCTTCTTTGACTAGGAGTGCTACTTTGGGGTGCATTTTGTGAATTTTAAGTTAGACAAACTTTGAATAAGGGTTAAAGATAATGTTATACAATACAAAACATGGATTAATACCTGACATATCACTATAGTCCCATGAAAAATGTTAGAGGAATCATGAAGGAATTATTTGATATATTTATGCTCGCCAGGAGTGAGAGAGGCAACTAGGTAAACTATTCATGGGTTTTCAAATGTACCAAGGTTATATTGAATTGTCTCTTCATTGAGAAGGGTTGACTGATCCTCGATGTATGGATCAATAGGAATAGTATCAGGAGGGTCGGTGCTATCGGGGGTGTATCAAACTTTCCAAAGTTAGCAGTAGCATTAAGGGACAATGGAGAATGCCTCTTATGATGAGAAGAAAGGAATTGATCATAAACGCCCATGTTTTCTAAAAGAACATCACCAATAGAATTTTTTTTTGAAATTATCCCAAGTAGTAGAGGAAATTTCACTGATGAGTTTTAGATGTATAAGAGGAAGTGATGAAGTATGCAAGGTGGTATAAGCTTCAACAAGAGGGAGAGATAGAGGATGATATCCCAATCCAAATATGTGAGATTGTTTGGGAATATCCAAAAAATTTGTTTCTTTATGTTCTTGCTAAGATAAAATTGTATCAAAGAAGCAATAGTGGTGCAAGTATTCATACCCTAACCCATATTTAGAAAATTCTTGAGTCACAACAAAAGAGGTAGGAGTATCACTAGATTTTTCAATAGAATGACAATATGTGAAAGGTGATGGATCAGCCAGGACATCATAAACAACTCTCTCATAATAGAATTTAATTCATGTATATATAATCTATGGGACTACATGGACAACATGGATCCATGGATGCCCAATAATAATATTATAATTAAGGTTATTGAGCATGACATGGCATGGAATAGTGATTGTACACAAACCAACAATTATGGAGAGGTTATTAATACCTAAGACACGCTTGGGAATATTGTCAAATATATGAATGGAGATTGATGAAGGAGCTAAAGAAATTTCTAAAAGACCTAAGTAATGAAGAAAATCTATGTTTCAAATGTTAATACCAAACTCATTGTCATCTAAAGTGCGCATGACCCCAAAATTTTTAATACAAACCTAAATATATAAGGGTGAGTCATGATTTAGCATTGTTTGAGAAGGTAGCTCATCTGATGTGAAAGTTATTTGATCCTCATTGAGAGATAAGGCAGAAGTAAACTTATGATATACATATTCAAGTGATGTGTGAGGAGGAATATAAGTAGTAGCTAAATATTTTTTGAGCTTATTGATACAATCAAGATGATTCTACAAATAAGCATGGATAGAAATATTCATGATCATAAGACCCTAGAAATATGAGGACCCTAAGAGTGTGGATATTGACTTTAGGTTGAATAAAATTATTAATATCAAATGTAATTTTTGATCCTACTATGAATTTTATAACATCAATAAATAAATAACAATGAAATACATAAATTACACCCAAACAAACTATGAAATAAATAATGAAACCCTAATTACAAAGAGAGGGTAAAAATCTTTAGGTGATTCATTGTAAATTCTGTAGTGAACCAAAGCACTATCTAGCTAAACAGAGAGGAAACAACATTACAAAGAAGCCTTGGAAAATGTAGATCTTGAGAGACAGTGCAATTTGGACGGGGTGCTTGAGAGGGACAAGGGTGCCTCGTGGGAACCCTACACCTATTATTGGGCACTTAGGTCCACGGAAATTCTCGAAAACCTCCTCTAAAGTGTTGGAATGTGTTAACCTTTAGTCCCCTTTGGTCACTTTTAGGTCTCACCAAGATCGTTGAGGTCGTTGAAACCTATAGAAAAATAGGTATCTATAAAACCTTCAAATAGACATTAAAACATAAAAAAGAAAGATGTAAAATGAGGGGTTAAACTGTCCTCATCTGTCACAATGATGAACTTATGACTCGAGAGCTACACTACATCTCACACCCAATGTAGTTTTTGTGTGTGTCTAATTGTGCCCTATCTTACTTGTTGTGCATGTCACACTTAGATAGTGAGCAAGTATCTAAATGTATAATGTAATAAATGTGTGCATATAATAGAATGAGCTTCCCTCTTATGAAGTGTGATGTAAAAACCATCCCTTGTGTCCCTTTTGATATAGCTATATGGATGTAATGGATCTCTTAGATGCCTTTATGGATGAAACCTTAGGTGGTGATAGATAGTGCTTAGTGATTGGTCCTTTATTATGATCACTATTTATATGATTCATTTTCTTGAATTTTGTAACTAACCTCAAAAAATTTGACTACCAAAAATATAATATGCTCAAATGGCTAGAAACAACCCAAAAAGTGTTATTAAAGTACAAAGGGGATAGGGCTTCCTAGAGGGGACAAGGGAACCTTGCACTAGTGTCCCTGACCGGGCATTGGTGTCAAGGATGAAAAATTCCGAAGAGTAAAAATGCGGTGTAAGAAAGTAAGGGTGTAAGACTAAAAGTAGCAATAGAAAGCCAAAAAGGTTTCCAAAGAAATGGGTTGATTAGTACTCTATGCAAGAATTTATTGGCTATGAAAAGAGAATTATAACTAACGCCTAGTAGTCCTAAAACAAAACTAAATCAAAATTTATGCATCATCATTCTTAAAGCTTAAACAAGACTAATTTACCAACATCCTTGCATTAAAATATGAATAAACATTCAAACTAACATGCTAATCCACTAATCTCTATCTCTATTGAATTTTAATCAAATGAAATGAACCTATCTAGATCCTTAGCAATCAAAGGGTTGATTGTATGTTTGAATCCCAAGGTTTTCAAGAATGGAGTCTTGTCAATCCATGGCTACAAGACCATTTGACATATCTCCATATGACTTCAAAATCTTGGATGGATGAATGCAAGAGATGAAGATAGCTATCTAATCCAATGAATAATACTTTAAGATGATGAAAATGGCTAAAAGAATCTCTACATCCCTTTACATGTGGGATAATATGGAGGTTTGGTTAGTTGTGGATAAGGGAGGTTTATAAAGGGTTGAGTCAACCTTAGGAGAATTTATTTTTTCCTTTAGTGACTCGTGGGGTTTGAGGGTATTTATTAATGAACCAAAGTTATTAATTAATGGGTGTGCAAGCTTATAGAAACTTTTTAGAGGAATAGTTAGTATGATTTATGTTATGAGAGGATTTTAATCAAATAAATGATGATTTATTGATTAAATAAAAGAGAGAATTAATTAATCAAGAATAATAAATTAATCTAGATAGGAAGGGGTATTAGTTAATTAGAAATAATATTTTAATGTAGATAGAAAGGGGAGATGATTAATGGAAGGCCATTAATTGACATCATTTTTAGATAGAAGAGTTAATTAACTAATGTAATGTAATTAATTAACGATGACAATAAAGAAAATGTGCGCTATTGATGATATGTCGTCAATTTGTGGGAAAGTGTATACTTAGCGCAATTTACATATGTAAATTTCTCGAGCTAAATTATAGGAGTCTACAAATACTTTTATTACTTTGGAATCACATGAGTAATATAATGTAATCACGACTAGATGATTACCCAAAGTGTGTGATTTTGTGTTTACACCAGCTACATACTTGACACATTCATGAAATATAATTATTACATATATTCATCACTAAATACACAACATGCTCATGCAACATGCTTTCTAGAACACATTCAACACAACACTACACATTTGGTGCTTTTACGACATATCTTTCTCATATACATATGATATAACATACTATAAAATCGATGCATTCGTGATATGTATCTCTCACACACGTATGACATGACAAACGAACCTATGATGCATTCTAGTGTTCTAGTTTATAATCGACTGTTGAGGGATTATATTTAAAAATGAACCCCACCATACTCACACACTCAATAGCCTACTCTGCTCTACGCTTTAAAAATCACATATTTTTAACACACACATTCAAACCATTTCCGATGACGCACTCTTATTCTATGGTTCATTTTCGATTGCTAAGGGGGAATATATAAATGAACATCATCTCATACATACTCATCTACATTCAGTCGGGGGCATGCAAATCCTATCACATTCACTCTACATTCCATTCCATATCACACCCATCGACAACATGTTGCATATCTTAGTTCCACATTGTTCTTGATTAATTTTACTTGCATGATACATATTGCTTATTATGTTGGCCAGATACATTGTATGTCATTATATTTTCCATACACACATGTACATTCACTTGCTTTCTAGTTGTGAATGCAAACTTTACATATATCGATACACATAGTAAGGATTCTCAACTCAACACCTATTTCTAGACCCATAATGGATCCCTGGGGCATCCAATTTTGTACAAACTTTAAGTTCTATTATTTTTATTTTTATTCATACTAGTAGACTACTATATCAGATTATTCACGTTTTAACATACTTTCTATCTTTCTAACATGATAATAGGTGCTTCATGTGTAATATTTATTTTGCATGAAACCTATGCCACCATGGTTGTTTATTACATTGTTTGTTCTTATTTTCCATTACTTGTAATTATATGCCTTTGTTTGTGGGATTAACCATGTCTTTCTTGATCTCTAATTACATGTATTCTTTTGGCAATGATGACCTTGCATGTCTTGTGACATCGTGAGTAATGTCCCATGTTGGAAATTCACTTTTGAGGGTCTAATTTTTCGTGTTACCACTTGTTTACATTGTCTTCTTGCCTTCTTAGCTTACACACCATATTTTACATGTGTTTTTATCTTTCTTACACTAGCACTTGTTTTCTATCCACTTTTTTTTGTGTGTCCCTTGGTTTCTACCAAGAAAACTCCATCCCCATACAAGGAATCAATTTTAGTTAGTGGTTTGTCCTCCTTTGGGCTGCATACTTACCACTACATTGGATACACCCAAAACAAGGGGGCATCTATTGGGTGAATTAGACACCCCATACAAAGTGTCATATAGGCACAATTCAACATAGTTTAGTACCATTACAACACAATATTCAGTTTTAGAAATAGCCTGGAATTTGACTTGGGTCTCTAACACAAAACAGACACTAGTGCCCAAACCTATAAAATAACACTTGGGCACCCCTAACCATTCTTGAACACTTGTGAGTAGGGGGAAGTTACAAAATATTTTTCATTTCACCACAATTTTTGTATTTTATACAACATATTTTATAGGGTACATCCTTACCACTTGTCATGCATGCACTACACTATCTTTTCTACTTTTGGGTTGGATCAAAATTGTTCGAAACAAATAAGATTTTTACACACCATATATAGGGTTGTTCACATTTTAGGAAGCCATTAAGTTTTGGAGGATGACACCATACTTTTCTCATTACACTTCTTCCATTTCTTGGCTTGAGATTTCTGAAAACTCGCATTCAAATAAGTGACTAGCGTGAGATTGCCCAAATAACACGTTCTTCTATAACATCTTTAGGATCCTTTCTATCTCTTTTCCTCATCACGAATTAGGTGTACATGTTCCTTTTCACATTTATACATATTTTCTTACATACATTTTACTCGTTTGATCAAATTTTACATATGCACGTATTTAACTACTTGTTTGTTCTTCTCTTTTGCAAGTTCATCCTTATGGGAAGTATTAGTCACATCATCATACATCATCACACATCAATAACACCATCAAGTGGCATAAAATTTGGCTACAACGTGATATTTACACATACACTCTCGCCCTATAGTCATCATCATCATTTATTGTTACTTTCTCCTCTTTATTTTCTACGCTTCACATTTTTATCACTCCATGCTTTTCCTTGTCTTTCGCACACTTTCTTCATCATTCTATATGGTTATCACGTACACATCTCTTAATTAATTTATGTTATCAAAAATTCACTCAACAATATAAAGTGGGGGTAAATGTAAACACTAAATCATGCACTTTGGGTAATTATCTAGTCCCGATCACACGCTACTATTCATATGGTTCCTAAGTGAGAAAATTACTAATTGGTCACAGTCTTTGGCCATCTTCATTTTCTTTCTATTGTATTTCCTTTTTTACACATCTTTTTGCCTAGTATGTCTTTTGTCACTTCATCATTTCTCAACCTAGACACTAGTGCCCAACCGGATGTCAACACCTACGTTCTCTCATCCCCTCTAGAATCCCCCGACCTATTTACATCTTAGTTTTCTCTTTTAGGCCTCTTCTAGCCATTACGATTAATGTTTTCTTACTAGTTGGACTTTTAGTGGTTAATTATGAAATTAAACTAAGGGAATCATATAAATATAAAGCTATGTGATCATAATAAGGGACCAAGCAATAAGAATCTATTATCACCACCGAGGTTACATCCAAAGGAATTTAAAGAGCATTACACGGGGACCATCTAACATCCATTCAAGAACAAGGACTATATTTCTACATAAAATTCCTAGGAGGGTAGTTCATTGTTGACATTCACACATCTATTTACATTTCTACATCTAACTATTACTCGTTATTAAAGTGTGACAAGCACAAGATCCACCTAGGTAACAATCTCTTCGAGACATAGACACACACACACACAAAACTACATTGGGTCCGATATGTAGTGTAATGCTCGGTTACAAGTTCACGATGTGATATTCAAGGAAACTTCGACCCCTCATTTACATTATTTTTGGGATTTGATTATTTTTTTGTTTTGACATTTCATTTCTTCGTTGTAGGTTGCAAGTGACATCTACAAACTTGGTGTGACATACTAGCGACATGAAGTGAAGAAAACGAATATCTTGCGACCCTCTACGAAGCTATTTTTTATAAAATTTTGAGCATTCATAGGTTACCAAAAAGGTCTCTCGGTGCCCAATGTGCCCTATCCCATGCACGGGCACCCTAGTCCTAGTGTAGACACTAAATCACACACTTTGGGTAATTATCTAGTATTGATTACATACTTCTATTCTTATAATTCCTAAGTAAGAAAAATACTAATTAACTCATGTCTTTAGCCACCTTTCTTTGATTTCTATATCCACTTTTTCTCTTACACGTCCTCATTCTCATTCGACCTCTCCAAAATTTAGTTTCTCTAATTCTGACACCAACACCCAGCCAGACACCAACTCCATATGCCTACATACCCTATAGGGGCTCCTAACCTATTTCTACTTTACTCACCTTTTGGGTCATTCCTATTCATTTGAGAACTCTATCTTTTTGTAGTTGGAAATTTTAGGTTTAATTACAAAATTCAAGCAATGGAATCATATAAATATAAAATTATGTGATCATAATAAAGGAAAAACACTAAGAATTAGCTATCACCACCTAAGGTTGCATCCATCAAGCATCTAAAAGCTACTTTACATCCATATAAAATCCATCACAAGGAAAAAAGGATGGTTTTTTCGCATCATATTTCATGAGGGGAGTTCATTCTATTCCATGCACACATCTAATTACCTTTTAACATATATTTATTACTTGCTATCAAGTGTGACATGCAAAAGATCTACCTAGGGCATGATTCCACATGCACACGCACACCGAGAACTACATCGGGTCAGAAATGTAATGCAACACTCAACCATAAGTTCACCATTGTGACAATTGATGATAATCCAACCCCTCATTCTACATATTCATTTTATAGGATTTGATGTCTATTTGAGGGTTTTGTAGGATCATACGTTCTTGCAGGTTTCAAAGTGAGCTTGGCGATATTAGTGAAAATATAGAGAAACCAAAGGTGAGTAACAACAAATAACTTCCAACCCTAAAAATTTGGTATTCGAGAATTTCCATAGACCATATTCCCATTTCCATTATGTATCATCTATGGATGCCCCTACCCCATTCTCGGGCTCACTTGTCCATCTTCTTGCTTGTCTAGATCCGCATTTTTAAACTTAGTTGTGGTGGTCGGTGCTTCATATTTCCCATTTTTCCAACTATATGTATCTTAAAGATCTCAGAAAATCAGATAAGGAATCTTACCCTTTCTATGTAATTATGGTTACATTATTTATTGCTTAGTTTCTTGGATGTTTATAACTATACTTTATTGTCATATATTTCTTGTTACCATAACATTTAGATTAGGTCATGATGTTTTCAATTTAGCTTAATAATTTTGCTGAACCTATCTCATTCAAATATTCTTATATCCTTATCTTTCTTTTATCACGGCTCAAAAGGTCTCTCAAGTATCTTTTCTTCAATTGCTTCAAATGCACCCATCTTATAGAGATTCTCTTCACAAAACCCTAGTGACTATGTGTCTTCCTATAAACTCGTTTCCTTCAAAATTTAGTGTTATCTTCAATTATCTCTATGATAACTTTGCTAGTTCTAATGTTAATCAATCAATTTTCAAGTATATTCAAGATTTAAATTCTTTATTTCAAGAAAAATCTTAGAATATAGAATCCACGATTATGTCTTTAAAATCTGAAATCTAACATCTTAAGGATTCTTCTCGGGATCATGTTCATTCTATGTCTTCTACATGTGTGAGCATATTAGTGAACCTCAAACCTTTCCACTCCCCACACCTCTCAATTTTACAATCAATTCTAAGAAAAATATATTCTTTTGGAACTCATAACTCATCAATTAATCAGATTTTCATCTACTCATGGTTATCCTCCTTATTGGCTTAAAAATATCGGGTTCTTCCATATTGCAATTATCATAAAATTAACGTAAATAATTTCAATGATTGTTATGCTTTCAATGAATAATAAAACATCTTGAGTGTAAAGGTTTTATCTCATTCACCTGCACAACATTCTGTTATATGGTACTCTTCACTTGTTACATCTCAATGGGTAATTAAATATGATTTGTTTATGTATAATGAGCATCTACTCATCAATTTTAATGTTTCTTCTTCAGCCACACAAGTTCCACCTATGAAATCTACTTAAGTCAAGCAACCACCTCTTCTAAATTAGTCTTATCCCCCTACACTCAAGGCATATATGGAACTATCAGGTCAATGTAAGAAAACTCCTTTAAAAATCATTTCAACACCTCTTCCTCTCAAGTCATCCACAACATTACCAAGTAAAATTACGTAACCACCTCTCAAAATCAATCCACCTTCTTCTCCTATCAAGTCTTTTGTAGTGTCATCAATCCCACATAAGCTCCAACCAATCACTTTTGTCAAAGAAACTACTCCTACTGATGGCCAAGACACATTTCAAATTCTACCACCATTGCATGGTCCTACTATTTCTTCAGCCTACCATTGTGTTGGCCCTCACTCTTATCACAACATAGATAATGATCTCCCACAATGGCATGGTACCTCTCACATTACTACATAAATATCCATCATTGGCACACTTGGGGGCATCATACCCATTCTCCCCCTTCTATCACTAGCAATTATTTCAATCATGTCCTATAACACTTAAATATTTGTGCTTCATGGTTCATTATTCCAAGTAATTTCGAACCACTTGATATACTTGTATCCTCAATACCCAATGATGAACTCTTGTGCTTTGGTTCACACTTGAATTTTGAGGGCATCCTCTACACATGAACCTCACACACACTACACATACATGACACACTACACACACTTCTCTTATATACTTCTTACATGTATTCTTCACTACATAATCAACATGCTTGCCACTTATTCTTCCTATCACACGTATTCAACACCTAAACAATAAAAAATTATTGTGTTTGTTCATAAAATATGAAAAATCAACACAACATACACCACACTTGACATATTTACAGCATAATGCACACTTTCATGACATAACCCTCTCAAAACCATATAACACATCTCTCTTGCGCATAATCAAAACAAGTGTTTTATACAATCCACACACCTATAACATAGTTTTGACAACCTACATCATATATGTAACGCATCTACAATCACTCCCTTTCACAAACCAATCAAAAACACATAATAAACATATCTCTCCAACTTAAACATGCGACAAACTACCCTATGGCGCACTCTAGTTCCATGATACACACGTGACTGCAGAGGGTTTACATCTCAAATGGACCTCACCACATTCACATGTTTAATCACTTACTCACTCATTCACATATTTACACTCTACACTTTACACTTTGATGATCAAATATTTTCCACATACACATCTCAAACCATTTCGATGACGCATTCTCATTTACGATTCATTCTTGACTACTAACAGGGCATAAACAAATGAACCAGACCGCACACAATTCTATTTGTAATCACTCGAGGCACATAGCTCCTATCATTCACATTGCATTCCATTGCATTCCATTCCATCCATATCCAACATGTTGCATATCTTGGTTGTACTTATTCTTTCTTACATTTACTTGTTACATGCTTACTTTATTACACATGCTAGATAGATATCTTGTATTTCATTATCTTTATCATAAACACATATGTGTTCAATTGCATTTCTAGTTATGATCATAGATTATGCAGGTCTATTACATGTAGCATGGATTCTTGGCACAATACCTATTATCGGTCCCATAACAGATCCTCGGGGCATCCAGTTTTGTTCACTACAACTTCTATTGTTTTATTTTGTTCCATAACATACCACTATATTGGATTATACATGTTTTTTCATAATTTTTATCTTTCTAACATGCTAACGGGTGCTTCATGTGCAACATATGTTTTGTATACTTACTTTTATTCCATGGTTGTCTATTACATTGTTTTTCATTATCCGACATTGTTTGTCATTATTTGTGGGAAATTTCCTATGTATTTCTTGTTCTCTAATTTTTTACAGACCACTATGGCCTTGATTTTCTTCCCGACATTGTGAGTGGTGTCCCATTTTTGTAACTCACTTTTCATAGTCTACATTATCTCCTAGCATACATTTTACATGCATATTTTCCTTTTCTTTTACTAACAATTGTTTTCTTAAACACTTGTTTGCGTGTGCATTTATTTCTACCAAGCACATTCCCTTCCCACTATAAGGTAGAGTTTCAACATAGTGATTGGGCCTTGTTTGGGATACATACTCATTTAGCGATGTCTTATGCACCTCAAATTAGGGAGGCATAATTTGGGTGAATCACTCATGCTATATAATGTTAGACACATCACAACATGGTACTGGTACATCAAAATTATCAACAGATGATAGAGATAAGAATCAAGGCGGGGTCCTTATCATAGTGGCATTTACTAGATACCTATAACCATGAGGAAATTACATAGTGATGGTTAGTTCAACACACTTATAGAACTCCAAATAACAAATTTTACAGGCACACATTCCTTAGTGTTAGGAAATTATTATTAATGTTTACATTATAAATATTAGGTTTGAAATAATATATTGTTTCAACAATATATTATTCATAGAGTTTTGTTGTACCCGTAAAATTATAAACGGGTAAGTTTTTGATACACTTCCTATTTTATAGGAAGAGGTTTGTCTATTGTAATGGCTATAAATTAGCCTAATTCATTGTGTAATTGATATAGCAAGAATATAGTGTAAATTAATATATTATTCTGGGTGTTTTTACCTTTGCAAGTCTGATCCAAAATCAATATTTGGTATCAGAGCTTCATGGCGTATCAATGAAATTTTGTGAGGGGCATATTCAATTTGTATATGGCCCTGGTTTATGTATAAATTGACATTTTGATCTGCCAATCCAATCGACCTGGAAACAGTTATTTTGGAGTGCATGAGCATCCATCCATTCTTGTCTAGGCTGTCGACCTTTCGATGCCACATGCTTATGTTTCCGTGCAGTCGTGACTCGGGTATGTGGTCGTGTAGTTGCAGCGACTTGTGAATTATGGTGCATGCATTTGTATTTGAAAAAACATGTTTTGACGATCTATTGGGAGATCTTCCGTGCATCTAAAATTGTTGATATGCAAATTTGGGCTCACGGATCCGTTGTTTCTGTTGCTCGCACACAACAATAATTAGAAGAAGGGATATTTCACATCCAAGGTGCAAACTCATGTTGAGTGAGTGTTTTGTTCTCAATATATCCAGTTCACATTGATCAAAGGCTGGCACATAAATTTATTGTTTTAAATACTTATGTGGGTCGTGATCCATTCACGGATAGCTCAAGAGTCGTTTGGAGTTTTTGGCAATCACCACATATTACTAGCTATTTATTCACAAATTCTATCGGAGGGAACGAGGCTTAGAGGTTTTTGATCAAATTCGGCCTCTGATTTTTGCGGCTATTCTACAAATTAAGTGTTAGCGAACTACTGCAGACATTTACAGATCGAATGGAATAATAACCATCACAACACCTCTGCTCCATCAGTTCTAGTGCCGTTGTCTTGCCCAATTTGCTATGAGGATTTGGATGTCACGGACTTCAATTTTGTTCCCTGTAGTTGTGGATTCCATCTGTGTTTGTTCTGCCACAAGAAGATTCTGATATAAACTCATGTTATGGTGGGCGCACAAGTTTTCCCATTGTTCCTAGTATCAAGCTCTGAGTTCTGCAGATCCGTATGTATAGGAATTCACGTGGCAATAGGAAAATTATTATTATTGTATCTGGCCTTGCATGGTGCTTCGACCTCATCTCCTCCACCGAACGGTCTGGCATAATTCTGTCCACGTGGTGAGTTTAGTTCTATTTTAGGATTTTTTAGTTGTTATCAAGTGTTGAGTCGTCTTATTAAAAATAAAAGTAGTCATTTTGTTGGTGTTAAGTCGACTTATAAAGTCATGTTTATTAGTCAATTAAAGTTGCATCATGAGAAGTATAATCTCTTTTAAGGGTCCATAGTTCATCATCCATTTGTTGTTTAACATGGTATATTCTCAAAACAAATAGTCATTTCCATGTGTCATGTTTGAAATGTATATAGTAAAATAATTGTGAATTCCAATGTTATTATGTGTCAAGTGTCTTGGTCATTTTGTAGAAGTGTCAAATATCATTGTTATGTCATTAATGTTAATAGTCATTGTGAGTTGTAAGTCATTGTCAATCAAATAGGTGATTTAGGATATTCGTGTCAGAGTCAAAATTTTGAAAAAAAAAAAAATTGCCTCACAGACGCATTTTCGGTGTTACCCGACGTCTGGAAATAAAGTATTTCACATTGCGGGAAGGAAGAAAAGAATAATCTCAATGTGGAAACAGAGCTTCATATCCAAATCCAGCTGATCTAGCAGCATGAAAATGGAGGATGGAGGCATCGGAGGCTGGAGGTCAGACAACGACCTCTCGTCAGTCACCAACGACGGGGCCGCACAGAATGATTTGGTGGCACAGGTGTGCAGTGTGAGTACTTGTTTTTGAGTTTTGCAGTGTTCCAGATTCAGTTGTGTGGTGTGAATTTCAGCTTGGTGTGATTCTTTTTCAGAGTTCCTGTTGTGTGTTAAATAAGTGAAATGTTCACATTGAGGGGGGAACATGATCAACATGATCCAATGTTCCATTTTCAGTTTTTTCAGTTGAGTATGTGGCTTTTCCTATTTCCCCAAATGTAAAAAAACATAGTACAGAACAAATAACACAGTGAAACGTAGCATCATGAGGCTTGATGAGGTAGAACAGTCAGATGTGTTCCTGTTCGTACCTAGGTTTGTGGTTAGCCTCTTGAAAACCATTGAAGGCTGTTCAGATGTGTTCCTGCTTGAGTTCCCACACTGCTAGGTTAGATGTGTTCCCTAGAGTGACTAGTTGATAAGCAGATGATTCCTGAGCATGTTCCCATCCTCGTCGGTCAGATGTGTTCCCGACAGTGCTTGGTCGATAAGAAGTTGATGTGTTCCTTCTTCTACCTTCAGTTCGAGTGTGTGCCAAGATCATGAGCATGCAGAGGTGGCAGGCTGCAAAGGAAGTGTGAAAGTTCTTTTGTTACCATGTAAACATTAAGGGGGGGAATGTTAGGAAATTATTATTAATGTTTACATTATAAATATTAGGTTTGAAATAATATATTGTTTCAACAATATATTATTCATAGAGTTTTGTTGTACCCGTAAAATAAATGGGTAAGTTGTTTGATACACTTCCTATTTTATAGGAAGAGGTTTGTCTATTGTAATGGCTATAAATTAGCCTAATTCATTGTGTAATTGATATAGCAAGAATATAGTGTAAATTAATATATTATTCTAGGTGTTTTTACCTGTGTAAGTCGATCCAAAATCAATACTTAGCACATGTAGTTATACACACCATCTACAATGGTGCTCTACATTACCGGGAAATAATTAAAGGTTAGATGATGACACCGAGACTATTCTCCCTACACTTATTCCATTCCATTGGCACGAGATCACCCAAAAAAATCATCAAAATCATCTAAAGGATCCTTTCTACACTCTTTCCTCATCACGAGTCAAGGGCACATGTTCCTTTTTCACATTTTTAACATTTTTACATACTTATTTTACATGATTTTTATACATATACATGCGTATTTGATTACTTGTTTGTCTTCTATTTTGTAGCTCTGTCTATTTAGGAAGTTGTATTCAACATCAATCAATTGATGTAATTCAAACACATCACACACATCGGTATATACATCAATAATAGGCACGTTTGCAAAATATTGAACATGTGTTTCCGCCTAGGTTCTTCATTTCATCACTCTTTGAATTTTTTAATCTTTAGTCTCCATACTCCATATTTTTATCACTCAATGCTTTCCCTTGTATCTCGGCATGTTTCTCATCATAAATATACATGGTTATCATGTATGTATCTCTATCTACTTTTCTATTATCAATTTTTCACTCAATAATATAAAGTGGAGAGAAATGTAAACACTAAATCATGTACTTTGGGTAATTATCTAGTCTTGATTGCATACTACTATTCACATGATTCTTAAGTAAGAAAATTACTAATTAACCCAGGTCTCTAGCCACATTTCTTTTCTTTTATTGCCACTTTTGGTCTTGCACATCCTCTTCCTCATTTCGACCTCCGACCCTTGAGTTTATCTAAGCCTAGACACGGTAGCAAGCAAGATGACAACACCAGGCTCCCTTGTCCCCTCTGGGTGCTCTTGACCTCTTTGTACTTTACTCACCTCTTTTGGGCCATTTCTATAAATTTAAGTACTTTATATTTTTGGTAGTTGTCCTTTTTGGAGTTAATTATTAAATTCAAGCAAGGGAATTATATAAATAAAAATTTATTTGATCATAATAAAGGACAAAGCACTAAGCATTAACTATCACCACCTAAGGTTGCATTCATCAAGCATCTAAGAGCTAAATTCCATCCATATAACATCCATCAAAAGGGGAAAATGTTGGTTTTCTACATCACACTTCATAGGAGGGGATTTAATTTTATTCCACACATAGATATCTACTCATATTTATACATCTAGCTATTTCTCGCTATCAAGTGTGATACCCACTAGAGCCACTTATGGCACAATTCGAGCTTGTGCATGCACACACACACATTGATAATTACATTGGGTCTTAAATTTAGTGTGATGCTCAATCTTAAGTTCACCATTATGATAGTCGAGGATAGTCGGCCCCTCAATCTAAATCTTTTATTTTGGGATTCGATGTTTATTTGATGGTTTTATAGGTTCATACTTCCTTGCAAGTTTCAAGTGAGCTTGGTGATCTTAGTGAAAATATAGAGTGAAGAAAGGTGAGTAGAAGTGAACAATTTACAACCTTAAAAATTTGGTATTTCAAACATTTATGAAGACTTTGGCGCTCATTTCCGATCTGTAGTGCTTTTGGGTGCTCCTGCTCCATTCTCAGGCACCCATATCCAGTTATTCATTTTTATAAACCTCGTTATGTTGGTCATTGCTTCATATTTTCTAGTATTCAAAATCTTTGCATCTTCTAAACATTTATAAATCAGCTAAGGCTTCTTACCCTCTCTCTACGCTTAGGGTTTCATTATTTATTGATTAGTTACTTGGGTGTTTATTATTGTACTTCATTGTCATATATTTACTACTACCATAACATTCAGATTAGGTATGATATTTACATTTTATCTTAATCACCAAGCATTCATGACACTCCTATGATTTTATGAGGCTTTGTGTGACACTTTTCCTCTTTGTTTATCATTTTTCACTTCGGCATGATCCAAGATTATTTGCAAATCAACAACATCTTTCTATCTTTCCTTTGAACGAGTGTTTCAATACTTAATTGCTTATTTTACTTGGATCAAATTTTTAGATAATTTTTGTCTATCATAGCATTCTTACATATATAGAATTAGACATTTAAATTATCCATTTCTTATTCATTCCTAATGTAGTGATCCCTTCAACCCCTAACACAATATATGCTCCCCCATTAAAATAACATACACAGTGGCCTTTTAGTAGGTAATATCCTATAGATAGCTTAATTTTATTGAATTTTCCTAAAGAACTAACTTTACCTCCATCTACAACCATTACTTGAAACTCGAGGCTAGATAAATGAAACAATTTAAGTGTAAGGAAAACTTATGATTGATGAAGTTATGAGTACTACTAGAATTAATTCATATTATAGCCATTTAATTCTTTATGAACCCAATTACCTTGATGGTTTGTGGGGTGCTAATATCTAAAATTAAATGGAAAGAAATAGTTGGTTGATGTTCTTACGACTTAATTGTAGGAACATATTCCTCTTCATCATCTCTTACCTACTCCTTATGTTCCTCATTAAGACCGTCAATGTAGAATAACTTCTTCTTCGGAAACTTATTTCCCTTTCTCCACTTTCTATCTCAATTGTACAACAAAGAAATTGTATTGTCTTACCATAATTTTTTTGAGTAAATCATGTTGGTGTGTGTAAGTGATGATTGTGTAATCATGCATTGATTTTGATTATTGAGACCCCTCATTTAACCAAATCTCTTTCCTCCACCAAATGAAAAACTATCATGGATTCTGATATTGAACTAGGATTTAGAAGGCAAACATCAAGTGGGATATTATCGTTGATTCCACCTAAGAAGATATCATTTAGATGGTCTTATGATATTTCATTAATTTGTAATAAAAAAATGGAATTTTGGATATAATCCTTAACCATCCCCGATTGTCATCATCTGGATATCTAGCTAAAATAGTTCTATGTAAAAATATTACTACAATGCATTTTGAGCTCATCAATGAACATAGACCAAGTACTAGGAAGACCCTTCTTTGTACTTTTCTCACACCTCCATCTAAACTAAATGAACTATTCTAGTTCTAGATATAAGGATGACAATAATGCTTTCTATCCACTAGGGACTTGATGTATATCATACAAATCCTCTATTTGGTTGATCCATGTGATTAGATCATTCTAATTAAAGTTGCACATTTCTAATTTTAGAATCATATTTTTCCACTAGCAAAAATCTCCACTGTATGTTTAAAGGATCCCCTTTGGTTTCTATAATTTCGATTTGAGGTTTTATTTCTTAAGGAACCCATGTGAATTGAATGTGAGTTCATGCTTTTAAAAGTGAGTGAAATCTCTTTCCTCATTGATTCAAACCCTTAATTTAATATACCTTGCATTGTGAGGTTGAGGTTACTCTCCAGTGCTTGAAGATTGCAATTGAGGTCATCCACACTCATCATTTTATTAACCTTTTCTTGAAGTTGGGTGATTACCTTTGATACATCAGAAGATGAGGAATACAACTCAATTTATTCCTTATTTGGATTCAATCTTAGCGTTGTTTGAAACTTCCCTTGATCCCTAGTTGATCTCTTAGTTATGATGTAAGGTTGGGTCCTAGGATATAAGGATTATCATAGAAGTTTAGGGTTTGGGGTGTAGTAAATTTATTATCTAAAAATATAGAAACACAAAGAAGAATCCCTTACTAAATTTTGGAAAATTGATTGATTTCGCAACACAAGAAAATTAAATGTAGAAAATATAGCTGAATAATCACAATTAGGGTTTTGACTGATTTTGTTGAGATCAAGATTTAATACCACTTGTTATGAAATTACTTATATGGATCTAACGATCATCAACAATATAACAACAAAGAGCATGAAAATATAAGTAAATGATGACAATATGTAGGTGCAATAACTTAGCCACTTCTAGGTGGAAACATCCAAACCATACAATAAGACTCAATTTCTCAAAATGATAAGCATATCCTAATCTCTATCCCATAAATAGCCTACTCTACTATAAGAATCACTATGACCATCCCAATAAGCATATGAAAGCATAAATAAATATGATATGCCATGATAACAGCTTAGGTTAGCCACAAGTTGGATATCTATAAGCCGATATATGACCTAGGATTAGGGGCATAACAAAATTTATTTTTGGGAAATTCATTTGTGCTTATAATGGATCACTCAATGTTATAGTATATTTCCACCCAATCTAAATTGACTTCTCAACAATGGTACTAGATAGTTTTTTTGAGCGAATGTGATTTTTGTATAGGATACATAAACATAAAAGAGAATAGATTTGTGTATGCCCTTATATAAAAGTGACATATAATGAACATGGCCTTGATAAGGATAACTTTTTTAAAATATATTTTGAGTAAGTTATCTTTAGATACTTTTACAAGAACTTCAAACCTATGTAGGATATTGATAGATGAGATCATATGCATAAGGGTTACATATTTGATAGAGATTAAATTATTAGATTACACGACAAAACATATGTACCTAAACTTGATGGATAAAGGAGCCTTGTATTGGAGGAGTCACATAATGATCTTAATCATGTCACACTATGGTGTGACAAAGATGTTAGATGATATTAATAGTTATATTTGTGGTTGGGTATCAATAAAGTATGTAACAAGTTTTGTTTCTATGTGTTTGGAGTGTCTGTGAGTTAAAGATGAACAATCTCATCTCTTAGGGTTGTTGTAACCACATGAACTTCATAAATAAAAGTGCAAGGTTATCATTGTAGATTTTATTCAAGGTTTTCAAATGTCTAAGAACAAAGCTGATGTTATATTGGTGGTTTTACACAAACTAAAAAAGTATCCCACTTCATCCTATGAAATTTTAATTATGATTCATCATTTTTGGAAAAGAGATTTATCCAAAATATTTGTTTATTTTTCATGGATTCCCAATAATATTACTTTTGGTAAATATACTAGAACGAAGTCAAGGTTTGGGAAATGTGATTCACACAAATTTTGGAACAAATTTGATATTCAATATTACTTATTATCCATAAATAGATCATCAAATGGAGACGGTTGTACAAGTTTTTAAGATATTCTTAGGATGTAATATATGTATCAACAACAAAAATATGATGAGTAATTTCCATTAGTCTAGTTTTCTTACAAAAACTCACATCATTCAACATTGGAAATGGTTCCATTTGAGGAATTATATGTGATACTTTTTTAACACTTATCAAATGATATTTGATAGAGGAAAGGATGGTTACAGCCTGAAACATTCTTATAACATGGAAGAGTAGGTGATAATGATTAGGTATCTCTTGTTTGACTCTATAAATTAGCAACTACATAGATAATAATTCTATTCCTAGAGATTTTTGAGTAGATTATAATTATTTTTAAGATGAAATTAGATTAGATCTCTACCAATTTTAGAAATTCTTCCAAACAATCACCTTTATTATGTAGTGTCATTCGATGTTGTCAAAGTGGTTGATCCCTATTCTTACAAACTGACATTACATCCATCTTTATCTAGGTTGCACATTGTCCTTAATGTATCTTTATTAAAACATTATAAATATGATATATCTCATGTTATTCATTGGAAACATATATATTTTTATGATCTAGGAGTGCTTCTAGTTGAACACTGTGAGTTCTCAAGTTTCATAAGCTTCACTTATAAATATGGGAAGTATCTTAGTGCAAGTTTAGTGGGACCAATGATTTTTATGACATCCATCGAGCATACCAACATTCCTTTAAGTAGTTTATTTTATTTATTTATTTAAAAATAATCATCAAAGTAATGATTTCTCTTAGTGGGGAAGAATGACACATCCTGTATTCTTTAATTTATTATTTTAGAGAAATTCAAATGACTAGATGGCTATTGCCACATTCATAAAACATTATATTCTACTTTAATTTGATTTGATTATTATTATGATATGTATTGAAATTAAAATATTTATCATCATAATAGGCGATAATGAGGATCTATATTTAGTTTTTCTTACTATATATATAAATATATGTATGTGTGTATATTATATTTTATTTCGATGATTTTGATCATGTGAAATGGATATTACATCGGGTACTATTATCTTTTGATGCTTATATTTTTTCTAGTTTTAAAAATGGTATCATGAGGGAGAGGTAGAAAAGATGGAGCAATGAGTATGGCTAAATTGATTTTTATGTGTGTTTCAAACACACACAAATTGGTGTAAATCAGAATTTTTAACTACTTATTTTATCGTTCTTGGTTAATTCTTTTTATAGAATCACCTTGTGCAAGAAAATGGGTTTGTTTAGTCATGTTATGATGATGATAATAATTATGGATTTCTACTTTAGAGTCTATTGTGAAATGGATTGTCATTTTGTGATAGCTCGCTAATAATTAGAATTGATCTTGCTAAGAATATAATCACCAAAGTGCCATGACTAATTCTTGAACGACCAAGCTCCATGTCATGATTAATATTTAAATAATGAGAGTTTAAACCACATTTAATGAGAAACTAAAGATTTACTGAAAGCAAACAAAAATTGAGACTAGGATTTGAGTAATAACGGGCTCAAAAATACCAACCAATAAAATTTGGCTACAAGGTATATTTTTATGGGGAATTAAAAACATAATATTGTAAGTCGGCTCTAAATTATTTTAATGGGTTTTATATTTTCAAAATATTTGGTATTGTAACCATAATGGAAAAACTTAGGGTATGTGGTATAACCTTAAAAATCTTAACAAATATTATCCAAATAACATATTGATACTTGTTATAAATTTTTTTCAAGGAAACGTTAATAAATTGGGGCTTACTTTAAGCGCAACTTGATGAGTTTGAAAACCCAATGAGATAACAAAATCATATGACAATCTTTCTAAATATGGTTTATGCTTCAACACAAAAGGATTCATGAAATATAAAACCCTATTTTTGTGTTATAATAATTTTGGATGATATCATAAATGAAAGATTAATGATAGTATGTAGGTAGACCCTAGTGAAATGGGATGATCCTTTCTAAATAATTAAGAAAATTGTTTAGAAAAATAGAATGGATGTATGGTGAAAGGTGACAAGTGTATTATAACCTAGTTGTGATATATTGTATTGATGATATTTATTGTATTATATATTGAGACAACTTAAATTGTGCAAATTGTATATTGGAATCTATGTAAATTGAAATAATTATTCATTTATAATTTATTGTAACATGAATGTGAGATGGAAATGCATGTATATTACATCACATGAATTTTTAGTTATTGTAAAATGACTTATCATTGTAACACTTATCATGTACTTTTAATTCATGTCGTAGCTTATAAATTACATTATTGATGTATTATGATTGAAGTAACAAATGAATCCATCTAATCGAATTATGATTTTCATGTTCTTGTTGGGAATTTATTGGAATGGATGGAAATTAATGAGTATGTTAATGTATTAATTGTAAATTCCTTGGTCTAATTGGATGAAAAATTATATGTGAAATCATGTAGGTAATGACACTTAATGTTATACACATTTTTATTCATTTATGATTACGAATGAGATAAAAGATAATATTTAAATTTAATGACACAAATTAATCTACTATTTTGGTTAACTATCATTACTTGTATTAATATTGTATTGCTTCATGCATGTGTTTGGTTACCAAGCTTAGGATTAGAAATTATAGAGGCATCAATTTCAATCCCTAGCTATGTAAGAGTGACATGAAATTTTAATTTAGAAAAACTTCTAGGATGTTTTTCCAATTATCAATTCAGGGGTTACTATAAGGATTTTCTACTTATGGACGATACCATTAATTGTTTGTGATTTTTAAAGTGAGAGAAAAAATTGGTAATGTGTTGAAGCACTCATTTAGTTTTTTTGAAATAAATGGTGATAATGATGTTACAAAGATGATATACGCATTGTTAATATCAAGGTGAAAATTGGTATGTTCAAATGAATGATTTAACAAAAATAACATTTATGCTAAACTCTAGATATTTTAGAGTCACATCCAATGAATAAGCAATAGAGCACAAATTTGACATAAAAAATAAGCAAATGGAAATTGAGACCCTAAGTGCAAGAGAGGGAATAAAAGACTTAGCTAATTTCACAGTAATCCCAAAGTGTTCTAGACTAGAAAACTAGTGAAGAGGAGGAAAATTTTGTAACCAATACCTGAAAATTTTGTAATTGTTACGATAAGTTAGACTATGGTGCCTGGATTGGGTCAGTGGAACCTAGGCATTAGAGAATTTTTTTGGGTGCCCCTGACTTTGAAATTTATTGAAATATTAATTATCTTGTGTCATAAGGTGTTCACTAACCTTTGTTTTTGGTCCCTCTATATGTCAATGTATGATCATAGAGTTTTCCTGTAACATGAAAAATAAATGATATCCTACAAAACCCCAAAACACATCAAATCTTAAAATTAAAAAGATGCAAATGGGGAATTGAACTGAACCCAAAGGTCATCCAACATAGTGAACTTACAATTGATCTTTGCACTACATCTCAAACTCCATGTAGTTATGTGTGTGTATAGAACCATGCCCTAGGAAGTTCTTGTGCAAGATGCACAGAATAACGAACAATAGCTAAATGTAGAAATGCAAGTAGATGTGTGGATGAGAAAATGAACTTCCCCTCTTGTGAAGTGTAAGAAACAAAATGCAGTCCATTGGCCCTTGAATGAAGCTAGATTGATTCCTTGATTCTCTTAGAATGCCTTTGGATGTAAACGTGTTCCACTTGATGGCTAATTTTTTTAAAATATGAATAGTAAATAAAAAATTTAAACATACTAAAAAAAAATAAAAAGAACATGTAAATTATGGATGCCCTACACCTTGGTATTTATAAGCTCTTAAGAATAAATGTTTTGTCATTGTATATTTGTTTGGTCATGTTTTGGTTGTTAGACATATTTTTCTAAAGGTATAAAAAGTGTAAAAAAGTGGGACAGAGTTATATGCTTTGGCCTTGCAACCTTAGGTCGTGATAGTAGATGTTTAGAGCTTGGTCCCTTACTATGGTCACATAAATTTGTATTTATATGATTCCCTTAGTTTAATTTCATAATTGATAACTAAAAGGATGACCCCTAAGAAAACAAGATGCCTAAAATGTAATATATGCCCAAAAAAGGTGAGTAAGATACAAAGAGGTCGAGGACACCTAGAGGGGATGTGGGTCCCTGGGAGCTAGTGTCCTAGATGGGATTTGGTGTCTGAGTCAATAAAGATAAACAAGTAAAACATCGAATAGGTTGCAGGGGTGTGCAAAACTAGAAAGAAAATGAGAAAGATAGAAAAAGGCCAAAGATAGATGTCAATTACTAGTTTTCTCACTTAGAAATCATATAAATAGTGATATGTGATTAGGACCAAGAAATGTACCCAAGTGCATAATTTTATGTATACATTTTTCCCCACTTTATGTCATTAAGTAAATACATGATAACATAAAGTAGATAAGAGATGCATGCTTGATAACCATGTAGATCGATGGAAAATGTGTGCCAAGGAGATAAGAAGAAATGAGGACTGAAAAAAATAAAGTGTGGAAGCTAAGGAAGAGGAAGTGACCCTAGGGGTGAAGTGTATGTGTTGTGCCATGTTATACCTATCATTGTCACTTGACAAAGGGATTAATATTTTAGTGTCTTAAGGATGACGGACACTGTAAAATAAGAGTGAAAGAGTATTCAAAGTTGTGTATATGTGAAAAATTTGATCCAAGTATGTAAGAATGCAAAAATTAGTAAAAGGAACATGTGCATGTGATCCGTGATGAGTGAAAATGATAGAAAGTGTCCTGAAAATGTTGTAGAAGAACAAGTTTTTTGGGAAATCTCATGCCAAGAGTGATTTTTTTGGGAGATCTCATACCAAGTGTGAGTTTTTTTGGTGATATCATGCCACGGCGTAAGAAGTGTCATGCGGAGAAAGTTATAGTGTTATCCTCCATCCCGAGTGTGCTTCCAGAAATTTATACACCACCATAGATGGTGTGATCCTACTTTGTTCTAGTTCAATTCAATTCAATCTAGTTCTACCCAAGTAGAAAAGATAAGATAGAATGTATTCGATTGCTGGAGGAATGCTCTTGTTCAGAGACATAAAATCATGCACATTAATATTTTTCCATACCGCCAAGTACATTGTTTAATATATAGATCTTGAGTCGAAAATTATTCACTAGTGACACACTCTCTAGTCCATCCTCTTTCTTTGATTATTTCTATTTTTTTTATCTCTCACATTTGTCACTTCTACACCCATTTCTATTTAGATCATAGGGATCCCTGTCTATCATTATTCTCACATTTATTGCCGCTTTCTCAATACGTTAGCGCCCAAGACTAGACACTAGAACCGGCGCACTCCTATCTAACCTAAGTGCTCTTATCCTCTTTATTTTTGTTCACATTTTTTACATTTTTGGTTGGCATTCTCGGTTTTCTTACTCCTATCCCGAGGTCCTAGTCAGCATGTCATGTCACTAGTGTCAGTATTTAAGCAAGATATACCTATATAAACATAACATACCTACCTTTATAATAACAAGAAATTTATTCAAGGGCTATCTCTCTACATACTATCAAAACGAATGCATTTTCATGATTTTTACTCTGCATACACTCCATAAGAAGAGGAAGTTCTAAATTACATCCACATATTTCCATTCTTTCTAGCTTTAGCTCGCTATCTTGGCATCATTGGCGCAAGGGAAACCTAAGGACATGATTCTACACACACATATAGAACTACATGGAGTCTAAGATGTAGTGTAGTACTTGGTTGTAAGTTCACTCCGTCTGTTGACCATCGTGGTTAGTCCAACTCCCCATTTTACATCTTTCTTTTTAAGAGTTGGTGTGTTTTTGGTTTTACAGATATTATCTATTTTTCGGGTTACCAACAAATTAGGTGATTTTCTAGAAACCTACAAGAAATCAATAGTGAATGGTAGTGAAACCCTAGTGACACCAAAAAAGTCAAGTATCAACCCTTTACATAGTCACGGGTGCCTATAAAGGTCTCTAACACTTAGGCACTCCCGCCCTAGCCTGTGCACCCATGTCCCAACCGTTCTATGATTTCTAGAATTTATATTGAGAATTTCCAATGTTCTCGCCCAACTTGTTCATCATTTGTTCCATTTTGGGTGTACTTCATGATTATAAATAATAAAAAAGTTCCCTATCCCTCTAATTTTCTTAGATAGTTACATGTATAAAAAATTTCTTAGGATTTTTATTTTATTATACATCATTACAGTGAATTTGTAATTAGATTTAAAATAAATTATATTTCATATTTTATTAAATCATTTGGTGAACACGTTTGTTAGAATTCATTTTCCTATGATCTACTAAACCCTAATGGCTAAAATTATATCTTCCTCTCTCTACGAAAGCAATGCATCATGAGATTATCGATCCTATCTTTGATGATGTTGTTGAGGCTGAATTTCTTGATCATTATCATTATGCTCAATTTGATGATAATGTTCAAATATTACTTGATGTTAATGAACAAAAATTTTATGCTATTTTTGACAACTCTTCACTTAGCATTGTTCCTCACCTCAAAGATTATCTAGATATAATACTTGTTATTCCATAACCACAAGAATTACTCAATCTTCTTCTATTGCTACTTGACACTCTTAATGATGCTATTATTTATTATATGATTTGTCTTGATTATGTAATTATAGATAACTATCATGATGAAAATTTACATGCCCGTGATGTTATTTCTCATACTAGTCAAGATGAATATAAAGTGGTATCTCATGCTTCTCCTACTTCGAACATGATTATAATGATTGTAAAGATATATCTTTATGTTGATGACTTGCTTGATGAAATACTTGCATGTGAAACTTTCTCTAATACAAAGTATATTTCTGAGCATGAACATGTTAGTAAAAATTCTACTTCTCTTAAGACTCATTGAATGTGAATTTTCCACTCCACTTTCCTCTACTTTTGAAACTACTTCTAATGGCATTTATGATGATTCTTCAATTCCTACTAGCTCCCGTCTTATGGTTTCTTCTAGTTTTATTGCTAATAGTTTTGCTAATATTCCATGTTCATTCCCACCTCTTATCTCTTCTTCCTCTTTTGATGATATTCATGTTGATTCTTCTATTCCTCCTAGTGTACTACTTCATATTTCTTATGCATCTACATCTAGTATTCCCATAGCATCTTCATCTTCCAAAGTAATTCTTCTCACATTCTCATGTTCACTTATAATGGCAAGCTCCATCCTCTCAATGTTCTTCTCACGTCTTCTATGATTCTTCCACATGATAGTTAATCACTCACGTATGTTGTTGTTAAATTTCAGTATCAAGTTTAATCTCTCACTCTTGAAATCAAATCCTATTATGCTTCTATTGATAATAATTCTCTTTATGGCAATCATATTCTAAGAAAATTCACAATTCAACATTTCCTAAGGATTTCATCATGCCTACATTTTCATTCTTTGATGGCACTGGAAATCCATATCTACATCTTAAGCATTGTCATTTAGGTATGGATTCTTATTTGATGGATTTTTATTGCTAAAATACTTCCATCATAGTATCGATGATGAAGCTCTTCAATGGCACAATTATTTTCCTTTTGGATATATTAGTACCTATTGTGAAAAGGAAGATGATTTTATTAAAAGCTTTATGCTAAAGAATGGTCTTAGAGTCACATATGATCACTTTCGTAGATTATATCAAGGAAAGAAAGAACATATTCTATATTACATTTTATGATTCAATTCTTAAAAGCATCAACTAGTAGATTAGCCTATTGAGCTAGAGAAGAAGTTTATATTTTTTGTGGCTTGATTCCTTCTTTAAAAGAATGATTGCAATATGATACATGTGAATAATATACACTTTTATTTTATAATGTCATTGATCTAGAAAAATATTTAACTCGATGCACATGTTATAAATCCTCCTTCTACTTATCCTACTACTACATCTCCTAATTATTATCTTCTTCCATTTGTTATACGTCCATCAAGGTCTCCATCTCCTCTTCCTTGCAAGCATGTTCCATCCCCTCCAATGAATAAGTCTCAACCATCTATGCCACCTTTGCATTTTTCTCCTCCTAAGTCTTCAACATCTCCTACTTGGGATTAGTTTCATTTCTCACATGGTGCTAAGACCGATGATGTCTTACATGATTTTCTTGATAAATGCTTGATTCACTTGCTTCTAATCATGATCATCCTCCTCATCATTTTCATGGCCAACATGATCATCCTTATCGTTGTTATCACCACATCAATAACCATCATCATAATGAATGTTTCATCCTTCATGAAAAATTAAAAAATTAGAAGATAAGGGTGTCAATTTTTTTGGATCTCACTCTCATTAGTGGAATGTTCCTCAAATTCAACACAAGAGTGTTTTTACTTTGGTTCACTTGTCTCCTTATCCTATTTCTAAGGTCGTCATTCATCCACCTCCTAAATTCATTATTCATGCATGGCCTCTCGCATCTCTCATCCACCACTACACCATCGATCCGTCGCATAGTACTACTAATTCATATTGGGTTCCTAATCCATCGATATTTGTGCTTCCTACCACTAAATCTCCCATCATTGGCACCATCTCATCAAAAATTCAGTTTGGATCATACACTCATGTTGCTACCACTTCACATGCTTTCACCGCTAAACAACGCCCTCTTCATCTTTGTAATTTGATTTTTATCACCTCGCACTGATGATGCACTTTTATTCTTATGATTATTACATGAATGTTGAGGGATTTGTTATGATAAGAACCTTGTTCCATATTTGCGATATATGCTTGATGATCTATCTATCTAGGGTACATTATCAAACCATTTATTGGTGAAACACTCTTATTCTATGGTTCATTATTGATTATTGAGGGAACTTATATAAATAAACCTCATCTTTATACACATACACTATGGGAATTGCTCTTCTTTCCCCCCTCTTCATCATGCTTACATGAAATCAGTTACATTTTTACAATCATTTCAATTGCATCGCTCTTTCAAATTATTCATTTCCATACATACATTTATTACCATTTATAATATCTATACATAATACATAAAATATAATTTTCATTGCTTATCTATCTATGACCTAATCAACATCATCATCCATTTGTCCATATAATCGTTTTAAATACAAAGGAAAAAACCGTATATGAACTACAATCATCATTACACGTATCTCAAACCATCAACGCAATGAAATAATACCAATCATCCATCTATATATATCCTCAAAAATCATAGTTATAAAATATAATAGTAGGGGGAAAGCCCCCATGCATTCCTACATCAATATATGTCATACATCATCATCACTCTAACTATAGACAATTGCGGAAGCTCTAGAACTAGATGTCTTGCTACTTAATCTATGTTGATGGGAATGAACCCTATATCTCTCCATCTATCTACATAATAATGCCAACTTGACCAACTTCTCTAAAATCTGGCCATGTAACTCTACATACTTCATGAACACATCATACGCTATGTATCCTCTTCCTACATCCTCCCTAGTTCATTGAGTCTCCACCTATGCCTCTTCATGCTCACTCAATAATATTGTACATGTAGCCACTGATATCGCCACTAGATCGAACAAGTGGACATGCTCACCTACAATGGCATCTAATTGTTCCAACATCCCACCTCCCATGAGCACATCAATATATTTATTTCACATCAATATCGGGATTGATGTGTCAACAATCAAGTACCAATAAGCATACCCTTCAACCATCAACGAATAACATTATTTAATACACAAAAATCCATAATCAAACAACTAAGTAACAAACCACAACTATCAAAAAAAACTCACGCTCTACTATCGATGTGCTACACAATATCCATCGGGAAGGTTCTTGCCCCTATGCTCCTCTAAGTAGCGGAGCTCCCACCACATAGACAATAACTAGAAATAGTAGCACCCATCATTGTGATACCCACCATGCACTATATGCCTCACTATAACCTACAACATCCACACTGTATCAGCTCTATAGCCACGTCCACCTCATCTACACTAGGGCACTAGTTGTGCTCCTATAGTTCTTTATCTCACTCCTAAAATCCTCCATACTCTCATGGCTTGTACCCATACATACAGCTCTAGGGGAACATCCTAAACCATACAAAACTATCTTGATACATGCTTTGCCTCAAATAGTTTGGTCACTCCAGAAACTAGTCCTCTATCCACATAGTACATCATACATCATAGCTTTGACTCCATCCTCGGCCAACCATCATAGGCTCAATATGGATTCTATATAATGGACTACAACCCCATATAATCAATTTTAGATCTACACGTGGCGGTATCAGTCTCCTACTATGCATGCCTATCCATCTCGCTACAAAATATCACACCTTGCCCAACCGAGCTGCGGTCTCTTTGTGTGGACTCAATATCGCAATGTTCTCATAGTCCCAAGAAATGTAATAATGGGGTGGATCCAAGTCCACCCCCATGGTCCTCCTATGTAAACCTATATAGATCCCTATATAAGTGCACCAATACACATTGCACCCATGAATATATAGTCCCATCCTTCTCTATATGCTAACAAATATCTTCCATCTTATATAAGATAACCACTCAACCACCCTCCACTACCACCGATGAAGAAATAAAAATTGTAATAAAATTTTACAAGAACATAATACCTAATATTAACATGGAATCCAAGCTAATGTGGGTCTCTTCGTGTCCCCATGTCCCTATAAAGTATTGCATAGCTGATCTCATCTCGCCTCTGTACATCCTCTACGGCCATCACCTAGATCTGTTTCTCCCAACAATACTAATCACAATATGTGATCTACATTCTCTAAGGTTATAGTTATCTCTCTAGTAGGTAACCAAAAATAAAATTAAAATTCACACCACCTCTCACACAATGTAGTAATCATCGACACATTACGGCATAGCTCCCCAATCTTTTTGTGCCGCAAGTCAGCACGGTCCATTATATCCCACTAATCATTAGATAGGCCCAAATTCAACAACGTACTAAATTTTAGACCTCTACGGAACTCCCTCAAATGAATATCCCTTTGTATAACACAAAACAACAATGAAATAGTGACACTAACACCTCATATATATTTGAAAACAAAAATACATGCTACCAATAGTCATCAAATATCATTTATTTCACATTCTAAAGTCAAAATAGCCTCCCTGGTTTGCCACCTATAGACACTAAATCATGCACTTTAGGTATCTATCTATTCATGATTACATACCACTATTAATATGATTCATAAGTGAGAAAATTACTAATTGATCATTATTTTTCCACCTTTGTTGTTTGTTTTCTCTTTTGGTCCTACATTCCTTCCATCCCAATCTATCTTTACATACTTTGGCATTTATCACTCATGACACTAGCGCCTAGCCAAGATGTCGGTGCCCAAAAGCCCCCATCCCCTCTAGGTGCCCCCAAACTCTTTGTACTTTTCTTTCATCTTTTGGGTCCTTTCTATCCATTTAGGCATACTATTTGGAATTTTAGTGGTTAATTATGATTTGTAACCGAGGAGTCATATAAATACAAAGCTATGTGATCATAATAAGGGCCAAGCACTAAGCATCTACCATCTCAACCTATGGTTGCATCCAAATTCATTTATAAGATCATTTTAAGAATCCATACAAGGGAAAGGGACTATATTTTCTATATACACTTCATAAGAGGGAAGTTCATTTTTCCATGCAGACATCTATCTATAGTTTTTACATCTAGCTATTGCTCACTATCAAATGGGATGTGCACAAGATCTACCTAGGGCGCGATTTATTCACACACACATAGAACTACATGGGTTCTGTAATGTAGAGTTAAACTCAATTGTAAGTTCACTTTATTGATAGTTGAGGATGGTTCAACCTCCCATTTTTCATCTTTCTTTTTTAGGATTTGATGTAGTTTAAGGATTTTGTAGGTGCTTATTTCTTATTGTAGGTTTCATGTAAATAACTACAGATTATGGTGACATATAATACATCAAAGGTGATAAGAAACAAACATCTTGTGACCATGATAAATTGGATTTTGTAGCCTCGAGAAATCACAAATGTCAATATTAGGTCTCTAAAGCACCCTAGGTACCCTGAATCTCCATAGGTGCCCACAACTCCGACATTTCGAAACCTCTACAATTTTATAGGTATTATTACGACACATTTCCACTTTCTTCTAGTAGTCTTCTAACTCTACACACCTTCAGCATCACTCCAAATCAGCTAAGTATTTATTTCCTTCATTTATAACTAGGGTTTCCAATTTAAATTTCTTATTTTCTTGGTTCGTATCTCTACTTAATTCTTCATATCATAGTGTTGTTATATATTTAGATTTAGCATTTGTTTATTTCAATATTTTCTTAATCTTTTTGTGAACCCACATTCAATTACTCTTGGTTTTTTCTCTTTCATATTTCATGGCTTATAAATCTCCTCAAGTCCCCTTGATTCAATTTATTCAAATACACCCATCTTGTAAAGATGCTCTCCAAAGATCCATATATAATATTTGTCTCCCTCTCAATACACCACCTACTCAATCAATGCTATCTTCAATCATCTTTCTAATGACACTCGTGGTTATAATTCTAATAAATTTATTTGCAAATCAATTCAATATCTACATTCTCTGTTTCAAGATAGATTTCAGGTTATGGAATCCATGATTACATCTAAAATCTGAAATCAAACACCTTAAGGATGCTTATCATTTTCAATCTATGTCTTTTATAGGTGCTCATATTATTGAACCTCAAATATTTTTGATCCCCGCACCTTTTAAGTTTGATCTAAATGTTAAGCAACAATATATATTTTCCACAACTCATAACTCATCAATTAATACACTCTCCATCTACTCATTGTTATCCTCCTTATCATATTACAAAATATCAAGGTCTTCCATATTACAATTATCATCGAATCAATGGACATAATGGTAAATTATTTCTATGCTTTATAACAAGGAATTAAACACCTTGAGCATCAAGGTTTTATCTCATTCACAACACAACATTTTTTTATAGGGTCATCTCAACTTGTTACATGTCAATGGGTTCCTAAATCTGATTTTTCCATGTCTAATGAGAATCATGTCGTCACTTATAATACTTCTTCTTCCATCACTCAAGCACTACCTATGAAATATACTCAAACTAAGAAACCACCTCTAAAACTTATTCTCACTCAGCTTCCTCTCAAGTCATCTACGGTGCTATGAAGTCAACCTAGAAAACTCCTCTAAAAATCAATTCAACACCTCATCCTACTTAATATGCTACAACATTATCCAATATTTCACCACTTTAGTAGCCAATTATTTTTATCAAATAAATTATTCCTTATTCGGATCCTTAAGATCCATTTCAATCTCTGCCACCATGTGATGGACTTACTCTTGGTTCTTCCTATCATTTTGTTAGCCCTCTCTCTTATCATGATACAAATGAATCTCTCCCATAATGGCATGACACCTCTTGCATCACCGCATAGATCTTCATCATCATACACTTAGGGAATCATGTTTATTTTAGCCCTCAAGACATTTTCATATGTCTCACACTTATTTCACTTCATGCATTGGATCTAGAATTTCACTCACATTTTTAACATATTGATACATTTGTATCGTCATTACCCAATGACGCACTCTTGTGATATGGTTCACATTTGATTATTAAGGGCTAACTACATTCATGAACACCACCTCATCACATTACACACTACACACTAAGGATATTGAAAACAAATTTCAAACTCAACACATTCACAAAATACCTTTTTCCCACACATTTGACACAACACACTACCCTATGATGCACTCTAGTTCCATGGTTGAAACTTGAATGCCAAGGGTTTACATCTAAAATGAACCCCATCACACGTTTTCACTCATATGATCTACGCTTTAATGATCCTATCATTTTAGACACGTTCAAACCATTTCTTGATAATGCACTCTTGTTCTTTGGTTCATTCTCGAATGCTTTGAGTAGACATTATAAATGATCATCATCTCATACAAACTCATTCACATTCACTCGAGGTAAACATGGATATTATCACATCTATTTTGCTTCCCATTCCATATGAATCATCCACAACATACCACATATATCTTGGTCACAGATTGTTCTTATTTGCTTATACGCACATGTCACATCTTTCTTACTATGTTAACTAGATACATTGTTTGTCATTATCTCTGCTCCATATACACATGTGCATGCAATTTATTTCTAGTTGTGATCACATACATTACACAGACCGATACACACAAAATGGATTCTTGGCAGGTACTTATTTCTAGTCCCACAGAGGCTCCTAGTGGAATCCACTTTCGTATACACTTCAAGCATTATTATATTGATTTATGCTACTTCATATTCATATTAGAACACTATACATGTTTTGACATAGTTTATATCTTTCTAAAATGCTAATGGGTGCTTCATGTGCATTATTTGTTTTATAGGAACCCTATGCTACCATGGTTTTCTATTACATTTCTTGTTATTATTTTCCATTTCATGTGATTATATGTCATTGTTTGTAGGCTTTTTCCTATGTCTTTCTTGTTCTCTCGATTACATGTATGATTTTTTTCCTTGTCAAACTCGTGTGTCTTGTGACATTGTGAGTGATGTCCCATGTTTGAAACCCACTTTTTGTAGTCTACTTTGTCTACATTATAGATGTTTTACATTGTCTTCTTGTGTTCTTATCTTACATGTTTTCATTTACATGTGAGTTTATCTTACTTTCACTAAAACTTGTCTTCTAGCCACTTTGTTTGTGTGTTCCTTGGTTTCACCCAAGCACACTCCCTCTCCTTGCAGGCTTCAATTTTAACATAGCATCTATTCCTCCGTTGGGATCTATGCTCCTTGTGACATCGCATGCACCTAAAAAAGGGGGTAATTCATTTGGGTGAATCATTTACCCCATATAATGTTCAATAATAATAATACAAAAATATTAGTTCACGGGTAGCATAACATTTACTATCAAAAATGGCCCAAAACCTAACTTGGGATTTCATCACAAAGCATAGACACAATGCCCAACACTAGATAGTATTGTTTGGGCATCTCACCCTTCCTAGATGCTTGTGACCAATGGGAAGTTACATAACATTTTTCAGTTTAGTATAGTTTTCAGAATTCGTCATAGCAGCTTTTATAAGATAGGCAATCCTTTAACACTCGGCATGCATGCATTACACCTTCTTTTATAATTTTGCATTGGATTGGACTTGTTCAAGCATATCATATTTTTACACATGATCTACAAAGTGGAGTTTACACTTCAAGAAAAATTAAAGGTTGGAGAATGACATCATACTTTTCTCCCTACACTTCTTTCATTCTTAGCATGAGATCACCCAAAAAACTTGTACTCAACACAACCTTGACATGAGATCGACCAAAACAATTGTCCTTCTAAAACATCTTCAGGATATTTTATATATCTTTTCTTCATCACGGATTAGGTTGACATTTCCTTTTTCACATTTTTTCATACTTTCTTACATACATTTTACTCATTTTTATTGAATTTTCCATATACGTGTATCTCACTACTTATTTGGTCTTCTCTTTTATAGGTCTGTCCTTATGGGAAGCGGTACTCACATCATAACAAATCACCACACATCTATTGACATCAAAAATAGGTACAAACATGACATCTACACATATGCTCTCACCCTAGGGTCATCATCATCACTTTTTTACTTCCTCTTATCGGCTTCCATTCTTCACATTTTTATAACTCCACACTTTTCCTTATCTCTCGCCATGATTTTCAACATCGATCTAAATGTTTATCAAGTACATATATCTTATCAAATTTATTTTATCGAGCATTCACTCAGCAACATAAAGTTGGGAAAATGTAGACACTAAATCACACACTTTGGGTATCTATCTAGTCCTGATCACATACCACTATTCATGTGATTCATAAGTGATAAAAAAACTAATTGATCACTATTTTTGGCCACTTTTATTTACTCTCTAATTTATTTTTCAGTTTTTTCCTCCTTCCAGCCCAATTTTTCTTTTCATACTTTATCATTTCTTACTCGGGACACGAGCACCCAGCGAGGATGTTGGTGCTCAAGTGCCCCCATTCCCTCTAGGTGCCCTAACCTCTTTGTACTTTTCTCATATCTTTCGGTCCTTTCTATCGGTTTAGGAATATTATTTTCTTATTAGTTGGCATTTTAGTGGTTAATTGTGATTTTCAACTTAGGGAATCATATAAATATCAAGCTATATGATCTTAATAAAGGACCAAACACTAAGCATCTATTATCTCCATCTAAGGTTTCATCGAAAGGAATTTACAAGAGAATTTCAAGCATCCATCTATTATCCATATAAGGGTAAGGGACTGCATTTTTCTACATACACTTCATAGGAGGGGAAGTTCATTTTTCCATGCATACATCTATAAATAATTTCTATATCTAGTTATTGCTCACTATCAAGTGGGACATGAACAAGAGCTACCTAGGGCACTATTTCTTCACACACACACACATATAACTACATGGGGTAGGAATTGTATTGTAGCACTCAGTCATTAATTAACTTTTTTGATAGTTGGGCACAAGTGATTGGCGACATTGCATTTTTCATTTTCATTTTTTTAGGATTTGATGTAGTTTGGGGGATTTATAGAGCTTCTATCTTATTGAAAATTTAAGGAGAATAACAAAAAGTCTAGTGATATATAGGTGATCAAAGGTGATAAGGAGTGAACATCTCACGACCCTATAAAACTAGGTTTCACATCCTCTAAGAAGTAGCAGATGCCCAAACCAATTCCTTAGCGCCCTAGGCACCCCTCACCCTTTATAAGTTCCTTGGTCCTATAATTTTTGACACCTTTGCAATTTATTTGGTCTTATTGCAACACACTTCAACTTTGTTCCAATAGTCTTCCAACATTTGTACACCTTCGACATCGCTCCAAATCAGCTAAGTATTGTATTCCCTTGATTCAAAACTAGGGTTTCTAATTTAAATTACTTATTTTCTTGGGTCGTATATGTACTTAATTATTCATATCATAGTAATGTTATATATATATATAGATTTAACATAAAATTATTTCAATTTTTCTTAATCACTTTGCACACAAGAGTAGGACGCATGTGACTAGGAGCAAGTAACCAAAGTGCCTAGACATAGGAAATGGCATCCTACAGAATATAGAACTTTGGCCACTCTATCATAGGTCGAAATACCCAAAATGCAAAACCCAAAATTTTGTAAAAATGACAAAAACGAGAACATTTCATTCAAAATTTTTGAAAATAACTATACTTACCAACTCATCTCGCTGTCATGGTACCATGACACCACTACCACCATCTCGAAACTATTCAACCTCACTTCCTAATCTACGAAATCCTTGCAAACTTTGAGTTCAAATTCTTAATCAATCAAGATTCAAATGAAGTTACTATTCAACTTTTACTATTACTATATATAGAAAGTTTCAATTTTCCATTTGACTATGGTTACCATTTACACATATTCTTCTAATTAATACACGCCACACGTTCTTGATCATATCTTGAGCCTCGATAATTCATTTTCTTCCCTATATATTCCCTTCACTCATAATTTATCGTACCATCATATTGTACACATTCCATAGAGTTATATTCTAATTTGGCACATTTTTAAGTCAAGTATACACACATTTTTTGCGACACCTACTATACTTTATCTTGCTCACTATTAAATCACTTCGTATCTACTTTCATCTCAAAGCATTATTTCTTATTATCACTTCCCTTTTTCTAAAATGGAGGACATAAAATGGGGATCACCTTATAATCCCCCTCAGATTACTATTAGATTACTACAGTCGTAATGCATCATTATCAGAAATTTACTCATACAACATGTGACATTTTCTAATACTTTCTATTCATTCCCCCTAATGACCTAATCTATGGGGAATCTTACAAAATATCTCCGTGAGTAATCTATCATACACATTCAATCTCAACTAAATTATCTACTATTTAAATAAAACTAATCAATATGTACAATACAACGTATTCTACCATCTCTCCTAGATGCCCTAACTTGGGAGTTGCATCACCTCACTAATTTTCCCATGTGACCTAAAATGGGAAATCACTTTATATTCTTCATTACTTCCAGATGACCTAACATTAAATCCATCTAGTAGTATACATATCATGATACCTTTGAAGTGGGGATAATGAGACACCATTATATTTCCTATATTGCTCCTATATGGGTTATTCAACATGGATCGAAATGGAACATAATTTGGTCTTTGTACGTCTCAAAGCACTGGACCTTTTTAAGATGTAGACATAGTTCACGGGGTATAAGGAGACCTCTATCTCTAACACTCTTCCTTTGGTAGCATGACACCCAAATCCTTTAGTTTTTCACACATAAAAAATTGGGTTGGAAACTGATCACTCCCCACCCCTTAAAATATCCATCGATAATGAGTTCTTAAATCTCCAAATCACTCAAAAATAAATCATCAATTCCTCTAAGTACTCCTAATAAGGGTTCTTCATCTCTATTTATGTACATGGATCAACACTCATATCCATGGTTTGCCACAGTATATGTTCTTATTTTGCACATACTTCGGTGATTGGGATTCTCCCGATTTCTAAAAGGCATGCTCCTTACATCCTTTACACTATTTGAATTTCATTCAAATATCATAAATGGGAAAAATGTAGACATAAAATCCTACACATACTACTATTTTACCATAACATCATTTATGTTGTTTTATATATGGATATTGAGTGAGAAAAGTATTCACTCGTGACATAATGTCTATACCATCTGCTTTCTTTGATTCTATATATTATTTTTATCTCTCACATATGTCACTTATACACCCATTTCTGGTCAAGTCACAGGATCCACGACTTCCGGTCCTCTAACATTTTTCATCAATTGTCTCGGGATGATAGCGGTCAAGACTGGACACTAGTGTCAGTGCTTCTATCTAACGTGGGTTATCCTGTCCTCTTTGTTTTTGTTCACATTTTTGACATTTGTGGTTAGCCTTTTTAGTTTTCTTACTCATATCCTAAGGTCCTAGTCATCATGTCATGTCACTAGTGTCGAAATTCAAGAAAGAGATCCCTATATAAACACAACATACATACCATTATAATGGTGGGAAATTTTATCAAGGGATATCTATATATATACTATCAAATGGATTTTTTTTTTGGGATTTTTATTATGTATACACCGCATAGGAAGGTGAAGCATTGAATTCCATCGAAATTTTTTCATTATTTCTTTCCTTATCCTATTCTCTTGGCATCATTAGCATGAGGGAAAGATAAGGACATGATTTTACCCACACACATAGAATTAAATGGAGTCGAGATGTAGCAATATGATCATTTGTAAGTTCACTCTATCGGTGACCATCGGGGTTAGTCGAATCCCTATTTTACATCTTTAATTTGAAAATTTGATGTGTTTCTTGGTTTTGTAGTATATTATTTATTTTACAACTTAGTAGTAAATTAAATGATCTTCCACTAACCTATAGGAGATCAACAATGAAGGGTAGAAAAACCCTAACAACACCATAAAAATCAAGCTCGACCCTATACACGGTCACATGTGCCTATTAAAGGTCTCTAGTGCTAGGGTAACCCATCCCCTAACTAGGCACCCTTGTCCCACAAACTATGTGAGGTCTCAAATTTATATCAAGAATTTCTCATGTTCTTCCTAGCATGTTCATCAGTTGTTCTAGTTCCGATGTACTACGAGATAAGTGAAAATCAGATGAGTTTCCTATCTCTCTCATTTTCTTAAATAATTACATCTATTAAGAAGTTTTTAGCATTTCTATTTTATTATAAATTATTTTAGTGACTTTAAAATTATATTTAAAAAATAATATTTCAGATATTAGTAAATCACCTATAGTGTGAAATCTATTGTGTTACTTGGTGGAAAATTTTCCAATCTGATAAAGTAATTGCAACCACCCCATTTTCATAGGTACCCAAGAAAGGTCAAGAGTTCCCAAGTGCTAGTGTATGTATCTAGGTGCTGGTGTCTTTGATGAAATGAGGACCCAAGTCATATTTTGATCCATTTTTGTAATTGTATACTATGTTGATTATGTTATGAAATATATTTTCTTGTAGCTCTAATTTTTATATGAGGTGACTAATTCAACCAATGTATGCCCCTTCATTTAGGGTGTATGCAACATTGCTACAAGGATGCAGCCAAAAGGAGAGGACTGAATTATGATAGGAAGTTTATATCCTATAGGGGGAAATGTACATGGTAGAAACCAAACCACATGCTAACAAATTGGCTCAAAACATATATAAGACAATTTGTAAGGTAGAAAAGATAAAAGACAATGTAAATCACAAAAATCGGGTTTCAAACATGGGACATTACTCACAATTTTGCAAGCTAATCGAGCAAAGAAAGCAGAAAGCATATAAGAAATGAACAAGCAAGACATAGAGAAAAGCCTGGAAATAATGACATATAATAGAAGACAAGAGAAATAAAAGTGTAATGCATAACCATGGTGGAAAATAGTTCATATAAGGAAAATGTTACACATCACGCACCCGTTAGCATATTAGAAAGAGTAAAAGTATGTAGAAACATGTATATTCTGATATAGAGTTGCGTACTAGTATGAATAGGATGTAGTATAAAAATAAGAAATAACACCTATAGTTTGTATGAAAGTAGATTCCCGGAAGCCTCGGAGGGACCGGTAAGGGGTATAATTCCAAACATCAATGTTATGTCTAAAAATTGCATTCACAAAGTAAAAACAAGTGAACATGTATGTGTATAAAGAATAGATAATAATGGCATACATATTATCTTTCTAGCATATGAAACAAAGTGTAAATATAATGATAATAAGAAAACAAGAGTATGTGCAACCAAGATATGGAATATGTTGTGAATGAGTGGAATGGAATGATATGCAATGTGAACATGATAGGAGTAGTGTGCCCCTTGAGCAGATGTGAATGAGTATGCGATGAGGTTCATTTATAAATTACCCTCAACAGTCAAGAATGAACCATTCAATAAGAATGTATCATCGGAAAATGGTTTGAACATGTATGGTAGATAGATAGGTAAATGAAGTGTAGAGCATAGAAGAGGATAGTACAATGTGTGAAAAGAAGTGCCAAGAGCATGAAATGTGGAGTATGTGATGTCCATTAATGTAGTATACACTCAAAAATAAATTTTGAACCTTAGAAAAGCGTGTGTCATATGGTAATGATGATAAAATTGTATCAAGATGTCTAATATGCATGTGAAAGACTATATACAAAGCACAAAGTGAAAAAGTAGAAGTACGAGACACCTTATGATGCTAGAAGGGGGAAAGTAAGAATGTTGCCCCTAAGTGTACAATATGAATATTTGATCCAAAAATGTGAACGGTAAGGATCCTCCATCCGATTCTTGCATAGATAAAGATGTGTAACCATGCTATAAGATTGGTGATGTATTGGTGAATGAGACCTATGTGAATGAGATCTAGGACGTGATGTGCACCTATGAATGAGACCGTAGAGGTGATGTAAATCTATGTGAAGGATACCATTCAAGTGATGTGCAGCTATGTGGAGGAGACCAAGCAGGTGATAAAAATCTATGCAAAGGAGACTAAGGATGTGATGTATACCTACGTGAAGGAGTTCTCCAAGTGGTGGACCTAGACTAATGACATAGACTAGAAAACCAATGGGACCAAGTAGGTCATGTATGATCTAAGGGATCATCACTGAGAAAATATGATCTAATATATTTTTAGAATCAGATACAGTCAGTTCCATGGCGTGGAGAAAAATTATATGATTCCAACAATATCTTGTTTGCAAGAAATGGAGCTCGTATGCAAAAGTTATTGCCCACTGAAATTTTAGGGCAACTAGAAAATTTTGGGACTGCACATAGGTTGGCGCATGCATGCTCACCAAGTAGACCAATGGAAATGCAGAATTTGTACAATGTAGGTGACGGATACAAATTTTGGTTTTGTATGTCGGTCTTTGACACTCATACATGGATATGTGGACCTAACTATTTGTTAGCTAGGGGCCCTCACCTAGGTTCGACAGAATCGATTATGTAGAAAGTGTCTTAGCCTCATCTACTTCAATTGTAATAAAAATATCTTATATATATCTGAATTATATTCCCACCACAGGTTACATGTGGGACTAATTTTCTAGGGCAATTAACAATACAACCAAGCTATATATTATAAATGCCACGCATTACTCTCCATTTCCAAATTTAATGCATAAATTACAAGCTTCCATATATTAAAAACAATGCCTTTTATCCTACCTACCAACTCACACCCCTTATCTCTCCAATATCCAAGAATTCACCCACATTTAGTGCTCAACATATCCTATTCAATGGGCTATCTAATGGCATTTAAACATGGTGCTAAGCCACTTCACTTTAACCACTTCACCCATTTTAAATAGCCATCGTCAATCATGCACAATGGATGTGGGATAATTTCCATGGAGGTGGCATAGGAGGTGGGATATGAACCTTTATCCCTTCCAAAAAAATATATGCCTTGACTACCATGCCATAGGAGAATAAACATTATAAAAGGGTCATTTTTGTATTTAAATTATATTGGGGACTATGTAATTTATTCAAATGCTCATAACTTGAGCTATGGATGTAATTTTGAGATAAAGTAAAACGTGACCCACATTATTTTTGGCAGAGGGTCATGATGAGAAGATAAAAAAATTTAGAATTCTTTGTAATATTTATAATCAATCTTTCTAATAGATTGGTACCATTCAACTAGACCGAAGACGTAGGCCTCAAGTGCCAAACTCCATTATCGATTCCTATGTCACTTTGTTGGTGATTTATCTTTGTATTTTTCTATTTTTACACAGTAATTTTATTTTTGTTTCCTTTAATAAAAATACAAAATGTTTATAAGATTCAATTTAACTTGAAAAATCAATACAAAGCAAATTGTATTGTGTGCACAATTGCTAGTTAAAGTTGTTTTTCATATCATTGGTATCATAGATGTTTTTAACTTGATTTTGTATCAAATTAATGGTTTTTGGATTGAAATTTGTGTTAGATGTTAGCAAGGTCTCTGTATAATAAGGGTGAAGGAGAGCTAGAAGAATGGAATCCTAAAATTGGTACAAGGCAATCTCGAAGTCCTACAATGGAGGATCGATCATTCCAATAGATGAAGGAAATGGTGGGAGAAATGTACCAAGATAGAAAAATGAAAAAAGGAACTAGAGGTGATAAAAAAGAATAAATCTCTAGTTTTGATATTCCTAAAGGTGAACCTTTAAAATCTGATTTTCCTTCATTAAAGTTAGATATCAAGTTTGAATTGTCAATGTATACAAGAGAGATAAATGCAGAGAAGTTGGATATCCTGGATCAAGCAGATAGAGGTTTATTACAGGTTCAGAAAATTGTGGATGATGAATCAAATATTCATTTAGAAACTCTTTGGATGGGTGGAACAACACTCATTTGGTGGGAGAGTAAGCTTCAAGAAGTAGAGGAAACCAAAGGTAATGAAATCACTTCTTGGTCTGATTTTGTTTCAAATCTTAGACAATAATTTTATCCTCTTGGTTACAAGCAACAAGCTATGATGGATTGGAAAACATTAAGACAAGCTAAGGGACAAAGTGTTCAATACTACACATAATAATTTAGGAAAAGGGATCTGGTTCTTGGAATTTCTTTAAACACACAAGAAATGTTGCTTAAATATATAGGTGGATTGCATAGTTACCTAAGGCATATGATTCTTGTTTTAGGTGCCACTAATCTTGATGTAGTGTGTGTTCAAGTAACCCATTTGGAAGCATGAGGGAAAATGACTAAGGAGTCTTCATCTTCTTTTAAACAAAATAACAAGCAATCCAAACGACAAGGAAAAGGAAAGGGTAAGTATAAAAAAATTCTCTTTGTTAAGAAGGAAGATGAAAACCATTTTGCAATCATTATAAAAATAACTATGATGAGTCTAAATGCTGGAGATTACATCCTAAAAATAATACTAAGTGGATGACTAAGAAAGGAAAAGAAAAGATAACAAACACTTTGGATCATGATCATGGGTCCGATTCGGGTGATGAAACCAAGATCATAGCTCGAGCTTTCAAGGTAAATCAACTCTTTAAATTTCCAACAATAGTAATACAAATGTTGCATCATTTTCTAGTAAACAAACTATACATGATGATAAGAAAAGGAATTTACTTTTATACATTTGAGTAATTTCAAAGCATACGAAAATTGATACTCTTTTTGATAGTGGATCTCAATCTAATCTAATTTTTTAGGAGAATGTTAAGAAATTTGGACTCAAAACTAATCTTCATCCTAAGCCTTCTCCTTTGGGCTCAGTTTGTGATGATGCAAAGCTACAGGTAACTAGAACTTGTAGTTTCCATTTTTCCATTTACAAGTTTATTAATGAGGTTGATTTTGAGGTTATTCCTTTGGATATTTGTGGGGTAATTTTGGGAAGTCCTTATTTATATGATCGTAAGTAAATATTATATAGGGAAGAAAATAAATATTTTCATGTAAAGGATGGATTTGGGTTTATTGCTAGAGCTCACCATGAAAGAGGAATCTATCCTTGGTTACTATAGGTCAAATGAAAAGACTTGTAAACTCAAAAAAAAATTTATTTGCTCATGGTGGTCAAATCCAAAGAGAAAGAACATGAGATGGCTTTTGAGGATTGTGATCCTAAACATAAGAATGAATTGGTGAAAAGTATTTCTATTTTTGACACTTTTTTCAAGATCCACAAGGTCTACCTCCCAAAAGAGGGGTTCAACATGAGATACATTATCTCGGGATGCACCTATTCCGAATATCGGAATGTATAGATTGTCACTAGTAGAGAATGAGGAAATCAAGAGACAAGTAATGGAGCTTTTGGCTCAAGGTATAATTCATCCAAGTACATCCCCATGTGGTTTACCAATTATAATGGTTCCTAAGAAGGATTGCCTTAGAGAATTTGTGTTGATTTTCATTCCTTAAACAAGATTATAGTTAAGAATCATTACCCTCTTCCTAGAATAGAAGATTTATGGATCAATTAAATAATGCAATTTACTGCACTAAGTTAGATTTAAGAAGTGGTTATCACCAAGTAAGAATTGATGAAGGTGATGTATGGAAAATTGCTTTTAAAATGAAACAAGGATTGTTTGAATGGTTTGTTATGTCTTTTGGATTGTGTAATGCACCGATAATATTCATGAGAGTTATGAATGATGTATTTAGACCATTCATTGATGATTTCATTATTGTCTACTTAGATGACATTCTTATTTTCAGTAAGTCATAGGATGAACATGTTATTAACATCTAGAAAGTCTTATATGGTTTAAGAAGAGAAAAAATATTTTTAAAGATGTCAAAATGTGAATTTGGGAAAATATCTTTAGTTTACTTGGGATATGTTGTAGGATATGGTGAATTGATAATAGATCCTACAAAAGTTGAGGTTATTGTGAAATGGCCTAGACCCAGTAATGTGACAAAAGTTAGGAGTTTTCCTAGTGCAGTATAGTATTGGAGGAAATTTATTTCTACCTTCTCATTTATTGAATCTCCTTTACATGATTTGACAAGTATTAATCATGTCTTTCAAAGGTGGGGAGGAAAACAACATAAGGCTTTTGATACACTAAAAGAGAAAATAATTATCTCTCTTGTCTTTTCACTTCCATATTTGTAAAATTCATTTGAGATAGAGACAAATGCTAGTGACTATGCAATGGAGGTAGTGTTGATGCAGAAAAAATGACCAATGTGTTACCATTCGAAACCTTCACGAGTATTGTCATAAATTATTCAAATTATGATAAAGAGTTGTATGCTTTGGTGAATAGTGTAAAAATTGAAGCATTACTTAATGAGAAAGGAAATAGTGATTCATACCAATCATCAGCCCATTCAGTATTTACAAACACAAACCAAGCTACAACAGTCTAGACATTTCCATTGGATGGGGTTCTTACAATAGTTTCATCTTGTGATCAGGTATAAGAAAGGTATATAAAACAAGGTTTCTAACATGTTATCTAGACCTCAAATTTTTGTTGCATATATTCTTTTACAACATATTTCTTTGGCTTATATTAGCTATAGGGAACATTATGTTGATGATGTTGATTTTAAATAAGTGTATATAGATCTAGTCACTAGGAAACAAGTAGGGAAAAGGATTATCATTTGCATGATCCATTGTTATATCATTATGGTAAACTTTTCATTCCATAAAATGAACATGTGCATATGATTAGGGAATCAAATACTTCTCTTATTTCTAGGAATTTTTTGTTAGTAAAACATTTGCACATTTAAAGAAATATTGGTATTGGCCTAGAATGCATGAACATTTAACTAGGTATATTAAAGGATGTGTTATTTGTGCCACAAACAAGCAAAGTAACAGGAAATTATGACTCTACACTCCTTTTCCTATTACCACAAGGCTCTGGGAAAGTATTTTCATGGAATTTGTAGGAGGATTTCCCATGACATGAAAGAAACATGATTACTTATATGTAGTAGTGGAAAAATTTAACAAGATGTGTGTGTTGGTTCCATTTACTAAATAGATTACTAGTAAAGGAACTGCACATTTAGTTTTTTAGTTTGTTTGGGTTCATTTTGATTTTCCTACTTCAATTATATATGATCGGGATTCTATATTTCTTGGGAAAATTTGGTCAATATTGTGGGGCCTAATGGACACAAAACTGAAAAAGAGCATTACTTATCATCCATGGATCGATGGTAAAACATAGGTTGTAAACCGCATAGTGGTACATTTTCTTAGGGGCTATTTTGGTAAACATTTTAAATTATAGGATGAACATCTATAAGATTTGCAACATGCTTATAACTTTTCCATACATTCTTCTACTTTGAAGTCTCCATTTGAGACTTGTTATGGATATCTGCCTAATTCTCCTCTAGATGTATATTTTGGACATGAAACTATTGTTAATGGTTCAAATGATTTTGACAAGGCTAAAATATTTGTGTAGAGAATACAACAGGTTCATCAGTATATTCATGAAAAATTGGAGAAATTTCAGGCTAATTACAATGTCAAGCATGATAAACATAAAAGCGATCACAAGTTCAATTTTTGTGATTCAGTTTTCTTCACATCAGCAAGGAAAGGTTGACAAGTGAAGGTAAAAAATTGAAACCTATATAGTATGTTCCATTTCAAAATATTGGCAACAACAATTTCCACTTATATTTACCTCCATATATGTAAATATGCTTAGTTGTAAATTTTGAGAATTTAAGATTGTATGAACTGCCTATGATTTTTTATCATGATGATGCTAAAATAATGTCTTCCATTGATGATTTCTCTCCGAGTATCTTGATGAGTTGCAAGAAGACATCATTATGGATAGGAAATTAAGAACTTTTGAAGGGGTGACATTGAATATCTTCACGTTAGGTTCAAAGGAAAGCATCCAAACAAGGAAAAATGGATGGAAACTAGAAAGTTGAGGGAGAAATACCCTCACCTATTCACAAATTAAGTTGACTTTTGGGGTGTAAAATTATTTTTGGGGAGGATTGATCGAGGGATCCTCACAAAGAAACTATGATCTAATATATTTTCATAATAAGTTGCATTTAGTTCCATGGCATGGATTAAAATTAGACGATTGACAATATCTTGTTTCAGAGGAAACAAAGCTCGTATGTAATAGTTATGGCCTCGATAAAATTTTTGGGCAATTGGAAAATTTTAAGACTACATGTAGGGTGGTCACGTGCACACTTAAAAAGTGGGCCAATGGAAATATGACATGTGGATGATTTAGGTGATGGAGAAAAAGATGGGTTTTGGGTTTTGGTCATGGACACTCGTACACGTAAAGGTGGACCCCACTATTTGTTGCTAGGGCCCTCATCCGATTCGATACACTCGATTATAGAGGGGTGTGTTTGCTTCCATCACTTGATTGTAATAGTAGAGATATTGTATATATCTACACTGTATGCCCATTGCAATTTACATGTGGCACTAATTTGCTAGGTCAATTAAAAATACAACCAAGCTATATATTCCAAATGCCATGCATTTTATCCTACCCGATAATTCACACCCCTTATCTCTCCAATATACATGCATTCACCCACATTTAACACTCAACATATCATATTCAATGAGTTATCTAATGGCATTTAAGCATGGCGCTAATCCACTTCACTTTAACTACTTCACCCCTTTTAAATAGCCATCGTTAATCACACACAATGGATGTGGGATAATTCCCAAGGAGGTGGCATAGGAGGTGGGATTTGAACCGTGATCCCTTCCACCAAAAAAATATGCCTTGACCACCATGCCATAGGAGAAGAAATATTATAAAATGGGCGTTTTTGTATTTAAAGTATATTGGGACTGTGTAATTTATTCAAATGCTCATAACTTGAGCTAGGGATGTAATTTTGAGATGAAGTAAAAATTGACCCCTATTATTTATGGAAGAGGATCATGATGAGAAGATAAAAATATTTTCTAATTATTTTTAAGATATATTTTCAATATTTTTAATAGATCAATCTCATTCAATTTGGACCCAAAGACATAGGCCTCAAGTGCCAAACAATGTTATCAATTCATGTGTCATTGATGGTGATTTATCTCGCATTTTTCTATTTTTACAAAGTAATTTCAGTTTTATTTCCTTGATTAAAAATACAAAAATGTTATAATATTCAATTTAACTTGAAAATCATTACAAAGCAAAGTTTATTATGTGCACAATTGCTAGTTAAAGGTTATTTTGAGATCAATGTGTGAATATGAGAGCTAGAAGAAGAGTGAGCCTTAAATTTGATAGGTCTAGGGGAACTAGATGCTCTAGTTAGTGTAATGGAAACCTTAAGAGGAGGTTATGACAATGGAGTATGTGATGGGACACATTGGATAGAGACAAAACGCTTATCGTGAATGAACTTAAGACATAAATAAGTCGTGGAAAATATATCATGAGTAGAAATGAGCTAAGAAAGACATAAGAATGGGTCCTAACCTTTGATTGAAGGTTCCAAAGTGAATGGAACAAGCATAGTGAGAGGACCAACTATGATTGGAATATTTACATATCCATAAAATTTGGAAATTGGATATGAAATTTATGAGAGTGGATAATTGATAACAACTAGGAATGAAATACAACACACACAAAGAGGGGATGATGAGCTGACCATAGTGTTGTTAATGACATAAGATCTGATAAAAGAAGGAATATGTAATTTATTAAAATAAAACATAGAATGAAAATCATGATCAAATAATGTGATGAATGGAAGAGATTCCCAAAGTATGTTTAACTAGAAAAACTATGGGCCCTGATAAAGGAGAAGGCACTACATGATATGTATGATTAGGAAAATAATTAGCTTGATTTTCATGTTTGCAAAGAGGATCATTAAATATTTTAATATTTTTATTTTCATTTACCGCGTAGATGTTGAAGGCTTAGGAATTTGTAATTACATTTTTTCCTATGAGATCTTTTATAACATGTCTCGAGTTTGAAACATCGATTGGTAGAATTCCCAATGCATTGATTATAGTCACATCTAAAATTTTCATTATAATTATGGCCCTTGGGGTGAGATGGATCTAGATTAAGTGGAGGAGGAAGCGTAATAAGATTACTCTTAATAAGTTACTGATAATAGAATATGTGGAGCACAAGGTAATTTTGTGAATGTACACTTTGGAGGCTACCATTGAAGCTTTTCAGGAGTAGAGATAGTGTTGAGAGAAAAAATTTATTCATTAGGTTTAGCAGATGGATTGAAGTTAGATTTTATTTGAAAGTGAGTATAAAATGAAACTGATCATGATATTTAAGTTTTCCCATATATAATAGTTTTCTTTTGTGTAACTTAAGAGTATGACATAACTGATCAAATGATGGAGATGTCTCAAAGATGACACTCTCTTGTAATGGAGATAAAATACTTTGGAAAAACAAGTTTTTAATTTCATATTCTCGTGAGTACATTAGACATATTAGCTAAGTTATGCTTATATCATAAGACATAATCCTCTAAATGGTCATTAGATTATTATTTGATTTGTGTAATTTGCATATAAGATATCTTAGAATCAATATTGATTGAATGTGCAAGAAAAGGAATGGATATATGCATAAGTGATATTCTTGAATGGATAGGTAGATAATAAAACCAATGCATAGGTTAATCTAAAATATTGTGAGGAAAGATATTCTCTAGTAAAGTATGATCATCCGCATAATCTAGACATGCAACATGAAATACTCGGAGATGCTCTTGAGAGTCACCATGGCCATTGAATATGGGGAGCTTAGCGGTGAAAAAATTTAGAGGAATTTTATAGGTGGAAATGGTGGGTGTGAAAAGAGTGTGAAAATAAAAATGGAATCAAGAGATTGATATGCACGACAAGTATCCTTCAAGTTTCCGGATTTGAACTTGGAGAACTTGGTAGAGAGAGGCTAGATCTTGAGTTCCAGCAGAAGATAATTTTTGTGTGAATGAAATGAGAGGTGGAGTGAAGTGGTTGGTGTGAGTAGGAACTGATATGGGAATAACGAGAAATAGTTGCGTAAGGGTGGAATTAGGAGGTTGAGTAGCAACAGGTTGGAACCGGTAGTGGAAGTATGGACACTAAGATCAACTAGATTGGCAACATCCACACGAGAAGAAAATAGGATAATATATAGATATTGTAGATGTTAACCAAGATGAACATTAATATCATGAAGGAATTCATTAGTAAAAGGTACAACCATGATAAATAAAATATCACAAAATGCCTAGGAGTAAGGTTGGGTTCAAGTAATGAGTTCACCATATGAATTGACAAAAATAATATTTTTGTTAAATCCTAGATATTTTGGAGTCACAAAATGAATAAGAAATAGAGCATAGATTTGACAAAAGCAATAAGTAAATGGAAATTGAAACCTTAATTTAAAGAGAGGGAAAAGAGAATTATCTAATTTCATAGTAATCTTAAAGTATTCTTGACTGGAAAACTACTCGAACAGGAGGAGGAAATTATCATAGCCACACCTAGAAAACTCTATAATTGCCAAGTATAGACACCAAATTTGTGTCTTACGACACCCTGTGCCCCGCATCTCATTTCGCAACCTAACCTCACCACCTAAACCTTGCACAATTATTTATTAATTACCTTATAATTAATAAATCCACATCTTCAAACCTGCCACCTCATCATGACCTAGCCCTAACCCTAAACTAACCTAATTAAGACCTATAACTTGGTCTACATCCACACCCATGACTAATTACTCCTCATCCACACCAAAACCAACCTAATAATGACTTTACCAAGCCCACAACTAATCCCTTGGGTGAAAAGGAGGGAAAGTTGGCTATTTTACTAAAAATAGCCCACTTTGACTTAACCGACATCGGTTCCTACTCAACCGCCGTCGGTTACGTAACCGCCATCAGTTCCCTGTAAATGACCTCCCCCAACCAAAAACAAAGGATCAAGAATTCATTTGAAGGATCTGAAATTCACTTGGCAGGGCAGAGACAAGTGAAGAAAAGAGAAGAGTTTGTAGAGAAGGACATCGAGCCCAGGACTGCAACTGAGTAACCAGAGCCCAGTGACACTCATCCAAGCATTGGGAGAGAAGATAGCTCACTTTTGATTGTCGGATCATCCCACCTGAGCCCTGCCTTCGTCATCATAGTCCTTGGACCTGTATCTTCATCAGGAACTAGTAAGTAGTGTCTTGTACATTTTTAAATAACATTTCTTGAACTTCTGAATCACAGTAATTACAAGTTCACTCATAGATCTACTACCTGGTAGCCCCTACATCTAACTATCATTCCTCTACCCTTACATTGCCCCAAGAACAGCCCCCACACTCTCTGAGTCTTATCCATCACCCCATTGCCTATCCCTAATCATTTTCCAGCCTTATAAACACCATAGCCTCCTTATAGCCAACCTTTATTAAAAGCCCCTAAATCACTGCCCCTACCGATATCGGTTATCAGCAACCGGTACCGGTTATACAGTGACCGGCATCGGTCACTGTGACTCAAACCAAAACCAGCCTTTCCTCTAGTGCTTTTTAACGAGGTAACTAAATTGTAATTTTGCAATAATTTCTTTGTTAGAATTTGTGTTAATTCGTATTAAGAGGGGAACTGACCACCTTCGAAAGGAAGTCCAATATTTCCTGGGCCCAAGGCAGTTCCCTCATTTATTGTCTAACTAAAATCCGGTGGTCTTGTATTCTTACTTGCAGGTAGTCCTTCCTAGACAAAAAGGAGTTCTTCGCAATCGATCTGATCTCTCTCTACGGTATGCGCGCACCCTCTCAACATTCAACAGGTATTCCTCCTAGCCCTAACCCTTATTTGTTTCTCAAGAGAATGAAAGGATAGAAGAAACTCTATTCTAGGAATGGAAACATTCTGTGTGAAACATTTTGGCACATGCCCGGTGGGACCCATTTCGGGTTTCTTTCTTTCTTGCTTGCTTTCATATAGGGAGCATACTTGCTGTTTGTTTCTGCTAAATATTCACAAAATATTTTGTCATTTTGGTAAAAGAATTTGTCTTGCTTTCACATATTTGCATTAGTGAAAGTCATCTCCTTTGCTTCATCGAATATCATTTTCGATTTGGGTTTAAAACACGTGCATCACATTCTTGCTTGTTGTTTTCAATTCTAGTGAACATAGGTTAAGTAATAGGTCGTACATGTGGGGGTGATATCCACGGTATTGACAAGAAATTAATCTTACTTTCACTGCACAACACATACCGAATCACATCATAATCAACACAATAGCTCAAACATCCCCCTTTTTTACCCCAATTGAGGTAACCTTATAAGCCAAAACAAACTTGACATCTCCCTTAGGTATTTTGTTTAGGATTGACATCATCTTATGTCTAAGGCATAAGCCCACAATAATTAAAACTAATCCTAGGGTTAGTCTCTTGATTTTCTTATGCATCTTGCTTGTTTTTTTAGTTTTGTTTCTCTGTCATACACTATTCAAAGTAATCACTTTAACAATTTTGGTAGGCATACTAAGCATTTTAATCCCAAATCAGCAACTTCTTACAACTTCTTACACTGGTCCTATTCCGACATCGGTCCTACATCGATTAACTTACCGTCGACACCGGCTACGCCTAACCGACATACATTATTTGACTGATATCGGTTACTGTCTTTCACAGTTCCCGACAAACCAGCAACCTACCAATTCCAACATTTTGTTGTTGTTTCTGTCCCTGATAGATTGAATCCCTGTTGTGTACTCTTGTCCATGGTTGTTATCACTTGGAAACAAGCCGCAGCCATGGTTTCACATGCCTGTTCCATGCCTTTGCCTGAATCACCCCCTTCACATCCTATGGGGAATCCTACGGACACCAGTGAGGTTCCCAAAATCCCTGTAGGAGATAAGGAATTTGTGAAATTTTTGGATGCTAATCCTAGTGACCGTATAGTACTATTTTCTCATACCCCGACCGTACATGTGATGGTCAACTCCTTATTGGTATTCCTATTAGTATAGCTGCTCACTTAGCTCCTTCCCCACCTAATAACTCTCGCCTTACCTTCTTCATCCTTAGCCTCGTCTCCGGACTCGGTGACTTCGGGTTTCATACGGCGCATTGGCTTTCCTTTGGTTAACTGGGGCCCCACATATCATTACCATCGGCTCCTCCTACCTCATCTCTTTCGCAGATTGCCCCTTTCATAACTTTCTCTCTACCACCTATCCACATGAGCTTTCCTTCTCAAGCTCGCCCACCTTTTCATTTCCACACACTTATCCGGTGGCTTCAACATCTTATATAGGACATCCTTATTCGTTCACCTCAACATATTCGTCCTCAATACCTTATCAACATTTAACCCCACCATTGTCTAGTGGTGGCCCTTGGCCCAATCCTCTTCCATTTACAACAACCGCACCATCATCTCATCCAACCACTGATTTAATCAAACAAATGATGGACAAGATGTAAAATCTAGAGGCTTCTGTTTTAGGAAGCCGTAGCACCCTGACATACGAGAAAGTTTGTTGGGAGCCTATTCATCCTTTTGTCCCCTTCATTCATATCCTCCTCAATGGAAATTACCAAAATTTATTCATTTTAATAGTAAGGAGGATCCTCAACAACACTTACGATCATTTAGACATGCCTACTATCTAATTGCTCATGGCGATGCCTTACTACTCCACACCTTTCCCATGTCCTTATCGGGACCTACTTGGAGTGGTATAGTGCTTTAACCCAAGACTCAATCTTCTCTTTTAATCAATTAGCCCAATCTTTCTTGGATCATTTCTCCATTAATATTGCCAAGAAAGTATCTATCACCGACCTCTATGCCATCTCTCACAATTTGAAGATGAATCTATCCTAGATTTCGTTGGATGATGGCGGGGCCTCATCAACTAACTTACTTATGCCTTACCTCAGGCTGAACTTATCGAACTCTTTATGTGGGCTTGTGCTAAGCACATTTCTCCTACCCTCCAAATTCAAACTTTCCAAACCTTTGATAATGCCTTTACTATGGCTCGGAAACTAGAGATTCGAGCCTTAGAGGAAGAGAAATTGTGGTTGTGCAACAAAACCCTAATTTCTAAACCCAAGACTCCACCAACAAACCCAACACTACCAATTCTCACACATCAACTGATTTGAAATCAAAAGGATTGTATACATGGTGATGGTCAAATCCCAAGCACCATCTAATACCCCGCCAAAAACCACCTATAAGTATAAAGCTGAGCCCATCAATTACACTCCCTTGGGAGAAACTTATGGTGTCATTTTGGAAAAATTGCTCAAAGCAGGAGCTATCACCTTACCTCCTGTTAAACCTCACTCTGGGTTTGATTCCACCCGCGCTATACCTTCTTGGTACAAAGAAAATGACTTCTGTAACTTCCACCGTGTGAAGGGACACAGTCACGAAAACTGCAAGATGTTGAAAAACATAGTGCAAGAAATGGTTGATGCAGGGGATATAACCCTCGATAATCCTAATGCCCCTGCTAAGCGAAATTTGAAAATATTCAACAAACCATTCCCAAACCACTCATCTAACAGTAACATAAACCAAGATATCTTAGCCGAGGAGAGTGTTCATGAAATCCATGTGGTCTTCGACTCCCAACCAAAAGCTTCTATCAAGGAAATTATGAATCAAGCTTCACTAACGCAGGGAGCCGCACCCCCTTCACCACCATAAAATTTTCATTCTCCATAAAGTAATTTCTATTTCATTAATGTATGTATTACACCACATCCCCGGAATAGGATGTTATCTAACTTATATAATTAGTAGTAGCGTCACTCGATAAAAGATACCACGGCGCTATCATCCTTAGAACAAAACCTCTCAAACCACAACACTAAAATTTTCCTCCATAATAATGTATAATGTATGTATTAGGCAATAGTTAGTAAAAGTACAATAGAATGTTGTGGTAAAAAGTGTAAATAGTTGTAGGAAAAGTAAAAGTGGTCCAAAGTAATGTTAAAATGTCAAAGTTTGGGTAAGTAGAGAAGTAGGGTCTACATGATTAGGAATTAGAAATATTATATTGGTAATAAGGACAAGGAGTGAGGTCATAAATATTTTGTGTATTTTATTTGTAAAAAGTCTAAAAATGTGGAACCCATGTGAAATGATAAGGTTTATCTTATCTTAAAAGATAAGCTTACATGTACATATAAGAGTTAAGGTATGGAATATGATTCATCATAGTGGATTTCTTATCCTATCTTAGAGATAAGATGGATAAGCCTGGAAGTTCTATAAATAAAGAGGCCACCCCCCTCATTTAGCATAGAAGGAAGTAGTGAGAAATATTTTATGGAAGTGTGCAAAGGAAGCCATCGGCTTAAAGGTGTGTTGAAGAAGCCATTAAGAGGTGTAATTGTGAAGTTTCTCCCATAGTATTGGTGGAAGGCAAGTGAAGTCAATAACACTTGAAGTACCTCATGGGTGAGATTGTAACAATTTCATGTTAATATTATAATTTACTTTGATATTTCAGATTTATCATCATTCCTTTTTATCATAGTCTATGGTATTCTTGTGTTATGTTTGTTTTTGTGTTTCCAGATTACATCCACCAAACTAAAGGCTGTGCATTAGTAAATAATCATAGCACGAGGAGTTCCCGGTGAAGAATTATCATAGTGCCGGATTGGTGATGACATTTTGGTTCCATTGCCGGGACCATTCCTTGTTGGTGGATTTTCTGGAGAGATATTCCCACTTAGTCAAAAATCAATTGGAGGGTAACCTTATTTTTATTGTGCATAGTAGTTACCATGGTAAAGTCATTTTTCCATGAATAGTAGTTACCATGGTAAATTCATGAATAGTATTTATCACAAGAAAGTCACTTTTTACCGTGAATAGTATTTACCGCAAAGAACTTTACTTTTACTTGTGAATAGTGTTTACCACAAGAAAGTCAATTTTTACCGTAGTAGTAAGTCAAGTTTTACCATAGTTTACCATGGTCATTTCTATTTTTTGTAGAAAGGTGTAAAGTCACTTTCTATTATAGTGATTCCAATTATTTGTGCACATAAGTCTTGTTGATTGTACTTGTGGGTTGGTATTTTACGGTGGTTACTTTTGAAAATGGGGAAGATTCCTATTTTTTCAGCCCAATCTAATGAAGATGCTTCCTCTTTCATTCAAGAGTTTAAACGATCTTGTATTTGTAATGGCCTTATAAGAAGGGAACAATGGACTGAATTTTTTCCTACCTTTTTGGATGGTTCAACACTTAGGTGGTTTGAAACACTAGGTGAAAATGTGAAAAATTCATGGGATTTATTAACTAAAAGTTTTCTTGAAGAATTTGGTGAACAACAGAAATATGCAGATCTCATGATCGAGATCACAAAGCTATCCCAAGGAGAGAAGGAGAAGATAAGGGATTATCATGCTCGTGTTCTAGAGCTAAGGAGGAAGCTCGATGCCCAGATCCGGAAGGAAGGATTAGCGGATGGGTTGATGAATGGTGTGGATAATCTCCTATGTAAGCACTTCATTCTTGGGATGAAGCCAGAGATCAGACAATGAGTGAAGTATGACCGCCCAACTACCATTGAACAAGCAAAGGAGATTGCAAGAAGGCAAGAAGAAAGCATGGAAGAGGAGCCCAAAGAAATTTTTGGTAAAGTAGAGCCTACACCAGCACCTTTGGTCCATAATCCACAACCACTCCTGGTGAGCACAAATATTTCTCCTAGTACATCTACCGAGTATGAAGATCTCGCTCAAAAGATGGGTCGCTTAACTATTAATCTTCTTCAAGGAAAATAATTTAGTTCTCGGGGAGGAGATAGAGGTCCAAAAAGAAATATTTCTCAAGTCAGAAGTTGTATGTTATGGTTGTTATAAAAAGGGTCATTATAAGTATAATTGTCCAGATAGAGCTTCTACATCTGGTAAAGGAGATAATGATAAAGGAAAAACACCTGTGAATTCTTTTGATGTAGTAGATAAGAGCAGAAATAATGAAGTAGATGTGTTTGTAAAAAAGAAAGAAAGAAAAAGATAATCAAGATGGAAATGATCCTAAGAAGATGAAAGGAGAAACTAGTAAGAAACATAGGAGAAGAAAGTTGGGTGTGCAGGATTTTCTGATTTCACAGGGGCAAGGACCATACTCCATCTTGGAAGATCTATCCAAAAGGCCTGCAAATATTACATATGGTCAACTCTTGGCTATGTCTTCTGAGAAGAGGCGGGAGCTGCGAAGTGGACTCAATGCTCGATGAAGGAAGGAGGTTGAGGTCCCTATTTTGGAGGCAGAGGTGGATCCCTATGCTCCACAAGCTGAGGTATTATGTAATGGTATTTCAATTCATGATGTCTTAGTTGATGGAGGTGCTGCAGTTAATGTAATGACCAAGTCTGTAATGAATATGTTGGGTTTAAAAATTGATCACCCTTCAACACTTATGTTAAGGTCATTAAATAAAGGAAAAACTAAACCAGAAGGTGTAGTTTCAAATGTGGCAATATCTGTTATGGGTGTTGTATGTGTGGTAGACTTTCAAGTGATGAAAAATGGTACTGTTGCGTACCCAATGCTGCTGGGAAGACCATGGCTAAGGAGAGTTCATGCAAGAAACTACCTGGAATGAAGGTTTCATGAACTTGGACATGGTAGAGAGAGGGTGAAGATAAACGTGATCCTCGACATCATAAAGCAAAACCTCGTGGATTCAAGTGATGAAACTGATGATTGGACATCCTCTGATTACTCTAGTACCAGTGAAGTGGACACTGAAGATGAAGAAAGTGAGGTTGATGTTTTGAGTCATGGATATCCTTCCAGTCACACCAACTCATGACCCCATAAAATTATCTGAAGAAGAAGTTGATGATCATCTCCAACAAATAAAGATTGGTGATGCTATGATGGAGAGTGAGAAGGAATCCTACCTCCAACTCTTTCAAAGGTACATACACATATTCACTTTTGATTACAAGGAACTCCATCAAGTAAGTTGGGTAGAACATTCTATTGAGCTGGTAGATGGTGCTAAGCCCATAAAGAAAATGCCATATAGAATGAATCCTAATTTTTCCAAGACTGTAAAAGAAGAAATAGATAAGTTGCTTGATGCAGGATTCATATTTGCTGTGGAGAATTCAGAATGGGTTTCTCCCATTGTGATCTCAATAAAAAAGAATGGGAAGCTACGCATTTGTGTTGATTACAGGAAGCTCAATAAGGCAACAAAGAAGGATCATTACCCTCTTCCATTTTCAGATCAGATCTTGGATGAAGTAGCTGGCCAGGAGTGCTATAGTTTTGCTGATGGATATAGCGGCTACAACCAAGTTCGTATAGTAGAGAAAGATCAGCTGAAGACCACATTCACCACTCCTTGGGGAATGTTTGCTTATAGAGTTATGCCTTTTGGGTTGTGTAATGCTCCAGCAACATTCCAAGCTGTTTGATGAATAGGTGTTCGAACCCTACATTCGGGACCTTCATCGAGTATTTTTGGATGATTTTTGCATCTATGGGAGCAAGATGGACCACCGCACTGAGATGGAGACATCATTTCAAAGGTTAGATGAAGCACAAGCCTCACTAAACCCTACAATGTGTGTCTTTGGATGTTCTAAAAGCGTTTTGTTAGGGCATGTTATATCCAGAGATGGTATTGGTGCACCGATCCCGATAAAGTTTAAAAAATCAAAGATTTACCATTTCCTATGAATAGAAGTAAGTTGAGATCATTTTTAGGCCATGTGGGGTACTATAGAAGGTTCATCAAGAATTTCTCAAAGATTGCACATCCACTAACCTAGTTCTTGAAGAAGGATGTTACTTATGAACCAGGAAATAAGGCGCATGAAGCTTTTGGACAACTGAAGGAAGCCCTGGTGTCTTCACCTATTTTAAAGAATCTAGATTAGAGCAAGCCATTCATTGTGTACACTGATGCCTCAGATGTAGCACTAGGAAGTAATTTGAGCCAAAAGGATGAAAATGGGAATGAACATCCAATTTACTTTGGGAGCAGCATAAATGAGCAAAGTGTTGAGGTAAATTATACCGTATTAAAAAAGAGGCTCGCTATCATTTTTCTATAAAGAAGTTTAGAATTACTTGCTAGGGCAAAAATTTATAGTTGTAACAGATCATCATGTGCTCTAAAATATATTGTAAATAAGCCTAACCCATCGGGAGGATAGCAAGATGGATAATTTTCTACAAGAATTTGAATTTGATATTATAGATAGGCCTAGAAAGAAGCATGTCAATGTAGATGCACTCTCTCGAGCCTATGATGGTTTAGGATCATCTTGTGATGATGATGATTTTCCATGCGATGCAACATTGTTATCCCTCGACACAATCCCTAGTGAATACATAGATATTTGGAATTATCCGAATGAATTCAAGTTTCCGATGGTGCCAATGCAAAGACTAAGAGAAAGATTACTCAAGCCAGTCGTCCATATTCTATTCTGCATGGAGTATTATTTCGAATAGGACCTGATGGACAATACAAGAGGGAAGTTGGACGTGATCAAGGGAAGGAACTGCTAGAAGAATTCCACAATGGTACATGTGGAGGGCACTTCTCTGGAAAACTTACAAGCAAGAAGGATCTTGGATGTAGGTTATCACTGGCCCACTCTTTTTAAAGATTGTTATAATTATTGTAAGACATGTGATATTTTTCAAACACATGGTAACCGTAAGACTTCATCAGCTCCATTATGCCCTATTCTTCCACTTGGTCCCTTTGAAAAGTGGGGAATAGATATTGTAGGTCCACTTCCAACTACCTCACGCCAAAATAAGTATATTTTAGTTGCCATAGATTATTTAACCAAGTGGGTCAAGCTAGGCCATTGAAAACAACTTCCATGGATGAAGTGGCAAGGTTCATATATGAACGCATTATCACCAAATTTGGTTGTCCATTAGAAATTGTAACAGATCAAGGAAGCCACTTCATTAATGAGGTGGTAGAATCCCTAGTCAATAAGTTTTCTATTAAGCACAAGAAGGCAACAACATACAAGCCAAGCACAAATGGACATGTGGAACGAACAAATTTTGTGTTGTGTCAAATTCTAGCAAAAGATGCAGCCTTGCAGGTACATAAATGGGATAAAAGGATTCATGCAGCATTGTGGGCATATAGGGAAACATCAAAGTCAGCAACAAGATACTCCCCATTTCAGTTGGCTTATGGCATTGATCCAGTTCTTCCTATTGAGTTTGATATTCCCATGGTCAGAGTAATGAAAAATGAAAGAATGGATGAAAGTGATTCAGTAAAAGAAAGGTTGGTACATCTTCATTTGCTAGAGGAAATGAGGGAAATAGCTAAGGATACAAGCTATAAGAAGAAAATGAAGCAGAAGGAATACTTTGATCAAAAGATCCGGTGGTCTCCATTTCATGTGAATGACTTGGTTCTAGTATATGATTCTAGATACAAAAAAAGAAGACAGAGAAAATTTCTTCCAAAATGGATGGGGCCCTACAAAATAGAAGTTGTGCATGAAAATGGTATGTACCAATGGAGGAATTGGATGGCACTCCCATTATGAAATGGGTCAACCATGAAAAGTTGAAGATTTTCCAAGCACCAGAATAGTCTACTCCGAGGACGGAGTAGAAGCTAGAAGGGGAAGATGTCGACACTAAAATTTTCCTCCGTAATTTCTATTTCATTAATGTATGTATTAGGAATAGGATGTTGTTAAGTATAATTAGTAGTAGTATCTCGATAGAAGATAACGGCGCTGCCAATAGATGTGCCGCCAATAATGTATAGTACGGAAATAGTCAAAAGTACAATAGGAATGTTGTGGTAAAAAGTAAATAGTTGTCGTAAGTGGTCTAGTAATGTTAAAATGTCAAAGTTGGGGTAAGTAGAGAAGTAGGGTCTACATGATTAGGAATTAGAAATATTATATTGGTAATAAGGACAAGGAGTGAGGTCATAAATATTTTGTGTATTTTATTTGTAAAAAGTCTAAAAATGTGGAACCCATGTGAAATGATAAGGTTTATCTTATCTTAAAAGATAAGCTTACATGTATCAGATAAGAGTTAAGGTATAGAATATGATTCGTCAGAGTGGATTTCTTATCCTATCTTAGAGATAAGATGGATAAGCCTGGAAGTTCTATAAATAAAGAGGCCACCCCCCTCATTTAGCATAGAAGGAAGTAGTGAGAAATATTGTATGAGTAAGCCATCAGTTTAAAGGTGTGTTGAAGAAGCCATTAAGAGGTGTAATTGTGAAGTTTCTCCCATAGTATTGGTGGAAGGCAAGTGAAGTCAATAACACTTGAAGTATCTCATGGGTGAGATTGTAACAATTTCATGTTAATATTATAATTTACTCGATATTTCAGATTTATCATCATTCCTTTTATCATAGTCTATGGTATTCTTGTGTTATGTTTGTTTTTGTGTTTCAGATTACATCCACTAAACTAAAGGTTGTGCATTAGTAAATAATCATAGCACGAGGAGTTCCAAAGTGAAGAATTATCATAGTGCTTTGGATTGGTGATTACACTCCTATCGAGGAAATTTTGAATCGAGCCTCTTCACTAACGCAGGGATCCGAACCCCCTTCACCCCCATCAAGACAAAACGATAACCTTACCATTCCTTTACCCATAAAGGAATTAACCGCCCAGAGATATCTCATAGATGATCCTTCTTACACCACATCCCTACCGTGTGAGTGGATGTTATCTAACTTATCTATTTTCCAAACATCTCCTTCGACCACTCTTGTTGTACAAGAGGAAGGCTCATCACTTTTTTTTCATCCTTAGAAGAGACACCTCTCGAACCAACATCACCAAATTCTTTAATCATGACGGATCCTCTCAAACATGCCCTCTTACCTATTAGTTCTTCATCACCTAAATCTTTTCAGCAACCGGTTGACCTCTTAACACCCATTAATACAGTGCCTCATTTACCCCCTGTATCACACCCACAGTGGACTGGAATTACAACCCACCTCTCTTCCATACAAAAGTTCTTATTCACACATGAATATTTTCATCCCTTAGAAGATAGACATGAGTCCTATGGGAGCATTTGAGTACACCATGCTCTACTCAAATGCAGATGACCGATCCAGACACCTCTACCATATACCCGAAGTGTTTACAAAAGCTCAAAATGCCTATGTCCTCATCCTCACCCCCCTCATCTCTACCGGATACCTCATCCACCTCTATTAACCTAACCAAACCTCCCCCTATGCTTGGGACTTCACCAATACCCAGCTTAACACACCCACCTAAATGCTTAGATTTATCCAAAAATAAAGCCGTCCATCCACCTAGGAGACAAACCCAATCTCCTCAAGTCCAATCTATGCCTCTATCACAACTAAAACCCTCACCATCACACCTACCTTCTATATTGGGACCTCACCCCTCCACCTTGCCTCAATACATCATACCTCCTGCGTTTTCTTTAAAATGACTTGCGCCTTCTACACCCATACAAAGATCCATGGGTGTATCAACACCGTCACCCCAAGTATCCTGTCCACCTATCAACCCTAAACAAACTCCATCATCAAAGGATTTGTTTGTTGTCACTCCTCTTTCTCCGTGGTTGTTTTCTACTACCACGTCATCTAACCAGCTAAACATAACTTCTGCACCGAAGAAGCCACGTTTAGTTAAATCCAATTATCAAAACCCCTTGTCTAAGCCACCACCCATACGAACCAACCATACCCAAACATTACCAAAACCCACCCAATCAATAGCCTCATCTTCCTCTAACTTTGACCCACTCAAAGGATCTTACGCCAAGATCCTTGATATGTTGGTGGAGAATGCGACCATTTCCCTACCCCCACTTAGACCCTATGATCCATCTAAACCTCGACCTATAGGTTATGATGAGTCTAAAATCTGTGCTTACCACCGCACACTAGGACATGATGTAGAGGGATGCAAAGCTTTGAAAGCCATCCTTCGTCAGTCACCTCTCTCGGATAGAAAGGTTAAGAAAGACAACTTACGAAGGGAGAAACCTTTAGCTTCAATCCCCTCTCCTATACCGCCTGTCCCCACCTCACCAAGAAATATCATTATTGCAACCCCACCTCTCGAAGACAATGACTTATCCCTACCATCTTCCTCCTCTCGTGTTCACGAGATCAACATGATTAGTATTGCTACTCGAGGGCATAAAACCAATGGGAAAGCTAAAGAAAGCACACCTGCGGCCTCTCTTTCTCCATCCACCATCCCGATCGCACCACCACCTAAAGTGGTTATTCGTGGACCTACCTACCCCATCTCTGATGGAGTGGCCCACCGTACCATGATCAAATAGCTTCACCAATCACCTATAAAAATGACATTGTATGATCTCATTCAAACCTCTGAATCTCATCGACAAGCTCTCATTGAAATCCTTCAAGGAATAGAGGTCCTACCTAATGAAACCTTGCCCGTTACCTCCATTTTAACACCCAACCACGTTGCTTCTCTCACCAAACACCTATCTACCACTGCCATCTCTGCATGCAACGCAAAGCCTGCATCATTGTTAGTTTCTCCGAAGATGAAATTGTTGACTTTGGTGCAGAAGATCCTGACCCTACTCTTTTCATCTTAGCTTACATCCGGGACATTCGAGTACGTCATGTTATGATTGACGAGGGTGTTATCCTAAATATCATCTCTTCCAAAGCCTTCCAACAAATGAATATCCCTTCTAGCTTCATGTGTGCCAACCCCACCATGTTGCGTTCATTCAACGATGCTATTACTTCTACCTTAGGCACCGTGATCCTTAACATTTATGTAGGGCCACGTACCTTACTCGAAATATTCTATGTCCTTGAGGGAGAATTTCAATACAACATGTTGTTAGGCCGCCCTTGGATCCGGGTTATGGGATGTGTTCCTCCACCTTACATAAATGCATAAAATTGAGTATGAGGGGAAGTCCTACACCGTAAAATCGACGCTCCCCCTTCAAAACATGTAATATGTTATATCACCCTAATGATGTGCTTGTACAGTCACCAAGACACCCATTCATCAACCCAACCATCCACTTGACCACACCTCCACCATCCATCTCAACCGCACCTACACCTTCAACCAATGAAACCATCGCCGCAAATACCACTTCCTTTCCCGCAGACAACATCCCCACCTCAGATCCCTTAGTAGATGTTTTTAATGCCTTACGCTGGGGGAGTATCACCTATATAATGTTAGCACTTTCCATACCCCACATGAGTATGGATAGTTACATGCGCATCCTACCTATGACCGTCATGTGGGGGAAGTAATCTCCTACGAACCACCTAATTTCCGCACCAACCTAACATATGGGGGTGTCGATACATCCTCTGTCACCCCTAAACCTCCCCTTGGTGTGGTTCCCTTCCAATCTCATTTTCAATATCTAACTAATCGTCGCATTGCCCTCACCTTCTTGACACGTTGTGCTTGGAAGGGCTTCGGTCTCGGTCTTTATGAACAAGGCCGACATACGATCATTCCTGTAACTACAAGAAAACACAAAGATCATCGTGGTCTTGGATTCTCTGAACCACCTACACCAAAGACACCACATATTCATTGTATCCAGGAAGATGATGAAGTCACTCCTTCCGAACCATCATCACCCATTTTGCCATCGTCACCCACAGAGTCGATAGACCCTGAATCCATCCCTCCTAACTTTTTTTTTTTTTTTCATAAACACTATCTTCCTAGGTCCTCTCACTTATCAACGTGATAATGAAGACCCATCTTCTCTTCCCCTTCTGTATCCAGACATGATTGAAGAGGACTCACCTTCAATTAATGTTGTTGAGTGCCAGGATGAAGACTCCATCTCACTTACCTTGGTGCAAATGACTCTTATATTTAACACATTTACCATATGAAACTCAAACCATGTTGAATGAGTCGACTATAGAAATCAACATCCACACAGAGGATGATCCTCACATTGTGAAGATCGGACAATCTCTTAACGCATTAGAACAAACTGCCTTCACTACCTTCCTTCGTGCCCGCAACCAAGCTTTCGCTTGGTCCTACGCTGACATGCTAGGAATTGATCCTGACATTGCTGTCCATAACATTACCCTAAACCCTGATTACAAACCAGTTAAATGTAAACCGAGAAAATGCATCCACGCATTGCTCTCTTGGTCAAAGAAGAGCTTCAATGACTCCTTTCTGTTTCCTTCATCTTACCTATTGACTATCCTCAATGGATTTCTAACATCGTACTTGTTACTAAAGAAATGGGGGACTTCGGATATGTACGGATTTCTGGGACCTTAACCTCACTTGCCCAAAGGATGACTTCCCCCTACCAAGTATTGATCAACTTGTTGATCTCACTGCGGGCCATGAGATGCTTTCTCTCATGGATGGCTTCTCGGGATACAATCAAATTTTGGTAGCCCCGCCGATCAACATAAAACTACCTTCATAACTCCTCGGGAACCTTTACGCTATTGTGTCATGCTATTCAGCCTTAAGAATGCCGTGCAACCTATCAGCGGGCTATGACTTACATTTTTCATGACATTATGCACACTATCCTTGAGGATTATGTCGATGATCTTCTTGGCAAATCTAAACATCGCAGTGAACATCTCGATGTTTTAACCATTATTTTTGATCACCTGTTACAATATTGTGTTCATCTTCAACCAAATAAATGTGTCTTTGGTGTCCTTTTGGGAAAACTCCTTGGTTTTATTATCTCTTTGCATGGCATCGAGGTCGATCCAGCTAAATTCAAAGCTATCCTAGAAATGCCCCCACCCACTAACCTCAAACAATTGCGTAGTTTACAGGGTAAACTCCAATCTATCCGGTGTTTCATCTCACAACTCTCGGATCGATGTCAACCTTTCCATCATCTCCTTAAAAAGGACATTGTCTTTCAATGGAGTGAAGAGTGCCACCAAGCCTTTGAGGCTCTTAAAGCCTATCTCTTGCAGCCACCCGTGCTTATCCCACCTCAAGATGATCACCCTTTCTACCTTTACCTTTCCACCACCGACCATGCTGTAGGAGCCATGCTCACACATCGTGACTCCAAGCATCGAGAACAAGCCATTTATTACATAAGTCATACTTTGGTGGATTACGAGACTAGGTATACACATGTAGAAAATTTGTGCCTAGCCCTATCATTCGTGGCCACCAAACTCCGACACTACCTCCTGAATCACAAAACTTTTGTCATCACCAACGCGGACCCCATTCATTATATGTATGCCAAACCTCATCTAAACCAACGCATCACCCGATGGCTTATGCTCCTCGCCGATCTCGACCTTGAGTTTGTACACCAGAAATCAATCAAAGGACAAACTATCGCAGACCAACTCGCGGAAGCCCCTTTACCTGGGGAGCAGTTTACTAATTTTACTTTCCCTGATGAACTCATTGCCACTCTTTCACTTAGTGAGGAGTCGTATCCAATGACCCTCTTCTTCGATGGATCCAAATGCCAGCGCGGCGGAGGGGCCGGTGTTGTTCTCATTCCTCTGGACACTGAACCTATGCCTCTTTCATTCCGGCTCGATTTCCCCTGCACTAATAATATAGCGGAATACGAGGCCCTTGTTTTGGGTCTCCAGGTTGTGTTACACTTAGGTGTAAAATCTATTAACATTTTTGGTGACTCTCAACTAGTTTTCAATCAAGTTATGGGCATCTACCAATGTAAAAATGAGGAACTTCAAAAGTACAAACATTACGTGGATTCACTTTTGACCTTATTTACTTCATTATTCTATCCAAACCATTCCCGCTCTACTAATAAATTTGTGGATACTATGGCTTTCTTAGCCTCGCAAATTCCTACCTCACCAACCGAATCTGACATATTTGTCTTGGTCCAACAAATCTTTTGCCCCTATCTTACTCAACCCCGGATGTTTGTATGATAAATAATGTGTCTGCTAATTCACAGGATACCTGGTATCACCAATTTCACGACTACCTTACAACCTTTGTTCTCCCACCTGACCTTACTAGTAACGGCAAACGTGCTTTTCTTAAAAGTGTTTCTGTTATGTCATCATGGGGGGACTCCTCTATAAACATGGCTTTGATGGCATCCTCCTTCGATGTCTAACCGACGCGGAGGTTACCTATACCATCCAACAAGTCCATGATGGTATTTGTGGTGGACATTTTAGTGGCCTTTCCGTGGCCAAATGGATCCTTCACCTAGGCTATTATTGTCTACTTAATAATGATTGCTATGAATATGTTAAGTGTTGTGTTATGTGTCAACAACATGCCAACCTTCAACATACTCCTAGCCATCCTCTACAGTGTCATGAGGATATCTTTGGCCTTTCTCACAATGGGGTTTAGACCTTATTGGTGAGATTCACCCCCTCTTCGTAACATCACCATTGGATAATCACAAAGAACCAAATATTACAATAAATGAGTGGAGGCCATTCCACTCATTTCAACCAAAAAATAAAAAATTGTAGAATTCATTAACCATCACATTATCTATCGTTTTGGTGTTCCTCATCGCCTGATAACAGATAATGGAAAATCTTTCAAAAATAAGTTGTTACAAGACCTTTGTGACAACTTTGGTATCAAACTTAGCTTCTCATCACCTTACTATCCACAAGCAAATGGTCAAGCCAAATCTTCTAACAAAACCCTAACCAAAATTCTCATGAAAGTCGTTAATGATTCTAGAAAAAATTGGCCTGATCACATCCCCTTTTCCCTTTGGGCTTATCGTACCAACATTCGTACCTCCACTAATGCCACCCCATTTTCTTTGGTATATGGTACTGAGGTTGTCTTGCCTCTCGAAATAAAATACCCTCCCTAAGAATATCTCTTCAGGATATTCTCACCAATGATGATTTCCACCAAGAGCGGTTAGCCCAATTGGAGCTTCTTGACGAGCGTCATCTTACAGCTCTTGACCACCTTCAAATCTATCAAAAGTGCATCAAGCGTGCTTATGATAAGTGACTTCATGAGCATACCTTTAAGGTTGGTAATATTTCCTCAAATAGAATCAAAATGTAACCAAAATAGAAAAGAGCAAACGTGGAAAATTTACTCCAAATTAGATTGGGCCTTACATTATCACTCACACTTACGGATCGAGGCACTTATCGTTTATCTTCACTTAATGGTAACCCGAGCCTAAACCCCTTAATGCCTTGCATCTTCGGCCATTCTACTGTTGAATTTAGTGTTATATCACTTCTTATCTACCTTGCGCTCATCCCTTGAGCTTGTTTACCACCTCATACACTTTGTTTCATGCATCTCAAAATAGAATCAAGCTCACGTGGTTTGGTCATCACCTCTTCTTACAGATGCCTTCCCCTTTTTAGTCTGGTCCATGACTTAAAAGTATCAAAATAACATGTTCTCAATTATACACTTATGGGATATTCTTGAGTCAAACTTCCTACAAAACTAGATGCTTCATTCCAAATGGACATCTAAGACCTCTAAGTTATACATAGACTGCTCCCTCGAAGGACAACTATGTGCAAAGCCACTTCTGCTATTATAAATAGACTTCTCCCCCAAAGGATAGCTATACACAAAAGCCGCATCTGCTACTATAAATAGACTACTCCCTTGAAGGACAGCTATACAAAGTCAGCCTTTATCAGAAGCGTCTTGCATTGATCAGCTTTGTGAAGACCTCAAGAACAACAAAATACATATCCCATGTAGACTTCCGGCATTGATCAGTCTATATCCAGAAAAATAAAAGTAGTATTCAAAAGCACTTTTGAGTCATGGACTTGTCTATTTAGGTTTGGTTCTCTTTTGTCAACATAATCACCTTATAACAAATTCTTGTACGCCCCAGCTCTACCAGCCACCTCACCTCACCATTCGTCAAAGCAACAAAACTCAAGGGATGTGACGTATATCCAATATATTGTGATTATACAACTCTTTTCACCTATCGACTTCTCACATATGCAAGGTACCTAGGGATTCAAGCTCATCCTACGTTAATATGTGGTTTGTTTAGCTCTTCTCAACTACGGGACACTTTTGCCTCTTTTTACTCGAATCTAGGATTATGTGTTGACCTTAATTAGGACACGGTTCCCTACTACTTGGGTAAGCAAACTTTCACTTCACCTATACCTACACCAACAACGTCAATCCCTTACCAACACCAACAACATTACCCTACCAATATCAATATTTTTACCAACCAACAAATTACCTAACCACAACCACATTGCCTGAATTCACCTCTCCCTGGTCCTAAGGGAGAACTACATCGGTCTGAGGCCCCTCCTTTCTTTGTGCAATGGGCTATGTAGGTAGCACTTAGGAGACATGGGGTCTCCCAAGGTTAGCTCGACCATCCCCTACCATAACCTATCATGTGTTGTAAATATAAATATTTTTGTGTATTTCTATTTTATAACATTCATCTTTATCCTTTTTCAAAACAAACATTCAAAAACAACCATTCTTATTATTTTCATAACTCAAATCAACATACATATTCAGTTTTATTTAGATGTTAAACAAATACATCTTCTCCATCATCGACGTGCAGGTCGGCATCCTTATTTATTCTTCTACCCCTATGAAATTCACTTAGACCTTTGCACCTCATCCCGAACTAGGTGATGATCGTGATCGTCGATGCCGCTCGCTTGGCCTCTCCATCCTCAAAGGTGCCACTATCCTTGGTTCCTTCCACCGATCTCCGCCAATCTCTCCCGTAACATATGAATATGCCCTCTTGCGTGGATGAATCTTGCCTCTAGTCTCTACTCGTGACTCATGCAACCGCTACCAATCCCGTTGTCTCATTCACCCACGTTTGAAGTTGGTGAACTAAACCCTACAGCGATCTCTCTTTGTTGTAATCACAACTATGTTAGGCTGATTGACCCTCTCATGTGAACCTCGCAGCTTTGCTACCCACCATAATCTATAAGCCTATGTCGCTTCTACATCCATTACCCCCGCGATCGGGCTGCTATCTCTTCTGGTCCTTCTAGAGAGGTTGGCCGGGAGGTGAGAATGATGCCTCGGCATCGATCCTCATGTATTGTCTATAAGCCATGGGTATATCCTGAACAAATCCAAATTGTCGCCGCACATGATCTAGAGGAATCCTCTCGTACTCACTTGGCCTGTGCCCCGCAATCCACCTTAATCACTCTACACCCCTCAACTCCTCAGCTATGTTCTTTGTCACCATATAGTTCCTGTATGGCCTCCAACAGATATCCGTAATTGTCACCATCTCCCACACCTGCCTATAATACTCGACGTCATCTGTCACGGCCTGGGATCTCGCCTCTTGCTCTGTTTGGACCCATCGCCTGAATCCCAACCTCTGCACTCCTGTCTCTCCTGACTGGATGGGTCGGCCTATTGGTCGCACACAAACAATGTGCTCATAGGCCCAACAATGTAATAAGTATGCACAATCAAAGTGTCATCCGTGATTTCACTGCAGCCCCATAAACCCCTATATAGCTCTCGCAGATATGCGGGTGCCCATGCGAAAGTCACGCTCCTTTCTATCATTTCCCAAATAATACACATCAATGCTTTTGGAAATCTTCCCCATCTGCCTCGGTAATGCATAATACCCCACCACTATCATTAATACCACTGCTAACCTTGTTTCCTCAGGGTGTGCTACAAACATTATACCATAAGTGAATGTTAAACATCATTGTGTCAAATCTCGTGCAGCTAAACCAAATACTACTGTTATCACTCCCGTGCCGCACTAGGCCTCACCGATACACTGGTCTTCCTTTAATTGGGAGCCTCAAAATTCTAAACACATCTTCCAACATCGCTATCATCTCCCCTGTTGGCATATAGAAGGTATTCTTTTCTGGATTCCATCTCTCAATCAATGCCTGCAACATAGCATGATTACGTGTGATTCGTGAATAATAGCGGATTCCACTTAACCCCACATGGTTTATCAATGCCCATTCAGCTGGTGTTACATCTGCTCGGACTCGTGATAACAAAGCTGGCACATTATCATTCATCCTCAACTCGCCTCTGCTGCATACATCAAATCAACAAACAACCATTCAATAAATCAAATCCCCAAGTGTTTTTTCTCACATTCTGGAATTTCATACAGTAACCGATATTGGTTATAGATAACCGATACCGGTTATCTCTAAACGATATCGGTCCACATGTCACAAACACAACTTATGATAATTATTTGCTCGTTTACCCCTCTCTGTACCTATAAACATACCCGAAATCCCTGCTTACTTACCCCATCCCAAACCCTTGCCTATCACCTTTTCTTTTTCATCTCTACCCACTTACCTTCTCTCATCCTATTCATAAAACATGCAAGAATTAAATTACAACCAAAAATTTTACCTCTTGGGATGCAACAGCTTGAGGTGGAACCTGTCTTCCCTCTCGTCTCTGCCCGCTGGATGATTCACCTTGTTCAGCCATGTTCACCACCCTCTTCAATATAACTTGCCTTTCTGCCTTCTTAATCTCAGCCCACAATCACTTTACCTGTCTTTTTCCTCCTTATCACTCAATTCTCCCATGCAATTACCTGTATCAGTCATCAAACAACGTCGCATTCTCGTATTTAACTTGTTGCATGACTCTAAAAATAAGAACTTAAGTTGCCTCCCAAGCTTTTCTATTTTTAGAAAAGCTCGTTTTAGCGTAACCGATATCAGTTACCTAACCGGTATTGGTCATATATCTACCGACGTCGGTTAGCTAACCGATATCGGTCATATGTATCTTTTGTTTAAACCTAGGATTTTCTTTATTTTTGCAAATTTTTGGTGGCGCCCACCTCTTTTTCCCGCATAATGATGTCGTTATCAATATTTTTCATAATAATCCCATCAACACATATACATATCATCAAAATTTCATCAACATCATCTATATACATTAAATTTCAAAAACCATTGACAAAACACATGAGACATTTAAATATATACATCAACACAATCATTATACACACCATGTGGATCAAAATCATCATCTATATATACCAATGTCAAAATATACAACTTGCCCTACATGGGGCCTCTGTGATCTAAAAAATACAAAATTGGCACGCAGTCATTCTTTGTCTGCTCACAAAATCTTGACTCGGCTCGCAGTGGTCTCTCATATAAAAATATACTCACTCGTAGGCCGGTATCAACTATACAAAATGTACTCAGCTCGCAAGCCTATATATACAACAAAAATGAATAAATAAATCATATGTGGGCACGCAGGCCTCTATATACATACCCGGTTCATGACCGGTGTCTATATCCAATATCAAAAACCCATCTCTGCTCCCAGGATGTCTCAACTCTCTCCACCACCCTCGGCCCATCCCCCTACTAGTCTCTGCGCTGGCTCTCACCTCCTCCCTATCACCGACCCACCGGTTGTGGATGTGGCCCCCGGAATCTCTAGCCGGAATGTCTCGTTTACGTAAGGCGTCGCATATGGTGATAGTCGCCCCAGGTACCATTGAGCACGTTACGATAGCTGGGCCTCTGCTCTCACCTCCATATAGCGGGCCTGTGCCACCATGGCTGCTGGGGCCGGTCCCCGACTCCTAATAGCAGTGGCCCCTTGCACGGTGCACACCTATGCCTCGTGGCGTACTGTACTCGTGCTCGTGCTGCAGCGTGCGGTACTTGTGCTCGTGGTGGTGCCTATGGCAGACTTGGTGCTCGCGGCCGTGCTCGAGCTCGTGCTGGGCTAACCGCCTCGTAGCACCCCAATCTGTTCTTGTGCAGTAGTAAGCTGCCCCTGTAATAACTGCACCTGTCCTAAGAGCTGGTCCCTCTCCGCTATCACAGTCACCAAATCTGGTTGTGTGGGCTGTGCTCTCATAGCTGCTCTCTGACCTGCCCACCAAACCAAAAAGGCACCTGTCACTCCGGCATCATCCACTGTATCATCAGCCGGTCTCTCTGCTACCCAATCTGGGTCAATGGGCTACATGGTGCAGGCAGTGGGGCCTCTACATCATCCCTCCGGTACTGTGGGAAGGGAGGTGGCTCATCCTATCGCAAGCCCAACTGCCGTCGTACCCTCTCTAGGGGTATCCTCTCATACTCCTGGGCCTCCGTCCAGCTATCCAGAAACTATACTTGATCCAGCGCATCTATGCTTGGGATTCTCCTTGGGGCTGATGGCCTATATAGGGCCTCCATATAATGTCCAGTGCAGGTCAAGCCCTCTAACATATGACGGTAGTAGGCCACATCTCGTCCTGCGAGCACCGCTCGTGGCTAGCCCACGACCCCCAACCACCTCTGAAATCCATATCTATATACTATCTATGGCCCTGGCTGCTAGGGCAGCCCTACTAGTCGTATACAGATGATATGCTCGTACACCTAGTAGTGTAACAAAAATGTCGAGCAAATACCAAATCGCCTCATACGGTGATAACCCCACAGCTCTCTGTATAGCTGCACCAGATACACTGGTGCCTAGGCATAGCATGTATGCTCCTCTACCATCTCATGCAAAACTCCCATCAAATCCGGTGGGAAGTGGCCTCCCTCCGAGTCGGGAGGGCGAAGGTGATACCAATCATCAACAACACGGTAAGCCATGTCTCCTGTCGGTGTGCGCGATACATGTCACCATAGGTAATGCTCACGCTGTGATAGGTAATCAATGGGGCTGCATCCCGATTACATGTAGGATGTTGTGCATCGATGTCTCCACATCCACCTAGAACACTGCCTCACCTACGATCTGTAGTCTCAGGATGTGATACACATCCTCTAATGTAATCATCATCTCTCTAGTAGGGAGATGGAAAACATTTGTTTCCGGATCCCATCTCTCAATGAGGGAAACCATCAGGCTGTGGTCCCTATCCACAGCCCTATACCACCGGACTCCACCGAGTCCAACCTCTCGCATGATGGCCCACCTGTGCCTTTGGACACATGTGGACGCATCCGCCAATAGAGGGGGCATCGATCCGCATCGTGAGTGAGCCTTTGGCGTGCTCGTAAAAACAACCCACTTCATCAGGCCTACCCTTTACAATAACAACTACCTTAACTCTCTATACCCACTTACCCACCCAACCACAACCCGACTCTACAACACACATCTACACCCACCTATCTTACCCTATACATCTACGATATCCCCTTTACTTATCTCACACCCTACCAACCACCCCGATCTACTCTAGCCATCTAATTATACCCCCGCCACTTTAGCACCTCCTACTTCATACCCAACACCTAATCTATCCTACCCGAACCAGCCCCCAACAACCCCATTTCCCCCCACCCCAATCACATTTCCTATCAACTCTACCCCCTCCCCCTTCACCCCCAAACAAACAAACAAAACAACATGACAAAATTCTAACAACAAACAAAAACCACAACTCCTACCCATGCTGACCTGTGACGGCCACCTCGACCGCCATCATTCCCCCAAGTAAATTATATGTGCCGACGCCAGTCGACCTATGACCGACGCCGGTCTGTAACCAAACAATGTATACAAACTATTTTCTGTGACCGATGCCGGTCGCCTAGTGACCGACATCGGTCACTGTCCAATTGCGGGGCCGAACCCAAAACGGCCCGCAAAACACCTTTTTACCTATTTCTCCCTATTTACCCACAAGAAAACCCTAAAAACCTACCCACCCTGCCATTTTGACCTAACTAGCCTACCTACCCACTCCATTTTACAAATTACTTCCATTCATTCATTATTTTATTAAAATTAAGATTCCTACCCAAAACCCACATCTAAGTTAAACTCATTAAATTCACATAGGTAGGAGTTCAGAGCCTACCGGTATGACTACACGTCATCGTGGTGGGATAGGTGGTGGTGGTCCAGCTGGTCCAGCACCTCCTGCTCCTCCTGGCTATGCCATGGCTCCAAATCTCCTCAGCTGGGTCCTCAACCAATCAAACTCTGCCTCCTGCTCGCTGGGGTCTACCAATCACTCACTCCTCCACTTAACTGGTGCCAACTCAGCCCACAAACTCAACAAACTCACTTCACACCTCAGACGCTAAAATTGGGTGCTCAAATTCACAAAGTGACAATGACATGCCGTATTTTTCTTTTTATAGGTTTTGACCTATAACCGATACCGGTTATTTCGCGCCCTAGAATACCGGTATCGGTCTTCTAACCGATATCGGTTACCAACTTCCTTCCCCTAACTCCCGCCCTTATCCACCAATCTCCACTTTTTCCTGCATCACCTACCCCTGGCTTTGCTGACTAGCCTTATTTTGACTTCAATCGGCCCGACCCACGGCCGCAACCACCCATTTGGCCCAACCCAGGGCCACAACCAACTAATCAGGCCCGACCAAGGCCATAACCAACCATGTGGCTCGACCCAAGGCCGCAACCAACCATTTGGCCCGACCCAAGGCCATAACCAACCATTAGACCCGACCAAGGCCGCAACCAACCATTTGGCCCGACCCACGGCCTGCAACCAACCATTTGGCCCGACCCATGGCGCGCATTCAACCATTTGGCTCGACCCACGGCCGCAACCAATCATTTGGCCCAACCCAAGGTCGCAACCAACCATTAGGCCCAACTCAAAGCTGCAACCACCCAATCAAGCCCCACCCATGGCTGCACCACACCAATCAAACCCGAGCCAAGGCCCTCACTCATCAATCGTCCTAACCCAATGCCGCACTAATTAAGTACCTCGCCCAAAACCCGTAAATTACAATTTTATCAACCCATCATGTAACTTTTTGTTCAATTAGGCTCACATGTTCATGTTTTAGCATGATTAGGATACTTGACTTGATTAGTTGACCAACTTTACTTAGACCGAGACCGTGACGTTTATCTCAACCAAACCAACCATTTAGTGCATCGCGGAACATGTCTAAACGTTCTGTACCTTACCCGTTATATCCCCTGGAGCTACTTCTTCGCGCCTTGGATACCAGGATTATATCAACCTTGTTTGGATAAACTATCGACCTTTGCGCATGTATTTCTTGTTTTCTCTTCAAATCATGTACCCCGGTCGCACTACAACATTTCAACATGCGTCTCGCTTCCTTGTACTTACCCCACCATCTTAGCATCATCTCAACACCATTCACCCTTTATCAACCCTATCCCCGATTTCACGTCGCCTCAATCTGCGTGATAGATTTGAGGGGATTACCTATACCCTTAATCTGGGCAATCACTTCTTATTAATTGTCGGCATGCGCAGCTTTACAAGACAAGCTACACGACAACAAAGGGCTAATATAGACACCAAATTTGTGTCTTATGACACCATGTGCCCCGCATCTCATTTCGCAACCTAACCTCACCACCTAAACCTTACACAATTATTTATTAATTACCTTATAATTAATAAATCCACATCTTCAAACTTGCCACCTCATTTCGCCAACTCATCATGATCAAGACCTAACCCTAAACTAACGTAATTCAGACCTATAACTTGGTCTACATCCACACCCATGACTAATTACTCCTCACCCACACCAAAACCAACCTAATAATGACTTGACCAAGCCCAAAACTAATCCCTCGAGAGAAAAGGAGGGAAAGTTGGCTATTTTACTAAAAATAGCCCACTTTGACTTAACCGACATCGGTTCCTACTCGACCGTTGTCGGTTATGTAACCGCCATCGGTTCCCTGTAAATGACCTCCCCCAACCAAAAACAAAGGATCGGGAATTCATTTGAAGGATCCGAAATTCACTTGGCAGAGCAGAGACAAGTGAAGAAAAGAGAAGAGTTTGCAGAGAAGGACATCGAGCCCAGACTGCAACTGAGTAACCAGAGCCCAGTGACACTCATCCAAGCATTGGGAGAGAAGATAGCTCACTTTTGATTGTCGGATCATCCCACCTGAGCCCTTCCTTCGTCATCACAGTCCTTGGACCTGTATCTTCATCAGGAACTAGTAAGTAGTGTCTTGTACATTTTTAAATAACATTTCTTGAACTTTTGAATCACAGTAATTACAAGTTCACTCATAGATCTACTACCCGGTAGCCCCTGCATCTAACTGTCATTCCTCTACCCTTACATTGCCCCAAGAATGCCCCCACACTCTCTGAGTCTTATCCATCACCCCATTTCCTATCCCTAATCATTTGCCAGCCTTATAAACACCATAGCCGCCTTATAGCCAACCTTTATTAAAAGCCCCTAAATCACTGCCCCTACCAATATCAGTTATCAGCAACCGGTACTGGTTATACAGTGACCGGCATCGGTCACTGTGACTCAAACCAAAACTAGCCTTTCCTCTAGTGCTTTTTAACAAGGTAACTAAATTGTAATTTTGCAATAATTTATTTGTTAGAATTTGTGTTAATTCGTATTAAGAGGGGAACTGACCACCTTCGAAAGGAAGTCCAATATTTCCTGGGCCCAAGGTAAATCCCTCATTTATTGTCTAACTAAAATCCGGTGGTCTTGTATTCTTATTTGTAGGTAGTCCTTCCTAAACAAAAAGGAGTTCTTTCGCAATCGATCTAGATCTCTCTCTACAATACGCACGCACTCTCAACATTCAACAGGTATTCCTCCTAGCCCTAACCCTTATCTATTTCTCAAGAGAATGAAAGGATAGAACCAACTCTATTCTAGGAACGGAAACATTCTCATGCGAAACACCAAGATAAGATGGAATAGGGCATCCGGACTGGGTCAATGGTGATTAGGCACTAGATAATTTTTTTGAGTGCTTGTTAATTTGAAAATGGTCATAGTAAAAAATTTCTTGTGTCACAAGGTTTTTATTATCCTTCATGGTTGGTTTCTTCTATGTCGTTGGATGATCACACAATTTTTTTGTTACCTACAAAATAAATAATCTCTGGAAAACAATAAAACACATCAAATTATTAAAAATATGTAAATGAGGAGTCATACTTGACCTCGATGGTCACCCGATAGATTGAACTTATGGTGAGCACTATACTACATCTCGAGACCGCATTTAAAATTGTATGTGTGTGAAGAATCGTGCCCTAGGAAGTTCTTTCGTAAGATGCATTGAATATCAAGTAATAGTTAAATATAGTAGTGTAAGTAGATTTTTGGATGCATGTAGACACCTAAATCGACTACGTAATTTTATTACAAAAATTTCACCAGCTTATCATCTTTCATGTCAATTTAATTATAATTAGGGATTTCACACTAATTATTTAATATTCCCCTCCAACTCGGTCAATTAACGATACTTCATTAATTAACTAGAATTTCCCTTCATTCTCGCTATCAATTAACGAAACTTCATTATTTATAATCCTCATTCAATTAACTATCATAAGTTAATTAAGGCTTTTAATCCTTTATTTAATCAATAAACCCTCTTATTGGTTAAATCTCTTTCAAATCCTCCAAATTCTATCAAATTCCCTAAATCACCTCCAAATAGATTTGTAAGGTTATCTTGGCCTATTAATTAATTCTAGTTGATTAATTAAATCATCTCCAACTCCCATGAGTTGCTAATTCTAATCAATTCTTTCTAATCATGTGTATCTCTTATAATTATACTTCATCTTTTATCCCACATTCACTAGGATTCTAGTTTCTTTCAAATGGAAAGCTATATATAGAACCTAGTATCCCCCTCTCAAAATTACATCACACTTTTAGTAGTTTTATTATATGCACATGATAAGAGCATTGTCCATCATTGAAGAATCTTATTGATCTTGCACCCATTGATTCTCTCTTTGCAAAGAGTAGTAAAGGAATAGATATACGTGGAAACTAAGCCATATTGGTGAGATACTTTCCTCTTCTTAGAAATATTCATCCTTTGATATCATTATAATAGGAACAAAATATTCTTTAGAAATCATATATAACTTAGTATTTTCAAACTTTAATTTGGATGCATTAACTAGCTTATATTATTACATATCTTTATCATGATGTTTATGTTAGATTAGCTTAGTCATAAAGATTCCTTGGATTTAATTCATAGTTTTTAACTTATCCTATTTTTACATGCATACATATGGCACCCGAGTGGGACATCCCTTTGTTTTTGTGCATTTTTCAAGTTTTTGTAGTTAAATTTCATTTTTTTCCTACTAATGTTTGTTTCACATATATTGATAAAACTTGTGTTTCTTAACTCCTTTTGTTGAGCTTTCATAGGTTGAGTCTTTATTGCAGTTGTGAAGGAGGTAAAGTTCTATTAAATTTGAAGATTATCTGAAAATATTTTTGCTTTTTGACATTCTTATTGGCAAATTCCCATGTTTTTGAAGTTGCATAGGTGCCTTCGGCTAGAGTTAAATGTTATTGCATCTGCATTAAAACTTGTGATCTATCATTGATTCTCGTGCACTAGCATTAAACCACTTACACTAGCGTTACTTTCTCGGTGCACTACCATTTCTAGAAAATTCATCTCTATCACACACAGAGGCCCTTCATGCAGTATTTTTACTTATCCCTGTGTTTATGTTGAATCCCATACACTAGCGTTGTATGCTTTTCTTCTCTGTCTGCAGAGAACCCCTTACACTCTTATCAAATCTCTTGTGCTAGCGTTGGATCCTATGTGCTAGCATTAAAAGCCTTACGTTATCATTGGCAGCCCCATATTACTATTGATAGCCCTATATTAGCATTGTTGCCTCTTTGCTACTATTAAAACTCATGTGCTAGTGTTTTGTGTAAATTTTTGGCTCATATTTCTATAAATTCTATAATCTAAATTTTTGTGTTTTCTATTGTTTTACGAGTTTTTTCTAACATCTATTGTACAGTTTTTCATTTTCATCATTTTTCTAAGATGACTAATGCTTTAGTGAATGTTTTTTTTCCTTGTTTTTCTTTATTTAGATCAAAGCTTTTGTATGCTCTTCTCTTGCACCTTTTGGTGATCTTGAGAATCGAAAGAAACTTTAATCTCTATCTTCTAATATTTAGATTAACTTGGAAAATTCATCATTTATTTTATTAAGGGAATGAATCTTTTACAAAGCATTTTAATGGTCATTTTATTTAAGTTTTCCATTTTCTAATATAGTTTGAACAATTGTTGTGTATTCACTTCTCTTACGCCCTTAAATGATCTTGAGAATTAAAAACAACCTTGGTTTAATTTTTATAAGTAAAGTACTAAATTATATTGTGTGCAAGACCTAACTTTTGCCAAAGAATAAAATGAAAAAAAACTAACTATAGTGTGTTACAGGATGCCAATGGTGTGTTAAACCAAATTAAGAATCAAATATTAAAAATTATCATTTATTCAAAACACCGTTGTTTTGGAGGTTTGGATAAGGGCTTAAACCCGTCTGCTTTGAATTGTGGGAAGTATCTTGGCATAATCCATAAAGTTCATTATGAGGATTATCACAACAACCCCAAAGTATTCCACACCTTGAGGGAACTAATGGACGAAATGGAAAGTTCCCCATGACCCACTTGACTAGAAATACCCGTGAGGAATGCTTCAAGTTGTCAATATGAGGCCTCTATCATTAATTTTATTATGCGGTATGGTCCTTTGTCTAGAATTTACTCTAGAAAAGTATACCTCTCTTAGAAAAACATCGGCGAGTGTTCGAACAAAATCCTAGGTATACATTTTGCATTGGTGCCAACTTGACCTTATCAATCTTGTTCTAAAGATATTTCATAAATAAATAACTTCTTCGGAGTGAAAACCTTGTTGGTAGAATAAGGGGAGAATTCATTAATTTTTTTTCGAGTGGCATTCATTATGAAACTTATAGGGAATAAATTTGTCTTAGTTTCTACCTTGTTATCAAACAAGGGGAATCTCTCTGCTAAAGTTAGGTTAAATATTTTTCATCACCTCTTGTTCTACCTACCTTTCCCTCTTGTTGGTATTGTTGACCAAAATAGGACAATACATAATGATTTTAAAAATAATCGTGTTCACCAATTTTGTATCTCACTTACATTTCCATGTTGTGGTAGGGATGTAAGTGTTAAAAGTGTGCTCACACATCACCCCGCTTTACTAAAATTTGTTTTGATAACCATATCAAGATATATCACTGTCGTTAGGTGATCCTACCTTGATTTACCCTTTGCATCGCTATGCTACTTGCATTATAGAATAAATTTTTTGATACTTACATCTTATTTGCACAAACCTGATATAAGGGTCTTGATTATCTTGTTGTGTTGCTTGCATTGTATTGATTTACTGATATACTTAGACCTAGTTTTTTATTCAAACATTTCCCTAAGTCTTCGAAGGTGTTTTCATTACATTTTTCACATTGTGTCAATCCTATTTTGATACTCGCGTCTTATTTTTTATTAAAAACTTAATTAAAAGTATCCAAGTAGTATTGTTATGCTACTCAAATTTGTAATCTCTATTTCCAACACTTTGAATTTATTTATATTAAACTGAGTTTAGAGTATATACTTTACATTGTTATGTTATTCACATCACCTCAACCCTATTTTAGTATTTAAATCTTGTTTATCCCAAACTTGATTTACATATTGAAATTGTGTTGTTATCTTGTTGGAACAATCTTTGAGATAGGTTATTAGACATAGGGAGTAGGATCTTTCACGATTGATCCTTGTTTAGGATTTTTCTATATATTATTTCCTTGAGATATTATTTCATTAGAAAAATTTGGCTGTATATTATTTATCCATTTGGGACATTATTCATGGTGGATTAGGGCAATCTTTAGTGCATTCTTTAGGATATTCTTTTCAGCATTCTTTGTGACTATTTATCATTGTTACACTATTAGATTTTGTCTAGATTCTCTGTGATACTTGATAAAAAAACTCCATCTTTGATGATTAAATTTAGCAACAACAATTTGAGATTAGCACATGAAAATAGGAAAAATCCAGAGACAAATAAAATATAGAAAATAGTTGAGTAATTTCTATTGAATAGGAAGGGCATTTTATACAATTGCTTGCTCCTATAATCATGGAGAAAAGTCTTATCTTTTTATCCCCAAATCTCTCCTCTATTCCCTAGTCTTCTTGTCAATCTCAAGATATTCTCACACACTCTTATCTCTATGAGTTGTGCATGACAACTAATTGTGCACACTCATATATTATTTTATAAATATTAAAAACTATTACTACCAAATAACCCAAACCACTCCTAAGTGTTCACACTATGAACAATATTTCTATAATAGTCACCCCCTTAGTGTGAACATGGGGAAAGCTATCTCTTGTACCTGCTCATGATCTACAAAGAAATGAAGGTTTTCAATGAGTACCAACAACTCAAACAATATGAGGTTTTCAAAGAGAACCTCCAACTCAGAAAATGGTTTTCTAGTGGAACCAACCACTACATAGCAGCATACATTATTTTGCTCACATCATTGTTTCTAACTTAGAGGGATTACAAAACAAAAATTATGCTCACGCAGAGCTTTGAACAGGAATATTACTTCTATTCATTATTACAGTGGAAAGAAAACACACCACACAACTGAAACAAAAGGTCACCAATACAATGAAACAATATATTTGTTGGTGAATAACAAGAGATGCCAATTTGCCTCCATCCTCTTATGCCTCCAGCCTCCATTGTGATGTTGCTAACTCAACCAAATTTGTCTTTGAGTCTCATTTTATAATTCTATTGGGTGTCGGTTTCAACCGATAATGCACCCCCTCACTATGAACGTCACGTACAAGTGAAAATATGTCTGATTAGATAAAAATCACACCATATCTAATTTCCATTCCAAACAGATGCAGAAACAAACTTTGACAAAAAAATGTTTTAATCATATACAAATTCCATAATTGCTTCAGACGCCAAAATCTATTTCATGTTTTATCTTAAACTAGAAACTAGGTTATTTTGAAATTTTAACCATAGAGCAATAAAATACGTATCTTCAGACCCAAAAATTTCAAAATATTTAGAATCTGGGTTTTGAGAAAAATACGATTTCTTGTTGTTTTTTCAAGATCAGATTCTAGAAAATGGTGACGAAAGCTTCAAAACTCTTAGATCTGCATCCTTGAGGCTACGGTTTTGTCCTAAAATCACTCTCATAAATCTTCCTAACTTGCTCTGATACCAAATGATAACAAAACTCCATATTTGATGATTAAATTTAGCAACAACAATTTGAGATTAGCACATGAAAATAGGAAAAATCTAGAGACAAATAAAATATAGAAAATAGTTGAGTAATTTCTATTGAATAGGAAGGGAATTTTATACAATTGCTTTCTCCTATAATCATGGAGACAAGTCTTATCTTTTTATCCCCAAATCTCTCCTCTATTCCCTAGTCTTACTCTCAATCCCAAGATATTCTCACACACTCTTATCTCTATGAGTTGTGCATGACAACTAATTGTGCACACTCATATATTATTTTATAAATATTAAAAACTATTACTACCAAATAACCCAAACCACTTCTAAGTGTTCACACTAGGAATAATATTTTTTGTAACAGATACTAGTACACATTTGTTAAAACTTAACAAAATAATTCATGTTCTTCCTATTATGAGAATGGGGCATAGAATATAGGGATTTAATCCTTTTATCAACACAAATTTAGAACCATTTCATGAAGAGAAAACCATGATAGAACATAGTGGCAATGAGGCAAATTATACTCGAGACAACTATGATTTTAACCCATATCATATAGACAATTTCCTCTTTGAAAATATCGACTAATTTCTCACACGAGTAGTGGAATTAGGGGCTAGACTGCCACGTGAATTTAACCATACTCTTCTTATGAGCATGATTCATGGAGAGGAAAAATTAGAACATCTCATTCCATCTGTTAACAAACTATTAAACCCCATACATGCTTCTACTTCCGGGTAGGGAAACAAAAATGAATAAGTACCTCTTAGAAAAAATGGTGGATATCAACTAACATCCCTTAAGATAAATCGTGAAGCTCGAAGAGATGAGGATGTTTATTAACTACCTCCTCTCCATGAAAATAAAAATAACCCCGTAATGAGGAGGTTACTATACAACATCAAATCTAAACCCTTAGTCGTCAAATGGCACATCTAACCTCCCATTTCTATAAGGACACGGGTACGACTTCACATCGGGAGAAACCTAAGGTTAAGTATAATGATTTGTACATGAAAAACGGTTGAGGTGAGACATCAAAGTAAAACCTCCTATTTATTCTGGCCTCCCCTTCACGTGGCCAAATATTTTATTAGGAGTGGCAATCTATGGAGAATTCACTTACAAGCCTACAAGAAAACAATGCAGGACACATTAAAAAGTACCAATTCAAAGAACTATATCCCTATCCTTTTGATAAGACAATGCTACACACACCCTTTCCTCCTCAATTTGAATACGTAAATTTAATAAATATAGGGGTAAAGGTGATCCACGTGATCATGTTAAGGACTTATTAATGGCTTACCAATAATTTTTGTATAACAATAACTATCTCATTTGCTTGTTTTCATGCAGGACAAACTCTTGAGTCATTTCTTCACATTCGTAAAGGCATTATTTTTATATTCGTCAAGTAAGTGGAAACATTTTTTATGTCACTTTTAATTTGATATGGAAAGTGATATTACCATATAATATTTGTGTAACAACAAATAATGAAACAATGAAAACTTTGCTAGTTTCCTCCAATGGTGATGAGGGTTAGCTACTCGCTTCTCCTACTCTATCCTTGAAAAATAGTTGGTTAGTATATTTTTACAAAACCCCCATCCTCGTGATATCTTTCCACTTACAAATGCATTGTGTGAAAATGTTTGAAGAGGTCATAGAAAAAGGAAGCCAAATTGAGAAGGCTTTATTGGCTAAAGGGACTCTAAATCCCTTTTAAAGAGATCACCACAACTCCAAACCTAATGAATTTTTTTTTTTTTAATAAAAATAATAATGTCATGGGTGATGGAATCGCGGATTCTAAATGCATGTAAATTATCCTGAAAAATTCTCCATTGAAACTATCCAAAGGACGGGTTACACAAGAAATAAAACATTGAGTGGTCACTTCCCTTTAGAACCCATTATCCTCAATCCTAAACAAATAGATTCAAAGTGAACATGGTTAGTTTCCCAACTACTATGTATTTTTATAACGATGTAGTAAATTTTTCTTGGTATAAGGATCAAGAGTATTGTGACTTTCATCGTGTTAAGGGTCACACCACCGATAAATGTTCAAATTTTAAAAACTTCATTCAATTTATAGACATTGGGGAAGTTGAAACGGATTTTCTAAGACCCAATAAAACCTCTAAAAATACTTGGGGATTTACAAAGAGTCATTTCCTACATAAAAACAAGGGGATAAATAGTTGGATCAAGACCAATCATCACATAATAAAATGTTAATTAAATTAGTGGTGAAACAACTAATCCTTTTTATTCTCTTATTGGTTGTGTTCATGCTATTACGAGAGAAAGTGAACAATATTAAAATTAAGACACAAGAGTGTCTTGTGGCAACACGACATGCTCATTTATATTATCTTGGAACCTCCTTGGCCTACTCCTTCATATAGTCATTATGATCTTCTAGAGAAACTTGAGAAGACTTTTCATAAGATTTCCATCTTGGACCTTCTCAAAATATCTAACATTCATAATCACATCCTTTACAAAACCCTTTAGGGGTCATTGATCCTATGTGCTTCGGGACTTTGTTGCATCTTGCTCCATTTAAACACATTACCTTCAGTTAGCATGAGATTCCAATGGATGATCATACCCACAACCTCCCTTTGTACATAAAGGTGATCATGACTCGAAAAAATATTAAGAGAGTGTTTGTGGACAATGGATCTAGCTTGAATATCTATAGCTTGAAACTAATTAAAAATCTAGGACACATTGATGCAAAACTTGAGCCCGATATGATTACCATCAAGACCTATGATAATGTGGACCAAAATCATCTCGTACTATCGATTATCCCATGGAAGTGGGGCCTAATATTAACAATACTTAGCTTCATGTCTTGGACTTAGAACTACCCTACAATCTGCTTCTTAGTCACCCATAGATTCATGCCCTACAAGTTGTTCCTTACACTTACGATCAATTTGTAGAATTTCATCATGAAGGACAGATGCTTACTATACTTAGAGACCCATAACCCTTTGGACATTATAGAGCATTATTTGGTTATTTCCCACTATATATGAGTATCATTCTCGCAAAGATAGCTTTACATGTTCAATCCAAGGCTCTTACCTCCCACATCGATCCGGATACACTGTGTCTATTGAAATATGGTACTTCCACATCTATTTCCTTATTTTATACTTGGGACATGGAGACCCCCTACTAGTTACGAGGAATATAACCTCCAATAGGTAGTCCTTATCTCCAATCTACCCCTATAACCAAAAACACGTGGTATGCCTATCTATCATCCTTAACTTGTCTGTGGAACATTGTAACATTGACACTTTTTTTCAGGATGACCTTTACGGAAGATAAGAAGATGCTAGATACTTCCATATCGTAGTCTCTTATCAATGCGATGGATTCTTGTTATCAAGCACCCAAGTATGCCATCCCTAATAAGATTAAGTATGCTATGGGCTATAAAGGATATGGATTTTTTGTCTATGAACAAGGTGTGTTAGAACCTCTTCCAAAACCACATCAAAAGATGAAAAAGTATAGCATCAGAATTTGACCGTATGGGTCCCATCCTACTGAAGTCGAATATACTTCTTCTAAGATTGATGATAGTTCTTCGATTATGAAAATGAGACATATTCCCATTATAGTCTCTATGAAGACCTTGCCTCTACTAACCTATTTCCTAATACATCTATCTTCACAATATCCCCTACTATTCCAACATTAGACCTCATTTACCCGTCCTTTTGAATTGGGACTAAAAATAACACGTATCAATTGAATTAGTCTAGAATAATGAAGAAATTTGAGAATTTATGGGTCTATGATATAATATTCCTATTTTCTATCACAAGAAAGAATTATGTATTTATCCGGACACCTACGTGTACTTTAGCGAAGAAGTTGAGTTCTGTGGTCAACAAAATTAGAAAGAGACTAAGGGAAAAATAACTTCCAAGAAGCCTTAAAAAAATAGAAAATCCAAGTCTCATAGTGAGGACCTCTTTGAGGAACTATCAGATATACAAATTGAAAAATATAAAATGGATACTAAAAGTGACCATTTTAAGGGTGAAAATATCGTCAAGATTCCCTTAGAATAGGATCTCAACCTCCCCTTTGATACTACAAGTATGGAAGATGGATCAAAACTACTGGTGGAGGAGACCATTGATGTAAATATTAGTATTGAAGAAGAGTCCAAAATAGTCAAGCCGAGAGCTTCCTCTCAAGAAAAGAAAAGAAGACTTTTGTCATGCTCCTTTGTGAATTCTCATATGTGTTTACTTGGTCATTTACTTGATATGCCTAGATTATATTTTTAACTAGTTGTGTAGGAATCTGCCAAACCAATCAATAAAAATTAATGAAAATACATCCTCGCGTGGCCCTTTTGGTCAAGGAGGAGCTGGAAAAATTGTTAGTAGTAAGGTTCATTAGACCTATTGACTACTCAGAGTGGATATCCAACATAGTACTTGTGAAAAGAAACCCATTTGTATCGGGATTTGTCTGATTTCAAATACATTGATCAACCGTGTCCAAAATATGGTTTTCCTCTTCCCATCATCAACATGAATGTTGATTTAACTACTGATCTAAGAAATGCTATATCTTATTAATAGCTAATTAGGTTATAATTAAATCAATATTGCAGTAGAGAGGATCAACATAAGACTTATTTTACTACTCCATGGGAATATTATGTTATCAACTAATGCCCTTCAACCTCAATAATGCATAAGCAATCTCTTAAAGGGACATGGCTTTCATATTCCATGAAATGCTACATGATATAATGGAAGACTATATTGATGACATTTTGGGTAAGTCCAAGACTATAATAGAGCACCTAAACATCCTACTGCATATTTTTCAATGTATCATAGATTATAATGTTAGGATCAATCCAAAGAAGTTTTTCTTTGGTGTTCTTTCGTAATCTTCAAGGATTCATTGTTTCAAGAAGAGGAATCGAAGTGGAGCTAGAAAATGTCATAGCAATCACATATATTCCTCCTCCCAAGAACCTCAAGTAGTTGCGCAACTTGTAGGGAAAGATCCAAGCTATATACAGATTTATATTCTAGGTTACTAATAAATGTCATTTGTTTACACATATTCTCAAGAAACATGTTGATTTTCATTGGGGTCCTAAATAGAAACAAGAATTCTCTTTACTCAAGGAGTATCCGGCCAAACCACTTGCTCTTATTTTGCCTACCCCAGAGAACCCCTACTATTATATATTTCAGCCACTCAATTTGCAATTGGTACGCTTTTGGATCAATATGATTTGAATGAAAAATATAAAAACATATATTATCTTAGTTGCACATTGATTGCTTATGATCTCAACTATACACAAATTCAAAAGTCTTGCTTGGTCATTTTTTTATTTCCAAAACTTCATCATTACCTACTAAACAATAAAACCAAGCTTATATCCAGAGTTGACCCACTAAAATATCTCTTATCCAAACTCGCGCTTACTAGGAGGATGGCCAATTGGATCATCTTATTAAGTGAGTTTGATATAGAATTTTTAATTAGAAATAAATTAAATGACAAGTCCTTGTGGATCAATCAGCTAAATCTCCTTTACCTGGAAGGGAACCATTGAGTCTGGATTTTCCAAACGCTTCTATGTTGTATATTGAAGAATCTGTTGTACAAAAGATGCATTTTGATGGGTCCTTTACATTTAATGGCTCTATAGCACGTTTTATCCTTATAACCCCGTAGGTCAACTAATTCCTCATGTTTTGAGACTTGGCTTTCCAACTACTAATAATATAGTTGAGTATTAAGCCCTCATTGTAGGACTAAAATTTTCCATCAAATGGAATCTCATAAACCTCAAGGTCATAGGTGACTCATAGTTGATCATAAAGCAAGTCATAAATGAATATAAAGTCAAGGATGAGAAGCTCATCCCATACAAACAAATGGTTGAAACTCTAAAAGAATACTTTTTACATTTACCTTTCAATAAGAACCTAGAGTACATGACCATTAAGGGAATGCTATAGCCATTATTGGATCTTTGCTAAAGATTACACTAGGGAACAATGCTATGCCTTTATTTGTAGAACATATAACAATACTGCATATGGCATACCGAAACGTGTTTTGTATGCGAATTTTTGGTCCCTTTTCCCTCGTACGATGACATATATAACTATCTTCAAAACGGAACCTTCCCCCCGATATCACCCATTCTTAAATATGAAATCTCATCTAGCACATAGCCCATTATACCTTACTTAGGGATGCCCTCTATTGAATAAGATACGATGGGAATTGTTACACTATTTAAACTCAAAAGAATTCATCCTCGCAATCAAAGAGATACACGAAGGCATATATGGGGCACATACAAGCGTAATGCCCTCTTGCTAATAAAATTTGTAAAGTAGGTTATTATTAGCCTACAATGGTGACTAATTGTTAGTTTTTACACAATTTTCTACTGTGGAAAATGTAGGGATGTGGAGCTACATTGCTTCATAGTTAGCATGCAATGGAAAGTGACTAGAAATACAGTAACCGACATCGGTTATAGTGGGACCGACATCAGTCAGGAAAAGGAGGAACCGATTGTGGTTAGGTCTAATTGGCGCCGAGATACCTATGCGAAGCACTTTATTTTTAAGTCAAGGGTTTTAATATTGTTTATTTTTAAACCAAATCTATTGGATGTAATTTCATGGCTAAGTTTCCCTAAGTTTGTCTAAGCTTATATAAGCTAGAAAACTAGGGTTAGAGAGAGTTAGATGAGTTGATGAGAAGAAGAGCATAATCCTTGGTTGAAAGGATGAAGAAGAAGAAGAAGAAGAAGAAAAAGCATATTACATGAAGACAAGAGATTTCATGGAGAGAAGCTGAACAGAAGGAAAGTGCAGGTACACTATTGGTGAGAAGATGGTATTATCTTCTACTATATTTCCTTTGTATTGTTTAGTCTCATGTAATGGCTTGCATAGTATGCAAAGCACTTAGGGTTTCTTCTTGTTAGATCCACAGGTTGTTGTGAGATCTTGTTATTGCTCATTCTTGTAGATCCACATGTTGTGAGATCTTGTATTGCAGATCCATGAGATCATGTTGTATTGTTGATCCATAGGAATCTAGCATGGTAGAGGAAGTTGTCTTCATGTTTGCAGTTTGTTGCAGTGATGGAGGAGAGACTTACTTCTTGGTGCATGGTTAGGGTTGCACATTGGTAGATCTTTCTAGAGGTCTTGTTTGCAGATTCACAATATAGTGAGAGCTTGGCTGCATAGTGGCAGATGCAAGGTAGCTTCAGGTATGTGAGATCTGGTTATGTTTGAGAGGCACGGTTGTAGTGCACTCAGGTAGATCCAGTTAGAGATCTGGAGGAGACACAAGTGGTGGTATGGAGGCACGGTTTAGTGTACTTAGGAAGATCCGGTTGGAGATCTGGGAGGAGGAGATACTCTTGTAGAGATACATGTACTCTTTTGTAGAAGATTTGGTTTGTAATCTCTTGTTATATTATATATATATGAGATCTCTATCTTTGGTGGATGTAGCCCACATTGGGTGAACCACGATACATGCTTGTTATGTGTGTGTACTTTTGTGTGATTTGGATTATTCTAGTTTATACTTCCATTGCTGTAGATTTTGTGGGGAATTGTTTAGATCCTATGTGCATGATTTTGTTTGTTATTAAATCATAGCACTATTCCATAGTCCCGTATTCCCAACAACTGGTATCAGAGTGATGGCTTTAGTTTTTAGAGCAAGGGTTTACTTCATGGTTTTGTTAGTAGTTATTACTGACATGTATGAGAGTAGGGTTTATTTTTCCTAATGTGAAAATCACAGGAAGAGATTGAATCTCAAGTGGGAGATGGAAGTGTAAGGTTGCTAGAGAACATAGTGACCAACGTCGATTAAGTGGTAACCGGCGTCGGTAGGGTGAGACCATGGTCAGTTATTGAGGATTGTGTTTAGTTACTGAGCAACCTGGTTATAAACAAAAAATCACATATCTGAAGAAATGAAGAGATGCATGGAATGTATCTTGTTTGCTAAGTGTATGGTTTAATTGCACATGCATGGTTTTGGATTGTAGATCTAGACAAAGAAAAGGAACAGGTATGCATTCTTGGTGTAGTTAGATGCACGGGCTTTGGTAGAGAGGCAGTAGCATAGAACGAAGACGGGGCTTCCATCAGAGAAGCATGTACTTCAGTTGAAGATGTGGTTGAGTATCTTGGTGTTGGTAAGGTGATGTATTTCATCTTGATGCAATTTATTACATGGATTTGTTGTATTATTTTTGTATGAGATTTGGATGCTTCTTGAAATGACTGGCTCAGCTTAACTATCGGCTTTGGTTGAAGTAGGCACCTGGTGTGGTGTGCTATGCCAAATTATGTAGCATTGGGTTCATTCTAGTAGTATTGACATCGGTCTGAGAACCAAGGTCCATCACAAAGGAACTGATACTAGTCAACTAACCATGGTTGGTTAGGGGATGACTATGGTTGGTCTTTGTGGTAACTTATCTATACATGGTTTTTTGCAGCAAGAGAGGGAATATGATTCTTTTTCCTGGTTTGGAGGATCAATTTTCTTGTGCACAGATTGCACATGGCATAGATGGTGTAGATCACTTCATGGTTTGGATCAGTAAAGAGGATGGAGTTGGCTCGGTTAGTTGATTGATAATTTGAGTTAGGTATCTCTGTATGGTTCATGTTTTATTTCTTTCATTTGGAGTAACTTGGTATTATGTTTGGATTGTGTGCACAAATTTACGCCATGGTTTCTTGGTGTTTTTGAATTTTATTTCCGGTTGTGTGGAATCTTGAGGACAAGGGTTTCTAGCCTAAGGATGAGATCCTTAATGAAAAGTCATGGTCGACATAGTTGCGCAGTAATGAGAGATGTTGAGTACATATGGATGGAAAGAAGTTGATTCACATAATTCACAAGAAGTCCAAAGTTATGTGATGTAGAAGTATTCTCAGAGAAGAAAGGGAATCAATTTTATAGTTCTTTCATTTGGTTTTATTTCTCACTCACATATTAGATTTTGAGCTTGGTGTTAGAGGCAGTGTTGGGGATATCATGTTCAGTGGGAGCAAGCCATGGTTGTTGGAATTGTAGGATTGGATACATGATGCACATGCAAAATGAGAGGAGATTGCAACTATTCAGAGTGGCAGGAGGCACAAGTTGGTTTTGGAGGGCAGTCATGGATTTGTAGTTATTTTGAGTTTATTACTTTGTGATGTCACTTCTAGTTTATTTTGTGGTGCCTAGATATTCCTTAGGGATGGTAGTTGATAGTAGATTCAACTGGTTTTAGATGATAGAGCAATTTTTAGAGTTTGAAGGGTGAAAAAGGAGAAAATCTGACTATTACAAAGATCGGTGTCAGTTAAGGTTAACCATGGTTGGTCATCCTGTAACTGTGGTTGGTCAGAAGTTAACCATGGTCGATTAGGGGAAACCGTGGTTGGTTTGGTCATAGGTTTGACAACAATGTTTATTTACCATTTTTAGATGGTGCCCTTATTTTTTGCTTTCATCTTGGTTGGTTTGTGTAGAGTATGTTGATGACATGTTTGTTGGTATTTGCACTTGGTATTAGTGGCATGGTTTAACATGGATGTTTGTTATTGACATTGATGAGTACAGATTCATATTTGTCTTTGGATTTAGTCGATGGCAGACTTGGAGCTTCTGGAGAGTTGGTGATATGGATGGATGTACATGGTGAGTTTGTACATGTTGGATAGATTCAGTTTTGTGAGTCTATGATGATGCAGATGTTTGATTTGCACATGGATTCTTTGAGCATGAGTAGGGGATGTTTGTATTTCCTCTTGATTACTATGTTACTCCTTGAAAGATGTTATCTACAGATGATTGTCTTGGACATGCTAGTTATTTATGCAGGATTGGATTTGCAGATTGTAGTGTTTGGATTCTTTGAGTTATGTAGGTTTGTGGATTGATCACCCACTGTTATAGGTAGAAATCATTTGGGTTGTCTTTACCTAGGATATTTTTTTCTTTTGCATATTCCAATTTGACTTGTCTTGGTTAGTTGCATTGGTGGTTGCATGGAGACATGGATAGATGGATGGAGAACATGGTTGGTTTTATAGGTATGGCTACGGATGTGATTGAGGCTTAGAACTTCAGTTTGAGTGGGAGCTCTTATAGGTGTGTTAGTCATGATGGCTTGTTGCATGAGGAGCTAGGTTGGCTTGTTTGTTTGATACCAATAATTGGTATGGTGTTATGATTCAGTGGGAGCTTGAGGCTTGGTGTCACAGATTAGTTGTAGCTTCATGCAGGTTTGGTAAGTCATGGTTTTATCTTCTTGGTTTGAGAAGATGGTTTGATCTTCCTGGTTTTATTTTTCTTTGAGAGAATTGTTGAAGGAAAGAATAGATGGTCTTCATGGTGTGTTGAGGATAGTGATGTACAGGTACAGTGCATGAGGTTCAACAATTTATCTCTAAGTGGGAGATTGTTAGGTTGTGGAGCTAGATTGCTTCACAGTTAGCATGCAATGGAAAGTGACTAGAAATATAGTAACCGGCATCGGTTACAAAGTGGGACTGACATCATCAAGAAAAGGAGGAACCGGCCGTGGTTAGGTCTAACCGGCGCCAATTACCTATGTGAAGAACTTTATTTTTAAGTCATGGGTTTTAATATTGTTTTTATTTTAAAGCAAATCTATTGGATGTAATTTCATGGCTAAGTTGCCCTAAGTTTGTCTAAGCTTATATAAGCTAGAAAACTAGGGTTAGAGAGAGTTATATGAGTTGATGAGAAGAAGAGCATAATCCTTGGTTGAAAGGATGAAGAAGAAGAAGAAGAAAAGCATATTACATGAAGACAAGAGCTTTCATGGAGAGAAGTTGAATGAAGGAAAGTGCAGTACACTATTGGTAAGAAGATGGTATTATCTTCTACTGTATTTCCTTTGTATTGTTTAGTCTCATGTAATGGCTTACATAGTATGCAAAGCACTTAGGGTTTCTTCTTGTTAGATCCACAGGTTGTGAGATCTTGTTATTGCTCATTCTTGTAGATCCACATGTTGTGAGATCTTGTATTGTAGATCCATGAGATCATGTTGTATTGTTGATCCATAGGAATCTAGCATGGTAGAGGAAGTTGTCTTCATGTTTGCAGTTTGTTGCAGTGATGGAGGAGAGACTTACTTCTTGGTGCATGGTTAGGGTTACACATTGGTAGATCTTTCTAGAGGTCTTGTTTGTAGATTCACAATACAGTGAGAGCTTGGCTGCATAGTGGTAGATGCAGGGTAGCTTCAGGTATGTGAGATCTAGTTATGTTTGAGAGGCACAGTTGTAGTGCACTCAGGTAGATCTAGTTAGAGATCTGGAGGAGACACAAGTGGTGGTATGGAGGCACGGTTTAGTGTACTCAGGAAGATCCAGTTGGAGATCTGGGAGGAGGAGATACTCTTGTAGAGATACATGTACTCTTGTGTAGAAGAGTTGGTTTATAATCTCTTGTTATATAATATATATATATATATATATATATATATATATATATATATATATATATATATATGAGATCTCTATCTTTGGTGGATGTAGCCCACATTGGGTGAACCACGGTACATGCTTGTTATGTGTGTGTACTTTTGTGTGATTTGGATTATTCTAGTTTATACTTCCACTGTTGTAGATTTTGGAGGAATTGTTTAGATCCTGTGTGCATGATTTTGTTTGTTATTAAATCATATCACTATTCCATGATCCGTATTCCCAACAAAAAAATGTGGTAATCGATACATGCTCGAACATAATCTTTGCAACAAATCATGACATTGTTCCTCTCACTTATGTCACTAGTACATAAATTTCCAAGTTCATAATGAATCTCATCATCTACCTTTGTGGCATCCCTTCTACCATTATATCTAATAATGGAAAGTATTTCAAAAAAAATAAAGTGAAGACATTGTGCCAACACTTCTAAATCCACCAACAATGTTCAACTCCAGTATTACCCTCAAGGTAATGGACATAAGAAGCATCGAACAAGACTATTTTTCATATCATGGAGATAATGGTCAACATAACATGTCATAATTGGCATCTTTAGATCCATCCCACCCTCTAAGATTACAGGATATCTATTAGAACACCAAGAAATACAACACCATATTCTCTTATCTTTGGCACTGAATCTGTCCTACCCTTGAGGTTTGGTCTTCCTTAATTTCAGATATCCTTGAGAGACTATCTAGACAAAGATGAAGACTATAGAGTGGATAGGCTAGCTGAGCTAGAGTTACTTGATGAAAGACACCTCCATGTACTAGATCACCTTAAAGTGTATAAAAATTGAGTGCATCGGAGCTACAAAAATGAATCATACCTCACTAGTTCAAGGTAGGATATCTATTTCTTAAGGAGAATTAGTTCAACACCATGAAATATTGTGAGAAGAAAGGTAAGTTTGAACCTAGTTGGTTAGGACCTTATGTCGTGGTTTCTAAGTTTTCTTAAGCTTCATAAAAACTTTCCTATTCTAATGGTGATGAACTTTGAGAACCCATGAATGACATGCATATCATGATTTTTTACACCTAAGCATGGGGACCTTCAAAAATAAAAAAAAGTATAAAAATAAATAATATAATGGAAAAGTAAAGAGAAATAAATTCATCCAAGAGTGAAAACCACACAATGGTGGAACTTTGGACAATTCCTTTGGTGAAAACCAGTTTTTGGCGCCATAGGAGGATTCATTGTTCACAAGAATCTCACACCTAGGGGCATGATCACTTCTTCCTAAGCCTAGTGTTTTCCTATATCTGAGATCCTTTTGAGCCTATCCTTTGTGGCCTTGATTTGGCTGATCCTATTCTTGTATATATGTGTGGATTTTTCCTTTATACATTCCCATATATTATTGGGGATCCATACATCTTCATTTTCTTGTCCATAGTTTTAAAAAATTTTAGAAAACATAAAAAAATTCAAATAGGAATCACCAAAACAAACCCAAAAACAATATAACATTATCTCATAAAAATACAAAAACAACAAAACGTCTCGAAAATGTTCCACAAAAAACAAAGGTGTTTTTTAAAAACTTGTTTTTATTTTTTTTTTTTTTATTTACATATAGTGTGTTGTATTGCATACTTTTAGATTAGTTATTCTTTACTTGATTAGATTAATTCTTGATTTATATTATTGTGTTGTTTTGTTAATTTTTTTATGGTTGTGTTCTTTTTTATTGTACATTGTGTGTTTTCATCATCATCACATTCATCATCATCATATAACATCACATATCAATAAAATTCTAAGCTACATCATCATAAAATGAAATCAAACATGTATGCTAAGCTAACATAACATCATATAATATCATCAATGGGGAAATAGGGATTATTTTTGTGCCCCCCATCATACACCATAATAAAAACATGGGCTAAACATGTTATCTCATAAAACAAAGTGTGATAATAATCAAAAGTTCATCATCATCATATAACATGTCAAAAAAATCAATGTCCATATATAAAATGTGTCTTGATATATATAATAAATAGATAAAAATATGCCATCTATGGGCATGGATAAAAAATGTGCCTTCATCTCGAGGCATAAAAAAAATATACATATACATCATATCAAAATATGTGCCTTCATCATGAGGCATATACCAAAAATAATACATATAATAAAGAGTCAATTGATGACTCTCCTCGACACCAAGACTACATGGCCTGTGACTCAAAATACCTCACATATGGCTGGGTGGAGGAATCGGCTATCGTGAGAGGAATGATCTATCTAGTGGACCTGGATGGTCTATGTGATCTAGACCTGATCAATTCCCTATAATATAACTATAAGGAATGTTCCCTATACCTCTAGAACCGTAGCATGATATAGAGATCTATAATATCCACCTCACATTAATCTAATGAAAAATCATATACTAAATCAATGCAACCCTTGCTCTATTATCATATGATGATAAGCATCACACTCTCTATAATCAAGCTACATCCACCTATAACTGAGTCTCTCATCTACCCATTGTGTCTCTCTCTCAATGTGAGCTGATTTCACTGAATATCACTTGATCCTATCTATTAGGGCCCTCTATAAATTTTTCCTAAGGAAGCCTACTCTATGGACCCCTACGCTCAAACCATCTCTAAAAGGTATCCAATAATAAAGCACACCACTTTGCATAATATCCATACCTATGTAATTTAAAAGCAACCACTAAAGGCCCACCTACTCCTAAAATCACTCTAATCCTAGGAGAGGTATATCTATATCTTGGTGGCCCTGTGGCCTTATGTGACCCCCTAATGCAACACCATCTCCATCACCCCCACCTATTACATTGTGTGGACTCCTTACTCTAGGGTGATGGTGAAACTTGTATCACCTGGCACTTCTATGCATGAAACCTATGGACCATATACTAAAATTTTTGAATCACCTATACATGAACTTTTAACCTAGGGTTGTGCATGGAAACATTTGTACTGTGGGTGTGCCTACCTATTGTGGTGGTCCTATCCTTTACCTATCCCTATCCACTTCCCTAGCCCTTAGCTTCCTATATGCCTCGGCCTCAGCCTTTGCCTAGCCTAATCAAGCCCTATCTTGTAAAGCCCTCCCATGAGTCCTTTTGCTTATGCTATACCTATATGCCTTATTGCTACTGTTCTTTGGAATAGTGATCATTGAGGAATCACTATCACATACCACACTCCATAATCATCATTATGGTCCCTAGGTCCACTATATGTGCTCATCCATCCCATACCTATGACATGACCCATGAAAAATTTGTAAAGTAGTCCATGATCGATGATATGTGGGGCCCAAAATCAAATGTCTCACACTACTACTGTGTGTACCATCTCTCATCCCTGGGAATACCCTAGATGATACCAAGTTGTCACTAAACTCTCTCAATGTGGTACCACTCAAGATATGAAAATGGATTCCTATCAAAAGTGCTCACCTTTACAAATTCATCTTTCTCTTTACATCCCTCATGCCACTAATGATAAATGGTATGGTCATTAGGTCACCATATAAATCTCTAGGTCATCAAATGCTCATCTATATTAGCGGTATATCTCCTAAGTGAGATCTAATCAAGCTCCTACTAGCTCCCATCCCATGCAAGATGGCTCATCAAGAAATATCTAACTCATAACACTCCAAGTGGGAATCCAATAGCAATGTGGTCCCATGCCCAAACCTATAAAAGAGTCATCAAACTCTAACTCTCATCACCTTATATGCTATCAAGTAAATATCTATATAAATGGGGCAATATGCACTAACACCCCAGAAAAATACTCTCACCCTCCACCATTACTGAAACCACACCTATCAAACCCAAGATGAAAATGTCATGGTCTTATCAGGAAGTAAGTAACCACTGATAAGAGCCATCAGGTATACTAGAATGTGTGTTATCCTCCTATCCTTGAAACATTTGTATAGTGTACACATCCATACTCTGTCGAGGTATATCTTTGTATGAAACAAATCCCAAGATATTTCTAAAATCTACTCAGGTGTCATCATCATATATAACTAAACTCCCTAGATCAACACTCTAAGAATATGTTAAACATCCTCTAGGGTCACTGTCATCTCTCTAGTGGGAAGGAAGAATGTTTGACTCTCATTGTGACATATCTCTCTGCTAAGGAAGTCGGAAGGTTTTATGATCTAGTATAAAGTGTGAAAGTTGTGCAATATATGATAATCCTATGTAGCTCTAATATGCCAAGCTATAAAGGATGCTTGTCGTGATGTGAGAAGGTCTCATCTCATAGGCCTATAGATGTGTGACATGCTCACTTGCACATATCCAAATTAATTGGTCTCTCTGAAAATCACCCAAAACACAAACAATTAACATCATTTCTTCTAAAAATTTTTCTAAAATATTCTAATCACTCATATATTCCTCTAATCACTTCTCAAAATCTTCTAAAATTCTTCTAAAAGTATTTAAAAGGTCATAATCTACACTAGCACTTACTTCTTATGCTAGCGTATCCCCATTCATGCTAGCCCAACTATGTGAGTGATAGCGCATGCCTTCACACTAGCACATTTCACACTAGCACGTGACATTTTCTCATGCTCTCATTTTGACACACTAGCATGTCATGCTAGCATATCCTCATTTTCACACTCATGCTCCTAATTTCATGCTAGCACATGAACTAACCCTAATCCAAAAAAATAGTTTAACTCTTCATGATCCTATTTTAACTCTAGTGCATGTGGCATTCATGCTAGCACATGAAAAACATACACTAGCGTGCACCTAAGGCCCTATGCTAGCGTTAACCCGCTAACTTTCCTAGCTAAAAAGAGCATTAAATGCACTAAAATTCAAATTTTGTGTGTTACTTATGGGGCACCATTTCTATTGGAGCCTCTCAAACTCTCAAACTTCAGTCATCATGATGTTTTGGTCCTAGATTTGTGCCATCTCTCTCAAAAAATTAGAAAAAATCTCAAAAAAAAATAGGGTCAAATAATAGCTCAAAATGGGTCGCGATGGATTTTACCCCTCCCACCCTACTATTTATACCCCCTCAAAGCCCTAATTTTTCATTTTCTTGCCTCCCAAGGGCCATATTACTAACTTGTTCCTCTATTTTCTTCTCGCCATGTGCTGGCGTTCCATCATGATGATTATTTTAATTAAATGGTCATTTTTACTAATGTTTTCACCTCATTGGGGCATATTTTTGCTTCTCGGTGAATTTTCTTCTCCCCAGGGCATATTTTTTCTTCCTAGTGATTTTTGATGGTGTACCACACATATTCATTCTTCTCTATATTCTTCCTAAAACATAAAAATTCCAAAAATTAAAAATTGAAAAATTGGTAAAAATTAAAAATCCAAAAAAATGGGTAAAAAATTCAAAAAAATAAAATTTTAAAAAATCCAAAACATTGGTAAAAAAAAACAAAAATTGGTAAAAAAATTCAAACATGAATCATTCACATGACACAATGTCCTCAAACATTGAAATTTTTCCTACAAAACATCTTTCTTTGGTCCTCGCTTGTTCTCATGCATGACTTGTGGATCATTTTGATCTACCCTCCATTAACAAAGTTGGTTTGCTTGTTATGTCTGTATTCCCTGCACACAATAGTTACTTGGGGAAGTTTCATAGAGCACGATTACTTTTTCATAGGACTCATGTGTCCTTTGTTTATTCACCTTGCATGTATCCTTGCTTGGGGTGCCATTTTTAACCCTTGTTGTATAACTCAAACATGTGGGAACTACAACTAGATAACAAAAACATTGAACAACTCTCTTGAACATTGTTTGTTTGAGTAGTATGTTTTTTGTTCTTGTTTCCTTGTTGGTATCTTGTTTACTTTCTCATATTGCATTACTTTATGTATTTTCTTTGAGTTAGTCTTTGGGTAATATGAAAAAATGTTAGTATTATGGCTTTTCATGTCATTTTACATTTTTTTGCATGCTTGTATCAAATAAAAATTTCTCTAAGAGCCAGATGGTTCATTGATTACATTGTGAAATGATGATAAAAGTGGATCTTGAGCCAGCTAGGTTGAAATCTCTCCATTTTCTTATCTCCATTTTCTTCATCTCCACTTTTCTTCATCACCATTTTTATTCAACAACACTTGGGGCAATAGGGATTGTATTTATTCCCCCTCCCCCTCCTTATTTCTTCCACATCTTGAAACAAACATTTATATTTTCAATCAATCAATTTGAACAATGGCCAACCGAGCCACGTTTAAACTCTCTCCATTCATTGTAGTATATTTTCTGTTGTGTTAATTTTCATCCTTCTTTTTCGATCGTCGATTGACCTCTTCTATCACCCCATCGACACTCGAGGGGCATCCTTCATTCTACTCATTTTTCTTCAAAATTTAATTGTATGTAATTTTCTACTATCTTTGAAGTGGCATCACTTGCACTACACCACACCAAAGAGGGAAAATGTAGACACCTAAATCGACTACTACATAATTTTACTACTAAAATTACATTGTTTATCATCTTTCCCATCAATTTCATTATAATTAGTGATTTCCCACTAATTAGCTAACATTCCCCTTCATCTTGGTCAATTAATGACACTTTGTTAATTAACTAACATTTCCCTTCATTCGGATGCCAATTAATGACACTTCATTAGTTATAATCCTCTTTTAATTAACTATCATTAGTTAATTAATCCTTTTTAATCTCTATTTAATCAATAAACCCTCTTATTGGTTAAATCCCTCTTTCAAATCCTCCAAATTCTATCAAATTCCTCCTAAATCACCTCCAAATAGATTTCTAAGCTTATTTGGCCTATTAATTAATCCTAGTTGATTAATTAAATCATCTCCAACTCCCATGAGTTGTTAATTCTAATTAATTCTTTCTAATCATGTTTATCCCTTCTAATTCTACTTTATCTTTTATCCCACATTCACTAGGATTGTAGCTTCTCCCAAATTGGAAAGCTATATATAGAACCTAGTATCCCCCTCTCAAAATTACACCACACTTTTATTAGTGTTATTATATGCACATGATAAGAGCATTCTCCACCATTGAAGAAGCTTATTGATCTTGCACCCATTTATCCTCTCTTTGCAAAGAGTAGTAAAGGAAGATCCATACATGGAAATTAAGCCATATTGGTGAGATCCTTTCCTCTTCTTGGAGATAGCCATCCTTTGATCTCATTATAATCAAGAAAGGAATAGCTTAGTGTTTTCAAAGTTTAATTTGGATGCATTAAGTAGATTTTATTATTGTATAGCTTTATCATGATGTTTATGTCATATTAGTTTATTTATAATTTGTGTTAATTCTTAGTTATTAATGACTAATTTTATATGAATAAAATTCCAAAATGAACTTATATGAAGTGTATGTAGAAAAATGCAGTCCTTGTCCCTTGAATGAAGCTATATGGATTCCATGATGCTCATAGAATCCCTTAGGATACAACCTTAGGTGGTGATAGTAGATAATTAAACCTTGGTCCCTTATTATGGTCACATAGATATATATTTATATGTTTCCCTTAGTTAAATTTCGTAATTGATAACTAAAAATATGACCCCTAAGAGAACAAGATTCCCAAAAGAGGCGAGTAAGATACAAAGAGGTTAGGGGTTCCTATAAGGGACAAGGATGCTTGGGCAGTGACGCGTCTTGGCTAGGCAATGGTGTTTAGAGTCAATAACAATAAACAAGTAAAACATCGATCGAGTTATAGCGTGTGCAATACCGTAAAGAAAAAAGAAAGACATAAAAAGTCCAAAGATAGATGTCAATTACTAGTTTTCTCACTTAGGAATCATATGAATAGTGGTATGTGATTAGGACCTAGAAATGTACCCAAGTGCATGATTTTTGTCAACAAAGTGAATAATAAATGGGAATATAGTCATGTAGTTATTCAACTATGAGGATTGCAAAAAGAGGTAAGAAACTATTTTAGATGATCATTCATATATATGTCAAATATGGGATGATCATCTTGTGGAGGTTAATCCATGTTATATTGTATCGTTTGTTGTAGTTAACATTGTGAAAAATTGAAACACGGATGATTGGAATCAATGGTAGTCATGTAAGGAGAAAGTAACATCAATATAGAATATAAATGGTTTGATGCTAAATAGAAAAACCATAAAAGAAGATGGTATTGTAATAATATATTAATAATGGGATTTAGATAGATTTGTGAATGATTTATAAATATTAGGAAATATATAAAAATGTGAATATGATTACTCTATCAAAATATTATGTTTAATTTATGTTGGGTTCACTGACTTGTGTATGCAAATATGGTGTGTACCAATTAAAAATTATTTTTTCTCTCTATTATGAGCATATGAACTAGAATAGGATAAACAATCACACCATAATAAATGTGTGTATGGAGGGAAAAATGTGTCTATACAACATGCACTCCTATCATCCATTCAACTAGGGTATCAAGGCAATGAGTAAATGACACACTAAGACCGATACACAACAAATAGAATTCAAAGGGGGTACACGGACCGTGGAGATTGCATACCCACAGAGAAGTAACCCTTACACTATGACAACCTAGGTTTTCCAAGGCCCAATATCAAGCAAGAAGAAGGAACCTGTTAGGGTATCGATGGCACTTTGGGGGTAATTATGAACAAAATAAACATGTAAGATCTATGCTAATAGAATTAAAGAACGCAACATAAGATAAAGATCTGAATAAAAATATGCTAAACTAGCATTTGCATAAGAAAATAGATAGGAGATTACTCTATGCAAAATGACAAGTCAAGTTTGAAAACATTCCTGTTGGGGAAGTCATTGATCAATCTATTTCCAAAAGGAAAATACATCAAGAGAGAATAAATTTTTGGTGGAGATGGTAAAATAACCATGTCGTAACTCACTATAAGTTTTGAAGAGTGTAACAAAACTAATCCAATAAGAAGAAGATCCAAACCAAGAGTCAAGATGTAATAAATTCAAGAGTTGAGTGAGATAAGTTAATAAAAAGAACAAAGAAAATGGTGAGTTCCTATGTATCTTGGTGATTTATATTCTTATGTGAAATTATAATTTTGGTATTTATAAGGATGCCATCACCCACAGGTGATTGCATTAGCAAGGAATTTTAAAATGTACCGACATAATCACTCACGGACAATGTCACTGGCTAGGTAGGGGAGATGATAAGGGGTGTGTGAATTTTTTTGTGAAGAACAAAATAAAAGAAAGGAAAAATAATATGGTTATGTGCAACTAATGTGTCGAAGGATGCAATGAAAAACAAGAATATAATAGAAAAAGAGTTGCATTAATAGGACCAAAAGCTATTCTCTCTCCATGTATCATCCCTAACCCAATGGTTACGTGAATAACCATACCCCTATCCTGGAGGAACGAGCCCCTTAAGGAACCTAATCTTAGGAAATAGATGTTTTAGTGACCTCTAACCTGGAAGAGAAATTGTTAGTAACAAGTATGAAAATATAAAGTGTGAAAAATTAGGTGTATACAATGTATGCACCTTCAAATTATAAATTTATGTAGACGTGGAACTAGGAATGCATTACTCCAAAATCTATAGGAAGTATTGTATTCCAAATCCTACAAATACAATAGGGTGCTAGAATATAACTATCTAATAAGTGTAAAAAAACTATTTTATAAGTGTAAAATGATGAAAATAAGGTTGGAAGTAGGATTATAATTACATTGGTAATAATTTAAGAGATCTAAGATGTTTATAGGTTAGAGTCACAAGGGTTACAAGAGAGGTATAAGACATTACAAATAAATATCAAGGTTTATGCAAGGCTATAAAGGAAAGGATTTATAGATACATAATGCAATCGAAAAGATATATGAAACCCTATCCTATTCTATGCATAACCAAATCCAAAACATCTAAATTAAAAATGAAAGTAAAGGAAAAGAGATGTTAGAGATGCACACCTACATCTAGGAACAATTGGTGAATATAATACTAGTAGGGTAGATAGAACCTTATGATAGAGAATTGATGTTGGGGACCATAAAAGAAATAATGAGTAGACCTAAGTACTCATATGATTGAAGAAACCCATAAATTATAACGATTGGAATACCATAACACGTGCAAATCCTATTATATTTTATCCTATACCCAATACCCCAAGTGTGAAATCCAAAGAAAACAAATGCCCGGAAAAATTCGAGACCTTATTAACCTTTAGGGTAGATTGGAAAGAGTTAGAAGACCAAATGAATGATGGATGAGATGTGGAATGAGAACTCAAATACCTATTATAGATAGCTTAATGATATCAATAATGATTTATGCTAGAAAATACTATGAAATGCGGTGGATTCCATCACTATGAAAATCATTAACTCAATGGCATTGAACAAGGAAATATTAATTAGGATATTCTTAACCAAGTTTTAAAAAGATGGTAGAAAACTAGGATTAAGTATTATTTTTAACACAAATGATATTATGCCACCATCTTAATTATATTAAGAACTATTGATAAATAATTAAATATTAACATCAAAGCTAATAGGTAATATGTTGAATGACTTTAAACTATCTTTCTTGAGAAAATAAGTACTAAGAAAATGATAATCGAGTGGAAAACATGATATATTTAATATTTGATATATTAAGGTAGACATAAAAATCTTGCAAATAAAATTGTAATGGAAAAAGGGTAAGAAAGGTACATGGAAACAATAATAGGTATTTACATTCTAATAATATAATGGAAGGGGGTATTATCAATTTATTAGTTAGAGGTAAAAACAAAAATTAAGGGTATTCTTTTTATACTCTTTTAACGAATGTGTTATACCATAATTTTACTCAATGAGCCATTGGTGACAAAAAGAGAACCATATCATAGAAATCCCATAATATAACTAGAATTAAATAGAGTGAGATGACAACATAGATGGATAATAGAATCATACTGAAGTACTTTCTATTAGGATCCAAGATCAACCTTCTTTCACGTCATATTACATATCTTTATACAAAATGCAATTACTATTGAATTATCAATCCTTTTGTCCCTTCTTATATCTTCAGAATATTTCATACTCTACATATGCACAGAGAAGATATAAATTCTATATTTTTCTTATATTAATATAGACATAAAAATGTATTGTGAAATCATGAATTATATCCATGTCAACTTACAATCACATTTTACTATCCAACACTTTATCAAACTTAATAATTGTCTCATCCTAAGACAAAAATTGCTTGCCTAATGCCAAATGGTGATTGTGATGTGTTGTAACTTAATTTATTTTGCAATCAACACATAGGATGTCGTTTACCATTTTTCATCTTCTACGCATTACTTAACTTCCCCTTTGGGTTTTCAATTAAGAAGATTTACCAATAGACATCCTTTTTGGTTTTCCAATCTATGGATAATATCTCATAGGCCAGCCTTATGGGTTTTCATATTATGTTGGCCTACTTACAAATATTCCCAATATTATGTACTTAATATATTTACCTAATGACCTTCCATAAAATAGTGGTGCTATTTCTTTACTCATGTTTCCCATTCTTCTTTGGTTACTTTGTATACCGAGTTTGATTGTGAGGGATGAATGGTAGTGGTGGCATTATGATTACAACATTTACTCTTCGAATAAATATATGCAGAAAGATGAACCTTGGTGCATTATTCATTGTCTATGCAATTGGAAGAATGAACTCTATGTCTTCTCTTGTATGCATTCCAATATGCAAAAAGGATTCATTTATTCTTCCATAGTACATCTATAATTATGAAAACAACTACATAAATCCATATATTTGGTTTTATTTGTCTGTCGGGAAGCTTGGTGTGAATCATAATAGCTATTGGGATATCTTGAATGAGTGTCTCCATTTTATATCTCATCGATTCTTCTTTAATCCCTAGGAAAATGCTCATTGTCACATTTTGTTCCCATTCCAACAACTATTCACCGACATTATCCCCGGCTTGAAATGATGACTATTAATATGTTTCAATTTGTTGATCATATGCCTCTGTCAACATTTCTTGGTGTAGTTTTGTCCCCACCTTAATATCATTCTTATTATATCTTATGGAAGCCTCGCAACTATGTGTCCCAATCCAAGAGTTCAATTGTCATCCGCTTCACTTGAGATTCCACCTACTTGAGCATTATGACATTTTTACTCCGTATTTAATTTTGGATAATAGTACGGTGATATTTTTTGTTTCTTCATTGTTTTTCAAGTTATATATCGAATTCTCAAAACAAATTGTTATATGCATTTCTTCACTTGTGACTTGGTTACCTATGGTGCCTCTCACCAACCTGGGACAATGTTATCTAACATATGAATTCATATTGTGTAGTGTTTTCTCTAAGTTATTCTTCGTTGACTATATTCATTGTGGATACTCCAATATTTTCTTACAATGTGTGTACTCCATCAATATTTGTTTGCAATTGCAATTTCTCCAGCTTCTATTTCTATTATGCTGATTGTAGACAACTTTTTATAGCTTTGTGCACTTGCTTGAGAAAATTTTAGGAGTACATTGCAAACATGGGATGAAGGGAGAATTAGCTTACTTTTCTTGTTAGCACTATTGATTGTGATGTCCACCCAAATTCTTACGCATCTCCTTTTCTTTGCTTCATCCACTTTTGATGATGTTTTTCTTGATGTACTAGACTTCGTTTGTGCCTTTTATTCCTTAGATGTTTGTTCTTGTATATTTCATTCTTATTCTACTCTTTTTCATTGTCTTTTTTTCTACTTTTTTTTTTCTTTTATTTCTCCTCGTCTTCTACCTTAGCCTTTGCTTCTTTTTCTTCCCTTTTTATTCCTCTTTGTTTATTTTCTTCTACTCTTTTCTTCTTCTCTCTTTGATTCTCCTCTCTCGATTCTTATTTTCTTCTTATTATTATTGTCTCCTCTTCAATTCCATGGCCTTTTATGTTTTAGCTTTCACAATTTCTATCTTTTTTTGCTCTTCTTCCTATTCCTTGTCCACTTTATCTTCCTCTTGTTTTTTTTTTTCTCTTTAGCTTTTTGTTAGAAAAGTAGTTCTTCCACTTCATTCTACTTCAAGCTTCATTATTTGGATACATCATATTTTTGTTCATGTGTTTGTATTTTCTCCTCCATCAACTACACACTAGTCTACGTGATGGATTCTCTTGCTTGCATTGCTTGCATGATTGACATTTCTATTGTGCTAGTTTTGGATGGGTTACTTACCACTTTCAAAGAAGGAGAAGGAAATTTTGTGCTAGGTATTTGGATAGAAAAAATGAAGTCATTGTTGTAGTAGGCACCATATTGGCTCTGTGGTGGTGGCTAGTTTGTTACGCAACTCACAACACTCACATTTTTGTAGTGATCATGCAATACATAATTGCTCAGATTGTATAGGGTCAATGACATCTCTACAAGCGTAAAATTAATAATTTTTCAAAATAAGTGTATACTCTTATATAAATAAATTAAAGATTTAGTTAATCTTGGATCTTTTTGAAATAATGTTTTGGAATGTGGTACTATTTATTCTACATGAACTTATTTTATGATATTTAATTGGTAAGGTGCACTTTATACGGATTTTTTTCCTTTTTTAACTCGAAATTACATATTATAAATGTAGAACACTAATTTTAGAGTTAAAATTCGAGATATATATATATATATATATATATATATATATATGCGTATATATATATGCGTGTATATATATGTGTGTATATTTATGTGGATATATATATGATTACTTTAGTGTTCTATGTGTTTTCAGTCATAATAATATCCTTCCATAATTTTACTAGGAGACGAGATATCCATAGTTTTAGAGTGTGTGTTTCTATATAATACGATAGTAATGAGGAATTTTACTTGTCAAAAGGCATCACAAAATGAGAAAGAAGAGAATGGAAATTCCTCTAAGAATGGAATTGAATCTGTAAAATGGTAGAGCCATTGAAGAGATGTAAATGGGTACTACCAATTCTCAAGGTGATAAATTTTTGTGTTAGGGATTTACTAATATGAAAGGTACCGCTACTTAGTTGTATCATTACAGTGTATATTCGCAAAGTGGAATCCATTAAAATTTCTTTCAAACCTATACCGCACCCGATTTATGTGTTCCACACAATTTCCCTTGAAAAGTTGGTGTGTTCATTGTTTCTTCAAAGAATGAACCGGATAAAACACATTTTTTTATTTTTAATTCCTACGAAAGATGTGAGGAGAGGCCATACTCATAGAAATTATTTTACACAAAAAATATCGCAATGTTTTCTTTGCATTAGGGAAAGGAGGGTACCATGATTATGTTCTCGTGTTGTATATTACAAGAGCTAATGGCGTAAGGGTATTTGAAAGGATCGCATGAATCCTCGGGAAGCAAATTAGAATATAAAGTAACTTGTACATGCGGCACTATTAATGGTTTACAAAATATCAAAACTTCATTTTCTTGCTTTTAGAAGCTTCCTGAAAACTCTTAGTGTTGTTGCTCCAGGATATTGTTTTGTTGTAGGCTCTATTTTCAGTTGCTCTAGGCCCCGTTTCCGAGATGTTGTGGCTGTTGTTACTAGTTTCTATGAGATGTTGTGCGATTGCTATGGATTGTTGCACACACTGACTACTGCACTATTGTAGAATACCAAGCTACTTCTCTCACAGAACTTTTGTTCCTTCTTCCTTTTTAATGGCTGCTGCAATTTTTTTTTCTATGTATATGTTGGAGTGAATGAGATAAAAACTTTATTTCAAAAAGTAATAAAGTTCCCTCTAAAACATGGATTTCAAAATCCCCGCCCATAAAAAGAATTAATCACAATGGTTGGTGGTTAAGAGAAGGGAAAAGACAAATTTGAAAAACATATAGGCTCAAGATTACCTACATCCATTAAATTCTAAAAAATAATAGCACTCCCCATTCATCTTGAGCCAAATAAAAATTCATACAAAGACTGATAATTAATTTCTAGAGTTATGGTGTCCATATATGACACCCAAATTTTCTCTCAAATGCTCAACAATTTCCTTTGACAACGGTTTAGTAAAAATGTGAGCATGTTACAGCTCGACCTTCAAAATTATAGCTCATTTTTTCCTTTCTCAACCAATTCATGAATGAAGTGATATTTGATTGTAATATGCTTTCTTCTTCCATGGAAAATTGGATTCTTTGATAATGCAATGGAAGACATATTGTCACAAAAATAACAGAACCTCCTTGTTTCTTTTCCTACAAATGTCAAAGGATTCTTTTAAACCATACCATCTAAAAAAGACTGAGTTTTCTACAATATACTCTTCTTCAGTAATGCTTCAATAGTAGATAAAGAGACAACATATTTTTCCTTTGAAGCCCATGATATAGCTCTTGAACACAATTAAAAACATATCTAGATGTGCTCTTTCTATCATCTAGACTACTTGCCCAATCACTATTTGTGTAGCCAACTAATTGTAAATCATTATTAGTAGCATATAAAATTCCAAAATTCTTTTTCCATTCACATACCTCAATATGCACTTGCTTGATTACTAATGTGTCTCTCTTGGTGTCTCCATGATTCTAGAAATAAAAATAATTGTATACATAATGTCCGGTCTTATTGCATAGTTAAATACATCAAACTTATTACCATGTTTTTTTACCTTGTAGGATCTACATTATTGCTACAATCATCTTTAGTTAATTTCAGATTTACATCTACTAGTGAAGATGTTGGTTTATTGCCCAACATTTTTAATCTTTCCAAAATTTATTTTGCATACTTTGCTTGAGACATAAAATTTCTTGCTCTATTTTCTTGACTTCGATGCCAAGAAAATACTTCAACAATAACAAATGCGTCATCTCAAACTCCTTCTTCATGGTTTTTGAATTCATCAATTGATTTGCTTGCATTTCTAGTAAAATTCAAATCATATACATACAAAACAACAATTAAAATCTCACTATTGTTTGCTTTGATGTAGAGTGTGGGCTCGTTGACACTTTTGCTAAAGCCATTACTAATCAAATAGGAATCAATCCTACTATACCAAGCTCTTGGTGCTTGCTTCAATCCATACAAAGCTTTCTTGAGCTTATAAACCTTTCTTTCATGCCCTGGGATTTCATAACCAAGTGGTTGTCCCACATACACTTCTTCTTCCAATACTCCATTCAAGAAGGCTGATTTGACGTCCATTTGATGGACCTTCCATTTTTGATGAGAAGCTATGGAAATAATTTTTCTCACAGTCTCTAATCTTGCTACTAGAGCAAATGTCTCATTGTAATCACGACCAAGATTTTTTTGTAGCCTTTGACAACTAATATTTCCTTATGTATTTCAATATTTCCTTCAAGAGTAGTCTTGGTTTTGTAAACCCACTTGACTCCAATGAATTCCTTTCCTTCAGGAAGATCTACTAACTCCCATGTTTGATTATTTTCAATAACATGCATCTCTTCATCCATTGCTTCACACCATTTTTTATCTTTAATTGCTTCTTCAAAGTAAATAGGATCAGTAGATAAAAATAAAGCAAAATTAATCATTTCATCTTCATTTTCATCATACCTTGACTACTCATAAATCTCTTGTACACTCCTCATGCGATCTTGACGCTGATTTGATTCGGATGATGATGAAGATGCCTCATTCGCTGCTCCTTGTATGCTTTTTTGGCTGTTGCCATTTGAAGATTCACCCCTTTGTGAAATGGGTGCCCAACTAGGTGCATTGTTTGCGCTGCCATATATTGTATCAACAACAATAATTGGTACATTTGTTTTTGCTTGTGGCTGCTCCACTTCTTGTGCATCTCCCCAAGATGCTCCTCAATAAATTAAACATCCTAATTGATTATGAGCTCCTTTGTCACTAGATTATACAATTTGTAATCTTTTGATTGCTCACTTTATACAATAAAAATGCATTTATCTCCTCTATTATCCCATTTTATTATTTTTCCTTTAACATGTGTGCGTATGCTACACACCCAAAAACTCCCAAGCACTCCACACTTGGCTTTCTTCCACCCCATGCCTCCCGAGGTGTCTTATTCCTCGACTCTTTATGGGGCATCTATTTAACAAATAGAATGTTGTCCTAACTACTTCATCCCAATATTTATCTTGAAATCTTCTTGCTTTGATCATGATCCTTGCCATTTCTTGAAATATGCAATTTTTCCTCTCAGCTTCCCCATTTTACTACGGTATATACCTTGCTATGAATTGTTTCTTGATCCCATTCTCTTTGCAAAAGTTTAAAAATTCATTTGATATGTATTATCCCCCTCTATCCAGTTCTCAAGGTCTTTATGTAATTCCCACTATGCTTCTCAACTAAAGCCTTGAATTGTTTGAACACTTCAAATGTCTCTGATTTATTTTTAGTAAAATTAACATGTCGTTCGCTGAAAAAATCTATAAAAGTAATAAAATACTCAATTTTAGTCAAAGAGGTAGTGTTCATGGGACCAAAAAAATATGAATGTATCAGCTCAAGAGGTGAGATTGCTCTCCAAGATTTTCCTAAGGGAAAAACATTTCTATGTTTCTTCCCAATATGCAGCCCTCACATACTTTATCTAGTTGTTGAATAGGAGGAAACCCTTTAACCATTTTCTTTTGTAAAGAACATGCAATCCACCATAGCTCAAATTCTCATACCTTAAATGCCAAAGTGTATATTTATCAATCATTATTGTTTAAAACGTTTTTGCTGCCTCACTTTGCATTCTCAATGGAAACATTTTGTTTTGTGTCATCTTCACTACTGCAATTTGTTGATTGCTTCCACTTCTATCATATATTATGCACTCTTCATTCTCAAAATTCACTTTGTACCATTTTTTGCATGAAATTCCTGATGTTGATAAGATTATACTTCAATCCAGGAACATATAAGACATCATTAACCTTCCTTTTGTCTCATTTCCTGGTTAAGATGGATATGTTGCCTTTTCCAATGACTGCAACCTTGTCATTTGTTCCCATTTTGAATTTAGTCTTGATTGACTCATCCATGCTATTAAAAATTTATTTGTTGCCACACATGTGGTTGCTTTGCAAGCACTTTTTAAATATGAAATTTGCTTGATACCTTGCTTAGCTACATTGCAAGTTAAAAACAAAGTTCCACTCTTTTCATTCTTTTCTGGTTCAGCCTCTTTTGCATTAGAGAAACTTGCATTATGATTATGATTTCTTAAATCATATTCCTTCTTTCTACACTCACTTGCATAATGACCAAATTTCTTGCAATAATAACATTGCACATTTGTTTTGTCATACCTTTGTGAAGAACCACCTCTGGAAGTGTTGTTTCTCCTTCCTCTTCCTCTTGTTTGTGGCTCTTGCTGAATTTATCTTCCACCTTCTTGTTGGTTGTTAAATCTATCTCTTCCTTTATTATATGATCCTCTCCCCTGCCTCTAACATTTTTGTTTGTCTTAAAGGCTTGTTCATTGGAGGAGCTTGTTGATTTGCTCATTCTTTGTTCATGGGTTTGCAAAGAACCCATTAACTCATCAACTTTCATTTTCTTTAATTCCTTGGACTCTTCTATGGAAACCACAACTAGATCAAATCTGACTGGAAGGATTCTCAATACCTTCTCTATGATCCTTTTCTCTTCTACCACATCACCATTTTTCCTCATCTGATTGACAATGGTCATTGTCCTTGTGAAAAAATCATTTATTGATTCTGATTCTTTCATGAGAAGGGTCTCAAACTCTCTCCTTAGAATATATACTATTAAAAATTTCACCTTGTCACTACCTTGATATTCATTTTGAAAGGTATCCCAAGATTTCTTAGAGTTTGTAGCTACTGCTATCCTTGGGAATACTAAATTTATGACTGCATTTTGTATGTAGCTCAAAGCTTTAGAATATTTTCTTCTATTCTCCTTCAATGTATTCTTTCGAGCTTGTGTAAATGCATTGTATTGGTATCCAAATTGATTCTCCCATGGAAGCTGAGCAGCATCATAGATTTAACAAGATAATCGAGAGAGAGATAAATCATGGTATAAGTCATTTTGTAGTCGGGAAGTGATTCGGTGGCTCTTTATCACTCATATGTTAGAGAAATGGATAACACCTTCAAAAGGATTTGATCTATCCTCACTACTTTAGGTGTGCCTTTCAACTAGGTGAGAGGACCGATTTTGTAACCTCTATTGGTGAAGGAGAATGAAGATATCCTTCTTTGCACAAATTTTAAAGGAAACCTTGAGAAAATATGATCAATGCGCCACAATTTAAATTTCATGAGTTGTCATTTCTAAAGAATGGTGATATTTTCTAAACAAGGTTAAGGTTACTAAAGACATTATGGAATCCTAATCACTTCTACATATTTTAGAAGTAGAACTTATTAATTTGTGCGAGATACATGGCAAACAAGGGTAGTTCAAGAAGGATTCATTGTTTTTGAATAATTTTTGGTAGGAGATTAAGTAGGATAAACTTGATTTTGCCAAATCTTTGAGAACCTTCACAACAATTAGAAAACTAAATGATATAATGCTTGAATAGCTAAAATATTCCTTCAACGAAGGTGTGCATCATTAAGCCCAAATTTACACGATTTCACACAATCTTTGAGAATTCAACACAAAGTCTCGAGCTAAAGACTTAATAAAATATTAAAGACCCCTAGTTCCTAACGCCTAAGATACACTCAAAGGCTTATAGACAATCTTTATCAACAAAATGACAGTAAAGTGAATTTAAATTTTTTATCTCATTACACGATGAAGGCTCTTCTCATAATGAAATTGCAAATGCCACTAAAGTATCACATGGATGAGATCCTATGTGATTCAGAGGGATTTTAACACAAGATTACAACAGGAACATAAAAACCATTTAAGAATATTTTGAAATAAAAGCAGACACAAATTTTCCCAAGATTAACACTGATTAATTTGAAGTTAATTAGATTCATCAAGATAGCGGAAGGTTTCTTGAATAATATCAAAGCTTATCAATGGCTGTACACTTGTAACCAACTTTACATGATCAAATCTAAAACATAAGATATTAACAGGTTTCCCATATGTTCTCTTAGGAAGATGGGCTTTCTCAAATTTTCTCGTAAGAATTCAACCCCGAACATTTGCAAGATTATTCTCATTGAATTTATATAATTCACTCACTCACTCATCCCATATTTTTCCTATAAAAATGAAGAATATTTGAGGAATCCTTTACTTGTTACCAATTTGTCTCAGAAAGTGATGTTTAACAAATTCACACCTGAAGCTACCAGGTGGAAAAATCATGAACTGATCATGTTTCTCAAACCCTCAACCATGACTGGGATGCCATGCCATAGCTTTTTGATAGTCCTTCTAATCATTCTTTTATTTTGTCATGTGAGAAATCCCCTTTTAATTATTTTTAGGTGGCTCAGATAAATGGATTTGAAAAGCAATCCTTTTCACCCTTGAGAAAACACCTTGAGAAATAAGTTCCCTCGCATGGATACCTACATTTGTGCCTCTCATAAATGAGTTTCCATACATGGATTATCCCACATTACCTATGCTGCAAGTCCGAGTTAGCCAAGCGCAAAGAGGAGCAAGAATCCTCCACCTGTTTCCTTGGTGCACTTCGATGTGGTGCCCAAAAGAAGAGACCCTAAACAAGTGCGGACTCACCACGTGTCTCAACCAAAAAAATTTGTTGAAAATTTTATAGGACCATTAGAAGGTACCATCGATTTAGGTCCAAGAAAGTTTCTTTGGGTTTGTTGAAAAGTTCAAGTATGGGCGCGGGAACCATCGGAAACCTCCAAGTGTCCCTTTGGTGATCTTTAAAAATTAAAGTGTAGGGGCAGGTCCCCAAATAGGCACAATCCCTCCATGTGTCCCAAACCTCAGAAAGTTGCTTGAAAAGTTTAAGTATAGAGAGGATCCAGCAGAAGCCTCCACATGTCTCCTTGGTGCAACTACTAAGGTAGGACCCAGAGGCAAATTTCAAATGAGCGCCGAACCTCCACACATACAAGGTTTGAGTTGAATTAGGCCTTAAGGTTTCAAAATGCCCCCGCTGACCCACCTTCTTGCTTCTAACTTTTGATGTGGACCCCCAATGAATTGCTGGTTACTTCATAACTTTGCTCCCTCGTACAAAGAGGCAAAAACTTGAAAAAGTTTTGCCGACCCACCTTCCTTTTTATAACATGAAAAACTACCACATGTCCTTATTTGAGGTCAAAGTAAGAATTTTCCCCTTCCGCTTCATATTTTCTTGATAACCAATCAGATACTATCAGAGCTGCAGGGCCAAAGTGATATTTTTGTAAACATAGCAAAAATTTACAAGTTATAAAATAGACTCGACGTGCCTCATCCAATCAAAAGAGACCACATAGCTGAAGATGATGAGATATAATTTGATGGGTAAAACACACTGTCAAACTATAAAATGCAGGGAAATCACCATTTGTGCCTAGAATTGAATTTTTCTTTAAGGAAAAGAATTTGGAAATGATACAAGGCCCAAATGTGATCCACGACCATGGAGAAGGATCTTCAACAACATACAAATGAAGAAAACATTTCATACATCCATTCGGGGAAATAGAAAATATGACAGAGCCTGCAGATTAAAGAATTTTGAGGGCAAACTAGGGCATGATCAAATCGAGCACCAACATCGGCTCCAACTCGGGGATGGGAACTCCAAGCGAGTGCCACAAGAACAAATAGCATACCAAGTGCCAAAAATAAACCATTGGGCAACAGAGTCACAATTCAACCCTCTAAAAACAAACTGAGAAACCAAAAAAATGGTTGCCAAGGACCAGAGTAAACCAAAACCAACAAAATGAAAAAATAGAACAAATAAACCAAGACTTTACACTATACAATGGTGCATACCTCTATTTTGAGAAATCAATTAAGGAAATTTTTCAAATGCCTGCCATTAACATGAAATTCAAGCAATTCCCCATCTAGGTCTTTTAAGAAGAAGGTATGTTCACCAATTCGAATGTCAATTGAATAAGGGACCATCCACAATGCATCAAAATTTCCATGTTTTCCCTTATCCTTGTGCCTGCTATCCCACAATAGCACAAGATCTCCCACACTAAAAGCTCTTGGAGTCACCTTCTTATCAAACAAATTCTTCAATTTCTCTCTGAATTTTACATGGCTTTGAAGGATGCCCTTCTTTCTTCATCTAACCCAATAATTTGATTGATGCGAGCCTCATAGAGACTAACCTCTTGATCTTCCGGTTGTCGAATAAATTGAAATGAATACAATTGCATATGCAGGGGCAACAGAGCTTGAGTTCTATACACCAACTCAAATGGGATTTTTCCAACATCTTGTTTAATAGTGATTCGATCATCCCAAACAACAAAATTCAACCGCTCACCCACTTCCTTTTGTTTAACTCCAAATTATTCTAATTATTTTCAATAAATTTTTGTTGCTTGATTCTTCCTATCATTACCTTGGGGATTATAATTTGATGCATACGTTAGATTGATCCCATATTCTTGAGACATAGCCACCAAAGGTTTAGCTCGAAAGCTCATGGCATTATCAACAACTATTTTGGTAGGTACTCCAAATATGCAAATGATATAATTCAGAATGAAATCCATGACAATTTGGTGGGTTTCCTTCTTGGTGGGGATTGCCTCCACCCACTTGGTGAAGTAATCTATGGCCACTAATATCCACTTATGGCCTGCACTTGAAGGATCAGAAATATCCCCAATGAAGTCAATCCCCACTTCTTAAAAGGGGCTTCAATTGATATAGGCTGCAATGGGAGGGATCCTAAAGCTTTTAATCTCCCTGAAAAATGCTGACAACTTTCACACTTCCTAACCAACAAAGTTGTATCTTTGAAAAGAGTTGGCCACTAGTAACCAACCCTTAAGATCTTATGGGTTGTTACTCTCCCTATAAAATGCCCCCACAAACTCCTCCATGGAAATCATCAATTATTTTTGGGGCTTCATCGTGATACATCTCAAAATAACTCCCTCAGGGTTCTTCCAAGCTAACCCATAATCAGTGATGATGTATTTCTGGGAGGCTAACTTAAGTGCTCTTTTCGATTCTTGCTCAAATGTTCAGTGGCCTTTGTAGATTTTGAGATAAAAAATGATGTCCTTGTACCATTTAGAATTTATCAGTTTTTCAAGGACATTCAACCTTTCTTCTTCAACTTCATTTACCTCAATTTTCTACAGATTGCTCTCTACCATAAGTTTTTTCCAGGCCCAAACCTCTAACCAATTTTGTTGTTTGGATGTCCATATCATACTCTTGTAATTTTTTTACCCATCGACATCTCTTGCTTGAAACCTCCATTTTTGATCGGATATATTTCACCATGGTGTGGGGAACATAAGCAATGACTTTAGAACTCATAATATATGGCCTACGAGATATTTGTTGCTTATACCAAAGAAAATGCATGCTTCTCCATGATAGTATACTTTAGTTCAGCTCCTTGTAATGTCTTACTTTGAAATAGGAAATTGGTCTTTCATCTCTCTCATCATCCTTCGCAACAACATAGATGCAATAGTACCTTTTGAAGATAAATAAAACATTTGGAAAGCCTTCTTATAATATGGAGCTACTAAAACAAGGGCATTCCTTAATGCTTCTTTGATTCTACCAAAATCTTGAATAGTTGCTTCTTCCCATTTGATACTTTGATCTTTCTTTAACATGCTAGTGATTGGGATAGTTAGTTCAACAAAGTTGGAGATAAATCTCCGATAAAATTAATCTAACCAAAAAGGTATTGAATTCCCTTCTTGGTTCTTAGAATAGGGACATTGCTAATGGCTTCTACCCTTTCGGGATTAATCATGACTCCTTCCTTTAACGCAATGTGTCCAAACAGCTTTTCTTTCTAAACTCCAAAATAGTACTTCTTGGGATTTAGTGAAATACCATACTCCCTACATCTTAACAACATTTTTTCTAATTTTTGTAGGCGGTCACTCATTTTTCTGGAGAAAACTGTCACATCATCTTGATATATAGCAATGAAATAATTAATATAGCTAGAGAAATCTACATCCATTGCTCTTTAGAAAGTGGCTCGAACATTCATTAGACCATCTAACATATACATATGTTCCCCAAGGAGTGGTAAAGGTTGTCTTGATTCACTTTGATTCCTTCACAACTACCTGGTTATATCCAGAAAAACCATCCAAGGTGGATAACAATCCGCTCCAAGAACTAACCAATTGTAGCATTGTCCATATATGGAAGAGGGTAGTTATCCTTCATTGATGCTCTATTCAAGTTTCTAAAGTCCACACACAGCCTTATATCTCCGTTATTATTTCTGATAGGTACCAAGTTTGTAACCCATGATGAGTACCTTGTGGTATTTGTATGATTCCTCCATCCCTCAACTTTTTCAATTCTTCTTGCATCTTCAGGGAAAGGAGTGGATTGATCGGCCTCTATTTCTGCCTAAACGGCTTGGCAGAATCTTCCAAGGGAATTTCATGCTAGAAAATATCCTCTCTATATGCTTTCAGTTCAAAATAAGACCATGCTAAGCAGTCCTAGTATTTCTTCAACAATTGGACATATGACTACTTTTCTTCCTTTCTCAGATTGCTACCTAGCTAGATTTTATGTGGTTTATCCTTTGTGACTAGGTTGTGCACTTCAACATCTCTCGAGGCTGACATATGTCTATTGACAATGCAATCATCATTATCAAATTTTGATTCAAGTGTTAGCAAACCTATGGGAATCGTATTATTCTTCAACTAAATGATGTATTTTCCAAATAAAGTCTCCTTTCCATCATCTGTACAAACCATTGGCTCTCAATCTATACGTTGATCGGAAAATTATCCTTGGTTCTACAAAAACCTTTACACTGGTGTCATCTTCGAACACTTGTGAGTGTTTAACATTGTCAGGAATAGATGGCCTAGTTAATATCTCAATATTATACTCACAATAGGGGGATACAAGCATACAATTTTCAAATCTAGACCCAAATACGATCAATTTTTCTCTGCTAGAGTATTGTACTTCCTATCATGATGTATTCTTTTGAAGGAGTCAAACATTTCAATGAAATACTAGACTGCATGCTTATACCGCTTCATTATCTCGATTTTTATTGCATACAATTTTCTATCTTGGTTGACAATTAGCTCTGTATCTCCTTTAACAATGATCTCTCTAACACCTTATTTCCAAGCAATTATTAAACCCAATAATGATTGCTTCATATTTTGCAATATTGTTAGTGCACTCAAAGTTGAGTTTAAAAGAAAAAACAAACTCTTCCGGCCCGGAGATATCAGAAAAATACCAGCACCATTTCCAAATTCAGAGAAGCCCCCATCAAACAACAAAGTCCAATGAGAACCTACTTGTTTAAGAGACTTTCATTGATCAATTTTTGCTCTTTACCATTAGAAAATCGAACAAAGTTATTAGCATCAATGTTAGTGTATAAAACTTCATAGGAAGCATTATTAGGATCCTCAATGAGATGAAGCATCTTCTTTTCACCATACAACTTTACAAGGCTGCCCTCAATAGGTATAGTGGTAAAAGACATATCCATTTGCACACTCCCACCCACACTAGCAACCCATTTTCTTGATAACAACATTCCCCATTTGGCAAGGAAATCAACAACAACAAAATCTAGTTTTAAGTTCTTGCCAAGGTATGCTACAAGTCTGCACTATCAAACCCTTGAAACATCCAACCACCGGCACCTCTCGGAATGCATGGTAGTGCACTTCCCATAAGCTTTTGTAACTTTGATATCTAATTCATTCATGACCTCAAGAGGCATAACATTACATGGTGCTCCAAAATCAAAGATATAGTTGTGTAATGACTTTTCCCTAATAATCGAGTAGTGAAAAATGGATCTACATTCAGTGGGACTCAACCATGGATGTTCCCAAATATACTTCGGGTGGCTCACCTAGCTCTTCCAAAGATTTGGGGTTTTTCCAACTCGCAATGCTAAGAGGAGTCTCAACATTGTTTACATTTCGCCTTGGCTAATCTTTTCTTCATTCAATCTGAAATACTCAAAGGAACTTTTCTTGTGCCGAGGGATCCTAAGCAGCTCAACAAATGGAACAAAAATATTGATTTGACTCAAGACTTGGGCAATGTCATAAGGAATGTATTCGGGCAAGGCAACATTTGGAGGAATATCGACAAACTCATCGACAATAAAGAAGGCCTTTGTCGGATGTATCTTTCTTAGGATTTTCTTTTGGGATATTGGTGAGAACTGGATTTTTGGTTTAGTCGATGCCCTAACCCTTTGGAAAACTTACTCTGGTATTGTATTCCTTTTCTTGGGCAATCACGCATTTATTAACAACTATCTTTCCTCTTTTGAAGGAATTCCTCCATCATACTTTTTAATCATTAATGCCCTAAAAGTAATCAAAATCATTATTAGGCAACTCAAAATCTTGTACCATATCAATTTCAAAAGTATGAGTGGAAGGAAGAGGTAATACCCGGTGAATGCAATCCTAGAAATCAATAGCAGTTCTAGCACTTATCACTCGGTTGAGGTTGCTTCTTGTTGTGAACTTGCAAAGCAATCCATCATGCATGCATCATCATCAACTTCCTCAAATTCTTTGTCTTCATCACATGGGGAATGGGGTAAGAAAAATTTATCACACCACTCCATATCATGCACCCCTTCCACAATAACAACTATGGCAGCTAAAGGATCAGGCACCAATCTATTTTCCCGAGGTTGGGGCTGTCTATTTCCTGATCCCACTAGCCCTTTACCCCTATCATATAATCTATGATCACCTCTAGGATGATTTGAAAATATTTCTTAACCTTGTGGCTTGTGCTGACCTTGGGAACCTTGTCCAATCCCCTTCTCTACTCTGGCCAGTTTATAGGATATTTCCTTAACATCTCTAGCCAATGTTTTTACAACCTCTTCTAGATCCACAAACTTACTTGACTGAGGCTTCTCTGGATTGATCAGCTTGATACCTTCCCTCTTAGGAGGCTTACCAACTACTTTGATATTATTTTCAATCTGCAAAGCCATGGTGAAGGCTTGCCTCAATGTTCCTAGGTTTTTTTCCCTTAAATAATAAGCAGCCTTTTTGTCAAAAGCATCAGAATATTTTATCAGACAGGAAACATCACTTGGCCTCAAGATTACAGGTAGCCTATTCAAGGTCTTATTGAACCTAGTATTGAAGTCATGAATAGATTCATTAGGATTCTTCTTAATATTTTCAAATTCTAATAAAAGAAACCTAGGGTCTATTTTATCTCCATACTATAATCTAAAATCATTCTTCATTTCGTCTATGAATCAATGGAGTTTTCGGAAAATATTTATACTAGTCTCATGAATCCTCCTCTAGAGTATGAATAAACAATTTTATGTACACATCCTCAAATTTGATCTCAAAGTCTTCCATCATATTGAAAAAAATCTTTAAGTGTTGATCACCAGTAATAACATTATTTCCTTGAAATTTAGGCGGGATATTTCTAACATCTTTGGGCACAACATTTGGATATCCGGCCATACCTCAAAAATCTATAGGACCAAAATTATTGACAACAAATGGAGGTGCGGGTGGGGGTTGGCCCATATTTTTTAAGGGGGTGATCTTACAGGAGAAACAGAATGATGAGGTGTAAGTGGTCTTTGGAACATAAGAGTACAATCTTCAAAATGAATGTCCTCTAAAAACTTTATTTCGTGAAAAACCCTATCAAATTTGGAAAATATAGGGACAGACTGAGAAGCACACTTATCGACACAAATGAAGGAACCTCTCCAATTCAAGAATTTAGATCTATGTGAAAATTACCTGATTCAGAATCACTTGAAGAAGAATGATAATCCTCAACCGCAGATTGATCACTTTCCACAATCGATAACTCTTTTATTGATTCCTGATCTCCAACTATTTTCCAGAATCTTTTTCCTTTCGAATTCATCTTTCCCGATTAGGAAACAACTTTCTAAATAGGTCTTTCACGAAGAAATATATTCTTCCTTCTAGATTTGCAAATATTAGTGATAAATATCAATTGACAAAGGTTGAGACACTCGAATTTATCAAAAATTAATTCAACACGGAGTCACCACTAAGGATTTTCACTTTAGTTGTTGAAAAAGCACTAAATTTGATCTGTCAAATGTCTATCAACACTAAATTTATGCAAAGCTTCACAGATATAACCTTCCTTTACCTGCAGTTAACATTGATGATGTGAATTTAGTGCAATACCCACTAGAAACTGGAAATATTACACACAAAACTTGTAACTTCACACAATTCTTACAAATCTCAACACAGGATGATGTTTAAACAACGTATTTGCACTTAGAGCATGTAAGAAACATTACCAGGGCCAAATATAAGAATTCCTTTGAAGATCCCTAGAAACAACACCAATCTGGTGTTGTTTCCACACAAATAGGTCCCGGTGTTCAAATAGTCCCCTGGAAACAGTGCCAATCTAGTGTTGTTGGTACACAAATAGGTCTGGTGTTCAAAAAATCCCTATGGAATGGCACCAATCTGGTGTTGTTACCATAAAAATAGGTTCCAATGTTCAAATAGTCCCCGACAATGGTACCAATCTAGTGTTGTTGCCACACAAATAGGTCTCCGGTGTTCAAATAATCCCTGGCAACAATGCCAATCTGGTGTTGTTGTCACACAAATAGGTCCCAATGTTTAAATAATCCCCAGCAACGGTTCCATTCTAGTGTTGGTATCCAAATTGATTCTCATTTGCAAGTTGAGCATCATCACAGATTTAACAAGATACTCAGAAAAAAACAAATTATGGTATGAGTCATTTTGTAGCTAGGGAAGTGATTCAGTTGGCTCTTTGTCACTTAGATGTTGGAGAAATGGATAGCACCTTCAAAAGGATTTGATTTATCCTCACTACTTTAGGTTGTTCCTTTCAACCAAGGTGAGAGGACCCATTTTGTAACCTCTGTTGGTGAAGGAGAATGAATATATCCTTCTTTGCATCAATTTGAAAGGAAACCTTGAGAAAATATGATTAATGCACCAAAATTTAACTCTCACGAGTTGTCACTTCTAAAGAATGGTGATATTTTCTAAACAAGATTAAGGTTACTAAAGACATTATGGAATCCTGATTGCTTCTACATATTTTGGCAGTAGAATTTATTCATTTGTGGACATACATGGCAAACAGGGGTAGTTTAGGTAGGATTCATTATTTTTGAATAATTTTTGGTGGGAGATTAAGTAGGATAAACTTGATTTTGCCAAATCTTTGAGAACCTTCACAACAATTGGAAAACTAAATGACATAATGCTTCATAATAGCTAAAATATTCCTTCAACCAAAAGGTGTGCATCAATGGAGGCCCAAATTTGCACGGTTTCACACAATATTTGAGAATTCAACATGAAGGCTCGAGCTAAAGACTCAATTAAATATTAAAGACCCCTGGTTCCTCATGCCTAAGATACACTCAAAGGATTATAGACAATATTTATAAAAAAATGGCAGTAAAGTTATTTTAAATTGTTTATCTCATTACATGATGAAGGCTCTTCTCATAATGAAATTGAAAATTGCCACTAAACTATCACAGGGACAACATCCTATGTGATTCAGAGGGATTTTAACACAAGATTGCAGCAGGAATATCAAAACCATTTGAAAACGTCTTTGAAATAAAAGAAAACACAAATTTGCACAAAATTAACACAGAATAATTCAAAGTTGATTAGATTCATCGGTAGGGGAAGGTTTATTGAACAACCTTAGAGCTTGTCAATGGTCATGTACACTTGCAACCAACTTGATATGATCAAATCTAAAGTATAAGAGATAAACAGGTTTCTCAGATGGTCTCTCAAGAAGATGCGCTTTCTCAAATTTTCTCGTAAGAATTTAACCCCTACCATTTGCAAGATTATTCTCATTGCATTTATACAATTCACTCGCTCACTCATCCTAAATTTCCCCAAAAAAGAAGAATATTCGAGGAATCCTTTGCTTGTTACCAATTTTTCTCAGAAAGTGATGTTTAACAAATTCACACCCAAAGCTGCCAGGTGGACAAATCATGAACTGATCATGTTTCTTAGACCCTCAACCATGACTGGGATATCATGTCATAGCTTTTTGACAATCCTTCTAATCATTCTTTTATTCTATCATGTGAGAAATCCCCTTTTAATCTTTTTAAGTGGCATTGTATAGCTAGATCTAACAAGAAATCCTTTTCACCCTCGAGGAAACACCTTGAGAAATGAGTTCCCTCGCATGGATGCCTACATTCGTGCCTTAGAAATGAGTTTCCACACATGAATTATCCCACATTACCTACGCTGCAATTCCGAGTCAGCTAAGTGTGAAGAGGAGCTAGCGGAAGCCTCCACATGTTTCCTTGGCGCACTTCTGATATGGTGCCCAAAATCATAGACCCTAAACAAGCATGGACTCACAATGTGTCCCTACTGTAAATTTGTTGAAAAATATTTAGGACCAACGGAAGGCTCCACGTGCCTTGGGTCCGAGGAAGTTTCTTTAGCCATTGAAAAAGTTTAAGTATGGGCAAGATCCAGCAGAAGCCTCCAAGTGTCCCTTTCGCACTCTTTCAAAAGTAAATTACATGTGTAGGTCCCCAAATAGGTGTAGGCCCTCCACTTGTCCCAAGCCTTAGAAAGTTACTTGACAATTTTAAGTATAGAGAGGGGCCAAATGAAGCCTTTCGCACGTATCTCAAATGAGTACCAACCCTCCACATGGACATGTTTTGAGTTGAAGCGGGCCTTAAAGTTTTGAAATGCCCCGGTGACCCGCCTTCCCACTTCTAATATTTGATGTGGGCCCCAATGGAGTTGCGGGTTACTTCATAACTTTTCTCCCTCGTACAAAGAGGTAAAAACTTCAAAATGTTCCACCGACCCGCCTTCCCACTTGTAACATGAAAAACTACCACATGTCCTTCTTTGGGGTCAAAGTAAGACTTTTTCCATGCTACTTCATATTTGTTGAATAGCCAATCAGAGACTATCGGGGCTGCGGGGCCAAATTGATCTTTTTGCAAACATAGCAAAAAGTTACAAGTTATAAAATATACCCGGCGTGCTTCATCCATCAAAAGAGAGCACATAGCTGAAGATGTTGAGATATAATTTGACGAGGAAAACACGCCCGTCAAACTGTAAAATGCAGGGAAATCACCATTTATGCCCAAAATTGAATTTTTCTTTAAGGACAAATAATTTGGAAATGATACAAGGCCCAAATGTGATCCAAAACCATGGAGAAGGATCTTTAACAGCATACAAATGAAGAAAACATTTCACGCATCCATTCAGGGAAATATAAAATACAACAGCCCTTGCAGACTAAATAATTTCAAGGGCAAACTAGGGCACCATCAAATCGAGCACCAACACATTAAATGCAGCTTGGTCTGCTACTTTTGTATAGCCTCCTTCAACTAACTCCCATAGCTCTTGAGAGGAGAATATGGTCTTCATTTTAATGCACCAAATGTCATAGTTTTTCCCATCAAATGTTGGGGCTTCGCCATGAATTACCTGCTATTATAAGCCATTAAATTCAATAAATGAAACAACAAAAATATTAAAATCTCAAACTCACAAGATGTTAATCCTTTTGTTGTTTTCTCTGATACCAAATTGCTAAAAAAAATAGATTCTAAAAAGACACAAATAGACTAACGCAACAAAATAAAAATAGAGATAGACACAAAAACTAATTATATTATCTCCAGTAATGGTTTACAAAATATTAAAACTCCATTTTCTTGTTGTTGCAAGCTTCCTGAAAACTCTAAGTGTTGTTGTTGTAGGCTTTGTTTTCAGTTGTTATGGCTCTATTTCTAGTTGTTCTGGGAGTTGTTTCTAGTTGTTACATGTTGTTGTGTAGTTGCTAAAAGCTATTGGACTGTTGCTATAGAATTTACACTGCTATAGAATACCAAATTGCTACTCTCACATAGCTTTTGTTCCTTCTTTTTAATTGTTGCTGTAAATTATTTTTTTCCACGTATATGCTAGAGTGAATGAGACAAAAAAACATTTTTTTCAAAAATTAATAAAGTTCCCTCTGAAAAAGGGCTTTGAAAATGTCCACCTAGAAAAAGCAATAATTGCTGACACTTGGTGGTTGAGAGAATGGAAAAGAAAATTTTGAAAAAGATATGGGCTCAAGACTACCTACTATATTAAATTCTGATAAATTATGACAACTCTTCTCTATACTCAATTTTCTCAAGGATTTATGGCAGATATAAGACTTGATAACGAGGAGACATTGTTGGAAATTCTCCAAGCTTATGGAAAAAGTTACCAATCTCAGAATACCACCAATAGGAAATTATCCTCTGCTAATATATCAAAGGTGGCTCCAGATTGTTTACTGTAAATGATATTCTCAATTTTTTAAGTGTAGGGTGGACATACAGTTGTAAAATCCCAAGATGCGCAAAAAAATCAAGCATCCACCCTCTTCACAAAACTTTAATTGTAAATTTATGGAAGCTTTGCGTTAAAAAAAGGTTGATTCTTGATCAAATTATGGATCTAAGTGAGCATATGGAGAAGCCAGGTTCGGTAGCAAGTTTTAATTACAAGCCTTTAGCAGTCACTTCAAGGTTGTTTCAAAGTTCAAGTACCAATAATGACAACCATATTGTTTATGTAGCAAGTTCGAAGAATGGCTCGAAGCATTCCTCTCCCGATATATGGTACAAAATCAATGACCGTGCCATTAAATTGTGAGCTTTCACCAGGTTCTCAAGAATGCTTGTAGTTGCTTCTTTATTAATTACAAGACTAATTACAATACGCTCATATATGAGAAGTGTTCCAACTAAATAAAAGATGGAATATTGAAACACTTATTATTATTATTTTTTTCAAGAGATATATATAGTCTTCACCAACATTTATAATCATTTTGATATAGATTAATATAAAAAAATCATCTATGATTTCATTATTTTTCTATAATATGTTATAGTAAAATTTAATTAAAAAAATTAGTAAAAATATTTTCTTCCCTCAATTTCACTAGTTGGGCCTTTTGTAGTGCCCACTTCCCTTCGACACCATTTTGTTTTGTTCTTTTCGAGATTGATTACTTCACTTATGGATTATTATGGCTTCTTGATTTAGCATGCTAGTAGATATCATACACATTGGACTCGTTATTGATTTGATCTTTATATGATGCATATGGTTTTCTTGGTGGACATTTGATGATGATATTTGTATACTTTTGACATGGTTATTTATCTTTAATTATGTAATGTGATATGTTTAATCATATCGAGTAGAACTTGATAATTGGACTAATGTGATGATCATTTTGACATAATGAAATATGGAATAGAAATGTGCTAGAAAGTGTAAGTGATATCGTATTTTGCATAGATGATTGTAAATCATGTGTCGTTTATTTTAGATTATATTGTATATTTGGCATGAATGTTTTAATGCGCCAACAGGCCGAAGGAGGTATTCTCTGTCTGCAGGTAAATTATATTCACAACAATATTGGGGAGTGGAGACCAACCACATTGGAATTCGAGAAGAATCCAACTAAGGTCACCATGGCAACAAGTAATTGTGTGTGTGTTGGAATCATTTGGTTAGGAAAAAAATTGTGACCTAGGGGTCATGTGTTGCCTTGTTTTAATTTTCCCTCTTTATTATGTTAGTATGTGTTTCTCTTAGTAAGTGAAATTTTACTTGTGTTGTTATTCATATTATTTGGATTGGTGTTTACCCCTTTATTAGTCATGGGTTGTAGTGTCTTAATTAAGTTAATTTGAATTTGTCCTAAACTAATTAAAGGATATGACCAAAGAGAGTTCATTTATTAGGCTTGATTTACTTGGGATTTTGTGTGGATTGATGTGTGTTTAAGTTTTGAGTGTAGCACACTCTACCCCACTTGGAAAACTCGAATTTGGCCTTAGAGGCCAAATTTGGAAGCTTGTGGGACAAGTCAAACTCTCCCACACCTCTTAAAACCCCATGCCAACCCTACCTATGGGTTGGAAGGCCATATTTAGGGTATTTTAGGTGTTTTGGGGGATAAAAAAGGGTAAAATATTAATTCCACTTTCTTTCAAAATTTAATTTTTGTCCTTTGGGGAAGTGGGCTTAGATGGAGTGTGTAAGGTGCTTTCCTTTCTATCAACCACTTATTAATGGTGTATTGGAATATGAAGTTGACCAAATGATGTGGAGTGGAGGGAAAAGGAGGTTGCATCCTACTTGGAGCCACATCATCCCTCCCTCTCTTTTCTCTATTTATTTGATCCTCTTGTTTGTTTTGGCGGTTGGAAGTTTCATTTTTAGTCTTTTGTATTTGGAGATGAGAGGATTTTGGAGGAAATTGTGGATTTTGGAGCTTGTTGATACTTGTGGGAATTTTGTTGGAGCTTGTGGATGCTTGCTTGATCTTTGGAGGGATTTGAGACTTCATACTTGGAACAAGCTCTACCATGGAAAGGTAGGAGCTTCACCTTTGTTTGTATTATGTTTTCTTCTTTTGTTATATGAATGAGTACATATGTTGTGTTGAATATTGTTGTTTGCAATGCTTGTTGGGAATGGGTAGAATGCCTAAGTTGGGAGTGGGAGGAGACTATGGGGAGTTTATTTGAGGGAGGCATAAGAGATCATTTTCTTGAGGAGGGAGTTTGGGTTGGGTGCCCACCTAGTAAGAGAAATGCTTGCATTTCTTCTTGTTTTTACTTTGAGGGAGCCATAAGAGTTGAGGGAGGCATAAGAGTGGATGGAGGGATAAGGGGTACTTGAGGGAGGCATAAGAGTTGTTAAAGGTATTTTGTTTTGTATTGGAGGCTTTTAGGTGGCACCCATTCCCATTGGGAGGCATAAGTGGACTCCCCATAGGTCTTACTCTTATGGCTTTCTTGATAAGCCTTTTGACTTGTTGTTGTGATTTTCTTCCCTCTTGTTGAGTTGTTGCCTTTGTTTTGAAGGATTATGAAATGAATGTGAAATTTTATGTTAAGTTATGTGGAAGCTAGTAGTTGCCATGAGTTGGATTTTCTCCCACCTGTAATGTGGTTTGGGCTGGGGCCAATGGAGAGGATGACTTCTCTTCTCCATTGGGTATCTTGGTTGGGAGGAGAGCATTTCCTCTCCCCTTATTTTGTTGTGAATCAAGCAAACTATTGGAGGAGCTACCTTGTTGATGTTTGAAGCATGGAGCCTTGTTGATGACAATGTGAAACCACCTTGTATTTTTACCTACCTTGAGTGGAGGAAAAGTGTAATAATGCTTTGTATTTTAGCTTCCATCATTGTAAATTTGTTCCCACATTAAGTGGAAAATGTTGTAACAAGATGTTGAAGGAAAGTTGTATTGAACTTCATTAGTAAGGTTGTAATGTGGATGGAATTAAAAGTTGAAAGAAAGACAATCTATTTAATCTCTTTTAACTTGGCTTGGAACCTCTTATGAACGTGTTGATCTTGTTGAAATGTTAGTAGTTCTTATTCTAAAACTTAATGGAAATATGATTGAAACCCTCTTGAGGAATGTTGGGAAATTTACTTTAAAAATATATATAAATTAAATTTCATTTTGTTGCTTAAAAGAGATGTATTGAAAAGTGAGAATATTAGTGCATTATCTCTTCTTGTATTGTTGATGGAAAGACTTAAGTTTTAAATAGTTTCCAATGTGCCAATAAAGTAATTTATGTCCTAGTTCTATTATGTGTTTCCTCATTTAGGAAATTATTGTAAATCTATTTGCAAATTAGTAAGGGAAATGAAATCGAATCTACTTAAAATCCCATACATGCCCTATTATTAAATTGTGTAGAAAGAGATTTTAATGCAAAAGTTCCAAGCTTATTAAGTTCATTACCCACATCTCATTAATAAGGAAACTAATATTTTAAATATTATTCATATTTAAGTAATATTACAACTAATGTATTTACTATTTTTAAATTCTATTTATAACAATATACCATTAATATTTATTTGTAATAACTAATTATATTAATACAAACTGCAGCCAAGAAATAATAGTAAACATATAATTAAACCTACGTATGAGAGGTCCATATATTTGCAAAGCAAGCCGTACTCTATGAACATTCTGTTATGAAACAGACGCACCTCTACGTATGAGACGTCCTTATAATTACAAAGCAAAGTGTGCTTCGTGTATTCGATATGGAAGCAGATCCGCCTCTATGAGATTCTCTTCCACAGATTACATGACAGGAAGATCTCAATAGAGGACCCTTGTAATAATTTTCTTCTGGCCTCCTCGCAACACTCTCACTGTCCCTTAATCGATTTTGATTAAAATATCTCGAAGGAGAATCCCGATTTGAGGATGCATTCGATACTGAGCAGATAACAACAGGATTGGATAACCTGCTTGTTGGAAGCACTCAAAAGGGCTTTCGTTCTCCTTTTTCGTGATCGCATCGCTCGGCCGCTTATTGTTGCGAGCCGCGGCCATGAATCTCACCTAGAGCACACCTCACAAAGACCTAATGGAAGTGGGGTAACCCCCGCCGCTCCACTCACCTGTAGCTTCATCTACAACCCGCCTATCAGCTCGCGTGGCCGTGGCCAAACAAAATGGGTCAAAACACCTTTCCTCCGGGTCCGTAGCTTCACCTCTAACCACCATCTTCTTTCCACGTGGCATGTGGCTGAGTTTTTATGGCAGGCTGATCACAAAGGACTTAGATTTGTAAAATGCAAGGGGGGCGCATAAGATCTACGGATCTAATAGTTATTAAATGAAAAACATGCAGCTCAACAAGGGTAGCTTTGCATGCAAAAGGAGAGGGGGTTGAATGGTGTGGCAGTGCCTATTAAAGTGACCCACCCCCAATCATATCTGTTCAAACTTATTTTGGGATGTGATACCCCATAAAATCTCCTTATATTTTCTTTGTGCAATTTTCAAACATGATTAATCTCCATTTAAGAAAGTAAGATTTATTTTAAAAATTTGTAAATGTAACAATTCTTCACATTAAAAAAAGGGGGAAATATAATTATTTATATATATAGCAATTATAAACTTGTTATCTTTAATCTTGATCCTCATGCAAAAAAAAAAATTGAGTCATATTGTTTTGGGTTATATGTTCGTGGAAGCAAGTCCTTTGATCGTCGTCATTTTTGCGGCGTGACATTTTGGTATCAGAGCCGGGGGTTCAAAGCTTGGACCCTTGGGCACACTGTAAAAACATGAAACAGAACATTTAACCTAGTGTAGAGCTGATTCTTTTAATATAATAAAACCACAATGTTGATAATTATAGGAAACAACAAATTTAGAAAACTAGCTCAAGACCTAGAACAATGAACTAACTTTCGTCTTGATCTGTGCAGGAGGCGTGGATTGGGCGAGGGGTCTCTTCATATAGACCTAGATATACCACCGCGCAGAGCAAGTCAGTAGCAACCATTCTACCTCATATCTTGCAGACACTCCAGATGTCAAATGCACGCTTATACGCGGAGAGCCCTTGGGAGAACAATTTGCAAGACATAGTTTGGAGCCATCGGTAGATGACCTGGCATCCCCTCAACACGGCGAGGAGCACAGGCGTAAAACTTCCGTGCGGAGTCGAGGCCTAGGCGAGTCACCACAGAGAAGACATGGGGACAGGATCTCGGGACATAGGGACAGTCTCGGAGCCCTAGACAGAGGGGAGGAGCATACAGAGAGACCTAGGATTCGTCATACGTATGCTTGCAGACCATATCGGGAGATCCCAAGCTACGACCATCTCACTATTAAGGTGATACAGTAGTTTTCAGGCAGAGGCATGGTTTGTGAGCTTGAGCGGATGCTTCAATCTCTTCCTCAGTACAAGCAACACGAAAGCTCATGTTGCAATCCATCTTCTGAGGGATGGAGCAGGAGTCTGGTGGAGGACCAAGGAGTAGAAGCTCCATGTTGACTTGGAGACGATTACCTGGGAGCTATTTGAGGAGCGTTTCAGGAGTAGGTATTTACCCAGGAGATTTATACAGCAGCGGATAAACGAGTTTCATGACCTCCGTTAGGCATCGATGATAGTAGCTGAGTATGAGAGTCGATTTTTGGATCTACTCCAATACGTCGACTATATGCAGGATGAGCAGGTATAGATTCACAGGTTCATCGGGGCCTAAACTTGGATTTAGGTGGCGCAGTGCACATTCACTGCCCATAGACATTAGCAGAGGCCGTGGAGAAGGCCTATATTGCAAAGGAGACACGGGGAAAGACGCACAATGGGCTAGAGACAGAGTTCGAGCCATATTTAGCAGATGCAGGATGGTAGGTCGAAGGGGCCGGGTTCCTCCTTCACGGGGTTGATAGAGTTCGTGGCAAGCTTCATTCGAGCCACCATAGCAGCAGCAAAGAAGAAGAGCAGAATGTGAGACCTCGCCCACCTTACAGACCTCCTCAGAGATTTGATGTGCAGAGAGGACATAGTATGGGGCCTCCTCCTAGGGGTCCCATCAGGACACAAGGTGCGCCGAGAGCTCGGTCGGGGAGGAGCTCATCAGCAGAGACCTCAACTGTCCATAGCCAGATCGTCAGGATCCATAGCTCAGACATCTAGAGTACCAGTTGGAGCTACTTCTCACTGGAGAGGACTAGGAAGCTGTTATGGTTGTGGTGTTGTTGGAAATCATTGGAGAGATTGCCCACATAACCCTAACAAGGGTAAGATGCAGAGCTCGAGCTCTTGTTAGAGATATGGCATGGAGTCATTGGATCTACGCAGTGGTTGAGAACCACCAGGTTGAGCACCAGAGTACCGTGATTGAGACGACAGGTAGTATTGGTGGTATTTCCACCTCTATATTATTTGATTCTAATTCTTCCGATTCTTTATTGCACCATCCTTAGTAGTAGTCAGAGCGTTGTAGGCTGGTGGCAGCGATTAGGCGAGGGCCGTGGTTGGGATGTTGAGATGTTTTCTGAGCCAAATTTTACGTGAGACTCCTTAGTTAAGGAGTGTGTAGTGGATTTGGGACCCTTCACCACTACTTCTGATCTTCGGATCCTTCCATTAGGATCTTATGGCATCATTCTAGGTATGTATTGGTTGTCCGCTCACAGAGCTAGAGTGGATTATTACCATAAGACTATTTCTTGCATAGATGATCTTGTAGTAGAGTCAGTGATATCAGGAGTTAGGAGGGCCGTATCCATTCGTACCATCTCCGCTATGCAGCTTAAGCGGTGTGCGCGACGGGGTTGTCAATTGTTTGCTATTACGGTCAGTGACAGATCAGAGGATGAGTCAAGAGGACCTTCCCTCGATGACCATTCCATCTTATCAGAGTTTGCTGATGTGTTCCCAAGGGAGCTACCGGGGTTACATCCCCCACGTGAGATAGATTTCCATATAGATCTAGTTCTAGGCGCAAAGCCTATCTCACGAGCACCTTATCGGATGACTACTCCTGAGTTATGTGAGCTCAAGTTGTAGCTTGAGGACCTTCTGGAGAAAGGCCTAATCCATCCTAGTGTATCCCCTTTGGGTGCACCAGTGATCTTCGTAAAGAAGAAGGATGGATCTCTTCGGTTGTGTATTGACTACCGTCAGCTGAAAAAATTAACGATCAAAAATTGTTACCCCCTTCCACTCATTGATGATTTATTTGATCGGATGAAGGGGGCTACAGCTTTTTTTAAGATAGACCTTAAGTCGTGGTACCATCAGCTCGTCAGGATGCATGGAGACGTATATTCACAAGACAAAGCATTCCGTATGAGATATGGCCACTATGAGTTCACAGTGGTACCTTTCGGTTTGACGAATGCCCCCACAGTGTTTATGAGTTTGATGAATGGGGTATTTAGGACCTTCCTTGATAGCTTCGTGCTCATCTTCCTTGATGACATTCGATTTACTCACACACACGTCGGGAGCACGAGGAGCACCTTCGCCTGGGTTCTTTAGTGTCTTCGCGAACAAAGCACCTTTATGGGAACTTGGAGAAGTGTGCGTTCTTTAAGCCTGAGGTGCAGTATTTGGGCCACATCATTTCTGGGGAAGGTATCGCAATCGATCCTTCCAAGATTCGAGCCATCATGGACTGGCCAAGCACCCACTAGTGTGACCGAGGTGCGTAGCTTCATGGGTCTAGCAGGGTATTACAGGAGGTTTGTTTAGGATTTTTCTTGGATTGCGCACCCCATTACTTCCCTTCAGCGGAAAGGGAAGAAGTTTTATTGTCAGAAAGATGTGAGCAGGCCTTCAGTACATTGAAGGAATGCCTCACGAGAGCACCTATTCTTGCAGTGCCAGATCCTCAGGGTGAGTTCTACGTTTGCACAGATGCTTCCTTGGCAGGACTTGGAGGTGTGTTAATGCAGGAGGGTAGAGTAGTTGCCTTTGAGTCTCGCAAACTCAAAGATTATGAGCTCAATTATCCAACCCATGACCTTGAGCTTGCAGCAGTGGTACATGCCTTAGTGCGGTGGAGGCATTTTCTTCTTGGCTGGAGATTTACACTCAGGTTTGATCACTTGAGTCTTCGCCACCTCTTCACTCAACCCAATCTCAACGCTCGTCAGCGGCATTGGATGGAGTTACTATGTGAGTATGACATGGAGATAGAGCATGTGAAAGAGAAGGAGAATGTCATTGCAAATTCCTTGAGTTGGCAAAGACATGTGGCTATGGCCACCTCTCAGGCATAGATTTATGGAGCAGATCTTGCAGCAGCTTCCTCAAGATAGTTTCTACCTTGCAGCCAGAGCAGAGATTGAGTCTCAGAGACCCCTTGGGGGGAGATTTGATGGATTTTCATTAGAGGTAGATGGTCTTCTCAGACACAGAGGTCAGATATATGTTCCTATAGATGGAGACTTGAGACATGACATTTTTACAGAGGCTCATCGTGCACCTTATTCAGCCCATCCTGGGGTGAAGAAGATGCACGCCACCCCGAGACAGTTGTATTTTTGGAGAGGACTTCTGGAGAGACGTAGCTTTGTTTGTGTCACGCTGTTTAGAGTACCGAGAGGGTGAAGGCGAGCATCGCATCCAGCCTAGCCTTCTCTATCCTCACGCCATACCGGAGTGGAAGTGGCACACCATTTCCATGGACTTCATCGTTGGGTTACCTACGTCGAGATACCAACACGACACCATCATGGTCACGATGGATAAATTGACGAAGGTAGCTCATTTTTCTCCGTGAAAACCACCTATACAAAGAAGTGATGTGGCACGAGTATACCTTGATGAGATTCTCAGATTACATGGGATTCCACAGAAGATCATCTCGCGACCGTGACCCTTTGTACACTTCCCATTTTTGGACCACCATGCAGTATGTTCTCAAGACTAGGATTAAATTCAAGACTGACTTATCACCCCGAGACAGATGGATAGACAGAGAGAGGGTGAATCAGATTTTGGAGGATATGCTCGGGATGTACGTGATGGATCATCATCGAGATGGGAGGAGTATCTCGTATTTGGTGGAGTTTGCATACAATAATAGTTTCAAGAGTTCGATAGGCATGGCTCCTTTTCAAGCTTTATATGGTAGAGAGTGCAGACACCTCTTAGTTGGGATAGGATTGAGGACAGTGGTTTCCCTTGGGCCAACATTATTGCAGGATATGGAGTAGTAGGTTACCTTGATCGAGACGAGAGATGCGGGCAGGAGGCGCAGGATAGACAGAAAAGAAGTATGACCAAAGATAGGACGATCACGATTCCGAGGTAGGCACGAAGGTGTTTCTTCGTGTCAGATCGCATAAGATCCCTATCCATTACGGAAAAGGTTCTAAGCTTGCTCCTAGGTTTGTGGGTCCCTTTGAGATCTTGGAGCACCTCGGTCCCTTGGCCTATCGTCTAGCATTGCCACCTAGCTTATCTCGCATCCATGATGTGTTTCACGTTTTTGTGCTTAGGAGATATATTTTTGATCCTTCTCATGTGCTAGATTGGACCGCATTGCAGGTGCAGGATCAGGGGCAGGTGATGGTGGAGCCCATACGCATTATAGAGCGCAGGACCCTGGGCCTTCACGGTAGAGAGATTGATCAGGTTCAGGTCCAATGGGATAGGTATGATGAGACTGCAGCTACTTGGGAGGATGCTACTTTGCTACGAGGACAGTTTCTACACCTTTTCACGTAACTTCCAGGAGGAAGTCGAGTCTAAGGGGAGGGGGATGTAGTGCCCACCTCCCTTCGACAACATTTTGTTTTGTTCTTTTCGAGACTGATTACTTCACTTATGGATTATTATGGCTTCTTGATTTAGCATGCTAGTAGATATCATAGACATTGGACTGTTATTGATTTGATCTTTATATGATGCATATGGTTTCTTGGTGTTCATTTGATGATGATATTTATATACTTTTGACATAGTTATTTATCTTTAATTATGACATGTGATATGTTTAATCATATTGAGTAGAACTTGATAAATGGACTAATGTGATGATCTTTTTGACATAAATGAAATATGGAATAGAAATGTGCTAGAAAGTGTAAGTGATATCATACTTGCATAGATGATGGTAAATCATGTGTCGTTTATTTTAGATTATATTGTATATTTGGCATGAATGTTTTAATGCGCCAACAAAGCCGAAGGAGGTATTCTCTATTCTGCAGGTATATTATATTCACAACAATATTGGGGAGTGGAGACCAACCACATCGGAATTCGAGAAGAATCCAGCTAAGGTCACCATGGCAACAAGTAATTGTGTGTGTGTTGGAATCATTTGGTTAGGGAAAAATTGTGACCTAGGGGTCATGTGTTGCCTTGTTTTAATTTTCCCTCTTTATTATGTTAGTATGTGTTTCTCTTAGTAAGTGAAATTTTACTTGTGTTGTTATTCATATTATTTGGATTGGTGTTTACCCCTTTATTAGTCATGGATTGTAGTGTCTTAATTAAGCTAATTTGAATTTGTCCTAAACTAATTAAAGGATGTGACCAAAAGAGAGTTCATTTATTAGGCTTGATTTACTTGGGATTTTGTGTGGATTGATGTGTGTTTAAGTTTTGAGTGTAGCACACTCTACCCCACTTGGGAAACTCGAATTTGGCCTTAGAGGCCAAATTTGGAAGCTTGTGGGACAAGTCAAACTTGTCCCACTCCTCTTAAAACCCCATGCCAACCCTACCTATGGGTTGGAAGGCCAAATTTAGGGTCTTTTAGGTGTTTTGGGGGGATAAAAAGGGTAAAATATTAATTGCACTTTCTTTCAAAATTTAATTTTTGTCCTTTGGGGAAGTGGGCTTAGATGGAGTGTGTAAGGTGCTTGCCTTTCTTTCAACCACTTATTAATGGTGCATTGGAATATGAAGTTGACCAAATGATGTGGAGTGGAGGGAAAAGGAGGTGGCATCCTACTTGGAGCCACATCATCCCTCCCTCTCTTTTCTCTATTTATTTGATCCTTTTGTTTGTTTTGGGGTTGGAAGTTTCATTTTTAGTCTTTTGTATTTTGGAGAGGAGAGGATTTTGAAGGAGTTTGTGGATTTTTGGAGCTTGTGGATGCTTGCTTGATCTTTGGAGGGATTTGAGACTTCATACTTGGAACAAGCTCTACCACGGAAAGGTAGGAGCTTCACCTTTGTTTGTATTATGTTTTCTTCTTTTGTTATATGAATGAGTACATTTGTTGTGTTGAATATTGTTGTTTGAAATTCTTGTTGGGAATGGGTACAATGCCTAAGTTGGGAGTGAGAGGAGACTATGGGGAGTTTTCTTGAGGGAGGCATAAGAGATCATTTTCTTGAGGAGGGATTTTGGGTTGGGTGCCCACCTAGTAAGAGAAATGCTTGCATTTCTTCTTGTTTTTACTTTGAGGAGCCATAAGAGTTGAGGGAGGCATAAGAGTGGATGGAGGGATAAGGGGTACTTGAGGGAGGCATAAGAGTTGTTAGGGGTATTTTGTTTTGTCTTGGAGGCTTTTAGGTGGCACCCATTCCCATTGGGAGGTATAAGTGGACTCCCATAGGTCTTACTCTTATGGCTTTCTTGATAAGCCTTGTGACTTGTTGTTGTGATTTTCTTCCCTCTTGTTGAGTTGTTGCCTTTGTTTTGAAGGATTATGAAATGAATGTGAAATTTTATGTTAAGTTATGTGGAAGCTAGTAGTTTCCATGAGTTGGATTTTCTCCCATTGTAATGTGGTTGGGGCTCGGGGCCAATGGGGAGGATGGCTTCTCTTCTCCATTGGGTATCTTGGTTAGGAGGAGAGCGTTGCCTCTCCCCTTATTTTGTTGTGAATCAAGAAAACTATTGGAGGAGCTACCTTGTTGATGTTTGAAGCATTGGAGCCTTGTTGATGAAAATGTGAAACCACCTTGTATTTTTACCCACCTTGAGTGGAGGAAAAGTGTAATAATGCTTTGTATTTTAGCTTCCATCATTGTAAATTTGTTCCCACATTAAGTGGAAAATGTTGTAACAAGATGTTGAAGGAAAGTTGTATTGAACTTCATTAGTAAGGTTGTAATGTGGATGGAATTAAAAGTTGAAAGAAAGACAATCTATTTAATCTCCTTAACTTGGCTTGGAACCTCTTATGAACGTGTTGATCTTGTTGAAATGTTAGTAGTTCTTATTCTAAAACTTAATGGAAATATGATTGAAACCCTCTTGAGGAATGTTGGGAAATTTACTTTAAAAATATATATAAATTAAATTTCATTTTGTTGCTTAAAAGAGATGTATTGAAAAGTGAGAATATTAGTGCATTATCTCTTCTTGTATTGTTGATGGAAAGACTTAAGTTTTAAATAGTTTCCAATGTGCCAATAAAGTAATTTATGTCCTAGTTCTATTATGCGTTTCCTCATTTAGGAAATTAGTGTAAATCTATTTGCAAATTAGTAAGGGAAATTAAATCGAATCTACTTAAAATCCCATACAATGCGTTATTAAATTGTGTAGAAAGAGATTTTAATGCAAAAGTTCCAAGCTTATTAAGTTCATTATCCACATCTCATTAATAAGGAAACTAATATTTTAAATATTATTCATATTTAAGTAATATTACAACTAATGTATTTACTATTTTTAAATTCTATTTATAACAATATACCATTAATATTTATTTGTATTAACTAAGTATATTAATACAAACTGCAGCCAAGAAATAATAGTAAACATATAATTAAACCTACGTATGAGAGGTTCATTTATTTGCAAAGCAAGCCGTGCTCCATGAACATTCTGTTATGAAACAGACCCACCTCTACGTATGAGATGTCCTTATAATTGCAAAGCAAACTGTGCTTCTGTGTATTCTGATATGGAATAGATCCGCCTCTATGAGATTCTCTTCCACGGATTACATGAGAGGAAGATCTCAATAGAGGACCCTTGTAATAATTTCCTTCTGGCCTCCTCGCAACACTCTCAGTGTCCCTTAATCGATTTTGATTAAAATATCTTGAAGGAGAATCCCGATTTGAGGATGCATTCGATACCGAGCAGATAACAACAGGATTGGATAACCTGCTTGTTGGAAGCGCTCAAAAGGGCTTTCATTCTCCTTTTCCGGATCGCTGCTTTGCTCGGTCGTTTGTTGTTGTAGGCCGCAGCCATGAATCCCGCCTAGAGCACACCTCGCAGCACCCAATGGAAGTGGAGGTAACCCCGCCTGCTCCACTCGCCTGTAGCTTCATCTACAACCTCCCTATCAGCTCGCACAGCTAGGGCCGAAAAAAATGGGTCAACACGCCTTTCCTCTGGTCTGTAGCTTCACCTCTAACCACCATTTTCTTTCCATGCGGCACAGGGCTGAGTTTTTGTGGCAGGCTGATCACAAAGGACTGAGATTTGCAAAATCTCAAGGGGGGCGCATAAGATCTATGGATCTAATAGTATTAAATGAAAAACATGCGGCTCAACAAGGGTAGCTGCTGCAGCAAAAGGAGAGGGGGTTGAATGGTGTGGCGGTGGCTATTAAAGCCACCCACCCCCAATCATATATGTTTAAACTTATTTTGGGATGTGATACCCCATCAAATCTCCCGATATTTTCTTTTTGCAAATTTCAAACATGATTAATCTACATTTAAGAAAGTAATATTTATTTAAAAATTTGTAAAATGTAACGATTCTTCATATTAAAAAAAAGGGGAGAAATATATTTATTTATATATATAGCAATTATAAACTTGTTATTTTAAGTCTTGATCCTCATGCAACGAAAAAAAAATAAAAATTGAGTCATATTGTTTTGGGTTATATGTTCGTGGAAGAAAGTCCTTTGATCGTCGTTGTTTTCACGGCGTCACATTTTGGTATCGAGCCGGGGTTCAAGCTTGGACCCTTGGGCACACGCGAAAACATGAAACAGAACATTCAACCTAGTGCAGAGCTGATTCTTTTAATATAATAAAACAACAATGTTGATAATTATAGGAAACAACAAATTTAGAAAAGCGGCTCAAGACCTAGAACAATGAACTAACTTTCACCTTGATGCGTGTAGGAGGCGTGGATTGGGCAAGGGGTCTCTTCATATAGACCTAGATATACCTTTGCCGGAGCAGTCAGTAGCAGCCATTCTACCTCGAGATCTTCGAGACACTCTAGGATGTCAATGCACGCTTATACGCGGAGAGCCCTTGGGAGGAAAATTTGCAAGACATAGTTTGGAGCCATCGGTAGATGCCTAGGCATCCCCTAGACACGGCGAGGAGCACAGGGCGAGAGAACTTCCGCACGGAGTCCGCTATGGCGAGTCACCACGAGAGAGGACATGGGGACGGGATCTCGGGACATAGGGACAGTCTCGGAGCCCTAGGCAGAGGGAGGAGCATACGAGAGAGACCTAGGATTCGTCATACGTTAGCTGCAGACCATATCAGGGAGATCCTAAAGCTACGACCATCTCACTATTCGGGTGATACAGTGGTTTTCAGGCAGAGGCACTGGTTGGTGAAAGACGTAATAGGCTAGAGACGAGTTCGATCCATTTTCAACAGATGCAGGATGGTAGGTCGAAGGGGTCAGTTCCTCCTCCACGGGGTGGACAGAGTTTAGGGCAAGCTTCATTCAGGCCACCACAGCAGCAGCAACAATAGCAGACCTACCCACCTTACCAACCTCCTCATAGATTTGATGTGCAGAGAGGACGTAGTATGGGGCGTCCTCCTAGGGGTCCCATCAGGACACAGGGTGCACCGAGAGCTCAGTCAGGAGGAGCTCATCAGCAGAGACCTCAGTTGTCCATAGCCAGATCGTCAGGATCTATAGCTCAGACATCTAGAGTACCAGCTAGAGCTGCTTCTCACCGGAGACGACAGGCAAATTTGTTATGGATGTGGTGTTGTTGGACATCATTGGAGAGATTGCCCATATAACCCTAACAAGGGTAAGATGCGAGCTCGAGCCTCTCTTGTTGGAGATATGGCACGGAGTCATCGGATCTACGCAGCGGTTGAGAACCGCCAGTGAGCATCAAAGTACCGTGATTGAGATGACAGGTAGTATTGGTGGTATTTCCACCTCTATATTATTTGATTCTAGTTCTTCTGATTCTTTTATTGCACCATCCTTAGTAGAGCATTGTAGGCTGGTGGCAGGTAGGCGAGGGCTATGGTTGGGATGTTGAGATGGCTTCTGGAGCCAAAGTTTGTAGACTCCTTAGTTAAGGAGTGTGTAGTGGATTTGGGACCCTTCACCACTACTTCAGATCTTCGGATCCTTCCATTAGGATCTTATGGCATCATTCTAGGTATGGATTGGTATGTCCACTCACAGAGCTAGAGTGGATTGTTACCATAAGACTATTGCTTTCATAGATGATCTTGGAGTAGAGTCAGTGATATCAGGAGTTAGGAGGGCCGTATCCATTCATACCATCTCCGCTATGCGGCTTAAGCGTGTGTGCGGCAGGGGTTGTGAGTTGTTTGCTATTATGGTCGATGATGAGATCAAAGGATGAGTCAAGAGGACCTTCCATCGATGACCATTCCATCTTATCAGAGTTTTCTGATGTGTTCCCAAGGGAGCTACCGGGGTTACATCCCCACGTGAGATAGATTTCCATATAGATCTAGTTCCCGGACACGAGCCTATCTCACGAGCACCTTATCGGATGACTACTCTTGAGTTATGTGAGCTCAAGTTGTAGCTTGAGGACCTTCTGGAGAAAGGCCTAATCCATCCTAGTATATCCCCTTTGGGTGCACCAGTGATCTTCATAAAGAAGAAGGATGGATCTCTTGGTTGTGTATTGACTACCGTCAATTTGAATAAAGTAACGATCAAAAATCATTAGCCCCTTCCACCTATTGATGATTTATTTGATCAGATGAAGGGGGCTACTGATTTTCTCTAAGATAGACCTTAAGTCGAGGTACCATCACTCAGATTGCGGAGACGGATATTCACAAGATAGCATTCCATATGAGATATGGCCACTACGAGTTCACAGTGGTACCTTTCGGTTTGACGAATGCCCCCACAGTGTTTATGAGTTTGATGAATGGGGTATTTAGGACCTTCCTTGATCACTTCATGATCATCTTCCTTGATGACATTCTGATTTACTCACGCACATGTGAGGAGAACCTTCGCAAGGTTCTTTAGTGTCTTCGCGAACAATGCCTTTACGGGAACTTGGAGAAGTGTGCGTTCTTTAAGCCTGAGGTGCAGTATTTGGACCACATCATTTCTGGGGAAGGAATCGCATCGATCCTTCCAAGATTCGAGCCATGATGGACTTGCCAGCACCCACTAGTGTGACCGAGGTGCGTAGCTTCATGGGTCTAGCAAGGTATTACAGGAGGTTTGTTCAGGATTTTTCTCGGATTGCGCACCCCATCACTTCCCTTCAAAGAAAGGGAAGAAGTTTTTATTGTTAGATAGATGTGAGCAAGCCTTGATTACACTTTGAAGGAATTCCTCATGAGAGAACCTATTCTTACAAAGTGCGAGATCCTCGGGGTGAGTTCTACGTTTGCACGAGATGCTTCCTTGACGGGACTTGGAGGTGTGTTAATGCAGGAGGGTAGAGTAGTTGCATTTGAGTCTCGCAAACTCAAAGATTATGAGCTCAATTATCCAACCCATGACCTTGAGCTTGCAGCGGTGGTACATGCCTTAGAGCGGTGGAGGCATTTTCTTCTTGGCCGGAGATTTACACTCAGGACTGATCACTTGAGTCTTCGCCACCTCTTCATGCAACCCAATCTCAACACTCATCAGCGGTGTTGGATGGAGTTACTCTGTGAGTATGAAATGGAGATAGAGCATGTGAAAGGGAAGGAGAATGTGGTTTCAAATGCCTTGAGTAGGCGGAGACATGTGGCTATGGCCACCTCAGTGGGCATAGATTTGCGGAGCAGGATCTTGCAGCAGCTTCCTCAGGATAGTTTCTACCTTGCAGCCAGAGCAGAGATTGAGTCTCAAAGACCCCTTGGGGGGAGATTTGATGGATTTTCATTAGAGGCAGATGGTCTTCTCAAACACAGAGGTCGGATATATGTTCCTATAGATGGAGACTTGAGACATGACATTTTTACGAGAGGCTCATCGTGCACCTTATTCAGCCCATCTTCGGGTGAAGAAGATGCACGCCACCCGAGAGACAGTTGTATTTTTGCAGAGGACTTCGAAGAGACATAGCTTTGTTTGTGTCACCTTGTTTAGAGTACCGAGAGGGTGAAGGTCGAGCATCAAGCATCCGGTGGCCTTCTCTATCCTCACGCCATACCGGAGTGGAAGTGGCACACCATTTCCATGGACTTCATCGTTGGGTTGCCTACGTTGAGATACCAACACGACGCCATCATGGTCAAGGTGGATAAATTGACGAAAGTAGCTCATTTTTCTCTAGTGAAGACCACCTATACAGCCAATGTAGTGGCACGAGTATATCTTGACGAGATTGTCAGATTACATGGGATTCCACGGAAGATCATTTGCGACCGTGACCCTTTGTACACTTCCCATTTATGGACCACCATGCAGTATGTTCTCGGGACGAGGATTAATTTCAGCACAGCTTATCACCCTGAGACAGATGGATAGACAGAGAGGGTGAATTAGATTTTGGAGGATATGCTTAGGATGTACGTGATGGATCATCAGTCGAGATGGGAGGAGTATATGTATTTGGTGGAGTTTGCATACAATAATAGTTTCAAGAGTTCGATAGGCATGGCTCCTTTTCAAGCTTTATATGGTAGAGAGTGCAGGACACCTCTTAGTTGGGATAGGATTGAGGACAGGGTTTCCCTTGGGCCAACATTATTGCAGGATATGGAGTAGTAGGTTACCTTGATTAGAAAGAGATTGTAGGAGGCGCAGGATAGACAGAAGAAGTATGCGGACAGGCAAAGATAGGACGAGATCGCAATTTTGAGGTAGGCACGGAGGTGTTTCTCCGTGTCAGACCACATAAGAGCCCTATCCATTACGGAAAAGGTTCTAAGCTTGCTCCTAGGTTTGTGGGTCCCTTTGAGATCTTGGAGCGCCTTGGTTCCTTGGCCTATCATCTAGCATTGCCACCTAGTTTATCTCGCGTCCATGATGTGTTTCACGTTTCTGTGCTTAGGAGATATATTTCTGATCCTTCTCATGTGCTAGATTGGACCGCATTGCAGGTGCAGGATCAAGGGCAGGTGATGGTGGAGCCCATATGCATTATAGAGCGCAGGACCCTACGACTTCGCGGTAGAGAGATTGATTAGGGTTCGGGTCCAATGGGTCGGTATGATGAGGCTGCTGACTACTTAGGAGGATGCTACTTTGCTATAAGGACAGTTTCCACACCTTTTCCAAGTAACCTCCGGGAGGAAGTCAAGTCTAAGGGGAGGGGATGTAGTGCCCACTTCCCTTCGACACCTTTTTTTTTTGTTGTTTTCGAGACCGATTACTTCACTTATGGATTATTATGGCTTCTTGATTTAGCATGCTAGTAGATATCATAGACATTGGTGTTATTGATTTGATCTTTATATTATGCATATGGTTTCTTGGTGGACATTTGATGATGATATTTGTATACTTTTGACATGGTTATTTATCTTTAATTATGACATGTGATATGTTTAATCATATTGAGTAGAATTTGATAATTGGACTAATCGATGACCGTTTTGACATAAATGAAATATGGCATAGAAATGTGCTAGAAAGTGTAAGCGATATTGTACTTGCATAGATGATAGTAAATCATGTGTCGTTTATTTTAGATTATATTGTATATTTGGCATGAATGTTTTAATGTGGCCAACAGGCCGAAGGAGGTATTCTCTGTTCTGCAGGTATATTATATTCACAACAATATTGGGGAGTGGAGACCAACCACATCGGAATTCGAGAAGAATCCAGCTAAGGTCACTATGGCAACAAGTAATTGTGTGTGTGTTGGAATCATTTGGTTAGGAAAAAAATTGTGACCTACGGGTCATGTATTGCCTTGTTTTAATTTTCCCTCTTTATTATGTTAGTATCTGTTTCTCTTAGTAAGTGAAATTTTACTTGTGTTGTTATTCAAATTATTTGGAGTGGTGTTTACCCCTTTATTAGTCATGGATTGTAGTGTCTTAATTAAGCTAATTTGAATTTGTCCTAAACTAATTAAAGGATGTGACCAAAAGAGAGTTCATTTATTAGGCTTGATTTACTTAGGATTTTGTGTGGATTGATGTGTGTTTAAGTTTTGAGTATAGCACACTCTACCCCACTTGGGAAACTCGAATTTGGCATTAGAGGCCAAATTTGGAAGCTTGTGGGACAAGTCAAAATTGTCCCACACCTCTTAAAACCCCATGCCAACCCTACCTATGGGTTGGAAGGCCAAATTTAGGGTCTTTTAGGTGTTTTGGGGGATAAAAAGGGGTAAATTATTAATTGCATTTCATTCTGTTTTTACTTTGAGGAGCCATAAGAGTTGAGGGAGGCATAAGAGTGGATGGAGGGATAAGGGGTACTTGAGGGAGGCATAAGAGTTGTTAGGGGTATTGTGTTTTGTATTGGAGGCTTTTAGGTGGCACCCATTCCCATTGGGAGGCATAAGTGGCCTCCCCATAGGTCTTACTCTTATGGCTTTCTTGATAAGCCTTGTGACTTGTTGTTGTGATTGTTTTCCCTCTTGTTGAGTTGTTGACTTTGTTTTGAAGGATCATGAAATGAATGTGAAATTTTATGTTAAGTTATGTGGAAGCTAGTAGTTGCCATGAGTTGGATTTTCTCCCATTATAATGTGGTTGGGGCTCGGGGCCAATGGAGAGGATGGCTTCTCTTCTCCATTGGGTATCTTGGTTGGGAGGAGAGCATTGCCTCTCCCCTTATTTTTTGTGAATCAAGCGAACTATTGGAGGAGCTACCTTGTTGATGTTTGAAGCATTGGAGCCTTGTTGATGACAATGTGAAACCACCTTGTATTTTTACCCACCTTGAGTGGAGGAAAAGTGTAATAATGCTTTGTATTTTAGCTTCCATCATTGTAAATTTGTTCCCACATTAAGTGGAAAATGTTGTAACAAGATGTTGAAGGAAAGTTGTATTGAACTTCATTAGTAAGGTTGTAATGTGGATGGAATTAAAAGTTGAAAGAAAGACAATCTATTTAATCTCCTTTAACTTGGCTTAGAACCTCTTATGAATGTGTTGATCTTGTTGAAATGTTGGTAGTTCTTATTCTAAAACTTAATGGAAATATGATTGAAACCCTCTTGAGGAATGTTGGGAAATTTACTTTAAAAAAATATATTAATTAAATTTCATTTTGTTGCTTAAAAGAGATGTATTGAAAAGTGAGAATATTAGTGCATTATCTCTTCTTGTATTGTTGATGGAAAGACTTATGTTTTAAATAGTTTCCAATGTGCCAATAAAGTAATTTATGTCCTAGTTCTATTATGTGTTTTCTCATTTAGGAAATTATTGTAAATCTATTTGCAAATTAGTAAGGAAATGAAATCGAATCTACTTAAAATCCCATACAATGCCCTATTAAATTGTGTAGAAAGAGATTTTAATGCAAAAGTTCCAAGCTTATTAAGTTCATTACCCACATCTCATTAATAAGGAAACTAATATTTTAAATATTATTCATATTTAAGTAATATTACAACTAATGTATTTACTATTTTAAATTCTATTTATAACAATATACCATTAATATTTATTTGTATTAACTAAGTATATTAATACAAAGCGCATGCCAAGAAATAATAGTAAACATATAATTAAACCTACGTATTAGAGGTCCATATATTTGCAAAGCAAGCCGTGCTCCATGAACATTCTGTTATGAAACAGACCCACCTCTACGTATGAGATGTCCTTATAATTGCAAAGCAAACTATGCTTGATGTATTCGATATGGAGCAGATCCGCCCTATGAGATTCTCTTCCACGGATTACATGAGGCGAAGATCTCAATAGAGGACCCTTGTAATAATTTCCTTCGGCCTCCTCGCAACACTCTCGGTGTCCCTTAATCGATTTTGATTAAAATAACTCGAAGGAGAATCCCGATTTGAGGATGCATTCGATCATCGAGCGAGATAACAACAGATTGGATAACCTACTTGTTGGAAGCGCTCAAAAGGGCTTTCATTCTCCTTTTCCGCACCGCGTTGCCTTTCCGTTTCTTTTGTTGTAGGTCGCGGCCATGAATCCCGCCTAGAGCACACCTCGCAAAGCACCCAATGGAAGTTGAGGTAACCCCGCCGCTCCACTCACTGTAGCTTCATCTACAACCTCCCTATCATTTCAGCTCGCGCACTAGGGCCGAACAAAATGGGTCAACACGCCTTTCCTTTGGTCTATAGCTTCACCTCTAACCACCATCTTCTTTCCACATGGCACGTAATGAGTTTTTATGGCGGAGTTGACCACAAAGGACTCATTTGCAAAATGCAAGGGGGTCACATAAGATCTATGGATCTAATAGTATTAAATGAAAAACATGCGGCTCGGAAGGGTAGCCTGCACGCAAAAGGAGAGGGGGTTGAATGGTGTGGCCGGTGGCTATTAAAGCCACCCACCCCCAACCATATCTTTCAAACTTATTTTGGGATGTGATACCCCATCAAATCTCTTGATATTTTCTTTGTGCAATTTTCAAACATGATTAATCTCCATTTAAGAAAGTAATATTTATTTTAAAAATTTGTAAGATGTAACGATTCTTCATATTAAAAAAAAAAAAGGGAGAAATATATTTATTTAAATATATAGCAATTATAAACTTGTTCTCTTAAATCTTGATCCTCATGCAAAAAAAAAAAAAAAATTTAGTCGTATTGTTTTGGGTTATATGTTCGTGGAAGCAAGTCCTTTGATCGTCGTCGTTTTCGCGGCGTCACACCTTTATTCTTAATAGAATACAATAAGTTTATTTTTTATTTTTAAACCGCATTATACTAAATTATAGTTGAAGGAAATTTTTTTGTTTCTTGCTTTGTTTTTTTTTTTTTTTTTTTTTGAAACTTCATTATCCTATACTAGGAGAAGTGTTCCAACTAAATAAAAGTTGGAACACTTTGTAACACTTTTTATTATTTTTATTTGGGAACAAGCTATCAATTTGTATTCAAAAACAAAAGGTCCTTGATCATGCATGTTTATATTATTATTTTTAAAAGCAATGTTTATTTAGTACGCTCAACTTAAAAATTGCATACTAACGGTTTATTAGCCAACCGAAGATATGCTTAATAAATTGGATAATTTTGTTTGTTCTAATAAAAATATCCATTTTTAGTCCTATGACACGGTGGGGTTTCTTCTTTAATGAATATAATTTTGCATTAATTAAATTTTGTTTTAAAATAAATAGATATTTCCCGCAATTCTATTGATTAATATTGTTTTACTATCAAATAATTTATTTCCAATTTTTAGTGGAGGTGGAATAGAATTATTTTCCTAGCTAATATCAACAAACTTACCCATATAACAAATATTTAAGTTGGACTTACCCCATACACACATGTATATACACATATATGTATATATACACATATCCATATGCATAAATATTCTATAAACACACACACACACACTTACGCATGTGCATGTGCTTGTGCGTACACACGTGCATGTGTGTTTCTTGAATAAAATGAATGAAATTGTTTCATTTATAATATATAGGAAAAACACTAATTTGTATTAACTTCATACAATGTGTTGATGTCTAGTTGGAAATGAACTATTCACTGAGTGCCTTGTGAAAATGGGCACCAATATCTGGTGGTTAATAAGGAGCCCAATTTAAAGAATTATTTGTATCCATAGCTATATCGTCACTATTTCCTCCACCGCGCAAAATAATTAGTGATTTTATTAGGATTTTGCCTCAACTGTAATGCAAAACATAATCCCAACAACCGTGATTCAATTTTCGTCTTTGCTTTCCCTGAAAATTATTATTTAATCTTCCAAATCTGTTTATGATCCCTGTGTACTTTTGGTGCCCATTATTTGAATTGTTTTAATTTATGTTGATTGCTAATTGGTTTCTAGGAAATAAGAGGGAATACTTTAGAAACCATTTTTTTGTTTTCAGAGTAGCTATCAACTAGAATTATTTTACAAGAAATGGAAACCCAAATAGACAGAATAGAAGAGTCGTTCTGAAAAGAGACATACCTATTAGACAATGAAGAATAGAAGAATAGGCATCACCAACTGAAGTTTAAATAAATTACAATATTCAATATTTAATTTTTATTCAATTTAAATAAATTAGATTTATGTAAATTCGGAAAGAGATATTTTTAATAGTTTACGAAGAGAGAATACACTGATTTAGAGGACATATTTACCTCATATTGAAATGCGACCATCAATGCATATATTCATTTTCTCATATAAATTTCATTGAGACGTAATCTAAATAAATAAAATACGTTAATCGAAACATAGTCAATTAGCATATTGATTGCTTGCTGCTGCATTAAGTTTTAGTTTCTGTGATGTTTTAATATTTTGTTTTCAGTATTTTTATTTAAAAATATTTTTATTCTGTAAATCCAGCCTTATAGCCAATTTGTCTTTTGTTTGGTACCGCTACTATTATACCGTATTCTATAATAAAATAAAATTACATTTTTAATTAAAAAAAAAAAAAAGATGAAAAGGACATTCCATGCATAAACTGAAATTAACATTAAATTAACACTAATCTTTTTCATGGCAGAATTTCAAGAATAAAATTAAAGCTTCACAGAAACATTCCTCAGAATTTCAAGAACAAAATTAAAGCTTCACAGAGACATTCCTTAAGGTATTTCTACTGTGTTAAACAAAAACGTGATAAAGAGGTAAATATACAAGAAACAATAACATCTTATAAAATATTTAGTGTGTTTTACATCATTGTTTGAGCGGGCAGAGCTTATTCAATATGAAACATGGATCAAACATTATTTCAATGCAAATTTTCAAGAACTGTTCACATTTTTGCAGTAATTTCTGCCGTTCTGTGGAAGCTAATTCCAAAAGATTTATTCAATGTACAACAGAGGTCCATATTAAAATGGCATTACCCACTTACAGAATCGTATAAAAATTCCGAATTCCTGGCTACTAAAAATTGAAACCCTGGTATCAAGAACAAGAAACACCTCGTCTTCTGAGATTTGTATGAAGAAAGATTCAATCTTGATACCCAGTTCATGACCCGGATTTCCTCATGGATTATCGGCATGGGCAGGCCTGAACAAGAAAAGAAATTCACATGTCAGTGATTTGTGATGCCCACAAAAAAAATAATGTTAAAATGTAGACGCATTGAATTTCAGAAACTTACCCTGCTAAATCCCAGTTGCTGGATTCCGGAAGATAAGACAATGTGTTTCCAATGTGGACGGTCATGCGGTTCTGAATAGAATTAATCTGCATCTTCATCACTCTGAATGTTAGCAGAGAAGGCGAGTCCCCACATGATATGCCACGAGGTGGCCATTGACAGATAGAAGCTGAACCATCTCTGCAGGGATTACTGGGTTAAGATCCAACGGAAGCCAGACACCGCGTCGCGGATCAAATGCTCTGAGGGTCACTGTACCGATTCTTTCTTGGTGATACGCAACCAACAATCCGGACACATCAACCGCTGAACTCCACTTGAACCAGAAATTTGAAATTACGCCTGGCAATCTTTCCCACCTGGAAGAATTCACACCATATGTAATTGCCCTGCAATCATTTCTTATGAAAATTTGATCCCTGAATGCAACAGCCTGCAATGGGTGTCGAGAAAGACTGGAAGAAAAAGGCTGCGGTGGATTTGGAATTGCAGTCCATTGAGGTGGGGAAGAGGAAGGATCGTATACTTCCGCCCATGGCACATCGGCTTCATGGCGTTGGCGGCACCCTCCGAAAACAAAAATCCTTTCTTTCGCTGCAACCGCCACAGCATTCTGCCTGGGTGTTCCTGTGGAGGGCAATTGAGACCATGTGAAGGCCACTGGATCACACATGTATACATTCTTGGAAGGCTTTCCGTCAAGATCAGAGCCGCCGACGACATAAAGTCTCCCGTTCAATACTGTCGTGGCAGAGTTCAAAACCCCTTCTGGCAGATCAGGAAAACGCAGACACTTATGGACGTGCAGATTGTAGGCACAGAAGATTTGATGTGCGTTGCCCTCGATAATCTTGAAATAAACCCAAGATCGGGAAATGTGGGGATTTGAGCTGAAATTAGCTGGTGTCTGAGAAGGATATGGCGCATTAACTACAGGTGCAGATGCAGGTGCAGGGTGAGAGTTGATGCAGCCCATAATTGCCAGATGATATCTTTCTTTCCTTCTTTTTTCTACTTTCAAGACTCTCAAAGAATTAAAATGGAACGGGAAGAGCTCAGAGAAGTATAACCATCTTCCAGGCTGACATATCCGTTGCTTGTTCGCAAGCTTCTGTTATAACCGTAATATGTCATAATTTGAATATTTTAACGACTTAAAGAATTGGCGGCCATGCGAAACAATTTTATGGTTTTCTTTAAGATGTATGACTTGATATTCCTCTGCACAACTCTTTGTTACCTATTTACATACATTTTATTGTTTTTAGTTTTTCTTCCCTTGGTCTCTTGAACATGTCACCAATCAACTGAGAACGTCTAAAAATTACAGAATAAATGTTTATTTGTCCTTACATAATTTTAGATTCTTCTTATATGTTGAAAATATTATTTCCCATCATTTCCAACAATTCGACAATTTCATAGACATTCTCAGTCTCTCACTCTAGTTTTCTTGACTTTATATTCCGTTTGTTAAAAAAATTCACTGGACCTATATGAGCCTAATTTGAATTTAATAATTCTTTGGATACATAGGTGCGTGAATTCTTTGACCAATATAGTAATGTTACAAGGGAATTATAATAAAGATTTATTTCTGAGTGAAATATCACAACAATAATTTTCACATGAAATTTTTGGATACAACTACATGAGATTTATTGTGTCCGATATTTTGGGTCTCTTTACATGGCTTATCATCAACCCATCTTTTTACCAAAGAGAAAAACATCAAACACAATAAATCTCACAAAGTTGTATCAAAAACATCTCACAATAATAAAGTTGTGAGAGTGTAGAATCTATTCTATTAATTTAGCATTCTCTTTTCGATATAATAATGCAACAAATTAGACATCATTTATCATTTACTACTAGTTGCATTCATTTCAAAAGATAAGTACTAGTACACAAACACTAGCTAGAGTCCTTATTGATTATAGTGATTGTTGATTTTAATACTTGTTCCCCAAATTATGATATTTAGGCTAATGACACATATTTGACAATTTTGACATAGACTTTCCCTCTTAATTACCTCTACAAGCACTTGGTTTCATATGTCTATCAATCAATACAATTATGATCATTTATTATTTTCCTAGGATCAACAATACACTTCTCCAAAATATTTCCTTGTATTAAATTTTGCAAAATTTGACCCTTGGGTCAAGTACAGAGCTCATGGATACATTCGGTGAATTGAATTTCTCTGTAACCCCTTCTAAAGTTGTTCAATCCATAAGAAGACTTTTGTATTTGAAATTTGGTAATTTTCATTACGTTTGTATGGGCTTGTTTTTTTGCTCACTTGTGCTAAAAATTAACAAAATCACATATATACAAAACTCTTAAAGGATATCTACCCTCTAGTATATACTAGGAAGCACTAGTGATCATTATATGCACATTCTATACACATCTTAAATCTACCAAGAGTAATCCACAAGTTAAATACACATATTAAGTACATATATATCTTAATTGCTTTAGTGTTTACTTTCTTATATAGGTTTTTATAGATGATTTATTTAAGAAAGGTTCACCCAAAGAAAGTATAAGATGCAAAAAGAAAAATTTGAAGGCGAAAGTGCGATTAGAAGACATGTTGGTCCAAGAATGTACAAAGAGGTTAGGACTATATGATACGACATTGACCATACATTACAATCCTAAACAAGAGCAATATGGAACATTTTGGATGAAGTTTGGAGCTGCTAAAAGGATGTATTTTCTATAGATTTCATGCATTGAATTCTTGGGATGTCTCGACATGTCAATGTGTAAATATAAACAAGCTTAATAGTGGAGCTCAAAAAAATCTAAGAGGGAATGGATAAGTTGTGTTTATCATTGCACAAATGAGTAGTCAAATCAAGGGATTCCAAAGTCCACATACCAAATTTGAGTGTCTGCAAGTGCATAGTTGGGAGGGTGACATGTGTATTTGACACGATTTGAAACCTTTTCCACCCTTAAAGAGACTATCACTTCAATGACTATTTATTGAGAGCATATAATAAAATTGATTGTAAGGGTGAATCTCACTTAAATGAGTGCTTGTTGTGGGTTGATACTAATATTTGCAACATTATTTTCATCGAAAGATCTTGCTAGGGGTAGAAGATGAGTAGGGTTATGGTTATGATTTTAGACTTCATAGGATATTGTGAGAAAAGGTACATGTGGTTTGTGAATGTGGTAATATGAGAATTAGAAGTAGTCTCTATATTGAGTACTTGATTGAAATTTCAAGAATATGTAGTGTAATCCTTAGGGGAAGCATGTGATTATAGGTCATTTAAACTTTGAAAATCAATCTATTACTTGGATATTGATCTTAAAAACACCCTCATTTTCTTAATTGTCGCTCTATACTCCTTATGAACTAGTTTATCGATGATCATCATGTCGTGCTTCAATCCTACAACATAATAAACATATGTAATACTCTTCTTCTCCTAGTATCTGGTTAGAATATTGACATTCCATCTACCCATAATTAACACTTTAATACCGTTTATTAGTGTATCATTTGGCTTCATAGACTTGTTTAAGATTGAAATAATTTTTAGATTCTAAGTCATATAGTTCTTTCTGACCATAATCTAGGAACCAAATATCATTTGATTCTCTCGGTGAAAATTGCAAGGTATAAACATATCACTTTGACTCAAATTCTCTCTATAAAACTTTACACTTGATTTTTATTCAAATCATACTTTTTTAACATTCATTAACATAATGACCATACTTATTGTAATACGACCCTAAGCATGGGATTTGGCATACCTTTGGCCATGTGACTGGTTTTTGTTGAAATTATAGTTGTTGCCACTTCTATATAAGTTAGTAAAATTGCTTATGCCACCTCTTGCACTTCTTCCTTTGCCTCTACTTACACTTCTTTCGTTTCCTCTTGAATTTAATCCACCTTTGCCTCTACCAAGGTTGACTGAAATTTGAGATTTAAATGAATTCTCTAAAGAAATAGAGGAGGGACACAGTCTATGCTCACGAGAGTTATCGGATAGGCATGAAACTTGTCAACTATAAATTGACCTAAATTTCTAATTTTGTCTATGCCTACTATAATAGATTAAAACTTGTTAAGATTGATTCTTAATATTTTTCAACTATCCTTCACTCCTCTAGAGTCTCTCCAGAGGCCTAGTCTAAATTACCAAACATAAATATTTTTATTCATACTCTTTCATCCACATTTTTCAAAATCTCTTTTTTAAATTTTACAACTTAGCAATTTTAACTTTGTCCATACCTTGAAATGTTTTTTGCAAACTCTCCCAAGATTACTTGGACGTGGTTGTTCCTTTTTTTGTTGGGAAAATGTTAAATAGAGCTTCCTCATGTTGTATTGGACCAAATATTTCTCCACGTGGCATAGAGTATTGTATGTTGTTGCATGTAGTGGCTCGAAAACCTAGTTTCAATAGCTTCCCAAAGATATTTAGAGAAAAATCAAAGATTTTATAGTAGTAGACCAATACTCATAGTTTTCCCTACCAAACCATTACATTAGAGGGTTTGTGGGACTGATGGCAGAAATAAACTCGTTGTATTACAAAATCTTGAAGACGAAAGCAGACAATTTAGCTCAGCAATATTTATATAATTATGTCTCCCGTTCCATTGGGTGCATCAACTCTCACCCCGCACCACCAACATAATCACTCGCACCACATCCTTATATTCAAACACCAGCCAATTTCATCTCAAATCACCACATTGCACTCGATATTTGGTTTATTTTAAGATTTTCGAGTGCAATGCTAATCGGATCTTCTATGCCTACAATCTACACGTCCACAAGTCTCTACGTTTTCCTAGTCTTGAAAGGACTTTTGAACTCGCCACGACAATTTTGTATAAGAAACTTTATGTCATTGGTGGAAATGATTTCGATGGAAAGGATTACATGAATGTATATATGTGTGATCCGGTGGCCTTCACGTGGTCTCAATTACAATCCACATAGGCACCCGGATAGAATGTCATGGTGGTTGCGGCGAATGGAATGATTTTTTTTTGGAGGGTGCCTAAAATCCACCCGTGTCACCGAGAATAATGTGATGGTGAAGCTTTAGGATCTCACGATGTGATCTACGGCTATGGTCCGGCCGGCCTCAGGCCTCTCTCGCATGCCCATCCCTAAGCCTAGGGCTCGAGACCTATCTCTATGCCCTAAAACCCAGTCTCCTTGTCACCTCAACGGTGACTTTTCTCTAGCTAACTCGACATGGGAGTTCTCTTCTCTATGCTCCTCACTTTGCCAAGGAGATGCACGAGCCTCAATTGATGTCACCCTATCATGTATGTAACACCCACTAATTCATTACATAGACCAACATAGCAAAGTATAGGATAATTTTTTTGACTTGTTTGATGTATAGAACAATGCAACAGGTGGTCACAAAGGTTATGACTAACTCTTCAAACAACTTGACTCAACGATGACCTTATGGACAACACGGAAACAACTAACACCCATCAAGGACAATTCACTTTACTCTTTGACAAGGCACCACGAAACAACTCAACCACAATACACAGTCATAGTTGGGTAAAATCCATGATTTACAATCCCTTAACATTATGCATTTACCAAAAATGTTTTTCAAGACCTACCTTAACAATCTACAAGATTCATGTTTGGTTTGAGCATTCTTCTCACAAAGGTGAACTTATTACTTTGGTAATCTAGACTAACTAGCCAAAACACAAGATTTCTGAAAGAGGTTCAACTAAATACTGGCAAAGCTAACAAAATTCATTTGACCAAAAGGGACACCTTTCATCTCTCACAAGGTTGCATAAACATGCCCGAGCTGAAAATCTTGATCCAGGACCTCCATTGCACAAGCGATGAGCGTAAGCTCTAACTGAAGTGGAGTTCCATTACAATAGTTATCAAAACATCCTACAAAACACCAAGAGAGAGAAATTCATCCTTAGCGCAGATAGATTATCTTCTTGCGGGGCGCGCAGAAGAAATTTCCCTAGGCGCGGAAGGAAACTTTTCTTCCGGGCGTGGAAGAGAGGCGTGGGAGAAACTCTTTTCTCCCGGGCACGCAAGATGGGCACGAAAGAGAATCCTTTTTCTCCCGGGTAAAAAAGAGACTCATTCTCTCCTAGGCACGCAAGATGGGCATGGAAGAGACTCAATTTCTCATGGGCATGCAAGACAGGCATGCAAGGGGCTTTTCCTCTTCTATGAACTTCAAAAGGCCATAACTTTTGATAGGGAACTCTGTTTTTGGCAAAAAGGACTTTTCAGAAATCTCTCGACATCTTCTTTGCACAAAAACCTTAAGAATTTAATTTGGATAAATTTTTAAGGGTCAATTTTTAGAAAAATCTCTACAAGCTTATAAAATGAAAATTGGTAACATTTGACTTATAAAATTTTGTTCAATTCAACCTCCCTCCTTTCTCAACATTCCAAATAGACATAGAGGGTTTCTCTTAGAGGAATTTAGGATGGATTTCAAGGTATAATTTTTTTGATTGAAGATCAATTCAAAATTTCTCAATTTTGACAGTGAAACGACTGCAGTTTTGCCTTTGTTCGATTTGAAAGGATCCTTAACCATTTCTTAAGTGGTTTAGTTTGTTTGGGGGTGCCTTAATCATATTAATTTCAATTTAATGTTTCATTTTATTGTTCATTGTTGTAGGGGTCGTTCTGTGCATTTTGAATAAAATAATTACCAGTTTGATAAGTTGTCTAACAGAGCTCTACAACTTCAAATTCGAATTGATCTATTTGCATTTACTAAGCTTAAACCATGAATTCATTCCAAACAGATCTAACATACTAAGTTGATTTAAATCAAAATGTGCAAAAATCCAAAAGATACAGTTCTGATTTCCAAATCATACTTTTCAAAAGAACAGAGTAATGTATTTTCTTCATCCGTATTTCACTTTTCAACTTTCCAAACAGAGATTTCAAAATACATTCAACAATCATATTTCAATACCTAATAATTCCATTTGAGTAAAGTAATACAATCTTTTATTGATTCAAAAAGATACCTTTACAACTTCTTCTTTCATTTCATTCCCAAGGACAGAATACAAATCTTTCTTTTCTTTCATTCAAAAACAGAAAACAGAGTGCATCTCTTTCACATTTTGAATTATAACTTTCATAGTCAATACAAAACATCTTTCCATCACAAAATATATTACATTTTCATCCACTTCTAGTGGGAAAAAGGTTTTACAAATAGAACTCTCACAAGGGACTGTCAAAACTATCTTTTCCTTTGCTCCAGAACAACAACATGAAGATCCTCCATTTATTTCAATTTGATCACAACAAAGGCAGGGGAAAGGAAATGCTCTCCACCCAACCAAGACATCCAATGAAAGGAGAATCCATCCTTCTTCATTAGCCCCTGAGCCCCAACCACAATGCAATAAGAAATGTGTTTCAACACATGGCAACAATAGGCTTCCACAACACAAAGGCAATCTTTCAACATGCACATTTCATATTAAAACATAGTCCAAAACAAAACAACAGTTTTATAACCACCTGAAAGACAACAAAAAAAACTCAAGCTTCTTCATGCAAGCCGAAGGAGCAAGAAACTATGGGGGATGCTACTTATTCCTCCCAAAGGGGAAATTGGTATCACTGGCTGAGAACAAACCACCAAAATATAAAATTTTAAATCCCTGACATGCCCTTATGCCTCCCCCAAGTACCCCTTATTCCTCACATTTCCTTATGCCTCCCTAACCTCTTATGGCACCCCATAACGAGTAAAGAAATGCAAGTTATTTCTTTGTAAGGTGGAACCCAAATCCCAACTCCCTCCACACTTATACCTCCCCAACTATACCACACCCCTTGAGGATCTCAATCAAAAAAATTATTAATTAAATAGAATACATTGGGTGCTTTTTTTTTTTAAAGTTAATTTTAGTTCAATATGAATGGTGGCCTCGTAATATAATCCCGAAGTTATTTATTCTCGGCCTTGGCTGCTTCAAGGTGAGACTCGAGCTTCTTTACCTAAGTGTGCACATGATTAGCTTAATGATAGTATTTTATTGTTGTAATAGTCTTATAAATCCCATTTTATTATAGACCCTAGTTTTTGGTTCGATGAATTTGTTGTCCATTTCAGAGATGTCGTAAAACAATTTTCTCTATCAAAAGTTGAGGGAAATTCAGCCCTCATTTGGAAATCCAAATCAGCTTGCAATACAAATGGCTTTCGATGTGTTGAGTCTTTCATTTAATTATTGGGTTATACGACAATTGTTTCTTTTCATCTATTGTTGTTCACTATGAATTAATAAGTTTTGTCACTACATAGAAAACAAGATAAAGTTGCATGGTTTTGGGCATTTTTGGTGAATTTCTAAACGAAACACAACGATGTTTGTGATTTTGTCCATTTTTGGTGAATTTATGAGCAAAACATGTGGATGATAGAAATCAACTAGAGATCATTAATACGGCCTACAAGGTGTACAAATCGAGATTACCGATCATTGGTATGGACATCAGAGCTCACCTAGGTTTCTAGCTATAACAAATGACTTCGCCATAATAACAAAAGTAGATTATAATTTGACATCATTACCTAGGTAAGGAGTCATTTCTTCTCTTAATCATGCTTCGTTATTGCCCTTGAAGAAATTTTCAATATTTATGAATCTCTAAGAGCACATGTAACCAATTTGCTAATGTTATTCAAGTTGAGCATTGCAGGATGAAATTCAATGGTGCAACATGTAGCAAAAAGACAATCAATATGACCATTGGATGGGTTGTATGACAATTGTTTCTTTCCGTCTCTATTGTTGTTCACTACGAATCAATAAGTTCTATCACTACACGAGAAAACAAGATAAAGTTGCATGGTTTTGGGCATTTTTGGTGAATTTTTAAACGAAACACAACGACGTCCGTGATTTTGTGCATTTTTTGGTGAATTTCTGAGCAAAACATGTGGACGACGATGATCAACTAGAGCTTGTTAATACGGCCTAGAAGGTGTACAATCGAGATTTGATTGTTGGTATGGACATCGGAGCTCACCTGTGTTTCTAGCTATAACAAATGACTTCGCCGTAATAACAAAAGTAGATTATACTTTTACATCCTTACCTAGGTAAGGAGCCATTACTTCTCTTAATCATGCTTCGTTATTGCCCTTGAAGAAATTTTCAATATTTCGAATCTCTAAGAGCACATGTAACCAATTTGCTAATGTTATTCAAGTTAAGCATTGTAGGATGAAATTCAAGAGTGCAACATGTAGCAAAAAGACAATCGATATGACCATTGGATGGGTTACGACAATTGTTTCTTTCCATCTATTGTTGTTCACTGCGAATCAATAAGTTCTGTCACTACAAGGAAAACAAGATAAAGTTGCATGGTTTTGGTCATTTTTGGTGAATTTCTAAGCGAAACACAATGAAGTCCATGATTTTGTGCATTTTTGGTGAATTTCTGAGCAAAACATGTGGACGACGGTGATCAACTAGAGGTTGTTAATATAGCCTACAAGGTGTACGGTCGAGATTACTTGATCATTGGTATGGACATCGAGCTCACCCAATTTTCTAGCTATAACAAATGACTTCGCCATGATAACAAAAGTAGATTATACTTTTACATCCTTACCTAGGTAAGGAGCCATTGCTTCTCTTAATCATGCTTCATTATTGCCCTTGAAGAAATTTTCAATATTTTTGAATCTCTAGGAGCACATGTAACCAATTTGCTAATGTTATTCAAGTTGAGCATTGTAGGATGAAATTCAATGGTGCAACATGTAGGAAAAAGAAAATCGATATGACCATTGGAAAACCAAGTATCTTGGCTGATTCGAGAGGAAGAAAATAAATTATTACTATACTACGTATAAGAAAACAGATTTTGACGAAGATGATGGTGGTGTTTTTTTGTAGTTGAATGAATAACTTTGCCCATTTTTAGCTAATGTGGACTTCCATTCCTAAGAATGTTCTTTCAAAGGGTAAGCTAATCCAATCTTTCATTACTCGGATGGGATTTACATTTGCTAGGGGATCTTTTTTTTTAAAATAATCATATCAACATGTATGGAAAATGCGGATGTTTGGTGGATGCTCGCACATTGAAAAAATTGTGAGCAAACCAAGTGGACAGCCATGATTAGTTGGAGGTCATTAATACAACCTGCAAGGTGGATGGTCAAGATTGTTGCGTATTAGTACATGCCTAAGAGCTCACCCAAATTTCTAGCTGTAACAAAATCCTTCAATGAAAATATAGGGGTAAATTATGCCACGTTTTTAACCCAATTTTATACATGAGTTTGACGGACGAACCACATTCACTAAAACCAACGAGAAAAATGTACTTGCATTAAACCTTTATCAAAGAGATATGCAAAGTCAATGGCTATGCCACGTGTCCTAAAATCTTCCAGGTTTTATATAGACCCAATTTCCTTCTGCCAATTTTTTAGAGGCAATGATGCCGATAAAACCACGACTGCCACTGAAACTATGATGAATAGATTTGGTAAAATAGCCATGGATTTGTGGCTCAAATTTTTCATAAGCACGATCCTCTCACTCGCAGCTGATGATGTTTGTGAGTGTCGCCAAAGAATTTCAGAAGGATTTTTGAATTCTTCATGTTTTACAGAGATCACCGTCTCTAAAAAGGGGATATAATATGTAAGGAAGCTTCTGGTTAATGAGGCTCTGTGATCTTTAAATATTCCTCTACGCATACCAGACATGAAAAATTCTATGAAGGTTCCGTACTATATTATAAACTTTAAAATCCAAACTGTATTATGTCGTTGTTGCTAATGTTAGCGTGTCTTCCTCTTTAGTTCATTTGGCTAAAAAAGGGGTTATAAAACTCTGAAATCTATCAAAAAGTACCCAATAGAAAAAAACGGGAAGGATTTGATTAAAAATAGAAGAAGTGGAAAAGCTAAACGGAAGCCAACAGTTTGGAGGGAAGCAAGAACGAGTCCCACGGAACCTCAATGGCATGAGAGGGAGAGTTGGAGGTCTCAGATAAGAATGCGCTGGAGCCAAATGTAGTGTAAGGGAAGGTGGGGTGCCGAACCGCCAATTTTTTTGAAAAAATGTCCAAACGGCCGAAATTTTGAAAAAAACGTCCAAACGGTTTTCAAGATCTCAAATTTAATGCAGTGATAGAAACGTCCATAAGTCTTCAAGACCTCAAATTTAGCGTAGTGATAGAAACGTCCGGAAGTGCCTGTCCCATAGGGGGAACACCTTTTTCGGTGTAATTACGCTTTTAACTACTAGCAATCACATGTGCACAATGCAATGTGAACGCCGAACGGTATATGTCATTTGATTTAGAGGTATATTTATTATTTTTCTAGTTGATGTTAAGGGGTGTGCTTTATTTTGTTAGTGTAGGAATATAGATAAAGCATTACATTTAAAGGTTCTATCTCTACATTTCAAATTTGTTATAAATTTGTACATATACATTTGCAAATATTATATCATGAGTGGTAGCGTTTTGCGGACTATTTTATTTGAACTAAACATGAATACATGAAGACTTATGTACATTTGCAGATTTTATATCATGAGTGGTAGCTTTTTGTGGCCAATTTTTTTGGCACTATACATTTGATACCGCTTTCGATAGATAATTACTTTTGTAGTTAATTAGGAATCCATAAGAAGAATACAACATGTAAACCCAATTGTTAAAAATGATCATTGTCATCAGTGTGGGAGGAAGTAGAACCATATAGGATAAAAGACTTGACTGAGAAGGAGATATAGTACAGGCTAGATAGCTTATTACCGCCACACTTAGATTCATGTATATATGCAAGCAACTAAAAAAACTAATTAAATATATAAAGATCTAGTTTATGTAGAGTGTTTGTATTTAAAACACTTCTTCATGTCCAAAAAGGACAAGTCTAAGCCTTAAATGCCTTGAAAAGAAAAAGCTTTTTCTTGTTTATGAGAAAGGTAATCATTTCCCACATAACAAGATTCACCACTCTTTCGTGGGTGTTGGGGAATAACTGCCTGAACAAATTATCTCCACCAAGAAAAAATAGTGGTTTCATGGCCTAATGACACAATAGCATTTCAAACAAGTAAGACCCATTGGTGGAATCCTACAAGGCTAAGAAATGAACCAAGAAAGGCTTACAAATGACAAATAACTTTCTGCGAGACACTAGGGAGAAAAATATGGGTCCTGAAGCAAGAGTTATTGAACCATGCATGCATATAAGTAACTATATGTGAAAAATGATCAACCGGGAACATGACAAGTAGTGCAAAACAAGTACAAACATGGAGGCCTACATGAGATGAGTAAGAGATGGGCTTCTTCTTATCAACCTTTTCATTATTACTATTAGATTTTTATTATTATTGGTGACAAAAGAAAAGGTAGAAGCAGGGGTGGAGGATTTTCTTGTGATAAGGCCTTTGGAACCTTTTCCTACAACCATTTTGACTCTTCCTCCAAGATCTGTAGATCCTTGGAATCTCTTCTTGATCCTGCAACACAATAACAACTAACAACCCACTTGTTAGGCTTGCAACAAATTGGCCAAATGGGTATAAAATTTTGAAGAATAAAAGCATGAAAAATGGCTAAATATAGTCTGTACTTAGAGATAAAAATAGTCAAAGGAGGTGGGGAGAGAGGAGAAAAAATGACAGGAAAGGTACCTAAATTTGAAAGTGAAACAAAACTGAAGGGATTTAGAGGTGGTGGATGGATTGTTGCTCCTTCTGTCTTTGACTGGACAATGGATACCCACCAAACTAAACCAAGAGATGAAATGGCTCTTGTTAGAATTTGTATGTGTGTAAAACAATGCACGAGTGTAATTACAAGTCAACCTCTTTTATAGAGTTTCAATTTGTATCTATAATTAGTTTACTAAAAACAAGCACAAACATAAATTGAAGTTCTACCCTCTATCTCTATCCAATATTCGTAACTTTATCTTCTTAAAGTAGGTAGATCCTAAAGTTAACAGATTATCTACTTCACCATGCTTTCTGTACCACTTCCATTAATAGAACTCAAACCAGGAAAATCAAGGAGTGTGGTCGATTCCACTAGATTTCCCATGTATATTGTTGTTTTTCTTAATCAGTTTGAGAAAACATTACAAGCAATTGTGCAATTTTCAAAGCATAACAAATAAATCAAGTATCCAAATCACCAGAACACATGTCAACCTCTACAGTTTTGAGCTAAGAGACTTGCTAGAGAATTCCATCTTATATATATATATATATATAGGAAAAACCACCTCAAATAATAAAAACTCTTAAAAACACTCGAGAAAAACATATAAGGCATTTAGCATATGACACATAGGGAATATCATCCTTAAAGGCTAATTTTTTTGGCACTATACATTTGATACTTCTTTGGATAGATAATTACTTTTGTAGTTAATTAGGAATCCATAAGAAGAATACAACATGTAATCCCAATTGTTAAAAACAGTCATTGTCATCAGTGTGGGAGGAAGTAGAACCATATAGGATAAAAGACTTGACAGAGAAGGAGATATAGTACAGGCTAGAGAGCTTGTTACCACCACACTTAGATTCATGTATACATGCAGGCAATTAAAACAACTAATTAAATATATAAAGACCTGGTTTATGCAGAGTGTTTGTATTTAAAACACTTCTTCATGTCCAGAAAGGACAAGTCTAAGCCTTAAATGCCTTGAAAAGAAAAAGCTTTTTCTTGTTTATGAGAAAGGTAATCATTTCCCACATAACAAGAGTCACCACCCTTTCATGGGTGTCCGGGAATAACTCCCTGAAAAAATTCCCTCCACCATGAAAAAATAGTGGTTTCATGGCCTAATGAGACAATAGAATTTCAAAATATTACGACCCATTCATTGGAAGCCTACAAGGCTAAGCAATGAACCAAGAAAGGCTTACAAATGACAAATAATTTTCTGCAAACACTGGGGAGAAAAATATGGGTCCTTGAAGCAAGAGTTATTGAACCATGCATGCATAAGATTACTATATGTGAAAAATGATCAACCAGAACATGAAAAGTAGTGAAAAACAAGTACAAACATGGATGCCTGCACAAGATGAGTAAGAGATGGGATTCTTCTTATCAACCTTGTCATTATTACTATTAGATTATTATTATTATTAGTGATAAAATTAGAGGTGGAAGAAGGGGCGGAGGATTTTCTGTGATAAGGCCTTTGGTACCTTTTCCCGTAACCATTGGGACTCTTCCTCCAAGATCTATAGATCCTTGTAATCTCTTCTTGACCCCTGCAACATGGTAACAACTAACATCCCACTCGCTAGGCTTGTAACAAATTGGCCAAATGGGTATAAAATTTTGAAGAATAAAAGCATGAAAAATGGCTAAATATAGTCTGTAATCGGAGATAAAAATAGTCATAGGAGGTGGGGAGAGAGGAGAAAAAATGACAGAAAGGTATCTAAATTTGAAAGTGAAACAAAAATGAAGGGAATTAGAGGTGGTGGATGGATTTTTGCTCCTTCTGTCTTTGATTTGGACAATGGATACCCACCAAAATAAACCAAGAGATGAAATGGCTCTTGTTAGAATTTGTATGTGTAAAACAATGGACGAGTGTAATTATAGGTCAACCTCTTTTATAGAGTTTCAATTTGTATCCGTAATTAGTTTTTTATAAACAAGCACAAGCATAAATTGAAGTTCTACCCTCTATATCTATCCAATATTCGTAACTTTATCTTCTTAAAGTACGAAAATCCTAAAGTTAACAGATTATCTACTTCACCATGCTTTCTGTACCACTTGCATTAATAGAACTCAAACAAGGCAAATCAAGGAGTGTGGTCAATTCCACTAGATTTCCCAGGGATATTGTTGTTTTTCTTAATCACTTTGAGAAGAAAGTACAAGCAATTGGGTGATTTTTAGAGCATAACAAATAAATCAAGTACCTAAATCACCATAACTGTAGTGCCCACTTCCCTTCGACACCATTTTTGTTTTGTTGTTTTCGAGACTGATTACTTCACTTGTGGATTTATTATGGCTTCTTGATTTAGCATGCTAGTAGATATCATAGACACTGGACTGTTATTGATTTGATCTTTATATGATGCATATGGTCTACTGGTGGACATTTGATGATGATATTGTTATATTTTTGACATGGTTATTTATCTTTAATTATGACATGTGATATGTTTAATCATATTGGGTAGAACTTGATAATTGGATTAATGTGATGATCGTTTTGACATAAATGAAATGTGGAATAGAAATGTGCTAGAAAGTGTAAGTGATATCGTACTTGCATAGATGATAGTAAATCATGTGTCGTTTATTTTAGATTATATTGTATATTTGGCATGAATGTTTTAATGCGGCCAACAAAGCCGAAGGAGGTATTCTCTGCCTTTGCGGGTAAATTATATTCACAACAATATTGGGAGTGGAGACCAACCACATCGGAATTCGAGAAGAATCCAACTAAGGTCACCATGGTAACAAGTAATTGTGTGTGTGTTAGAATTATTTGGTTAGGGAAAAATTGTGACCTAGGGGTCTGTGTGTTGTTCCATGAGAACCCGGTGACAGCATCGTGCATCGTTTTTGGTGAAGCTAAGTATGTGGTAGCCACTAGTGCTGCGTGTCAAGTTGTTTGGATGTGAAGGATGTTGAAAGATTTGATGCATGATCAGAAGGAAGCCACTACAATATTCTGTGATAACAGTTCAGCCATAGCATTATAAAAAAATCATGTGTTTCACAAGAGAACTAAGCATATTGATACGAGGTATCATTTTATCAGAGAGCTTGTAAGCAACAAAGAAATTTTTCTTGATTTTTGCAGGTCTGAAGATTAGTTGGCTGACATATTTACAAAATCATTGGCGAAAGAGACATTTGAGTATTCATGAAGTGGCTTAGGATTTTGTGACTTAGCACAACTTAGGAGCTCCAGAAATCATTAGCTAGCTACGGAAATGCTAAAACAGTTTTGAACAAACTTGATTCATATTTCCATGATCTGCAGCAGTTCATAATTAAGGGGGAGTGTTGGAAATTCAAATCAAAATTTAATGTGCAACTAATATCTGACTTTCCCTGATTTAGCTCCTTGACATTTCATATTTGCATTTAATTATGACATGTTGCACATTTATTTTTGGTTGTTGATTCTCCCCGATTATCTCTTATCGAAGAGATTTTGTGTTGACTTAAAAGACAAGTTTGTTGTGTAAGTTTTCATTATTAATGCATTATGTTTTATTGGGAGAAGTAAGAAAGAAGTAAAAAAGAAGAGAGAAGAAGAAGAAGGAGAAAACCCAAATTTGGGAGAAGAAGAAAAATGCATAGTCCACTCAAGTCTCAGCCTTTTGGTTTTGTTGAAAGAATTTCTTCATTTTTGTAACGACCCAAAAATTCACACACGAACAACACAAGAAAAGACAAGATAAATTTTTTTGACTTGCTTCGACATATAACACGACACAACATGTCGTCACAAGGTTACAACCAACTATGGGAACCACTTGTTACGGGGATGACCACAAGGTCAGCATGGAAACGTTCACACCCAAAAGGATAATACACTTTTTTTTTTGACAGAACAACATAGAAGTCCAACCACATGACACTCTCACAGCTAGGGCAAGCCATAGTAAGAAATGATTGAAGGTTATTTATTTTGATAAAACACCCTTTAACTCATGACTTATGTTTTCAGAGAGATTCAAGATATGATTCGTACAAATTCATCTTACCAACTGAGTTATTTTCTTATACACTGTAGAGTAGTTCACTTAAAGTCTTCTCCTTTATGACAATTAATTGTTTAATTCCATTATTCAATAAAGGAGATAATTTAATTCCACAAGGCCATCTATCCATACTTACGTCACTAAAATTCGCTCAAAACCTTGTTACCACATGGATTCGTGTTCAACATAATTAAGAGGAAATTACAAAGCACCTTGGGCAAAAGTTAAGAGAAGGAGGTCAAGTTGAATTCCTCCTTAAGACGTCATTAGTTATTACCAAGATTTAATTGGAGCTTGAGGTTTTATCCATAATTATTAACGATTTTACTTAGGCTTCCCTGAAAGAGCTTTACAAAAGGAGATTATTTACTTTCCAAAAGGCTGAGAGATAAATTGAGTGGTTTCTAAATTTTCTTCTCCTACTTGCTAAATCTTATTATCTTCTAGAAACTAACCATTGTTTTCCCTTAAGCTTGTTTAAGAGTTCACCCAAAAGGGGTAGTGTTCACTAGTTTAGCTAGGGATATCAAATTTTAAAATTTTACTTTACAAGGATAGTTTCACCTTTGATTATTTCAGGAATCTATTGTTCTCAAGTAAGTCATCTCTACATTAATTTATCTGAATATATATATATATATATATATATATATATATATATATATATTTAGTTAACTTCTATAAGGGTTAACCACTCCATTTAATTTTACTTATATCACATCATTACAAGGTGTCAGAAAGTTTTGACTTAACACTTTATTCTCAAAATCAAGGTTTTACAATACTTATGCCAATGTAATGATTGAATATCATTTCTCACCAAGGTAAGTTACTAGTCTAACAACAAAAGGGGAAAGAACACTTCACCACGTAGTTTTCCGAACATACCAAGACAAGAGATCTTCTAAACTCCTTGCAAGCAAAGTTACAAAATTTACAATGCATTGAACTTTCTACAAAGAACTTCATAATTTGAACTGATGAAACTTTTACACTCTTTTCCTTTAATCTACTCGCATAATCCATCTGCACAAATATATACTAGAGTCAGTTCGCTAGAACTGAGCATGATAAGATATAAACCTCACCTAATAACTTATGCCATCTAGCATTTAAATAAACGAAAGTTTGCAATACTCCCTATCAAATAATTTCTAACATACATTCAAAACTTAACTGCACATCTCATGATAATACATTTCATACTCATTAATGTTCACTTCCTTAAGATCTGCTTACATAAGAACACAATTCCAAGTGACTAGATATACAACCTTAACCATGCAATTAATCATACTTAAATTACAGTAATAATAATATCGCTCACTTTATACCTTCAATCTACTTCTCCCACATATGTATCCAATAATATTATCTTTTAATTAAATAACAACACCAACGACGTTAAGTTTCTATAATAAATACAAGTATCAATCTTATATTATTCATCAATATTACTCAAGCATCAAACCTTCATAGATAATCAATGATTATATGTAAGTATAATTTTGATATTTACCTCACAATTTTAAGAATATACTTATGTTAACAAATATTCCACCAATCCACGAGTTCATATATTATTTAGATATCCTTTTGGTTGCTTATTACCATGTCTTTATATGTTTCTATTAGTATAAGAGTCCAACTCGTTGGAATGAGTCACGATCAACAATATTGTCATATTTTGCTAATATGTCAAAGATACATTTGACTAGCTAAGATATGTAAGCGTGGTCCAAGCCACTATAAATACAAGTATCAACATTATCTCAACTCCCAATTGAGATGCAAGTATCAATTTTTAGCTAACATAATAATCATCGTAAATGCCAGAAAATATTCCACTCGTTAACCAAGTATTGAAATAACATATTTATCCTTACTGGTTACCTGATAACATAATATATCATGTTATATAATTCAACCTCCACTTGCATACCCCAATTTATGGGTATTAATTATTGTTCTATAAAATGAAGTTAAATAATTTCAGGTCAACTTCTATCCTTACTGTCATACATGGTATGCACAGTCCCATTATGGTAGTTGTCACCTTTACTTAAGGCTGTGCATGAATCCATTTTAGGGTAGTTCTCATAACTTCCCTATTCATCTGTTTTCCTACCAAAAAGCATTTCAACAAGCTTATAAGTCAAAGTATAGGATAAATTTATAATTTCATATTTCAAGCATTTCCTGAATTCATATGCCTGAGGGCCATCACATGTCAATCAAACTTGAAGAATGTACACATTCATGAGAGTTCGATGTATCCAATATTACTTCAACTGATTCAAAAATCCAAGTAGTGCCTCAACTTAAGCCATATAATTATCCACACAAGCTAACGTCTTGAGTGCTTACCGTATTCAAAAAGATCACAAAAACAACCCCATCAACACATGCTTCAGGAGCGTTCCCATCTAAAAAAAATAAGCTCATAGTACTAATAATAATAACAGAGGGCCTGGTGAGGGGTTTACAATAATCCCCAAGGTAAACGGTAATCAAAAGAGTCAGATGGTATCTAGAAAGACCAGTAAAACCAGTACGACTCCCCAAATAGAAGCCCCCAATTCTAAAGGGGTTTATATCATTATCAAACCACATTAAAAGACAAACATAGTCTTCCAAGAAAATTCCCATTTTCAAGCCATGTTCTACAAATAAAAACAATACAAGGAATATTCTAAATCTCATTCACACACCACAATATTTTCTATAGAAACCACTGTTCACAGGAATAATCATGGCAAAAAGATAAACCAACTTTATAAGATCGATAAGCGAGAATCACTGGAGAGATTTCTTCTTGTCAAATAGTAATTAAGATAAATTGTAAAGGGGGAGAGAGATCAGCTCATGCAATTATGATTATAAGTCATCCGAAACCCATCTCTACAGAATTCAAACAAAAATTGCAGAGATTGATTTACCCAAATACTAAAGGGAATAAATTATTAAGAGAGAGGGTTAGGGCTTATCATGCCTTTAATGCGCTTCCCAAGACCAGGACATGCTGAAACAGGACCTGCAACAGCAACCCAAGCCTAATTCCATTTTCTTCAAGCTTGTTGGGTGCCCAAACATCGATCATCTCCACGTTGGCACAGGCAGGAGTTCACGGCCAGGGTAGGTGGTCTAAAATACTTGCCAACATCCTCCCAACGCGTGTCAAAAGGGAATGTTATAGCGGAACATGGACATCCATCCAGCACAATGGAAAATCAAATTTTTGTTTTGTATGGTGTGGAAGCACCCACGAGGAAGCAAACTGTTTGACAAACTGCCTCAAGGAGATGTGGTCTCACTGCATTTCCACGTAGCAGGGTAAGAAGGAAAGGATGTCCAACAAAAAACCAACAGGTGTCGAAGCTGATCAGTTGCCACGATTTTTTTTTCCAGCAAGTTCATATAATTGCAAAGCAATTTGTGCTTCATGAATATTCTGATATGAAACAGATCCACCTCTATGAGATTCTCTTCCATGAGTTACATCGTAAAACAAGTAAGGTCTCAATAGAGAATATTTGTAATAAATTTCATCAGGTCTCCTGGTAACACTCTCACTGTCACTTAATCGATTTTGATAAAAATATCTTGAAGGAGAATCCCGAATTTGAGGATGCATTCGATACTGAATAGATAACAACATAGTTGGACAACCTGCTTGTTGGAAGCGCTCAAAAAGGCTTCTACCATACTGCAACATGCCTGCCGCTGGCTAATTCTGTTGCAGGCCGTTGCTGTGGATCCCCGACAAGAACACACCTCGCAACACCCAATGAAAGTGGAGGTAACACACCTACTTCACTAGCTTGTAGCTTCATCTATAACCACCATATCAAACCCATTACTGCGCCCAAGGAGGAACCATGAAGAAAAATGCCTTGACAGAAAATATTTCGATGGCCTCTCTGCCCATGCAACCAGGTCAAAATGGTAGTTTGGGAACAGGTGCGGACATCCATCCATGTGCGCAGGGTAAGAAGAGGAGGATCTCCAAAAAGGGAACCAACAAATGTCGAGGCTGAACAGTTTCCTAACCCAAAGCATTCACGCAGTCAACAAAGAGGCAGAGAAAACGTGCCAGGAGAAGGAATCGCCATACGCATTGAATAAAAGAATAAAAATGAGATCATGGTGAAGAAAAATCAGGACTCCACCGACTCCCATCTCCCTCACGCAAGGTAGAAACATTAAATACCATAACTATTGGTAGTTCAGTGGTTGGGAGGAGTCTAACGCCATTTACTAGCAACAAGACATGCGAATGGACCTGGTCGGCCAAGGTGGCAGTGGAGGGTAGGTGAAAGAAGTTTAAAAGATTTAAAAACTGGGCAGTCCTCACCACGACCTGGCGCCCCCATGAGCCCCTCCTTCAGCAAAGATACGGGATAAACAAAATCTCTACTAACTAAGGTAAGCTCACAAAGCATACGAAAGAAGATATATTAATACAAATGTAAAAGGAGTTACAAGATTACCTGAACAGTTCTCATAAGCTAAAAAGGTATACGAATTTTTGTATGATTACTATTCAACCCGAGAAAATTTAATCACGTACACACGAGCAAGCTAGAGGAAGTAAGAATCGAACTCTCCATTACTCACAATGATTAAAAACAACATGCGAACAGGCCTAAGCGACCAAGCGCAGAAAACTAGAGGTTGGCATTCAAAAGCAAACACAAGGCAAGGAACGACCATGGCACCAAAACGGGTAATCCCTTCCTCAGCGCGGAACGGGGTTCATTCTGCAAAGCGACCAACCAAACAATAAAATCGTTTAACGATAATTAATAATACAGTTGATAACAATCGACACCAAAAATAATGAGTTATCGTCGATCAATAATTAAAATAATAATAATATTATTATTATTATTATTATTTAATTATTATTATTATTATTATTACCACTTAAAATAATTATTAATCATATTAACAAAGACGTATATACCAACTTGACAATAATGTAAAACAATAACACTATAAGATAGAGGCCAATCGATAATTAAATTAAAACTACATTGTTATCATTATATACTATAAATATAAATAATTTCTACTCACACCAATAATGGCCAAAGGTCCAGCTTAACTATGCGACAACAAAATCCTCCTTTAACTAGGTTTACGCACAGGACATTACACAGTCCACACACAGAGGTGTCAATAATGACTTGAGAACGCAAGAAGGAGAGGGAAGGTTCTAAAACATCACGGAGACAAGATCTAAGACAACGGAAATACACACAGCCATTCGACGCTCAACAAAAGGGTCATTGCGACAAGAACTAGGGTAAACGCCGAATGGGGCATTACAATTTTCATGTTGTTAATGTATGAATGTATGTTTTGTGTGCAGCTGTAGCTGCTGTTCATTATTGACAAATATATTTGTATTGCTCAAGCAATTTCAATCCCAGATCTGTGTTATTTGCAGCCAAGAGTTTTATGTTATTTTGCTGTTATAAATTTCTGTACCTTTTCCTTGTTTTGCATCATTTAAAATCCGCTGCGATTTATTTTCTTTTGCTGCATGAAGATTCTGTAGATTCCGTAGAATCTGCAGTTTCCATAGATCCTCGTTTCATTTCCCTTCACACCCCGAAAGCATTGACACAGATATTCTAAAATTATTTTTTCCGCATTTACTGAGCTAAATCCAAAAACACAATGGACACAAATACAACAATTTTTGGTATGATGTTATTGCAAAAACCCAGGTCTGTGAATTAAAGATTCTGGAAATTGATTATGTACAACTCTGCATTCTTATCTATCCAATTTGGAATGTGCAGCCATAAACACAATATGTACAGAATGGACAGTTATACAGAATTTCATTGTTGGGAGATAAAGACCACAGACTGTTCTGTTTATTGCATTTATAAAGTTTTTTAATTAATATTTTTTACAATATATTTCCCTCCAATGATTGGAGCCCATGCGGTGGACTCCAGTTTTGAATTTTCTATGTTGCGCATGGCCGCAAAATCTTAAAAGACGTTATAATATTCAAATACTGACATATTGTGGTTATGAGTGTAACAGAATCTCAAGAACAAGCAACGGACGTGTCGGACCCGAAAATGTCCAGAAAGATCTATTGACATTTTTCTCCCTTCTGTTTTCCCCCTATCGGTTTAATTATTGTTTGAGAATTTAGGGAGTAGCGAAAGCAGTTAAAGAGAAGAAAATTATCTTGCAATTGCATTTATCATGGGCTGCTTCAACTCTCGCCCTGCACCCGATCCGATCGAGACACCAGCAACTTTCAGCTCAGATCCCGACATTTCCCGATCTTGGGTTTTTTTCAAGATTATCGAACACAATGCAAATCAGATCTTCTGTGCTTACAATCTGCATGCCCAAAAGTCCCTGCGATTTTCTGATCTTCCAGAAGGGCTTCTGAACTCTGCTACGGTGCTTCTGAACGGGAACCTGTATGTCATTGGCGGAACTGATTTTGATGGAATGGCTTCCAAGAATGTATACATGTGTGATCCCATGTCCGCCTTCACATGGTCTCAATTATCCTCAACACAGACACCCAGGCAGAATGCTGTGGCGGTTGCAGCGAACGGAAAGATATACGTGTTTGGAGGGTGCCGCCATCGCCACCAGGTGAATGTGCCTTGGGGAGAAGTATACGATCCTTCCACTTCCAGACGGCAATGGACTGCAATTCGAAATCCGCCGCAACCTTTTTCTTCCTGTCTTTCCCGACACCCATTACAGGCTGTTGCATTCAGGGATCGAATTTTCATAAGAAATGATTTCAGGGGAATTGCATATAATGTGATATCTTCCAAGTGGGAAACACTTCCAGCCGTAATTGCAAATTACTGGTTCAAGAGGAGTTCAGCAGTTGAGGTTTCTGGAACGTTTGTTACATACTGCCAAGAAAGAATTGGTATTGCGAGCCTCCGAGCATTTCATCCAGGACGAATTATTTGGCTTCCATTAGATCTCGACCCAGCAGTCCCTGCGGAGATGGTTCAGCTTCTATCTGTCAATGGCCGCTTCGTTGCATATAACGCGAGTGAGTCACCTTGTCAGCTGACATTCACGGTGATGCAGATGCAGACTGATTCTACTCAAAAGCGCATGCCCGTCCACATTGAAAACACAGTGACCTATCTTCCGGAATGCAGAGGCTGGGATTTTGCACGGTAAGTATTTGAAATTCATTTTTCTACATTCTTTAGGATTATATTCGGTATCACAAATCGCTGAAATATAAATTTTCTATCTTGTTCAGGCCTGGCCATGCCTGCAATCCATGAGAAAATCGAGGTCATGAACTGGGCATCAAGATTGAAGCTTGCCTCATACAACCCTTAGAAGATGAGTCGTTTCTTGTTCTTGATACCAGGAATTTAGCTTTTGTAGCCAGGAACGGGAATTCTTATATGATTCTTCAGGTGGATCATGCCAATCTAGGACCTCTGTTCTAAATTGAAGGAATCTTTTTGAATTAGCTTACACAGAATGCATGTTCAAATACTATGAAAATATGGAGAATTTGCGCATAGTTTGCACTGAAATAACGTTTCATTTGATGTCTAGATCTATATTTCAGTTTGTATAAGCTCTGACCGCTCAAACAATGAGATGGAAATCACAGTAAATATTAAATAAAATGTTATTGTTCCCTGTATATTTCACTCTTTACTGTGCGTATGTTTAATCTAGCACATGTTTATGGAATGCTTTCTTTTTAGATTACGTCATGAAAGAGATTTTACAGAGACGACGCCACGCTCACGATGCCGACGACGCGCCACAACCATGCAACCCGAAAATGCGACAATTTTTTTTTTTTTTTGAGATGGGTGCGTTTGCATACAAGTTCGAACTAAAACAGTCCCGTAATGCTTCGGGAACGAACATGCTTCAAGGTTAAGGATATTTAAATTCATCTCATTCGACATTTCACAAAACGGAAAGGAGGGTCGTCTTTCGAGTTGCTTTGTCTAGTGTCTGGTGATATCGCAATAGCAGTGTTTTTCAATATTAACCCTAGAGTAAGGTATAATTTGTTATGAAATGAATAACCTATCCACTCGATTTTTATTTTTGTTTAATTATCCATTTACATTACGTTATCTCATGAATTTAATACATTATGTTATATATATATATATATATGAAGGAAATCATACGATAAGATATATACTTCAACATTATATTACTACATTGTCTGTCTTTATGTATTTAATTGTACATAGCACCTTATTTATATTAAGTTTGTTTATTATATGAAGGTTGTATTATGAGTAACTAATATTTTATATAGTGGTTAATACCTAAACTAGCCTATACAAACTACACGTATTCCTTTCAAAGTAGGATAACATATATTAAATTTTATGGTTGGGGCGGTGGTCTCATCATCCACTTGTCACAACTAAATATCTCCTTGCCGGCGTGCGGATCCACTCCAACTGGCCGCTTACACCCTTACTTAATTGGATTTGTAAACTCACATCTGAGCAGCATGCCCCGCCGTCTCTCTCATAGATCGTCCTGTCCACGCATTAAGAAGAAGGTTATTATGGTGGTTGCGGGTTAGAACTCCAAGCGCGTGTAGCAGATGGGACGCTGTTTCAAACGCGGCGAGGTTCAGCACTCCGTTGATTAATCTCTTTGAACGCCTCAACCACACTGGTTGACCAACTATGTTGTAATCTGTTCATCATCGAATGCACCTTCAAATTTGGGATTCTGCCATCAAGTGATGTTTATCAAATCGCTTGAGGAAGAGACAGTGCGAATGTTTCAAGTTTTATTGGGGCAGAAAGAGTGTTATATGGCGACTGGACAGAGAATCACAGCCTGGCCGCGTGGACAGCAAAAAGGAGACTGTAACGGTAGGGGTGATTTACCTCCACTTTCATTGGGTGCTGCATGGTGTGTGTGTAAACTCTGGATACGCCATCTATCAAAGATGAACCTCTTATACCAACATCTATTGCTTGTCTAATGCAACACTCCTAAAAAGACGACCACAAGACTCACTTTTGCAAGCACCGCAATAATTAAATATTTCTCGAGACAATGCTTGGTGAATAACAATTTTATGATATACCTTGGTGTATCATTTTATCTCAAATTAGCATATCTGATTATTCCTCGGACATGATTTAAGGGTCAAACGTTTCATCATTTTCTTTTATATTAGCAGACTTTGATATTCTCTCGGACATGATTTAAGGGTGATTGACGCATTGCAACCATTTAAATATTCTTTGTGACATCAGCGCTTGATGTGTATCAAGACTAACTTCACATCTTTTTTTTTTATTAGCTTTTATTCTCTTAGACCCGATTTAAGGGTGATTGATGATCTTGATTTTGAGACTAACTTTACATTTGTTTGGGCAGTTGCGAGGCCTGCCATGCAGCTTGATATTTGTGAAGCTAAGACCACTCGCAGTGTTCTAATTTCAAAATCTGTTGTCCTAATCTCTGTCAGAAAATAGTATCTTTAAGGAGCTAATGGTAATAGTTCTGGCAAAGAGATTATGGCATTGCCACAGTTTGCTTTGTTATAGTTCTATTTGCCAATAAGCACTCAAACTAAAGGATAAACAACAGGCAAAAAAAAACATGAGAACAGAGAGCTTAAATCGGCTTGCCATGGAAACTCACTTGCTCTTCACAGTGCTTCACCTGCTGGCGCACAGATGGAAACGAGAATTTACACAGCGTGTAAGAAACAAACACGCATTTTCCTTGAGACACTCAAAAACTGTCAAAGCGACCTGCTCTATACATGGCAGTCAATGCATACATGTTTCATAACTGCTCCACTAATGGTACAGTTTCTAATAAGGGACAAACTTAATTCTCTTAGACATGTTTAATAATTAAAATATTAGTTTCCTTTTAATTGAAATGTGGTGGTGACTTATTAAGCTAGAAACTTTACCTGATTTCTTTCTTCACAAATCAATAACATAACATGGGTTTTCAAAGAATCGATTTCATTTCCCTTTATTAATTTGTAATGGATTCTTGTATTAGATTCATAAATGAAGAAAGCATAAAAGAACTAGATCTTACAAAGTTTCATTGTCATACTAAAAACTATTTGAAAACTTGAGTCCTTCCATCAAGTATAAAAGAAGGGATAATGCACTATTCTTTTATCCTTTCCAACATATCACTTCCAAGTACTTCAAACAAAATTTTAATATATTTTCTTTTGTAATTTCTTTCCAACATTCCACAAGAATTCAACAACATTTACAATAAATTTTTAGAGTAAGAAATACTATCATTTCAATGCAACTTTTCCTTCAAATCTTTTACAACATGTCCTACTTCATGTGGAAAACATATTTGCAATAATGGAAGCTAAAGAAAGCAAACAATATTACATTTTTCCTCCACTCAAGGTGGGTAGATGCATGATGTTTTTACATTGTCAACAACAAGGTTCTTGTGCTCCAAGGTGTTCTTCATCCATGCTCCAAGTTCCAAGTATTTCAAATCACAACCAAGATAGGGGGAGAGGCAACACTCTCCTCCCAACCAAAACTCAATGGAGAAGAGAAGCAATCTCCTCCATTGACCCCCGAGCCCCAAACACAACACAATGAAGGGTGGTCTCCAACTCAAGGCAACAATACTTGCTTCCACAATACAATTTTCTTCACAACATTCAAGGTAAAAAGAGGAAACAACAAAGAAACACAAATAACACAATACTTTGCACAACAAGGCTTTCATCCAAGCCAACAAGAGAAGGAACTATGGGAATGTTTTCCTTATGCCTCCCAATTGAGATGAGATGCCCATCCAAAACCCTCCACAATAAAACTCAAGCCCCTATGACTCTTATGCCTCCCTCAAGTACCCCTTTTTCCTCCCATACTCTTATGCCTCCCTCCTCTTATGGCTCCCTCAAGAACAAGGTAAGAATGTAAACATTCTCACCCAAGATGGGCATCCCTCTCAAACTCCCTCCACAATATCCTAATCTACTCTTATGCCTCCCTCATGAGTATTCCCATAGACCTCTCCTATACTACACAATAAGCATTCTATCCATTTTTCACAATACACCAAAGTAAACATGCATTATTCACAAATTTAGCATAGAAGCAACAATAATATGAAAGCAAAACAAAGGAGAAGGTTTCCTACCTCTCCATTGGAGAAGCCTAAACCAAGAAATTTGTCCAAGCTCCCTCCAAAACAATCCAAGCATGCAAGTCCAAGCACTCTTTTTCTCTTTCTCCCAATTCTTTTCTCTCCCAAAATAATAAAAGAGAACTCTTCAACAAAACAAAAACAAAACTCCAACCCCCTCAACAAGAGAGGAAGTTTCAATAAATAGACAAAGGAAGGAGTGAGGGTGATGTGGCTCCTTGTAGGATGCCACATCACACATCCTCAAGACCACCTCCCTTTAGTCAACTCAAATCCCAAAACACCATAAATGGGTGGTTGGGTTGAATGACATCTTTAATCCAAATCCATCCCTTCCCCATGTGTCCTAAGGCACAATTAAATGCAAAAGAAGACAAGTGCACTCCAAAGTCACATTTCCCTTCCCAAAACAATAAATAATCCCTTTTTGGATTCCCAACCCATAGATATGGTTGGTAAGGGGTTTTGGGAAGTGTGGGACAAGTTCAACTTGTCCCACAAGTCCCCTAAAATTGCCCAAAATCTCAAATTCGAGATTCAAAGGATTTGGAGTGGTCAACACTCAAAACCAAACATTCAATACATGAGGAAACACAAGGCTCAAGGAGCCAACCATCAAAATTTATTACACCCACTTGACTTCCCTCCAAAACTTAAAAATTAAAACAAGATATTACATTAATCTAAACACACTTAGCAAAGTAATTTTAAAAAAAAACATCACAAATAAAATCACCTACTAAAGTAAGTTAAAACAAGTAATTAAAATTCTTACCCCCTTGGTCACATTAGAAAATTTCCCCCTCATGGAAATTTTCTTAACACATAAAAGAATAAAGGTAACACAATACAATTTACTAGTTGCCTTGATGACCAAATGTTGTAACCACCCGACATCCTGTTGTGTTTGGTTCCCAATCCCCCTCATGGTTGTGATCATGTTGTGTTTCCTGCAAAATGCAAAATACCTCCTTCGGCCTTGCGGCCATGTCAAAATATCCAAAATAACCATATGCATGAAATTTACTAACATCTATACGTAATTCAATCAATCATTATTTCTAGGTCTAAATCACAACTTAATTATGCATTTCATCATTATCCAAAATTATAGTAATGTAATTTCAACAACTACATTCTACTCATCATGGTGAAGAAATCCAATGTTAGAACACATGCAATATATCCATATAAAAATAATATCGGTATCCAATAGTCTGTCCATGAGTCAGTGTAGATCATACTGAAAAGAAAATCCAATCATAATCCAAATGCATCTAGTCACAAAACATCATGCTAATCAACATAAGTATAATCATGTCCATATCCAAAGTCTGCATAACTCAAAATGATAATCAACTAAGTGTCATAGGGAAGTGGGCATTACATCCCCCTCCCCTTAGACTAGACTTCCTTGTGGAAGTCATTGAAATAAGTGTGGAAACTGAGCTCGCAATGATGTAGCATCCTCCCAAGTAGCTAGTCTCATCGTACTGTCCCATCGACCCGAACTCGATCAATCTCTCTTCGCCGCGAAGGCCCAGGGTCCTGCGATCTAAAATGTGCACGGGCTCCACCATCACCTGCCCCTGATCCTGCACCTGCAATGCAGTCCAATCTAGCACATGAGAAGGATCAGAAACATATCTCCTAAGCACAGAAACGTGAAATACATCATGGACGCGCGATAAGCTAGGTGGCAGTGCTAGACGATAGGCTAAGGGGCCGAGGTGCTCCAAGATCTCAAAGGGACCCACAAATCTAAAAGCAAGCTTAGAACCTTTTCCATAATGGATAGGGCTCTTATGCGGTCTGACACGAAGAAACACCTTCGTGCCTACCTCAAAACTACGATCTGTCCTATGCTGGTCTACATACTTCTTCTGTCTATCCTGTGCCTCCTGCAATCTCTGCCTGATCAGGGTAACCTGCTGCTCCATATCCTGTAATAATGTTGGCCCAAGAGAAACCCTGTCCTCAATCCTATCCTAGCTAAGAGGTGTCCTGCACTCTCTACCATATAATGCCTGAAAAGGAGCCATGCCTATAGAACTCTGAAAACTATTATTGTAGGCAAACTCCACCAAATATAGATACTCCTCCCATCTCGACTGATGATCCATCACGTACATCCTGAGCATATCCTCCAAAATCTGATTCACCCTCTCTGTCTGTCCATCTGTCTCAGGGTGATAAGCTGTGCTGAAATTAATCCTTGTCCCGAGGGCATACTGCATGGTGGTCCAGAAATGGGAGGTGTACAAAGGGTCGCGGTCGCAAATGATCTTCCGCGGAATCCCATGTAGTCTGACAATCTCATCAAGATATACTCGTGCTACTGCACTAGCCGTGTAGGTAGTCTTCACTGGAGAAAAGTGAGCTACCTTCGTCAATTTATCCACCGTGACCATGATGGCGTCGTGGTGGTATCTCGACGTCGGCAACCCAACAATAAAATCCATAGAGATGGTGTCCCACTTCCACTCGGTATGGCGTGAGGATAGAGGAGGCCGGCTGGATGCTGATGCTCGGCCTTCACCCTCTGGCACTCTAAACAGTGGGATACAAAAGAAGCTATGTCTCTCCGAAGTCCTCTCCAAAAGTACAACTGTCTCAAGGTGGCGTGCATCTTCTTCACCCCGGGATGGGCTGAGTAAGGTGCACGATGAGCCTCTATCAAAATATCATGTCTCAAGCCTCCATCTCTAGGAACATAAATTCGACCTCTGTGTCTGAGAAGACCATCTGCCTCTAATGAAAATCCATCAAATCTCCCCTCAAGGGGTCTCTGAGACTCAATCTCTGCTCTGGCTGCAAGGTAGAAACTATCCTGAGGAAGCTGCTGCAAGATCCTACTCCGCAAATCTATGCCCACTGAGGTGGCCATAGCCACATGTCTTCACCTACTCAAGGCATCTGCAACCACATTCTCCTTTCCTTTCACATGCTCTATCTCCATGTCATACTCACAGAGTAACTCCATCCAACGCCACTGACGAGCGTTGAGATTGGGCTGCGTGAAGAGGTGGCGAAGACTCAAGTGATTAGTCCTGAGTGTAAACCTCTCGGCCAAGAAGAAAATGTCTCCACCGCACTAAGGCATGTACTACTGCTGCAAGCTCAAGGTCATGGGTGGATAATTGAACTCATAATCCTTGATTTTACGGGACTCAAAGGCAACTACTCTCCCTCCCCGCATTAACACTCCTCCAAGTCCGCCAAGGAAGCATCTCATGCATACGAAAAACTCTCCATGAGGATCTGGTATCGCAAGGATAGGTGCTCTCGTAAGGCATTCCTTCAAAGTGTATCAATCAAGGCTGCTCACATCTATCTCGACCATAAAAACTTCTTCCCTTTCCGCTGAAGAGAAGTGATAGGATGCGCAATCCGAGAAAAGTCCGAACAAACCTCCTGTAGTACTGCTAGACCCATGAAACTACGCACCTCGGTCACACTAGTGGGTGCTTTGGCCAATCCATGATGGCTCGAATCTTGGAAGGATCGACTGCGATACCTTCCCTTGAAATGATATGGCCCAAATACGCACCTCAAAGCTGAAAGAACACACACTTCTCCAAGTTCCCGTAAAAAGGCGCCGCTCGCGAAGACATCAAGAACCTCGCGAAGGTGCTCCTCGTGTTCCTCACGTGTGCGTGAGTAAATCAGAATGTCATCAAGGAAGATGAGCACGAAGCGATCAAGGAAGGTCCTGAATACCCCATTCATCAAACTCATGAACACTGGGGGGCATTCACAAACCGAAAGGTACCACTGTGAACTCATAGTGGCCATATCTCGTACGGAAAGCTGTCTTGTGAATATCTCTGTCTCCGCAATCTCGAGTGATGGTACCCTGACTTAAGATCTATCTTAGAGAAAACTGTAGCCCCCTTCATCTGATCAAATAAATCATCAATGCGTGGAAGGGGGTAACGATTCTTGATCGTTACTTTATTCAGCTGACGGTAGTCAATACACAACCGAAGAGATCCATCCTTCTTCTTTACGAAGATAACTGGTGCACCCCAAGGGGATACACTAGGACGGATTAGGCCTTTCTCCAGAAGGCCCTCAAGCTGCAACTTGAGCTCACATAACTCAGGAGTAGTCATCCGATAGGGTGCTCGTGAGATAGGCTCTGCGCCTGGAACTAGATCTATATGGAAGTCGATCTCACGTGGGGGAGGTAATCCCGGTAGCTCCCCTGGAAACACATCGGCGAACTCTGATAAGATGGGATGATCATCGAGGGAAGGTCCCCCTGACTCATCCCTCGATCATCACTAATCGTAACAAAGATACAACTGGCTGCAACCCGTCGCACACACCGCTTAAGCTGCATAGCGGAGATGGTGTGAATAGAAACGGGTCTCTTAACCCCTGATATCACTAACTCCGCCCCAAGATCATCAATGCAAGCAATAGTCTTATGGTAACAATCCACTCTAGCTCTATGGGCGGACAACCAATCCATGCCTAAAATGATGCCATAAGATCCTAATGGAAGGATCCGAAGATCAGAAGTAGTGGTGAAGGGTCCCAAATCCACTACACACTCCTTGACTAAGGAGTCTACAGAAATCTTGGCTCCAGAAGCCATCTCAACGTCCCAACTATGGCCCTGCCTAACTGCCACCAGCCTACAACGCTCTACTAAGGATGGTGCAATAAAAGAATCAGAAGAACCAGAATCAAATAATATAGAGGTGGAAATACCACCAATACTACCTGTCGTCTCAATCACAGTACTCTGATGCTCAGCCTGGCGGTTCTCGACCATTGCGTAGATCCGATGACTCCGTGCCATATCTCCAACAGTAGGCTCTGAGCTCTGTGTCTTACCCTTGGTAGGGTTATGTGGGAAATCTCTCCAAATATGTCCAACAACTCCGCAACCATAACAGCTGCCTGGTCCTCTCCAGTGGGAAGCAGCTCCAGCTGGTACTCTAGATGACTGAGATACAGATCCTGACGATCCGGCTATGGACTGCTGAGGTCTCTGCTGACGAGCTCCTACTGACTGAGCTCTCGGTGCACCCTGTGTCCTGATGGGACCCCTAGGAGGAGGCCCCATACTACGTCCTCTCTGTGCATCAAATCTCTGAGGAGGTCGGTAAGGTGGGCGGGTCTGCTGCTGCTGTGGTGGCCTAAATGAAGCTTGTCCTGAACTCTGTCCACCCCGTGGAGGAGGAACTGACCCCTTCGACCTACTATCCTGCATCTGCTGGATTCGGCTCCGAACTCTGTCTCTAGCCTGCTGTGTCTTCCCCGTGTCTCCTCTGCAATATAGGCCTTCTCCATGGCCTCTGCTAATGTCTGTGGGTAGTGAATGCGCACTGCGCCACCTAGATCCAAGTTCAGGCCCCGGATGAACCTGTGAATCCATACCTGCTCATCCTGCATATAGTCGACGTACTGGAGTAGGTCCAGAAATCGACTCTCATACTCAGCTACTGTCATCGATGCCTGACGGAGGTCATGAAACTCGTCTATCCGCTGCTGAATAAATCTCCTGGGTAAATACCTGCTCCTGAAACGCTCCTCAAACAGCTCCCAGGTAATCATCTCGAGTCAACATGGAGCTTCTGCTCCTCGGTCCTCCACCAGACTCCTGCTCCATCCTTCAGAAGATGGATCGCAACACGAGCTTTCGTGTTGCTACTACAAGGACAGAGCTTGAAGCATCCGCTCAAGCTCACCAACCAGGCCTCTGCCTGAAAACCCTGTATCACCCGAATAGTGAGATGGTCGTAGCTTCAGGATCTCCCTGATATGGTCTGCAGCTGACGTATGACGAATCCTAGATCTCTCTTGTATGCTCCTCCCTCTCAGGGCTCCGAGACCTATCCCTATGTCCCGAGATCCTGTCCCCATGTCCTCTGTGGTGACTCGCCCTAGTCGACTCGCATGGAAATTTCTCTACTCGTGCTCCTCGCTGTGTCGAGGGGATGCCTGAGCATCTACTGATGGCTCCAAACTATGCCTAGCAAGTCGTCCTCCCAAGGGCTCTCCGCGTATAGCGGCATTGACATCCTGGAGTGTCTGCAAAATCTGAGGCAGAAGGGCTGCTACGGCCTGCTCTGGCGGTGGTATGTCTAGGTCTATGTGAAGAGACCCCTCGCCCAATCCGCGCCTCCTGCACAGATCAAGGCGAGAGTTAGTTCATCGTTCTAGGTCTTGTGCTAGTTTTCAAAATTTGCTGTTTACTATAATTATCAACATTATGGTTTTATATTTTAAAAGAATAATGTTCTGTACTAAGTTAAGTGTTCTGTTTGCATTTTCTGCATGTGCCCAAGGGTCCCAGCTTCGAACCCCTGGCTCTGATACCAAAATGTAACGCCGCTAAAAGACGACGCCACGCTCACGATGCGACGACGACGCGCCACAACCATGCAACCCGAAAATGCGACAAATTTTTTTTTGAGATGGGTGCGTTTGCATACAGGTTCGAACTAAAATAGTCCCGTAATGCTTCGGGAATGAAGATGATTCAAGGTTAAGGATATTTAAATTCATCTCATTCGACGTTTCACAAAACGGAAAGGAGGGTCGTCTTTCGAGTTGCTTTGTCTAGTGTCTGGTGATATCGCAATAGCAGTGTTTTCAATGTTAACCTTAGAGTAAGGTATAATTTGTTATGAAATGAATAAACTATCCACTCGATTTTTATTTTTGTTTAATTATCCATTTACATTACGTTATCTCATGAATTTAATACATTATGTTATATATATATATATATATATATATATATATATATATATATATATCAAGGAAATCATACGATAAGATATATACTTCAACATTATATTACTACATTGTATGTCTTTATGTATTTAATTGTACATAGCACCTTATTTATATTAAGTTTGTTTATTATATGAAGGTTGTATTATGTGTCACTAATATTTTATATAGTGGTTAACACCTAAACTAGCCTATACAGCTACACGTATTCCTTCAGTAGGATAACATATATTAAATTTTATGGTTGGGGCGGTGGTCTCATCATCCACTTGTCACAACTAAATATCTCCCTGCCTAGCGTGCGGATCCACTCCAACTGGCCGCTTACACCTTACTTAATTGGATTTGTAAACTCACATCTGAGCAGACAGCCCGCCGTCTCTCTCATAGACTGTCCTGTCCACGCATTAAGAAGAAGGTTATTATGGTGGTTGCGGGTTAGAACTCCAGGCGCGTGTAGCAGATGGGACGCTGTTTCAAACGTGGCGAGGTTCAGCACTCCGTTGATTAATCTCTTTGAACGCCTCAACCACACTGGTTGACCAACTATGTTGTAATCTGTTCATCATCGAATGCACCTTCAAATTCGGGATTTTGCCATCAAGTGATGTTTATCAAATCGCTTGAGGAAGAGACAGTGTGAATGTTTCAAGTTTTATTGGGGCGAAAGAGTGTTATATGGGCTGGATCGGAGAATCACGGCTGGCCGCGTGGACGGACAAAAAAAGGAGACTCTAATGGTAGGGGCGATTTACCTCCACTTTCATTGGGTCTTTGCATGGTGTTGTGTAAACTCTGGATACACCCATCTGTCAACTATGGACCTCTTATACCAACATCTATTGCTTGTCTAATGCAACACTCCTAAAAAGACGACCACAAGACTCGCTTTTGCAAGCACTGCAATAATTAAATATTCTCTGAGACAGTCAATGCTTGGTGTATCAGCTGTCTATCAGGCATATCTACTGAAACGTTTCATCATTTTCTTTTATATTAGCTTGAGTTATTCTCTCGGAAATGATTTAAGGGTGATTGAATGGTCTTGATTTTGAGACTAACTTCACATTTATTTGGGGCAATTTCATGAGGTCTACCATGCAGCTTGATATTTGTGAATTAAAAAAAGACCACTGCATGTTCTAATTTAAAAATCTGTTGTCCTAATCTCTGTCAAAAATAGTATCTTTAAGGAGCTAAATGGTAATAGTCTTGATTTTGAGAAACTTTACATTGTTGGCAGTTTGAGGCTGCCATGCAGCTTGATATTTGACCACTGCATTGTTTTTTTGTTATAGTTCTATTTACCAATAAGCACTCAAACTAAAGGATAAAACATAAAAAAAAAAAAATGAGAGCAGAGAGCTTAAATCGGCTTGCCATGGAAACTCACTTGCTCTTCATAGTGCTGCTTCCTCTTTGGCGCTTATGATGGAAATGAGAATTTACACAACGTGTAAGAAACAAACACGCATTTTCCTTGAGACACTCAAAACAGCTAAAAGCGACTTGCTCTATACATGGCAGTCGATGCATACATGTTTCATAACTGCTCCACTAATGGTACAGTTTCTAATAAGGGACAAACTTAATTCTCTTAGACATGTTTAATAATTAAAATATTAGTTTCCTTTTAATTGAAATGTGGTGGTGACTTATTAAGCTAGAAACTTTACCTGATTTCTTTCTTCACAAATCAATAACATAACATGGGTTTTCAAAGAATCGATTTCATTTCCCTTTATTAATTTGTAATGGATTCTTGTATTAGATTCATAAATGAAGAAAGCATAAAAGAACTAGATCTTACAAAGTTTCATTGTCATACTAAAAACTATTTGAAAACTTGAGTCCTTCCATAGTATAAAAAAAGAAGGAATAATGCACTATTCTTTTATCCTTTCCAACATATCACTTCCAAGTACTTCAAACAAAATTTTAATATATTTTCTTTTGTAATTTCTTTCCAACATTCCACAAGAATTCAACAACATTTACAATAAATTTTTAGAGTAAGAAATACTATCATTTCAATGCAACTTTTCCTTCAAATCTTTTACAACATGTCCTACTTCATGTGGGAAACATATTTGCAATAATGGAAGCTAAAGAAAGCAAACAATATTACATTTTCCTCCACTCAAGGTGGGTAGATGCATGATGTTTTTACATTGTCAACAACAAGGTTCTTGTGCTCCAAGGTGTTCTTCATCCATGCTCCAAGTTCCAAGTATTTCCAATCACAACCAAGATAGGGGGAGAGGCAACACTCTCCTCCCAACCAAAACTCAATGGAGAAGAGAAGCAATCTCCTCCATGACCCCGAGCCCCAAACACAACACAATGAAGGGTGGTCTCCAACTCAAGGCAACAATACTTGCTTCCACAATACAATTTTCTTCACAACATTCAAGGTAAAAAGAGGAAACAACAAAGAAACACAAATAACACAATACTTTGCACAACAAGGCTTTCATCCAAGCCAACAAGAGAAGGAACTATGGGAATGTTTTCCTTATGCCTCCCAATTGAGATGAGATGCCCATCCAAAACCCTCCACAATAAAACTCAAGCCCCTATGACTCTTATGCCTCCCTCAAGTACCCCTTTTTCCTCCCATACTCTTATGCCTCCCTCCTCTTATGGCTCCCTCAAGAACAAGGTAAGAATGTAAACATTCTCACCCAAGATGGGCATCCCTCTCAAACTCCCTCCACAATATCCTAATCTACTCTTATGCCTCCCTCATGAGTATTCCCATAGACCTCTCCTATACTACACAATAAGCATTCTATCCATTTTTCACAATACACCAAAGTAAACATGCATTATTCACAAATTTAGCATAGAAGCAACAATAATATGAAAGCAAAACAAAGGAGAAGGTTTCCTACCTCTCCATTGGAGAAGCCTAAACCAAGAAATTTGTCCAAGCTCCCTCCCAAAACAATCCAAGCATGCAAGTCCAAGCACTCTCTTTTTCTCTTTCTCCCAATTCTTTTCTCTCCCAAAATAACAAAAGAGAACTCTTCAACAAAACAAAAACAAAACTCCAACCCCCTCAACAAGAGAGGAAGTTTCAATAAATAGACAAAAGGAAGGAGTGAGGGTGATGTGGCTCCATGTAGGATGCCACATCACACATCCTCAAGACCACCTCCCTTTAGTCAACTCAAATCCCAAAACACCATAAATGGGTGGTTGGGTTGAATGACATCTTTAATCCAAATCCATCCCTTCCCCATGTGTCCTAAGGCACAATTAAATGCAAAAGAAGACAAGTGCACTCCAAAGTCACATTTCCCTTCCCAAAACAATAAATAATCCCCTTTTTGGATTCCCAACCCATAGATATGGTTGGTAAGGGGTTTTGGGAAGTGTGGGACAAGTTCAACTTGTCCCACAAGTCCCCTAAAATTGCCCAAAATCTCAAATTCGAGATTCAAAGGATTTGGAGTGGTCAACACTCAAAACCAAACATTCAATACATGAGGAAACACAAGGCTCAAGGAGCCAACCATCAAAATTTATTACACCCACTTGACTTCCCTCCAAAACTTAAAAATTAAAACAAGATATTACATTAATCTAAACACACTTAGCAAAGTAATTTTTAAAAAAAAACATCACAAATAAAATCACCTACTAAAGTAAGTTAAAACAAGTAATTAAAATTCTTACCCCCTTGGTCACATTAGAAAATTTCCCCCTCATGGAAATTTTCTTAACACATAAAAGAATAAAGGTAACACAATACAATTTACTAGTTGCCTTGACGACCAAATGTTGTAACCACCCGACATTCTGTTGTGTTTGGTTCCCAATCCCCCTCATGGTTGTGATCATGTTGTGTTTCCTGCAAAATGCAAAATACCTCCTTCGGCCTTGCGGCCATGTCAAAATATCCAAAATAACCATATGCATGAAATTTACTAACATCTATACGTAATTCAATCAATCATTATTTCTAGGTCTAAATCACAACTTAATTATGCATTTCATCATTATCCAAAATTATAGTAATGTAATTTCAACAACTACATTCTACTCATCATGGTGAAGAAATCCAATGTTAGAACACATGCAATATATCCATATAAAAATAATATCGGTATCCAATAGTCTATCCATGAGTCAGTGTAGATCATACTGAAAACAAAATCCAATCATAATCCAAATGCATCTAGTCACAAAACATCATGCTAATCAACATAAGTATAAATCATGTCCATATCCAAAGTCTCGCATAACTCAAAATGATAATCAACTAAGGACAAAGCATAAACCAGCTTTTAGTGAGATTCAAATTTTTTGTTGAGAGTCACCTGGCGATATGGACTTGGAAAAAACACCATTTTCCATAATGGTTCTTTGGAGCAATGTAACCAAATTGCCAAAATAAAACTTGCAGTATTGACTCCATACATGCTTTGTGAGACTAAAATAAAGGCATGTTTCTCGATTCAAAATCTTCAAATTTGAGACAAGATTAGGAATGCTTAGAGGTCTACGCCTATGGAGAATGTATGCACTTTGCACTGAGAGAATATGATTTGATATATAATATGGTTGGTGGAGGAATAAATATGTTTCGCAGAATATCGAGCTTTTGAAATGAGTTTTGACCTCGATAATAGATCATAGGAATGATATGAAAGTCTATAACAAATATATTTTACCGTCTTCATCTTTTACATAATGAGTGTGAAAGGAGTTCTTTCTTCCTTCAGAATACAACAAAACCGATTGAAATAATGGTTTTTCGATCAAAAGAAAAGCCGTAATGTGAATAGGTCCTCACATCTGAATAGTGGAATGCACACCCACAACAATGACCAAATTTGACTTTAAGATTTCTTCTAAAATATATCCATTTTATGTTATATAAATATAAATTATTAAAAGTAAATGTTGTAATGATGTTATATTATTATTATTTTATTTTTTAAAAACAAGGTTGTGATGTTTATTGGAGGGTGGTATTATTTTGGGAAATAATTTGGTGTAATTGAATTAAAAGGGAAAATATTTAAAGGCATAAGTTTATAGTAAATTAGAAATTTATTTTGAAATTTTATTTCATTAAAATAAAATCGTTATTGGTGGTTATAAGATAATTTTTAGATTAAAATTTCATGCATCACTTCACAATATTCATAACTATTTGAAATGTTGTGTAATTTTTATAAATGTTGATCTGTTTTGTATTTTTAATATGTTATACAATCTACAAACTATTTATAAATGAAACTTAATTTTTCAAAGGTTATCTTGAGTTCCATGATGAAAATAAAGATAACTACAAATCTACTCAAATATTATCACTGCAATTCATGTTTTCTAGATGCTTTTTTAGGTTCCTTACAATACTTCAAAACAACAACAAAACTTGAAAGTGTTAAGATATTTTTTTGGAACTGTTTCTTATTAAGGGAAGGAATTTCATTGAGTTACTTGGAATATTGTTGTTCCACTAAAGCACTCTAAGTTTATGAGATGGTTGAGTATTTTTGTTGTTCAATGAAAAGCAACTTATTTATATGCAAAGTGAATTATACATTTCATTGAAGAAAATAAGATGTGAAAGCCCTTACTTTGAGATTATATTTATGAAGGCTCTTCTTAGGATGGGTGACTTAGAAGGGTTTGATATTTCAAAAAATCATATCTAGCAATGTTGCAATCAAGATTATTGTGTTTGGAATCAAGATTATTTTGTCAACAAAAAAATTATTTCAAAAGCATGGGAGACAATCAAAATGTCTTCGTCTATAAAAATGTTTTCATCTCAATAGTGAAGGATTCAATATTTATAGTTTATTTACCAACCATCACTTTTTGTGGTGGTTTTCTTTTTAGAGATGCCAAATGTAAATGGTTTACATTTTTTTAGAACAATTATTCAGATGATGATAGTCTAAGATTTTGTTCTTTTTTTTTTTTTCAGATTTTCTCTCTTGGTTTAAAGTTAAAAATGTATTACTTATTTATACAATGATGGCCAAGAATCCTTGTAAGAGATCATTGATGTTGTTCTCAATATAGTAATACTTCGTAAATATGTAGCTACCTCCATCAATCCATGGTGGAAGGGTTTGAAGTGGTATGTTGAACCCCCTCTCTACATTATTCTCTCAAAATAGGATATTGATGGATATTGCCTCAGTTTCCAATGGTTGAAAATATGTACAATTGATAATGTCCATTATGTTAGTCACGCATAGATTAAAGGAAAGTACAAACTATTTTAAAGTAGACCGTTTTTAGGCCCATCTCTCAAAGAAAATTTTTGTAGTCCCTACCAATGATTTCCTTTGCAATGTATGCATGTAAGCATTTGGAAACCCAAATGTCCATTATGCAACCATTCATAGACCTTTTAGAAAAAAATTATAGTTTTTAACAAAAACTTTAGTGGAATTGCATCGGAATTCTTCAACTAGTAGAATATTTTTATAGGGAATGACCTAAGATAAATAAATTGCATATGTTTGGAGTGGAAATACAAGACGATGGTTGTTTTAAATGTTATGGAGCTTAAAGTTCAAATTAATTAGATGAATGTAGAGGTATTCAATCTTTGGAATTTACTAGACCAATGGAGAAATGTGTAATGACCCAAGGATTCACACACAAACAACATAGTGAAATACAGGATAATTTTTTTTTACACAAACACGACACAACATGTCGTCACAAGGTTACAACCAACTCTAGGAACCACTTGTTATGAGGATGACCACAAGGTCAGCATGGAAACGTTCACACCCAAAAGGATAATACACTTCTCTTTTTGACAGAACAACATAGAAGTCCAACCACATGACACTCACACGGCTAGGGCAAGCCACAATAAGAAATGATTGAAGGTTATTTATTTTGATAAAACACCCTTTAACTCGTGACTTATGTTTTCAGAGAGATTCAAGATATGATTCATACAAATTCATCTTACCAACTGAGTTATTTTCTTATACACTGTAGAGTAGTTCACTTAAAGTCTTCTCCTTTATGACAACATCGGTTCACGTTCAACAAACTTAAGAGAAAATTACAAGGCACCTTGGATAAAGTTAAAGGAAGAAGGTCAATTGAATTCACCCTTAAGACGTCATTAGTTTTTACCGAGGTTTAATTGGAGCTTGAGGTTTTATACGTAATTATTAACGCTTTTACTTAGGCTTCACCGAAAGAGCTTATCAAAAGGAAACTACTTACTTTTAAATAGGCTGAGAGATAAATTGAGTGGTTTCTAAATTTTCTTCTCTTACTTGTTAAATCTTATTAGAAACTAACCATTGTTTTCCTTTAAGCTTGTTTTAAGCGTTCACCAAAAAAGAGTAGTGTTCACTAGTTTAGCTAGGGATATCACGTGATATAATTTCACTTTGCAAGGATAGTCTCACCTTTGATTACTTCAGGAATCTCTTGTTCTCAAGTAAGTCATCTCTACATTAATTTATCTGAATATATATATTTAGTTAACTTCTATAAGGGTTAACCACTCCATTTAATTTTACTTATATCACATCATTACAAGGTGTCAGAGAGTTTTGACTTAACACTTTATTCTCAAAACAAGGTTTTACAATACTTATGCCAATGTAATGATTGAATATCATTTCTCACCAAGGTAAGTTACTAGTCTAACAACAAAAGGGAAAGAACACTTCACCACGTAGTTTTCCAAACATACCAAGACAAGAGATCTTCTAAACTCCTTGCAAGCAAAGTTACAAAATTTACAACGCATTGAACTTTCTACAAAGAACTTCATAATTTGAACTGATGAAACTTTTACACTCTTTTTCTTTAATCTAATCGGATAATCCATCTGCACAAATATATACTAGAGTCAGTTCGCTAGAACTGAGCATGATAAGATATAAACCTCACCTAATAATTTATGCCATCTAGCATTTAAATAAAAGAAAGTTTGCAATACTCCCTATAAAATAATTTCTAACATACATTCAAAACTTAACTGCACATCTCATGATAATGCATTTCATACTCATTAATGTTCACTTCCTTAAGATCTGCTTACATAAGAACACAATTCCAAGTGACTAGATATACAACCTTAACCATGCAATTAATCATACTTAAATTACAGTAATAATAATATCACTCACTTTATACCTTCAATCTACTTCTCCCACATATTTATCCAATAATATTATCTTTTAATTAAATAACAGCACCAACGATGTTAAGTTCTATAATAAATACAAGTATCAATCTTATATTATTCATCGATATTACTCAAGCATCAAACCTTCATAGATAATCAATGATTATATGTAAGTATAATTTTGATATTTACCTCACAATTTTAAGAATATACTTATGTTAACAAATATTCCGCCAATCCACGAGTTCATATATTACTTAGATATCCTTTTGGTTGCTTATTACCATGTCTTTATATGTTTCTATTAGTATAAGAGTCCAACTCGTTGGAATGAGTCACGATCAACAGTATTGTCATATTTTGCTAATATGTCAAAGATACATTTGACTAGCTAAGATATGTAAGCGTGGTCCAAGCCACTATAAATACAAGTATCAACATTATCTCAACTCCCAATTGAGATGCAAGTATCAATTTTTAGCTAACATAATAATCATCGTAAATGCCAGAAAATATTCCACTCGTTAACCAAGTATTGAAATAACATATTTATCCTTACTGGTTACCTGATAACATAATATATCAAGTTATATAATTCAACCTCCACTTGCATACCCCAATATATGGGTATTAATTATTGTTCTAAAAAATGAAGTTAAATAATTTCAGGTCAACTTCTATCCTTCTCGTCATACATGGTATGTACGGTCCCATTATGACGGTTGTTACCTTTACTTAATTTTTGTGCATGAATCCATTTTAGGGTGGTTCTCATAACTTCCCTATTCATCTGTTTTCCTACTAAAAGGCATTTCAACAAGCTTATAAGTCAAAGTATAGGATAGATTTAAAATTTCATATTTCAAGCATTGCCTGAATTCATATGCCTGAGGGCCATCACATGTCAATCAAACTTGAAGAATGTACACATTCATAAGAGTTCGATGTATCCAATATTACTTCAACTGATTCGAAAATCCAAGTAGTGCCTCAACTTAAGCCATATAATTATCCACACAAGCTAACGTCTTGAGTGCTTACCGTATTCAAAAGGTCACAAAATAAAAACCCCATTAACACATGCTTCAGGAGCGTTCCAATCTAAAAATAAGCTCATAGTAATAATAATAACAGAGGGCCTGGTGAGGGGTTTTCAATAATCCCCAAGGTAAACGGTAATCAAAAGAGTCAGATGGTATCTAGAAAGACCAGTAAAACCAGTACGACTCCCCAAATAGAAGCCCCCAATTCTAAAGGGGTTTATATCATTATCAAACCACATTAAAAGACAAACATAGTCTTCCAAGAAAATTCCTGTTTTCAAGCCATGTTCTACAATTAAAAAAATACAAGGAATATTCTAAAACTCATTCACACACCACAATATTTTCTACAGAGACCACTGTTCATAGGATAAAACATGGCAAAAAGATAAACCAACTTTATAAGATCGCTAAGCAAGAATCACTGGAGAGAGATTTCTTCTTGTCAAAAAGGTAATTAAGATAAACTGTAAAGGGGAGAGAGATCAGCTCATGCAATTATGATTAAAAGTCATTTGAAACCCATCTCTTTTTGGGCATCTCTTTCAAGAAAGAGTCAATATATGTAATTACATGTTATATAATATCTAGAGTCCAAATGCTATTTACTTAGTAAAACAAAAACACATCAACATTCCAAAAGAAACCCACATCTACAGCATTCGAACAAAATTGCAAAGATTGATTTACTCAAATACTAAAAGGGATAAATCATTAAGAGAGAGGGTTAGTCTTATCATGCCTGTTTTAAACGCATCCACCAGCAACACATCCAGCAGGGACTGCATAAGCCACACGTCCCACTGATCCACTTCTTTTAGCTTTGAAAAAACACCACTCTAGGCTCCCCTTAAGACGACACAGCCAGGAGGAAAGCAAAGGAGAAAATGCCGTTGTCTAACCCCTGCTAACTGCACTGGGTGCTGAGCTCCAACGGTTTCAAAATCCCCAACAACATCCTCCCAAACTCACGTGGCCAGAGGCAAGGAAGGGACAGAGCAGGAAAAAAAATGAGGATATTTACATTGCATGCGGCCAACAAGAAAACAATGCTCCTTTCCCCCAAAACGTATCAGGAAACAACATAAAACCATGTCCATATTTTGTGTTATCAGACCCTCATCTACGGGGCAGAGTAGAAGAAAAAGGCACGCGTGGAAGGAATGATTGGATTCACGTTTGGTACAGGAAAGAGGGGGTAGGAATACGCAGCAAGGCAATCTGTGCTTCATGAATATTCTGATATGAAATAGATCCACCTCTATGAGATTCTCTTCCATGAGTTACATCGTAAAACAAGTAAGGTCTCAATAGAGAATCTTTGCAATAAATTTCATCAGGTCTCCTGGTAACACTCTCACTGTCACATAGTCGATTTTGATAAAAAAATATCTTGAAGGAGAATCCCGAATTTGAGGATGCATTCGATACTGAACAGATAACAACATAGTTGGACAACCTGCTTGTTGGAAGCACTCAAAAAGGCTTCTACCATACTGCAACATGCCTGCTCTGGCTAATTCCTGTTGCAGGTTGTTGTTGTGGATCCCGACAAGAACACACCTCGCAGCACCCAATGAAAGTGGAGGTAACACGCCTACTTCACTAGCTTGTAGCTTCATCTATAACCACCATATCAAACCCATTACTGCGCCCCACTATTAATCTTTTCTCTGAACTCACGAGCAGGGAGGAAGGGAGCAGGAGGCTGCAAACCATTCGGAAGAATTTATCTATAAAAAAAAAAATTCAATGCCCCCATTTCATTACACAACTGTCAGCTGGAAACCACAGCTAAAACAGCCTATGCGGCCACGTTCCTTTCAGGCATTAAGGTGCAGTTACATGCCAAGCGCCTGCTCCAGCGGATGACAAGGTTCGAGCTTCTCAAGGACAATCCGTTGGTTATATCATGCCAAGAGAAGTGCGTGTACACACACAGCGACCACCTTCAGCCTGCTCTCCTATTCTCTCCTCTCAGTTCGCCTTCAGCTACATTTTCATCTCATTCTTTTGCTTATGCCCTCCAATAAAAATAAGGAAACAAGGGAATAGTCTGAGCGGCCATTAACAGAAGGACCAGGTACAGGCTGAAGCAGGAAACTGAGGCAAAGACAATCAATGAGACAACCATCCCAATCAATGTTGTCTGCCACCAACCAGGGAGAAAGGCGCATCCACCACTACAAAAACAAGACTTCTACAAAAAAAAGGAATAAAAAAATACAGTCTTAAATGCAGGCGGCTATTTTTCAAGGCACTTACACCAACCAAGAATGCCCAAAGAACAAGGGGGATAATCTGCCATAAATAATGGCAGGTCGGTGGGTGAAATATCTCCACAAGTGTACCAATAAATTTCCATTGATTTCAAAGCATGCATCGAGCCAAGGTGGGGGGGGGGGGGAAAGAAGGGAAAAGGTGGTTGAAGCTTCGAACACGAACACAAGATTACGACCAAACCACGGGGCCACGACGGGAATCCTCTTCATGATCGACAGAAAAAAAAAAAACAACGACGTTTAACACTTAACAACACAAACGTCGAAGGAGAAAAAGAGCAATGATGAATGGGGCGTTACAAAATGCCCCTTTAAATTTTTTTCAAGTGCATTCTTTTGTGCCTTCAAAGATAGAATGTTGTGGAATTTCATGAAAGAAAACAATCTCTTCACAACACTAGCAGATTTTTGTTTGGTCTTTGTCTCCTAGAGCTCACCTAGATAGCAAACCAAAGTGGGTCTTCACCTATAGGGTGTTCATTGATAACACCTTCACATCATGTTGTTTGGGCATTGCCTCCTATATTAAAAATTTTTATGATCCCAAATGACAAAATCTTAGCCCAATAAATGCTTCAAATGTCTCTTTGTTAGCTAGTGGAGACTATAAAGAGGTAGGAATGATAAAAGAATCGTATGGCATTTCCCATGTTATTACAAGGACCTATTGAATAATGACTTGAACAAATGGGATGACTATAATCCTCTTTCTACCTTTCAAGTTTTTTTCCATAGAAACATAATTACTTATTTTATAGTATTCTTTTGATCTAACAATCAGTCATATGGAATTTTTTTCCCCTTGTTTTTCCAAAGATTACTCCAACTAAAACAATTAAAAATTTATGTCTTTTTATACCACCTACTTTTTAACAATATAATATATAATAATATAAAATTATAAAATTCTATTATATATATATATATATAAGTGCAACAAATGCTGAAATTTATATGCCCATAAATATGTAGGAGATGTTCAACATACTTCTTTCTACAACTTCCATCACATCATGATATTACAATTCATAAACATAGTTAAAATTATAAATTCTAGCAGCATAATTTTTGAGATTTTATATTAAATTTAACCTCAATCAATAAATTTTTTAAAACAATTTAAAAAAATAAAAATACAGTGATTTACTCTATTTGTTTTAATAACAAGTTCATTTAAAAAATATTAATTGTCTCTGCTATTTAATTTAAGTATATAATTATTGTTACTGAATATTTAACTTAAAAGAAGACTAAACGCCAATACTGTATGCCTAACCCATGAATTCTGAATTCTGTATGCCTAACCCATGGAAATTTCAAAATTAAAAAAATACACTAAGTTTACTCGAAACAAAAAAATTTAAAATAAAATTATATGATTTTGATTCTTAGCCAGGAATATATGGTTTCCACATTCAAAAATACACTTATTTCAAAGAGGTCTGTACATTAAAATAGACTACTGCTAACTGTACATTAAAATAGAGAGGTTTGCGTTGATATTTTTATTTTTAAAAATACTGTAGCTTCCCATACAATTCAGTTACATTTCTCAAACAACCATCACAGAGTAAGCTGTTTTTTCAAAGCTTAATGTGCAAGCAAATTTAGGACAAAAACAATATTTCCAGATAAATTAGTCTCACAACTACTGCCAGGTGACTCTACACGTTTCCAGAAAATTTACAACAAAAACCTTTGACGAAATATTTTAGGCGATCCATTTATAAAACACGAACTGTCCTCTATATACTAAACCAGAATACGTTTTCCATCCAACCAAACAAACCAGGCCTGTAAAATATTTTTATGGCATAGTTTCAGAAATAAAATCAAACTTTGGAAAAATTTCTGACCATCTACATTCACATGATAAAATGGGAAATATAAAAGAAAATTAGATTTCACTACACTGAAAATCCTCCAAAGAAAATTTAGATTTCACTGAACTTTCTTCTAATTGCATTAAGATATTGGAAAAAAAAAACTGTGAATAAATTCTGTGTGGCAGAATGTCCGAACAGAGTATATACGCTGCTTCAAACAGGGTTGATGATAAAATAACAACAAAGTAATGGAAAATTTTAGGCGATCCGTTTATAACATATGAACAATCCTTGATATAATATGTACAGAATACATTTTTCAACAAACCAGGCTGTAAAATCTCTTTCATGGCATAATCTCAAAAAAACATTCCATAAACATGAGCTAGATTAAACATACACACACTAAACGCAGAAATATACAGGGAAATATAACATTTTATTTAATTTTTATAATGATTTCCATCTCATTGTTTGAAATGTCCGAACTTATACAGAGTGAAATATGGATCTACACATCAAATGAAACCATATTTCAGCGCAAACTATGCACAAATTCTCCATATTTTCATAGTATTTGAACATGCATTCTGTGTAAAGAGAGCTATTAAAGAAACAGTAACATTGTATTCAATGTTTACTGTGTTGTCCATCTCATTGTTTGAGCGGCCTGAGCTTATACAAACTGAAATATGGATCTACAAATCAAATGTCAACGCAAATTTTACAGAGATTATACTTATTTTCGCAGCTTATCTGTGTAAAGTAATTCCAAAAGATTTATTCAATGCACAACAGAGGTCCTAGAATGGCATGATCAACTTCAAGAATCATACACACATTACGGATTCCTGGCGACTTGAGTTGAAACCCTGGTATCAAGAACAAGAAACACCTCATCTTTTACAAACTCTGTTTCAATCTTGATGCCCTGTTCCTGGTCTCGATTCCTCATGGATTGGCCGCATGAGCAGGGCTGAACAAAAGAAAATTCACATGTCAATTATTTGTGATGCTCCAAATTAAATAGCGCTACACAATGTAGAAGAAATTAATTTGGAAAACTTACCCTGCAAAATCCCAGTGTGCGGATCCCGAACCGCAAGACAATTCGTTTTCAATATGAACGCCCATCCGTTTGCGAGTAGGATTCTTTTGCACCTGCATCACTGTGAATGTTAACTGATAAGGCGACTTTCGCACGCGATACGTCACGAATCTGCCATCGACAGATAGAAGCTGGGACATCTCCGAAGGGACTACTGGATTGTTATCTAATGGAAGCCAAATATCTTGTCCCGAATCATATGCTCGGAGGATCGCCGTACCAATTCGTTCTTGGTGATATGCAACAAACAATCCCGCCACCTCAACTGCTGAGCTCCACTTCAACCAGTATTTTTGAAATGATCTCTTTCAGTCTTTCCCACTTGGAAGATGTCACATTATATGCAATTCCCCTGCAATCATTTCTTATGAAGATTTGATCTCTGAACAGAACAGCCTGTAATGGATTTCTGGAAAGACTCGAAGAAAACTCTTGCAGCGGATTTTTGAATTGCAGTCCATCGAGGAAAGGAAGTGGAAGGATTGTATACTTCCGCCCATGGTACATTCAACTCATGGCGATGGCGGCATCCTCCAAAGACATAAATCATTCTATTCGCTGCAACAGCCACAGCATTCTGCCTCGGTGTCTTTGTGGAAGGCAGTTGAGACCATGTGAAGGCGGCCATTGGATCACACATGTATACATTCTGGGAAGCCTTTCCATCAAAATCAGTGCCACCAATCACATAAATTCTCCCGTTCAAAACCCCGTGGCAGAGTTCACAAGCCCTTCTGGGAAATCAGGAAATCGCAGAGACTTCTAGACGTGCAGATTGTATGCATAAAAGATTTGATTGGCATTGTGCTCGATAATCTTGAAATAAATCAAGATCGGGAAGTCTGAGGATCTGAGCTGAAATTACCTGGTGTCTCAATCAGATTTCGCGACGGTGGTCGTGGTAGTGGTGCAGGGTGAGAAGGGAAGCAGCCCATAATTCCAAGATAATATCTTTCTTTCCTCTAGATGAGCCACACCTCCTCTGCAGGACTCTCAAACAAGAAATAGTAGATATTTGCAGGGCTGACATGTCGTTTGAGATTCTGTTATAATCGTAACAATAATACGTTAGTATTTGAATATTTTAATATCATTTAAGCTTTGCCGCCTTTTGCATAAATTTGAAATCGGAAGGAAGAGAGTGACATATCATATAAATTATCATATCATATATCATATCATATCATATATCGGGATTTATTTTCCGTTAGAGAGCACAAGAACAAGAAACTACAAAAACGAATTCATGGATATCGCTGCCCTCAGTAAAGTGTCAAGCCAAATCTAAAAGACTAAGGGCATATTGCTAAGTTTAAAGATGGATTTTATATGTGCATAGGAACTATAATAGTTTGAACCCTTTCCATCACATCATTAGGGTTGTGGTGAGGGAGTAAACTTTCAAGCCAAATCTAAAAGATTAGGTGCATATTGTTAAGTTTAAAGATGTAACCCATGAATTTTATATGTGCATCATAATTAGTTTAGGAACTATAATAGTTTGAACCTTTTTAGGATGGCGGGGTGGTACATAATATATTGTTTATCACATCATTAGGGTTGTGGTGAGGGAGTCAATTTCAATCTTTGTCAATCCTCTTTTCCTAAAAAAAGGTTAAATATTAGGGTTTCAAGCAAGGAGACAAAATATCTTGTGTAGACTATAGTGGCCGCATTTTCCAACCTCGGCTATCTACGGACGTCCTTACTCATAGTTATGATTCGACATGAGTTTTGACATATTTAGGACATTATGTTATGGGGTCAACGCATGGTGTTGTGTCCCACTTGTTGTCCAAAAAATGTGAGTGGGGAAGGCTATGGGGCAAGTATGCAAAGAGGGTTCACGCGAATCCCCTGTTCGCATGAACAGGGGTTGAGTGCAAAGCGACACGTAGGCCATTATCTTGTCGCGTGTGACAGTTAAAGGGGTTCGCTCGAACCCCCTATTTATATATTGGAGGCGTAGCGGAGGAACTCATTTTCCTTTGCCCGCCTCCTTCTTGCGAAGATTTAGGGAGCCCACCAATGACGCCTGCATCAGGCGGACGAGACTAGACCAAAGAAACGAGCAAAGGAGCCCACCAGTAAACGAGCAAACGAGCCCACCAACAAACAACGCACAACAAATGAGCCCTCTAGCAAACGACAAGCCCACCAGTGACGAGGGACCAGGTATGTTACCTGTAGCCATTTCGATAATGGGTGTTGTATTGGTGATGTATTTGGGCGAAAAAAACTTGAAACCCATTTTTAGCAAAACCATAGCCATTTGAAACCATTTTTCACAAAACCCTAGCTCATTTTTGTAAAACCCCATTTAAAATCTCTTGCATCATGACCTAAAGCTTCACAGATTTTGGTGTTCGGATTTCAACAAGAGAAGAATAATGGTGCTATGAAAGCTGTAATTTCTGGTGTAATGATATATTAAATTTAAAATTGTGAAAACCCTAGCTCGTTTTTTAAAAAATTAAATTAAATTTAATATATACCTTCTTAGACTAATGGTGCTTTGAGACCGTAATTTCGGTGAAACGACCCAAAATCACACACACGAACAACACAAAGAAAAGATAGGATAATTTTTTTGACTTGCTTCGACACAAACACGACACAACATGTCGTCGTAAAGTTACAACCAACTCTAGGAACCACTTGTTATGGGGATAACCACAAGGTCAAGACGGAAATGTTCACACCGAAAAGGATAATACACTTTTTTTTTTTTTTTTACAAGACAACATAGAAGTCCAACGACAGAACACTCTAACAAATAGGGCCAACCACAATGAGATATTCTTGAGGGTTATTTATTTTTAAAAAGACATCTTGCAATTCTTAGCTTACGTTTTTCAAGGAGGCTCAAGATATGATTCATACAATTCATCTTACCAAGCTAAGTTTATTCTTTTGACACTGAGTAATCATCCTTAAATCTTCTCTATTATGACATTTATTTTCTTAATTCGTTTATTTAGAGAAAGGGGGAAGTAATTTAATCCCACAAGGCCATCTATTTACACTTACGCTACTAGAACTTGTTCATGCCCATATGACAACATGGGTTTACGTTCAACATACTTAAGAGAAGAAAGACAAGGCACCTTGGAAAAAGGTTAGAGGGAAAAGGTTGAGTTGGAATCATCTTCAAGACCTCATTTGCTATTACCAAAATATAATTGAAACTTGAAAACTTAACCAAAATTATTAAAGATTTTACTTAGGCTTTACTAAAAGAGTTTTATAAAAATAAAACAATTTGCCTTCCAATGGCTGAGAGATAGATTGCGTGGTTTCTAAATTGTTTTCTCCTACTTATTAAATCTTATTATCTTCCAGATCTAACCATAGATTTCCCTTAAGTTTGTTTAAGAATTTCACCATAAAAGGTATAGTGTTCATTAGTGTCGCTAGGGACATCAAGTTATATAATGTTACTTAACAAAGGATAGTTTCATCTTTGATCATTTATGGGTTTACATGCTCTCAGATGGTCACCTCTACACTAATTTATTTGCAATATAAATTTTAGTTTAACTTCTATAAGTATTAAACAACCCATTTTATTTTACTTATAACACACTATTACTAAGTCTTAGAAGGATTTAACTCCATTTAATCGTAGGGATAAAGTTTAACAATACTCATTTACGAAAACGAAATAAGGTTACTCAACAAGCGGTAAACAAATTTTCTTATAATTTCAAAGATAGTCAAACAATTCAAGGTTCCAAAGTTAAGACGACATAATCCACGATACAATATACTAAGACATTGATCCTCTTCTAAATTTTCCACTAGATGTTAACAATAGTTGAACAATATAAAAAGGATTCATGCAAAAGAACTTCTCAACTGAGGTTGATGTAAAAATCTACAAGTATATTCCTCATCTACTCGCAAAATCCATCTGCAACAAATTTTTCCACAAGAGTCAGTTCGCGAGAACTGAGCAAGATAAGGCTACACAAAACCACCATAACTATTATCTAACAATACCACGAAAAGGAAGCACTTTATTACAAGAATTGGTTCAAACCTCTAAACACTATCAACACATCAAGTTATAATAAAGTCTCCATCATGCCAATCAAAGAAGGAGAAGACCTTGTACTTCAGTTAGGAGTAAAAGCAACGAAAGTATAACAATTGTATGAGAATGGCCCTTGGCCCTATAAGGAGAAAATAAACAATCTAGCAAAAATAGAATTCCCATCAAGTAAGTAATTAAACAATAATTACAAGGTTGAGATTTGATATATATACCAACCATCTAGAAATTTATCAAGGTACCAAATGCATAGGCTAAAATAATATATTTCTTAAAGAACAAGGTTGATCTCAGTAATGCCCACTTCCCTACGACACTTAGTTGATTATCATTTTGTGTTATGCAGACTTTGGATATGGACATGACTTATACTTATGTTGATTAGCATGATGTTTTGTGACTAGATGCATTTGGATTATGATTGGATTTTGTTTTCAGTATGATCTACACTGACTCATGGATAGACTATTGGATACCGATATTATTTTTATATGGATATATTGCATGTGTTCTAACATTGGATTTCTTCGCCATGATGAGTAGAATGTAGTTGTTGAAATTACATTACTATAATTTTGGATAATGATGAAATGCATAATTAAGTTGTGATTTAGACCTAGAAATAATGATTGATTGAATTACGTATAGATGTTAATAAATTTCATGCATATGGATTATTTTGGATATTTTGACATGGCCGCAAGGCCGAAGGAGGTATTTTGTATTTTGCAGGAAACACAGCATGATCACAACCATGAGGGGGATTGGGAACCAAACACAACAGGATGTCGGGTGGTTACAAATTTTGGTCGTCAAGGCAACTAGTGAATTGTATTGTGTTACCTTTGTTCTTCTATGTGTTAAGAAAAATTTCCATGAGGGGGAAATTTTCCTATGTGACCAAGGGGGTAAGAATTTTAATTACTTGTTTTAACTTGCTTTAGTAGGTGATTTCTTTTGTGATGTCTTTTTGTTAAATTACTTTTGTTAAGTATGTTTAGATTAATTTAACACCTTGTTTTAATTTTTAAGTTTTGGAGGGAAGTCTAGTGGGTGTAATTAATTTTGATGGTTGGCTCCTTGAGCCTTGTGTTTCCTCATGTATTGAATGCTTGGTTTTGAGTGTTGACCACTCCAAATCCTTTGAATCTCGAATTTGAGATTGAGGGCAATTTTGGGGGACTTGTGGGACAAGTTAAACTTGTCCCACACTTCCCAAAACCCCTTACCAACCATATCTATGGGTTGGGAATCCAAAAAGGGGATTATTTATTGTTTTGGGAAGGGAAATGTGACTTTGGAGTGCACTTGTCTTCCTTTTGCATTTAATTGTGCCTTAGGACACATGGGAAGGGATGGATGTGGAAGAGAGTTGTCATTCAACCCAACCACCCATTTATGGTGTTTTGGGATTTGAGTTGACTTTGGGAGGTGGTTTGAGGATGTGTGATGTGGCATCCTACATGGAGCCACATCACCCTCACCCTTTCCTTTTGTCTATTTATTGAAACTTCCTCTCTTGTTGAGGGGTTGGAGGTTTTTTTGAGGATTTCTTTTCTTTTATTTTCTTTTGGGAGAGGAAAGAATTGGGAGAAAGAGAAAAGAAGGAGCTTGGACTTGCATGCTTGGGATTGCTTTTGGAGGGAGCTTGTGCAAAGCTTCTTGGTTTAGGCTTCTCCAATGGAGAGGTAGGAAACCTTCTCTTTTTTGTTGCTTTCATATTGTTGTTGATGCTAAAATTGTGAATAATGTATGTTTACTTTTGTGTATTGTGAAAATGGATAGAGTGCTTAATGTGTAGTGTAGGAGAGGTCTATGGGAAAACTCATGAGGGAGGCATAAGAGTAGAATAGGATATTGTGGAGGGAGTTTGAGAGGGATGCCCATCTTGGGTAAGAATGTTCACATTCTTACCTTGTTCTTGAGGGAGCCATAAGAGGAGGGAGGCATAAGAGTATGGGAGGAAAAAGGGGTACTTGAGGGAGGCATAAGAGTCATAGGGGCTTGAGTTTTATTGTGGAGGGTTTTGGATGGGCATCTCATCTCAATGGGGAGGCATAAGGAAAACTTTCCCATAGTTCCTTCTCTTGTTGGCTTGGATGAAAGCCTTGTTGTGAAAAGTATTGTGTTGTTTGTGTTTCCTTTTGTTTCTTCTCTTTAACCTTGAATGTTGTGAAGAAAAATTGTAGTGTGGAAGCAAGTGTTGTTTCCTTGAGTTGGAGACCACCCTTCATTGTGTTGTGTTTGGGGCTCGGGGGTCAATGGAGGAGATTGCTTCTCTTCTCCATTGAGTTTTGGTTGGGAGGAGAGTGTTGCCTCTCCCCCTATCTTGGTTGTGGTTTGAGCTACTTGGAACTTGGAGCATGGATGAAGAACACCTTGGAGCACAAGAACCTTGTTGTTGACAATGTAAAAATATCATGTATTTACCCACCTTGAGTGGAGGAAAAATGTAATATTGTTTTGCTTTCTTTAGCTTCCTTTATGGCAAATTTGTTTCCACATGAAGTAGGATATGTTGTAAAAAGATTTTGAAGGAAAAGTTGCATTGAAATGATAGTATTTCTTACTCTAAAAATTTATTGGAAATGTTGTTGAATTCTTTTGTGGAAGGTTGGAAAGAAATTACAAAAGACTATACATGTTAGATCTCATTTTGTTGCTCAAAAGGAGATGTATTAAAAGTGGAATGTTAGTGTAAAAGGAAATATTTTATAAACAATTTTATCAATGGGCTCAAAATAGAGAGGAGTTTGATCCATTTAAAACTTTTTAACAATAAGGCACAATTATGTATCTTTTCCAAAAGGAAGAAAGCACCACTAAAGTCGAAATATGGTTTTAATGTTATTCCAAATGTTTTCCATTAGAACATCCTTAATACTTGAATTGTAACAAGCATTAACTAACACTCGACAATAATAATTCCTTAAATGAATCATATTTTTTTCCTTTCCAAAACTATAGTAGACCATTGAAAATATTTTAAATGTTTTTTTACTGATTAGGACGCCGTGAGTGGTCTTAGCTTCACAAATATCAAGTGCCGCATGGCAGCCTCAAAATTCCCAAACAAATGTAAAGTTAGTCTCAAAATCAAGACCAGTCAATCATCCTTAAATCGTGTCTAAGAGAATAAGCGCTAATATAAAAAAAAAAATGATGACACGTTTCAGTAGATATGCCTGATAGACAACTTGATACACAAGCACTGACTGTCACAGTGAATACTTAAATTGTTGCAGTACTTGCAAATATTTTAAATGTTTTTTTTTCAGATTAGGATGCTGCGAGTGGTCTTAGCTTCACAAATATCAAGCTGCATAACAGGCCTCAAAACTTCCCAAACAAATGTAAAGTTAGTCTCAAAATCAAGACCAGTCAATCACCCTTAAATCGTGTCTAAGAGAATAACTGCTAATATAAAATAAAATGATGAAATGTTTCAGTAGATATGCCTGATAGACAGCTGATACACAAAGCTCTACCTGTCACAGAGGATATTTAAACTGTTGCAGTGCTTGCAAAAGCGGGTTTTGTGGTCGTCTATTTAAGAGTGTTGCAATAGACAAGCATTAGATGTATATTAAGACAGTAATACAAATAGCACACGCGGAATTGCTCTTGTAATAGCATAACAAATTGGGCTTCTTGTATACTCTGATATGAAACAGGTCCACCTCTAGGAGATTCTTCTCCACGAACCCTCTCAAGGCAGGCCAGGTCTCCGTGTGACTTCCCCACTGTCTCTTGAGCGATTTTGATAAAATATCTTGAAGGTGAAACCCGTTTTTTTGAGGATGCATGCAATACTGAACAGATAACAACATAGTTGAACGACCTGCCTGCTGTGCGCCCCATTACCTGACTGTCCACGTGCCCAGGACCCTTTTTATTTGTCTCCTTGTACCATGCGCGGCCAGGGGCGAGGAGAATAGGGAAAAAAACCTGGTATATTGCGTGTATCTTGCTTAGAACACTCCTCATCTCTTTTCACGCGGCTCAGGACAAATCCCAACAGCAGGCCGACCTTGTGAGATTTTTGATTTGCAAAATCTTAGGGAGTAAATGCGATGTGGCCAGTAGGAACAGTTCTGCATGCCAGACAGGGAGTTTAATTGGGACAGCTGGTGGTTGAGTCGCCCACCCCCACCAAACATAATTGTTTCCAACTTAATCCATTAAATGTCTGACCACCGATTTTTGAAGAGGCTCTTTTGAAAGAATTTTGTATTGAAAAAAAAATCATATTACTCTCAACTGCTTGTTGTTTAAATATATGTAGTTTTTAATTCATTACACCTATTGTACACCCTTGCAAGGCAATGTAGAGTCAGTTAAGTGTAAATTCAGATAATATACATATTTAAGATGCCGGTCGAATGGACTCCTATTCCTTTAACTTCAAATTTCGATGTACGTATAAGAATATAGGTTTATACGAGTATAAACTTGAAAATATATCTAAAATATACCACTTAATTAAAAGTATCTAATCCCTTTTAAGGGATATCTAACAACCTATATAGAAGGATTTCTAAAACGATTCGCTTCAGCATTGATCTTAAAACGATTTTCCTTGGCGTAGGGCTTGTAAGAAATGATGAGGGTATATATATAGTAGCATATTATCTTTATGTAACACAATTATAAATTAGCAAAGTTAGCAGAGCAAATAAATAAAACCGCACTTGAATAAACCAATAGTGGGGTAAGGACCCTCCCAGTAAATTACACGTTTCGTTCACCCGACAATTTAGGACATCAGATAAGAATGCAGAACAATTGTAATTTGATGGATCATATGGTATGACACCTAAGAAGGCGTTTAGAAAACTTTTCTCAAATGAATGCTTGTCATGTTTCGTGGAAAACAAAGGTAAATAATTTGCAAAAAAAAAAAAAAATTGTCGCATTTTTGGGTCGTTTGTTTGTGGCACGGCGTCATCGTCATTGTCGTTGTCGTAGCGTTGTCGACTTTTAGCGGCGTTACATGATCGGCCCAAGAAAGGGGAACCGCGAGTTTCAAAAATTAACACAAAAGTCATGTATAATTGAGTTTCAAATGGGAAAACAATTAGAGTATACACACAACATAAGTTTTGAAGCGAAGGCAAAGTATACTAGTTTTGAACATTGACTACAAAGATTTTCCAATCATTCATGAAGGGCCAATGTCTTACAGGCTAGTAGCAAACACGCGAGAGAAGAAGGGAGTTCCGTCAAACAAGAGTATACAATAATGTCATCAACAAATTTTATAACACTAAAGATTTGCAAACCTCTACAACAATTCTAATGTTTGGTTAATTTAAACTAAATTACCTATTTCCCAAAACAACAATATTTTAAGGAAAACCTTGGTAACACAGTCAACCGTCACACATAGATACAAACATAATTTCTAAGTGACATTATCAAAACAAAACCTTCCGCTATGAATCCATAAGACTATCAAATGAAAGATGAGTTTTTCTGAAGATTAATCACATTTAAGGAAATTTCCACCACAAAATATTAAGGTAATTACGTGCATAAAAACTGACCAATACTAATTAATAAAACGTAAGATCAATTTGAACGCCCATTGTATTGGGTAGGTTAATGTTTATTACACAAGATGTGGGTCGACCAACTATAGCCAAAGGTGGCATTGGATGTTCCTTCTAATATTTGACCATTTTTTTTTTTGAAAGAGTAAGCAAGTTAGTGGTCCTTGTTTGGTTTATTTTAATCGCAAGTTTTGTGACCTAGATAATTATAACGCTTCAAACTTTTACCGTAAATTCCAAACGCAATACTAGATCTGCATGATTTTCACAATTCCGCACACTCGAGATCTACTTCAATATTTGTTGTATTCGTCTCTTCCTTAGCGGAGAATTTCCGGCTTCGATCATGGTGATACTAAGTCGAATATGATTTTTTTTTATATATCTTAATATATAATTTCAGAGATACGTTACCAGGATAACACGTATATTGCTATTTCGTTGACGCTTAGAAATATTTTAATATAGGTTCTTAGATATCCCTTTAAAGGGATTAGATACTTTTAATTAAGTGGTATATATGTAGATATATTATCAAAGTTTATACTCAAATGAGCATATATTCCTATACATACATTTAAATTTGAAATTTAAGGAATAAGAGTCAATTCGACCGGCATTTTAATATGCATATTATCAAAATTTACACTTAGATGTCTCTACATTACCTTGCAAAGGTGTAATATAGGTATAATGAATTAGAAAAAGCTACATATATTTAAACAACCACAAGTTGAGAGGAATATGATGTTTTTACAATACAAAATGCATTCAAAGGAGTCCTTTAAAAAAATGTGGTCAAATATTAGAAGGAACATCCAATGCCACCTTTGGCTATAGTTGGTCGACCCACATCTTTGTGTAATAAACATTAACCAACCCAATACAATGGGCGTTCAAATTGAACTTACGTTTTATGGTTGAGGCGGCGGGTGGCCAACAACCATCTGTCCCCATAAAGACTCCCTGTCTGGCGTGAAGACCACTCCTACAGGCCGCATAACATCTACTCACCAAGATTTTGCAAATCTTGGGCCTCCTCTTGGTCCGTTCACCTGTTGTTCTACCCCGGGCCACGTGAAAGGGAAAGGAGGTTGTAGATGGAGCTACAGGCCAGTAAAAGGCATGTTGACCCATTTATCTCTGCCCCAGGCCGCGTAGGAGACCACATGGTGGTCGAAAAGGAAGCTACAGACCAGAAAGAGGCATGTTTCCTCCCTAGTTCGGTGCTGCGAAGGGTGGAGCGGGAGAACAGGCTGTGAGGGCGGCTAAAAGTACAGGCTGTCCAACTATGTTGTTATCTATTCAGAACTGAACATATCCTCAAATTCGGGTTTCACCTTCAAGATATTTTTATCAAAATCGATTAAGAGACAGTGAAGGCGAGAGAAGAGGAAACCTCATAGAGGTAAATCTGTTTCATATTAGAATATTCATGGGACCTTGATCGCCTAGCAAAAGTGGTGCGAAAGGAGGCTGGATACGCCATCTATCAACTATGGACCTCATATACCAACAACTATTGCTTGCCTATTGCAACGCTCTTAAATAGACGACCACAAAACTCACTTGCAAGCATTGTAACAATTTAAATATTCACCGTGACTATTAGTGCTTTGTGTATCGGTTGTCTCATCAGGCATATCTGCTACAAACGTATCATCATTTTTTTATATTAGCAGTTATTCTCTTATACATGATTTAAGGGTGATTGATGGTCATGATTTTGAGACTAACTTCACATTTGTTTGGGGCAAAGAGTGAAGCCTACCATGCAGCTTGATATTTGTGAAGCTAAGACCACTCACAGTGTCCTAATCTGTAAAAAAAACGTTTAAACAATATTTGTAGGCATTGCAACAATTTAAATATTCGCTGTGGCAGTCAGTGCTTTGTGTATCAAGTTGTCTATCAGGCATATCTGCTGAAACGTATCATCATGTTTTTTTATATTAGCAGTTATTCTCTTAGACACGATTTGTTCGTGGAGGAACAACATATAGAGGTGGGTCTGTTACATATCAGAATATTAATGAAGCACAATTGTTTTGCAAAGGACAAGGGTAGTTTATGCGTAGGTTTGTTTAGAGATTTCATTGGCATTATTTATTGACTAATTAATATGAAGGAAATAATAATAGTATGTTGTTATCAGTAAAATCTTATAATAGTAATCCGTTTGTAGTCATATTGTTAAACATGGATAATATTTCAGAAATTAGTTCCCTATTAATGAAACGTGGTTATAATCTTATTAAGTTTAGAATTTTGTATTAAAATCTCCTTTCAAACAATTCAATAGATATAGCAGGGGTGTTCTAAGAGATTCGATTTCATTTTCTTGTTTATTTGCAATGGATTTTACAATAAATTCATGGATGAATAAAACATAAAGGGGACTAGAACTTGAAATGCTTCTTTGGCATCTTAAAAGCCATTTAAAACTTAAGACCTTCCATCAACTACACAAGAGGAGATGATGCACTATTTTTTTCAATCTTTCCAACACATTACTTTCAAGTATCCAAACAAAAATTTTAATATATTTCCTTTTGTAATTTCTTTCCAATATTCCACCAAAGAATTCAACAACATTCCCAATAAATTTTAGAGCAAGAAATACTATCATTTCAATGCAACTTTTCCTTCAAATCTTATTACAACATACCCTACTTCATGTGGAACAAATTTACAATAATGGAAGCTAGAGAAAACAAGGCAATATTACATTTCTTTCTCCACTCAAGGTGGGTAATTACATGATGTTTTAACATTGTCAACAACAAGGTTCTTGTGCTCCAAGGTGTTCTTCATCCATGCTCCAAGTTCCAAGTATTTCAAATCACAACCAAGATAGGGGGAGAGGCAACGCTCTCCTCCCAACCAAAACTCAATGGAGAAGAGAAGCAATCTCCTCCATTGACCCCCGAGCCCCAAACACAACACAATGAAGGGTGGTCTCCAACTCAAGGCAACAATACTTGCTTCCACAATACAATTTTCTTCACAACATTCAAGGTTTAAGAGAAGAAACAAAAAGGAGACACAAATAACACAATACTTTTCACAACAAGGCTTTCATCCAAGCCAACAAGAGAAGGAACTATGGGAAATTTTTCCTTATGCCTCCCAATTGAGATGAGATGCCCATCTAAAACCCTCCACAATAAAACTTAAGCCCCTATGACTCTTATGCCTCCCTCAAGTACCCCTTTTTCCTCCCATACTCTTATGCCTCCCTCCTCTTATGGCTCCCTCAAAGACAAGGTAAGAATGTAAACATTCTTACCCAAGATGAGCATCCCTCTCAAACTCCCTCCACAATATCCTAATCTATTCTTATGCCTCCCTCATGAGTATTCCCATAGACCTCTCCTATACTACACAATAAGCATTCTATCAATTTTTCACAATACACAAAAGTAAACATACATTATCCACAAATTTAAGCAAAGAAACAACAACAATAAGAAAGCAAAGAGGAAGAAGGTTTCCTACCTCTCCATTGGAGAAGCCTAAACCAAGAAATTTGTCCAAGATCCCTCCAAAACAATCCAAGCATGCAAGTCCAAGCACTCTCTTTTTCTCTTTCTCCCAATTCTTTTCTCTCCCAAAAATCACAAAGAGAACTCTTCAACAAAAAACAACACTCCAACCCCCTCAACAAGAGAGGAAGTTTCAATAAATAGACAAAAGGAAGGAGTGAGGGTGATGTGGCTCCATGTAGGATTCCACATCACACATCCTCAAACCACCTCCCAAAGTCAACTCAAATCCCAAAACACCATAAATGGGTGGTTGGATTGATTGACATCTCTTTTCCACATCCATCCCTTCCCATGTGCCTTAAGGCACAATTAAATGCAAAAAGAAGACAAGTGCACTCCAAAGTTACATTTCCCTTCCCAAAACAATAAATAATCCCCTTTTTGGATTCCCAACCCATAGATATGGTTGGTAAGGGGTTTTGGGAAGTGTGGGACAAGTTTAAATTGTCCCACAAGTCCCCTAAAATTTCCCTCAATCTCAAATTCGAGATTCAAAGAACATGGAGTGGTCAACACTCAAAACAAGCATTCACTGCATGAGGAAACACAAGGCTCAAGGAGCCAACCATCAAAATTAATTACATCCACTAGACTTCCCTCCAAAACTTAAAATTTAAAACAAGATGTTAATTTAATCTAAACACACTAAGCAAAAGAAATTTAACAAAAAGACATCACAAAAGAAATCACCTACTAAAGCAAGTTAAAACAAGTAATTAAAATTCTTACCCCCTTGGTCACATAGGAAAATTTCCCCCTCATGGAAATTTTTCTTAACACATGAAAGAACAAAGGTAACACAATGCAATTCACTAGTTGCCTCGACGACCAAATGTTGAAACCACCCGACATGTTGTTGTGTTTGGTTCCCAATCCCCCTCATGGTTGTGATCATGCTGTGTTTCCTGCAAAATACAAAATACCTCCTTCGGCCTTGCGGCCATGTCAAAATTTCTAAAATAATCATATGCATGAAATTTATTAACATCTATACGTAATTCAATCAATCATTATTTCTAGGTCTAAATCACAACTTAATTATGCATTTCATCATTATCCAAAATTATAGTAATGTAAATTCAACAACTACATTCTACTCATCATGGCGAAGAAATCCAATGTTAGAACACATGCAATATATCCATATAAAAATAATATCAGTATCCAATAGTTTGTCCATGAGTCAGTGTAGATCATACTGAAAACAAAATCCAATCCTAATCCAAATGCATCTAGTCACCAAACATCATGCTAATCAATATAAGTATAAGTCATGTCCATATCCAAAGTCTGCATAACTCAAAATGATAATCAACTAAGTGTCGTAGGGAAGTGGGCATTACACATTATCAAAAAATTACCTTCGCTTTATGAATACATAAGACTATCAAATGAAAGATGAGTTTTTCCCGAAGATTAATCACATTTAAGGAAATTTCCACCACAAAATATTAAGGTAATTACGTGCATAAAAACCGACCAATACTAATTAATAGCGTTAACATTACAAAGGGGAAAATAATGCAAGTTAGGAAAAATAGAAGAGCGCCATCAACAATAATTCTGAGAGGGGGATTAGACCAAAACTATTCTAGTGTCAACGAGGTACTGGATTCACACAATGAAACCTCGAGCTTAGTTGATCCGAAAAGCTAGTTATGGTTCAAGTTGATAGGGATGGTCAAGGTACTTCTTGAGGATGGCCTTAAAAGCCTAGAAACAAGATGAAAGATAATATAAGAGTCTAAACACGCGATCTGGAAAACACATTGCACACAAACCTTTTCATTCTAAAAGTTTAATACCGAAACTCAAGCTGGCTAGCCCCAAGCATTGATCACACTACTCCTACAACCTTTCTTTCTCGATGCCAAAAGGTTATCAAAGGGACTTGAGAAGGAGCTAACAAAAACATCAAAAGACAACTTGGGTGCTAGGGATGGGCTTCATAGTTATCGTAAACTTACTTCCATGATATCGAAAATACTGGTTTGATCAACATAATAACTAGCAACTCAATCGCAGAGAAGAATGAATACATAAACAACGACGAAGGTCTATCACTCGAGCAAGAGAAACATAACACCCAGAGGAGAGGGCACACGCATCCTTTCGACCAACATACTGACAACGATAAAAGCTAAAACAAGAAGAAACAAGTAAAGGGAAATCTCCCATCATGACATCCAACTGACAAATCAATGCAAGGAAAAAGTGGTTCGATTTCACAATAATTTTAAATAAAATAACAGTAGAAAAGTGTAGAAATATCTTGCCTTTTTCTCCAGATTCAATAGGTTTCATGGACACCGCCCGGATCAGCAACAACAACCCAAGCCTAATTCCATTTTCTTCAAGCTCGTTGGGCACCCAAACATCGACCATCTTCACGTTGGCACAGGTAGGAGTTCACGGCCAGGGTGGGTGGTCTAAAATACTTTCCAACATCCTCCCAACGCGTGTCAAAAGGGAAAGTTACAGCGGAACATGGACATCCATCCAGCACAATGGAAAATCCACTTTTGGAGCCCATTTAAGAAGCTGGAAATAAAATCTGGTCTCTTATTTATCACTGCAGACCTGGCACAGTGCGCCTTGTTATAGTGCCAGACTATGTCTGCAGATTGCTTCACCTGGCATTACCAATAATCTCTACAAGAACATTTTCCTTTTTTTTTTTTTTTTTTAAAGTGATGGAACCGCTTTGCATCTCTCACAACAATTTGCTTTGCAACAATCTTGGACAAAACCTGGTGCAGTGTGGCAGTCAACACATACATTAAGGTTCTGAATCTGAAAGATATCCTGCTACCTTCATCTCCCAAGACATTTTCTCCAACATTGCATAGATCTCCTGTGCCTGTGGGTGTGATCTGTCACCTACACAAAAAGCATGCACCATTTTATTGCCTTTAATCCAACTACATCCAAGTTTCTTTTTAATTCCTCTATCCTTCATCGATCTCCTAATAAGTTCAATATTGCAAAGCAAATTTTGCTTCAAGAATACTCTGATATGAAACAGATCTGCCTCTATGAGATCCTCTTCCATGGGTTACATCGTAAAACAAGCAGAAAGGTTTCAATAGAGAATCTTTGCAATAAACTTCATCAGGTCTCCTGGTAACACTCTCACTGTCACATAGTCAATTTTGATAAACATATCTTGAAGGAGAAACCCGAATCTGAGGATGCATCTGATACAGAACAGAAAACAACATAGTTGGACAACCTGCCTGTTGGAAGCGCTCAAAAAGGCCTCTACTATTCTGCAACCTGTCTGCTGCCAGGCTAAAAACTGTTGCGGGTCGCTGCTGCGGATCCCAGACAAGAACACACCTCGCAGCACTCAAAGAAAATGGAGGCAACACGTCTGCTTCACTAGCTTGAAGCTCCATCTAAAAAAACACGTGTGCAGGGAGGAACTAGGAAGGAAAGATGCCATGAAAATCATCTATTTGCTCCCTGTGATTACAATCTACAGTGTACAGACTAGTAAAAGACCGCTGATCAAGGTTGAGGAGGTATTTGAGACTTGTTTTTCACCTTTTGAAGCTTGTGGACTGCTTAGAACAGCTTCAACACCTTCCATGGGTGTTCTTACCCATTTGAGATCACATAATCACCACCGTTTTACCTTGAACAATCATTCTTAGTTGTCACAGTTGAAGACTCCTTCATGCTCGGTTCAGATTTGATGCCAAGGAGATAAAGACCTTCAAGAAGAAGTTGCCATAGACTTAATGAAGTGGATTGATACATTAACCTCAGCTATTCACATCAAGGACAATCGTAGTTTGGAGGAGAGAGCCCTACCCACATTTTGAATCTTCAAGACAGTGCACTCAATAACTCTCACACAACTGTATACCAACTTAATGTTGTCCACCACCAACCAGGGAGAAAAGGCGTTTCAACCACCCACATGCGGTCTTACAAAAGGAAAACTAGTGTAGCCACCAAGAAGAAAGAGATTTCAACACGCCAAGCAGGATGCGGGTTACAGTAATGCAATGGCGGTGGCTGTTAAAGCCACCCACCTCCAGCCAACTAAGGAAACAAGGTCAAAAGACATTAACATTCCAATTTAAATTATGTTTCTAGCGATTTGCACGACCCTTTTTAAAAATCTCCTTTTAACATTGAAATCGCTATTTTCCAAAACATAGCTTCATGTCAAATATCACAATGATCTTGACTCCATGGGTTGTAATGCCCCGTTGGGCGTCAATTTCCATCTCTTCCACCTGCCTCCACTGCCACCTTGGCCGACTGTACTGGCTGCCGCATTTTCTTTTCTGTCCTTGCGTGAGGGAGACGGGAGTGGGTGGAGTCACATTTTTCTTCACCATAATCTCTTCTGGGATCCTCCTTCAATGCGTACAGGTGGGTGTGGGTCTCGAAAATCATGCAGTGCAGGCAGTATCCGTGGAGCGTTGAACTGAAATCCTCCTAGGAAAGTGCCGTGAGGAAGATTTGGCTGTATGCAGTAGCTACAGGGTCGAGAGGTAAACTTATCTCAGAAAACCAGCGGCCTCCAGAGATTATTTGCGGCAGCTGCTGCAGGGTGAGCCCAAGGAACCGTGGTGTTGATCCTGATGTTCTGGTTGGACGCGACCACAGTCGAGACCAGTTGTTGCAGAATCTTGCAGCCATAGTAGAAGGATGAGATAAAGTTTTAGTTGAGCTGTCTTGCCTTTTCATTTTGGGAAGTCGCTTCTGTCCAGGTGGCGAATCTAACATGGAAGAAGCTCGATCAAACCTTGAGGCAAGTTTTGCAATGAGGCTGAGAGTGCGTTCACTACTGTTTCTATTACTGGCCGGAAGTTTTCCAGCGCCTAGCCATGGGTTAGATATGGTGGTTATAGATGAAGCTGCAAGCTAGTGTAACAGGCGTGTTACCTCCTTTTCCCTTGGGTGCTGCGAGGCATGTTCCTGTCGGGGATCCACAACACTGTCCTGCAACTGTGATTAGCTAGGCAGCAGGCATGTTGCAGAGTAGTAGAGGCATTTTTGAGCGCTTCCAATAGGCAGGCTGTCCAACTATGTTGCGTTCGGTTCAGTGTCGACTGCATCTTCAAATTCGGGATTCTCCTTCAAGATATTTTTATCAAAATCGATTAAGTGACAGTGTGAGTGTTACCAGGAGACCCGATGAAATTTATTACAGAGATTCTCTATTGAGACCTTACTTGCTGTTCGATGTAACTCATGGGAGAGAATCCCATAGGCGTGGATCTGTTTCATATCAGAATATTCATGAAGCACATTTTGCTTTGCAATTATATGAGCATCTTCAACGAGTCACTATGTTGGCAGGCATAAAGGGTGCTGTTGGAATTATCACACCTTACAAGCTACAGCTGTACTGTTTGCACCGAGAGTTTGATGTTGTCCACATATATCACAAGAGGAAGGAAAGATTGGTTGTTGTATCTGAGGAAACAACTACTGGTGTTCACAGGCTGTACCAGATGCAAGCTATTGGATCGCTGCTCTTCCCTGCTATTAATGACAATGATTCTATTACCAAGAGCAAGTTCGATAGCTTGTACAGATGCAGGAACTCTCTGCTAGATGGTCTGATGAGAGCCACTGATGTGATGATTGCTGGCAAGGTTGCTGTTGTCTGTGGAAATGGAGATATTTCTTCTGTTTCGTCGCCTTCACACAATTTTTTTACCTCCGTTGAGTTATTCCACTTCAGCTGCTCCACCGACTACGGCCTCTGTCTTCTCATAAATTGGTTTTCTATCCAGTTTGTAGGCAGCTTGTTTACCCTAATGAGGCTTTGCAAACCCGATGCACACATCTTTACTGCAAGCCTTGCCTAGCTTATGTGCTGAGTACTACTAGGGCCTGCCCTTATGACGGGTATTTGGTTACTGATACAGATTCGAAGGCATTGCAAGAGGAAAATCCAAGATCTTGGCGATGCTTTAGGTGTGTGACAATTCATTTCTTGTACCCCCAAAGCATGCATTGAAGTAATCTAGTGTTTGGACAGCCACCTATTGCATCCTTCTAGTCGTGCCTTCAAAAGGGAATCCTGGTGTGGTATATTGCAAGAAAAGACCAGTGAAGCAGAGGATAAAGCGAAGGGCGTGTGGCTGTAGCAGTCCCTGCTGGATGCGTTAAAATAGGCAAGATAGACTAACCATATACATAATATGCTAGTATCTAATAACCTCTTGAAATGAAACTTTTTCTTTCTAGAAATTGGTTTAAATCTGTGATTTTGTGGATTTGCGTTCAGTACATGGTTAACAGTTTGTTACTTATGGATTTGCCTCTATTGGTTGTTCTTGTTGACGTGATCAAACCCTTTTATATATAAAACAAACAAAGGTTCTCGAGTATGCTTCGATTGATCATATGAATATATATATAATTTTAAAGTTACTTCCTTCTGCAAAAATGTCGTTGTTTCTTTTGTGAACCTGGGTATGTAATCGCCCCTAGAACGTTGCAGCGTTGACTAGTATTGGTTTCCTGTTATGTTGTTGCCCTAGAGGAAAACATACAGTTAAATTATTATTATTTTTTTATGATAAGCGTGATTATGCACTTCGTGTATTGTGCAAATTATTAGGGCTTTTGGAAATTAGAAGTTCAATATATATGCTTGTTAAGAAGGAAGTTTTGGGCCGAAAATATGTCCTGGGTTGATAGAAGGGCATAAATTATTGATAGAACCCCATTTTGATTCTACTCTTTCTATGAGTAAAATTTGATAAAATTAATGACCTTTATGGTGTTAAGATATGGTATGTTGATGATTCCTTGTGTGATCGATTTAATCATGTATAGACATAATGCCTTGATGGAGTAAGGTAATATCTTTAACGGTTCGTGAAAGTTAAGGTTTTCATCAATCGCTTAAGGTAACATGAAGTTCCTTAATTTAGTCAAACTTGTTTTGTACTTCCTTCTTGATGAGTGACCTTTCATTGAAAATTTAGAATGATTGTGATGGAAGGTCAAGAATATATTTCGTTTTCAAAAGGGAAAAGAAGCTATGAAATAGTTTGTTTTTGTATCGAACGTAATAATTTTAATTACATCGTTATAGAAGTTCATTATTGGAGGATATCTATCTTCAATGGTATATTATGTGTTTAATCTTTGCATAGGTTACCATAACTTAGTGATGAGATGTAAATTAAGGAGAGTTGAGAGACCTTTTTCTTTGTATCCGTCGTTTATGGAATTAGAAAGTGAGTTGACGTCGGAAAATTTCAACCAAGTCTAGATTCATGGCTATGTTCCTCTAGAACGGGAGGGTTGTAAATCTAAAGTATTATGAAAATTACAAGGATGTGTTTAGAATACTAGATTTCCTACTCAATTTGGGTATTAATGAGGCTTGTCACTATTCCGGCGCTGGTTATGTTCAGTAGGTAGGCTGTTAGGCGATGCCTATTCCGGGCATTCTTACCATCCTTTCCACTCATCCTTATTAGCTATGAAGTCACTTATTACCTAAGATATAATGGTTGTGGGTTTGAATATAAGATTTTCATCCTTTAAACCTTTTTGATTACATGATGGAACTTTGTTTTACCATCGTTGTTCATTTCTAGCTTATTAGGCCTATGGCCCTACGGAACGATTCCAAAACTATATTCTTTTTGGCAGCTAAGATCGGGTCTGGTTTTAATCTTTTGACTTCTCCTTGAGAATGTGGATTGATGGGTTACACCTTAGATTTCAATCACGTAATCTACGGGATCACATAATTGAAATCCTAATACTCTCAACTCTTGTGTCTAATCATTTAAATTTCATAGTCTTGCGTATTTGGTTGTCAAACTTTTGTAGTTTTCGAGGTATTCTTCATAACTAAAACTTATGGATTTCTTCTTAGTTGATATGTTGAAAATTATATCTTGTTTCAAAAGGTTGTTAGAGGTTAGAACTTTGATCCATTTCCTGAAATAGAATGTTTCCTTTCATGGTATTGTTAGCTAGTAGCTTATTGTTGCTATGTATAGTCTTATCTTGCTCAGTTCTCGTGAACTGACTCAGGTTATTAATTGTTGCAGATGGCTTACGTGGTTAGATGATGGAAAGACTTGTAGATTATTGCATCAATCTTGGTTATGATGTTCCTTTGTACGAATGTGTATTATGTTATAAAAATTTGGAAAGGGCCTTTGGACATTTTAGAAGAAGGGTCGGATGCACTAGTAAATGTATTATAGAGTATTGTTGTTGTAGAATTGTTGAAACTTTGGCTTGTTTGGTTATCATGCGAAAGATGAAATTTGATTACCGCTTGGTTATGGGATATTCTAGTGAATTTTAACCCTTAGTATAGTAGCGGGGCATGTCCCATGTTATTACTCTCTTGCTCCCTAATCATGGTTCAATAGAGATGGTATGTCCCTTTGGTTTGTGCATCATGTTGGAATGATTTGATACAACCTTGTTTTGTTTCCGCAAACGAGTACTGTTAAACTTTGCTCTTGAGTTAAAATGTTGAGTTGTAAATCCTCCTAAGGCTTAGTAGCAATGAGTTTGTAAGTACTATGAAGTGAGCTGGATAGTCCTTATTAAAATTAAACTAATAAACATTATCCTTTTATGGTGAAATCTTAAATGACCTCATGGTGAAAGCAATGGTTAGATTTTAGAAGATGATAGGATTTAATAAGTAGGAGGGAAATCGATTAATTAAACCTTAAATCTCTCTCTATCGTTTGGAATGTTTTCCTTTGTCAAACTTAATTAAGTAAAGTCTAGATGGAACATTTAACCAATCTTGATAAACCCTTAACCTCAATAAAAGACGGATAGTAAACCATGTGACCCTGAAGCTAAATTTTGTTGTCCTGTTCTGTTAACCCATGCCTTAATTCATGGTGATATTTCTTAAGCAAGGTCAAAATTTGATCCTTAAACAAGAAGGTTATTGTTATGAACCCTAAGCGGTACTTCCCTCAATCGGAACTTATGCCTTCACCTGTGCAACAGAGGTGTGGAACATGTGTTAGTGGCTTGAATAAGATTAATTAACCTTGTAAGAAATGGAAAATGTTCTAAAATCAAATGAATAAGAAAGATTTGGACATCAAATTGATGATCCCAGTTTAGAAAGCTTGGCCTTAAGCTATTTAGTCAACTGTTGAAAAGAAAGAAGTTCTCCCTTGTGAAAAGAATTGTGTGAATCATTACATGAAATTTTATAAGAACATAAGTTAAGAATTAAGAGACACTTTAGTAAACAAGAAAATTTAACAAGAAATTCCTCATGGGATGCCCTAGCTGTGAGTGTGTCATGTGGATTGGACTTCCATGTTGTCTTGTCAAAAGAAGAGTACATTGTCCTTGATAGGTGTGAACGTTTCCGTGCTGACCTTGTGGTCTCCCCCGTAACAAGTGGTTCCTAGTGTTGGTTGTAACCTTGTGACGACATGTTGTGTCGTGTTGTGTCAAAGCAAGTCAAAAAAAAAAAAAGTTATCCTGTATTTCACTGTGTTGTCCTTGTGTTGGTATTTTTGGTGTGCTACATGGGTCTTGATTAATATAATGCCTAGGTTGTGGTTTATGTCAAAGTCGAGGTCTAGGTTAAACTATTTAAAAACGTCAAGTCTTACCTTAGGAAAAATTGAAGTCCTTGGATAAAGTGAACATGATATCAACAAGATACCACAAGATATGATAGCATATCATAAGCTGCAACCACTTTATTGAAATCACGAAGACATAATAAAGACTTGAAACCAAGCCACTATGTCAAAGATCAAATGAACTCAAGGTAAGATTGTCAAACCAATAAATGTCAACTAAGGTCACAAGGCAATAACGAAATTGAATATGGAAATGGCGTATTGATGTGATATTCTTCTCTAAATAGGTTAACGCACAGGACATTACGGTCCCACACACAAAGGTGTCATTAACGACTTGAGAATGCAAGAAGGAGAGGGAAGGTTCGAAAACATCACTGAGACAAGATCTAAGACAACGGAAATTCACACATCCATTCGACACTCAACAAAAAGGGGTCATTGCGACAAGAACTAGGGTACACGCCGAATGGGGCATTACATTCTCCTCCCCTTAAGAAAAGCATCGTCCTTGATGCGACATAACACAACAAAAAAGAAATGGTTCGCAATCAAGAACAGGTACAGGAGAAAGTACACCCTATGGTTTAAAATTTTAGTTGATTAATGCAGGTCACAAAGCCGCCTTTTGCATAAATTTGAAATCGGAAGGAAGAGAGTGACATATCATATACCCGAGTAGTTTTTATATATATTTTAATATACCTTCTTAGACTAATGATGCTTTAAGACTGTAATTTTGGTGTAATGATATATTAAATTTAAATTTTTGGTGCAATGATATATTAAATTTAGAATAATGGTGCTTTGAAGATTTAAAATAAAGTTTTTGGTGATTCATCATAAACTGAAATCTTTGTTTCATTGCCTTATTGTTTTACATTTTGGACATTACCCCCTCATAGTGTTGCGAATAATGGTGCTATTAAAACTGTAATTTTTGGTGTCATGATATATTAAATTTCAAACTGTGAAAGCTCTAGCTCTTTCTTTTTAAAAAATTAAATTAAATTAAAAATATACCTTCTTAGACTAATGGTGCTTTAAGACCGTAATTTCGGTGTAATTGTAATGCCCGTTCATCGTCGCTCCCTTGCTTTTGTGACGACCATGCTTCAGGAGATGAATGTTGTTGTGTTCCTTTGAAACGTTTGTGTCTTTGCCTTGTCGAGCGTTCCTTTTGATCGCTAGTAATATGATTAATAATTTTATGTTTTTAATAAAAGTCATGCGAAAAAAATAATGATAAAAATAATATTTTAAATTATTTTTTCGATTGGTGATTATTTATGTTAGTGTCATTTTCTTTAGCAAGTATAGTTATTAGTTACTTGCAAGCTTTTCAACCATAGTATTGATCTCTCTTGTGCCCGACCCTCGATCAAATTACTTTGTTTTGTCACTATCGTGTTAGTTCCTAAACGATTATTCAAACCCCGTTTCGGTGTCACGACGTCTTAAAGTGTAATAAGAACAGATAATAAAGGAATCAGTATCAATTATACTTTAATTGTGTAAATAAATAATAAAATTTTATGTGGAATAAATTAATCCTTTTCGTGCCATGTTAATCTTTTATTTTCATCCACCGATTGCCTTTATGGTTTTTACCCCTTATGGTTGGCATGGGGTTGAAGGTTTCTTTTTTATTTGTTTCTGGAAAGTGGGGGTGCGTGGAAGAGTGTATGGCCTCCTGCCATATTCTAACTTCTTCTTTTGGTGCCTTGTTGGCATTACGGTTGTTGGGAGTTAATCAAACTGTGTTTACTACCCAACCACCGTGTACTTTCCTCCATGCTGGCCGCTTGCTTTTCAAAATGGGATGTGATTACTAAATCTTCTGAGATTTTGTCTCTTACCTGCTCCTTCGCCGTGTGTTTCTGGCCGCGTGAGGTTGGAGGGTGTGTCCTTATTGGGGTTTGTGATGGGCATTGAAGCTCAGAAGCTGGTTTTTTCATAGTGTAGGAAAGCAGCAGGGAAACCTCCTTCTTCTTCTGGTCGCACCTTCAATGGAGGAGCCTGGAGTGGTGTTTTTTTTTTTTTTTGTGCGTATAGCAGAAGATAAGGGGGGGTGTTTAGAAACGTGGAACGTAGAGCTGAAAATCTCCTAGGAAAGTGCCGTGAGGAGGTGTTCGGCGTTTTGCAGCCATTACAGGGTAGAGTAGTAAACTTATCTCAGAAAATCAGTGGCCTCCAGAGAGAGTTTTGTGCGACTGCTGCCACAGGGCGATCCCAAGGAGCCGTGGGTGCTGATCCTGATGTTCTGGTTGCACGCGACCACAGTCATGATCAGTTGTAGCAAAATCCTGCAGCTGTAGCAGAAGCCATTTTGAGCGCTTCCAATGAGCAGGTTGTCCACTATGTTGTTATCTGTTCAGTGCGAATGCTTCCTCAAATTCGAGATCTTGTAGAAGTTTTTGATGGCGGGTTCTGCCTTATTAGCTAAAAATGTGTAAGAAAATGTTTTTTTCTTTACGAGCGGAAATCTTTTTAAAGCGTGTTGTGCTGTCTTGCCTTTTCATCTTGGAAAGTCGCTGCTGTCTAGGTGATGAATTTAACATGGAAGGAGCTCGATCAAATCTAGTGGCTGGTCAGCCTTATTGAGGATGCTAAGTCTAGGGACTGTTTTATGGATATGGAGTCTGTACCAAGAGATTTTTTTTTGGGTTTTAAAACCATCTTCTTTTGCTTCGTCTCAAACAAGGGATGCTCCTATTATGAGAGCACCTGGGGTTAGGAGATCGATGAAGGATAGAGGAATTAAAAAGGATCTTGGATGCGGTTGGTTTAAAGGCAATAAAATGGTGCATGCTTTTGTGTAGGTGGCGAGATCACACCCTCGGTCACGGGAGATCTATGCAATGTTGGAGATAGTGTCTTGGGAGAAGAAGGTAGCAGGATATTTTTCGGACTCGAGATCATTACCGAGGTTTGTATCTCCAAAATCGGTTATGTGATAGTGAGAGTATTACAAGCAGACTGGTGAAAAATTATTGCAAGGATTCTCTTTTGAGACTTTACTTGTTTTATCTTTGTAACTCATGGAAGAGAATCTCTTAGGCGTGGATCTCGTATCATGTCGAATATTCATGAAGCACATTTTGCCTTGCAACTATATGAGCATCTTCAACTAGTCACTATTTTGGCGAGGCATAAAGGGTTTGTTGGAATTATCACACCTTCGTAAGTTATAGCTGAAATGTTTTGCTACACAAGCAACACACTTGATTTTTTGTAGCAGCTTCTTCACAGGTGAAAATACATTTGGTTTGCTTTCTCGGGGAGGTCATGGGTTTTGACAATGAGAGTATCATAAATATACAATCACTCCCTGGAGAATATTTCTGTCCAGTTGGTAGGCAGCGTGTTTACCCTAATGAGGCTGTGCAAACCCAATGTACACATCCTTTCTGCAAGCCTTGCCTAACTTATGTGCTGAGTACTACTAGGGCCTGCCCTTATGATGGGTATTTGGTTACTGATATAGATTCGAAGGCAGTGCAAGAGGAAAATCCAGTATTGGCTGATGCTATAGGCCGTGTGACAGTTCATTGCCTGCACCACAAGAGCGGCTGCACTTGGCAAGGGCCTCTTTCAGAGAGTATAGCTCATGGTAATGGTTACCAGTATGGTTCATCCCCTGTTGTATGTAATAGATGTGGCACCCAGTTTGTTCACCGACAAGGAAAAGTGCATGGCCGTTAAGAGTTTGGACCTTCAAGCCGAGGCCGAAGAAGAGTCACTTGTTTGGTTGGGTTCTAGGCATTGCTGCAGCCCTGTCCATCTTGTTATCGACTGCGGGAGCTTAATCAGGCACGATATTCTCTATACCATTAATTCTTATGCTGTTATTTAATTGAATCACTAAATAACTCTACTCTTCATATTAATGTCTCGTGTGATGGTATACTGTTTGGTTTCCACTTTCCTGGCTCGTTTGTATTTGTTTTGGCGTTAGAAATGATTGCGTTGGTTGAAGCCTTTATATTGTTTTCTGGGTTTTAATAAATATTATTTGGGTGAACTTTGTTCTTAAGACTAATAAAACAAAAGAGGCGGGGGTCTTGTAATGAAAATTCTCGAGTTCTATGTGTTGGTCTCACGATTTGAATGTTTTACCAAACATTGTCGTTGGACTCAACTTTATAGTTCCTGTTATGTTCTTATTCTTGTTTCGGTTCGAGATCTGTAGTTCTGGTCTATGTTGGGTATTTGCAAATTGGTGATTGAGTACTGCGAGTGCATCGTGTATAGGTGAATGATGCTATTCTTGTCTCTATCCTTTTCTTTCAGTTGTTTTAGGTTCTAGTAACCCTTCCCGGTTGGCTTGGTGTGTGCTTAGCTTGACTGACTTTTGAATTGAGCCAAGTTGATATTTACTTTCAACTAGGTTAGTTGCTTTTGTTATTTTGTTTTGAATCGCTCGAAGAAATACTTTTATTCTTCGAGTGTCATGTTTGATTTTCATAATTGATATCAATTCATGTTCACCGTTTGGAGATTGTTGTCTTTGGAATCACCTTCTCTCCCTTGGTGACTGTTGTATGTTTTGAGGAATGTAGCTGAACCTATGGAATGTTTTCTTTTGACGATACTCACATTTCTTTTGGATAGCTTAAAATGTCAGAGGAAATACTCTTTCTTACCTTGATTTTGTTTCACACATGTTGGAGGATACGAGAGCTACTTGATCATTAGTGAGGAAGTTTTCAAATCTTAAAATTGGGATGTTGGTTTTATGCGTAAGAAATTACTCTACATTTTTCTCCGTAAAGATGCTTAAATTTCATTCTCCTGTGACTTAGAGTTTGGTGTGTTTGGAAACTCATTGGTTGACTGGTTTTTGTGATGATCGTTGTGATACGACCTCCTTGCTGTCATTGTAGTAGAATGGTTATGTGTTGACCAAAAAGGTTAAAGTTGACTTGTTGTTGACGATAGATCCTTTGGAAGCTATGTATCTTGTGTTGTGTTCTTGTGAATGATTGAGTAACCCTCCTGTAAGATTTATAATGGTTATGTTTGGTCTTGTCAAAGTTTGTCCTTTTTCTTAAGACATTCTCTTGATTAGAAGAAAGTTTAATAGAAGGATTGTTAGAATAGGACGTGGCCCATACGGGGTCATTTGTGCGTCTCATCCCTTTTCTTTCCAATTTATTTATTCTGTGCTGACATAAAATTAACTGTTATAGGCACATCATCTTAATATTAATAAGTCATGTTGGTTTAGATGTTCTCATGTCGATTGATTGTTTGGGATCTTCCAATGACATAGTGAGTCCTTGGCTTGGTGAACTAACTTAAACAAATAGGGACATATCACGTTTGAAATTAATTCTCTTCTTGTAATTGTTTTTGTTTCGAAATGTTATCTTGTTAAAATGACGGTCATTATTGTGATATGAGTGAAATTCACTATGATGTTTATTAACTGCTCCTATGAGAAAATGATAATTAAATAGAGTTGTGTCGTCCCCTTTTATTCAGACATTTTATGCTATTGGACAACTCTTTAATTGCTCTTGTTTAGACTCTTAGATTATTTTTCCTAATCAACGGTGTTTTTTTTCTTCCTTGAAACAGTTAGATAACAACATATTGTCTTAATGTTATAGCTTTTATCGTGCTCGGTTCTTACGAACGACATGTGTTAACAAATGTGTAGGAGGATTTCTTGAGTAGAAAAGAAACAAAAAAGAGAGAGAAAAAGATATACGTGTAGAGAGTGGTTTCAGCCTTCTTAGAAGCTCTTTGTTGTACGAATGTTTTCCTTGCTTTAAAACGTTGGTATGGAAATTGTGAAGACTATATAGAAGGCATTGTGTTATAATTTTGTATTGTTCTCATGTAGGTTGTTATCGTTTGAAAGTCAATTTGAGAAATATTATTGTCAATAAGATTAAATGAACTTGTTTTGACATGTGTATCCTTCGTTGAATTTTCACTTTTCAGAATATGATTTATCCTTGAATTGTCACACCTAATTATAATTATCTAAACTTGAATCAACTTACATCACTTTGGTTACCTTTGGTCATGTGTTGTTTGGTAGAGGACTATGTTTTGAACCTAGCAAAAAGAAAACAAGGGAAACAAATATACCTTGTGATCCCACGTAAACTAATCAACAATCTCTTATTGTGGTGAATCCTTAGAACGGTCTTAAGGTGAAATCAATGATTGAATTCTTGAAAGATAATAAGATTATAATAAAAGAAGGAACTTGACTAAGAAACTCTTCGATCTATCTTACCCGTTGAAAATGTAAACAGTATACTTATGTCTATCTCTTCAAGTGGAGCCCAAGTGAAACCTTTAATAATTCGGGTTAGACTCTTGCCCCAATGAAATCCTTTTTAACCACTAATAAGATCTTAATGATGAACCCAAGTCTTAGACAGTCATGTACTATAAAAATAAAATAAAATAAAAATTGACCGCTTGAAAAGGTAAAACATATATGTTCAAAAGCACAACGTCGAAAACAGATTGATAAAGTTAAGAGCCTTGAGAAATTAACTTCCTCCTCACAAATGAATAAGTTATCAAGTAAATGAAGTAACCTCTTGCTATTCTATAATTGGTTTACTCTGTATATTAACATTATCAAGGTAGGGGAAAATTCTTCAAAGGAGACATGACTTTCAGATTCTCCTATCGTGATTCCTCTGCGAAAAGTAAAGAATGTAAAAACACTTACAGCTAAAACATGAATCTAAAGAAACCTTCTGTGGGAAGACCTTGTTGTAAGACTGCATACTTTAGATGAACCATTGTGTCCTTAGTGTGTGCCTCATGTCTATCTGTAACTAGTGTGGGTCCGTGTTGTGGAAAGCATGTCTTTGGTTGGTTGTATTCCCTAGAGAACTTGTGTAGTGTCGTATTATCTTCAAGCAAGTCAAAAAAAAAAATTATCCTGTATTTCATTGTGTTGTCCTTGTGTTGGTATTTTTGGTGCGTTACACTTTGGTATCAGAGCGTAGGTTCATGCTCTCGAACCTATGGGCCGGATTGGTGTTGTATGGTGATGTTGCATGGTGGTGGTGGTGTTACATGATGATACTGATGATGATGATGATGTTGCATGATGATGATTTATATTGGAAGAGTAATGTGCTTTAAGCGTGATGTGATTATTGTCGTAATTGTGATATTGTGAACGCACGTGATGTGTATGTCACTCAGTGCGTATTTGTCATCATGTTGATGTGTTGGGGATGAGAGTATTCTCTCTCCTTCTTGTGGATTCTAGGAAGAATTCACGTGTGAATTATTGTTGTGATGTGTGAAAAGAATTCTAATGTGGATGACATAGTGTTGGAACATTGTGACATATTGTGATATGTAAGTGTATCAATGTGTTGTATGACTAGATTGATGTTAAAAGAAATGAGTTGTATCATGATGTTTTTACCATGTTTTGAAGAAATGTGTGTACTACCTTGTTATGAAGCAATTATTGTTATGTTGTGATGTTATTATGTTCATCGTATATATGAGTTGTGTAATATGTAATGCTTCATGTCGTGAATTAGGGTCATACGGTGAGTGTATGAACCCTATCGTATTGTGATTGCACTTTGGGTGCAGAATGTGGTAAAGTGATGTATTGCACCCTGTGAATGTATGATTGTGATCTACCCCGTATACCTACCATACGTGAGACGTTATGGTAGCTATGTGTGTACCACCATGGTGTTAGTAATGTAGTTACATGTTATGTTGTGAGCCTTACACTAACCGACCCTGAGGGAGATCGGTAGAAGTGTATGTTGAGAGTGAGGAATGGTGTACCATGGGTCAATAACTCGAGTCAAAACTCGGTTTAGTAGATTACATGTGACTCTTTCTCTCTCTCCTATGTGGTTGTATGTATGCAACCTTAGTATCTATGACTATGTTTAGCCTTGTCGAAGGGTGGGGATGGGATATATATATATTTTTACGAGTGAGGCTCGATGTTAGAAGTGCCAAGAACTCGTTGAGTACCCCTTTGGTGGCCAGATAAGGCCACACAGTTATCGTAATGTGACATTATTATAAGTTGATTTTATTCGTAAATTGAGCTTTTTATTTTATTTTGCAAGGACCAGCATCTTTTCTTGATTGCAATGCTTTACAATTTTGGGCATTTCCGTGGTTTGTGGCACTAACATGGGGATTTGATACTAACTTTGGCCATTTGGTCATTTATTTTAGCTTGATTTGGGGTCTTCTTTTAAATTTGGAATTTTTACCGCCTTGCCCAAGGCTTGTACTTTGCCACTTGGCACTTTGACTGGATTGTTGTGCTGGTTCTAATGTCGTGATGTGTGGAATAGGGTCATGGGATGCACCATGGATTGGTTGGACCTATGGACCCACTTCGTTGTATGGGGGTACGCCCCAAGGGGTACATATGACTAGCGGGTTGTTGAGAACCATGCGTTATTATGTCACTTGGGTTAGGAGTGTCCAAACTCTATGTGTCTTTGACCATGGGGACAACCGGCCTCCTTGAGGGAGGCATAAGAGTTTGAGGGAGGCATAAGAGTTTGAGGGAGGCATAAGAGACTTGAGGGAGGCATAAGAGACTTGAGGGAGGCATAAGAGTTTGAGGGAGGCTTATGATATTTGTCTGTATGGTTGATGTTTGGGATATATGTTGAGTTATTGTGATGTTTGGTAGTGGTCTTTTGATGTATGTGTTACTCATGTCAGATGGATATGTGTTGTGATGTTGTGGACATGTCATTGATTCCCTTGTGGACACTATGTACCTGTAGCATTTGTTTGTTGTTATGTGAGTCTTTCATTGATATAAATTGAGGAAATATCTGGTGGATTGCAGTACTCTTTGTTCAAATATTTAATATGTCAGTCATTGGTGCGTATCGAGTGCTATGTTATGTGGACATGTGCCTAATCCGTTCCGTATTTGAGTAACCTTTTGTGGTGTAATACAGTCATGAAGAATATACTTGTGAGCTGAGGAATCTGTAGTGTCTTTTGAACCTGATAAGGTGTTGTGTTAGCAGTTCATGTTGGGCACCCACAATAGGGAATAAACAAAAACTCTTCAATGATGAAATTTTAAAAGCAATTAAACTAAGAATAATGCTAATGGAAAGAGACTAATGAAATGATGAACAAGAAAGAACTGCCAATCTTCACAGAACATTAAAAGTTAAAATTTCTACCAAATGTTCCTCTTTGCTTACAACTTGCTTTCCCTCTGGGTTATGTCGCATCGAGGACGATGCTTTCTTAAGGGGAGGAGAATGTAATGCCCGTTCATCGTCGCTCCCTTGCTTCTGCGACGACCATGCTTCTAGGAGATGAATGCTGTTGTGTTCCTTTGAAACGTTTGTGTCTTCACCTTGTCGAGCGTTCCTTTTGATCGCTAGTAATATGATTAATAATTTTTTTGTTTTTAATAAAAGTCATGCAAAAAAAAATAATGATAAAAATAATATTTTAAATTATTTTGTCGATTGGCGATTATTTATGTTAGTGTCATTTTCTTTAGCAGTATAGTTATTAGTTACTTGCAAGCTTTTCAACCATAGTATTGATCTCTCTTGTGCCCGACCCCTCGATCAAATTACTTTGTTTTGTCACTATCGTGTTAGTTCCTAAACGATTATTCGAACCCCGTTTAGGTGTCACGACGTCTTAAAGCGTAATAAGAATAGATAATAAAGGAATCAGTATCAATTATACTTTAATTGTGTAAATAAATAATAAAATTTTATGTGGAATAAATTAAGCCTTTTCAGGCCATGTTAATCTTTTATTTTTCATCCACCGACTGCCTTTATGGTTTTTACTCCTTATGGTTGGCGTGGGGTTGAAGGTTTCTTTTTTTTTATTTGTTTCCTGGCAAGTGGGGGGTGCGTGGAAGAGTGTATGGCCTCCTGCCATATTCTAATTGCTTCTTCTTTTGGTGCCTTGTTGGCATTACGGTTGTTGGGAGTTAATCAAACTGTGTTTACTACCCAACCACCGTGTACTTTCCTCCATGCTGGCCGCTTGCTTTTCAAAATGGGATGTGATTACTAAATCTTCTGAGATTTTGTCTCTTACCTGCCCTTGCCGTGTTTCTGGCCGCGTGAGGTTGGAGGGTGCGTCCTTATTGGGGTTTGTGATGGGCATTGAAGCTCAGAAGCTGGTTTTTTCAGTGTAGGAAAGCAGCAGGGAAACCTCCTTCTTCTTCTGGTCGCACCTTCAATGGAGGAGCCTGGAGTGGCATTTTTTTTTGTGCGTATAGCAGAAGATAAGGGGGGGCGTTTAGAAACGTGGAACGTAGAGCTGAAAATCTCCTAGGAAAGTGCCGTGAGGAGGTGTTCGGCGATTTGCAGCCGCTACAGGGTAGAGTAGTAAACTTATCTCAGAAAATCAGTGGCCTCCAGAGAGAGTTTTGTGTGACTGCTGCCACAGGGCGATCCCAAGGAGCCGTGGGTGCTGATCCTGATGTTCTGGTTGCACGCGACCACACAGTCATGATCAGTTGTAGCAAAATCCTGCAGCTGTAGCAGAAGCCATTTTGAGCGCTTCCAATGAGCAGGTTGTCCACTATGTTGTTATCTGTTCAGTGCGAATGCTTCCTCAAATTTGAGATCTTGTAGAAGTTTTTGATGGCGGGTTCTACCTTATTAGCTAAAAACGTGTAAGAAATGTTGTTTTTCTTTCTGAGCGGCAATCTTTTTAAAGCGTGTTGTGTTGTCTTGCCTTTTCATCTTGGAAAGTCGCTGCTGTCTAGGTGGTGAATTTAACATGGAAGGAGCTCGATCAAATCTAGTGGCTGGTCAGCCTTATTGAGGATGCTAAGTCTAGGGACTGTTTTATGGATATGGAGTCTGTACCAAGAGATTTTTTTTTGGGTTTTAAAACCATCTTCTTTTGCTTCGTCTCAAACAAGGGCTGCTCCTATTATGAGAGCACCCAGGGTTAGGAGATCGATGAAGGATAGAGGAATTAAAAAGGAACTTGGATGCAGTTGGTTTAAAGGCAATAGAATGGTGCATGCTTTTGTGTAGGTGGCAGATCACACCCTCGGGCACAGGAGATCTATGTAATGTTGGAGATAGTGTCTTGGGAGAAGAAGGTAGCAGGATATTTTTCAGACTCAGATCATGTACTGAGGTTTGTATCTCCAAAATCGGTTATGTGATAGTGAGAGTATTACCAGCAGACCTGGTGAAAAATTATTGCAAGGATTCTCTTTTGAGACTTTACTTGTTTTATGTTGTAACTCATGGAAGAGAATCTCTTAGGCGTGGATCTGTATCATGTCAGAATATTCATGAAGCACATTTTTCCTTGCAACTATATGAGCATCTTCAACGAGTCACTATTTTGGCAGGCATAAAGGGTGCTGTTGGAATTATCACACCTTGCAAGCTACAGCTGAAATGTTTTGCTACACAAGCAACACACTTGATTTTTTGTAGCAGCTTCTTCACAGGTGAAAATACATTTGGTTTTCTTTCTCGGGGAGGTCATGGGTTTTGACAATGAGAGTATCATAAATATACAATCACTCCCTGGAGAATATTTCTGTCCAGTTGGTAGGCAGCGTGTTTACCCTAATGAGGCTGTGCAAACCCAATGTACACATCCTTTCTGCAAGCCTTGCCTAACTTATGTGCTGAGTACTACTAGGGCCTGCCCTTATGATGGGTATTTGGTTACTGATATAGATTCGAAGGCAAGGCAAGAGGAAAATCCGGTATTGGCTGATGCTATAGGCCGTGTGACAGTTCATTGCCTGCACCACAAGAGCGGCTGCACTTGGCAAGGGCCTCTTTCAGAGAGTATAGCTCATGGTAATGGTTACCAGTATGGTTCATCCCCTGTTGTATGTAATAGATGTGGCACCCAGTTTGTTCACCGACAAGGACAAGAGCATGGCCGTTAACAGAGTTTGGACCTTCAGCAGGCCGAGGAAGAGAAGTTGCGCTGGTTGGGTTGCTGTTGCAGGCCCTGTCCATCTTGTTATCGACTGCGGGAGCTTAATCAGGCACGATATTCTCTATACCATTAATTCTTATGTTGTTATTTAATTGAATCACTAAATAACTCTACTCTTCATATTAATGTCTCGTGTGATGGTATACTATTTGGTTTCCACTTTCCTGGCTCGTTTGTATTTGTTTTGGCGTTAGAAATGATTGCGTTGGTTGAAGCCGTTATATTGTTTTCTGGGTTTTAATAAATATTATTTGGGTGAACTTTGTTCTTAAGACTAATAAAACAAAAGAGGTGGGGGTCTTGTAATGAAAATTCTCGAGTTCTATGTGTTGGTCTCACGATTTGAACGTTTTACCAAACATTATCGTTGGACTCAACTTTATAGTTCCTGTTATGTTCTTATTCTTGTTTCGGTTCGAGATTTGTAGTTCCGGTCTATGTTGGGAATTTGCAAATTGGTGATTGAGTATCTGCGAGTGCATCGTGTATAGGTGAATGATGCTATTCTTGTCTCTATCCTTTTCTTTCAGTTGTTTTAGGTTCTAGTAACCCTTCCCGGTTGGCTTGGTGTGTGCTTAGCTTGACTGACTTTTGAATTGAGCCAAGTTGATATTTACTTTCAACTAGGTTAGTTGCTTTTGTTATTTTGTTTTGAATCGCTCGAAGAAATACTTTTATTCTTCGAGTTTCTTGTTTGATTTTCATAATTGATATCAATTCATGTTCACCGTTTGGAGATTGCTGTCTTTGGAATCACCTTCTCTCCCTTAGTGACTGTTGTATGTTTTGAGGAATGTAGCTGAACCTATGGAATGTTTTCTTTTGACGATACTCACATTTTCTTTTGGATAGCTTAAAATGTCAGAGGAAATACTCTTTCTTACCTTGATTTTGTTTCACACATGTTGGAGGATACGAGAGCTACTTGATCATTAGTGAGGAAGTTTTCAAATCTTAAAATTGGGATGTTGGTTTTATGCGTAAGAAATTACTCTACTTTTTGCTCCGTAAAGATGCTTAAATTTCATTCTCCTGTGACTTAGAGTTTGGTGTGTTTGGAAACTCATTGGTTGACTGGTTTTTGTGATGATCGTTGTGATACGACCTCCTTGCTGTCATTGTAGTAGAATGGTTATGTGTTGACCAAAAAGGTTAAAGTTGACTTGTTGTTGATTGATAGATCTTTGGAAGCTATGTATCTTGTGTTGTGTTCTTGTGAATGATTGAGTAACCCTCCCGTAAGATTTATAATGGTTATGTTTGGTCTTGTCAAAGTTTGTCCTTTTTCTTAAGACATTCTCTTGATTAGAAGAAAGTTTAATAGAAGGATTGTTAGAATAGGACGTGGCCCATACGGGGTCATTTGTGCGTCTCATCCCTTTTCTTTCCAATTTATTTATTCTGTACTGACATAAAATTAACTGTTATAGGCACATCATCTTAATATTAATAAGTCATGTTGGTTTAGATGTTCTCATGTCGATTGATTGTTTGGGATCTTCCAATGACATAGTGAGTCCTTGGCTTGGTGAACTAACTTAAACAAATAGGGACATATCACGTTTGAAATTAATTCTCTTCTTGTAATTGTTTTTGTTTCGAAATGTTATCTTGTTAAAATGACGGTCATTATTGTGATATGAGTGAAATTCACTATGATGTTTATTAACTGCTCCTATGAGAAAATGATAATTAAATAGAGTTAGTGCCATCCCTTTTATTCAGACATTTTATGCTATTGGACAACTCTTTAATTGCTCTTGTTTAGACTCTTAGATTATTTTTCATAATCAACGGTGTTTTTTCTTCTTCCTTGAAACAGTTAGATAACAACATATTGTCTTAATGTTATAGCTTTTATCGTGCTCAGTTCTTGCGAACTGACATGTGCTAACAAATGTGCAGGAGGATTTCTTGAGTAGAAAAGAAAAAAAAAGAGAGAGAAAAAGATATACGTGTAGAGAGTGGTTTCCAGCCTTCTTAGGAACTGCTGTTGTACGAATGTTTTCCTTGCTTTAAAACGTTGGTATGGAAATTGTGAAGACTATATAGAAGGCATTGTGTTATAATTTTGTATTGTTCTCATGTAGGCTGTTATCGTTTGAAAGTCAATTTGAGAAATATTATTGTCAATAAGATTAAATGAACTTGTTTTGACATGTGTATCCTTCGTTGAATTTTCACTTTTCAGAATATGATTTATCCTTGAATTGTCACACCTAATTATAATTATCTAAACTTGAATCAACATACATCACTTTGGTTACCTTTGGTCATGTGTTGTTTGGTAGAGGACTATGTTTTGAACCTAGCAAAAAGAAAACAAGGGAAACAAATATACCTTGTGATCCCACGTAAACTAATCAACAATCTCTTATTGTGGTGAATCCTTAGAATGATCTTAAGGTGAAATCAATGATTGAATTCTTGAAAGATAATAAGATTATAATAAAAAGAAGGAACTTGACTAAGAAACTCTTCGATCTATCTTACCCGTTGAAAATGTAAACAGTATACTTATGTCTATCTCTTCAAGTGGAGCCCAAGTGAAACCTTTAATAATTCGGGTTAGACTCTTGCCCCAATGAAATCCTTTTTAACCACTAATAAGATCTTAATGATGAACCCAAGTCTTAGAAACAGGTCATGTCTGTAAAAATAAAATAAAATAAAAATTGACCGCTTGAAAAGGTAAAACATATATGTTCAAAAGCACAACGTCGAAAACAGATTGATAAAGTTAAGAGCCTTGAGAAATTAACTGCCTCCTCACAAATGAATAAGTTAATCAAGTAAATGAAGTAACCTCTTGCTATTCTATAATTGGTTTACACTGTATATTAACATTATCAAGGTAGGGGAAAATTCTTCAAAGGAGACATGACTTTCAGATTCTCCTATCGTGATTCCTCTGCGAAAAGTAAAGAATGTAAAAACACTTACAGCTAAAACATGAATCTAAAGAAACCTTCTGTGGGAAGACCTTGTTGTAAGACTGCATACTTTAGATGAACCATTGTGTCCTTAGTGTGTGCCTCATGTCTATCTGTAACTAGTGTGGGTCCGTGTTGTGGAAAGCATGTCTTTGGTTGGTTGTATTCCCTAGAGAACTTGTGTAGTGTCGTATTATCTTCAAGCAAGTCAAAAAAAAAAAAAGTTATCCTGTATTTCATTGTGTTGTCCTTGTGTTGGTATTTTTGGTGCGTTACCTTCTTAGAATAATGGTGCTCGAATATTTAAAATAAAGTTTTTGGTGATTCATCATAAACTAAAATCTAAGTTTCATTGCCTTGTTGTTTTGCATTTTGGACATTACCCCCTCATAGTGGCTAGTATTTGTGTTTGCAGCAATATCAATTCATTTGGCATTGCTGCATCACTCTCGTTGGATTTGATCTTAGTTTTGCATTCATGTGGATTTTCTATTACTATTTTGAGTTTACTTAATTGCTTTGCATTTGAGAAATATCATAAGACGTGGTATCAAAGTATGATTTGGGTGCGTAATTCATGAGGAAGGCGGGCATGAAAGGTGAGCATCTTTCTATTCCTTAATCTTTTAGCCAATCTGTTTTTTTTAATTGTTTTCTTAACTGTGCATTTTTTTGTGTTTGTTTGACTTTGGGGAAGTATTTAGATTTGTTACAATTCTACTTCTATCAAACACTAGAAGAAAATGTAGTATTTAATATCTTTATAAGCAAGAAGAATTTTGTGGACATGATTTGAACAAGATACTCTAAGTAATCCCTTTTATGATTTTTTGGGAAACAATAGTAATTGGATTTGTCTCATTGACACAATCACAATGGTATAACTCTTTAGTAACCAAGTTGTTTTTTACCCTTTTTGATGCCCTTAGTTTTTGGGTCCTTGTCGACCTTTTTTTGGATCCCTATACCATCAATTTCAATTTTTCATTTTTAGCAATTGTGTATAGGTCCTCGGTAATGCTCATTTTTGCTGCCAAACCCGAATGCTCATTGTGTATTTGTATGGACATTCAAAAATCTATAGCTAGGAGACCAACCCAAAAATCAATTGTCTTCCTTATTTCAAAAATATAGCACCCAATCCTCCTCCCATCAGCACCGCAACTTGTGGTGAACATCTTGTTTTTTGCACACTAGTGCAAATAACTAAACTATTTTCCATAGGATTTGAGAAGGTTGTAAACGTTATCCACAAGAAGGTTCTTACACCTCTTACAATCTCACTAAACATTGGATTGAAGGTTTTTTTTTATTCTTTCATTTCTTGGATCCATGAAACATCTAGTTTAGTGGTGCCAACCACACCGTAAGATAACTAAAACCTCGCCAACAATGGACCTATGGGTTTCACAAATAGTTTACCTATTGGAGGAAGCACGAGTTTACCCAATCTCAACAACAACATTAGAACCAATACTCCAACTCCTGTAGAATGTGATGATATTGTAAATGATATCCACAAGAAGATGCTTGCACCTGTTACAATCTCACTAAACACTGGATTGAAAGTTTTTGGCGAAAACTGTGAAAACCCTAGCTCATTTTTTTTTAAAACCCCATTTAAAATCTCTTGTATCATGATATATTAAATTTTAAAATTGTGTAATGATATATTAAATTTAAAGTTTACCTTCTTAGACTAATGGTGCTCTTAAGACTGTAATTTCTGGTGTAATGATATATTAAATTTAAAATATACCTTCTTAGAATAATGGTGCTCTAAAGACTGTAATTTTTGGTGTAATGATATATTAAATTAAAAATATACCTTCTATAGAATAATGGTGCTCTGAAGACTGTAATTTCTTCTCTAATGATATATTAAATTTAAAATATACCTTCTGTAGAATAATGGTGCTCTGAAGACTGTAATTTCTTCTCTAATGATATATTAAATTTAAAATATACCTTATGTAGAATAATGGTGTTGTTTGAGTTATTAAGACGGTTATTAATGGTAAAAAGAGGGATATTTTGAATTTCATATTTGTTAATGGGAAGAAGGTTATGAACGCTATGTTTGTTAGTGGGAGAGAAATTTTATGAAGGTTATGAACATTACGTTTGTTAGTGGAATGAGACATTTGTTAATAAGGGAAGAAGCCTTGTTTCTCTCATTTGTTAGTTAGGAGAGGAATTCTTTAAACTTCTTACTAACATTTGTTAATAAGGTGAAGAGCATTTTACACTTATGCCTCATCATTGTGAAATTCATATCATATCATTTCATTTCATTGATAAATGTAAAGCCCAAAATATCTCTCTTCCTTTTTGAGTATTCCTTCCTAAGAAATTAGTATGTGCAATATCAAATCTCCTTACTTTTTTGAGTATGCTTCTAACCTATATAATTCTCCAAACCAACCAAACACTCAAGTCAATCTAAAACTTTCTCATTGCCATTTCAATGCTAATCACTTAATCTTTCACGCCATCTCTAAGTCAGTAATCCAATAAAGCTCATGATATGGAGAACCTCAAAACTCAATTTTTTAAACATAGTGTATACGTGTTTAACTACGTGGTGATTTGTGGCTTTCCACCTTCTTGGACCTCCTATATCATACATCCCATCTACAAGAGTAAAGACATGAATGATACTAATTACCACAATATCATTGTTGGACACACCTTGGCCAAGATCTTTGCCACAAGTTTGGACATTAATATCACCACATGGACATAGACTAATAGGTTGAGAGCCAAAGGGCAAGTAGGTTTTAGAAGGGACCACTATACTAGTGATTGTATCTTCACTTTGGCCACTATCATTGAGGAAGCTAAAGAGATAATTGTGAATTATATTGTTGTTTTGTAGACTTCTACAAGGTATTTAATACAGTTCCTCATAGCTTGTTAGTTAAAAGGCTTAAGGCATGGGATCTTCCACCCTTGATAGTTTCACTTGTGATGATACCTTATGAGACCGTTGTTGATAAGGTACAAATGAGAAATGGTGATATAAAGGATGTCATATATATTAAACAAGGATGCCCACTCTCTTTGACACTTTTTGGCCCTTACATTAATGAGCTAGTAGAAATAAATACATTAGATACAACAAATGGTTGCTTATTCTTTGGAGCCTCTAACACAATTATTCAATAAACATAATCATTTAATTTTTATAAAGTATATAGTGTCAATAAACGTAATCAAACAATGTCATTAGTGAGTAAAACACATAACATATATGGTATAAAATATGTGTCACAATGTATAAGTCAAGATAAGGCATCATGCAAATGAATCTTGATTTTCCAATGGATACTTGAGTAATTTTTAGATTAACACCAAAAAGAAAATGTTAAGTTTTCATGCACAACTATATATGTCAATTAAAGAAAAACTATTAAAGGAAAAAATCTATCCTATCTAGTTAACAAAAATCACTTTTTTTAGCAACTCATATTTCTTATCATTTTTTGCATACACTCTTAGATAGGCCTAAAAATTATCCCTTATATTGTACATGTATAAATAGAGATAGAGAATGACTTACAACTCCAATTCACACTCACATACAAAAATATTGAATCTAAAAAATAGTAAAAAATAAAATAAAATGTAATGTTTGACCCTTAGAATGGTCAATTTTGGTGTTGAAAAAGGTTTACAATTTGACCCTAATTTTATTTTACCAATTATCTTGTGGCGGATTTTGAATTGCAGTCCATCGAGGAAAGGAAGTGGAAGGATTGTATACTTCCGCCCATGGCACATTCACCTCATGGCGATGGCGGCATCCTCCAAAGACATAAATCATTCCATTCGCTGCAACCGCCACAGCATTCTGCCTCGGTGTCTTTGTGGAAGGCAATTGAGACCATGTGAAGGCGGCCATTGGATCACACATGTATACATTCTGGGAAGCCTTTCCATCAAAATCAGTGCCACCAATCACATAAATTCTCCCGTTCAAAACTGCCGTGGCAGAGTTCACAAGCCCTTCTGGGAAATCAGGAAATCGCAGAGACTTCTCGACGTGCAGATTGTACGCATAAAAGATTTGATTGGCATTGTGCTCGATAATCTTGAAATAAACCCAAGATCGGAAAGTCTGAGGATCTGAGCTGAAATTACCTGGTGTCTCAATCAGATTTCGCGACGGTGCTCGTGGTAGTGGTGCAGGGTGAGAAGGGAAGCAGCCCATAATTCCAAGATAATATCTTTCTTTCCTCTAGATGAGCCACACCTTCTCTTCAGGACTCTCAAACAAGAAATAGTAGATATTTGCAGGGCTGACATATCGGTTGAGATTCTGTTATAATCGTAACAATAATACGTTAGTATTTGAATATTTTAATATCATTTAAGCTTTGCCGCCTTTTGCATAAATTTGAAATAGGAAGGAAGACAATGACATGTCCGTTGCTTGTCATCGATGATAAAATTTCGAAACAAATCTTAAAGACTAAGTTCCAAGAGATTTTATATGTATGCATCATCATAGGTTTGGGAAAGATTATAATTTACTCATTGTCCCTTTTGTGTTATTCTTTCTTTGGCTTATTCATCTCAAAAGTAGTAATTCATCTGTTTCAGCCATGACTGACCTGCAAATATCAAGTTCATCAAAGAATGGCGTTGATAGAGAGCTTCCACTGGATGTTCCTGCCAATTACAGAACAGATTTCTCTGAGGCCTCTGTAGACACAACACACAAGAAGTCTTGGGTGTACACAAAGTTCGTTGATTGCAACACAGCCGAGGAGAATTTCCGTGCTTACAATTTGCAGGCGACCTTGTCTTTGAAACTCCCTCGTTTCCTGGAACAAAATATCAGATCTGCACCTGTTATATTCAACGGACATCTGTGTCTACTGGGCGGCAGGACTCGAGAGGGATTACCGTCAAGACTTGTGTGGACGTATGATCAGGTAAAGCTCGACTGGGTTCCAATGACGCCTACATTGACTGCCAGGGAGAATGCTGTTTCTATTGTAGCGAAGGGAAAACTCTATGTTTTCGGAGGATGTGGACGGCATGTTCAAAAGAATTGGCCCTGGGGTGAAGTATACAATCCGTCTCGAGCAGCACGGAAAAGGTGGATTCCAATAAATAATCCAGGCAAGGACATTGCCGGAGGTATATGTTCTTCTGAACAGTTGCAAGCCACGGTGTTTGGGGACCATATACTGCTAAGGAATGACAATCACGGGGTTCGATTCAATACAGCATCTTGCTCATGGACAAGAATTCCCAACTCCTTAATGGATAACTGGGTGATGGAGCTACAGCTGTGGAGATTGATGGCTTACTATTTGGGTACTGTAAGAATTCTACAAACAGTACAGTGAACATCCGAGCATATGATCCTGAGCTGCAACAATGGCTTGCCGTAAGAGGTCTTTTGGCCACACATCACAATCCACACATCTGTGATATTATCTCGGTGGGCGCTAAACTCATCATTTATCACATGTGGAATTCAGCATGTCCCTTGTCCTTCAATATGATGAGTATTACTTCCAGATCCGAGTCATTGGTGCAGATGCAGGTTTGCGAGACGATCACTTACTCTCGCCCATCTGGAGATTTGAAGTTGATAGGGTAAGTGATTTCAACCATGACTATGTATTCTTGATTTTTCAAAGGTTTAAAAACCTGGACTCATACAAGTAGTTTTTAGAGGTATAGAAACCTACTCGTAAATGGATGACCGTCCATATTGAAAACGAATTGTCTTGTGGTTCGGGATCCGCAGTCTGGGATTTTTCAGGGTAAATTTTCCAAATTCATGTGTACTACATTTTGTAGCGCTATTTAATTTGGGGCATTACAAATAATTGACATGTGAATTTTCTTTCTTGTTCAGCCCTGCTTATGCTGCCAATCCATGAGGAATCGAGATCAGGAACAGGGCATCAAGATTGAGACAGAGTTCGTCAAAGATGAGGTGTTTCTTGTTCTTGATACCAGGATTTCTACTTAAGTAGCGAGGGATACGCAAATTTTCTATGATTCTTGAAGATGATTATGCCATTCTAAGACCTTATCTGTTGTGCCTTGAATAAACCTTATGGAATTACTTTACACAGATATGCTGCAAAAATAGGTATAATTTCTGTAAAAGTTGCATTGACATTTGATGTGCAGATCCATATTTCAGTTAGTATAAGCTCAGGCGGCTACTGTTTATTTTATATCTCTCTTTACACAGAGTTCATGTTCAAATACTATGAAAATATGGAGAATTTGTGCATAGTTTGCGCTTAATCAATGTTTCGTTTGATGTCTAGATCCATATTTCACTTTGTATAAGCTTGGACCGCTCAAACAATGAGATGGAAATCACAGTAAATATTGAATAAAATGTTATTGCTCCCTGTATATTTCTGTGTTTAGTGTGTGTATGTTTAATCTAGCACATGCTTGTGGAATGTTTCTTTGAAATTATGCCATGAAAGAGATTTTACAGCCAGGTTTGTTGGAAAATGTATTCTCTGTATATTATATCCAGGATAGCTCATATGTTATAAACGGATAGCCTAAAATTTTCCATTACTTTGTTGTTATTTTATCAACCCTGTTTGAGGCAGCACATTAGGGTATATTCTCTGTTCGGACATTTTGCCACAAAGAATTAATTAACAGGTTTTTTGTTCAATGTCTTAGTGCAATTAGAAGAAAGTTCAGTGAAATCTAAATTTTCTGTTGAGGATTTTCTGTGTACTGAAATGTAAGTTACTGTTACATTTCTCACTTTATCATGTGAATGTATATGGTAAGAAATTGTTCATGGAAAATTTTCTGTGAAGGTTTGATTTTGTTTCTTAAACTACGCATAAAAATATTTTACAGGCCTGGTTTGGTTGGTTGGATGGAAAATGTATTCTGGTTTAATATATAGAGGACAGTTCATGTGTTATAAATGGATCGCCTAAAATATTTAGTCAAATGTTTTTATTGTAATATTTCTGGAAACGTTGATAATCACCTGGCGATATTTGTGAGACTAAATTTTCTGGAAATGTTTTTGTTCTAAATTAAGCTTTGAAAAAACTGCTTACCGTGTGATGGTTATTGGAGCAATGTTATTCGATTGTATGCGAAGTGTAGTTGGGATGTCTACAATATTTATTTAAAATAAAAATTCAACGCTTCCAGATGCAGTTGTCTATTTTAATGTACAGATAGCAGTAATCTATTGTAATGTGCAGATCTCTTTGAAATAAGTGTATTTATACTTGCTGAATGTGGAAACTATATATTCCTTGCTAAGAATAAAAATTATACAATTTTATTTTAAAACTTTGTTTAATTAGAATAAAATTATTGTATACGATTCAACACTATTTAAAAAAATAAAATATTAATAAACTAAATTAACTGAACATGCAAAAATTCAATTTATGAGTGTTGATGTTTTAGCTGTTACTTGTAGTCTTCTCTCAAGTTAAATATGCTTTTGGTAAATATATTATACACTTAAATTAAAAGGAGGAAAAAATAATCTCTTTAAAATGAAATTTTATTAAAATATTATTGTATAAATCTAAGTGATATATATATATATATATATATATATATATATATATATATATATATATATAAATTGTTTATAAAATTATATTGATTTAGATTTATAATAAAATCTCAAAAATCATGTTTTAGGAATTTATAATTTCGAGTATGTTCATTTTAATAGTATGATATAATGAAAGAAGTATGCTCTATCTTCTACACATTTACAAAATAAAATTTTGTACTTTTAATAAATTATATATTAGATTGTTAGAAAAGCAAGTAACACAATAGAATGCATAAATTTTAATTTTTTAAAAACGTAAATCAATAATTTTTGGAGAAACAGGAGAAAAATTGGTCTATATGACTGATCAATAGAATACCAAAATACTATAAAATAAGTGATTATGTTTTTAAAATGTGAAAGGGAGAAAGAGGATGGCAGTCATACCATTTTACCAAGCCATCATTTGATAGGTCCTTGTAATAACATACGAATGCCATACGATTCGTTTATCATTTAGTTAGCTAGCAAAGAGACTTTTGAAGCGTTTTAGGTCTAACATTTGATCATTTGGGAGCATAATTTTTTTAATATAAGAAGAGAATCCCAAACAACATGATGTGAATGTTTCCTTAATGAAAACTTTATAGGTGAAGACCTACCTTGGTGCAGTTGTAACGCCCGCTAAAATCTACCACTTGAGACCCAAGAATAACCTTGGTTTAGTTAGAAAAAATTATGGATTTTTTTTTTTGAAAGTATCCACAACAAAATTTCACAAAGTCCTTAACAAAAATATCAAATAACATTACAAAACACTAAGAGAGTAAATTTAACTCAAACATAGTTAAATTTCCCTTAGGTGATAATATAATAATTGAACTTAGATTAACTCAAGCTAGACATTTCTTAATTAAACTCAGAGAGTAAGAAGGGAAAAACAATTAAATACCCAAGGTATTTAATTTCTCAAGATTTACACAATTAACAAGATCTAATTATAAGCGGGAGAATACATATTAAATTAACAGGGTAAATTCCCACTTACCCACTCCCGAACTCACTTAAAAGATTCAAACTAATTTTTCTCATAATTAACGCACTAAAAACTTCTTGAAAACATTCCCATTAGATAGGAAATTTCCTCACCTTTCCAGTGATATAAAGAAGTCCTCCTACCTCCTCATATTTCTCAAGTTATGATCCGGCGGGCCTTGGGGTGAAAATTTTCCCAAGAGCGGGCATACGGCCCTGGGAGGAAATTTTTCCCAAAGGAGGTCCTGTGGGCCGTGGGGAAAAATTTCTCTTGGAGAAGAAAGGCAGATTGATGGAGCGGGGAAGCAAACTTTTCCCAGACGTGGGCCGGCGGAGCAGGGAAGGAATTTACCGCTTTTCCCTTTTAGGGACAAAGGCACAATTTACCTCTACGCGCCCGCGATCCCATAAGGGGACACGTGGCACATTTCTAGCCAAACGTGGGAAGGCGCGTCACCGGAGGAAACTTGATTTCCTAGCTTTGTATGGAAAAGGCGCTAAGGGATAAACGGGATCCGCGCCTCCACCGAAACCAAAGGATGCCACGTGTCAAGCCCAAATTCAAGTGGGGAAAATGGACTTGCGGGGAAAATTAAGAATTTAAGACTTTTGTGTTAAAAAGCGCAAATGGTAAAATTAACCCGCCTCCGACTACGCCAAACGACGCCACGTGTCAGGCTCTCATTGGGTGCAAGTCAGTAGGCCATCGGAGCGACTTAGAAAATTAAGATTTAAAAAAAAAAGATTAAAAGTTTAAAACTCTCCGCACCTCCGCCGACTCCTAAAGATGTTATTTGTCAGCCAACCATTGGTTGCGGGCGGAAAAGAAACTTTATAACTTTTACCGATTTTTTTCAATAAAAATTAAGGTTGAGAAATCAATTGCTCCTCCGCCATCGACTTGTGAACCCACGTGTTAGCCCACCATTGGCTGCGGGATGGCGGGTAGGCAAAGAAAACTAAGAAATTATGCCAAAAGTTTAGAAAGTTAAGTTTGAAAGCACATGGGGTGGGTGCACCCATGAAGAACTTTTTAAAACAAAGGGTGGTGTGGGAGGCTGTGGAGAAACTTAAGAAAGTTTTCCAAGACAAATTTTGAAGCACTAAGGTTTAAGGCAATCCGCTACTCCACCGACGCCTCGGCACGCCACATGGAAGAACCCCATTAAATGCGGGATGGTGGGTGCGGAGAAAACTTGAAATTTTTTCCCATATATATTTTTTTTGAACTTAGATCAATTTTAGACAAACATGAGGATTTTTAAACCAGCGGAGCGGTGGGGAATTTCATGCCTTTAGATATTTTTTGGGAAAAAAAGCACAAAGGGAAATATTTAGCCCGCGGGTCCACCCATGAATAATTTATTCATTTAATTTTGAGAGTTAGATTTTTTTGAAGTTAAATGAAGTAAAACTTTAGAAGGCCATAAATTTTTATTGGGATCTCGTATTTTAGAAAATGAAGACTTTTTGGAAAGGTATCGATGTTCACCTTGCACGAAACCTTAAGAATTTGATTTTGATAAATTTTGAAGGGTCAATTTTTAAAAACGTTTTGGTGTTGCTTAAAAGTGAACTAGTCTTTTTAACTTATAAAATTTGTTCAAATTTTCCATTAATTCTTTCTCAACATGATGAATAGGAATGGAGGATGTCACTTGGAATATTTTGGGATAGATTGCAAGGTTAAAATTTTGATTGCTTTGCAATTCAATTCCACAAATTTAATACAGCAAAATGTCTGCAATTTTTCCTTTGCCCGATTTGAAAGGTTCTATAAAAATTTCTTAATTGTTTTTAGTTTACTTGGAAATGTTTTTGTCATATTAAATTCAAATTTATATTTCATTTGTTTTCTATAGTCTGCAGGGTCGTTCTATTATTTATGATAGAAAGTTTGTAAATTTTACAGTGAAATAAAAATGAAGTTTATACATTTCAAAAACAGAGATTAATCTATCTCTTTTGCCATACTATAAAAACATTGAATTCATTCCATGCTAGTATGCTTTATATTCCATCTTTCTTCAATCCAAAACGTAAAAACAAGAATGCAATTGCTATTTTTCCAAATCATGCATTTCATCAAAACAAAGCAATGTATCTTCTTCATTCGTATTTCTTTCTTTCAAATAGAGATTTCTCAACATGCATTTTAATAATCAGATTTCAAATGGAAAACAATATCCTTTGAACAAGGTAACAACTTCCATTGAATTTGAAAAGATTTCTTTTACAAATTCTCTTTTACATTGATCAAATACAACTTACAAAGATATAGATCTTTCTCTTTACATGACATAATACAAAGTATTTCTCTTTCACATTCGAAGAGGATTTCATTTCCAAACAAAGTAACTTTCCAATACAAATCATGTTACAAGTCATCCACTTGAAGTGGGAGTAAGGTTTACAAAAAAAGTTTCACAACGGACTGTCAAAAATATGTTTTCTTCTTAGTTCCATAACAACATCATGAAGATCCTCCATTTTCCAACTTGAACACAACAAAAACAGGGGAAAGGAAACACTCTTCACCCAACCAAGACATCCAATGAAAAGGAGAAGCTGCCGTCTTCATTGGCCCTTGAGCCCCAACCACAATGCAATAAGAAATGTGTTTCAACTCATGGCAACAATACGCTTCCATAACACACATGCAAATTTTCACATTAAAAACACAGTCAAAACAAAAGCGTAGTTTGCAACTATGGATAAAAAAAACCAAAACTCAAGCTTCATCATGCAAGCCAAAGGAGCAAGAAACTATGGGGGATGTTGTTTATGCCTCCCAAAGGGAAATTGGGTATCACCACCTGAGAACAAACCACCAAAATATAACATTTCAAAACCCTTACATGTCCTTATGCCTCCCCAAGTACCCCTTATTCCTCACATTTCCTTATGCCTCCCTACCTCTTATGGAACCCCATAATGACTAAAGAAATGCAAGCTATTTCTTTGCAAGGTGGAACCCAAATCACAACTCACTCCACACTTATACCTCCCCAAAACACATATGGTTCACAAAAAAATGCCCCATAGTCTTCTCCTACACCTTCCTTAGGTAGTATACCCAATCAGCCAACAAGCAATAACAAACATACAACTATTCACATATTCATAAAAAGGAAAGAAGAACATTTCCAAGAGCCAAGCTCTTACCTCTCCATGGTGGAGTTGTTCCAAGTTCCAAACAACATGATTTTTCCAATGCAAGCAATCCAAATATCAACCAAGCACAAGTATTCAACAATCTCTAATACCTTCCAAAAGCAAGAGCTCAAAAAACAAAAGAAGTCACCAGAATGAAGCATCCAAAAGTGAAGCAACCAAAAACAAGCCAAGGAAATTCAAATATATAGAAGAGGGAAGAGAAAAAGGATGAGGTGGATCCATGTAGGATGCCACTTGAAACATCCTCAACTCCAACACCAAATTCAAGTGAACAATCTCCAAGGCATAATAAATAAGAATGAAAGATTTACTTACACACTCCAAAACAAGCCCACACCCCATAAGGACTGAAATTAAAAATATCTAAGAAAGTGCAATTGCAACTTACAAATTGACTTACATAAATGCATAATGAAGGCTAATTTTAACTCTCCAACCATAGGTAAGGTTGGTATGCAAATTTAAGAGGTACATGTGAAAATTTTAAGTTGTCCCACAAAGCTCCAAAACCAACCTCCAAGGACAAATTCAAATTTCAAAAGAAGGTGGAGTGTTTCATACTCCAAAATTTAATTACACATTTCCTTCACATCACTTACACATTACTTAAACATCCCTTAGAACACTTGATTCGAGATACAACCACTGTAATAATTACTTTCGTATGACCCAATTTGATTAAATTGATTTCAAGAATATGATTACTCACATTATTTATCACAATTAATAAATAATGAAAGGGGTAAATGCACCACTAAATAAACACATAAAATATCAATAAAAAGGAACCACATAAATAAATACACATAACCCCTTGGTCACATTTAAAGGTGATCCCCCCATGGGAATCCCTAAAAAAATACAAACACACACAAACAATACAAGTTTCCATGGTGACCTTGTTGAATTCATCTAGAATTCCAATGTGGTTGGTCTCCAATCCCCCGATGTTTGTTGTGATATTTTAACCTAAAAACACAAATACCTCCTTTGGCCTCATGGCCACATCAGAACATCCAATATAAATATAAATATAATTCTAACATCATATATATATATATATATATATATATATATATATATATATATATATATATATATATATGAATCACAACAACATCAAGGCAATCCAACAATATCATTTGCAATTTTATCAACAACTATATGATCATCAAATAAATTCCATTTTCTAGGTCTATTCAATATATCCAAATGTCACTTGTTCGAACATCATCCATAAATATAACCATGTCAAACATTATATCAGCATCCATGTATAAAAAGTCTCCAATAATCATCATGCGTCATTTATGAATCGAAGTCAACCATAACCCATGATCTAACATCTAACATCACACTAAATCAAAACTATAATAATGTCCATAATATAGTAAACAATATCATAATCAATAATAAAAGTGTAAAAGGGAAGTGGGCACTACATCCCCTCCCCTTAGACTCGACTTCCTCCTGGAAGTCACTGGAACAAATGTGGAAACTTAAATCGAAGAAATGTAACATCCTCCTAGGTAGCCGTAGTCTCATAATATTTGTCCCACTGCACTCGCAGCTGATCAATCTCTTTGCCTCGAAGGCCCGTGGTCCTCGCGATCTATAATGCGAACAGTTCCACCATCACCTCCGCCCGTTATCTTACACCTGTAAAGAGATCCAATCCAGCACATGAGAAGGATCTACAATGTATATCCTAAGCACTGAAACATGAAACACATCATGTACGTGAGACAAGATAGGTGGCAATGCTAGACGGTAAGCCAAAGGGCCGATATGTTCCAAGATCTCAAAAGGACCAATGATTCTAGGAGCTAACTTAGAACCTTTTCCATAACGGATAGGGCTCTTATGTGGCATGACACGAAGGAACACCTTCATGCCCACATCAAAAATATGGTCAGTCCTATGCTGATCTGCATACTTCTTTTGCCTATCCAATGCCTCCCGTGTAGTCCGCCCGATCATAACCACCTACTACTCCATGTCCTATGATAAATCTGGTCTAAGAGAAACTTTTTCTCTAACTTGTCCCAGCTAAGAGGTGTCCTCCACTCTCTACCATACAAAGCTTGAAAAGGAACCATGACTATAGAAATCTCAAAACTATTATCGTAGGAAAGCTCCACCAAGTACATGTGTACTCCTCCCATCTCGATTGATGATCCATCACATACATCTAAAGCATGTCCTCTAAAATATGATTCACCAAAGATAGTCTATCCATCTATTTTGGGGTGATATGCTTTTCTGAAATTGATCCTCATCCCAAGGGCATGCTACATGGTAGTCAAAAATGGGAAGTATACAAAGGATCATGGTCACAAATAATCTTCCACGAAATCCCATGTAACCTGAAAATATCATCCATATAAACTCATGCAACTGCACTAGCTATGTAAGTGGTCTTTAACAAAAAAAAATGAGCCACTTTTGTCAATTTATCCACCGTAACCATGATGGCATCATGGTGGTATCTCGACATCGGTAGCCCAACAATGAAGTCCATGGAAATGGTGTCCCACTTCCACTCTGGTATAACATGAGGAAAGAGAAGGACGACTAGATGTTGATGCTCGGCCTTCACTTTCTAGCACTCTAAATAGTGTGACACAAAGTGAGCCACGTATCTACGAAGTCCTTTCCAATGATACAAATGTCTCAAAGTGGCATGCATATTCTTCACCCCAGGATGGGCTAAATAGTGTGCATGATGTGCCTCTGTCAAAATATCCTATCTCAAGCCTCTGTATCTGGGAACATAAATCCACCCTCTGTGCCTAAGAAGGACATCTATCTCTAATTAAAATCCATAAAACTTACCCTTAATGGGTATCTGAGACTCGATCTCTGCTCTCACTGTAATGTAGAAATTATCAAGAGGAGGTTGTTGAAGAATCCTGTTCCGCAAGTATGTGCCCATTGAAATGGCCATAGCCACGTGTCTTTATTTCCTTAGAGCGTCTACAACCAAATTATCCTTCCCCTTCACATATTCTATCTCCATGTCATACTCAAAAAACAACTCCATCCAACTACGTTGATGAGTGTTGAGATTGGGTTGCGTGAAGAGGTGGCAAAGACTCAAGTGATCTATCTCGAGTGTGAATCTCCAACCAAGAAGAAAGTGTCTCCATCAAACCAAAGCGTGCACAACTACCGAAAGATCAAGATCATGAGTCGGATAATTGAGCTCATAATATTTGATTTTGTGAGACTCAAAGGCCACTACTCTTGCCCTCCTACATCAACACACCTCCAACTCCTACCAAAGAAGCATCCGTGCACATGAAGAACTCACCCTATAGATCTGACACTACAAGAATAGGTGCTATCATGAGGCACTCCTTCAGTTTCTGAAGGCCTACTCACATCTATTAGACCAATAAAACTTCTTCCCTTTCCACTGAAGGGAAGTGATGGGATGCGCAACCCGAGAGAAGTCCTAAACAAATCTCCTATAATAACCTACTAATCACATGAATGCGTACCTCTGTCACACTAGTGGGTGCTGGCCAATCCATAATAGATTTAATCTTGGAAGGATCGACTGCAATACTTTCCCAAGAAATGATATGGCCTTGATAATGTACCTCTGTCTGAAATAATGCACACTTCTCCAAGTTCCCATAAAGCTATTGCTCATGAAGACACTGAAGAACCTAGCGAAGGTGCCCCTCATGCTCCTCACGCGTACGTGAGTAAATAAAAATGTCATCAAGGAAGATGAGCATGAAGCGATCTAAGAAATTCCTAAATACCCCATTCATCAAACTCATAAACACTACGGGGAATTAGTTAAACCAAAAGGCACCACTGTGAACTCATAATGCCTATATCTCGCATTAAAGGTGGTCTTATGAATATCCACCTCCGTAATCCTCAGCTGATGATATCCTGACTTAAGATCAATCTTAGAGAAAATTTTTGCTCCCTTCATCTGATCAAATAAGTCATCTATGTGCGGAAGGGGATAACGGTTCTTGATCATTACCTTGTTTAGCTGGCGGTAATCAATACACAACTGCAAGGACCCATCCTTCTTAACAAAAATCACCGGTGCACCCAAGGGGATACACTAGGATGGATAAGGCCTTTCTCTAGAAGGCCCTCTAACTATAACTTGAGCTCGCAGAGCTCTGGGGTGGTCATCCGATAAGGTGCTCGTGAGATAGACTCTACTCTAGGAACCAGATCTATATGAAAATCTATGTCACGGGGGTGGTAACCCGGTAGCTCCCCTAGAAATAAATCCGCAAACTCTCTCAAAATGGGATAATCATCTAGCAATGGTCCACTAGACCCATCCTCCGATCGATCACTAATCAGTAACTACATACGCCCGACAACCTCTTCACACACACCGCTTAAGTCAGATAAGCGGAGATGGTGCAAATGGAAACGGGTCTCGTGACCCCTAAAATCACTGACTCCACTCCTAGATCATCTACACAAGTTATAGTCTTATGGTAACAATCCATCCTGGCCCTATGTGCAGATAACCAATCCATGCCCAAGATAACTCCATAAGAACCCAATGGAAGGATACAAAGATCCGAGGTAGTGGTGAAAGGTCCCAAATCCACTACACACTCCTTAACTAAGAAGTCTACATATATCTTGGCTCTAGAAGCCATCTCTACATCCCAACTATGACCCTACCTAATTGCGACCATCCTACATCGCTCTACTAAAGATGGTGTAATGAAAGAATTAGAAGAACCAGAATCAAACAGAATGGAGGTAGGAATACCACCAATGGTACATGTAGTCTCAATAATTTTACTCGATGCTCTACTTGGTAGTTCTTGACCATTGCATAAATCTTGTGATTTGTGTACCATGTCACCACACTGATTGGCTCTAAGATCTGTGTCTTACCCTTGTTAGGGTTATGAGGGTAGTCTCTCCAAAAATGTCTGGTAACACCACAACCAAAATAACCACCTAATCCTCTCCCATGAGTGACAGCTCCAGTCGGTGCTTTGGAAGTTTGTGTTGTGTATCCTTATGATCTCGATCGTTGTCTTTGCGGTCTCTCTTGGCGAGATCCCGCTAACCGAGCTCGGGTCCCTGTTGATGCAGAATCACAAAGACCCCGGATGCGAGATCAGCTTCTAGGTTGATCACTTAGGAATCTAGTGTGATTGCACAACATGGAAACCTCTCCAAGCGTGGGACTTATGAAACTAAGAGAGGAATCTCCAGAGAAGGCTGGTTCCCGCTCCTAAACTACTCGCCACAAGCTATTCCAGTGCAGGAAAGCTAATCTAATCCTAATCTAACAATGCCAAGGAGACAGAGAGAGAGAGAGAAAGGAAAAGAACAAAAGCCTACACTAAAACGGTGATACACCAGAGAAGGAGAATGTTGAACATCTATAAAAACTGCCATGGGACAAAGAGAGGTGAGCAATGGGAAGGATGGACAGATGCATCACAGGCCCAAGGATAGATTTCACATAGAAAATGTCCCAAAACTCCATGAACACAGCTCCAGATCTGTAATGAACGTTCAAACATGCACAAATACCTGCAATGAAGAGAGGCAAGAAGAAAACAAGCAAAAACGAGAAAGGATGGACAGATGCATCACAAAACACATTTTTGTTGCTTCAGAAGTTTGCACAGAACATCATTTCAATAGTAAAAGGAAAAAAACACAATTACAGAGCAAGGGAGGAGGTTCGAACTCCATTTTCAACCCTAGAGAAGAAAAGAAGGGAGGGCAGAGCAGAAAAGATGAACAACTTGTTATAAAATGAGCCAAATCTGGCTTTTTACATTGCATGGGTCGAGCCCAGGGGATGTAAACGTGGGAATACGTGTAAGCCTATTCCTCATTGACTGCAGGTGCATTAAAATGGCATGGCGGACCTTACAAACCCATACCCTTTCACTTTGACCGGACTACAGGAGAATGTGACCCATTCTACATTAAACCGTCATTGGAATGTCACTTTCGGCCATGAAACACGCGTCGAGCCGTTTCTTGATTTTCTCCCTCTAGACTACACCAAAACTTGATATTAATCCCAGAATCATGTAGATAATTTCACAAGCTTTCCGTTGATATAAAGAACGTGCAAATCTGAGTTCTGGATCGAAAGATATGATGATCTGAAGATTTAGGGCACGGAACAGACCAAAACGGATTTTGAAATCTTTCCCGCGCTCTGCCACATGGATGACACGTGTCAAGCGCTGATTCACTGAATAATTCTCTCTCCTCCACCTTTCTGCAGGATTTCCTTCGAAATTTCCTTGTGGGCCCTAGCTGGGACACATGGCATTATCCCATTGGTTCGGGCTGACCCTTCAAAACTCGCCCTTTGAATTTTTGACTCTTTCCCCTGTGACACGTGTCGTGATCTGGTTGGTTCTCGGCCCTTTCGGCTCATTCACGTTCTTCACGTCTTTATGTCCCGGATGTCCTAAACTGCTTGGGCCAAAAACTTCCGATCCGCCCTAAATGGGCTTCCTCATCCCTCATTTGGCCGATGACACGTGGCGTTGTTTGATTGGCTTTCAGCCTCCTTCGGTGATTCGTCCCCGTCCCTCGGCCCAGATGTCCCAGTACGAACCTTTCCCGTTCCGGCCGAATCAGCCGGTTCACGTCTTTCGCGTCCATTTGTCCCAGATGTCCCTTTGCTGCTTGGGACAAATTCTTCCGGTTCGCCCGATCCGGCCGATTCGCGTCTTTTTGTCCCGGATGTCCCAAACTGTTTAGTGCGGAAGTTCTTCTTTTCGGCCGAACCGGCCGGTTCGCGTACTCAAGGCCCAAATGTCCCGAACTGTTTAGCTCAGCAGTTAGCCAATTTTTCTTCCTCTTTCGGCCGGATCGGCTTCTCGCACCCGCCGCGTACTTCTGTCCCAGATGTCCCTTTGCTTCACGGGCCGCCTGGAGGCTTTTCGGCCGATCCGCGCCTAGATGTCCCAAATGTCCCGACTGCCCCTAGGACTAGGACTTAGTCATTTTTTATGATTTTTCCTGGATCAATCTACATGCTTGGAACTGTAAAACTCTGATGCATGTTATCGAAATTTACCCTGGGGGTGAAATTTTGACAAATAGCCATTTGCGAGTCGGTGGGGTCATCGCCTCGCTAGATGAAGTTACGATTACTCGAAGCATCCATTGGGCATGGAGTCATGAGTTGTAACCTGCAACTGATCTGAACTTTGAAAACTTCCCTCTGAGCCACTTGAAACCCACCGGACATGGAGTTGTTCTTACCAAAATGCCACTCAAACGAACTATGCAAGAGCTGAACCAGCAACACCAAAACTATGTACATTTAATCGAAAATCATACATGCTCCAAAATGAAACATGCAGAGTGTGCACAAGCACTTCTTCTACTGAAAGCAAACCTACCTACTCTACTCTAACTGGAAGCAAAAGCAAGCTAAACAAACCCTGCAATTGGTTGTGAGAAATAGCTTCCCTTTCTCAAAAGTGGCAGCCATGCAATTGATTTGGAGCTGATCATGGCTGTTAGGATGAGTGGAAAATCAACAAGAAGCTGGTATTCCACCCAAATCATCAAGGTATCAGCTGAAGGCAAATTCAATACCTCTTTTAGTTGCTCTGCATTTGGATTGAAGAGGTATGACAGCTGATCCTTGGTACTTTGTAGCTCATCCTCATGCTCGGAAGCAAGCATGAATGGTTGTGACTTCTCCTTTGGCTCCAATGAAGCCAAATACCTAATTGGGCAAGGTCTAATCCTTTGAGTATGCCCATTTCCTCGAGTTTCAACTCCAAGAATGGAGTCTTCTTGTAGACCTTGAATAGATGGTGTGGAAGAAATGGTGAAGTTCCTCTGTCCTTTCTCTTCCTCCAATGAAGAACATGAAAGACTTAAATCTTCCAATCTTGATTCGAAGAGTCTGTTATAAGTTGCGCAGCTGCTGCAAATGAATGTTCTCCTTCATGACAATGAGACTCTTATGTTTGGAATGTGGATGATGAAAGAGATAATGGTGGAAACTCAACCGGCTCTTCTCCATCAAAACAATCCTCCAAATCGGCAGATAAACCGCCTCATGACTGTCCCGCCGCAAATGTTTAACTTCGTCCATGGTGTCTTCTTGATCTCGTAACTTGACCACCATGGTTTCCTTCATCCTCCAACATTGATTTTGAGAGATCAAACTCCTCTTCGACATTGGAGCTAGAGAGAGATGAAGTACAAAGAAGAACCGAAGGTTCTCCCGTAGCCGCGCTTTGCGCTCAAAGCCCTTGGATCCGCAATTTTCTCCTCCACAGCTAGATTGTGCTCCTCTTCTTTTGGATTTGGAGCAACTTCTCCTTCCTCCAATGTTTGAAGACAATCTTGCTCTTGATTGAACTCTTCCTCCAGCATGAAGTTTTTCAAGTCAAACTCTTCAATCTGCTGCTCTAGAGGACAAGTTGGGACTGCAAGATCTTCTTCTTCTGCTGCAACAAAATCAGTCCTAACCACCATTTGTTCTCCAACCTTAGCCTCTTCTGTAGGCTTAACCATCAAGGGGATCTTTGTCATCCCAAACTTGGCAGCCCAAACCTTCAAGTCGTCTGTCATTTCTTTTCTGTTGGGCTCCTCTTCTTGCTGTCCTTGATGACTGATTTTTGCAATTTCTTCTTCCCCACATGAAATTGGGAATGCAAGAGGAGGGATAGGTTGAAACTCAATTGATTTGGAAATTTTTTGTGGTGGTGAAGGAGATGAAATCTCTTGTTTCTTTAGAGGAGGGGGGATTTCTTTTAGCTCTTGTGGAGAGGATGACTGTTTAGAAGGGAAAAGGAAAGAAGAAACGAGATGAGATGGAAGACTGAGAGGTGGAGACATGGATTCAACATTTGGGACAGCAGATGGAGAGTTTGAAACTTGACACTGCTGAAATGGAATAGATTGGGAAAGAGGAAACAGAAAGGCATGAGATGGTGTGCTTACCCGTTGACAAGGTTGCTGAATACTCCTCTCGTAAACCTATATTTCTTCAATCCACTTTGCAAGCAATGGAATTGTTGCAATCATGAAGTCCAGCTTCTCTTGAGGGCTGAAGTGTCTTGGAAAAGGGCCTCCCCATGGACAAGGTGCTCTGCAACCGATTCCAAATGCTTTCATTTGAGTGTTGCTCTAGACTGCACCATCTTTTCCTTCATCTTTTGGATTTTCTCCAACAGACCAGCATCTTGGATCTCGATGGTCTTCATTGTATGCATAATCTTGCTCTTGGAAGGCTCCATAGCCAAACCGACTTTGCATGCGCTGCTCATATGGGTATGCATACCGGTCTTGAATCTGCTCAAAATGCTGATTTGGAGGATTTGTAAAACATGTTGGAGGTGTGATATACTATTGTTGTTGATGTGAATTCCATGATGGAAATGAAGTCATGATTGCACAACTTCATAGAATGAAAGAAAATGGAAGAGATGGAAGGAAGAATGGATGGAGAATGAATGAAAATGAATGGAAGGGAAGGTCTGCAACTTCAGAGATGGGTTGTTGACCAGATTGAGTCGCCTAGATGTGTTTGCAAGAGCCTCCAAAGGCTGAAATCTTCACAGGAACACACCAACCTGCAAAAGATGAAGTGGAAGACCTCTAAGGTCCCACCGGGCGTGCCAAAACTGTTGATGGTCGCACGGTGGCTTAAGATTTTCTATTTGATAATGAGACACCTCTGAAAGATGAAACTCTAACTTCTGTGATGTCCCACCGGGCGTGCCAAAACTGTTGATGCAGAATCACAGCACCCCTGGATGAAGATAAGGCTTCTAGGTTGATCACTCTGCATCCAAAGTGTGATTGCACAACATGGAAACTCTCTCCAAGTGTGGGACTTGTGAAACCGAGAGAGGAATCTCTAGAGAAGGCTGGTTCCTGCTCCTAAACTACCTTCCACAAGCTATTCTAGTGTAGGCAAGCTAATATAATCCTAATCTAACAATGCCAAGGAGACAGAGAGAGAGAGAGAAAGGAAAAGAACAAAAGCCTACACTAAAACGGTGATACACCAGAGAAGGAGAATGTTGGACATCTATCAAAACTGCCATGGGACAAAGAGAGGTGAGCAATGGGAAGGATGGACAGATGCATCACAGGCCCAAGGATAGATTTCACACAGAAAATGTCCCAAAACTCCATGAACACAGCTCCAAACCTGCAATGAACATTCAAACATGCACAAATACCTGCAATGAAGAGAGGCAAGAAGAGAACAAACAAAAGACGAGAAAGGATGGACAGATGCATCACAAAACACATTTTTTGTTGCTTCAGAAGTTTGCACAGAACATCATTTCAATAGTAAAAGGCAAAAATGCCATTACAGAGCAAGGGAGGAGGTTCGAACTCCATTTTCAACCCTAGAGAAGAAAAGAAGGGAGGGCAGAGCAGAAAAGATGAACAACTTGTTATAAAATGAGCCAAATCTGGCTTTTTACATTGCATGGGTCGAGCCCAGGGGACAAAAACGTGGGAAAACGTGTAAGCCTATTCCTCATTGACTACAGATGCATTAAAACAGCATGGGGGCCTTACAAACCCATACCCTATCACTTTGACCAGACTACAGGAGAATGCGACCCATTCTGCATTAAATCTGGTCGATGGAATGTCACTTCTAGCCATGAACACGCGTCAGAGCTGTTTCTAGATTTTCTCCCTCCAGAATACACCAAAACTCGAGATTAACCCCATAATCATGTAGAGAATTTCACAAGCTTTCCGTTGATATAAAGAATGTGCAAATCCAAGTTCGGATCGAAAGATTTATCGCACGGAATGACCAAAACAGATTTTGAAATCTTTCCCGCGCTCTGCCACATGGATGACACGTGTCAAGCACCGATTATTTGAATAATTCTCTCTCCTCTAGCTTTCTGCAGGATTTCCTTTGAAATTTCCTTCAGGTCAGTAATGGGACACGTGGCATTATCCCATTGGTTCTGGTGACCCTTCAAAACTCACCCTTTGACTTTTTGACTCTTTCCCCCGCGACACGTGTCGTGATCTGGTTGGTTTTCGGCCCTTTTGGCTCCTTCGCGCCCTTCGCGTCTTTATGTCCCTGATGTCCATGAAATCGCTTGGGCCAAAAACGTCCGATCTGCCCGAAATTGGCTTCCTCGTCCCTCATTTGGCCGATGACACATGGCGTTGTTTGATTGGCTTTAGGCTCTCTTCGGCGATCCGCGCCCCGCACGTCCCTTCGGCCCAGATGTCCTAAAGCACGAACCTTTCCGTTGCTCCGGCCTGAATCGGCAGTTCACGTCTTTCACGTCCATTTGTCCCAGATCTCCCTTTTCACGCTTGGGACAAATTCTTCCGGCTCGCCCGATCCGGTCGATTCGCGCTTTTTTGTCCCGGATGTCCCAAATCTGTTTAGTGTGGAAGTTCTATTTTCGGCCGAACCACCTGGCCGGTTCGCGTACTCAAGAACCAAATGTCCCAAATCTGTTTAACTCAAAGATTTAGCCAATTTTTCTTCCTCTTTCGGCCTGGATCGGCTCTCGCACCCGCCGCTGCGTACTTCTCGTCCCAGATGTCTCTTTGCTTCACGGCCGCCGGAGGCTTTTGGCCGATCCGCACCTAGATGTCCCAAATGTCCCGACTGCCCCTAGGACTAGGACTTAGTCATTTTTTATGATTTTTCCTGGATCAATCTACATGCTTGGAACTGCAAAACTCTGATGCATGTTATCGAAATTTTCCCTGGGGTGAAATTTTGACAACAGTCCACCTCGTGTCTTTATGGGACCCCTAAGATGAGGCCCCATACTCCGACCCCTCTCGTGCATCAAATGTCCGTGGAGGTCTATAAGGTGTGCGAGATTCCCGCTGCTGCTCCTATGGTTTAAAAGATGATTGTGAAGACCTCTGTCCACTATGAGGAGGAGGAGCCGACCCCCTTGATTTTCTTCCCGTGCATCTCTGTTGTATGTGGTTCCAAACTTGGTCTCTAGCCTGTTGGGTCTTTCCTCGAGTCTCCTCTGCTATCTAGGCCTTCTCAACGGCCTCAACTAAAGTCTTTGGACAATGGATCCGACCGCACCTCCAATGTCTAGATTCAGCCCCTGGATGAACCTATAGATCCACACCTACTCATCCCGGATGCAATCAACATACTGGAGTAGATCTAGAAATCTAGTCTCATACTCATCCACTGTAAGAGATTCTTGTCGGAGGTCATGAAACTCATTGATCCTTTGTTGTATGAATCTTCGTGACAAATATCTACTACTGAATCACTACTCAAAGAGCTCCTAGGTAACTATCTTAGAATTAACACAGAGCTTCTACTCCTCTGTCCTCCACCATACGCTTGCTCCATCCCTTAGTAGATGGATTGCAAAACAAGCTTTCGTGTTGCTAGAAAAGGGACAAATCTTCAAGCAACCGCTCAAGATCACTAACTAGGCCTCTTCCCGAAATCCACCCGTGTCACGAGAATAATGAGATGGCTGCAAATTTAGGATCTCCCCGATGTGATCCGTAATTGTCATCCGACAACTCCTTGGCCTCTCACCATGCTCATCCTTAAGCCTAGTGGATCTGAGATATATATCTATGTACGAGAATCGATCACCTCGACTCCTCCGGTCGCCCGACTCCGCATGGGAGTTCTCTACTCTATGCTCATCGTTGTGTCGAGGAGATGCATGGGCATCCATGGATGGCTCCCCATCATGTCCGGTTGAATGTCCTCCGATGGGCCCTTTGTGTAAAGCGGAATTAACATCCTGAAGTGTCTACAAAATCTATGGTAGGATGGATGCCACAACATTATCCGGTGATGGCAAATCTAAGACTATGTGAAAATACCCCTCACCTAGTCGACGTCCCTCCACTGAGATCAAGGCGAGAGTTAGTTCATTACTCTAGATTTCATTTAGTTTTCCATGTTTACTAATACATATAATTTCCACACAAATGTGTTTTCTAGATTTAGAAATTATGCTAGGTATAATATTGTACTAGGTTTACAGTTCAAGTCTCAAGTTTATTAGTGTGCCCAAGGGTCCAAGCTTTTGAACCCACGGCTCCGATACCAAGTGTAATGCCCGCTAAAATCTACCACTTGAGACCCAAGAACAACCTAGGTTTAGTTAGAAAAAATTATGGAATAATTTTTATTTGAAAGTATCCACAACATAATTTCATAGTCCTTAACAGCAAATATCAAATAACATTACAAAACACTAAGAGAGTAAACTTAAATCAAGCACAATTAAATTTCCCTTAGGTGAAAATATAATAATTGACATTAGATTAACTCAAGCTAGTAATTTCTTAATTAAAATCGAGAGTAAGAAGGGGAAAAACAATTAAATACCCAAGGTTTAATTTCTCAAGACTTACACAATTAACAAGATCTAATTATAAGGGGAGAATACATATTAAATTAACAGGTAAATTCCCACTTAACCACTCCCAAAACTCACTTAAAATATTCAACTTTATTTTTCTCATAATTAATGCACTCAAAAATTCCTGAAAACATTCTCATTAGATAGGAAATTTCCTCACCTTTCCATTGATATAAAGAAGTCCTCCTAACTCCTCATATTTCTCAAGTTATGGGCCGACAGGACTTGGGGTGAAAATTTTCCCAAGAGCGGCCTGCGGGCCTAGGGAGGAAATTTTTCCCAAGGGTAGTCCTGTGGGCCTCTGCAGCCCGAGGAGGAAATTTTCCCAAGGGTAGTTTTGCGGGCCACAGGGAAAAGTTTCACCCAGAGAAGAAAGGTAGACCGGCGGAGCAGTGGAAATAAAATTTTCCCATACAGGGGCCGACGGAGCGGGGAAGGAATTTAGCGCTTTTCCCTTTTAGGAAAAAGGTGCAATTTACCTCCGCGTGCCCTGTAGTGCCCACTTCCCTATGACACTTATTTTATTATCATTTGAGTTATGTTGACTTTTGATATGGACATTACACATACTTATGTTGATTAGCGTGATGTTTTGTGAGTAGATGCATTTGGATTATGTTTGGACCTCGCTTTCAGTATGATTTACGTTGACTCATGGATAGACTATTGGATACTGATTTTTTTATGATATGGATATATTGCATGTGTTCTAACATTGGATTTCTTCACCATGATAAGTAGAATGTAGTTGTTGAATTTGCATTACTATAATTTTGGATAATGATGAAATGTATAATTAAGTTGTGATTTAGACCTCGAAATAATGGATGATTGAATTATGTATAGATGTTAATAAATTTCATGCATATGGTTATTTTGGATGTTTTGACATGGCCGCAAGGCTGAAGGAGGTATTTTGTATTTTACAGGAAACACTACATGATCACAACCTAAAGGGGGATTGGGAACCAAACACAACAGGATGTCGGGTGGTTACAACATTTGGTCGTCAAGGCAACTTGTGAATTGTATTGTGTTGTTATTGTTTTTTTTTTTATGTTGTTAGGAAAAATTCCAATGGGGGTGGAATTTTCTAATGTAACCAATGGGTTAAGAATTTTAATTACTTTTTTCAATTCATTTTGGTAGGTGATTTCATTTGTGATGTCTCCTTCTTAAATTACTTTTGCTAAGTATGTTTAGATTAATTTAACATCTTGTTTTAATTTTAAGTTTTAGGGAAGCCTAGTGGGTGTAATTAATTTTGATGGTTGGCTCCTTGAGCCTTGTGTTTTCTTCTTGGATTGAATGCTTGTTTTGAGTGTTGACCACTCCAAGTTCTTTGAATCTCGAATTTGAGATTGAGGACAATTTTAGGGGGCTTGTGGGACAAGTTAAACTTGTCCCACACTTCCCAAAACCCCTTACCAACCCTATCTATGGGTTGGGAAGCCAAAAAGGGGATTATTTATTATTTTGGGAAGAGAAATGTGACTTTGGAGTGCACTTCTCTTCCATTTGCATTTAATTGTGCCCTTAAGGCACATGGGTAGGGATGGAGTGTGGAAAAGAGATGTCATTCAACCCAACCACCCATTTATTGTGCTTTTGGGGTTGAGTTGACTAAGGGAGGTGGTCTTGAGGATGTGTGATGTGGCATCCTACATGGAGCCACATCATCCTCATCCTTCCTTTTTGTCTATTTATTGAAGTTTCCTCTCTTGTTTAGGGGTTGGAGGTTTTTGTTTAAGAGCTTTTCTTTTGGAGGAGAAAGAATTTTTGGGGAGTAAAGGAGCTTGGACTTGCATGCTTTGGATTGTTTTGGGGGAGCTTGGACAAAGCTTCTTGGGTTAGGCTTCTTCAATGGAGAGGTAGGGACCCTTCTCTTTTTGCTTTCTTATTGTTTGTTGTTATTATGCTTAAATTGGTAGAAAATGTATGTTTGTTGTGTTGTGGGAAAAATGGGTAGAATGCTTAAGGTATGGTGTAGGAGAGGTCTATGGGAAAACTCATGAGGGAGGCATAAGAGTAGAATAGGTATTTGTGGAGGGAGTTTGGGAGGGATGCCCATCTTGGGTAAGAATTCTTGCATTCTTACCTTGTCCTGACGGAACCATAAGAGAAGGGAGGTATAAGAGTTTGGGGGTATAAGGGGTACTTGAGGGAGGAATAAGAGTCAAAGGGGCTTAAACTTTATCATGGAGGGTTTGGATGAGCATCTCATTTCAATGGGGAGGCATAAGGAAAACTTTTCCCATAGTTTCCTTCTCTAGTTGACTTGGATAAAAGCCTTGTTGTGAGAAGATTTGTGTTGTTGTGTTTTTTTTTTTGTAAAAAAAAAAAAAGAGTGTTTGCTTGAATATTGTGAAAGAAATATGTCTTGTGGAAGCAAGTGTTGTTTCCTTGAGTTGGATACCACCCTTACATTGTGTTGTGTTTGGGGCTTAGGGGTCAATGGAGGAGATTGCTTCTCTTCTCCATTGAGTACTTGGTTGGGAGGAGAGTGTTGCCTCTTCCCCTATCTTGGTTGTGATTTGAGCTACTTGGAACTTAGAGCTTGGATGAAGAATACCTTGGAGCTTGTGAAGACTATTTCCATTTCCTTGATGTATAATTTTGCTATAAATTTTATGTGAAAATAAGTTGTATTATCTTATTCCACAACTCAAAAGAAAAGGATATTGTAATCTATATTCACACCAAAAAGTTATATGGTTGAATGCAAGCTTATTTGAAATGTGTTACTTTATTTTAAGAGTTGTTGTAAGGAAATAAAAAAAAAAAAGGAAATGACAAAAGGGATATATAGTACAAAAGCTATTTGAAAGTTAAAACGTGAAATTGAGATTTGCATTCCAATAGTTTTAATATTGTAAATTTGCTCAAGTGAGAAGAAAGATCCATTTTCATTATACCCTTGCTTGTAAATTTGATGTAGTAAATCAAAATAATTGACTATTATTAGCCTTATTCCCTATTGTTTGGAATAGTCTTGTATTAAATTTGAATGGATTACACAAATTTTGAATTCCAAACGTAAGATTTTAGTGTAGTTTGGTAGAACTTAGATGATGCACATCCAAATCTTTTCTCTTTCAATTTATCAACTCATATAATACTACCTTGTTGGTGGAATTAATGAAAGCTAAACTAATAATAATATTAAGGTATTAATAATATTTAATTAGTATTTGTGTTAGGATTTCATTATTAAAATATAACAAAAAAAAAACTATATATTTATATATAATAAAAGATCCGTTATTTATATTTTCTGGTAGGTATAAGTGTATGTGTGTGTGTCTATATATATATATATATATATATATATAAATATATATAAACATATATAATATTGTATATGTTAAATATGGTAGATGAAAGAAATCAAATGAATAAAGTGCGGCTGCATTAGATGACCACATTATATATATATATATATATATATATATATATATATATATATATATATATATATATATATATATATATATAACTAAAGGGAGGGGCGTTGAAAAGTGGCGCATCCACTAAGGAAATTTTGTTCAAACATTTAAGCCTGCACCTACCTTCCTCTCTCGATGAACCTTCTACGCAGAAGGCCCTTGCACTGGTCCGAGCACGGCACGCCACCACAAAGGGGGCGCACTTTCAAAATTGCAGCCTGTGTATCCTCCTACCCATGTGTGTAAATATGTATGATCTCCTTTTTTTTTTATTAGTATTCATTAAATTTGTGTGTGTGTGTGTGTATATATAATTATATATACTTAGATAATTTATATAAATAAATGAGTTCTCAAAAAAATTGAATATATATATAAAAGTATAGAAATAAATATATACATGTATATATGTATAACTTTTTTTTTTTTTTTTTATAAAACTAGCTATTAGATGTAGCTATGTAAATAGATTTGGGCAAACAAAAAAAAAAGAGTAAAGAAGAAGAACCTACAAACTCATTTGGGTATTTCAAAGAAAACTAAGCTAAATAGAGTAAACCCATGTGAAACCCTTGGAGAGGGTGTGAACAAAATATAGAAAGAATCACAGCTTGGAAGCCTCTCCAAAAGCTTGGCATGGCCTCTAATGGCTTCCTTTCCTTCTCCTCCAACCTGCAAAAAAAAAAAAAAACAACAAACAAGAGAAATGAGAGAATAGAACAAGTAATAGGTATAAGAAAGCCCATAAGGATTTCTAGGGTTTCTTTGTCAAACCTAGATCTAAGGGCTAGGAAATATTAGATCCAATGGTGGAGGATGTACCCTACATCACTTAAGTGATGGGGTATTTAGGTGGGAATGAAAAATAGAAATAAAAGGGGTGTGTAATGTTAGATGGGGGGGAAGGGCTAGCAAAAGTTGTGCACACTTGCCCCTTTATGAAAGTAACTAATTATTTTATATATGACTTTGAGCTAAAGACTTTGGGTGTTGCCTGACTGAATTTTAAAATTAAAATTTAGGGTATTTAAATAGATTAATTTAATTGGGATTAATGGAGTCATGTTTTGAACAGCTAATGAAGTTTTCCTAATTAAAACCTTAGAACCCTTTTTTTTTTTTAAAAAATTATTTCATAATTTTTCTCACTAAACCTAGGTTGTTCTTGGACCTCGTGCAAGCATTTAAGTAGCGTTACACTTGGTATCGAGCCGCGGGTTCAAATCTTGGACCCTTGGGCACACTTGGAAAATTATCTTTCCTTCAACTTTCAATTCCACCCACATTACAACCTTACTAAAGAAGATCAAAACAACTTTCTTTCAAAATCTTGTTACAACATTTTCCACTTAATGTGGGAACAAATTTACAATAATGGAAGCTAAAATACAAAGCAATATTACACTTTCTTCCACTCTAGGTGGGCAAATCTACAAGGTAGTTACACATTGTCATCAACAAGGCTCCAATGCTACAAACATCAACAAGGTAGCTCCTCCAATAGTTTGCTTGATTCACAACAAAATAAGGGGAGAGGCAATGCTCTCCTCCCAACCAAGATACCCAATGGAGAAGAGAAGCCATCCTCTCCATTGGCCCCCGAGCCCCAACCACATTACAATGAGAGAAAATCCAACTCATGGCAACTACTAGCTTCCACATAACTCAACATAAAATTTCACATTCATTCCATAATCCTTCAAAACAAAATCAACAACACAACAAGAGGGAAAACAATCACAACAACAAGTCACAAGGCTTATCAAGAAAGCCATAAGAGTAAGACCTATGGGGAGGCCACTTATGCCTCCCAATGGGAATGGGTGCCACCTAAAAGCCTCCAATGCAAAACACAATACCCCTAACAACTCTTATGCCTCCCTCAAGTACCCCTTATCCCTCCATTCACTCTTATGCCTCCCTCAACTCTTATGGCTCCCCCAATTTAAGAACAATAAGAAAATGCAAGCATTTCTCATACTAGGTGGGCACCCAACCCAAACTCCCTCCTCAAGAAAATGATCTCTTATGCCTCCCTCAAATAAAAATCCCCATAGTCTCCTCCCACTCCCAACTTAGGCATTCTACCCATTCCCAACAAGCATTTCAAACAACAACATTCAACACAACATAAATATACATTCATATAACAAAAAGGAAACATAATGCAAACAAAGGTGAAGCTCCTACCTTTCCATGGTAGAGCTTGCTCCAAGTATGAAGTCTCAATCCCTCCAAAGATCAAGCAATCATCCACAAGCTCCAACAAAATTCCCACAAGTATCAACAAGCTCCAAAAATCCACAAACTCCTTCAAAATCCTCTCCTCTCCAAAATACAAAAGACTAAAAATGAAACTTCCAACCCCCAAAACAAACAAGAGGATCAAATAAATAGAGAAAAGAGAGGGAGGGATGATGTGGCTCCAAGTAGGATGCCACCTCCTTTTCCCTCCACTCCACATCAATTGGTCAACCTCATATTCGATTGCACCATTAATAAGTGGTTGAAAGAAAGGAAAGCACCTTACACACTCCATCTAAGCCCACTTCCCCAAAGGACAAAATTAAATTTTGAAAGAAAGCGCAATTAATATTTTACCCTTTTATCCCCCCAAAACACCTAAAAGACCCTAAATTTGGCCTTCCAACCCATAGGTAGGGTTGGCATGGGGTTTTAAGAGGTGTGGGACAAGTTTGACTTGTCCCACAAGCTTCCAAATTTGGCCTCTAAGGCCAAATTCGAGTTTCCCAAGTGGGGTAGAGTGTGCTACACTCAAAACTTAAACACACATCAATCCACACAAAATCCAAAGTAAATCAAGACTAAAAATTGAACTCTCTTTTGGTCATATCCCTTAATTAGTTTAGGACAAATTCAAATTAGCTTAAATAAGACACTACAACCCATGGCTAACAAAGGGGGTAAACTCCAATCCAAAGAATATGAATAATAACACAAGTAAAATTTCACTTACTAAGAGCAACACATACTAACATAATAAAAAGGGAAAATTAAAACAAAACAACACATGACCCCTAGGTCACAATTTTCCCCTAACCAAATAATTCTAACACACACACAATTACTTGTTGCCATGGTGACCTTAGTTGGATGCTTCTCGAATTCCGATGTGGTTGGTCTCCACTCCCCAATATTGTTGTGAATATAATATACCTGCAGAACAGAGAATGCGTCCTTCGGCCTATTGGCCGAATTCAAATATTAATGCCAAATATACAATATAATCTAAAATAAACGACACATGATTTACTATCATCTATGCAAGTACGATATCACTTACACTTTCTAGCACATTTCTATTCCACATTTCATTTATGTCAAAACGATCATCACATTAGTCCAATTATCAAGTTCTACTCAATATGATTAAATATATCACATGTCATAATTAAAGATAAATAACCATGTCAAAATATACAAATATCATCATCAAATGTCCACCAGTAGACCATATGCATCATATAAAGATCAAATCAATAACAATCCAATGTCTATGATATCTACTAGTATGCTAAATCAAGAAGCCATAATAAATCCATAAGTGAAGTAATCAGTCTAAAACAACAAAGCAAAATGGTGTTGAAGGGAAGTGGGCACTACATAGTTAGATTTGTTAGGATTCTACTTCTATCAAACACTAGAAGAAAATGTAGTCTTTAATATCTTTATAAGAAAGAAGAATTTTGTGGACATGATTTGAACAAGATACTCTAAGTAATCCCTTTTATGATTTTTGGGAAACAATAGTACTTGCATTTGTCTCATTGACACAATCACAATGGTATAGCTCTAGTAACCAAGTTGTTTTTTACCCTTTTGACGCCCTTAGTTTTTGGGTCGTTGTCGACCTTTTTTTGGATCCCTATACCATCAATTTCAATTTTTCATTTTTAGCAATTGTGTATAGGTCCTCGGTAATGCTCATTTTTTCTACCAAACGCGAATGCTCATTGTGTATTTGTATGGACATTCAAAAATCTATAGCTAGGAGACCAACCCAAAAATCAATTGTCTTCCTTATTTCAAAAATCTAGCACACCCAATCCTCTTCCCATTGGCACCGCAACTTGTGGTGAACATCTTGTTTTTGCACACTAGTAGTTCTCGACCATTGCATAAATCTTGTGACTATGTACCATGTCACCAACAAATCGGCTCTAAGATCTATGTCTTACCCTTGTTAGGGTTATGAGGGTAGTCTCTCCAAAAATGTCTAGTAACACCACAACCAAAATAACCGCCTAATCCTCTCCCATGAGTGACAGCTCCAGTCGGTGCTTTAGAAGTTTGTGTTGTGTATCCTTATGATCTCGAATGTTGTCTTTAGCGGTCTCTCGCCAAGCGAGCTCCCAATGATCGAACTCTGGGTCCACCTCGTGTCTTTATGGGACCCCTAAGATGAGGCCCCATACTCCGACCCCTCTATGCATCAAATGTTTGTGGAGGTCTATAAGGTGTGCGGGATTACAGCTGCTGCTCCTATGGTCTAAAAGATGATTGTGAATACCTCTGTCCACCATGAGGAGGAGGAGCTGACCCCCTTGATTTTTTCCCCGCATCTGCGTGATGTGGTTCCAAACTTGGTCTCTAGCCTGCTGGGTCTTTCCTTGAGTCTCCTCTGCTATCTAGGCCTTCTCAACGGCCTCAGCTAAAGTCTTTGGACAATGGATCTGACCGCACCTCCAATGTCTAGATTAAGGTCCTGGATGAACCTATAGATCCACACCTACTCATCTTGGATGCAATCAACATACTGAAGTAGATCAAGAAATCTACTCTCATACTCATCCATTGTAAGAGATTCCTGTCGGAGGTCATGAAACTCATTGATCCTTTGTTTTATGAATCTTCGTGACAAATATCTACTACTGAATCACTACTCAAAGAGCTCCTAGGTAACTATCTTAGAATTAACATGGAGCTTCTACTCCTCTGTCCTCCACCATACGCTTGCTCCATCCCTCAGTAGATGGATCGCAAAACAAGCTTTCGTGTTGCTAGAAAAGGGACAAATCTTGAAGCAACCGCTCAAGATCACTAACTAGGCCTCTTCCTGAAATCCACCGTGTCACTAGAATAATGAGATGGCTGCAACTTTAGGATCTCCCTAATGTGATCTGTAATTTTTATCCGACGACTCCTTGGCCTCTCACCATGCTCATCCTTAAGCCTAGGGATTTGAGATACATATCTATGTACTAGAATATGATCACCTCAACTCCTCGGTCACCCTAACTCCGCATGGGAGTTCTCTACTCTATGCTCATCGTTGTGTCGAGGAGATGCATGGGCATCCATGGTGGTTGAATGTCCTCCAATGGGCCCTCTGTGTAAAGCGGAATTAACATCCCGAAGTGTCTACAAAATCTGTGGTAGGATGGATGCCACAACATTATCGGTGGTGGAAAATCTAAGTCTATGTGAAAATACCCCTCACCTAGTCCACGCCCCCTCCATAGATCAAGGCGAGAGTTAGTTCATTACTCTAGATTTCATTCAGTTTTCCATGTTTACTAATATATATAATTTTCACACAAATGTGTTTTCTAGATTTAGAAATTATGCTAGGTATAATATTGTACTAGGTTTTGATTCAAGTCTCAATTTTATTAGTGTGCCCAAGGATCCAAGCTTTTGAACCCATGGCTCCGATACCAAGTGTAATGCCCACTAAAATCTACCACTTGAGACCCAAGAACAATCTAGGTTTATTTAAAAGTATCCACAACAAAATTTCATAGTACTTAATAACAAATATCAAATAACATTGCAAAACACTAAGAGAGTAAACTTAATTCAAGCATAATTAAATTTCCCTTAGGTGATAATATAATAATTGACATTAGATTAACTCAAGCTAGTCATTTCTTAATTAAAATCGAGAGAGTAAGAAGGCAAAACAATTAAATACCCAAGGTATTTAATTTCTCAAGACTTACACAATTAACAAGATCTAATTATAAGGGGAGAATACATATTAAATTGACAGGTAAATTCCCACTTCACCACTTGCCAAACTCACTTAAAATATTCAACTTTATTTTTTCATAATTAATGTAATCAAATATTCTGAAAAAATTCTCATTAGATAGGAAATTTCCTCACATTTCCAATGATATAAAGAAATCCTCCTAACTCCTCATATTTCTCAAGTTATGGGCCGACAGGACTTGGGGTGAAAATTTTCCCAAGAGCGGGCCTGCGAGCCTGAGGAGGAAATTTTTTCCAAGGGTAGTCCTGCGGGCCACAGGGAAAAGTTTCACCCAGAGAAGAAAGGTAGACATGAGGCGGAGCGGGGAAGTAAAATTTTCCCATACACGGGCCGAAGGAGTGTGGAAGGAATTTAGTGCTTTTCCCTTTTAGGGAAAAAGGTGCAATTACCTCCGGGCGCCTGTAGTGCCCACTTCCCTATATGACGCTTATTTGATTTTCATTTGAGTTATGCTGAATTTTGATATGGACATTACACATACTTATGTTGATTAGCGTGATGTTTTGTGAGTAGATGCATTTGGATTATGATTGGACTTTGCTTTCAGTATGATTTACGCTGACTCGTGGATAGACTATTGGATACTGATATTTTTTTTATGATATGGATATATCGCATGTGTTCTAGCATTGGATTTCTTCGCCATGATAAGTAGAATGTAGTTGTTCAATTTGCATTACTATAATTTTGGATAATGATGAAATGTATAATTAAGTTGTGATTTAGACCTCAAAATAATGGATGATTGAATTATGTATAGATGTTAATAAATTTCATGCATATGGTTATTTTGGATGTTTTGACATGGCCGCAAGGCCGAAGGAGGTATTTTGTATTTTGCAGGAAACACTACATGATCACAACCTAAAGGCGGATTGGGAACCAAACACAACAGGATGTCGGTGGTGGCAACATTTCGTAAATCAAGGCAACTTGTGAATTGTATTGTGTTGTTATTTTTTTTTTTATGTTGTTAGGAAAAATTTGAGGGGGAAATTTTCTAATGTGACCAATGGGTTAAGAATTTTAATTACTTGTTTCAATTTATTTTAGTAGGTGATTTCATTTGTGATGTCTCCTTTTTAAATTACTTTTGTTAAGTATGTTTAGATTAATTTAACATCTTGTTTTAATTTTAAGTTTTAGGAAGCCTAGTGGGTGTAATTAATTTTGATGGTTGGCTCCTTGAGCCTTGTGTTTTCTTCTTGGATTGAATGCTTGTTTTGAGTGTTGACCACTCCAAGTTCTTTGAATCTCGAATTTGAGATTGAGGACAATTTTAGGGGGCTTGTGGGACAAGTTAAACTTGTCCCACACTTCCCAAAACCCCTTACCAACCCTATCTATGGGTTGGGAAGCCAAAAATGGTATTATTTATTATTTTGGGAAAAGAAATTTCACTTTGGAGTGCACTTCTCTTCCATTTGCATTTAATTGTGCCCTTAAGGCACATGGGTAGGGATGGAGTGTGGAAAAGAGATGTCATTCAACCCAACCACCCATTTATTGTGCTTTTGGGGTTGAGTTGACTTAGGGAGGTGGTCTTGAGGATGTGTGATGTGGCATCCTACATGGAGCCACATCATCCTCATCCTTTCCTTTTGTCTATTTATTGAAGTTTCCTCTCTTGTTTAGGGGTTGGAGGTTTTTGTTTAAGAGCTTTTCTTTTGGAGGAGAAAGAATTTTTGGGGAGTAAAGGAGCTTGGACTTGCATGCTTTGGATTGTTTTGGAGGATCTTGGACAAAGCTTCTTGGGTTAGGCTTCTTCAATGGAGAGGTAGGGACCCTTCTCTTTTGTTTTCTTCTTATTGTTTGTTGTTATTATGCTTAAATTGGTAGAAAATGTATGTTTGTTGTGTTGTGGGAAAAATGGGTAGAATGCTTAAGGTATGGTGTAGGAGAGGTCTATGGGAAAACTCATGAGGGAGGCATAAGAGTAGAATTGGTATTTATGGAGGGAGTTTGGGAGGGATGCCCATCATGGGTAAGAATTCTTGCATTCTTACCTTGTCCTTGACGGAGCCATAAGAGAAGGGAGGTATAAGAGTTTGGGGGGGAATAAGGGGTACTTGAGGGAGGCATAAGAGTCAAAGGGGCTTGAAATTTATTGTGGAGGGTTTGGATGGGCATCTCATTTCAATGGGGAGGCATAAGGAAAACTTTTCCCATAGTTTCCTTCTCTTGTTGGCTTGGATAAAAGCCTTGTTGTGAGAAGATTTGTGTTGTTTGTGTTTCTTTTTTTTGTAAAAAAAAAAAGAGTGTTTGCTTGAATATTGTGAAAGAAATATGTATTGTGGAAGCAAGTGTTGTTGCCTTGAGTTGGAGACCACCCTTTCATTGTGTTGTGTTTGGGGCTTGGGGGTCAATGGAGGAGATTTCTTCTCTTCTCCATTGAGTACTTGGATGGGAGGAGAGTGTTGCCTCTTCCCCTATCTTGGTTGTGATTTTAGCTACTTGGAACTTAGAGCTTGGATGAAGAATACCTTGGAGCTTGTGAAGACTATTTCCATTTCCTTGATGTATAATTTTGTTGTAAATTTTATGTGAAAAGAAGTTGTATTATCTTATTCCACAACTCAAAAGAAAAGGATATTGTAATCTATATTCACACCAAAAAGTTATATGGTTGAATGCAAGTTTTACTTGAAATGTGTTTACTTAATTTTAAGAGTTGTTGTAAGGAAATTAAAAAAAAAAGGAAATGAAAAAAGGGATATATAGTACAAAAGCTATTTGGAAGTTAAAACGTGAAATTGAGATTTGCATTCCAATAGTTTTAATATTGTAAATTTGTTCAAGTGAGAAGAAAGATCCATTTTCATTATACCATTGCTTGTAAATTTGATGTAGTAAATCAAAATGATTGACTATTATTAGCCTTATTACCTATTGTTTGGAATACTCTTGTATTAAATTTGAATGGATTACATAAATTTTGAATTCCAAACGTAAGATTTTAGTGTAGTTTGGTAGAACTTAGATGATGCACATCCAAATCTTTTCTCTTTCAATTTATCAACTCATATAATACTACCTTGTTGGTGGAATTAATGAAAGCTAAAGTAATAATAATATTAAGGTATTAATAATATTTAATTAGTATTTGTGTTAGGATTTCATTATTAAAATATAACAAAAAAAAATATATATTTATATATAATAAAAGATCCGTCATTTATATTTTACAGCGGTATAAGTATATGTATGTATGTATATATATATATATATATATATATATATATATATATATATTAAATATGGTAAATAAAAGAAATCAAATAAATAAAGTGCGGTAATTAGATGAACATCAAATGAATATAGTATATATTATATATATATATATATATATATATATATATATATATATATATAAAGGGAGGGGCATTGAAAAGTGGTGCATCCACTAAGGAAATTTTGTTCTGCATTTAAGCCTCCACCTACCTTCCTCTCGATGAACCTTCTACGTAGCACCCCCTGCCCGGTCCGAAAGCACGGCACGCCACCACAAAGGGGGCGAACTTTCAAAATTGCAGCCTGTGTATCCTCCTACCCGTGTGTGTAAATATGTATGATCTATTTTTTTAATTATTATTCGTTCAATTTTTGTGTGTGTGTGTGTGTGTGTCATATATATATATATATATATATATATATATATATATATATATATATATATACTTAGATAATTTATATAAATAAATGAGTTCTCCAAAAAGAATCGAATATATATATAAAAGTATAGAAATAAATATATACATGTATATATGTATAACTTTGTTTTTTTAATAAAACTAGCTATCAGATGTAGCTATGTAAATGGATTTGGGCAAACAAAAAAAAAAGAGTAAAGAAGAAGAACCTACAAACTCATTTGGGTATTTCAAAGAAAACTAAGCTAAATAGAGCAACCCCATGTAAAACCCTTGGAGAGGGTGTGAACAAAATATAGAGAGAATTACAGCTTGGAAGCCTCCCCAAAAGCTTGGCATGGCCTCTAATGGCTTCCTTTCCTTCTCCTCCAACCTGCAAAAAAAAAAAAAACAACAAACAAGAGAAATGGGAGAATAGAACAAGTAATAGGTATAAGAATGCCCATAAGGATTTTTAGGGTTTCTTTGTCAAACCTAGATCTAAGGGCTAGGAAATATTAGATCCAATGGTGGAGGATGTACCCTACATCACTTAAGTGATGGGGTCTTTAGGTGGGAATGAAAAATAGAAATAAAAGGGGTGTGTAATGTTAGATGGGGGAAGGGCTAGCAAAAGTTGTGCACACTTGACCCTTTATGAAAGTAACTAATTATTTTATATGTATGACTTTGAGCTAAAGATTTTGGGTCTTGCCTGACTAAATTTTAAAATTAAAATTAAGGGTCTTTAAATAAATTAATTTAATTGGGATTAATGGAGTCATGTTTTGAACAGCTAATGAAGTTTTCCTAATTAAAACCTTAGAACCCTTTTTTAAAAAAATTATTTCATAATTTTTCTCACTAAACCTAGGTTGTTCTTGGACCTCGTGCGAGTGTTTTAGCTGGCGTTACACTTGGTATCAGAGCCATGGGTTCAAATCTTGGACCCTTGGGCACACTTAGAAAACATGAAACATGAACATTTAACCTAGTGCAAGTTGATTCTTTTAAATCTATAAAACCACAATGTTGATAATTATATGAAACAACAAACTTAGAAAACTGGCACAAGACCTAGAACAATGAACTAACTCTCGCCTTGATCTGTGTAGGAGGCACGGATTAGGCGAGGGGTCTCTTCATATAGACCTAGATATACCACCGCCAGAGCAGGCTGTAGCAGCCATTCTACCTCAGATCTTACAGACACTCCAGGATGTCAATGCCGCTATACGCGGAGAGCCCTTGGGAGGATGATTTTCCAGACATAGTTTGGAGCCATCAGTAGATGCCCAAGTATCCCCTCGACATAGTGAGGAGCATTGGGCGTAAAACTTCCGCGCAAAGTCAGCATTAGGCGAGTCACCATAGAGAGGACATGGGGACAGGTCAGAGCCCTGCACAAAGGGAGGAACATATAGATAGACATACGATTCGTCATACGTCACCCTGCCCAGACCATATCGGGGAGATCTCGAAGCTACGACCATCTCACTATTCAGTGATATAGGCAGTTTTCGTAGGAAGAGGCTGGTTAGTGGGCTTGAGTGGGTGCTTCAAGCTTTGTGCTTGTACTAATAAGCAACACGAAAGCTCGTGTTGCAATCCATCTTCGAGAGATGGAGCGGGAGTTTGGTGGAGGACCGAGGAGCGAAGCTCTATGTTGATTGGAGATGGTTACGGGAGCTATTTGAGGAGCATTTTAGGAGCAGTATTTACCCAGTGATATTTATACAAAGCAAACTTATGATAGACAAGTTTCATGGCCTCCGTCAGTGCATCGACACGATGAGCGGGATGAGTATGAGAGTCAATTTTGGACCTACCCCAAGACGTCGATTATATGCGAGGATGAGAAGGTGCAGATTCACGAGGCTCATCCAGGCCTAAATTTGGATTTGGGTGGCAAGGTGCGCATTCACCGCTCACAGAGACATTAAAATAGGCCGTGGAGAAGGCCTATATTGTAGAGGAGACACGGGGGAAGACCTTGTCGAGGCTAGAGAAAGACTTCGGAGCAGTATCAGCAGATGCGGGATGGTAGGTCGAAAGGGTCGGCTCCTCCTCCATGAGCCAGAAAAAGTTAAGGGAAAGCTTCATTCAGGTCACCACAAGAAGACTGCACCCGCCCACCTTACCGACCTCCTCAGAGATTTGATGCGCAGAGAGGACGTAGTATGGGGCCCTCTGAGGGTCCCATCCAGACATAGGGTGCACCGAGAGCTCGGTCATGGCAGGAGCTTTGTCGATTCATATCCAGAGAGATCCTAAGCGATCCATAGCTGGATCGTTGGGATCTGTAGCTCAGACATCTAGAGTACCAACTGGAGCTGCTTCCCACTGGAGGGGACCAGGTAGCTATTATGGTTGTGGTGTTGTTGGACATCATTGGAGAGATTTCCCATAGAACCCTAACAAGGGTAAGACGCAAAGCTCAGAGCCTACTGTTGGAGATATGGCACAGAGTCATCAGATCTACACATCAATCAAGAACTACCAGTGAGCACCGAGTACACGTGATTTGAGACGACAGGTAGTATTGGTGGTATTTCCACCTCTATATTATTTGATTCTGGTTCTTCTAATTCATTTATTACACCATCCTTAGTAGAGCGTTGTAGGTTGGTGGCAGTTAGGCAAGGCCGTAGTTGGGATGTTGAGATGGCTTCTGGAGCAAAATTTTTGTAGACTCCTTAGTTAAGGAGTGTGTAGTGGATTTGGGACCCTTCACCACTACATCGGATCTTCGAATCCTTCCATTAGGAACTTATGGCATCATTTTGGGTATGGACTGGTTGTCTGCTCATAGAGCTAGAGTGGACTGTTACCATAAGACTATTACTTGCATAGATGATCTTGGAATGGAGTTAGTGATATCAGGGGTTAGGAGACCCGTTTCTATTCGCACCATCTCCGCTATGCAGCTTAAGCGGTGTGCGCGATGGGGTTGTCAGTTGTATGCTGTTACGGTTAGTGACAGGTCGGAGAATGAGTCTAACGGACCATCCCTTGATGACCATCCCATCTTGAGGGAGTTTGCTGATGTGTTTCCAGGAGAGCTACCAGGGTTACCTCCCCCACGTGAGATAGATTTCCATATAGATCTAGTTCGGGAGCAGAGCCTATCTCACGAGCACCCTATCGGATGACTACTCCTGAGCTATGTGAGCTCAAATTACAGCTCGAGGGCCTTCTAGAGAAGGGCCTAATCTGCCCTAGTGTATCCCCTTGGGGTGCACTAGTGATCTTCATGAAGAAGAAGGATGGATCTCTTCGGTTGTGTATTGACTACCATCAGCTGAATAAAGTAACGATCAAGAATCGTTACCCCCTTCCACGCATTGATGATTTATTTGATCAGATGAAGGGGGCTACCATTTTCTCCAAGATAGATCTTAAGTCAGGGTACCATCAACTTAGGATTACGGAGACGGATATTCATAAGACCGCATTCCGTACGAGATATGGCCACTATGAGTTCACAGTGGTACCTTTCGGTTTGACGAATGCCCCGCAGTGTTTATGAGTTTGATGAATGGGGTATTCAGGACTTTCCTTGATCGCTTCATGCTCATATTCCTTGACGACATTCTAGTTTACTCATGCACGCATGAGGAACACGAGGAGCACCTTCGCCAGGTTCTTCAGTGTCTTCGTGAGCAACACCTTTACGGGAACTTGGAGAAATGTGCGTTTTCGGACCCGAGTGTAGTATTTGGGCCACATAATTTTTGGGGAAGGTATCGCAGTCAATCCTTCCAAGATTCGAGCCATCATGGATTGGCCAACACCCACTAGTGTGACCAAGGTGCATAGCTTCATGGGTCTAGCAGGTATTACAGGAGGTTTGTTCAGGACTTTTCTTGGATTGCGCACCCCATCACTTCCCTTCGGAAAGGGAAATTTTTTTATGTTTAGATAGATGTGAGTAGGCCTTGATACATCGAAGAAATGCCTCACGACAGCACCTATTCTTGCAGTGCCAGATCCGCAGGGTGAGTTCTACGTTTGCACAGATGCTTCTTTAGCAGGCCTTGGAGGAGTACTGATGCAAGGGGGCAGAGTTGTGGCTTTTGAGTCTCACAAACTCAAGGATTATGAGCTTAATTATCCGACTCATGATCTTGAGCTTGCAGCAGTTGTGCATGCCTTGGTCCGATGGAGGCATTTTCTTCTTGGTCAGAGATTCACACTCAGGACTGATCACTTGAGTCTTCGCCACCTCTTCACGCAGCCCAATCTAAATGCTCATCAGCGGCATTGGATGGAGTTACTCTGTGAGTATGACATGGAGATAGAGCATGTGAAGGGGAAGGAGAATGTGGTGAGATGCCTTGAGTAGATGGAGACATGTGGCTATGGCCACCTCAGTGGGCACAAATTTGTGGGGTAGGATCTTGCAGCAGCTTCCTCATGATAGTTTCTACCTTGCTGCGGAGTAGAGATTGAGTCTTAGAGACCCCTTGAAGGGAGATTTGATGGATTTTCATTAGAGGCACATGGTCTTCTCAGACACAGAGGTCGGATATATGTTCCTAGAGATGGAGGCTTGAGACAGGAAATTTTGATAGAGGCCCACCGTGCACCTTACTCAGCCCATCCCGGGGTGAAGAAGATGCACGCCACCCTAAGACAGTTGTATTTTTGGAGAGGACTTCGGAGAGACGTGGCTTTGTTTGTGTCATGCTGTTTAGAGTGTTAGAGGGTGAAGCCTGAACATCAACATCCAGCTGGCCTTCTCTATCCTCACATCATGCTAGAGTGGAAGTGGGACACCATTTCTATGGATTTCATTATTGGGTTACCGATGTCGAGATACCACCACAACACCATCATGGTCACGGTGGATAAATTGATGAAAGTAGCTCATTTTTCTCCTGTAAAGACCACCTATATAGCTAGTGTTGTGGCACGAGTATATCTTGATGAGATTGTCAGATTACATGGGATTCCATAGAAAATCATTTGTGACCACGATCCTCTGTACACTTCCCATTTCTGGACCACTATGCAGCATGCTCTTGGGACGAGGATCAATTTCAGCATAGCATATCACCCAGAGACAGATGGATAGACTGAGTGGGTGAATCAGATCCTGGAGGACATGCTTAGGATGTATGTTATGGATCACCAGTCGAGATGGGAGGAGTATCTGTATTTGGTGGAGTTTTCCTATAATAATAGTTTCCAGAGTTCTATAGGCATGGCTCCTTTTCAGGAATTTTATGGCAGAGAGCGCAAGACAACTCTTAGTTGGGATAGGATTGAGGACAAGGTTTCCCTTGGGCCAACATTATTATAGGACATGGAGCAAAGCAGGTTACCTTGATCGAGAGAGATGCATGGGAGGCACAGATGATGATAGACGAGAAGAAGTATGTGGACCAGCATAGGACAGATTGCAGTTTTGAGGTGGGTACGAAGGTGTTTCTTCGTGTCAGACCGCATAACAGCCCTATCCATTACGAAAAAGGTTCCAAGATTGCTCCTAGGTTTGTGGGTCCCTTCGAGATCTTGGAGTGCCTCGGTCCCTTGGCCTATCGTCTAGCATTGCCACCTAGCTTGTCTCGCATCCATGATGTGTTTCATGTGTCTGTTCTTAGGAGATATGTAGCAGATCCTTCTCATGTATTAGATTGGACCTCATTGCGCAGGTGATGGTGGAACCCGTACGTATCTTAGAGCGCAGGACCCTGGGCCTTCGAGGCAGAGAGATTGATCAGGTGCGTGTTCAGTGGGACAGGTACGATGAGACTGCTGCTACTTGGGAGGATGCTACATCATTGCGAGCTCAGTTTCCACACTTATTTCAGTGACTTCCAGGAGGAAGTCTAGTCTAAGGGAGGGGATGTAGTGCCCACTTCCCTATGACACTTATTTGATTTTCATTTTGAGTTATGCAGACTTTTGATATGGACATTACATATACTTATGTTGATTAGCGTGATGTTTTGTGAGTAGATGCATTTGGATTATGATTGGACTTTGCTTTCAGTATGATTTACGCTGACTCGTGGATAGACTATTGGATACTGATATTTTTTTATGATATGGATATATTGCATGTGTTCTAACATTGGATTTCTTCGCCATGATAAGTAGAATGTAGTTGTTGAATTTACATTACTATAATTTTGGATAATGATGAAATGTATAATTAAGTTGTGATTTAGACCTCGAAATAATGGATGATTGAATTACGTATAGATGTTAATAAATTTCATGCATATGGTTATTTTGGATGTTTTGACATGGCCGCAAGGCCGAAGGAGGTATTTTGTATTTTGCAGGAAACACTACATGATCACAACCTAAAGGGGGATTGGGAACCAAACACAACAGGATGTCGGGTGGTTACAACATTTGGTCATCAAGGCAACTTGTGAATTGTATTGTGTTGTTATTGTTTCTTTTTTTTTTTTTTATGTTGTTAGGAAAAATTCCCATGGGGGATTTTCTAATGTGACCAATGGGTTAAGAATTTTAATTACTTGTTTCAATTTATTTTAGTAGGTGATTTCATTTGTGATGTCTCCTTTTTAAATTACTTTTGTTAAATATGTTTAGATTAATTTAACATCTTGTTTTAATTTTAAGTTTTGAGGGAAGCCTAGTGGGTGTAATTAATTTTGATGGTTGGCTCCTTGAGCCTTGTGTTTTCTTCTTGGATTGAATGCTTGTTTTGAGTGTTGACCACTCTTTAAATCTCGAAAGTTCTTTGAATCTCGAATTTGAGATTGAGGACAATTTTAGGGGGCTTGTTGAAGAGCTTTTCTTTTGGAGGAGATAGAATTTTTGGGAGTAAAGGAGCTTGGACTTGCATGCTTTGGATTACTTTGGGGGAGCTTGGACAAAGCTTCTTGGGTTAGGCTTCTTCAATGGAGAGGTAGGGACCCTTCTCTTTTTGCTTTCTTATTGTTTGTTGTTATTATGCTTAAATTGGTAGAAAATATATGTTTGTTGTGTTGTGGGAAAAATGGGTAGAATGCTTAAGGTATGGTGTAGGAGAGGTCTATGGGAAAACTCATGAGGGAGGCATAAGAGTAGAATAGGTATTTGTGGAGGGAGTTTGGGAGGGATGCCCATCTTGGGTAAGAATGCTTGCATTCTTACCTTGTCCTTGAGGGAGCCATAAGAGAAGGGAGGTATAAGAGTTTGGGAGGTATAAGGGGTACTTGAGGGAGGCATAAGAGTCATAGGGGCTTGAGCTTTATTGTGGAGGGTTTGGATGGGCATCTCATTTCAATGGGGAGGCATAAGGAAAACTTTTCCCATAGTTTCCTTCTCTTGTTGGCTTGGATAAAAGCCTTGTTCGAGAAGATTTTTGTTTTTGTGTTTTTGTTTTTTTTTATATAAAAAGAGTGTTTGCTTGAATATTGTGAAAGAAATATGTATTGTGGAAGAAAGTGTTGTTGCCTTGAGTTGGAGACCACCCTTTCATTGTGTTGTGTTTGGGGCTCGGGGGTCAATGGAGGAGATTGCTTCTCTTCTCCATTGAGTACTTGGTTGGGAGGAGAGTGTTGCCTCTCCCCCTATCTTGGTTGTGATTTGAGCTACTTGGAACTTAGAGCTTGGATGAAGAATACCTTGGAGCTTGTGAAGACTATTTCCATTTCCTTGATATATAATTTTGTTGTAAATTTTATGTGAAAAGAAGTTGTATTATCTTATTCCACAACTCAAAAGAAAGGGATATTGTAATCTATATTTGCACCAAAAAGTTATATGGTTGAATGCAAGTTTTACTTGAAATGTGTTTACTTTATTTTAAGAGTTGTTGTAAGAAAAGAAAGAAAGGAAATGAAAAAGGGATATATAGCAAAAAAGCTATTTGGAAGTTAAAACGTGAAATTGAGATTTGCATTCCAATAGTTTCAATATTGTAAATTTTCTCGAGTGAGAAGAAAGATCCATTTTCATTATACCCTTGCTTGTAATTTTGATGTAGTAAATCAAAATGATTGACTATTATTAGCCTTATTCCCTATTGTTTGGAATAGTCTTGTATTAAATTTGAATGGATTACACAAATTTTGAATTCCAAACGTAAGATTTTAGTGTAGTTTGGTAGAACTTAGATGATGCACATCCAAATCTTTTCTCTTTCAATTTATTAACTCATATAATACTACCTTGTTGGTGGAATTAATGAAAGCTAAAGTAATAATAATATTAAGGTATTAATAATATTTAATTAGTATTTGTGTTAGGATTTCATTATTAAAATATAACAAACAAAACTATATATTTATATATAATAAAAGATCCGTCATTTATATTTTACAGGTAGGTATAAGTGTATGTATATATATAAACATATATAATATTATATATGTTAAATAAGGTAAATAAAAGAAATTAAATAAATAAAGTGCGGCTGCATTAGATGACCACATAATATATATATATATATATATATATATATATATATATATATATATATATATATATATATATAAAGGAGGGCGTTGAAAAGTGGCGCAGCCATTAAGGAAATTTTGTTCGAGGCATTTAAGCCTCCACCTACCTTCCTCTCTGTTGAACCTTCTACGCAGCAGACCCCTGCGCCTGGTCCGAGCACGGCACGCCACCACAAAGGGGGCAAACTTTCAAAATTACAGCCTGTGTATCCTCCTACCCATGTGTGTAAATATGTATGATTTATTTATTTTATTATTATTCATTAAATTTGTGTGTGTGTGTGTGTGTGTGTGTGTATAAACTTAGATTATTTATATAAATAAACGATTTCTCCAAAAAAATTGAATATATATACAAAAGTATAGAAATAAATATATACATGTATATATGTATAACTTTGTTTCTTTTTTTTTTATAAAACTAGCTATCGGATGTAGCTATGTAAATGGATTTGGGAAAACAAAAAAAAAGAGTAAAGAAGAAGAACCTACAAACTCATTTGGGTTTTTCAAAGAAAACTAAGCTAAATAGAGAAACCCCATGTAAAACCCTTGAGAGGGTGTGAACAAAATATAGAGAATTACAGCTTGGAAGCCTCCCCAAAAGCTTGGCATGGCCTCTAATGACTTCCTTTCCTTCTCGTCCAACCTGCAAAAAAAAAAAAAAAAACAACAAACAAGAGAATTGGGAGAATAGAACAAGTAATAGGTATAAGAAAGCCCATAAGGATTTCTAGGGTTTCTTTTGTCAAGCCTAGATCTAAGGGCTAGGAAATATTAGATCCAATGGTGGCGGATGTACCCTACATCACTTAAGTGATGGGGTATTTAGGTGGGAATGAAAAAATAGAAATAAAAGGGGTGTGTAATGTTAGATGGGTGGGAAAGGGCTAGGAAAAGTTGTGCACACTTGCCCCTTTATGAAAGTAACAAATTATTTTATATATGACTTTGAGCTAAAGACTTTGGGTTGCACATTTGAATTTTAAAATTAAAATTTAGGGTCTTTAAATAGATTAATTTAATTGGGATTAATGGAGTCATGTTTTGAATAGCTAATGAAGTTTTCCTAATTAAAACCTTAGAACCCTTTTAAAAAAAAAAAAAAATTCATAATTTTTCTCACTAAACCTAGGTTGTTCTTGGACCTCACGCAAAGTGTTTTAGTGGCGTTACATGCCCACAAGCCCGTAAGGGGACATGTGGCTCGTCGAGAGGAAACTTGATTTCGTAGCTTTTTATGGAAAAGGCGCTAAGGGATAAAAGGGATCCACGCCCGCCAAAACCAAATGACGCTGTGTGTCAAGCCTAGATTCGAGCGGGAAAATGGACTTCCGGAGAAAATTCAGACTTTTGTGTTAAAAATTGCAAAGGTTAAAATTAACTCGCTCCTCCGAATACGCCGAATGATGCCATGTGTTAGGATCTCATTTTTTGTGGGTCAGCAGGTTGTCAGAGTGACTTAGAAAATTAAGATTTAAAGAGAAAAAAGATTAAAGGTTTAAAACTCTCTGCACCTCCGCCGACGCCTAATGCTACCACGTGACAACCAACCATTGGTTATGGGTGACAAAAGCAGCAGAAACTTTAGAATTTTTGCCCAATTTTTTTTTTTTAAAGTTAAGGTTGATAAATCAAACAGTCCTCCCTGGCAATCAACTTGTGAAGCCACGTGTTATCCCACCATTGGATGTGGGGTAGCGGGTAGGCGGAGAAAACTAAGAAATTTCACCAAAAGTTAAAAAAATTAAGTTTGAAAGTGCAGGCCTGCGTGCCCATGGAAGAAATTTTTAAAACGAAGGGTGGGGGTGTGGGGCCGTGGAGAAAGTTACGAAAGTTTTCTAAAAGAAATTTTGAAGTGACAAGGTTTAAGGTAATCACACTACTCCACCGAAACCTTGGCACACCACATGGCAGAACCCCATTGGCTGCAGGATGGCGGGACAACGGAGAAAACTTGAAAAATTTTCCCAATTTTTTGTTTGTACTTATATCAATTTTAGACAAACATGAGGTTTTTCAGATCGGTGGAGTGGTAGGGAACTTCATGCCTTTAGCGCAATTTTTTGGGAAAAAAATCGTAAAGGGAAATATTTAGCTTCGGGTCCACCCATGAATAATTTATTCATTTAATTTTGACAGATTAGAGTTTTGTTTCAAAGCCAAATGAAGTAAAAACTTCAAAAAGCCATCACTTTTGATTGGGAGCTCATTTTTGGAAAAAAAGGACTTTTTGGAAAGGTTTGATGTCCTCTTTTAATAGAAACATTAACAATTTGATTTTGATAAAGTTTTAAGGGTCAATTTTGAGAAAACTTTTTTATGTCACTTAAAAAGTGAGCTGGTCTTTTTAACTTATAAATTTTGTTCAAATTTTCCATTAATTTTTTCTCAACATGCCAAACAAGCATGAAGGATTTCACTTGGAAGATTTTGGGATAGATTGTAAGGTTAAAATGTTTGATTGATTTAAAATTCAATTTCACAAATTTTATATAGCAAAAATGTCTCGCAATTTTTCCTTTTCCCGATTTCAAAGGTTCTATAAAAAATTGTAAGTGTTTTTAGTTTTCTTGGAAAAATTTGGTCATATTAAATTCAAATCTATATTTCATTTGTTTTCTATAGTCTGCAGGTCGTTCTATCAATTTTTATAGAAAGTTTGTAAATTTTATAGTGAAATAAAAATGAAGTTTATATAATTCAAAAAAAAAGATTAATCTATCTCTTTTTCCATACTATAAAAGCATTGAATTCATTCCATGCTAGTATGTTTTGTATTCCATTTTTCTTCAATCCAAAATGTAAAAACAAGAATGCAGTTTCTATTTTTACAAATCATGCATTTCATCAAAACAAAGCAATGTATCTTCTTCATTCATATTTCTTTCTTTTAAACAAAATTTTCTCAACACGCATTTCAATAATCAGATTTCAAATGGAAAACAATATTCTTTGAACATGGTAACAACTTCCATTGAATTTGAAAATATTTCTTTTACAACTTCTCTTTTACATTGATCAAATACAACTTACAAAGATATAGATATTTCTCTTTACAACATAGAATACAAGAGTATTTCTCTTTCACATTCGAATAGGATTTCATTTCCAAACAAAGTAATTTTCCAATAAAAATCATAGTACAAGTCAACTAATTGAAGTGGGAAGAAGGTTTACAAAAGAAGTTTCACAAGGGACTTTCAAAACTCTGTCTTATTTTTAGTTCCATAACAACATCATGAAGCTCCTCCATTTTATAGTTTGAACACAACAAAAGTAGGGGAAAGGAAACTCTCTCCAACCAACCAAGACATACAATTAAAAGGAGAAGCCACCCTTTTCATTGGCCCCCGAGCCCCAACCACAATCCAATAAGAAATGTGTTTCAACTCATGGCAACAATAGGCTTCCACAACACACATGCAAACTTTTACATTAAAAACACAGTAAAAAAAAAATAGCAATTTGCAACTATAGATAAACACAACAAACAAAACTCAGGCTTCATCATGCAAGCTAAAGGAGCAAGAAACTATGGGGGATGATGCTTATGCCTCCCAAAGGGAAATTGGGTATTAGCACCTGAGAACAAACTGCCAAAATATAATATTTCAAAACCATGACATGCCCTTATGCCTCCCCCAAGTACCCCTTATTCCTCACATTTTCTTATGCCTCCCCAACCTCTTATGGAACCCCATAATGAGTAAATAAATGCAAGCTATTTCTTTGCAAGGTGGAACCTAAATCCCAACTCCCTCCACACTTATACCTCCCCAAAACACTTATGCCTCCCACAAAAAAATTCCCCATAGTCTTCTCCTACACCTTCCTAGGTAGTCTACCCAACCAGCCATCAAGCAATAACAAACATACAACCATTCACATATTCATAAAAAGGAAAGAAGAGCATTTCCAAGAGCTAAGCTCTTACCTCTCCATGATGGAGTTGTTCCAAGTTCCAAACAACAGAATTTTTCCAATGCAATAAATTCAAATATCAACCAAGCACAAGTATTCAATAATCTCCAATAACTTCCAAAATAAAGAGCTCAAATAGCAAAAGAAGTCCCCCAAAATGAAGCATCCAAAAGTGAAGCAACCAAAAAAAAGCCAAGGAAATTTGAATGTATAGAAGAGGGAAGATAAAAGGATGAGGTGGATCCATGTAGGATGCCACTTCACACATCCTCAACTCCAACACAAAAGTAAACTTCAATCTCCAAGGCATAATAAATAAGAATGACAGATTTACTTACACACTCCAAAACAAGCCCACACCCCATAAGGACTGAAATTAAAAATATGTAAGAAAGTGCAATTACAACTTACAACTTGACTTACTAAAATGCATAATGAAGGCTAATTTTAACTCTCCAACCATAGGTAAGGTTGGTATGCAAATTTAAGAGGTATGGGACAAGTTTAACTTGTACCACAAGCCTCTAAAATCAGCCTCCAAAGATAAATTCGAATTTCAAAAGAAGGTGGAGTGTTTCATACTCCAAAATTTACTTACACATTTCCTTCACATCACTACAACGAAAAGCACTACAACAGTGATCTAGGGGAGCTTTTGGGAGGTAATGACCAACAAAAATATCAATCTAGTAATATAGTTATTTTTTTCTTTAATTCAAGTTTGCAATATTCTAGTTTTGGATGCGAGTAAGGATGCACATGAAAACTTTTAATGGGGAGCCAGGGCATTTCTCCATTGGTCTAGTATATTATAGAGATGGGAAAATTTTAGATTCACCTTATTAGTTTGAACTTTAAGTTACATATCATTAAAAATAACCATAGCCTTGTTATATGGTGAAAACAAATGCATGTAATAAAAGATAAATTTATTTATTTTGAGAAAAAATGATTTCCACTCTAATCATATACAATTTTTATAATTAACATATGTCGTTCCCCATAAAAATTGTTCTACTAAAATTGAAGTATTCGATACAAAAAGGTTTTAAAAAGTCATGAATCCATGTCCAATTCAAATAGAATTTTTGTTGTAAAACATGAAGAAATTCTAAAAGGTCTATGAGTGGTTGTATAATGCACATTTGGGTTTCCAAATGCTTAAATGCATACAATGCAAACAAAATTTTTATTAAGGACTACACCATGTTTCCTTAGAGAAACTAGGTTGAAAAAGGTCTAGTTTAATATAGTTTGTAGTCTATTTTAATCCATGTGTGAGTAACATAATGGGTCCCCAATCAATATAATATTTTCAACCATTACAAACTGAAGAAATAATGAACAATATCCCATTTTGATAAAATAATAAAGAGAAAGGTGTTCAACATACCATTTCAAACCCTTCCACCATGGGATGTTGGAGGTAGTCGCATATTTATGAGGCATAAATATGTCAAGAAAGAACATCAATGACCTTTTAGAAGGATTTTTTAGTTATTATTGTTTAGAAAAAAGTATTTCTTTAGATTTAAAGAAAAACAAATCTAGAGAATATAAAAACAAAGTCTCCCAATATTTGATCAATTCTTCTACAAATGTGTAAACCACGAACCTTTGACATATCCAAAAAAGAGACCACCGAAAAAGTAATAGTTTACAAATAGAGTATAAATGAATCCATCACCATGTAAAAGAATATATTTTTGATTATCTCCTATGCTTTAGAAATATTTTTCATCTTCCCACCTATTGTCACCCTCAAAATTGCCCTCATTTTGTAGTCAAGTTTCAATTTTTTTGAGTTAGTGCCTTTGAGAAAAATTTAAAAGAGAGTAAGAAGTTTGAAAAGATAGAAAAATTCATTCTCTAAAGTCATTTTTAGTGTTTTAAGGATTTTTCGGGTATTTTGGCCCGCATGTCCCAAGTGCTACCGAGCTCCCAGTTCATCGATTTTTTCTTTCTCCACAATGCTTTATTTGTTAGCTTTTTTGGGTGTTTTTAGGCATGTCCTTTAAATCGTTTGTGTCCTTTGAACCCGATTTCCCGCATCAACTAAATCGGCCCTTCACATCCCAAATGTCCTAATGTCCCTTGTTGCCTTCATTCGAATGAAATTGTCAATATTTTTCTATGGTATGGACCGCACAAAACTTATGTTCCTTACATTTATCTTTTCTGAAAAAAAAAAAATATTTGATTGGGCATGAATGGTGAATTTTTCCTCTTCTCTACATTTTTCTATGGTTGTATTCCCATCAAATTATTTTTCGTACATCCATGAGTACGTGGACATATCTAATTGGATGCGACATGATGGTTTCTTTTTGTGAACTTGTCACTTTTGTTAATTTAGCAAAACTTTTAAAAATGGACACCGTAGCCCTAAAAGATCTTGATTTCTATTTGGCGAAAGGCGTAAGGGTGGGCCCTTTTTTTGTTTTAAGGCATTATGGTGAAAACTTAAAGTATACAAGAATGCCGAAGGCCCGCGAAAAAACACATGGTCATTTTTAATTCAAAAGTGGAGTGGCGGGTCATCGAGACACTTTAGGAATTTTTCCTTTGTTTCCATAAAAGGTGTAAAGTGATAAAGTGAACTACGACCCCGCTCATGCCCATGATAAAGTCAAATGTCGATCTTGCTTTGAAAGTCAAAAAGCGGCGTGAAGATCATTGGAGAAAGTTAAACATTTTAGATTTGTTTGAAAAAGTATAAAGTTGTAAAGTAAGCCGCTACTCCACCATTGAAAAGTAAATCCAAGCGTCAGACCTGTATTAGAAATGGATGGGCGGGTCAAATTTTTTTGAAATGCCATTTCTCTACAAGGAATAAAATATAAAAATTTTACCCGAGCCCGCTTTATAAAATCTCTCCCACATGGACGACTCGAACTCAAAGTTTGTAAAACCAAGATGAACGGATCGAATTCAAAGTTACAAAATTAGTTTAATGGTTGTGGTGCAGAGTATATTTTCTACCGCCATTAATGCTCCTCAATGAACCAGGAATCTGAAATGGCCGCGATACAATGCATCTTTTTCTGCCATTCTTGATCTTCTAGAAGAAGTTGTAACCATTTTTGGAAACAACAAATTCTTGAGCCAGTTTGGCACACTCCGAAAGAACTTATTTTAATTCCTAATTAGTTCTAAATATTTTGATTAAAAGAAGTTTAATTAAACGTAACCATTCTTGGAAGCTATATGATGGGGTCTCGATGCCATTGTAAAAGATTGAAATTATGATTCTCGGGAAGTGTAATTTTTAATTGAAATAAATCAATACAGAAGTTTTTCCCCCTTTCTTCCTTTGCAATTCCTTCTTTCTCTTTCTAAAACTTGCGGATCATCTATTTTTTTGCTAAGAAACATTTTATTCTTGTCGATGTTATTTCAAGAACTTTGTGTCTATGAGATTGTATCTGTTATGAGGGTAAATGATTATATTTTGCATCTCCTTTTCTCAATACACATAAGGGTATACTCTACTATCTATATTCCCTAAAATTATTGTTATGTTCTTCCTCTCCCATCTCCTCGGTCCTTCTATTCTTTCATATTTATAATCTTTTGGGCATAAACACATTTCAAGATATCAGAAATCCACATTATGATGAAAGTTGTACATTTGTACATAAGTTTTGCTGCTTGCTTTCAATAAGGTAACCTCTCCCATTAAAGAGGAGGGACTTTCCATCCCATGAATGTGGTTTGTTAAAGTATCATTTTAAAACCCAAAATTTTTGGTAACTCATTTGGGATTTTGTATCCCTTTCTAAAATAACAACTTAAAGATCATTTTTGATCTTGTGACTCTACATTATACATGAAGTAAAAAGGCTCTCGAAATAAAAGATTATCATTTTCAAGTTCTTGAGCAACAAGGCTTCCCTCTCCCTTCATCAAGAAGAAGTATAATAACACGGTTTACAAGCACTCCTCTTGCTCGAGATAGAACCTCCAGCGTGGCATCCCTTAGAATAAAATTATTCCTAACCTCCGTGATCATGTGCTTGATAGTGTTGCATTTTCTCTTAGAAAATATTTCAAGGATGGTAGAACCTTTTCCTTGGGGAAAACGGGTTAGACCTCTTGTTCTTCCTTAGCCATTACATGAGGTACCCAGGAGTAGTAGGAAAAGATTTGCTTGATTCAGAGGTGATGGGAAAGTGCACCCAGATGAACACATTACAACTTTCATTTTTTCATGTGGGGTTCTTGGGATTAAACATGAAGATGTCTTTGTTAGGCTCTTTATGGAGACATTGTAGGACAATTCTGCTGATTGGTTCTATCATCTTCTTGTTGGGTCAATTACTAATTGGACCACCATGACAACTCAGTTTGAGCAACGTTTCAAACCTGCTTAAGATGTGCATGCTCTTTTGGATCAAATTTCTCATATCAAAAAGGAACCACATGAACCCATGAGGGAGTTTGTGGCTAAATTTAACAAGATGATTCAAAAAATTCCACTTAACACTCATCCTGTATATCAAATCCAAAAGTGTTTCTTCCTCAATGCTCGATTACTAAAGTGATTTATGCACCGAGGGCTAACCTTGCAACTTTGGATGTTGATCAGAGATTGGCCATCAATTTTGAGGATGATCTGATCATGTCTAGTAAATTGAGAAAATAATCTTCCAAGTCTAAGGAATCTTCTTATTCCCCTCCTGGAGCCAACTCAGATTAGTTAGTGTAGAAGTAGGAAAATGATCTCATTTCCATTAAAAAGAAATTGTCTCAACATGCTCCTTACCAAGACATTCCAAGGAATAATTTCCAACCTAGGAACTGGTTACCTCCTCCTCATACTAGATTGGCTATTGAAGGCCCACCCATCAAGGTTCCAGTCAATGTAACTTGTGAAGTTAAAGAACCTGATGATGAAGAGGTTAATGAATACTATGAAGAACTAGAAGAAGAGGTTGATGAAGAATAAGAGGATCTGGTGGATCTCAAGTTAATTTCCTAACCATTGAAGGTATGGATGATGAGGATGAATATGATGAAAGAGTGGTAGATATGAAAAGTGAGTCATATGTTGTTATGACTCGAGAGAAAACAAAAAGTGATGCAACCTACTAAGAAATCCAAGGAGTGTCCTATAACTATTCTAGTAATTACAAGAAGAATAGATCCTATTCCCATTGCTTCCACGCAAAAGGTGAGTAATGCTAATCCTCCTCATTCTAATTGTGTTTCCAGAGCTTCTTGTCCTTCCATTCCTAAACCGATAAACCCGACAAGCCCAAAGTTCCTATTAATGATTCCTCATCCACCTCTGGATATTTTGATATCATTGACCACCTCAAAAATACCAAGTTCAAAATCTCAGAGGTATAATTTTACGAGACTCATCCAAAAGATTTTGCTAAGATGGTAAAATTTGTCAATTCCAAATCCAAATCCTCATCCATAATAATTCTAAAGGTATTTTTCCCACTCCCTCTTCCTCACCTCAACCAAGTCTTGTGGCTGAAGTCACTTCCCTTGATGAGAAAATTAAACCATTTTGTGACTCTCCTCATAGATGGCCATAAGCTCGAGAATTGTGTTATAGACTCAAGAGCATCATACAATGTGTTGATCAGAGAAAATACTTAGCAGAATTCACAAAGAGAGTTTTCATGGGGAAGCATGCAGATTCAAAGTCTTGAAGAATAGGAACAAATGGTGCATGGAAGGGTGAGTTTAGAGTTCAAGTACTTAGCCGTTTGGGAGCATAAGGTCTATTTTGAGGAGTTGGCATGCGGAGCACAAAATCAACACCAAGACTTGTGTGCCACACATCATCTATCTTTAGAGGATGGAACCAAATCACTTTTGCATGTAGAAGATCCAAGAATAGAGTTAGCACTATAGTTAACTATCAGTGATCTATAGATAGCATACTTGCATGTGTGGCTATGATTATAAAAGGAATGGCTATTAGTACCATGCGACCTATTTTTGGAATAGTTAAGTAGTGAAGAGAAAGTACCAACCTATATATATGATTTGAATCACTTAGTTGATGTGCTTTGGTGAAGAATTAGAGATTCATGTGTGTATGTGAATGGATATTGTATCGAGATCCATGTGTGCATGACTGTTGTTATATGGAACTTTTGTATTGTTGCTATGATTAATATATAAAGAATATTGGCTGAACCAAAGTGTTATCTTGAATGTTTTATCATTGCATATTGTTGATTCCTTTATGATTAATACTTAAGCGCATTCATTCATAGATTTGGTTTTGTTATAACTGTGTAATGATGGATTAGTTATTAAGTATATAGATGTCTTTATTAATTCATCATGCTACCATCATCAGTAGCAACCCTAAAGAGGGACATGGTACCTTTGTGTACTTCGGGTGAGCACTCAGCCTATGCTGAGTGATGTGTAAGTGTGACTAGGTGATATATGTAAATTCTAGGCTGCATCATTGGTTACATTGCGGGACCTCTTTTTTAGTTGTTCCTAGGATGGTTCAAAATGAAGACATCTCAGTTAAATTTGGAAAGCATTGAAAAGTGGATTCACGATATGGAGGAAGAATATGCACGAAGGTTTAACAATGGATCCGATTTAACACACGCACTTGGGTAGAGCATAATTTGTACAATAGTTTATACAAGAGCTTCTTTTCTATCTTTCCAGTAGAGTTATATATGAGTGGTTGAATACATATGGGTCTAAGAAGAATTGGAGATATCACACACTTGTTTGGACATAGAGGAATTTCAAACACTATATGATGCTAACTTGATTTGGACTCATGCGGTAGATACCGGTTTTGTGGTGTTTTAAACATCTATATTTTTAGTATTCAATATCGACATATTCATGCCAATAGGTAGCCAAGTTATAGTTTTTGTGGTATCCCTGTGGGGGCGTATTTGTAAGGTATTCCACCGGCGATCAAGATATTGATGGTAACATTGAACTTGGAAGATAAACCTATGGCTAGCTAAAAACCTCCACGTAGGGGGGAACAAGATTGGAGAAAGATGGTAGACCTAGTGGAAAAACAATAGAGGGAAGAGAGGTGGCTGAAGTATGATGAGGCACGCGAGAGGGATTTATGGAAGAAGCAAGAGGTTGCAGAACATATGGCGTTGTGGAGAGAGATGGATCGTGAAGGATTTGAGGCTCATGAAGATGATGAAGAGCTAGAGCATCGGGAACTTCCCCATCTAGGAAAGCATTATGAGAGAAAACTATTTAGCCTCACATGGAAGCACGTTAGTAGATATGACTGGCCACGGTGTGCATCTAATCCAACCTGTTGACCTAGCCCTTGCGTTTGGTATTTCAATATCTAGTACAACAAGAAAACAAAGTTTTCATTTTTGAAGTGAGAGAATGGGGAGCAAGTCAGAGAGCAAGTTCATCAATGATAGGATAGACAACTTCATTATTCTTTGGGGGTACATTTTGGGATCATCATTCGCATTGAGAATATGAGTGCACACCGAATGTCAAATTTACCTCTTGAATCGGGACTATTTCATAGAATTTGGGGGTTTAGTATAGAACTATTATCGGAGCACATGGGAGTGCATCTACAGCCCTATCCCAAGTTCATGTGGAAGATCGGGAGGTATGGTTAATTCTAGTTCGGTGGATCTAGTGGTTCTAAAGGTAGAGGAAAACTAGGAGGTTCAGGATCGGGTGGTCAATGCCCATAACAACCTTAGAACATTTATATGGAGATGTCCCTTCACCTCCCGGAGTATAGAGGTATCGAGGATGCTTGTTGAACATGTTCATATGTGTGAAATCTTATGGCGCATGAAAGGTATCACGGATTTTAAGTGAAAGGAAAGAAATTTACTATTACATTACGGGCGCACGTGTGCACAAATGGTATAGGAAGTTTGATCCCAATCAAACTTGTATTGATTATGTAACATTAAAATATGCTTTCCTGAAAGAGTTCCATATCCCAAAGTTTGAGCAGAGGAGTATAAGTGCACTTAAAGATATTAAGAAAGGCACTACTGAAAGTGTACGTGAGTATGATGCCCATTTTAAGACACTTTTATCAAAGATCTCTTATGATATACATGTAATTCAACATACACAATGGTTTTTTGGGGGATTGATTACACCATTTTGAAGGGTACTATCGCATAAGACATATCCGATCCATGTGAAGCATTGAAGCAACTTTACGTGTTGAGGTAGTTAAGAGTATTGATACTAGTGTTAGTCCATTCTTAGAATCTCAAATAGAAGTTATGGCGAAGTAGTTAGAGAAACTATCAGCAAAATCAGCTCATGAGATGCGCTTAGGAATCTGGTGTATAGATTGTGAAGTGGAAGGTCACACGAAGGATAGTTACCCTCGCAGATATGTACATTCATTATTGTTGGACTATGAGATTTTCCACTTGAATCATGATGTTAGTCACTATCCTTTGCTATAACGCGCGATCAGGAAGAATGTATCTTGATTTTGTAAGATTTGTAGGTCCACCACCAATGATATAAAGGATTGTAGATTCATTGGGTAGATCCATGATGTCATTGATATTGGAGTTTGAGGAAAGTGTGGCTGATAATTCTAAAGGAAAGAATGAGCACCAAGATCGGAATTATAATCAAGCGCTATGACAGAATGATGGGAGATTTGAAGGAGGTCATCGAAGAGTACGAGGATATCGAGGCGGATATGGAGTATGAGGCCGAGGTGGAAGAAGAGGTGAGTTCCCTTGAGGAATGTGTTATACATGCGGATCACCCGACCACTATAGGCACGAATGCTCATGCAAAATATCTCTTTTCATTTTTGGAAAGGGTCGAGTTATGAAGAGTTTTGGACTTGTATGAGCATCTCAAGTAAGCAACACAAGAAAGAGAACAAATGTATAGGGATGGTTAGGATCCAAACGCATAGTAGAGAACTAGTGGATGCCCAAGTTAACACTAGAACATGAGGTAGTAATGACAAATATTACCACACAAGCTAAAGTGGCACGCGTGAAAGAGGCATTGCATCAGAAGCCGAAAATCACTAGGGAGGAGGTTTTGCATGCTCGGTATCTAGATCCAACTCATCAGAAAGAAGTTTATCAAGAGACCATGGAGGTTCTCAGGAATCTTCAAGGTGAGATACAATGTTTAAAAGAGAATTCTTGGAAAATGGAGCATAAGAAGGAAACAGAAAAAGGCCCTACTGATATTGATGACATCAAAGAGGTATGTAGAATGTTACGCCAGGAGAATATTATTCCTTTATTGGGAAATTGGTTAAAGTGAAAAAACTGGGTGCGGTAACTGAGACTAGAAGAAAAATACTCCATGCAAATCTCCATCCTGATAGCATTTACTATGACAAGGAAATCACTTTGAATGCTATTGTGGATGGTTGGTTGTTGAGCAACATTCTGATTGATATATGTGCATAAGTAAATGTACTTACATTAGATGCATGGGTGCAAATGATGAGACCTCCATTGCAGCCATCATATAATGTATTGTTCATGGAAAACATGACAAAGGATACTCCCACAAGAGTCTTGAAAGATGCATCTATAACTATATAAGGGGCAAAGTTCATAGGAGATTTTGAAGTGTTAGCTCTCGCAGAAGTAGACAACTTTCTAGCTTTGCTTGGGCACCCTTGGTCTTACATAAATAATTCTGATTTGAGATTTAACATAGGATATATCAGCTTTGAGAACAAGGAAGAAAGGGTTATAATACCTTTGATAGATGGGAAGTCTGTACCATATGTGGAACCTTTGAGTGAAGAGGACTTGAACATAATCTATATACGTGTTATTCGGGACCCATAGGTCAATGAGCCATCAAAGGAGGGAATCTTGCATTGGGAAGATTCTTAGTCTATCAGTGATACTACAAGTATTTCTTGTGATGATTTGGCTCACGGTACTTATGAACTAGTGGGGCATGAAGTGAAGTTCGCGGTTTCTTACAAGAAGGGTTTTCACTCTATTAGATGTATAGGTCACTCGGTACCTTGGTATCTGGAGCCGAAGATCCGATCGTGGATTCTGCAAGCCATGGAGGCAAAATGGGTTCATCAAATTAAAAGAAGAGATATACTATCATATACCTGTGTGTGGTACAACAACGTGTAGATGGGTGGTTCACAAGGATAATCTTCTAGAATGGGAAGAGATTGGAACCACCTTATCTACTAGGTTTTCAAGAAACAATGCACCTACAAAGATTTTCCCTTATCATGGTGATCAACATGTTCAGCATCACATCCATCAGTGTGAGAGACTATAGACAATAGAAAGGAAGCATTACCACCTTCAATTTGGGTGCATCGGTTATATTCTACCCTACAAGGTTGTGCACGCACTTGGTATGTATATGCTGAACTACATAGAGAAATTAGCAATTGGCAGAATTTGACTGTAGGGATGATCCAAAATTTTGACTTCTTCTCATCTAAACCACTAGTGGACAAGGCATTGAGCTTTATCAAGTGCTTAACTATGGGAGATAGTGGGAAAGTGGAAGAGCTTATTCAAGAAATTATTTGGTGAGATAGAGACAAGAGTGCACTTTGAAGAAGTAGAAGAAGTAGTTGATGCGCCTCCTTTAGAAACAAAAGGGGAAGTTGGTTTACATAATTGATGATGAGGAAGTTGAAAATTAGATGTTGATCATTCACATGGAGCACGCGAGGTCTTATAAAATGTGGATGTAGATACACACACATATCATGAGCCCATGAAGACAACAATGGTGAATATTGGCATAGAAGTTGAACCTAAGGAAGCGATAATTACAGATTACTGGTTCGAATCAAAAGTGGCAAAGATAATAGAGTTACTTATAGACTATGAGTAATTATTCCGTAGAGGGTACCATGAAAGTAAAGGCGTGCTTAAATAACTTAGAGAAATGAAGATAAAGCTTAAGGATGGTGTGTGCCTATTAGAAAGAAACCTTATCAAATGAATCCAAATTTGTGTGAGAAAGTAAAGGAGGAAATTTACAAGATGTTGAAATTTGGAATCATTCGACCCTTGGATGAGTCAGAATGGGTTAGCCCTATGGTGATAAGTATCAAAAAGGATGGTAGGATTCACATTTATGTTGATTATATGGAGTTGAATGCAGCATGTGTTACAGATCCTTTCCCTACACCCTTCACAGAAGAGATATTAGAAGGAGTGATTAGCGTGAAAGATATATTCATTTACAAATGGATTCTCAAGGTATCATTAGGTTAAGATTCCTCCGGAAGTTCAAGAAAAGACCACATTCACTATTGAATGGGAATTTTGCCTATACTGTGATGCCCTTTGGATTGAAAAATGCACGTGATGTATTCTCAAGGATAGGTATTCAAGCATTCAAGGATTTTATTCACAACTTCTTACAAGTCTATCTTGATGATTGGACCATCTATGGGTTTATTAAAGATCACTATGGCAATCTACGTTTAATGTTTGAAAGATGTAGACAGTTGAGTATCTCATTGAATATCAAGAAGTGCATCTTTACTACACCTTTTGGAATACTCTTAGGGCACATAATCTTCATGGAAGGGTTGTTGGTTGATCAAGCTAAAGTTGCATTCATTTTAGGCTTGAAAGCGCCTACCAGTCAAAGTGAGGTGCATGAATTTTGGGTCACATAGGGTATTATAGAAAGTTCATAAAAGGGTATGCCAAGGTTGTAGCACCTTTGGAAGAGTTACTCAAGGGGAAAGGTACATTCTATTAGGGAGAATCACAGTAGCGCACATTTGAGATACTAAAGGACAGACTTAATATTGTGCCTATCTTGTGTTTTCCTTCATGGGATAAACATTTTCATCTACATATGGATGCCTCCGGCTAAACATGGAGAAGTTATAGTAGATCATCCAATTTGTTTTGTAGTAGATAGCTAACCCATGTTGAACAAAATTATACCACTAAAGAGTGCGAAGCTTTGTCCATGATATATTCCTTGCAAAAATTTTGACAGTATCTATTAGCCACACCATTTTTGATTTATACAGATCACATCGAATTGAAGTATTTGGTGAAAATCATGTCTTACAGGGGCGCATATGTAGATGGATACTCTTATTTCAAAAGTTTGACTTTATAGTTGTGGTGAAACTAGGGAAAAGTAATTCTTGACCGGATCACTTGTCTAGAATTCAATCAGGTGAAGAAGCAAAAATAATAGAAGAGACCATGTTTGATGCACATTTGTATAGGTTACAATGCATGCCATCAGAATTAGAGGACATTTTTGTCTAAGGATGGTATAGCACCAAAAGGCATGAAGGCTTTGGAGAAGAAGCAACTTGCTTTATATGCACAACACCATTCATGTTAATCGGTGGTGACTTATATGAGTTAGGAAGAGATGAAGTGTTACGCCATTGTGTATTAGAGTATGAAAAAGGGATATAATGGAGGAAGCCCATGGTGGTATTGCATGTGGCCACTATGGAGGTGATGCTATAGTGCGAAAGATCATACTTGTTGGTTTATGGTGGGAAACAATGTATAAGGATTATAAAGAGTATTGTAAGGCATGTGACCATTGTCGTGCATTTTGGTCAACTAGGATAGAGGGATGAGATGCTTTTATGACTAATTACAAGTGCATAACCCTTTGAGAAATTGGCTATTGATTTGTAGGGCCTATTTCACCAACCGCACATAGGACTGGGTCGTGCTATATCATTAATTTTATAAATTATCTTACAAGATGGGTTGAAGCATCCCTACGAAGGACTGTACATTGGCTACAACAACTAGGTTTTTATTTGGGAATGTTCTTATAAGGTATGGATGTCCTTAAAGTTTAACAAGTGATAGGGGAAACATTTTTGAATGAGACAATCGGGATTCTCGCTAGATGAGTTTATGGTTGCACACCATAAGACTACACCCTATCAACCTCAAGCAAATGGAACTGTTGAGGATTTCAACAAGATTCGAGCCACACATTGACCAATATTTTTGATTTGGAAGAAAATATTGGGATGACAAATTATTTGCTATTATTTGGGCTTACAGAACAATATATAAGTGATTGAAAAAATCCACATCCTTTGAGTTGATTTTTGGCATGGAAGCTATTATCCCTATAGAAGTCATGTTACCTTCTTTGTGCATTGCGCACACTGGAGGTCTAGCTAATGAGCAAGATTCAGAAGAATGGATTGAGAAGATGGTTCAACTGGATGAGCACTGAGCCATAGCAAGGTGGAGTCAAAAGAAAGAAAAATCATGGCAGAAGGCATGGTATGATAGACATATCGGGGATAAGAAGCTTGAGGTTGGATGAATGGTACTTCTTTATGACTCTAAGTTTTTGCACCATCTAGGAAAGCTCAAGGTGCATTGGTTGGGGTTGTATTTGTTATTCAAATACATGAGTTAGGCACTTTCCAGTTAGAAGCACTTGATGGAACACGGCTACCCGGTTACTTTAACGAGTGAGTAGGAAAGCCCTACTATAAATAAGTCTTCTTGGTGTTTTTAATAAGGTAGTATTGCTAGATAGATTAGGTTTTCCTTTTTGTATTTCTTTAATGTATTTATTTCATCGTTCGCTATGCTTTTTCACTTTAGTTCTTGTTTTTGTGTAATAAGCGTGCTTGCACACATGAAGCTAACTACAATATGAAGCATGTTGATGCACAGAGGACTGCACATACTTTTAGTGTGGGGTGGATTGTTGGTGATTCCCAGGTATAATGCTATGAAGATTGGAAGTTATAATGTTATGGACATTGAGGAAGTGAGTTGCTAAGAGTGATTTACAAAAGATTGCTTCTCAAAAGTAACCAAGGATGGAGATGAATGAAAGAAAAGTATAATGCGAGGTAAGAAGTGGCCATGGTAACTACCAGGAGAAGGTGCAGTGATGAGGTACTCGGGTGCTAGAGCACGTGCTGAAGAGAAGACTATGACCAAAAGGTAGGAAGGAGCTCTAGATGGTTATATTTGCTGTGGCATAAAGATATACCGCGTGAAAATCACAAAATTGGGGAAATAAATGGGGAAATATTTGGTAGGTGGAGGAGTAATTCATGCACCAAATTTTGAAAATATATCTAAGGAGGGGATGCGAGTTCATTTTTACCTTTTACAATTGTGTGTATTTGAGAAAGAGAGAAGTGCAAAGAGTGAGTGATCGAAAGGTGTGAAAGCGTGAAACGACATGAGAGGAAGCTTTGTGTGCTTAAAAGCTTGGATCCCTAAGTGAGGGAAGGTTTGAAGGAAGTAGAGAAGACATAGGTAAACTAGGGAATGCAGGTTTTGCGATTTGAGATAGGGCGCACTTATATCGATCTAGGGTTTGGATTTCGCCATTAAAAAATATAGAGAAGGTAACGAATAAACAATTTCAATGTATAAATGGCTCCTAAGAAAGCAGCAACAACAACACCAAAAGGAAAGAAGAAGATAGTGGTGGAGGAAGAAGATGAAATGGCTCCCGAGAGTAAATTTTCAGAAATGAAGTACCCCGAATGGGTGATTGTTGGACACGAATGGGAGTCAATATTCACAAAAGAAAAGTAAGTTAATACAATCATAGAACCTCTGATAACAAAAAGGAACTGGATGTCATGCTAAGAACAAGGAAAATAAGAGCATAATGGAGGATATGCTAGTTTATGATGACTTTGGGGAGAAATTGCTAAGGAAAGCTGAAGTATACCAGATTTATGACTTATGTATTTAGGGAAGTACGAGCCATTATACAGATGTTTAATGAGCCGAATACATGAAGACTTCTTCTACTTTACAAGAATAAGGGTTTGGATTTCTTCCGCACTTATACCATCCATGACAGGATTGAAGGCCTTGGGGAGGACATAAAGAATGAATTAGAAGATAAGGCTACTATCGCAAAGACACATCACGCGCTAGGGTATATGAAGGGTCCATGCGGGATGGATATTGGAAAATTGAAGAACTATAGGGTAGTAAAAGTGACATCACACTTGGTGAAAAAGTTGAATGACCAAGATAAATGGTCCCATGTAAACTCTTTATGGTTACATGTAGTGAGACACATGGCGAGATGGCGTTGTATACAACATTTTAGCTACATTCAAAGAGGATATTGTGGAAGAAGTGCGCATAGAAAGAAGATAAGTTTTGGCACTGTATTGTTATCTTTAGTATTCATGGAGATTGGGGTACCAGATGGACCCAGGGAAAACATATGGGAGTACCCCATGGAGAAAATTCTCAGGCTAAATTATTTGAAAAGTATTAATTCAAGGAGTCCATGATGGATGATGTTCCAGAGAAATGGATAGTCTTCGCATGACCTTTGAAGAGGAGTGGCGAACACCTAAGGAACTACATTCATTATTGGGGAAGTAGGTCCAATTTATAGTTTATGAGCATTTTACATTATGTAATTCCCAATGATGGATGACACTTGGATCATAAGGTGCAAAATCCCTTACGCATTCATAACTAGATACTTTTAGGTGCATCTACACATAGATTCAAGGATACAAAATTATTAATATTTAATGCGACAAGGTAGATTGTGAGTACCATACTCTATGGAAGAAGTATGTATATCATGGAAGATCGCACGTACAATGAGACAATTCTTCCGAGGTATTGAGCATTAAGCTAGTGAGTCTCACAGTTGGTGATACAGGGGCCGTGCTGGTATACATATAGCTAAAGCCAAAGATGGAGAAAAACAAGTATGTGGAGAATGAATTTGTGCTCCCATGGCTGCCGGGGACTTCAAATGATGGAGAACATCCGGCACCTAAGCCATCAAAGACCATTTAGGTTGATGATGAAGAAAATTAAGATTAGGATAGTGGAGGCTTAGTATAGAGAAGATAAGGTAGTGATTGGGTAGAAGGAAGCGAGAGTGTAGACACTCCACCGAGGAAGGAGGATGAGTAAGAAGGTGTTGAGGAGGTATTAGAAGATCAGAGATTTAAAAAGGTGTTTAAACACACTAGGACACAAACTCCTCAGATTGTGAGAAATTCACCACACCTCTCACCAATAAAAGAGCTGTCGAGAAGAAATGATGAAGGAAACTAAAACTTGATGAGGAGGAAGAAGATTTGAGAGATATCACACATGCATCTCTGATCTAACAAGAAGCAAAAAAATAGCCCTAGGATATGGGAGAAGAGCATCAAGAAGAGGCCAAAAATGAAGAGGTGAGGAATGAAGGAGAAGAGAAGGAAAGTCTAAAGTAAACTTGACACAACACGGGAACCTAACTTTGAGGCCAAAGTACCAAAAGGGCCAAGGATGGGTAGAGCGCATGAGGAATATAGTGTGCCATTGATGGGGTATGCTAAAGATAAAGACAATATCATCCGAGCCCACTTCAAGAGTGCGGTCACCCGAAATATTTATATGGATGGGAGCTCATGGACAAGGATGATAGTGCGCACAAGAAAACAACTATCTTGGTCAATGCATACACACATGGATGAGTCTGGGTTTGATTTGTGTGAGGAGTCTTGTGTTTCAAGGAAGTTGAAGAAAGTGCCACAACTCAAGAACATAATAGTTAAACCAATTGTTATGTCGATGAACAAGTAAGCAACGTTCTTGTGAAAGTGTCAGCAGAAACAATAGTAAAAAGCATAGGGATGTTAATTTAGGATAAAAGCATCCAAAAGGGAAATTCCATTGGGGCATAATGGGTAATGTATATTAATTAATTAATTAATTAAAATTAATCAATTAGTGTTTATTAATAAATATTAAAGATGATTGGATAATAAGTGGGCATTTAAATTAAATAATATTAAGGGGGTAAATTAAATTAAAGGGGTCTAACTAAGACCATGTTGAAATATGCACACATGAGCAGATAAACGGTAGAGATACCAAATTTAGGTGTCTACATTTTCCCCCTTTTGTTGAGTGGCTTAAGCTAGCAAGCCATGAAAAAAAATTGATGAGAGACAAAGAGTATGATGAGGATAACGAAGGATTGATGATGAGCTACCCTTAAACGAGGGATCAATAACACAAGGGGTATCGATGATGAGTTTGAAAAATGTAGATGACAAAGGGTGGGTGGGGGAGTAAAGATGGGTAAAATGATAAGGAAAGGAAAGATTCCCAAGAAAAAATGATTTCATTAATAATAAAACTATGGTGGTTACTCCGATATCACGTGGGTAGGGGACATAGGGTGGTATCAATGGAGATGGTGACAATGTTCAATGGGCCGGTGAGTGGGTGAAAATCACTATTAAATGTAGAGGATCCAATGAGAAACCTCTAAAATGGGTGTAAGTCGGGACGACCAATGGGTCATAGGTAAATGTAAAAGTATGCGTAACTAAATGCAAAAATTATGTGAAATCCTTCATACATGAGGAATCGAGTGAAATGGGTATGCATCCATAAGAGATGAGGATGAAAATAATGGTGCCCCAATACATGACATGAGAATAGAAAAAGGAAAATTTGAAATGTATAATGAAATAATATGTCCTAAGAGGGAATGAGTATGGCCATGAAGGAAAATAGGGAAATAAAAGGTGAAATAGAAAACTTCCCAAGACGCGAAAAGTATGGCCATAAAGGTGGAATGTGAGATCAAAAAGGGGCAAATAGATGATGCCCTTGCAAAAGGCACAAAAAGGAGCGAGGGATTTAGAATAAAATGTAAGTTGAAGATGGAGACCCATAGGTACAAATGATGCTATGTCATATCAAAGAGCACTCGAGAAAAGATGCCTCCAATCACATTAGAGGTAAACAAAAAGGAGATCCATGTTACACAAAGCACGTGCAACCAAAACAAATGCAAGAAGATAACCAACAATAGTTAGTTATATCAAATATCATAAGGAGATCATGGATGAAGTGAACTCATCAACATAATTTCAACATGAAAAAGGGGTTTGTGATGTAAATTTTACGTGGTAAGTGTGTTCTCAACAAGTGGTGCTCCCTAAATCTATGCCCCATCTCTAGGAAGGGGAAAGAGAAAGTTGATCAATGTGGGAAGATTTTTTAGGATGTTGATAAAATGGAAGGTTGATCAATGCAGGAATCCTTCGATGCCATAATATAATAGAGTATCCATCCTTCGAGGGTATGGTCTACTTTATACATATATGATATAGATGGCAAGAACAATATACATGATAGCCGTCCTTTGAGGGATCACCTATTTCTCTAATATGATTTGATTTTCTTCTTCTTCTTTTTAAATGAACAATTGTTCTTTGAGGGATTAGTATGCTTTTGATAACTTTGACTTCGATAAGAGCATCCATGAATTTTTATTTTAACATAGGGAAGAGTTAGGGATAGCTAATTAGACCACTTGGAAGGGGAAAATGAATGTATAAGAGATACCCGTGAGCCCTTTACATGGTTTCGAGAGGTTAACAATAGGGTGATGCATGAAATTATCATGGAGCTCTCACCAAGAAGGGAGAACCTATCCATAATGTAAATGCTATGGGTAGAGCATTGGTGCTCATATTTAAGGTCATGTGAAGAAAGTAATAGAAATCACATAGTCCCAAATCATTACAATGATAGACAAAAGAGCCTAAAATGGAGGGATGATATAAATACATGACTAAGTGCTCACCGGTAAACATGATAATGATATAATGGTCGCAAGTGTCATGCATTAGCGGTTTCACTTTCGGTTCACCATCGAGGAGGAAAATGGTAGGCTTTGCGACCCATACTTATGTGTGATAATGGGTGGTCCAATCTAGTTGGAGGAAAAATTTCCACGTTGGATCGTTTCTAGAGTAGGATAAGGTCACTGATCTGTAAATTTCATAGTAAAATAATATGATAGATTTATAAATATGGGATAAGATGAGATAGATGAGAGAAGATAAAAGTTATGTGTTACCCTTAAAGAAGTGAAGAAAATATGCATACCTAACGAGATGAATAAATAACCACAAGAGTGGAATTAGGATGAAATGAAATTATAAATTGGATGAGATATATATAATGGAAACTATGGGATAGCTTTTAAAGTGAGGAAGCGAGAAACCAAGGGTCCCTAACGAGACGAATATGGCCACAAAAGGTGGACTTAGAATGAAAAAGATGGAAATATGGTGCCTTAGAAGAGGCAAAAACATGGCCACAAAGGTGGACTTAGTGTGGAAAGGATTGTGCCCCATAGGAGGCACAAATATGGCCACAAAGGTGGAATTTGATGAAAATATGAAATACGGTGCCCCACAAGAGACACAAATATGGAGACAAAATTGGAATTTTAATGAGAAAGATGGGAATATGGTGTTGTATAAGAGGCAAAAATATGGCCACAAAATGTGTACTTTGATGAAAAGAGAGGTAATATGATCCCCAAAAGAGGCACAAATATGGTCACAAAGGTGGACTTTGATGAGAACATAAATGAATGGTCCCCTTAGAGGAGGGAAAATATGGCCACCCAAAGTGGTCTTAGGATGAGACAATGAATGGTCCCCCAAAGGAGGGACAAATATGGCCACAATGGTGGACTTAGGATGAGGAGAAATGGTCCCCAAAGGAGGGAAAAATATGGCCACGATCAGATTTTGGATGAAAAATGACACCGTAAGAGAGGCACAAGTATGGCCACAAAGGTGGGATTTTGAAAAATGAGATGATAGATAGATTTTGTTGGGTGAGATCGGATGAGATAAATCAATGTCAAAAGTGAATTCCTCCAGCGTTAAGGGAGATAGTAGATGAATTGATGTAGATAAGATGCTTAGATGTTAGGGGGTCAAGAACAAGGAAAGGATGGCCCCTAGTGAAAGAAATTATATCATTTTGTAAAAATTAGATGTGGATGAGTTAGTTGATGGTGAAGGTTAAATGGGATCGTCTTGGAAGGAATGTCGATAATAACTTTGGATTTTTCATTGGATATATGGTTGGGGATCATGTGGGTGATTGGAAATACAAATAATATTGATGAAGAATGGAGGAAATTCTATAGGAGGGGTGATATGCGAAGGGGAAGGAATAGTGGAGGATGTGGATGAAGAAGGAAACTTAGTAATTTGGTTGGATGGGGATGTAGTAATAGGAATTGGATTGGTCGCGATGGATGGAGAAGGATGGCTCCTATGAATGAGGAAGTCATATTTCTCAACTAGATCATGGACAATAGTCTTAAAGGAATTACAATTCTCAACTTCATGACCCAGGGCATTGTGATAAGTGCAAATGAAATTTTGCTCAAACCATGATGGTTTATTACTATGAGAATTAAAGGATTTAATGGGAGGGAGTTTGATTGTAGACACTTAGATTAAATGCCCAATGATCTCTATGTAAGATCTAATAAAATTTGTTAAGGGAATATTTCTCTTATGAGGCTTGGTGGGATATTTACAATGAGGCTTATATTTTGATAGAGAGGATTTACCCTTGGCATGGATGACAATAATCTCAACTCGAGGATCCGAAGGTTATGTGGTTGGTATGGGTAGAGGAAGTAATTTTTATTTGATAATGTCTAAAGAGGATGTGGAAGTGCCTGGTTGTGGGGATAAGATGAGATGATTATTTGAATTCAAGGAAAGTTGGAATGTTTTCACAAATTCTTCAAGCGAGAGAAAGAAGTAGGAGGAGAAGATGGGGTTGATGCGATACTGAGTAGTTGATGTGATTGGTATCGGTAAAAGTGAAGAAAGAGGAACTGTGATTGATTCTATGGATGGTATAATAGGTAAGGGAGGAACGGATGTAGATGAGGTAGTAGGTATGATCAAATCCAGCGAAGTGGATGTGATAAGGGATGAAGGCATATAATCAAAGATAGATGGGGATATTGATGGGGAGAGGGGTGTTTGTATGATGTGATTGGTGAGGTCTATGTGAGATGTGGATTGTGTATGTTTTGGATTGGTTAATGTAGGAATGGAGGGAAAAATAAGTGATGTTGTCGTGGGAATTGATGTAGGAACATGTGATAAAGATGTCAAGGTAGACATGAGTGGATTTTCTAATATGGTAGTAGTTAGGATAGGTATAGTTTGGATGTTTGATGATGTAGTGATAGGTGTGTTGGATATGGATAAGGGAATAGGTATGATAGGCTTGGTTATGATATATGTGGTTGATGTAGATGTTGTAAATGTAGGAATGGATGTAAATGTAGAACAAGTAGTAGAATTTAGTGTGATAGGATTAGTGGAAGTTGTAGGTAAAATATCTAAGGTATCAATAAATGATGAGGTAGATAATATAGGTAACGATACATGTGTTTTATGTATAGTATTGATTACATAAGGATTGGGTGTGTAAGATGTGTAATGTATAAATTTATTCATTACTTGTGGATTAGGAAAAGGGTGTTTGAATATGTCAAGGGGTTGGCTACAAGATGAGGTGGGATTGTCTACTTTGAGATCCCCCGATTTATAAACCATTGAACGGGTATTTAAAAGATTTACATTCCTCAATGTCGTGACCTATGAATTGGTGGTGGTATTTATAATCATTACCCTTGTGGTAAAAAGGGGTTTGGGGTCTAACCGATCAAAAGTCAGATGGGAGGAAGTATGAGGAGGTGAGCTTCTATTAGCTTCTCAAAGATTAAATCGTATGACTCCCAAGGGAGTTTAATTGGAATATGGTTTAAATGTTTCATGCAAAAGTTTTGTGTAAGAGGAAGATGGTTGTTGTAATGCCCACAAAACCTCCCACTCGAGACCCAAGAACAACCTAGGTTTAGTTAGTAAAATTATGGAATAATTGATTTTTGAATAACATGCCCGCATATAGGATTCAAAACTACAGCTTAAAAATAAAGAAGTTACAGTCACAAGAAGGAAAATAACAAAACTACACAAGGCCTCATCATATAAAGGCCAAAGGAGTAAAATCTATGGGGAAGCTTCTTATACCTCCCAATGGGAAATGTGTGTCCACCTAAAAACCCAAAAATATTTATCATCTCAAAACCCCTACATCCTCTTATGCCTCCTCAAGAACATCTTATGCCTCCCCATTCTTGTATGCCTCCCTCCTCTTATGCCTCCCTCATAAGTAAGAAATGCAAGCTATTTCTTGTCCAGGTGGTGGAAGACCCATCCCAAACACCCTCCACAAAATAACTCTTATGCCTCCCCACATTCTCTTATCCCTACCCACAAGAAATATCCCCATAGTCTTCTCCTACACCACACTTAGGAAATCTACCCAAACAACCAACAAACAAACCGAACCATTCAAAACCATTCACATATGCATATATATAAGAAGGAAATTTTAAAGAGTCAAGCTCCTACCTCTCGCATGATAGAGCTTGATCCAAAATAACAACAAAAAGCTTCTTCAAATCCAAACATCCAAAAGCTCAAAAAAATCCACAAAAACCAAAATCCTCCAACTCTCTCCAATTGTAACAAGACAAACCCAAATGAAGTAACCCCAAAACAACATAATAATTCGAATAAATAGAAAAGGGAGAGAGAAGGGTGAGGTGGCTCCATGTAGGATGCCACATCACTCATCCTCAACTCCATCTCACAAGTCAAAATTCAAACTCCAAAGAACAATTAATAAGTGGGTGAATAAAATGAAATTCTACTTACACACACAATCCAAGCCCACACCCCTTAACGAGTAAAATTAATTACATGTAAGAAGGTTAAATAAAAACTTACAACTTGTCTTCCCAAAATGCATAAAGGGGACTAATTTTGACTCCCAACCCATAGGTATGGTTGGTATAGAATTTTAATAGGTGTGGGACGAGTTTAACTTTTCCCACAAGTCTCCAAAATTGGTCCCTAAGGATAGATCTGAATTTCAAAAGGAAGGTGTAGTGTTTCACACTCAAAGTTACTTACACATCACTTACAAGACATAATACAAGAGCCATCAATTCTAATAAATGCATTATTTTGACCCATTTTAATTAATTTGGCAACATGATTACTCACAAAATCTAGACACAATATAATAAATAATAAAAGGGGAAAATACATCACTAAATAAACACATACAAAAATTAAAAAAGGAAACTAAATAAAATAATACACATAACCCCTTGGTCACATTTTAAGGTGATTCCCCCATGGGAACCCCTATCCACATTTTAACATACACAAATAACAATACATGTTGCCATGGTGACCCTTGTTAAATTCATCTCAAATTCCAATGTGGTTGGTATCCTATCCCCAATGTTTGTTGTGGCATGTTTACCAAAAAACACATAACACCTCCTTCAGCCTCGTGGCCACATCAAATGATACAAAATAAATATACAATATAACTCCAAAATTATCTATATATAAATCAAAGCATTCTCTTGGTAAGTAATGACATCATTTACAATTTCATCAATAACCATATGATCATAAGAGTAATTAAATTTTCTAGGTCTACTCAATATGATGAAATATCGCATGTCTCAATCATATATATATATATATATAACCATGTCAATAGCATATCAACATCAATATAAAATGTCTCTAATAATCCACATGCATCATATATGAATCGAAATAAACAACAATCCATGGTATCTAACATCTAACATCATGCCAAATAGAAAGTTACAATAATGTCCATAAGTATAGTCAACAATATCATAATCAATAACAAAATGTGTCGAAGGGAAGTTGGCACTACATCCCCCTCCCCTTAAACACAACTTCCTCCTGGAATTCACTAGAATAGGTGTGGAAATTGAACTCGTAACAAAGTAGCATCCTCCCACATAGCCTCGGCCTCATCATATATGTACCACCGCACTCGAACCTGGTCAATCTCATTGCCTCAAGGCCCGTGGTCCTACGCTCTATGATGTAAATTGGCTCCACCATCACCTACCCTTGATCTGCACCTCAAATGAGGTCCAATCCACCACATGAGAAGGATATGTAATATATATCCTAAGTATGAAACATGAAACACATCATGGATGTGAGACAAGCTCGGTGGAAATGCTAAACAATAGGCCAAAGGGTCGATACACTCTAAGATCCCAAAGGGACCAACGAATCTAAGAGCTAACTTAGAGCCTTTTTCATAATGGATAGGGATCTTATGTAGCCTACAACAAAGGAACACCTTCATGCCCATATAAAAACTACAATCGGTCCTATGCTGATCTCGCATACTTCTTCTACATGTCCTATGTCTCTTGCAGTCTCTGTCGATCATAACCACCGCTGCTCCATGTCATGTAATAAATCTAGTCCAAGAGAAACCCTATCCTCTAGCTTGTCCCAACTAAGAGGCATCCCGCACTCTCGGCCATACAAAGTGCTTGAAAAGGAGCCATGCCTATCGAACTCTATAAACTATTATTGTAGGCAAACTCCACCAAGTATAAATACTCCTCCCATCTCAACTGATGATCGATAAAATACATCCTAAGCATGTCCTCTAAGATCTGATTCACCCTCTCATTATTTCCATCTATCTCGGGGTCATATCTTGTGCTGAAGTTGATCTTCGTCCCGAGGGCATGCTACATGGTAGTCCAAAAGTGGGAATTATATAGAGGATCATGGTCACAAATAATCTTCCGCTTAATCCTGTGTAGTCCGAAAATATCATCTAGATATACCCGTGCCACTACACTAGTGGTATAGGTGGTCTTCACGAGGAGAGAAAAATCAGCCACTTTCACAATTTATCCACCGTTACCATAATGGCATCGTGGTGTTATCTCGACGTCGAGTAGCCCAATAATGAAGTCCATAGAAATGGTGTACCATTTCCATTCTCAGTATAGCATGAGGAAAGAGAAGGCCACTGGATGCCGATGCTCAACCTTCACTTTCTAGCACTCTAAACAAAGATGACACAAACTGAGCCACATCTCTATGAATTCCCCTCCAAATGATACAACTCTCTCAAGGTGGTCGCATCTTCTTCACCCCGGGATGGGCTGAATAGGGTGCATGATGTGCCTTTGTCAAAATGTCCTGCCTCAAGCCTCCATCTTTGGGAACATAAATCTGGCCTCTATTCTTTAGAATTCCATCTACCTCCAATGAAAAACCATCAAAATTCCCCTCAAGGGGTATATGAGTGTCAATCTCTTCTCTAGCCTGCAAGGTAGAAACCATCGTGAGGAAGTCCAGTTGTAGAATCCTACTCCACAAATCTATGCTCACCGAAGTGGCCATAACCACATGTCTTCATCTGCTAAGATCATCTACAACCACATTCTCCTTCCCCTTCACATACTCTATCTCCATATCATACTCACAAAGAAAATCCATCCAACTCCACTGACGAGTGTTGAGATTGTCCTCTGCGTGAAGAGGTGATGAAGACTCAAGTGATCAGTCATGAGTGTGAATCTCCAGCCAAGAAGGAGGTGTCTCCATCGAAAAAGACATCAATAAACCGCCGCAAGCTCAAGATCATGAGTTGGATAATTGAGCTCATAATATTTGAGTTTACGAGACTCAAAAGTAACTACTCTACCCTCCTACATCAACACACCTCCAAGTCCTGCTAAAGAAGCATCCGTGCATACGAAAAACTCACCCTATGGATCTGTCACTACAAGAATAGGAACAGTCATGAGGCATTCCTTCAGTTTCCTAAAATCCTGCTCACATCTGTCTGACCAAACAAACTTCTTCCCTTTCTGCTGAAGGGAAGTGATGGGGTGCACAACCCGAGAGAATTCTTGTACAAATATCTTATAATATCCTGCTAAACCCATGAAGCTACACACCTCTGTCACACTAGTGGGTGCTGGCCAATCCATAATAGCTCGAATCTTGGAAGGATCAACTGCAATACCTTTCCCTTAAATGATGTGGCCCAAATACTACACCTCTTTCTGAAAGAACGCACACTTCTCCAGGTTCCCGTAAAGCTTCTACTCATGAATACACTGAAGAACCTGTGAAGGTGATCCTTATGCTCCTCACACGTATGTGAGTAAATAAAAATGTCATCAAGGAAGATGATCACGAAGCGATCGAAGAATGTCCTAAACACCCCGTTCATCAAGCTTATGAACATTGCGGGGGCATTCGTCAAACCAAAAGGCACCACTATGAACTTGTAGTGGCCATATTTCGTATGAAAGGTGGTCTTATGAATATCCGCCTCCTTAATCCTAAACTGATGATAAACTAAATTAAGACCTATCTTGAGAAAAATGTGGTCCCCTTCATCTAATCAAATAAATCATCTATGCACGGAAGGGGGTAACGATTCTTGATCGCTACTTTGTTTTTGGTAGTAATCAATACAAAAACCGCAAGGATTTTTCCTTCTTCTTTACAAAATCACTAGTGCACCCCAAGGGGATACACTAAACAGATTAGGCCATTCTAAATAAGTCCCTCTACTTACAACTTGAGCTCGCAGAACTCCGGGGTGGTAACTGATAAGGTGCTCGTGAGATTGGCTCTGCTCCCACAACTAGATCTATGTGAAAATCTATCTCACATGGGGGTGGTAGCCCTGGTAGCTCCCTTGGAAAGACATCTGAAAACTCTCTCAAGATGGGATGGTCATCAAGCGATGATCCACTAGACTCATCCTATGATTGGTCACTAACTCGTAGCTTCATACATCTGGAAACCCATGCACCACTTAAGTTGCATAGTGGAGATGGTGTGAATAGAAATAGGTCTCCTAACCCCTACTATAATTGACTCAACTCCTCAATCATCTACACATGATATAGTCTTATGGTAAAAATAGACTCTAGCTCTGTGTGCAGACAACCATTCCATGCCCAAGATGACTCCATACGAGCCCAACACAAGAATACGAAGATCCGAGGTAGTGGTGAAGGATCCCAAATCCACTAAAAATCCTTAACTAAGGAGTCTACAGAGATCTTGGCTCCGAAGTCATCTTGACATCCTAACTAAGACCCTACCTAAATTTCACCATCCTACATTGCTCTACTAAAGATGGTGTAATAAAATAATCAGAAGAACCAGAATAAAATAGAATGGAGGTAGGAATACCACCAATGCTACCTATCATCTAAATCATTGTACTGGTGCTCAACCTTGCATGGTTCTCGACCGCTACATAGATCAAATGACTACACCCCGTGTCACCAATAGTGGGATCTAAAATCTGCATCTTACCCTTGTTGTTGGGGTTACTGTAAGGGCGTCTCTCCAAATATGTCCAAAGAACACCACAACAATAACAATTTTCTGGTCCTCTCCAATGAGTAGCAGCTCCAATTGGTACTCTAGAGGTTTATGTTGTGGATCCTAATGATCCAGTTATAGACTCATTGAGGTCTCTACTAGTGAGATCTTATTGACCGAGCTCTCAATGCACCGTGTGTCTTAATGGTACCCTAGGAAAAGGCCCCATACTTCTCCCCCTTTGTGCATCAAATCTCTATGGAGGTCTTTAACGTGGGTGGGTCTTTTGCTACTACTTCTGTAGTTACCTAAAAGACAACTATACTAAACCCTATCCACCACAAGGAGGAGGAGATGACCCCCTTGACCTGTTGTCCTACATCAGCTTGATGCAGCTCCAAACTCTGTCTCTAGCCTACTGTGTCTTTCCCTGAGTCTCGTCTGCTATATAGGCCTTCTCAATAGCCTCATCTAATGTCTGCAGACAACGGATACGTACCGCACCTCCCAAGTCTAGATTCAAGCCCTTGATGAACCTGTGAATCTGTACCTACCCATCTTGCATATAGTCGACATACTAGAGTAGGTCTAGAAATTGACTCTCATACTCAGCTACTGTTAGAGATTCCTGTCGGAGGTCATGAAGCTCATCTATCCTCTCGCTTTGAATGAACCTCCGAGATAAGTACGTGCTCCTGAACCACTCCTCAAAGAGCTCCCAAGTAACTGTCTCTGAATCAACATGGAGCTTTTGGTCCTTAGTCCTCCACAAGACACCTACTCCATCACTCATAAGATGGATCATGACATGAGCTTTCATGTTGCTAGTAAAAGGGCAGATCTTGAAGCACTTGCTCAAGCTCACCAACCAGACCTCTTCCGAAATCCACTTGTGTCCCTAGAATAGTGAGATGGTCGTACCTTCAAGATCTCCCGATATGGTATACGGTTGTAGTCCGACGAACCCTAGGGCTCTCTACATTCTCATCTCTAAGCCTAGGGCTCGAGATGTATCCCTATGTCCCAAAACCAGTCTCCCTATCCTCTCTATGGTAACTTCTTCTCTGGTTGACTCCACGAGGGATTTCTCTGCTCTATGCTCCTCATTATGTCGAGGAGATGCACGAGCCTCAAAAAAATCCTCCCTACCATGTTTGGCAAAACGTCCTCCTACGGACCCTCCGGGTAAAGTGACATTCTTTGTCTTGAAGCATCTGTAAAATTTGAGGTAGGATGGATGTAACAACATGATCTGGAGGTGGCAATCTAAGTCTATGTGAAGGACCCCTCGTCTTGTCTACACCCCCTGCATAGACCAAGGTGAGAGTTAGTTCATTATTCTAGGTTTTATCAAGTTTTCCATGTTTACTAAAATATGCAATCTTCAAACAAAGTTGTTTTATTGATTTAAAAGTGTGCTAGGTTTAATATTGTACTAGGTTTAAAGTTCATGTCTCAATTTTTCTACTGTGCCCAAGGGTCCAAGCTTTGAACCCACGACTGAAAAAAAGTGTAATGCCACTAAAAATGCCCACTCGAGACCCAAGAACAACCTAGGTTTAGTTAGAAAAATTATGGAATATTTTTTTGAGAAGCGTGCCCCGTATACATGCTTTGAAACTACAGTCCAAAATAAATCAGTTACAGTCACAAGAAGGACAACAACAAAATAAATAAGGCCTCATTATACAAAGGCTAAAGGAGTAAGATCTATGGGGGAAGTTGCTTATACCTCCCAATGGGAAATGGGTGTCCACCTAAAAACCTGCCAATGTATATCATCTCAAAAACCCCTACATACTCTTATGCCTCCCTCAAGTACCTCTTATGCCTCCCCATTCTCTTATGCCTCCCTCCTCTTATGGCTCCCTCATAAGTAAGAAATGCAAGCTATTTCTTGTCCAAGGTGGAACACCCATCTCAAACTCCCTCCACAAAATAAATCTTATGCCTCCCCACATTATCTTATGCCTCCCCATAAGAAAGCTTCCCATTGTCTTCTCCTACACCACACTTAGGAAATCTACCCAACCAACCAACAAACATACCAAACCATTCAAAAATCATTCACATATGCATAATATAAGAAGAAACATTTTAAAGAGTCAAGCTCCTACCTCTCCATGATAGAGTTTGATCCAAAAGTTCAACAACAAGCTTCTTCAAATCTAAACAAACAAAATCTCCAACAAATCCGCAAGCATCCAAAATCCTCCAAATCTCTCCAATTGTAAGAGTACAAACCCAAATGAAGTAACCCCAAAACAACAAAATAATGTGAATAAATAGAAAAGGGAGAGAGGAGAATGAGGTGGCTCAATGTAGGATGCCACATCACTCATCATCAACTCCACCTCACAATTTAATTTCAAATTCCAGAGCACAATTGATAAGTGGGTGAATAAATGACATTTTACTTACACACAAAATCCAAGCCCACACCCCTTAAGGACTAAAATTAATTACGTGTAAGAAGGTACAATAAAAACCTACAACTTGTCTTCCCAAATGCATAAAGAGGACTAATTTTGACTCCCTACCCATAGGTAGGGTTGGTATAGAATTTTCATGGGTGTGGGACAAGTTTAACTTGTCCCACAAGCCTCCAAAATTGGCCCCTAAGGACAGAACCGAATTTCAAAAGGAAGGTGGAGTGTTTCACACTCAAAGTTACTTACACATCACTTACAACACATAATCCAAGAGCCATCAACTCTAATAAATGCATTCTTTTGACCCATTTAATTAATTTAGCAACATGATTACTCACAAAATCTAGACACAATTAAATAAATAATAAAAGGGGAAAATACATCACTAAATAAACACATACAAAAATTAAACAAAGGAAAATAAATAAAATAATACTCATAACCCCTTGGTCACATTTTAAGGTGATTCTCCTCCATGGGAACCCCTATCAACAATTCAACATACACATATAACAATACATGTTGCCATGGTGAACCTTTTTGGATTCATCTAGAATTCCAATGTGGTTGGTCTTCAATCCACCGATATTTTTGTGACATGTTTACTCGCAAAACACATAACACCTACTTTGGCCTTGTGGCCATATCAAATCATCCAAAATAAATATACAATATAAATCAAAAATCATCTATTTATAAACCAAAGCATCCTCTGGCAAGTAACGATATCATTTACAATTTCATCAATAACCATATGATCATAAGAGTAATTCAATTTTCTAGGTATACTCAATATCCGATGAAATATCATATGTCTCAAATATATATATATATATATATATATATATATATATATATATATATATATATATATATATATATACCATGTCAACAACATATCAACATCAATATAAAATGTTTCTAATAATCCACATGCATCATATATGAATCAAAATCAGCAACATTCCATGGTCTCTAACATCTAACATCATGCCAAATCGAAAGTTACAATAATGTCCATAAGTATAGTCGATAGTATCATAATCGAACAAAAGGTGTTGAAGGGAAGTGGACACGCAGTTGTGGCTGCACAACATGATAATTTGATAGATAAGGATGTAATGTTTGATAAGAGGGGATATAATTAAAGGATGGAGATTGAATTGGTTTGGAGAGTTCTTGATGCTGGAAAATAGGAATGTGACGGGATGAGATAATTTGTAATAATGATTTCGTTTGGGAGATACAATGTTATTTAATTTTTAAGATTGAATAGGATGTTATGAGATAAGGATATTTGATTGTTGATTATTTTGGGATTGATATGGATAGATAGGGATTATAGTGATAACATTTGATAAAGTAGGGATATTAATATGAGGTAATGGGGGCGAATAGGATCCACTAATAATTGAGTGGATTGATAATATTGAGAGGTCGTGGGAGATCCGTGAAATATGAAGTTATACACGGGGCTAGAAGGAGTCCCAGTAGTTTATAAATGAGTAAGAGGTGGAGATGTGGTTGGTTGAGGAGAGATAGAAGAATTAGTTTTAAAAGGGGGATCAGTTTGGATGATATGGTCTTGACAAGGTCAAGAGATCCAATGCATAATCTCAAGATTATTAAAGGAAAAACTTGCATTAGATATATTATATGGTTTCATTGTTTGAGAAAGGGTGTCAATAGGCATGAAATGGGAAAATATTTGTCTAGGAATTTTATTAACAAACAAATCAAGAAGCGAAGTTTTTATTAACATGATTAAGAGATGTGAGAAAGAAAATGTGGATAACATGGGTACCTAAGAAACTACAATCTAAGGCTGGTTTTAGATAGTTATGGCGGCTTCCATTTGGGTGATCTAATCCCAATCAATCCACCTAGTAGGATGATGTTTTAGATGTTTTAATTAATGTGTGAATTTTGGTTGTGTGTGATAGAATGTGAGATGCAATCGATTAACCCTTACTTAATCTATGTGATAAAAAGGATGTAGAAAAGAAAATTTCTTTTTAAAACCTAATCTAGATGTGATCTTTAGATGTGGACATACACAAGAAAGGGAAATAAGATGCAAAAATATAAAATAAGATGAAAAGGAGAATAATTTTAGAACGCTTTTCCTTTTTCTCCGATCTTCAAAAAGACGTAAACAAATACCGATCAGAGAAATCAAGCACAACATGATTAAGTAAAAAGTGAAGCCTTGTGTTGCAGTGTTAATAGAAGACAAAAGAATCACAAAAATAACAAGAAATACAAAGGATCGAGTGAAGAGGGTGGTCCCACCGGTGTTCCAGAATGTTAATCTAGTTTTTTTTTCCTTTTCAATTAATGAGGTAAGTACTAAAGAAAGCTAAATAACTCGAGAAAAATGGAGGGTTTAAGGTAACTCGAATGTGTGATGGATAAATGGGCACAAAGTAGATGATGGATCCTTGTTGCTACAAGCCGATGACCTGCAAAACAAAGAAACTAAGAGGAAAATGGATTAGATGGTAAATGTGGGGGCTGATCAACAAAGTTGGTTCCAAGAAGTGTTACCTTCCTTTCACGGATATCAACCTCCGTGTTTGATAAGATATGATAAAATCATTAATGATAAATAGGATAATATGAAGAATATGGGGCACAAAAAATTTAAAAATGCAGAAATGTAAGGAACATACAAATCTAATCTAGATTGCTATAAAATAAAGAATACATGACTAGGTCAACGGTGACCTATGTGAGTAGATCGAATAACAATGTAAATATGTATACGAAGAGATCTCGATGCAAGATAGATGTAGCAGAAGCATGTAGATGTTGGAAGTGACCTATAGAAGGGAATATGAGGAAAAGGAAACCAGAGGAAGGTAAAAACAAATATTAGGATCGGTTCGGTGCAAAAAAAGACTTGGGTCGATGGCGAACAGAGAGGGATGAAGACTCACTTGGGCTAAAAATAGGTTATTTTTGATGTAATAGAGAAGCATGGTGATGGATATGATAAAGTGAGATAGAACATATAAGAGATGGGAAATGTGGAAGAATCTAGAGACAAAGTAGGTGACCGAGGGCTGGTCCACGGTGATTTGACAAACTTCGATAGCTATTGTAGTAGAGTTGAATAATGTCAAATGCAAATGAGAGGAGTGGATAAACCGCAAGCATAGAAGATGGAAGAAAATGATGATAATGGAGCTCTAAGTGTTGTTAAACGAAGATCTGGTATGGCAAAAGGTTAGATGTAAACAAGACAACAATAACAAGGTAATAACCGAATAAGATAATACCAAACGTATAAATCTCACAAAGAATTTCCACGAGCAATGCAAGCACATGGGAAAGAGATCCATGAGGTTTGTAATTGTTGTATGGATGCTAAGGCACGAAACAAATTTTGTAAGTCACAAGATAGCTCGAGATATTTGCATGCATCTTATTAAAAAGGGAGGGTGAATGTAATTTAATAGGGTCATCGACCGTAACCGGGCTAGGTCTCGCTAACTTTGGGGAATATTTCGAAAAGGGTTGCTTTTTTATGGTTTGGATCAGTATTTTAGGCTCTAAGAATGAGAAAATCACTTTAAATCGTGTAGGCGGGAAGATGGTGGATTAGGATGTTTAGGGATAAATATAGGTAGGATAAAAGCTAGGAAAAAGGATAGGGATGTGGATTTAGGATAAAATCATCTTAAAGGGAAATTCCATTAAGCCATTATAGGTAATGGATATTAATTAACTAAATTTTATCAATAATGTTTATTAATAAAGATTAAAGATGATGGGATAATAAGTGGGCATTTAAATTAAATAATTTTAAGGGGATAAATTAAATTAAAGGGGTCTAGCTAAATATAGGTAGAAATATGCGCATGCGGGTAGACAAGGGTAGAGATACCAAATTTAGGTGTCTATAGCATAATGCAATAGAAAAGAGATATGAAACCCTATCCTAGTCTATTCATAACCAAATTCAACACAACCAAATACAAAATGAAAGTAAAGGAAAAGAGATGTTATAGATGATCACCTACATGAAGGAATAATTGGTGAATAAAATCAATGTAGGGTTGAAATAAAATTATTATAAAAATCATTTTTGGGGACCATAAAAGAAATAAAAAGTAGAACCAAGCATACATGTGATTGAAGAAACCCATAAATTAGAATTATTGGAATACCATAACATGTGCAAATACTATTCTTTTGATCCTATACTCAATGTTCCGAGTGTGAACTCTAAAGAAGACAAATACATGGAAAACTTTGATACCTTATTAGCCTTTACGGTAGATTGGAAAGTGCTAGAAGACCAAATTAATGATGGATGAGATGTGGAATGACAAATCAAATATCTAGTATAGACAACTTAATGATATCAATAATGATTTATACTAGCTAATACTATCAAATGCGGCATATTCAATTGGCTATATGAAAAACCATTAACCCAATGGAAACGAATAAGGAAATATAAAGTAGGAGATTCTTAACCAAGAAATAAAAAGATGGTAGAAAACTAGGATTGAGTATGCTTTTTAACACAAAGGATTATATTTCACCATATTAATTATTTTAAGAACGATCAATTGATAAATGATTAAATCTTAACATTAAGCAAATTGGTAATATATATTGAATGGATTTAAACTCTTTTTGTAGAGAAAAGGAGTAATAATAAGATAGTAATTGAGTGGGAAAAATCATATATTTTCTATTTGATATGTTAGGGTAGAAATAAAAAGGGGTAAATAAAATTGTAACGGAAAAAAGGTAAGGCATGTACATGGAAACATTAGGGGTATTTTCATTCCAATAATATAACGAGAGGGGTAATATCAATTGAATAGTTAGAGGTAAAAAATAACATTAAGGGTATTATTTTATACCCTTTAAGTGAAAGTGTTATACCATATTATTACTAAGTGAACCCCAAAGTGATGAAAACAGAACCATATCATATAAACCCTATAATGTAACTAGAATTAAATATAGCTAGATGACAACATAGATGGATAAAGGAAATATACTAAAGTAATTTTTATTAGGATCCAAGTTCAACCTTCTTTTCATTAGATTACATGCCTTTATACAAAATGCTATTGTAGTTGAATTGCAATCCTTTCATTTCCTTTTTATATATTCATAATATTTTCATATTCTCTACCTATGTGCAGAGAAGACATACATTCTATATTTTGTCTTATATTACTATAGACATAAAAAGGAATTGTGATATCATGAACTATATCCATGTCAACATACAATCACATTTTACTATCCAACAATTTCTTCAACTTAATAATTGTCTCATATCAAGATAAAACTTTCTTTTGTCTAGTGCCAAATGGTGATTATGATGTGTTGAACTTAATTTGTTTTGAGTTAATAGGAAGGACACATTTTACATGTTTTTCATCCTCTACGCCCTACTTAACCGACCTTTTGTGTTTTTAATTAAGTATATTTTTCGATAAACCACCATTTTTGGTTTTCAATCTATGGAAACTACCTCATAGGATGACCTTATGGGTTTTGATTATGCGGACCTACTTACAAATATAAAAATATTTACATGCTTAATATATTTACCTAATTACATTCCATAAATTATTTGTGATATTTCTTTACTCATGTTGTCCTTTCTACTTTGGTTACTCTGTATGCAAAGTTTGATTGTGAGGGGTGAATGATGATTGTATTATGAGTACGGGCATGGTTTTTTGAATAATTATATACAAGCTGAATGAACCTTGGTGTATTATTCATTTTCTACACAATTGGAAGAATGAACTCTATATCTTCCTTATATATATTATATATATAAAGGATTAATTTATATTCTTCCATAGTACATATGTAATTATATGAATAACTTCATAAATCCATATAGTTGGTTTTTTTTTCATATTGGGAAGCTTTGTTGTGAATCATAATAGCAAATCGAGATAGCTTGAATGAGTGTCTCAAGTCGGTCTCTCATCAACTATGATTGGATTCCTCGAAAATCATTTTTTCATATTTTATTCCCATTCTTGTAATCATTCATCGACTCTATACCTGACTTGAAATGATGATTGTAAATACATTTCAAGTTTTTGATCTTATGCCTATGTCAACATTTATTGGTGTAGTTTTTTCCCCACCTTAATATATTTTTTATGATCTCTCATGACATCTTGCAACTTTGTGTTCTAATCTAAGAGTTAAAAATTCAACCGCTTTACCTAAGCTTTGGCTTACTTTAGAATTGTGCAATACTTGTTGAGTATTATTGTGGCTTCTTTTACTTCCTATTTTTGTAGGATAATAGCGCAGTTGATCTTTTTTCGTTGCTTCTAATTTAAAAAAGTATAGAATTTTTGAAATCTAAGATATTGTTGATTCACATATGATAAATAAGATGTTAAAGTAAATATTCGATGCAGAAATAAGAAAAGTAAATAAAAACAATAGGTGAAAGAGAGATGATAAAAGATAAATTATTTCATATTTAATTCGAAGTGTTTTGGATTGGAAGATAGATGAATAGGAGGAAATTCTTGTCATAAGATCAAAAATTATGTAATCATCGGATGAGCCTGGACTAGGTCATTGGCACCTAGGTGTTGGATACCTCTCGGTAGCACTCGTGACTATGAAAACCTCAGAAAATGATTCTTCTTTTGTCACACCAATGTTGCTAAACTTAATTATTAGTCATTTGTATGTCACACTATGTATGTAGCATTCTACTATAACTTGCAAAACAAATGATCTCCCTGTAAAATCCCAAAACACACAAAAATTTGAAAATAAAAAGATGTAAATGAGGATTTGGAATGACCTCGGTGGTCACCAGTAAAGAGTGAACATATGGATGAGCATTCCAATGCATCTTATGATCCATTTATTTCTTGTGTGTGTGCGCACAAGAATGATTCCCTAGGAATTTCTTGTGCAAGATGCACTTCATAGAGAGCAATATCTAGATGTAGAAATGTAGATAGATGTGTAGATGTGTAGATGTAAAAATTAACTTTTCCTCCTATGAAGTGTATGTAGAAAAATGATGTCCCTTGTCCCTTGAATGAAGCTAGATGGATCCCTTGATGTTATTAGAATGCCTTTGAATGCAACCTTTGGTGATAATAAGATATTATTAGATCTTGGTTATTAATTATGATCATATAGATTTTTATTTATATGATTCCCTTATTTGAATTTCATATTTGACAACTAAAAGGATTACCCATAAGATAAAATAGGCCTAAAAGGGGCTAGGAAGATACAAATAGGTTGGGGGTGCCCAAAGGAGATGAGGGCACCGGGTGCTTGTAACTGGCTAGGCATTAGTGTCTAGAGTAAAGAAAGATTAAGTAATGAAGATAAGAATGCGATGTTGGGTGTTTAAGACCAAAGAGGAAACTAGAAAGACAAAAAAGAGGCAAAATATATATGTGAATTGCTAGTTTTCTCGATTAAAAATCATATGAATAGTGGTACATTATTAGGACCTAGAAATGTACCCAAGTGCCTAAATTAATGTCTACATTTTCCCCACATTATGTTTTTGACTTAATAATCAATAACATAAAGTAGATAAGATATGCATACACGATAACCATGTATATTGATGTCAAAAGTGTGTCGAAGAGACAATAAAAAGTGTGAAGTGATAAAAATGAAGCATGGAAGCTAAGAAAGAGGAAGTAAAACTAGGGATAAAGCATATAAGTTGTGTCATGTTGTACCTATTTTCATTGTTGTGATTTTTAATGTGGGGTTGTTTCTTGTTACGTATTAAGGATAGACCTGCAAAGGAAGAGAAAAGAGTGGTCAAAGTCATGTATTATGAAAATTATGTAAAATTATGTGAAATATGTGAAAACGTAGTAAAAGGAATGTGTGCACTGATCCGTGACAAGTGGAAAGGACAAAAAGTGTCTTCAACCACTATAAAAGAGTGATTGTATTGGGAAACCTCATACCAAGTGCAATTTTTTGGGCCATCTCATGCCAAGTGTGAGTTTTTGGACAATCTCATGCAAAGTGTGAATTTTTAGCTGATATCATGCCAAGTGTGAGTTTTTGGGAGATCGCATGCTTAGTATGATTGTTTAGGTGATATCACGCCATGGAAGAAGAGTGTTGGCGGGAAATATTTGGTGTTAATATCCATCCTTGACTACTTCCTAAAATTTACACACCACTAAAAATGGTGTGATCCAACTTTGTTTTGTATTCGATCCAATTCTATCTAAGTAGAAAAAGAAGATAAAATGCATTTGTATTCTTTGGGAATTGTGCATGTGTTGTGAAAATACTCGTAAACTATTGAAAATTGTGTGATTCTAAGAAAGTAACTATAACTTCCCATGGTCATAGGCACCCAAGAAATTTATGGAGTTCTCGTGTGCTCATGTCTATATTTAGGCACCTTGGAATCTATGCTAAACTAAGGATCCAAGTCAAAATTTAGGACATTCTATGTCTGTAAATTTTTGTTCTTGTGTTGTGCAGGCATGTAATGAAGCTCTAAACTATTCTATGGGGTGATCGACTCACTCAATGTATGACCCATCATTTGGGTTACATGCGACATCGTTGGAGGATGCAACCCAAAGGAGAGGATCGAACACCGATATGAAAATGATACCATGCAAGGGGAGGGAATGTGCATGGTAGAAACCAAGGTATGCAAAAACAATATGGATAGAAACATGTTTTAGTAGAAAAAGTGACAAGCATACTATATAAGATAATATATAGAAGTAATACTACAGAAAAATTAGACCACGAGAAGTGGGTTTCAAACATGGGACATATCTCATAATTCCGCAAAACAATCAAGTCCAAAGCAAACAAAAGCATACAAGAAATCAAAAAGCAAGACACATGGCATAGCCCACAAACAAGGGCATATAAGAGAAGACAAGAAAAAAATAAAGTAACAAACAACTATGGTGGAAAATAGTTCTTGCAAAGAAAATGTTACACATTAAACACCCATTATCATTTTGTAAAGATAAAAAGTATGTCAAACCATGTATGTTCTAATATAAAATAGTGTGCTAGTAAGAATATGAAGTATATAAAATGAAACAATATCACTTATAGTGTGTAAAAGGTAGATTCCCACAGGATCCTTAGTGGGATGGGTAAGAGGTACAATGCCAAACTTCCATGATGAAAGTAAATATTTATAGTAAGTATGCATTCAAAAATAGAGAACAAGTGAACGCGAATGTGTATATAGAAAAATAATGACATAAGAGATATTCGACTAACATAGTAAGAAAAGTGGAGCATGTGAGTATAAGAAAACAAGAGTAAGTGTAACCAAGATATGTAACATTATGTGAATGAGTGTGATGGGAGAAGCATTCCCCCGAGAGGATGTGAATGAGCATGATATGAGTTTCACTTATAAAATACCCATTTTAGTCAAGAATGAACCATAAAACAATAGTGTGTCATCAAAAATGGTTTGAACATGTGCACTAGAAAGACATATCGATGAAGCATAGAGTGTAAAGAGCATGAATGTGATGAGGTTCATTTCATATTTAGACCCTCAGTAGTTGAGTATGAACTATGGAACTAGAGTGCATCATAGGGTAGTGTGGTATGTGAGAATGTGATGCTAGAAGATTGCGCAAAGTGTAAATTGTAGAATAGAATAGTATGATGTGTGATAAGAGAGTGATATAAATATGTGATAATGATGTGTAGAGCATGAAATGTTTAGTGTGTGAGGTTCATGAATGTAGTATGCCCTCAACAATAAAGTGTAAAACTTAGCAAAAGAGTGCGTCATAGAGTAATGACGATACAAGATATGTCTATCAAATTGCATAAGATGAATGAGGAAGACTAGTTGTGAAGCATGATGTGAAATAGTACAAATGTGAGACACGTGATAATACTATGAGGGGGAGAATAAACTCGATGCCCCAAAATTGTACCAATGATGGAGGTATATGTTATGACATGATAAATACCATGTCATTGTGGGAGAGCATTATTTATGTCATAAGAATCAACACAATGGTAGGTAGAAGAAATAATAAGACCATGCCATGGAGGTAGAGTTTGAAATATGTCTTGGCTCTCAATATAAGAAGTAGTTTTTTTAATAAAAAAATGATTTGTTTCAAGTAGAGGTTATGAAGGGATCTTGAATGATATTTCAAAAGAGGCCTGCTAGAGCTTCCTTGTCTTTCTTAGTGAGTGGTTAATTATTTTTGATTGGTACTACTACAAACAATTTTATAGGAGAATATGGTGGAATGATGGGGGAGGTAGTTTCTTAGTTGTACTTGGTAATGTCGTAGATGGCTTGAGTGGAGGTGTTGTATTTATTTTTAGAGGCAATTTCTTAGGACGTTCTTGATAGAAATTAGTAACAATGGTATGATGATCATTAGACATAGATGAATCAGATTTAGGAACCCAATGAGATGTAGCAATTGAAGATGAATGTGTATCATTATTTTTTTTAGAAAATGAGATAAGACCATAACACTTAAGGTGGTCAAATTTTTAGTGTAGAACATAGCAATCATTATCGTATGTCCATTTATTTGATGATAATTATAATATAGATGACCTTTATATTTTTCAAGTCAATAAGGAGGATAAAAATGAGTATATGGCAAGATGATTAATTGATCAGTGAGGAGTTAAGGAATAATATCTCATTTCTTAGTATTAAGATCAAACATGAGAGGTTCAGGATTGGTAAGACTTGGGATTCACTCATATGAGAACATGTAGAAGACATAGAATGAGGATGAGAAGAAGAACTAGCGTGAGCTTGAGAAACATCCTTAAGATGTTGGATTTAATATTTAAGAGATGTAATCATGGATTCCATAGCTTGAAATTTATCTTGAAATAAATAATGAAAGGCTTGAATTGAATATAAGATGGGTTTATTGGATGAAGGATCACGAAGTCTAGCGTCATCGAAGAAAATTTTAAAAATGGCACTTACTTGAGTGGGTGGCGTATCTTTAGGGAGAAACATGGTGTTTAGGGATTTTTGAAGAACCTCTTTGCAAGGTGAATGCATTTGAAGTAATTGAGACAAAGAGATTTGATGAAAATTAGGAGCTATGATAGAGATGATGATATGCCAAAAAGGATCCGAAATATTGATCATGAGTGGGGTTCACCAAATGATTTATGTTAAACCTCGGATATTGTAGAGTCACATATGATAAATAATACGCTAAAATATAAATTTGACGTAAGAAATAAGAAAATTAAATCAAAACCCTAGGTGTAGAGAGAGGATGAAATACAACTAATTTCATAATTAATCCGTAAGTTTTTTCGATTGGAAGACCTGATGAACAGGAGGAGGAAGCTATGCAACCTAACTTAGAAAGTATTGTAATATCCGGATGAGCCTGGACTAGGGTTCCTAGACTAGGTCAGGGGAACCTAAGTGGTCAACACCTCTTGTAGGTGATTGTGACTACACAAAACCTCAAAAACAGATTCTTCTTATGTCACACCGATGTTGCTAACCTTCGATGTTGGTCTCATGTATGTCACACTATGTCCACATAATTCACATGTAAGATACAAAATAAATTATCTCCTGCAAAATATAAAAACAAATCAAATCCTAAAATTAAAAATATGCAAATGGGGAGTGAAGTGACCTCAGTTAGTCACCCGATAGAGTTGAACTTACGACCGAGTGTTGGACTACATATGAGAATCCATATGGCTCTTGTGTGCACGTGAAAAAATGATTCCTTAGGAAGCTCTTGTGTAAGATGCACTTAATAACGAGTAATAGCTAGATGTAGCAATGTAGATAGATGTGTAGATACCAAAATCACCTTCCCCTCTTATGATTTGTATGTAGAAAAATGTAGTCACTTCGCCTTGAATTAAGCTAGATAGATTCCTCGATCCTCTTATAATTCCTTTGGATGCAACCTTAGGTGGTGATAGTAGATTCTTAGAGCTTGGTCATTTATTATGATCACATAGCATTATATTTATATGATTCACTTGTTTTAATTTTGTATTTGATAGCTAAAATGTGTAACCATAAGAAAAGAAGATGTCCAAAAGATAAAAGAGGCTGAAAATGGGAGATAAAGATTTAAAGAGGTCGGGGGCACCTAAAGGGTACGAGGGCACCGGGCATTGACATCCTGGTTGGGCGCTGGTATCCAGAGTCAAGAAGATCAAGAAATGAAGATCATACTAGGTTGTGGGGTGTGAAAGACCAAAAATGAAACCATAAAGATAGAAAATAGGCCAAAGATATATGCAAATTACTAGTTTTCTTGCTTAGGAATCATATGAATAATGGTATGTGATTAGAACCTAAAAATGTACCCAAGTGTGTGATTTAGTGTCTACAACTTCATTTTCATTTAAGATTTCTGTTTACTTCTCAAAAGGAAGTGTTATCTACATTTCTTCGCTCATGACTTAGTTACCTATGGTGTCTCTCACCAACTCGGACAATGTTATCCAATATATGAACTTGGATTGCGTAATATTTTCTCTAGGTTATTCTTTTGTTATCCATCCGCATTGTGGATACTACAATATTTTCTTATAGTGTGTGTATTTCCTCAATATGTGTTTGTAATGGAAATTACTTTAGATCTACTTATACCGAGTTGATTATAGAATAGTATGATGTAGCATGTCCACTTGTTTGAGAACATCAGTAGGAGTAGCTTACTTTTTCCTATTAGCACTTTCGATTGTGATGTCCACGATACAATTATGCATCTCCTTTTACCACTTCTTCTACTTATGATGGTGTTGCACTAGATTTACTAGCCTCTTTTTGTGCCTCTTCTTCCTTAGCTTTCGTAGTTGTTTGTTCTTGTAACTTTAATTCTTATGCTACTCTCTTGTCCTCATCTTTCTTTATTCTTTCTTCTTATTTATTTTTACTTTCTTCTACTTCCTTTTGTTTCACCTCTCTTACGTCTTAGCCTTTTTTTCCTATTCTTACTTTCTTTTTTTCTTCGTTTCTCATCTTCTACTCTTTGATTCTCATCTCTCTTCTTCTTTTATTCTTCTTCTCTCTCTCGCTTATTTTCTTCTTATTATTCTTGTCTCCTCTTCATGTCCATAACCTTCTCGTGTTTTAGCTTGCACAATTTATATCTTTTTCGATCTTCCTATTCCTTGCACACTTTTTCTTCCTCTTGTCTTTGTTTCTATTTAGCTTTTTGTTTGTATAGCAGTTCTTCCACCTCATTCTACTTCAAGCTTCATTGTTTAGATACATCATCTTCTTTTTCATATGTTTGTATTTTTCCTCCATTGATCAGGCAAAGTAGTCTATGTGACGGATTCTTGTTCTTTTGTAGTGCCCACTTCCCTTTGACACCTTTTGATTTTGATGAGGATCTCGCTGACTATATTATGGATATTATTGTGACTTTTGATTTGTATGTATGATGTTATATGTTAGATCATGGATTATTGTTGACTTTGATTCATATATGATGCATGATGATTATTAGAGACATTTTATATATTGATTTTGATATATTGTTTGACATGGTTATATTTATGGATGTTGTTCAAACATGTGATATTTGGATATATTGAGTAGACCTATGGAAAATTGAATTAATTTGATGATCATATTTTTATTGATGAAATGTAAACGATGTTGTTGTGATTCATATATATATATATATATATATATATATATATGTATGTATGTATGTATGTATGTATGTATGTATGTATGTATGTATGTATGTATGTATGTATGTATGTATGTATGTATGTATGTATATGTATATGTATATATATAGGTGATTTTGGAAGTAATATTTTATATTTGGATGATTTGATGTGGCCATGAGGCCGAAGGAGGTATTTGTGTTTTACTGAGTTAAAATATCACAACAAACATCGAGGGGATTGGAGACCAACCACATTAGAATTCTAGATGAATTCAACAAAGGTCGCCATGGCAACATGTATTGTTTTGTGTATGTTTGATTGTTATTAGGGATTCCCATGGGGGATCACCTTTGAATGTGACCAAGGGGTTATATGTATTTATTTTATTTGGTTCCTTTGTTTAATGTTTGTATGTGTTTAATAAGTGATGTGTTCCCCTTTCATTATTTATTAAATTGTGTGTAAATAATTGTGAGTAATCATATTGTTGAATCAATTAATTAAAATGGGTCATAAGAAAGTAATTATTGGAGTTGTTGGCTCTTGAATTAAGTGTTGTAAGTGATGTGTAAGTAATGTGTAAGAGATGTGTAAGTAAATTTTGGAGTATGAAACACTCCACCTTCTTTGAAATTCGAATTTTTCCTTTGAGGCTGATTTTGGAGGCTTGTGGGACAAGTTAAACTTGTCCCACACCTCTTAAATTTGTATACCAACCTTACCTATGGTTGGGGAGTTAAAATTAGACCTTCATTATGCATTTTTGTAAGTCAAGTTGTAAGTTGTAATTGCACTTCCTTACATGTTTTTAATTTCAGTCCTTATGGGGTGTGGGCTTGATTTGAGTGTGTAAGTAAACTATCATATTATTCACCCACTTATTTATTATGCCTTAGAGTTTGAAGTTGACTTATGAGTTGGAGTTGAGGATGTGTGATGTGGCATCCTACATGGATCCACCTCATCCTCCTTTCTTCCTCTTCTATATATTCGAATTTCTTAGCTTGTTTTGGGTTGCTTCACTTTTGTTACTTCATTTTGGTGTTTGAGCTCTTGCAAATTTGGAGAAAGTTGTATATTGTTGAATGCTTGTTGATTTTTGATCTTGAACTATTTTGCATTGGAACTCTTGTTGTTTCGGAACCTTGGAAAAAACTCCATCATGGAGAGGTAGGAGCTTGGCTCTTAAAATGCTCTTATTTTATTTATGCATATGTGAATGTTGTGAATGTTTTGGCATGTTTGTTGGCTGGTTGGGTAGACTGCCTAGGTATGGTGTAGGAGAAGACTATGGGGAATTCTTATGGGGAGACATAAGTGTTTTGGGGAGGTATAAGTGTGGAGGGAGTTGGGATTTGGGTTCCACCTTGTAAAAGAAATAGCTTGCATTTCTTTACTCATTATGGGGTGCCATAAGAGGTTAGGGAGGCATAAGGAAATGTGAGGAATAAGGGGTACTTGGGGGAGGCATAAGGGCATGTCATGGATTTGAAATGATATATTTTGGCAGTTTTTTTCTCGGTGGTGATACCCATTTCCCCTTTGGGAGGCATAAGTAGCTTCCCCCATAGTTCTTGATCCTTTGGATTGCATGATGAAGCCTGAGTATTGTTTGTTGTCTTCATGTAGTTGCAAACTACAGTTTTGTTTTGGAATGTGTTTTGAATGAGAAATTTATCTTTGTGTTGTGGAAGCTTGTTGTTGCCATGTGTTGAAAAACATTTCTTATTGCAATATGGTTGGGGCTTGGGGGCCAATGAAGAAGGAAGGATTCTCCTCTTCATTGGATGTCTTGGTTGGGTGGAGAGCATTGCCTTTGTTTTTTGTGATCAAATTGAAAATGGTGGATCTTCATGTTGTTGTTCGGGAGCTGAGAAAGAAGACAAATTTTGGTAGTCCTTTGTGAGATTTCCTTTTTGTAAACCTTTTTCCCACTTCAAGTGGATGACAATGTAATATATTTTGTGATGAAGAGTTACTCTGTTTTGGAAAAGAAATCCCCTTTTGAATGTGAAAGAGATATACTCTGTAATTTGTTTTGTGAAAGAGAAAGATTTATATCTTCTGTAATTTGTAGTTTGATCAATGGAAAAGAGAAGTTGTAAAAGAATTTATTGATTTCAATAGAAGTTGTTTCACCTTGTGTAAATGATATTGTTTTCATTGGAAATATGTGTTTGAAATGCAGTATCAAATCTCTATTTGGAAATTTTTTAAAAAAAAGGGAAATACGTATGAAGAAAATATATTACTTTGTTTCAATTGAGATGCTTTATTTGGAAAATAGTATTGCATTCTCTTTCCACATTTTTATTTTGAAGGAAACAAAACATGGTAAAATTAAAATGAATTCTAATGTTTTAGGTATGGCAAACGAAATAGTTCAACCTCTGTTTTTTTGAAATATGTTACCTCCTTTTATTTCATTCAAACTCTACATATATTAATAAAAATATAGAGTGCCATGCAACCACGGAAAACAATGAAATATCAAATTAAATCTTGTATGTTCAACAAGTGTTTCAAATAGACTTAACAACTGAAGAAAATTTTATAAAAACTTGCAAATCAGGCTTAGTCAAAATCATAGTCGTTTTTGATGTCAAATTGGGAAATTTCGAATTAATATTCAATCAAACAATCTAACCCTTGCAATCCATCCTAAATTCTTCAAAATGAAATACTCCGTGTCCTGCTTTTGGCATGTTGAGAAGGAATTGATGGCGGATTGGAACAAAAATGTATAAGTTAAAAAGACCAATTCACTTTTAAATGACAGAAAGATGTTTTCATAAAATTGACCCTTCAAACTTTATCAAAATTAAAATTTTAAGCTCGCAATGCAAAGAGGAGGTTGAGACCTTTCCAAAAGTCATTGTTTGCCAAAAAAATGAGTTCCCAATCAAAAGTTATGGCCTTATGAATTTTTCACTTCATTTTGGCTTCAAAAATAATCTAACTGTCAAATTTAATTAGATAAAATATTTGCTAGTGGACCCGCGGCCTTGATATTACCTTTTGTGTGTTTTACCCAAAAAATTCTAAAGGCATGAAGTTCCCTGCAGATTCTTCGACCAAACCTTCATTTTTGTCTAAAAATAATCTAAGTTCGAAAAAGTAAATTTGGAGAAATTTTCCTACGGCCCCGCCACTCCGCCCCTTTGCTTTTTGAAAAGCATTTGTGCAGGCACGCTGGCCCACAACCATTAACTTAACCTTTTAAAAATATTGGCAAAAATTTCTATGTTTCTCCATGGCCCCGTATCCGCATGCTTTCAAAGTTAACCTTTTGTTAAATTTGGCTAAAATTCCTAGTTTCCTCCACGGCCTCGCCGCCCCATAGCCAATGTGGAGCTAACACGTGGCTACGCTAGGCGTCGACGGAGGCACAAATTGCATTTTAACCTTGATGCTTCAAAAAGAATTTGGCAAAAAAATTTATGTTTCCCCGTCGGCCCGCCGACCCATAGCCTATGGTTGTCTGACACATGGCTTCACGAGGCATCGGCGGAGGCATAGAGTATTTTAAACCCTTAACATTTTTCTTCCAAAAGTCTAAATTTTCTAAGTTTCCCCACCGGTCCGTTTTCCCTACTTGCATCTTGGGCTTGACACATGGCATCCTTAGGTGTCGGCAAAAGGGAGGATCTTTTTAATCCCTTAACGCTCTTTTTAAAAAAAAAGCTAAAGATCTTAAGTTCCTCTAGTGGCCTCGCCTTTCCACTTGGACTTGGAAATGTTGACGCGTGTCCCTTGGGATCCTAGTGTTTAATTGTCTTCTTTTGGCGCGAAGCCCCGCCATGGGCTCGCAGCATGCGGAGGTAAAATACGCTTTTTGTCCAAAAGGGAAAAAGTGCTAAGTTCCTTCCCTACTCCTCCGGTCCGTGGTTCTCCTCTCGGGAGAAATTTCTTCCCAAGGCCCGCAGGCCCACGTTAGGGAAAATTTTATTCGCAGCCCGCCTAACCATAACTTGAAAAATATGAGGAATTATGAGGACTTATTTATAACACTGGAAAGGGGAGGAAATTTCCTATCTAATGGGAATGTTTTGAGGAAGTTTTGAATGTGTTAAATATGAGAAAAATCAAGTTGAATCTTATGAGTCAGTTTGAGAGTGGGTTAGTGTGAAATTAACCTATTATTTTTAGATGTTTGTTCTACCCCTTATATTAGACTTTGTTAATTGTTTAAACCTTGTGGAATTAAATACCTTGTGTATTTAATTGTTTTGGCACTTTTAACCCTCCAAAATTTTAATTAAGGAATATTTAACTATGGTGTTAATTCAATTAGTCATTAAATTAATACCTAAGGAGAATTTGAGCTAGGTGTGGATTTATTATGCTTATTGCTTTATAGTGTGGATGTAATACTTGTTTTAAAGGAAAATTTTGTTTGTTAAATTTAATTGTCCTTGAAACTTGTTGTGACAACTGTAGTTTCTAAACCTATATCCGGGCTTGCACTTTAAAAACTAAATTATTCCATAATTTTTCTAACTAAACCTAGGTTGTTCTTGGGTCTCAAGTGGGAGTTTTAGCGGGCGTTACATCTTGCATTGCTTACATAGTTGGCATTTCTATTAATTTAGTTACGGTTGGGTTACATATCCCTTACGGAGATAGATAAGGAGAAGGTATGCTTGGTATTTGGATAGCACGAGATGAAGTCATTGTTGTAGTAGGCACCGTAGTTGTTCTCACGAGGTGGCGATTTTGTACCAAATCACAACACTCATGTTTTGGTAGTGATCATAGAAGACATACTCAGATGATGACACCTCTAAAAGGGTAAAAATAATACTTTTTCAATATAAGTTGATACTCATATAAATATATTGAATATTTAGACTTTTTCGTCTATTAATGAAATAATGTCAACTTGTTTTGATATTTAATTGGTAAGGTCAACTTTATATGGAAATTAATTTCCAAATTTTTAATTTTTTAATACTATTGTTGGAAGTTGTTCACGTCGTATCTATTTATTGAGAGGTGGTTGTATAATATATTGGAAAGATTATGTTTTTATATTAATATAATACTCTTGAAACCGTGTTCTTGTGTTCTTGATAACATAAAAGCATAACATTTTAGAGTCAAAATTTGAATAATTTTAGACAATAGAATTTTAATTTTTGAAATAAAATTATATTAAAATTAAATATCATAAAATTAAAACACTAATTTTAGAGTTGAAATTCAAATAATTTTAAATAGTATAATTTTTATTTTAGACATGAAATTTTATTAAAATTAGATATCATAAAAGTAGAACACTAATTTTAGAGTTGAAATTCTAATAATTTTAGATAATGGAATATTAATTTTAGACGTGAAATTTTACTAAAATTAGAAACTTGGCTATTTAATGCCTTTTAACGAAGTATTTTAAGTTCATATATAAATGATATCCCGCCATAATTTCACAGGGGAAACGAGATATCCTGCGTTGATTGTCATAGTTGTTTCAGAGTGTGTTGCTTTTGTATTACATGGTAGCAATGAGGAAGTTTACTGGTCAAAAGGCATCACAAAATGAGAAAGCAGAGAATGGAATTGAATCTACAATGAAATTTCGCTCATCCGTCGATCGTTGATATCGTAAAAATGTCCGAAACCATCAAGAGAATATGCGTATGGTACCGCCAATTCTCGTGGTGATAAATTTATGTGTCGAGGATTTAATAATACAAACGGTACTCGCTACTTGGTAGTAGCATTGCAGTTGTATATTGGCAATGGAAGCCATTAGAACTGCTTTCAAACCCATACAACACCTCGATTTCTCTGCTCCACACAACGCCCTGTTCACAAAGTATGTGCGTTCATTGTTTCTTGAAAGAATGAACCACCCAAACCATCATTTTTTAGTTTTATTCCAAAGAGATGTCAAAAGAGGCCTTGCACATAGCATTTCTTCTACATAATAAGTATCCCTATGCTTCCTGTACACTAGGGAAAGGAGGGTGCCATGATTATACATTATGTGTAATATAATGGTAGAATTAATGGCAGAAGGGTGTTTAAAAGGATTACAAGAATCCTTTACAGCTAGATTAGAATATAAAGTAACTTGTAGATGCGGAACTCTTCTATATACTCATCTTTCTCAAGGATTTATGGTGTAATGCCCACTTCCCTTTGACATATTTTTGTTTTTTTTCTTTCGAGACCGATTACTTCACTATGGATTATTATGGCTTCTTGATTTAGCATGCTAGTAGATATCATAGACATTGGACCGTTAGTGATTTGACCTTTATATGATGCATATGGTTTCTTGGTGGACATTTCATGATGATATTTGTATACTTTTGACGGTGGTTATTTATCTTTAATTATGACATGTGATATGTTTAATCATATTGAGTAGAACTTGATAATTGGACTAATGTGATGATCGTTTTGATATAAATGAAATGTCGAATAGAAATGTCCTAGAAAGTGTTAGTGATATCGTACTTGCATAGATGATAGTAAATCATGTGTCGTTTATTTTAGATTATATTGTATATTTGGTATGAATGTTTTAATGCGCCAACAAGCCGAAGGAGGTATTTTCTACTCGCAGGTATATTATATCCACAACAATATTGGGGAGTCGAGACCAACCACATCGGAATTCGAGAAGAATCCAGCTAAGGTCACCATGGGAACAAGTAATTGTGTGTGTGTTAGAATTATCTGGTAAAGGGAAAATTGTGACCTAGGGATCATGTGTTGTTTTGTTTTAATTTTTACCTTTTATTATGTTAGTATGTGTTGCTCTTAGTAAGTGAAATATTACTAGTGTTATTATTCATATTTTTGGATTGGAGTTTACCCCTTTGTTAGCCATGGGTTGTAGTGGGTTAATTAAGTTAATTTGAAATTTTCCTAAACTAATTAAAAGATGTGACCAAAGAGAGTTCATTTATTAGGATTTGATTTACTTGGGATTTTTGTGGATTGATGTGTGTTTGAGTTTGAATGTAGCACACTCTACCCCACATGGGAAACTCGAATTAAGCCTTGGAGGCCAAATTTCAAAGCTTGTGGGACAAGTCAAACTTGTCCCACACCTCTTAAAACCCCATGCCAACCCTACATATGGGTTGGAAGGCCAAATTTAGGGTGTTTTAGGTGTTTTGGGGGAATAAAAGGGTAAAACATTAATTGCACTTTCTTTCAAAATTTAATTTTGTCCTTTGAGGGAGTGGGCTTAGTTGGAGTGTGTAAGGTGCTTGCCTTTCTTTCAACCACTTATTAATGGTGCATTGGAATTTGATGTTGACCAAATGATGTGGAGTGGAGGGAAAAGGAGGTGGCATCCTACTTGGAGCCACATCATCCCTCCCTCTCTTTTCTCTATTTATTTGATCCTCTTGTTTGTTTTGGGGGTTGGAAGTTTCATTTTTAGTCTTGTGTATTTTGGAGAGGAGAGGAATTGGAAGGAGTTTGTGGATTTTTGGAGCTTGTTGATACTTGTGGGAATTTTGTGGGAGCTTGTGGATGCTTGCTTGATCTTTGGAGGGATTTGAGACTTCATACTTGGAGCAAGCTCTACCATGGAAAGGTAGGAGCTTCACCTTTGTTTGCATTATGTTCCGTTTTTGTTATGTGAATGTATATTTATGTTGTGTTGAATGTTGTTGTTTGAAATGCTTGTTGGGAATGGGTAGAATGCCTAAGTTGGGAGTGAGAGGAGACTATGGGGAGTTTAATTGAGGGAGGCATAAGAGATCATGTTCTTGAGGAGGGAGTTTGGGTTGGGTGCCCACCTTGTAAGAGAAATTCTTGCATTTTCTTCTTGTTTTACTTTGAGGGAGCCATAAGAGTTGAGGGAGGCATAAGAGTGAAAGGAGGGATAAGGGGTACTTGAGGGAGGCATAAGAGTTGTTAGGGGTATTGTGTTTTGCATTGGAGGCTTATAGGTGGCACCCATTCCCATTGGGAGGCATAAGTGGCCTCCTCATAGGTTTTAATCTTATGGCTTTCTTGATAAGCCTTGTGACTTTGTTGTTGTGATTGTTTTCCCTCTTGTTGTGTTGTAAATCTTGTTTTGAAGGATTATGGAATGAATGTGAAATGTTATGTGTAGTTATGTGGAAGCTAGTAGTTGCCATGAGTTGGATTTTCTCCGTTTGCGATGTGGTTGGGGCTCGGGGGCTAATGGAGAGGATGGCTTCTCTTCTCCATTGGGTATCTTGGTTGGGAGGAGAGCGTTGCCTCTCCCCTTATTTTGTTGTGAATCAAGCAAACTATGGAGGAGCCACCTTGTTGATATTTGGAGCATTGGAACCTTGTTGTTGACAATGTAAAACCACCATGTATTTACCCACCTTGAGTGGAGGAAAAATGTAATATTGCTTTGTTTTCTTTAGCTTCCATTATTGTAAATTTGTTTCCACATGAAGTAGAAAATGTTGTAACAAGATGTTAAAGAAAGTTGTTTAGAATTTTATTAGTAAGGTTGTAATGTGGATGGAATCAAAATTTGAAAGGAAGACAATCTATTTATTCTCCTTCTTACTTGGCTTGGAACCTCTTATGAATAAGTTGATCTTGTCGAAATGTTGGTAGTTCTTGATTTAAAACTTAATGGAAATAATTTTGGAACCCTCTTGAGGGGTGTTGGGAATTTTTACAAAAAAATATATATTAAATTTTGTTTTATTACTTGAAAGTGATGTATTGGAAAAGTGGGAAAAATAGTGCATTTTGTCTTCTTGTATAGTTGATGGAAAGACTTAAGGTTTTAAATAGATTTTAATATGCCAATGAAGTATTTTAAGCTCTAGCTCTATCATGTCTTTCTTCATTTATGAATCCATTGCAAAATTATTTGCAAATTAGTAAGGGAAATAAAATCAAATCTAGGTGAAATCCCGTACAATGCCTATTTAATTTGTGTAGGAAGAAAGTTCATACTTATGAAACATTATTAAATGAACAAGCAACAATTCAACTTGATGTCAGTCATAGTGGTTGCCGCGTAACTCATGGTTAGCAAATTGTAGATTGCATGTGGCCTCTAAATAGCTAAATTTTAAACTTGAGAGTTAAAATACAATTTACAACACAGGATACCTGTGGCTTAGACAATATCCTGCAAGATAGTTTTAGGCAAAGACCAAGCAATGAAGTCGTTGTTTTAAGGGATTCACCTAGAGACCCAAGTGGTCTCACCGAGAAGACTTTCGAATGGCATAAAGGCTTTGATGTCAATGGATGAGACTATTTTATAGTTTAAATTTTTCTTTTACAATGAGAAATAACCAACCCCACACCCCAAAAGATGCGTAAATACCTTGCAAATCAAATCTATGTTGGAGAAAGATAGAAATATAAGACAAAAACACTTCATTTATATATTTTAAAAGAATGCAAAAAAAGGTGAATTACTGCAAAAGATTTGTGAAAAATAACAAATCTCAAACGCTAATGCGTCCATCGATCGAATGACAAAAAGAACAAAGCTGCTTCATGAACATTATGATATGGACTGATCCTCCTATATGATTTTTTCCTCCTCGAGCTACACCATATAACTAGTAAGCCTCCTTAGAGAATTGTGTAAGTAAACTTCATCAGTTGCCTCTTAACAATCTCACTGTTCCTTTAACCGATTTGATCAAGATATGTTGAAGGTGAATCCCGATCTGAAGTTGCATTCGATACTGAATAGATAACAACATAGTTGGTAACCTACTTGTTGGAAGCGCTCAAAGGGGCTATCGTTTTCACTGCGCGGCCATGACCGCTACCTGGTCGATCATCATGCCATGCCGCGGCCATTGAACCCGGCTAAAACACACCTTAGCAAAGACCAGTTTTTTACAAGTGGAGGTAACCCACCCCCTCCTCGCCTGTAACGTCTTCCACACCCTCCTTCTTGCTCGCAGATGGATCGGGGCAATTGAAACCGTGTCAACGCCTTATACTCACTCCGTAACTTCATCTATTATCCTCCACATTGAATTCACGTGGCAGGGGGAGTAGTTTGGGCAGACTAATCCAAAAGGGTAAAATATTTGTAAATCTAAGTTGAAATGAAAGGGAAACGTGCGGATTAGCATGAAGACTCCAGCACGCAAGGGGATGGAGCTTTAATGAATGGCAGGTGGCTATTAAAGCCACCATCCCAAGCTTGTTTTCAAACTCAAATTCATATTGCGCCCACACCGATTTTCACAATTATCTCTCTAATATGATTTTAATTGTAAATGTATACATTTCAGTACGCATTAGTAACAGTATCTACAGTTTGTCTACAAAGAGTATTATTATAAGTGTTGCACTAAAATAAATAGTGTTAAACGTGATTATAGTATATCTATTAGTGGTAAATAGGTGGTTGTATATATTTGATGTAAATTGGTATAGATAAAATTTTCTTTTTCGCATGAATATGACTTCACAAGTTGATATGTATTATGATAATATCCTTTATTAGCTTGTTTGATTATTTGTGTTTATTACAATAGTGACTTAAGTGATTTATTTATATTTAATTATATAATTATGTATAACATATATAATAAAACTATTTGTGTTTCATACTTTATATGTTATGCGTGATAATTTTAGAATATGAACAGAAATTTGATTCCATCTCAAACCTTTATCGTGGATATCAACAATATCAAAAGAACCCCTATGCCTTGCTAAAATTCACTTATTTAAATCAATAAGTTTTCTTAAGTTAACATTCTCACCTTTGCACTATTAAAGTCATACTTCTTAGCATTCCACTGGTAGAAATATTCGAATATGGAGTGACTCTATCAACACTATATAGTTTTTATTTTGGTTACAAGTAATAACTAGCCTTATAATGTGAACTTATATGTCCCGTACACTTTGTAAGTATAAAAGGATTGATTTCTAATCCTACACCTAAATAAATAAAACAAAAAAAAATTTAGTCACATTTTCGGTCGTATGCTTGTGGATGTAAAGCAAGTTCTTCGTCGTCGCTCGTTTGTTCATTCTTTGCATGGTTACATTTTGGTATCAGAGCTAGGGGTTCGAAGCTTGGACCCTTGGGCACACGCAGAAAACATGAAACAGGAACATTTAACTTAGTGCAGAGCTGATTCTTTTAAAATATAAAACCACAATGTTGATAATTATAGAAACAACAAATTTAGAAAACTAGCACAAGACCTAGAACAATGAACTAACTCTCACCTTGATCTCAGGCAGAGGTGCAGATTGGGCGAGGGGTCTCTTCATATAGACCTAGATATACCACCGCGGGAGCAGAGCCAGCCAGTAGCAGCCCATCCTACCTCGATCTTCGCAGACACTCCAGATGTCAATGCCGCTATACGCGAAGAACCCTTGGGAGGACGACTTGCTAGACATAGTTTGGAGCCATCAGTAGATGCCTAGGCATCCCCTTAACACAGTGAGGAGCACAGGGTAGAGAACTTCCATGCGGAGTCGGCTAGGGCAGAGTCACCACAGAGAGGACATGGGGACAGGATCTCAGACATAGGACAGTCTCTCTGAGCCCTGACAGAGGGAGGAGCATACAGAGAGATCTATGTTTCATCATACGTCAGCCTGCAGACCATATCAGGGAGATCCTCAAGCTACGACCATCTCACTATTCGGGTGATACAGTGGTTTTCAGCAGAGTTCTGGTTGGTGAGCTTGAGCGGATGCTTCAAGCTCTGCCCCTGTACTAGTAACATGAAAGCTCGTGTTGCAATCCATCTTCTGAGGGATGGAGCAAGAGTCTGGTGGAGGACCGAGGAGCAGAAGCTCCATGTTGACTCGGAGATGATTACCCGGGAGCTGTTTTGAGGAGCGTTTTAGAGCAGTATTTACCTGTGAGATTTATTGAAGCACATAGACAAGTTTCATGACCTCGTCATCGCATCGATGAAGAGCCGAGTATGAGAGTCGATTTCTGGACCTACTCCAAAGACATGACTATATGCGCAGATGAGAAGGTACGGATTCACAGGTTCATCCAGGGCCTGAACTTGGATTTGGGTGGCGCAGTGTGCATTCACTGCCCATAGACATTAGCAGAGGCCGTGGAGAAGGCCTATATTGCAGAGGAGACACGGGGAAAGACGCAGCAGGCTAGAGACAGAGTTCAGAGCCGTATCCAGCAGATGTAGGATGGTAGGTCGAAGGGGTCAGTTCCTCCTCCATGGGGTGGACAGAGTTCAGGGAAAGCTTCATTCAAAGCCACCACACAAGCAGCAAAGAAAGAGCGACGCGCCCACCTTACCGACCTCCTCAGAGATATGATGCACAAAGAGGACGTAGTATGGGGCCTCCTCCTAGGGGTCCCATCAGGACACAGGGTGCGCCGAGAGCTGGGCCACAGGAGCTCACACAGAGACCTCAACAGTCCATAGCCTGGATCGTCAAGATCTATATCTCAGTCATCTAGAGTACCAGCTGGAGCTGCTTCCCACTGGAGGGGACCAGCAGCTATTATGGTTGTGGTGTGTGCTGGACATCATGGAGAGATTTCCCACGTAACCCTAACAAGGGTAAGACGCAGAGCTCGTGAGCCTACTATTGGAGATATGGCATGGAGTCATCGGATCTACACAAAGGGTCGAGAACCACCAAAGCCGAGCATCGAGTACCGTGATTGAGACGACAGTAGTATTGGTGGTATTTCCACCTCTATATTATTTGATTCTCGTTCTTTCGATTTTTATCGCACCATCCTTAGTAGAGAGTTGTCAGAGCTGGTGGCAGAGTTAGGCAGGGCCATAGTTAGGACGTTGAGATGGCTTTCTGAGCCAAAATTTTTAGAATCCTTAGTCAAGGAGTGTGTAGTGGATTTGGGACCCTTCACCACTACTTCTGATCTTTGGATCCTTCCATTAGGATCTTATGGCATCATTTTAGGCATGGATTGGTTGTTCGCTCATAGAGCTAGAGTGGATTGTTACCACAAGACTATTGTTTACATAGATGATCTTGGAGTAGAGTCAGTGATATTAGGAGTTAGGAGGGTCGTATCCATTCGCACCATCTCCGCTATGCAGCTTAAGCGGTGTGCGACGGGATGTCTATTGTTTTCTATTACGGTCAGTGAAAGATCAAAGGATGAGTCAAGAGGACCTTCCCTCGATGACCATCCCATCTTATCAGAGTTTTCCGATGTGTTCCTAGGGGAGCTACCGGGATTACCTCCCCCACGTGAGATCGACTTCCATATAGATCTAGTTCCGGGTGCAGAGCCTATCTCATGAGCACCCTATCGGATGACTACTCCTGAGTTATGTGAGCTCAAGTTGCAGCTTGAGGACCTTCTGGAGAAAGGCCTAATCCATCCTAGTGTATCCCCTTGGGGTGCACCAGTGATCTTCGTAAAGAAGAAGGATGGATCTCTTCGGTTGTGTATTGACTACCGTCAGCTGAATAAAGTAACGATCAAAAATCGTTACCCCCTTCCACGCATTGATGATTTATTTGATCAGATGAAGGGGGCTACAATTTTCTCTAAGATAGATCTTAAGTCAAGGTACCATCATCTCAGGATTATGGAGACAGATATTCACAAGACAACATTCCGCACGAGATATGGCCACTACGAGTTCACAAAGGGTACCTTTCGGTTTGACGAATGCCCCCAGTATTTATGAGTTTGATGAATGGGGTATTCAGGACCTTCCTTGATCGCTTCATGCTCATCTTTCTTGATGACATTCTAGTTTACTCACGCACACGTGAGGAGCATGAGGAGCACCTTCACCAGGTTCTTCAGTGTCTTCGTGAACAGCGCCTTTACGGGAACTTGGAGAAGTGTGCGTTCTTTCAGCCTGAGGTGCAGTATTTGGGCCACATCATTTCTGGGGAAGGTATCGCAGTCGATCCTTCCAAGATTCGAGCCATCATGGACTGGCCAACACCCACTAGTGTGACCGAGGTGCGTAGTTTCATGGGTCTAAAGCAGGTATTACAGAGGTTTGTTCAGGATTTTTCTGATTGCAAGCACCCTATCACTTCTCTTCAAAGCGGAAAGGGAAGAATTTTTATGGTCGATAGATGTGTGAGCAGGATTTCAAGACACTCAAGGATGCCTCACGAGAGCACCTATTCTTGCAGTGCTGATCCTCGTGGTGAGTTCTACGCTTGCACAAATGCTTCCTCGGGCAGGACTTGGAGGTGTGTTAATGCAGAGGGTAGAGTAGTTGCCTTTGAGTCTCACAAACTCAAAGATTATGAGCTAAATTATCCAACCCATGACCTTGAGCTTGCAGCAAAGGGTACATGCCTTAGTGCGGTGGAGACATTTTCTTCTTGGCCGAGATTTACACTCGTGGATCGATCACTTGAGTCTTCGCCACCTCTTCACGCAGCCCAATCTCAACGCTCGTCGCCGGCGCTGATGGAGTTACTCGTGAGTATGACATGGAGATAGAGCATGTGAAAGGGAAGGAGAATGTGGTTGCAGATGCCTTGAGTAGATGGAGACATGTGGCTATGGCCACCCTGGGCACAGATTTCATGGAGTAGGATCTTGCTGCAGCTTCCTCATGATAGTTTCTACCTTGCAGCCAGAGCAGAGATTGAGTCTCAGAGACCCCTTGAGGGGAGATTTGATGGATTTTCATTAGAGGTAGATGGTCTTCTTAGAAACAGAGGTCGGATATATGTTCCTAGAGATGGAGGCTTGAGACATGACATTTTGACAGAGGCTCATCATGCACCTTATTCAGCCCATCCCGGGTGAAGAAGATGCATGCCACCCTGAGACAATTGTATTTTTGGAGAGGACTTCGAGAGAGACGTGGCTTCGTTTGTGTCACGTTGTTTAGAGTGCCAGAGGGTGAAGGCCGAGCATCAGCATCCAGCTGGCCTTCTCTATCCTCACGCCATACCGGAGTGGAAGTGGGACACCATTTCCATGGACTTCATCATTGGGTTACCTACGTCGAGATACCACCACGATGCCATCATGGTCACGGTGGATAAATTGACGAAAGTAGCTCATTTTTCTCCAAAGAAAGACCACCTATACACAGCAAGTGCCGTGGCACGAGTATACCTCGATGAGATTGTCGACACATGGGATTCCGCGGAAGATCATTTCATGACCATCGACCTTTGTACACTTCCCATTTCGGACCACCATGCAAAGATGCCCTGGGACGAGGATTAATTTCAGATAGCTTATCACCCCGAGAGATGGATGGACAGACAGAGAGGGTGAATCAGATTTTGGAGGATATGCTCAGGATGTACGTGATGGATCATCAGACGAGATGGGAGGAGTACTTGTACCTGGTGGAGTTTGCCTACAATAATAGTTTCTAGAGTTCTACAGGCATGGCTCCTTTTCAGGCATTATATGGAAGAGAGTGTAAGACACCTCTTAGTTAGGATAGGATTGAGGACAGTGGTTTCCCTGGGCCAGCATTATTACAGATATGGAGCAAAAAGTTACCTTGATCGCATGACAGAGATGCAGGAGGCAGGATGATAGATAGTAAGAAGTATGCAGACCAACATAGGACAGATCAGTTTTGAGGTAGGCACGAAGGTGTTTCTTCATGTCAGACCGCATAAGAGCCCTATCCATTATGGAAAAGGTTCTAAGCTTGCTCCTAGGTTTGTGGGTCCCTTTGAGATCTTGGAGCGCCTCGGTCCCTTGGCCTATCGTCTAGCATTACCACCTAGCTTATCTCGCGTCCATGATGTGTTTCACATTTCTGTGCTTAGGAGATATATTTCTGATCCTTCTCATGTGCTAGATTGGACCGCATTGCAGGTGCAGGATCAGGGGCAGGTGATGGTGGAGCCCATGTGCATTATAGATCGTAGGACCCTGGGCCTTCGCGGCAGAGAGATTGATCAGGTTCGGGTCCAATGGGACAGGTATGATGAGACTACAACTACTTGGGAGGATGCTACTTTGCTACGAGGACAGTTTCCACACCTTTTCCAAAGTTGACTTCCAGGAGGAAGTCGAGTCTAAAGGGAGGGGGATGTAATGCCCACTTCCCTTCGACCTCATTTTGTTTTGTTTTTTTAGACCGATTACTTCACTATGAATTATTATGGCTTCTTGATTTAGCATGCTAGTAGATATCATAGACATTGGATCGTTAGTGATTTGACCTTTATATGATGCATATGGTTTATGGTGGACATTTGATGATGATATTTGTATACTTTTGACAGTGGTTATTTATCTTTAATTATGACATGTGATATGTTTAATCATATTGAGTAGAACTTGATAATGGACTAATGTGATGATCGCTTTGATATAAATGAAATGTGGAATAGAAATGTGCTAGAAAGTGTTAGTGATATCGTATTGCATGCATAGATGATAGTAAATCATGTGTCATTTATTTTAGATTATATTGTATATTTGGTATGAATTTTTAATGCGGCCAACAGCCAAGGAGGTATTTTCTCTACTCGCAGTATATTATATTCACAACAATATTGGGGAGTGGAGACCAACCACATCGGAATTCGAGAAGAATCCAGGATAAGGTCACCATGGCAACAAGTAATTGTGTGTGTGTTAGAATTATTTGGTAAAGGGAAAATTGTGACCTAGGGATCATGTGTTGTTTTGTTTTAATTTTTCCCTTTTATTATATTAGTATGTGTTGCTCTTAGTAAGTGAAATTTTACTAGTGTTATTATTCATATTCTTTGATCGAGTTTACCCTTTGTTAGCCATGGTTGTAGTGGGTTAATTAAGTTAATTTGAAATTGTCCTAAACTAATTAAAAGATGTGACCAAAGAGAGTTCATTTATTAGGATTTGATTTACTTGGGATTTTGTGTGGATTGATGTGTGTTTGAGTTTGAGTGTAGCACACTCTACCCCACATGGGAAAATCGAATTTAGCCTGGAGGCCAAATTTCAAAGCTTGTGGGACAAGTCAAACTTGTCCCACACCTCTTAAAACCCCATGCCAACCCTACCTATGGGTTGGAAGGCCAAATTTAGGGTCTTTTAGGTGTTTTGGGGGGATAAAAGGGTAAAATATTAATTGCACTTTCTTTCAAAATTTAATTTTGTCCTTTGAGGGAGTGGGCTTAGTTGGAGTGTGTAAGGTGCTTGCCTTTCTTTCAACCACTTATTAATGGTGCATTGGAATTTGATGTTGACCAAATGATGTGGAGTGGAGGGAAAAGGAGGTGGCATCCTACTTGGAGCCACATCATCCCTCCCTCTCTTTTCTCTATTTATTTGATCCTCTTGTTTGTTTTGGGGGTTGGAAGTTTCATTTTTAGTCTTGTGTATTTTGGAGAGGAGAGGAATTGGAAGGAGTTTGTGGATTTTGGAGCTTGTTGATACTTGTGGGAATTTTTGTGGGAGCTTGTGGATGCTTGCTTGATCCTTGGAGGGATTTGAGACTTCATACTTGGAGCAAGCTCTACCATGGAAAGGTAGGAGCTTCACCTTTGTTTGCATTATGTTCCTTTTGTTGAATGAATGTATATTTATGTTGTGTTGAATGTTGTTGTTTGAAATGCTTGTTGGGAATGGGTAGAATGCCTAAGTTGGGAGTGAGAGGAGACTATGGGGAGTTTAATTGAGGGAGGCATAAGAGATCATGTTCTTGAGGAGGGAGTTTGGGTTGGGTGCCCACCTTGTAAGAGAAATGCTTGCATTTTCTTCTTGTTTTACTTTGAGGGAGCCATAAGAGTTGAGGGAGGCATAAGAGTGAATGGAGGGATAAGGGGTACTTGAGGGAGGCATAAGAGTTGTTAGGGGTATTGTGTTTTGCATTGGAGGCTTTTAGGTGGCACCCATTCCCATTGGGAGGCATAAGTGGCCTCCCATAGGGTTTAATTTTATGGCTTTGATAAGCCTTGTGACTTTGTTGTTGTGATTGTTTTCCCTCTTGTTGTGTTGTAAATCTTGTTTTGAAGGATTAGGGAATGAATGTGAAATGTTATGTAGTTATGTGGAAGCTAGTAGTTGCCATGAGTTGGATTTTTCTCCGTTTGCGATGTGGTTGGGGCTCTGGGGCTAATGGAGAGGATGGCTTCTCTTCTCCATTGGGTATCTTGGTTGGGAGGAGAGCGTTGCCTCTCCCCTTATTTTGTTGTGAATCAAGCAAACTATGGAGGAGCCACCTTGTTGATATTTGGAGCATTGGAACCTTGATGTTGACAATGTAAAACCACCATGTATTTACCCACCTTGAGTGGAGGAAAAATGTAATATTGCTTTGTTTTCTTTAGCTTCCATTATTGTAAATTTGTTTCCACATGAAGTAGAAAATTTTGTAACAAGATGTTGAAGAAAGTTGTTTAGAATTTTATTAGTAAGGTTGTATTGTGGATGGAATCAAAAGTTGAAAGGAAGACAATCTATTTATTCTCCTTCTTACTTGGCTTGGAACCTCTTATGAATAAGTTGATCTTGTCGAAATGTTAGTAGTTCTTGCTTTAAAACTTAATGGAAATAATTTTGGAACCCTCTTGAGGGGTGTTGGGAATTTATACAAAAAAATATATATTAAATTTTGTTTTATTACTTGAATGTGATGTATTGGAAAGTGGGAAAAATAGTTGATGGAAAGACTTAAGGTTTTAAATAGCTTTTAATATGCCAATAAAGTATTTTAATCTCTAGCTCTATCATGTCTTTCTTCATTTATGAATCCATTGCAAAATTATTTGCAAATTAGTAAGGGAAATAAAATCAAATCTAGGTGAAATCACGACAATGCCTAGTTAATTTTTGTAGGAAGAAAGTTCATACTTAAGAAACATTATTAATCGAACAAGCAACAATTCAACTTGATGTCAGTCATAGTGGTTGCCACATAACTCATGGTTAACAAATTGTAGATTGCAAGTGGCCTCTAAATAGCTAGAGTTTAAACTTGAGAGTTAAAATACAATTAAAAACACAGGATACTTGTGGCTTAGACAATATCCTGCAAGATAGTTTCAGTGCAGCACCAGCATGAAGCCATTGTTTTAAAGGATTCACCTAGAGACCCAAGTGGCCTTACAGAGAAAACTTTCAAAAGTGGCATAAAGGCTTTGATGTCAATGGACAGACTATTTTATAGTTTAAATTTTTATTAACATTGAGAAATAACCAACCCCACACCCCAAAAGATGCGTAAATTGTAACGACCCAAAATATTCACACACGAACAACATAGTAAAAGACAGATTTTTTTTTTTTGACTTGCTTGAAGATAATACGACACTACACAAGTTCTCTAGGGAATACAACCAACTAAAGACATGCTTTCCACAACATGGACCCATACTGGTTACAAATAAACATGAGGCACACACTTAGGACACAATGGTTCATCTAAAGTATGCAATTTTACAACAAGGTTTTCCCACAGAAGGTTTCTTTAGAATCATGTTTTAGCTGTAAGTGCTTTTACATTCTTTACTTTTCCCAGAGGAATCATGATAGGAAAATCTGAAGTTCATGTCTCCTTTGAAGAATTTTCTCCTACCTTGTTAAAGTTAATATACAGTGTGAACCAATTATTGTATGGTAAGAGGTTACTTCATTTACTTGATTAACTTATTCATTTGTGAGGAGGCAGTTAATTTCTCAAGGCTCTTAACTTCATCAATTTGTTTTCGACGTTGTGCTTTTGAACATATATGTTTTATCTTTTCAAGCGGTCAATTTTATTTTATTTTATTTTATTCCAATACATGACTGCCTAAATCTTGGATTCATCATTAAGATTTTATTAGTTGTTAATAAGGTTTCATTGGGGTCAAGAGTCTAACCAGAAATATTAAAGGTTTCACTTGGGCTTCACTTGAAGAGATAGACATAAGTATACTGTTTACATTTTCAATGGGTAAGATAGATCGAAGAGTTTCTTAATCAAGTTCCTTCTATTTATTATAATTTTATTATCTTCCAAGATTTAATCATTGATTTCACCTTAAGACCGTTCTAAGGATTCACCACAATAAGAGATTGTTGATTAGTTTACGTGGGATCACAAGGTATATTTGTTTCTCTTGTTTTCTTTTTGCTAGGTTCAAAACATAGTCCTCTACCAAATGACACATGACCAAAGGTAACCAAAGTGATGTAAGTTGATTCAAGTTTAGATAATTATAATTAGGTTTGACAATTCAAGGATAAATCATATTCTGAAAAGTGAAAATTCAACAAAGGACACGCATGTCAAAACAAGTTCATTTAATCTTATTGACAATAGTATTTCTCAAATTGACTTTCAAACGATAACAACAACCTACATGAGAACAATACAAAATTATAACGCAATGCCTTCTAGATAGTCTCCACAATTTCCATACCAATGCTGTAAAGCAAAAGAAAAACATTCGTACAACGGCAGTTCCTAAGAAGGCTGGAATCCACTTTCTACACGTGTTTCTTTTCCTCTCTCTTTTTCTTTTCTTTTCTACTCAGGAAATCCTCCTGCACATTTGTTAGCACATGTCAGTTCGCAAGAACTGAGCATGATAAAAGCTATAACATTAAGAAAATATGTTGTTATCTAACTGCTCCAAGGAAGAAAAGCACCGTTGATTATGAAAAATAATCTAAGAGTCTAAACAAGAGCAATTAAAGAGTTGTCCAATAGCATAAAATGTCTGAATAAAAAAAGGGACGGCACTAACTCTATTTAATTATCATTTTCTCATAGGAGCAGTTAATAAACATCATAGTGAATTTCACCCATATCACAATAATGACCGTCATTTTAACAAGATAACATTTCGAAACAAAAGCAATTACAAGAAGAGACTTAATTTCAAACGTGATCTGTCCCTATTTGTTTAAGTTAGTTCACCAGCCAAGGATTCACTATGCCACTGGAAGATCCCAAACAATCAATCGACATGAGAATATCTAAACCAACATGACTTATTAATATTAAGATGATGTGCCTATAACAGTTAATTTTATGTCAGCACAGAATAAATAAATTGGAAAGAAAAGGGATGAGACGCACAAATGACCCCGTATGGGCCACGTCCTATCCTAACAATCCTTCTATTAAACTTTCTTCTAATCAAGAGAATGTCTTAAGAAAAAGGACAAACTTTGACAAGACCAAACATAACCATTATAAATCTTACAGGAGGGTTACTCAATCATTCACAAGAACACAACACACGGGATACGAGCTTCCAAAGGATGCGTCGTCAACAACAAGTCAACTTTAACCTTTCTCGGTCAACACATAACCATTCTACTACAATGACAACAAGGAGGTCGTATCACAACGATCATCACAAAAACCAGTCAACCAATGAGTTTCCAAACACACCAACCTCTAAGTCACAGGAGAATGAAATTTAAGCATCTTTTCGGAGCAAAACGTAGAGTAATTTCTTACGCATAAAACCAACATCCCAATTTTAAGATTTGAAAACTTCCTCAATAATGCTCCAGTAGATCTCGTATCCTCCAACAAGTGTGAAACAAAATCAAGGTAAGAAAAAAAAAGAGTATTTCCTCTGACACTTTAAGCTATCCAAAAAAATTATGTGAGTTACGTCTAAAGAAGACATTCCATAGGATCAACTACATTCCTCAAAACATACAACAGTCACCAAGGGAGAGAAGGTGATTCCAAAGACAACAATCTCCAAACGGTGAACATGAATTGATATCAAATTATGACGATCAACCATGACACTCGAAGAATAAAAGTATTTCTTCGAGCGATTCAAAACAAATAACAAAAGCAACTAACCTAGTTGAAAGTAATATCAACTTGGCTCAATTCAAAAATCAGTCAAGCTAAGCACACACCAAGCCAACCGGGAAGGGTTACTAGAACCTAAAACAACTGAAAGAAAAGGATAGAGACAGGAATAGCATCATTCACCTATACACAATGCACTCGCAGTACTCAATCACCAATTCGCAAATACCCAACATAAACCAGAACTACAGATCTCGAACCGAAACAAGAATAAGAACAAAACAGGAACTATAAAGTTGAGTCCAACGACAATGTTTGATAAAACATTCAAATCGTGAGACCAACACAAAGAACTCAGGAATTTTCATTACAGGAACCCCACCTCTTTTGTTTTATTAGTCTTAAGAACAAAGTTCACCCAACTAACATTTATTAAAACCCAGAAAACAATATAAAGGCTTCAACCAGCGCAATCATTTCTAACGCCAAAAAAAAAAGAATACAAACGAGCAAGGGAAGTGGAAACCAAACAACATACCATCACACGAGACATTTATATGAAGAGTAGAGTTATTTAATGATTCAGTTAAATAACAGCATAAGAATCAATGGTATAGAGAATATCGTGCCTGATTAAGCTCCCGCAGTCGATAACAAGATGGACCGGGCCTGCAACAGCAACCGAAGCCTAATTCCATTTTCTTCAAGCTCGTTGGGCGCCCAAACATCGAACATCTTCACGTTGGCACAGGTAGGAGTTCACGGCCAGGGTGGGTGGTCTAAAATACTTGCCATCATTCTCCCAACACCGCTCCAAGATTAGCCCTAGAACTTCTGTAGGCCCCATTTTTGGCAATTGAACTTAATCCTTCGTCATTCATCCAAACACCTCCACCATCTCCATATGCATCTGATTGTTTCTAATTTGGACCTCCTAACCTTGGTGCTCTCATAATAGGAGCAGCCCTAGTCTGAGACAAAGCAAAAGAAGATGGCTTAATAACCGAAAAAAATCTCTTGGTACAGGCTCCATATCCATAAAACAATCCCTAAACTTAGCATCCTCACCTTTTCCCTGCATCTCATAACCTGCAATCATGGCTGTCCATGAGAATACATCACTTTTAGGCATTTGTTCAAATACTCGGCGTGCAACTCTAAAATTCCCACATTTGCAATACATGTCTACAAGGGCATTCATTACTATAATAAACAAATCAAAACCACTTCTTAGTATGAAGATGTGGATCTCCTTCCCCTGATGCAAATTCGACAGGTGAGAAGTTACTGGAAGAACAATTGCAAAGGTAACATTGTTGGGCTTCGTGTCAGCCAGATGCATTTGTTGAAAGAGATCTAAACTTTCCTCATAATGTCCACTCTGTGCATACCCTGCAATCATTGTAATCCATGACACTACTGTTTTCTCAGTACAAGTTCTGAATCTGAAAAATATCCTGCTACCTTCATCTCCCAAGACATTTTCTCCAACATTGCATAGATCTCCTGTGCCTGTGGGTGCGATCTGTCACCTACACAAAAAGCATGCACCTTTTTATTGCCTTTAATCCAACTACACCAAGTTTCTTTTTAATTCCTCTATCCTTCATCGATCTCCTAAATAGTTCTCTTGCAAAGCAAACTGTGCTTCGTGAATATTCTGATATGAAACAGATCCACCTCTATGAGATCCTCTTCCAAATCCGGAACCTTAAAGAGAACATTATCTTCCAGCTTCGAGACAGGGGTGTCATTATCAGTGGTTTTTCTTCAAATGGGCGCTACTGAAAGGTCCACCAGCGGCTGCAGAAAAAGATCTCCCTTGTATCCCTTGGCTTCTCTCGACCACACCATGCACAGGTGTGGCTATGGAAATGATTTTCCCATTTTGAAACAGAAGCCCTCACACGTGTTGGCAACTTCACCACATGGGAAGGGGAAGAGCCAGTCGTGGCAATGGTGCACTGTCGAGCACTGTTCACTATTTTCTTTTACACCAAAACTCAGACCTCCAGACTCGCATCTTTCACTGCCTAGGCGAGTACCTCCATTGCCGGCTCCATTGATGTGTCCTCCACCACCTGTGCGAGTTCCACCGCCGCCATCTCCATTGATGTATGCGACTAGAATAAGGTTAGGGCATGGGCACGGGCTCTCCAACTTCTTTCAGAGATCAGGGGTCTCGGATTTACTTGTCTCGGAGGAACTTTCCTGCTCGAGCTCATCCATTTAAGCCTGGCCCTTTTCAAAAACTGCGACTGGGAGTCACCCCTCCCTCCATCACTTTTCCACGCAGAAAAACTGAACAGATAACAACATAGTGGACAACCTGCTCATTGGAAGCGCTCAAAACAGCTTCTGCCTTACTGTACGTGCCTGCCGCCTGGTTAAACACTGCTCCCAGCACACCGCTCACCACCACACCCCGCAGCACCCAAAGCAAGGAGGTAACACGCCTACTAGCCTGTAGCTTCATCTAAAGCCACCAAAACAAACCCAAAGCATTCACGCAGCAACCAAGGGCAAAGGAAACGTGCCAGGAGAAAGAAAAAAAAATGCCCACGCAACCAGGTAAAGATGACAATTTGGGAACAGGTGCCCAGCAAAGGAAAACGGGATTTTCCACGGCCTCACAACCACTCGCATTGAATAAAGGATCCAAAAGAGATCCAGATGAAGAAAAAAAATGGGACTCCACCGACTCCCATCTCCTCACGCAAGGACAGAAGCAAGACAGTCATAAAAGTTGGCAGGTAGGTGGTTGGGGGGGGAGGCCAAGGTGGTAGTAGAGGCAGGTAGGAAAGGAGTCCGATGCCTAACGGGGCATTACATAAATACCTTGTGAATCAAATCTATGTTGGAGAAAGATAGAAATATAAGACAAAAACACTTCAATTATATATTTTAAAAGAATGCAAAAAAAAAAGGTGAATTACTGCAGTATTGTGAAATAACAAATCTCGGCCTAATGCGTCCATCGATCGTAATGACAAAAAGAACAAACTGCTTCATGAACATTATGATATGGATCAAATCCGCCTATATGAGTTTTTCCTCCTCGAGCTACACCGTATAACTGGTAAGCCTCCTTAGAGAATTGTGTAAGTAAACTTCATCAGGTCACCTCTTAACACTCTCACTGTTCCTTTAACCGATTCTGATCAAGATATCTTGAAGGAAAATCCCGGATCTGAAGTTGCATTCGATACTAAACAGATAACAACATAGTTGGTAACCTGCTTGTTGGAAGCACTCAAAGGGCTGTCGTTTTCACTGCGGCCATGACTACTGCCTAGTCGATCATTGTCACAGGCCGTGGCCATGGATCCCGGCTAGAACACACCTTAGCAACGCCGTATACAATGGAGGTAACCCACCCTCCTCGCTTGTAACGTCTTCCACACCTTCCTTCTTGCTCGCGTGGATCTGGGCAATTAAAACTGTGTCAACGCCTGCTATACTCACCTGTAACTTCATCTATTATCCTCCACATTGAATTCACGCGGCACAGGCGAGTAGTTTGTGCGAACCAACCCAAAAGGGTAAAAGATTTGCAAGTCTAAGTTGAAATGAAAGGGAAATGTGTGGATCAACATGAAGACTCCAACACGCAAGGATGGAGCTTTAATGAATGGCAGGTGGCTATTAAAGCCACCCACCCCAAGCTTGTTTTCAAACTCAAATTCATATTGCACCCACACCGATTTTCACAATTATCTCTCTAATATGATTTATTTGTAAATGTATACATTTCAAGACGCATTAGTGAGATATCTACAGTTTGTCTACAAAGAGTATTATTATAAGTGTTGTACTAAAATAAATAGTGTTAAACGTGATTATAGTATACCTATTAGTGGTAGATAGGTGGTTGTATATATTAGATGTAAATTGGTATAGATAAATTTTTCTTTTCTGCATGAATATGACTTCACAAGTTGATATGTATTATGATAATATCCTTTATTAGCTTGTTTGATTATTTGTGTTTATTACAATAGTGACTTAAGTGATTTATTTATATTTAATTATATAATTATGTATTATATTATAATTAATAACATATATAATAAAACTATTTGTGTTTCATACTTTATATGTTATGCGTAATAATTTTAGAATATGAACAGAAATTTGATTCCATCTTAAACCTTTATCGTGGATATCAACAATATCAAAAGAACCCCTATGCCTTGCTACAATTCACTTATTTAAATCAATAAGTTTTCTGAAGTTAACATGCTCACCTTTGCACTATTAAAGTCATACTTCTTAGCATTCCACTGGTAGAAATATTCGAATATGGAGTGACTCTATCAACACTATATAGTTTTTATTTTGGTTACAAGTAATCACTAGCCTTATAATGTGCACTTATATGTCCTGGTACACTTAGTAAGTATAAAAGGATTGATTTCTAATCCTACACCTAAATAAATAAAAAAAAAAAAATTAGTCGCATTTTCGGGTCGTATGCTTGTGACAGCAAGTTCTTCGTCGTCGTCGTTCGTTCGTTTTCCCAGCGTCACATATGGCCGATATAAGATTGGATAACGAGGACACTTTGTTGGAAATTCTCGAAGCTCATGGAAAAACTTACCCATCTCAGAATGCTACCTGCAGAAACATACCCTCTGCTGATATCAAAGGCAGCTCCAGATTGTACACAGTAAACGATATTCTCAATGTTTCAAGTGAAGGACGGACATGCAGTTGTAAAAGCCCAGGATGCGCAACAAAAACAAGCATCTCCCCTCTGCCCGACACTTTATTTGTAAATGTAAGGAAGCTTTGCGTTAGGAAAAGGTTGATTCTTGATCAAATTCTGGATCTGAGTGAGCATATGGAGCAGCCTGTTTCGGCAGCAAGATGCAAATACAGGCTTGTCGCAGTCACTTCAAGGTTTTTCGACGTTCAACCAATACCGGTCACTGTATTGTTTATATAGCGAGTTCGAAGTATAGCTCGAAGCATTCCTCTCCAGAAACATGGTACAAAATCGATGACGATGTGGTTAAATTGGTGCGCTTTCACCAGGTTCTCAAAAACAATTATCGTTCGTTCTTTATTAATTGCAATGCTAATTTCAATACGCTCATCTACGAAAAGTGCTCCAACTAAATAAAAGTTGGAAAGTTGTAACGTTTTTTATATTTTTACATGGGAACAAGCTATCAATTTGTATTTATTAGCAATTGGAGAGGGGTTGCAATTTAGGCTCCAGAAAATCTACACATTTATATATTTATTTAGGTATATGAGAAAATAATGCAATTTTGACACTTTTTAATAAAGACAATTTTAAAATTGGACATGCAAAAATAGAAAATACTTGAATCATGTTTCATACTAAGGATTTATTAATCAAAACAAGATATGCATAATCAATTGTATACCTTTTTTTTTATTTTAATAAAAATACCATTTTTAAGTCTTATTGTACAATAGTGTTGTATTTTGCAAGGCGTTTAGACACTTTTAGCCATTTTAGATGGCAAAATACAATCATTTTGAAATATTACGTTAGTGCAAATTCACAGCACCTTGGATGTTTCTCGGATTTCTAGTTTGATAATGGACATCCAAAGTGTGATTGCACAACATTGAAATTTTTCCCAAGTGTGGGACTTGCAAAAATAGGAAAAAACTCTCCAGATTAAAAGTTGGTTCCTATTCCTCTATTCAGGTGCATGCATTTAGTTGCAGAGGATATATTCTAAGTCCTACTCTAATTTTTCCAAGGGACCAAGGTTAAGAAATTGCAAAAATTTAAATCTAAACTAAAGAGGTGATACACCGAGGAATGATGAACTTCTACTCTGTTGTTAAACACGGACCATAAAATAATACAACTCATATGCACAGATAACCAGATTTGTAATGGAAAGATCAGAAAAGATGCAATGGAAGTAAGAAAGGGGCTGAAAATCACCCACAGGCTTATTTTATTGCTCCAAGGAATTGATACAAGGCATTACAATGGCCAAGAGGCAAAAACGTGTCACAAATTTTATGGAAAGGTTGGAATTACTCCACAAATTCGTTGCAGAATAGAGAAAAAGGGAGATGCAGAGAAAGAATGTCCAACCTCTACAAAGAACCAAAAATGGCATTTTAACCATTTTTTGCCAAAACAGAGAGAGAGAGAGGAAGTGGGAAATTGATTTGAAATCCCAACCACCAGCCATGAATGCTCAACCAATCTACCCACAGATGTCAAATCTGGTCTCCCATGGCAGCTCGACGCATTACAAAAGAACAAATGGCGGATCAAATCAGATCGTGTATTAATGGCCTGAAAGACCCTTTTTTTATTTTTCACCCACCAAATCCTACAAAAAGAATATTTTATGTTTCCATGGCATAGAGGAGACTCAGATCTTTCCAACGATACCAAAATCATGAAAATCCGAACTCTAGTTCAAAAGATATGGCCCCCGAAGATTTAGGGAAAAATTAGGGCAAAATTTGGGCAAAAAAATCGGGTCGGTGGGCCAAAATTTGACATTTTGCCCCTTTCGCAAATTTGGAATTTTTTTCCAAAATTGGCAAAATAATCCAACCTCCGCTAAGCCATAACTTTCAAAATATTTGGAGTTAGGAGGACTTCTTTACCTTTTTGGAAAGGGGAAGAAAAATCCTATCTGATGAAGCCATCTCCAAAAAATTTTGAATGCCTAAAAGTTGAAAAAACCTGACTGAAGCACAAGGAAGGAGGAAATGAAGGCAAGTTAGCCAAAATAAGCATGGGCTTATTTTGGATAACATTTTGGTGACTCAAAGGGGTCATCTACCTGCAAGATGAAGTGCTCAACTACCTGAAACATCCATTGGGCATGGAGTCATGATTGGTAGCCTGAAACTGATCTCCTCTTTGAAATGAACATCATCAAATGCCAAGTCCAAAACATTGTGCAAGAGCAACAAAACAACACCACAAAAACATGTATAAAATTAGAAATCATACACATTCAAAGTGGAATATGCATAGTGTGCAAATCACTTAGGAAGAAAGCAACCTAAACTACAAAAAGACAATGTACAAAAGCAATTAGAGGAATGAAAGTGAAACCTAAACTAACCTACACTAACCGGTGACATAGGCAAGCTAAAAAAAACCTGTAACTAGTTGTGCAAAATAGCTTCTTGTTCTTACAATGGATTGCCATGCAAATGATGTGACAAGTGGCTTGGCTAAGAATAAGAGTGTGAAACTTAAACAGGCCCAATTCTCAACTTGGTTTACTGAGACATCAACTAGAAAGAGAAAGAATTCCTCTTTTATTTTCTCTGCATTTGTCCTGTAGAAGCATTGCAACTGATCCTCATAATTCTGAAACTCATCCTCACATCCTGAAGTGAATGTGACTATTTCTAGGTTCTCTTCGGCTTCAAAGAAGCCAGGTATCTGATCTAGGACATGGTCTAAACTGTTGAATATTTCTACTTGTCCGAGCTTCGGTTTTAACGAGAAAGTCTTTTTGAAGACATCCTTGAATATTCATTACCTGATTTCCATCTTGTTCTCCATCTATAAACAATTCTCCTCCCATGTGAGTGAATGGTACTGAATTGATTTCCTCTCCATTTCTTTTTCTTTCTTTGATAACAAGAAGGTCTTTCATGACATGTTGCTGCTTTAGACCGCTTACAAGCTCCAATGGAAAAACTTGAAAATCTCTGCAAGTGTTTGAAGAGTATTGCTCGTGTAGGATTTCTAATTTCATCTAAAGGAAAAGATGTTCAACATCTCTAACTTCTTCATCCCACATGAAACCTGTAAGATCAAATTCTTTCATCTGCAGATTTTCAGGAAAATTGAGGGAAGCAAGACCTCCTTGGTTTCCTCCCACCATTACTTGTTCATCAGACAAGTCTGACTTCGCAACTAAAATTAAGAAACTCTCAATTATATCATCTTCGCCCAAAATCTTCAAAGCTTAACTAGTTTCTCATGCATGCTCCTCTCTTTCTTCATTCAATGAATTCAAATTGTAATCCAAGTCTTCCAATTCAAAGGGATAATTTAAAACTGCAGGTGTTCTAGAAATGGGTATTTCCACAGGCTCCTCTGCATTCAAATACTCTTCCATGTATGACAAAAGATTTGCTTCTTTTTTCTCTAACTATGCAAAGGGTTCAACCTCCCTCACGATATTTCTAGAATTAGTAGTTGATTCTTCATGACCTTCCTCATTTTTGAGCATGAAATTTGCAAGATCAAATTCATCTAGGAAAACATAGTTTTGAAAAGATGAAGAAGGGGAAGAATCTGAAACCTCTTGCATGGTATGATCCATACTTGAAACTTCTGAGTCCATCATAGAAAGAATCCCACTATGGTCAGTTAATGATGACATTGGAACGTTGCCACAATGTTCTATAAACGATGCAAGCCCCTGACATGCATGGTAATTAGGATCATTTTATTCATTAGAATCAACTTGTACACTTGAAATTCTTTCCTCTTCAACTTGCACATTCTCTTCCATTACTGATTTTTCCACCTCTGGTGATTCAAACTCCTTTGATGGAATTGAGACAACATGGATGCTACACTTTGAACAGGTAGACTGTTGGTCATCCTTGTTCAACTCTGGACTTACTTTAGGTACAAAACTAGTTTTCTCATCTTGTCCTTGAGACTCAACTTCTGCAAAAGGTTTAGTCAAGACCAAGGCTTGTTTGATGTCAATTTTTGTAGCCCATTCCTTCATATTATCGGCATGCTCTTCTTTTATATTCTCTTTAACCACATACTCCTCCCTTTTTCCTCATTTCTTGACGTTGTTCCTCCCGAAATGGATCTGGGAATATAAGAGGAGGTGTGGGTTTGGATTTAATTGATTCCCTCACTTGACGAAGAGATTTGTTCTCCTATCTTGATGGCTCTTGTAGAAAAGAGGGAAATTTATAAAAATGAGACATGGAAGCTTCATGATGGAATGGAGGAACAGGAAGTGAAGGAGTAGATTTCTCAAAGCATATACAGATGATGAAAAGATTGGAAATTGAGGTTTGGACTGAAATGAATTTGACTCGAGAAATGGAAAGAGAATATTGATGTGGTGGTAGTGCATAATCAATCCATTAACAAGATTGTACTGCATCAAATTCATAGGCATCTATTTCCTTGATCCTACCCTTAAGCCAAGGCAACATTTTAGTCATAAAATCAATCCTTTCCTACATTTTGTAAAAAAATGGCATAGGGAAAACCCATGGACAAGGTATCCCAAAGCCAATTTTGAATGCCTTCATCTGTGTTGTGGCTCTGGATTGCACCATGCATGCCCCGGTTTACGTATTTCAAGTTGCAGCTTAACCTCTTACTCCATAGGATAGCCTCCATCATATGCATGTTCCTGCTCTTGAAAAGCTGCATAGTTAGGTGAAAAACAAAACTAATCATGACCTTGCTCAAAGGGATATGCATACTGTTGATTCTCATCATAAAATGAAGCTAGTGGTGAGTTAAAATAGCTTGAAGATGGAAAGTGTTGCTGCTGGAAATGATAATCCCATTGTGTAAAAGAAGCCATGATTTCATGACTTCATGAATGGGAGGAAAAAGTAGAAATATATGGAAGAAAACTTAGATGGAAAATGGGTAAAATGAAGGTTTGCAACATAGAAAATAGAGTACTTAAACCAATGGAGTCGCGGATGTGCAATCTAAAGGATCTTTACAAGTAAAAAAACTTGCAACAAATGCACATCAATTTTTTTACAATGTAAGTGAATACCTATAAGGTCCCAACGGGCGTGCCAACACCGTTAGTGCAAATTCATATCACCCCTAGATGTTTCTATGATTTCTAGTTTTATAATGAGGACATCCGGTGTGATTGCACAACATTGAATTTTTTCCCCAAGTGTGGGACTTGAAAAAATGGGAAAAACTCTCTATATTAAAGGTTGGTTCCTATTCCTCTGTTTCAGTGCATGTGTTTAGTTGCAGAGGATCTATTCTAAGTCCTATTCAACTAGGAGAGAGAAAAAAAAACAAGCATTCATTAACACATGTAGAGAATAAAATCATTAAGGGACAAAAACCCACTCAAAGGAGAAATCAAGGCAATATCAAGGACTATGGTCCAACAAGTTTTACAATGATCTCAACAAGTGGTGACCACCCACTCACCCTGAAGCTCTAACTCAAGTTTTGAAGCACCTACTTCAATTCTATGTCAAGCACCCATTTTTCCTGCTATTTTACAAGAACCTACTTGTGAGGAAGTTCACTAGAGCACAAAATTCAAGAAATCACATGAATACAAGGTCAAATACCCACTTGAATTTTGTTTTGAAAGCACCTACTTATAGGGAAGCTCACTCCCAATTTTTGAATTCAGAATCGAGACTTAGAACATAAAAATATGATCACCTTCTCCTCTTACTTTTTTAGACCAATATGATGTGTGTTGGACCATAAAACATTAACTAAGTACTAAAAGCACGTGCACACAGGACTGTGATAAAATAGAAGGGTGCTTAGAGGAAAGCATGTAGGACAGTGTTTAAGGAGGGTTTTATTAAAACTAGGGCCGCATGGGAGGCGAGAACAAGAGTTTAAAGGAATTACCCATATTTGGCATTTTAAACGCACTTGACGAAAACGTGAGGACCTTACTAGGCATGATGATTGGATAAGGTGCCATCATGGAACCTGGAGGCCAAGAAAATGATATTCCATAGAAGGAATATTTCATAGCTGTCAGCTTCAAAGCTTTCCCTTTCAATGGTAGATAAAGATCATTTTGATATAGGTAATCCTCCACTTGCATCTTCCATAGCTGAAAGTTCGGCTATTAAACTTCTCAACCCCCGAACTTTAATATTTTGTCATTGCTCCCACTCAAACAAGAAACCCTCCTATGGGTTTTTTCGCCTTAAAAAAATCCTTCTCGATACCAGGTAATAGGATCTAAACACAGATGAGCAATAAAATGGAATTAAAACAAAAATAATATAAGCATGCAATCATAAGATAAACCCAAGATTTAATGTGGTTCACCCAATGTGGGCTACATCCACTAGAAACAAGCCAGCTATCTCCTTTATTCAGTCCAAAGGAATACAATACAATTCTCTCTTTCTCATATTCCAAAGAGTAAATCCATGCACATATATATAACTTGTGCACCTCTTTGTAAAAGTTTACTTCAACCACAAGCAACCTAAATATAGCATGCTTATAAATAAGACATGCATATAAATAAGATAAACATAAAAATAACAAATCATGTCTATTAATAAGACAATGCTATTTTTATTCATGGCCATGCATTCCTCCCAAAAAGCAAGGAAAAAGCAAACTGCCACTTCTTCTTACAGTTAGACTCCACATCCTCAACAATCTCCCATTCAAAGACTAAGCTGTTGGAACCCCTTTGCACTGACTCATCCTTAGACTCTTCTCTAACTTGTTTCTCTTCTTCAAGATCAATCTTGAAGACCTATCGAAGCCAAACAACATTCCAGCTTCTCTTTTTTCACTGCCTTTGTCAACATATCAGCAGGATTCGACTTGTATGGATCCTCTCTAACATCAGTTGTCCATCCTCCAAAACTGATCTAATGAAGTGATACCTGAGTTGTATATGTTTGGTTATCGAATGGAATGTTGAGTTCTTGGCAAGATGAATTGCACTCGCTATCACTAAATAACCCGTAATCCTCCTGCTTCTTTCCCAACTCTTCCATGAACCATTGCATCCATATCATCTCTTTGCTTACTTATGTAGCAGCAACATACTCTGCCTCTGTAATAGACAAGGCAACAATCTTCTGCATTTTAGAAATCCAACTAATTGTTGTGCCACCAATAGTGAATACATAACTGTGGTGTTCCTCCTACCATCCAAATCTCCAGCCATGTCCGCATCAACATATCAATGTAAGGAAACCTCTTGTAACACACCAAAAATACCAACACAAGGACAACACAAAGTGAAATATAGGATAACATCTTTTTGACTTACTTGAAGATAATACGACACTACACAAGTTCTCTAGGGAATACAATCAACTAAAGACATGCTTTCCACAACACGGACCCACATTGGTTACAGATAAACATGAGGCACACACTTAGGACACAATGGTTCATCTAAAGTATGCAATTTTACAACAAGGTTTTCCCACAGAAGGTTTCTTTAGAATCATGTTTTAGCTGTAAGTGCTTTTACATTCTTTACTTTTCCCAGAGTGATCATGATAGGAGAATCTGAAGTTCATGTCTCCTTTGAAGAATTTTCTCCTACCCTGTTAATGTTAATATACAGTGTAAACCAATTATTGGATAGCAAGAGGTTACTTCATTTACTTGATTAACTTATTCATTTGTGAGGAGGCAGTTAATTTCTCAAGGCTCTTAACTTTATCAATCTGTTTTCGACGTTGAGCTTTTGAACATATATGTTTTACCTTTTCAAGCGGTCAATTCTATTTTATTTTATTTTATTCCAAGATTATGACCTAGTTGTCTAACTCTTGGATTCATCATTAAGATCTTATTAGTTGTTAATAAGATTTCATTGGGGTCAAGAGTCGATCGAAAAATTTAAAGGTTTCACTTGGGCTTCACTTGAAGAGATAGAAATAAGTATATTGTTTACATTTTCAATGGGTAAGACAGATCGAAGAGTTTCTTAGGCAAGTTCCTTCTATTTATTATAATCTTGTTATCTTCCAAGAATTTAATCATTGATTTCACCTTAAGACCGTTCTAAGGACTCACCACAATAAGAGATTGTTGATTTGTTTACGCGGGATCACAAGGTATATTTGTTTCTCTTGTTTTCTTTTTGCTAGGTTCAAAAACATAGTCCTCTACCAAACGACACAAGACCAAGGTAACTAGAGCAATGCAAGATGATTCAAGTTTGGATAATTAGAATTAGGTTTGACAATTCAAGGATAAATCATATTCTGAAAAGTGAAAATTCAACAAAGGATACGCATGTCAAAACAAGTTCATTTAATCTTATTGACAATAATATTTCTCAAATTGACTTTCAAACGATAACAACAACCTACATGAGAACAATACAAAATTATAACACAATGCCTTCTAGATAGTCTCCACAATTTCCATACCAATGCTGTAAAGCAAAAGAAAAACATTCGTACAACAGTAGTTCCTAAGAAGGATGGAATCCACTTTCTACACGTGTTTCTTTTTCTCTCTCTTTTTTTTTCTTTTCTACTCAGGAAATCCTCCTGCACATTTGTTAGCACAGACGGTTTGCAAGAACCGAGCACGATAAAAGCTATAACATTAAGACAATATGTTGTTATCTAACTGTTTCAAGGAAGAAAAGCACCGTTGAAGAAGAAAACAATAATTCAAGAGTCTAAACAAGAGCAATTAAAGAGCTGTCCAAAAGCATAAAATGTCTAGATAAAAGGGAATAAACTAACTCTATTTAATTATCATTTTCTCATAGGAGCAGTTAATAAACATCATAGTGAATTTCACCCATATCACAATAATCACCGTCATTTTAACAAGATAACATTTCGAAACAAAAACAATTACGAAAGAGAATTAATTTCAAACATGATCTGTCCCTATTTCTTTAAGTTAGATCACCAAGCCAAGGATTCACTATGCCACTGGAAGATCCCAAACAATCAATCGACATGAGAATATCTAAACCAACATGACTTATTAATATTAAGATGATGTGCCTATAACAGTTAATTTTATGTCGATCTGAGAATAAATAAATTGGATGAGAAAAGGGATGAAACGCACAAATGACCTCGTATGGGTTACATCCTATCCTAACAATCCTTCTATTAAACTTTCTTCTAATCAAGAGAATGTCTTAAGAAAAAGGACAAAATTGGCAAGACCAAACATAACCATTATAAATATTACAAGAGGGTTACTCAATCATTCACAAGAACACAACACAGGATACATAGCTTCCAAAGGATCTGTCATGTCAACAACAAGTTGACTTAAACATTTCTGGTCAACACATAACCATTCTACTACAATGACAGCAAGGAGGTCGTATCACAACGATCATCACAAAAACCAGTCAACCAATGAGTTTCCAAACACACCAACCTCTAAGTTGCAGAAGAATGAAATTTAAGCATCTTTACGGAGCAAGACGTAGAGTAATTTCTCATGCATAAAACCAGCATCCCAATTTTAAGATTTGTAACTTCCTCACTAATGATCAAGTAGATCTCGTATCCTCCAACATGTGTGAAACAAAATCAAGGTAAAAAGAGTATTTCCTCGACATTTTAAGCTATCTAAAAGAAATGTGAGTAACGTCTAAAGAAGGCATTCCATAGGATCAGCAACATTCCTCAAACATACTGAGGCACCAAGGAGAGAAGGTGGTTCCAAAGAAAACAATCTCCAAACGGTGAACATGAATTGATATCAAATTATGAAGATCAACCATGACGCTTGACGAATAAAAGTATTTCTTCGAGCGATTTAAAAAAAAATAACAAAAGTAACTAACCTAGTTGAGAGTAATATCAACTTGGATCAATTCGATAATTAGTCAAGCTAAGCACACACCAAGCCAACCGGGAAGGGTTACTAGAAACTAAAACAACTAGAAGAAAAGAATAGAGACAGGAAAATCATCATTCACCTATACACAATGCACTCGCAGTACTCAATCCCTAATTCGTAAATACCCGACATAACCCAGGACTACAGATCTCGAACCGAAACAAGAATAAGAACAAAACAGGAACTATAAGGTTGAGTCCAACAACAATGTTTGATAAAACATTCAAATCGTGAGACCAACATAAGGAACTAGGGGGTGTTCATTACAGGACCCCCACCTCTTTTGTTTTATTAGACTTAAGAACAAAGTTCACCCAACTAATATTTATTAAAACCCAGAAAACAATATAAAAGGCTTCAACCAGCGCAATCATTTCTAACGCCAAAACAAATACAAATGAGCCAGGAAAGTGGAAACCAAATAGCATACCATCACACGAGACATTTATATGAAGAGTAGAGTTATTTAATGATTCAATTAAATAACAGCATAAGAATTAATGGTATAGAGAATATCGTGCTTGATTAAGCTCCCATGATCGATCACAAGATGGACGAGGCTGCAATAAAGAACCCAACCAATGCAGCTTCTCTTCCTCGGCTGTGAAGGTCCAAACTCATAACGGCCATGCCCTTGTCCTTGTCGGTGAACAAACTGGGTGCCACATCTATTATATACAACAGTGGATGAACCAAGTGGTAACCATTACCATGATCTATACTCTCGAAAGAGGCCCTTGCAAGTGCAGCCGCTCTTGTGGTGCAGGCAATGAACTGTCACACCGCCTATAACATCAGCCAATACTAGAGTTGCCTCTTGCACTGCCTTCGAATCTGTATCAGTAACCAAATACCCTTCATAAGGGCAGGCCCTAGTAGTACTCAGCACATAAGTTAGGCAAGGCTTGCAGAAAGGATGTGTACATTGGGTTTGCACAGCCTCATTAGGGTAAACACGCTGCCTACCAACTGGACAGAAATATTCTCCAGGGAGTGATTGTATATTTATGATACTCTCGTTGTCAAAACCCATGACCTCCCCGAGAAAGCAAACCAAATGTATTTTCACCTGTGAAGAAGCTGCCACAAAATATCAAGTGTGTTGCTTGTGCAGCAAAACATTTCAGCTGTAGCTTGCAAGGTGTGACAAAACCAATAGAGACCTTTATGCCTGCCAACTTGGTGACTCGTTGAAGCAGCTCAAATGATTGCAAAGCAAATTGTGTTTCATGAATAATCTGATATGAAACAGGTCGGCCTCTATGAGGTTCTCTTCCATGGGTTACGTCGTAAGACAGCAAGAAAACAATAGAGAAACTTAACAATAAATTTCATCAGGTCTTCTGGTAATACTCCCACTGTCACGAATCGGTTTTAGATATACAACTCAATGCAAACTCTGGATCTGAGAAATATCCTGCTACCTTCATCTCCCAAGACATTTTCTCCAACATTGCATAGATCTCCTGTGCCCGTGGGTGTGATCTGCCACTTACACAAAAGCATGCACCATTTTATTTCCTGTAAACCAACTACATCCGAGTTTCTTTTTAATTCCTCCATCCTTCATCGATCTCCTTCCTGCACCCTCTCTCTCCTTTCACCCCTCGCCATGAGAGCCTGCCTCACTCCTGCTGTCACTTAATCGATTTTGATACAAAATATCTTGAAGGAGAATCCCGACTTTGAGGATGCAGTCAAAACTGAACGGATAACATCATAGTTGGACAACCTGCTTGTTGGAGGCACTCATGAAGGCTTCCACTATACTGTAGCGTGCCTGCCCCTAGCCAATCCTGCTGTTGTAGGCTATTGCCATCTGTTGCTGTGGATCCCCAACAAGAACACACCCTGCAACATCCAATGAAAGGGGAGGTAACACGCCTACTGCAACAGCTTGTAGCTTCATCTATAACCACCATATCTAACCCATGGCTAGGCGCTGGAAAACTTCCGGTCAGTATTAGAACAGTGGTGCACGCAAACTCAGCCTCACTTGCAAAACTTGCCTCAAGATTTGGTCGAGCTTCTTCCATGTTAGATTCGCCACCTGGACAGAAGCGACTCCCCAAAATGAAAAGGCAAGACAACTCAACTAAAACTTTATCTCGTCCTTCTACTACGGCTGCAAGGTTTTGCAATAGCAGATCACTACTGTGGTCGCGTGCAGCCAGAAATAGCAGGATCAACACCAATGGCTCCCTGGGCTCGCCCTGCAGCAGCTGTTGCACTTAACTCTCTCTGGAGGCCATTGATTTTCTGAGATAAGTTCGGTAGCAGAAGGATTTACCCGTGGGTCTGGTATGAACCAAGTCTTCCCTCTCCCAATGCTATTCCACCATCATTCATAACATAAGCCAAACTAAGCCTCGTGGTCTTGTGTGAACCGTCTCTTCACTCCATCGCTCAGATCCCATGGCACCGCTATTCTTGTGGAAGATCCGACTCACAATAATATAAAGAAAGAAACACACAGACGACAATACATTTCACCAAACGACTAAAAGAGAGAGAGAAAAGAAAGACACATTCATCAATCACACAGGCATGGTCATGATTGCAAGTAAAACAGTTTACGAGCCAAAGGCATGCGACCTAAAAAAGATAAGAAATATAATGCATAGTAATGGAATTTTCTCAAAAAATAAAGAAGGGTCCATCTCAACATTGTGTTTCTTGGAGAAGAAACCAGAAGATTTTTTTGTCTTTGTTGAAGAGATTCTATTCCTTTACCACACAATCATGCGTCCAGAGATGAGAAAGGCATGCAAACCATGAAGTCAATAGAAGATTTGCGAATCAAAAATTTAATAAAAGGAAGCTGCACCACGCACTCCACCGCCTCCCACTGTCCCACGCCAAACAAGAGACATAATTCGCCACCTAACTGCCAGCTAGCCAAAGCATAAAAATGTTTATTTTATTTTATTTTGGAGCCCCGCGCTGTGGGGACAGGCCGCCTACCTAGAGTAAATAATGAACAGGCATTACATTCTCCTCCCCTTAAGAAAGCATCATCCTCGATGCGACATTACACAGAGGAAAGGAAATGATTTGCAACCAAGGACAGGTAGAGGAGACATTACACCCTATGGTTTAAAATTTAGCTGATTAAAGCACGGCCACAGGGTAGCCTTAGGAACATTTGGTAGAATTTTTAACTTTCAATGTTCTGTGAAGATTGGCAGTTCTTTCTTGTTTGTTATTTTCATTAGTCTCTTTCCGTTAACATTATTCCTAGTTTTAGTTTCTTTAAAAAAAAAAAAAAAAATCATCATTAAAGTGTTTTGATTTATTCCTTATTGTGGGTGCCCAACATGAACTGCTAACACAACACCCTATCAGGTTCAAAATACACTACAGATTCACAAGCACACAAGTATATACTTCATGATTGTATTACACCACAAAAGGTTACCCAAATACGTAATGGATTAGGCACGATCCACATAACATAGTACACATCACACATCTATGGATCGACATATAAAATACTCAAACAAAAGAGTACTACAATCCACGGACATTTCCTCAATTTGCATCAATGAAAAACTCACACATCACCAAACCATGCTACAGGTACATAGTGTCCACAAGGGAATCAATGACATAACCACAACATCACAACACATATCCATCTGACATGAGTAACACATACATCAAAAGACCACTACCAAACATCACAATAACTCAACATATATCCTGAAACATCAACCATACAGACAAATATCATAAGCCTCCCTCAAACTCTTATCCCTCCCTCAAGTCTCTTATGCCTCCCTCAAGTCTCTTATGCCTCCCTCAAACTCTTATGCCTCCCTCGAGTCTCTTATGCCTCCCTCAAACTCTTTTTCCTCCCTCGAGTCTCTTATGCCTCCCTCAAACTCTTATGCCTCCCTCAAACTCTTATGCCTCCCTCAAGGAGGCCGGTTGTCCCTATGGTCCAAGACACATAGAGTTCGAACACTCCTAACCCAAGTGACATAATAACGCGTGGTTCAACAACCCGCTAGTTATATGTACCCCTTGGGGCGTACCCCCATACAACGAAGCGGGTCCATAGGTCCAACCAATCCATGGTGCATCCCATGACCCTATTCCACACATCACGACATTAGAACCAGCACAACAATCCAGTCAAAGTGCCAAGTGGCAAAGTACAAGCCTTGGGCAAGGCGGTAAGAATTCCAAATTTAAAAGAAGACCCCAAATCAAGCTAAAATAAATGGCCAAATAGCCAAAGTTAGTATCAAAATCCCCATGTTAGTGCCACAAACCAAGGAAATGCCCAAAATTGTAAAGCATTGCAATCAAGAAAAGATGCTGGTCCTTGCAAAATAAAGTAAAAGCTCAATTTACGAATAAAATCAACTTATAATAATGTCACATTACGATAACTGTGTGGCCTTATCTAGCCACCAAAGGGGTACTCAACGAGTTGCTAGCACTCGAGAACATCGAGCCTCAGCTCGTAAAATACATATCAATAATACAACTGTCATCACCTCCATCTGAATCATCCCGCCACCCTTCGACAAGGCTAAACATAGTCATAGATACACTAAGGTTGCATACATACAACCACATAGGGAGAGAGGAAAGAATCACATGTTATCTACTAAACCGAGTTTTAGCTCGAGTTATTGACCCATGGTACACCATTCCTCACTCTCAACATACACTTCTACCAATTTCCCTCAGGTTCAGTTAGTGTAAGGTTCACAACATGATATACAACAACATCACTAACATAACAGTGACACACACATAACTACCATCACGTCTCACGTATGGTATGTATACAGGGTAGATCACAATCATACATCCAGGGCGCAATACATCACTTTACCACATTCTGCACCCAAAGTGCAATCACAATACGATAGGGTTCATACTCTCATCGTATGACCCTAAATCACGACATGAATCATTACATATCACATAACTCAGATATACGATGAACATAATAACATCACAACATAACATCCATTGCTACATAACAAGGTGGTACACACATTTCTTCAAAACATGGTAAAAACATCATGATACAACTCATCTCTTTTAACATCAATCTAGTCATACAACACATTGATACACCTACATATCACAATATGTCACAATATTCCAACACTATGTCATCCACATTAGAATTCTTTTCACACATCACAAACAATAATTCACACGTGAACTCTTCCTAGAATCCACAAGACGGAGAGAGAATACTCCCATCCCCAAACATATCAACATGATCACAAACACGCACAAGGTGACATACCCATAATGTGCGTTCACAATATCACAATTACGACAATAATCACATCACGTTTAAAGCACATTACTCTTCCAATATCTACCACCATCATGCAACATATCATCATCATGTATTATCATTATGTAACACCACCACCACCATGTAACATCATCATATAACACCAATCGGCCCATAGGTTCGAGAGCATGAACCTACGCTCTGATACCAAAATGTAACACACCAAAAATACCAACACAAGGACAACACAGTGAAATACAGGATAACTTTTTTTTGACTTACTTGAAGATAATACGACACTACACAAGTTCTCTAGGGAATACAATCAACTAAAGACATGCTTTCAACAACACAGACCCACATTGCTTACTGAGATAAACATGAGGCACACACTTAGGACATAATGGTTCATCTAAAGTATGTAATTTTACAACAAGGTTTTCCCATGAAGGTTTCTTTAGAATCATGTTTTAGTTTGTAAGTGCTTTTACATTCTTTACTTTTCCCAGAGAGATCATGATAGGAGAATCTGAAGTTCATGTCTCCTTTGAAGAATTTTCTCCTACCCTGTTAATGTTAATATACAGTGTAAACCAATTATTGGATAGCAAGAGGTTACTTCATTTACTTGATTAACTTATTCATTTGTGAGGAGGTAGTTAATTTCTCAAGGCTCTTAACTTTATCAATCTGTTTTCGACGTTGTGCTTTTGAACATATATGTTTTACCTTTTCAAGCGGTCAATTTTATTTTATTTTATTTTATTCCAGTACATGACTGTCTAACTCTTGGATTCATCATTAAGATCTTATTAGTTATTAATAAGATTTCATTGGGGTCAAGAGTCGATCGAGAAAAATTTAAAGGTTTCACTTGGGCTTCACTTGAAGAGATAGAAATAAGTATACTGTTTACATTTTCAACGGGTAAGACAGATCGAAGAGTTTCTTAGGCAAGTTCCTTCTATTTATTATAATCTTGTTATCTTCCAAGAATTTAATCTTTGATTTCACCTTAAGACCGTTCTAAGGACTCACCACAATAAAAGATTGTTGATTTGTTTACGCGGGATCACAAGGTATATTTGTTTCTCTTGTTTTATTTTTGCTAGGTTCAAAAACATACTCCTCTACTGACGACACAAGACCAAGGTAACTAGAGTGATGCAAGATGATTAAAGTTTGGATAATTAGAATTAGGTTTGACAATTCAAGGATAAATCATATTCGAAAAGTGAAAATTCAACAAAGGAGACGCATGTCAAAACAAGTTCATTTAATCTTATTGACAATTTCTCAAATTGACTTTCAAATGATAACAACAACCTACATGAGAACAATACAAAATTATAACACAATGTCTTCTAGATAGTCTCCACAATTTCCATACCAATGCTGTAAAGCAAAAGAAAAAACAGATCACAACAAAGTAGTTCCTAAGAAGGTTGGAATCCACTTTCTACACGTGTTTCTTTTTCTCTCTTTTTTTTTTCTACTCAGGAAATCCTCCTGCACATTTGTTAGCACATGTCAGTTTGCAAGAACTGAGCACGATAAAAGCTATAACATTAAGACAATATGTTGTTATCTAACTGTTTCAAGGAAGAAAAGCACCGTTGAAGAAGAAAACAATAATTCAAGAGTCTAAACAAGAGCAATTAAAGAGCTGTCCAAAAGCATAAAATGTCTAAATAAAAGGGACGGCACTAACTCTATTTAATTATCATTTTCTCATAGGAGCAGTTAATAAACATCATAGTGAATTTCACCCATATCACAATAATGACCGTCATTTTAACAAGATAACATTTCGAAACAAAAACAATTACAGGAAGAGAATTAATTTCAAACGTGATCTGTCCCTATTTCTTTAAGCTAGATCACCAAGCCAAGGATTCACTATGCCACTGGAAGATCCCAAACAATCAATCGACATGAGAATATCTAAACCAACATGACTTATTAATATTAAGATGATGTGCCTATAACAGTTAATTTTATGTCAGTACAGAATAAATAAATTGGACAGAAAAGGGATGAAATGCACAAATGACCTCGTATGGGTTACATCCTATCCTAACAATCCTTCTATTAAACTTTCTTCTAATCAAGAGAATGTCTTAAGAAAAAGGACAAACTTGGCAAGACCAAACATAACCATTATAAATCTTACAAGAGGGTTACTCAATCATTCACAAGAACACAACACAGGATACATAGCTTCCAAAGGATCTGTCATCAACAACAAGTTGACTTAAACCTTTCTGGTCAACACATAACCATTCTACTACAATGACAGCAAGGAGGTCGTATCACAACGATCATCACAAAAACCAGTCAACCAATGAGTTTCCAAACACACCAACCTCTAAGTTGCAGAAGAATGAAATTTAAGCATCTTTACGGAGCAAGACGTAGAGTAATTTCTCACGCATAAAACCAGCATCCCAATTTTAAGATTTGTAACTTCCTCACTAATGATCAAGTAGATCTCGTATCCTCCAACATGTGTGAAACAAAATCAAGGTACGAAAAAGAGTATTTCCTCTGACATTTTAAGCTATCTAAAAGAAATGTGAGTAACGTCTAAAGAAGGCATTCCATAGGATCAGCTACATTCCTCAAACATACAACAGTCACCAAGGGAGAGAAGGTGGTTCCAAAGAAAACAATCTCCAAACGGTGAACATGAATTGATATCAAATTATGAAGATCAACCATGACGCTTGACGAATAAAAGTATTTCTTCGAGCGATTTAAAAAAATAACAAAAGCAACTAACCTAGTTGAGAGTAATATCAACTTGGCTCAATTCGATAATCAGTCAAGCTAAGCACACACCAAGCCAACCGGGAAGGGTTACTAGAAACTAAAACAACTAAAAGAAAAGAATAGAGACAGGAAAAGCATCATTCACCTATACACAATGCACTCGCAGTACTCAATCCCTAATTCGCAAATACCCGACATAACCCAGGACTACAGATCTCGAACCGAAACAAGAATAAGAACAAAACAGGAACTATAAGGTTGAGTCCAACAACAATGTTTGATAAAACATTCAAATCGTGAGACCAACATAAGGAACTAGGGGTGTTCATTACAGGACCCCCACCTCTTTTGTTTTATTAGACTTAAGAACAAAGTTCACCCAACTAATATTTATTAAAACCCAGAAAACAATATAAAAGGCTTCAACCAACGCAATCATTTCTAACGCCAAAACAAATACAAATGAGCCAGGAAAGTGGAAACCAAATAGCATACCATCACACGAGACATTTATATGAAGAGTAGAGTTATTTAATGATTCAATTAAATAACAGCATAAGAATTAATGGTATAGAGAATATCGTGCCTGATTAAGCTCCCGCAGTCGATCACAAGATGGACGGGGCCTGCAACAGCAACCCAACCAACGCAGCTTCTCTTCCTCAGCCTGTTGAAGGTCCAAACTCTGTTAACGGCCATGCTCTTGTCCTTGTTGGTGAACAAACTGGGTGCCACATCTATTATATACAAAAGTGGATGAACCAAACTGGTAACCATTACCATGATCTATACTCTCTGAAAGAGGCCCTTGCCAAGTGCGCCGCTCTTGTGGTGTAGGCAATGAACTGTCACACGGCCTATAGCATCGGCCAATACTAGATTTTCTCTTGCACTGCCTTCAAATCTGTATCAGTAACCAAATACCCTTAATAAGGGCAGGCCCTAGTAGTACTCAGCACATAAGTTAGGCAAGGCTTGCAGAAAGGATGTGTACATTGGGTTTGCACAGCCTCATTAGGGTAAACACGCTGCCTACCAACTGGATAGAAATATTCTCCAGGGAGTGATTGTATATTTATGATACTCTCGTTGTCAAAACCCATGACCTCCCCGAGAAAGCAAACCAAACATATTTTCACCTGTGAAGAAGCTGCCACAAAATATCAGGTGTGTTGCTTGTGCAGAAAAACATTTCACCTATAGCTTGCAAGGTGCGACAAAACCAACAGAGACCTTTATGCCTGCCAACTTGGTGACTCGTTGAAGCAGCTCAAATGATTGCAAAGAAAATTTTGTTTCATGAATAATCTGATATGAAACAGGTCGGCCTCTATGAGGTTCTCTTCCATGGGTTACGTCGTAAGATAGCAAGAAAACAATAGAGAAACTTAACAATAAATTTCATCAGGTCTTCTGGTAATACTCCCTTTATCACAAATCGGTTTTAGATATATAAACTCAATGCAAACTCTAGATCTGAGAAATATCCTGCTACCTTCATCTCCCAAGACATTTTCTCCAACATTGCATAGATCTCCTGTGCCCGTGGGTGTGATCTGCCACTTACACAAAAGCATGCACCATTTTATTGCCTGTAAACCAACTACATCCGAGTTTCTTTTTAATTCCTCCATCCTTCATCAATCTCCTTCCTGCACCCTCTCTCTCCTTTCACCCCTCGCCATGAGAGCCTGCCTCACTCCTACTATCACTTAATCGATTTTGATACAAAATATCTTGAAGGAGAATCCCGACTTTGAGGATGCAGTCAAAACTGAACGGATAACATCATAGTTCGACAACCTGCTTGTTGGAGGCACTCATGAAGTCTTCCACTATATCTTGTAGCGTGCTCGCCCTAGCCAATCCTGTTTGTTGTAGGTCAGTTGCCATCTGTTCTTTGTGGATCCCCAACAAGAACACACCCCGCAAAGATCCAATGAAAGAGGAGGTAACATGCCTCTGCAATAGCTTGTAGCTTCATCTATAACCACCATATCTAACCCATGGCTAGGCGCTGGAAAACTTCCAATTAGTATTAGAATAGTGGTGCACGTAAACTCAGCCTCACTTGTAAAACTTGCCTCAAGATTTGGTCAAGCTTCTTCCATGTGAGATTCGCCACCTAGATAGAAGCGACTCCCCAAAATGAAAAGGCAAGACAGCTCAACTAAAACTTTATCTCGTCCTTCTACTACGGTGCAAGGTTTGCATGCAGCAGATCACTACCGTGGTCGCGTGTAGCCGGGAATAGCAGGATCAACACCAATGGCTCCCTCGGGTTCGCCCCAGCAATCACACTTAACTTAACTCTCTCTGGAGGCCATTGATTTTCTTAGATAAGTTCGGTAGCAGAAGGATTTACCCGTGGGTCTGGTATGAACCAAGTCTTCCCTCTCCCAACGCTATTCCACCATCATTCATTACATAAGCCAAACTAAGCCCCGTGGTCTTGTGTGAACCGTCTCTTCACTCCATCGCTCAGCTCCCACGACACCGCTATTCTTGTGGAAGATCCGACTCACAATAATATAAAGAAAGAAACACACAGACGACAATACATTTCACCAAACGACTAAAAGAGAGAGAGAAAAGAAAGACACATTCATCAATCACACAGGCATGGTCATGATGCGGCGAACAGTTTTACCAGCCAAAGCTGTGCAGCCTAATAAAAGATAAGAAATATAATGCATAGTAATGGAATTTGCTCAGAAAATAAAGCAGGGTCCATCTCAACATTGTGTTTCTTGGAGAAGAAACCGGCAGATTTTTTTTTTGTCTTTGTTGAAGAGATTCTGTTCCTTCACCACACAATCACGCGTCCAGGACAGAGCAAGGCATGCAGACCACTGAAGTCAATAGAAGATTTGCGAATCAAAAATTTAATAAAAGGAAGCTGCGCCCCACACTCCACCGCCTCCCACTGTCCCACGCCAAACAAGAGACATAATTTGCCACCTAACTGCCAGTTAGCCAAAGCATAAAAATGTTTATTTTATTTTATTTTGGAGCCCCATCTTTGTGGGAACAACGCACTTTGCACTGGAGTAAATAATGAACATGCATTACACCTCGACCCTCCATAATACAATTTCCTGCTACTAGTTCCTCTCAAGTATCGAGAATCCAATGGAGTGCATTCTAGTGCTCCTTTCTGGATTACTCATGTGTCTCTGACAACTCACATTGCATGGGAAATGTCCGGTCTTGTGCATACCATAGCATACATCAAAATTCCAACTCGCTAAAGCATATAAAACTCTAGACATATATTCAATCTCTTCATGTGATTTAGGACAATGTTCTTTACTTAAGTTGAAGTGCCCCGCCAATGTTGTACTCACTAGTTTTGAATCCGCATCCAAAAATTTCCAACACTTTGTTCACATAATCTTTTTGAGACAAAGTTAGTATTTAACTTTTTCTGTCTCTATTGATTCTCATGCCAAGAATTTTCTTTTCGAACCTAAATCCTTCATGGAAAATGTATTGGCTAACTATCTTTTAGCTCATTTATATCCTGCAAGTTTGACCCTACCACAAGCATGTCATCCACATACAATAACAAGATAATATATGTGTTATTATCTAGTCTTTTAAAGTAAACACAATGATCAGAATGACATCTAGAGTAACCTTGTTCTATCATGAACCTATCAAATCTCAAATACCACTGCCTTAGAGCTTGCTTAAGGCCATACAAGCTCTTCTTCAATTTGCACACCAAATTCTCCTTTCCCCTGACTTCATATCCTGTGGCTGCTCCATATATATTTCTTCCTCCAAATCACCATGAAGAAAAGTATTCTTTACATCTAATTGTTCAAGATGCAAATCTTCCACAACTACCAAACTTAAAACAGTTCTAATGGAAGTCATTTTAACAACAGGAGAGAAAATTTCATCAAAGTCTATACCTTTTTCCTGTGCAAATCCCTTCACAACAAGTCTTTCCTTGTACCTCTTTTGTCACCTTCTTCTTCCTTCAACCTATAAACCCACTTGTTCTACAATGCTCTCTTTCCTATAGGAAACTGAACCAAATCCCAAGTTTGGTTGTGATCCAAGGAGTCCATCTCCTCATCCATACCCTGCTCCCACTTTTTCCGTGTTTCTACCTACATTGCTTCTTCAAAATTTCTGGTTCTCCACCATCTATCAATAAACAATAGTAAAGCTCATACGAAGATAATCATGCGTAGGAGGTTTACTTACCCTAGTAGAATGTCTCACAAGATTTTCTAAATTTTGAGGCTCTTATTGTTCTTGTTGATTTTGATCTATAGAATCAACACCGACTGTGCCAAGATTAATTCCAACTTGTTGATTTTCTAGCCCTTTGAGCACTTCTCTATCTTTTATCTCATCAAGTGTTACATACTCATACTTTTCCAACTTCTTATCTTGTAGTTGTTCCATGTACATAACCCTTCCATTGAAAATAACATCCCTACTCCTAATTATTTTCTTCTCATTCAAACTCCACAACCGAAAAGAAAATCATCGGTTCCATACCCAATGAAATTACATTTCTTTGACTTAGCTTCTAGCTTGGTCCTATTCTCTTTATCAATGTGAACAAATGCTTCACAACCAAAAAAATTCATAAAAGAATAGTTTACCTCCTTACCAGTCCAAGCCTCCGGGTACTCCACCTTCCAAAGCACTTGAAGGTCCTTTGTTTATCAAGTAAACAACAATATCTACAAGCATCCGCCCAAAACTGTAAGGGAAATCCAGCATGCAATCTCATGCTCCTTGCACACTCCATGATAGTCCTATTCATTCTTTTTGACACACCATTCTGTTGTGGTGTTCTAGGAACTGTCTTCACCCTACAGATTCCATTATGTGAACAATAATTATTAAATTCATTGCTGCAATACTCTCCACCATTATCTGATCTGAGACACTTCAACTTCAAACCTGTTTCATTCTCAACCAAAGCTTTCCACTTCTTGAAAGTATTAAATACATCATATTTCTTCTTTATACGAAGTAAACCCTAACCTTCCTAGTAGCATCATCAATAAAATTGACATAATATCGTGAACCACCACGACAAGATACCGTGCCAAATGGTCCCCACACATCCATATGAACAAGATCTAACTTGTCTTCCTTCTTGGTTGATCCAACCTTGAGAAATCTCACATGATTTTGTTTCCCATACACACAATGCTCACAAAATTCTAGGTCTATGTTTTTCAAATCTAACAATTTTCCTGTGAATGTAAAATCTTCATCCCCTTCTCATTCATATGGCTAAGTTGTGATGCCACAAAGTTGTGTCTATACTGTAGTAGCTAAAATAGAAGATGGATCAAGTACTAACTAACAGTGGGTAAATGCAAAGTACCTACTTTCTTACCTCTTGCTACCACAAGAGAACCCTTGGTAACTTTCCAAAATCTCTGTAAATATAACCATACAACCCTCATCTCTGATTACCCTACAGAAATTAGATTCCTCCTCAAGCTAGGAACATGCCCGACATTCTTTAACACCCAAGTGTTACCATTCTGCAATTTAACAAGAACATTTCCTTTTCCAACAATGTTACATGGCTCATCATCACCAAGATACACCTGCCCAAAATTGCCTTGAACATAATCTTGAAAATATTATCTATGAGGAGTTGCATGAAATGAAGCACCAGAATCTAAAACCCAAGATTCTGATTTACTATCTAAAGAAAGAATAAGAGCATCTTGTAACACATCACCTGCTACGTTTGCCTCTTTGCTCCCTTCTTGTTGATCTTTCCCTGATTTTAAAGACCAACAATCTTTCTTTGCATGTCCCGCTTTTCCACAATTCTAGCATACCATCCTGCTTCTAGATTTAGATCTTCCCTTCTTAGACTTTCCACGGTGTCCAAGACCTTTTTTTTTTTCCTTCTGTCTTCCCCTGTTCTCTACACTCAAAGCATTACCAGATGACTCACCTGTGCTTTTTCTTCTCATCTCTTCACTAAGAATCACACCAATAACATCTTGAAACTTTAAAGTGTTTGAGCTAGAAACATAACTACTCATAGCCATAACAAAAGTATTCCAACTTTGTGCAATAAGCACAAAATCAAAAGAGCCCTAACTTCATCATCAAAACTTACTCCTACAGAGCTTAATTTATTAGTAATCGTGTTGAATTCATTTTAATGATCATTTACTAAATCACCATCTAACATCTTCATATTAAACAAAATTTTCATGAGATATACCTTATTGGATGCTGAGGGTTTTTCATAAAATTTACCCAATTTTTCCATTAGATCTACTGTTTTCTTTTTCGTAGAAATATTGAAAGCTACCATAGCTACCAGGCACAACCGTATCGTTCCCAGTCCCTTCCGATCAAGAACATCTCATTCTTCATCTTTCATATTAGCTATCAGCTTCAAAGATTTCCCTTTCAATGGTTGATAAAGATCCTTCTGATATAAGTAGTCCTCCACTTGCATCTTTCATAGCTGAAATTTCTGGCTGTTAAACTTCTCAACCCTGAACTTGCTATCTTTTGTCATTGCTCCCACTCAAACAAGAAACCCTCCTGTGAGCTTTTTCTGCCAAAACAAAATCCTGCTCTGATACCAGTTGTTAGGATCTAAACATAGATGAGCAATAAAACATAATTAAAACAGAAATAATATAAGCATGCAATCACAAAATAAACCCAAGATTTAACGTGGTTCACCCAATGTGGGCTACATCCACTAGAAACAATCCAGCTTTCTCCTTTATTCAGTCCAAAGGAATACAATACAATTCTCTCTTTTTCATATTCCAAAGAGTAAATCCATGCACATATATATAACTTGTGCACCTCTTTGTAAAAATTTTCTTCAACCACAAGCAACCTAAATATAACATGCTTATAAATAAGACATGCATATAAATAAGATAAACATAAAAATAACAACTCCCGTCTATTAATAAGACAATGCTATTTTTATCCATGGCCATGCATTCCTCCCAAAAGCAAGGAAAAAGCAAATTGCCACTTCATCTTGTAGTTAGACTCGACATCCTCAACACAAGTAACAATAATGGCCATTGTATTGTATATGTAGTGAGTTTGAAGTATAGCTCAAAGCATTCCTCTCCCATTAAATGGTACAAAATCGATGACCGTTAAGTTAAAGCTTTAACCAAGTTCTCAAAAAACACTTGTAGTTCTTTATTAATCTCAATACTAATTTTAATACGTAACTAATATCAACAAATTAATATCAACGAACTTACCCACATAACAAATAATTACATTGGACTTCTTCCGTGCATGTGTGTGTGTGTGTGTGTGTGTGTGTGTGTGTGTGTGTGTGTGTGTGTGTGTGTGTGTGTGTGTGTGTGTGTGTGTGTGTGTGTTTATGTATATGTATATATATTTATAGATATGTATATGCATATGTATGTGCGTATATGTGTATGTATTTCTTATATGAAATGAATGAAGTTGTTTTAATTATAATATATAAGAAAAATTAGTAATTTACATTAACTTCATACGATGTATTGACATTTGGTTGGAAATGAACTATTCACTCAATATTTTGTGAAAATAGGCATCAATATCCGGGAGTTATATAAGAAGCTCCAATTGAAGATTATTTGTACTCATAACTATCCTCATGGAACTACACCTTGGATGACATCAATACAAGACTATGTTGTGAGTATTTCCTCCACCTCACAAAATAATTAGTGATTTTACCTCATGTGTATTGGAAAACATAATCCCAACAACCATACTCAATTTTCATCCTTGCTTTTCCTTAAAGTTATTATTTAATCTTCTAAATCTGTTTATGATCCCTATGTGCTTTAGGTGGCCATTATTGGAATTGTTTTAATTTATGTTGATTGCCAACTGGTTTCTAAGAAGGGACAAATAGGAGGGAATACTTTAGTGCCCATTTTTTGAGTTTTCAGAGTAGCTATCAATTAGAGTTATTCTACAAGAAATGGAAACCCAAATAGACAGAATAGAAGAATCATTCTAAAAACAAACACAGTATACAAGGGAAAATAAATCTTATCTAATTTAAATAAATTAAATTTATGTAAATCTGGGTAGAGATATTTTTACAGTTGACGAAAAGAGAATACACTGATTTAAAGGAGATATTTACGTCAAATTGAAATGCATTATACGACCATCAATGCATATGTTCATTTTCTCATATAACTAATATTTCATTGAGACGTAATCTAAATAAATAAAATGCATTAGTCAAAATGATGAAAAGGAACATATGCATTGATGGTGGCTAAGATAAGGTTTTCCACCTCCACCTAGTCAATTATTGCTTGCTTGCTGCTGCATAATGTTTTTGTTTCTGTGATGTTTTAATATTTTGTTTTCAATATTTTTATTTTAAAAATATTTTATTTTGTAAAACCAACCTTATAGCCATTTTTTTGGGTACTGCTACTATTATATTGTATTCTTTATTAAAATAAAATTACATTTATTAATTAAAAAATGATGAAAAGGACATTGCATGCATAAACTGAAATTAACATTAAATTAACACTAGTTTATTTCATGGCAGAATTTCAAAAATAAAATTAAAGCTTCACAGAAACATTCCTTAAGGTATTTCTACTGTGTTAAACAAAAACGTGATAAAGAGGAAAATATACAAGAAATAATAACAGCTTATAAAATATTTACTGTGTTTTATATCATTGTTTGAGCGGGCAGAGCTTATACAAAGTGAAACATGGATCCAACATTATTTCAATGCAAATTTTCACGAACTGTTCACATTTTCGCAGTAATTTCAGCCATTATGTGGAAGCTAACTCCAAAAGATTTATTCAATGTACAACAGAGGTCCATATTATAACGGCATTACTCACATATTAAAATGGCATTACCCACTTAAAGAATCGTATAAAAATTCCGAATTCCTGGCTACTAAAATTTGAAACCCTGGTATCAAGAACAAGAAACACCTCGTCTTCTCAGATTCGTATGAAGAAAGATTCAATCTTGATACCCAGTTCATGACCCGGATTTCCTCATGGATTGTCGGCATGGGCAGGCCTGAACAAGAAAAGAAATTCACATGTCAGTGATCTGTGATGCCCATAAAAATATACTGTTAAAATGTAGACTCATTGAATTTCAGAAACTTACCCTGCTAAATCCCAGTCGCTAGATTCCAGAAGATAAGACAATGTGTTTCCAATGTGGACGGTCATGCGGTTCTAAATAGAATTAATCTGCATCTGCATCACTCTGAATGTTAGCAGAGAAGGTGAGTCCCCACATGATATGCCACGAGGTGGCCATTGACAGATAGAAGCTGAACCATCTCTGTAGGGATTACTGGGTTAAGATCCAACAGAAACCAGACACCTCGTCCCGGATCAAATGCTCTGAGGGTCACTGTACCAATTCTTTCTTGGTGATACGAAACCAACAATCCAGACACCTCAACCGCTGAACTCCACTTGAACCAGAAATTTGAAATTACGCCTGGCAATCTTTCCCACCTGGAAGAATTCACACCATACGTAATTACCCTGCAATCATTTCTTATGAAAATTTGATCCCTGAATGCAACAGCCTACAATGCGTGTCGAGAAAGACTGGAAGCAAAAGGCTGCGGTGGATCTGGAATTGCAGTCCATTAAGGTGGGAAAGAGGAAGGATCGTATACTTTCGCCCATGGCACATCAGCTTCATGGCGTTGGTGGCACCCTCCGAAAACAAAAATACTTTCTTTCGCTGCAACCGCCACAACATTCTTCTTGGGTGTTCCTGTGAAGGGCAATTGAGACCATGTGAAGGCCACTCGATCACACACGTATACATTCTTGGAAGGCTTTCCATCAAGATCAGAGCCTCCGACGACATAAAGTCTCTCGTGCAATACTGTCGTGGCATAGTTTAAAAGCCCTTCTGGCAGATCAGGAAAACACAGACAATTATGGACGTGCAGATTGTAGGCACAGAAGATTTGATGTGCGTTGCCCTCGATAATTTTGAAATAAACCCAAGATCGGGAAATGTGGGGATTTGAGCTGAAATTAGCTGGTGTCTGAGAAGGATATGGCTCTTTAACTAGAGGTGCAGGTGCAGGTGCAGGGTGAGAGTTGATGCAGCCCATAATTGCCAGATGATATCTTTCTTTCCTTCTTTTTTTTCTACTTTCAAGACTCTCAAAGAATTAAAATGGAACGCGAAGAGCTCAGAGAAGTATAACCATCTTCCAGGCTGACATATCCATTGATTGTTCGCAAGCTTCTGTTATAACCGTATCATAATTTGAATATGTTAACGACTTAAAAGAATTGGCGGCCATGCGCAACAATTTTATGGTTTTCTTTAAGATGTATGACTTGATATTCCTCTACACAACCCTTTGTTACCTATTTACTTACATTTTATTGTTTATTGTTTTTATTCGCTAGGTCTCTTGAACATGTCACCAATCATTTGCGAAGGTCTAAAAATTACAGAATAAATGTTTATTTGTCCTTATATGATTTTAGATTCTTCTTATATGTTGAAAATATTATTTCCCACCATTTCTAACATTTCGACAATTTCATATGCAAATTGTTATTTGTTTTGTAGACATTCTCAGTCTCTGACTCTAGTTTTCTTGACTTTATATTCCGTTTGTTAAAAACATTCACTGGACCTATATGAGCCTAATTTGAATTTAATAATTCTTTGGATATATAGGTGTGTGAATTCTTTGACCAATATAGCAATATTACAAGGGAATTATAATAAAGATTTATTTCGTAGTGAAATATCACAACAATATTTTTGCACAAAAATTTTGGATACAACTACATGAGATTTATTGTGTCTGATATTTTGGATCTCTTTACATGGCTTATCATCACGAATAAGGAGTTGAAGCCATCTGTTGACCAAAGAGACACTCAAAACATCAAACACAATAAATCTAACAAAGTTGTATCCAAAAACATCTCACAATATTAAAGTTGTGAGAGTGTAGAAATCTAATGAAATCTATAGAAAATACTAAATTACTCAATATAGAGACTACTAAAGTTTGGAGCTAGTAATATGAGAATTTGAAGTAGTCTCTATATTGAATTTTTCTTTGCATCTTATACTTTCTTTGAGTGTAGAAATTGTAGTTCCCACTTCCCTTCGACACCTTTGTGATTATTGTTTTTCGATATCTTGTCATCCGCACTTATGGATATAGTATAGTTTTGATATAGCATGTTAGTATATACAAAGTAGGCCTTTTGCCACAATTTTTCAACAATATTTTTGTGGTTATATGGTATTTCAAAAATTAAAATTGTGGCATTGGAATTGTAGCTAATCCACATTTTGATATATTATTGTAGTTTTTCCACAATTCATTATACCATGGATAGTCCACAATTTATTAAATTTATAGATAATCTCCATTTTTAAATTGTACATTGTCCACATTTCTTCATATTTGTAACATTCCTACAATTTTTATTTTTGTTAATATTCCACAATTTTCACAAAAATGTAGTTTTTCTATATATTTCATCTTTGTAAAAATCCACAATTTACAATTCCACAACTTTCATCAATGTTATATTGTGGAAATTTCAACATTTTTTCTACAATTGTCGTTACCACAAAAACATGTAGGTGGAAGCTACAATTTAATTGCCACAATAATTAATTGTGAAATTATCCTTTTAAAATGTAGAAATGTTACTATTAAAACCATTTTTAAATTTATTTTTAATTACTTAAAATAATTTATAACCACAATACCAAAAATCAATTAAAACATTGTGGATCAAACATAATTTCTATTTATTATATAAATTATACACATAATATATTTTTACAATTCAATGGGTAGAAAAGGGTATCCTTTGAATAGAATCATTACATCGTCTAAATCTTTTGTATGTTCAAACCATTTGATAATGGTGTAATACAAACTATTCTCCCCTGATGTAAATGGTTAGAGAAACTATACTGTAGGTCCATTACTCTCAATGTTTTCTAGACCCAATATCCGTTCACTGCTACAATCAGAAAACATAACATATATATCTATTAATAAAATCAAGGAATGATAAATATAACAATCGAAATTGACAAGCTACTCGATAAAAAACATATATACATCTACGAATTGAAACTGAAAACCTACACAATAGAAGAGAAGATGCAATGTTCACCCAACTACGTGATAATAATTACATCTAAATATGAACCTGAACACAATTTATTTTGAGATGTATCTTTTATGGTGTCAAAAGTCGAATGAAAATGCCTCCGCTCATCTTATCATGGTATATATTTTGTTGATCTAACAAAAGCATCTAATATTTATTTTTGCACCCAACCTAGGGTAAAACAATCATCTCATAACATCGCACCCTTTGGTTAAGGATATTTTCTTAGTTCGTACAGGCCTATGAAAAATAGATACATGGATGTGAGGCCTACGACAGATAGAGATGAGGATATTGGTTAAAACATCTAAATCGTTCATGAAAAGTTTGGCTTATTTATAGTGTAAGCCATTTGTAAAGTTCATGTCTAGGAAGCCAAGCACTGAAGGATGGCTATCAAAATTTGCATGCCCTGTTGGTCATGTTTGTCTCGAGCTCATTGTTGACCATTGTGGAAACTCCCACACTAAGAAAATTAATGAAACGTGTAAAGAATCGATGTTAACAAGATTGAAATAGCCACAGAAGCTACCATGGCCTTTGGGTTTATCAGCTGGTCATAGAAAGCTAACATTCCCTTGTACCACCACCACTCCAACTCCAAGCACTCTGACATGCGAATCAACATAGAACGTTTCATCAACGTACACCACTGCCACTCCAAGCCAATATCCTTATAGGAAGTTTCAACAACTGTCTCCATGGTTGAAAATATTCCGTACAAATAAATCTTCCTTCCTATGTAGTTTTTATGAACTGCAGACAAACACAAAAATAAGTGATATGACAAGCTTGATATTTTTTTAGGCAATGTCCACACTGAAGTCTGTGATTTTTATGTTGAGCAACTCGGGTAGGGAAAAATATAACAGAATAAAAAGATGCAATCATACACAGAGAAATTAATCAGAATAATCGAAAAAAAAAATAGGACAAAATTTAAGAAGACATAAAATATCTTGCAACAATGCTTTCGAAAACAAACGCAATGATTTTGATCTCCAGAGATTCAATGTACATCTACACATTTATAAATATACTGTTTACAAATAATTCTCTCCATTAAATCTTCATTGAATAGCGAAGCCTGTAGAAAATTTCCCCACATTTGCGACGTTCGAGATATTAAAACTCCTTGAAAAAGGCATATTATAACGATAAAATCTTTCCAATCAAGTCATCACCATTAATCATTAGTTACCTACCATCTAGCTCGGGAATGACTGGAGTAAACATATAGTGATGCACTCACGTGTACACGTTCCATGCTAAGAATTAGGGTAGAAGATTGAATATATTCAATTTAACCCGCATGCATCGTTTGTAAGATATTTCATAATTATTCGCATCTATTTAATGAGAGTGAAAAATACAATAACCTCATTCATTTCAGAAAATTTTATGGCACATATTTTATTGTACTTCTACCTCACAAATTTTGGATTCTTATAAAGATGTTGTGTCTCACGGTAGCTTTTATAATCAATTATTAATTTGTTAGGAAAATATTTTAAATTAGTTTTATTTTAAATATTTCATAAATGAAATGGTGAGAGGTATTACTTATATTTAATTTTATGTATTTTTAATTTTTTGGTAATATAATATTTTCATGATAATTTCATGTTTAATTTTAAATTAGTTTTTGAAATTTATATTGTACTTAGCTATATATTTTACAAAATATAATATTATACTATAATATTAATGATTTTTTAATAATATTAAAATATATTATAATACTCATATTCTTGTATAAAATCAAGTTTCTATAATATTCTGATTTATTTTTTTAATAAATTTTCTAAAAACATGTAAAAATATTAAATTTATATAAAATGACATTTCTAAACTATTGAATGTCTAATTTCAATATTAATATAAATTTATATTTATCAAATAAAATATTTTATAATTGTAATTTGGTAATTGAATTTTATGATAGATTTTAATTTTACTTTATAAAAATTGTGGATTTTCTATGACAAATGGTTAGATATGTGAGTTCTCTATGAATTACTATCACTCTACATAAATTGTGGAATATCTATAATACACTAAAAATGAATGAATGAAATTTTTATAGAGATGCTACGATTTTTCTACAATTCTACTAAATTGTGGATTTTTTGTGGAATAATTGTGGTAAAAAGATGTTTTTGTTGTAGTGTATATATCAAAGATATTGAACTGTTATTGATTTGATTCTTATATGATGCATATGGACTACTGGAGACATTTGATGTTGATATTAATATACTTTTGACATGGTTATTTATCTATAATTCTAACATGTGATATATTTAGTCATATTGAGTAGATCTTGATAATTGGATTAATGTGATGATCGTTTTGACATGAATGAAATGTGGAATAGAAATGTGCTAGAAAATTGTAAGTAATATCGTATCTTGCATAGATGATATTAATTTGTATATAGTTGATTTCATATTTATATCGCATATTTGGCATGAATGTTTTAATGCGGCCACGAGGCCGAAGGAGGTATTCTCTATTTTACAGGTATATTATATTCACAACAATATCGGGGGATTGGAGACCAACCACATCAGAATTTGAGAAGAATTCAACTAGGGTCACCATGGCAACGTGTAATTTGTGTGTGTGTTAGGATTATTGGTTAGGAGAAAATTGTGACCTAGGGGTCATGTGTTGTTTTGTTTTAATTTTCCCTTTCTATTATGTTAGTATGTGTTTTCTTTTAGTAGTGAAATTTTACTTGTTTTATTATTTATATTTTTTGGAATTGTGTTTACCCCTTTATTAGTCATGGGTTGTAGTGTCTTAATTAAGCTAATTTGAATTTTCCTAAACTAATTAAAGATGTGACTAAAAGGAGTTCATTTATTAGAATTAATTTACTCTTGGATTTTGTGTTGAGTGAAGTGTGTTTGAGTTTTGAATGTAGCATACTCTATCATTCATGGAAAACTCGAATTTGGCCTTAGAGGCCAAATTTGGAAGCTTGTGGGACAAGTCAAACTCGTCCCACACCTCTTAAATGCCCATGCCAACCCTACCTATGGGTTGGGGGGTCAAATTTAGGCCCTTTTAGGTGTTTTGGGAAGTTAAAAAGGTAAAATGTTTATTGCACTTTCTTTCAAATATTTAATTTTGTCCTTTGGGGGAGTGGGCTTAGATGGAGTGTGTAAGGTTCTTGTCATTCCTCTAACCACTTATTATTTGTGCATTGGAATGTGAGATTGACTATGTGATGTGGAGTGGAGAGGAAATGAGGTGGCATCCTACTTGGAGCCACATCATCCTCCTCTCTCCTTTCTCTATTTATTGAATTCTTGTTGCTTGTTTTGGGGTTGGATAATCATTTTTAGTCTCTTGAATTTTTGAGAGTAAGAGTATTTGAGAGAGTTGTGGATTTTGGAGCTTTGTGGATGCTTGCTTGATCTTTGGAGAAGCTTGGAACTTCATACTTGGAACAAGCTCTACCATGGAGAGGTAGGAGCTTCACCTTAGTTTAAATTATGTTATTTTTTTATTGTATGTGTGTATATGTTGTGTTGCATGTTGTTGTCTCTTTGAAATGCTTGTTGGGTGTGGGTAGAATGCCTAAGTTGGGAGTGGGAGGAGACTATGGGAATTTTTCTTGTAGGGAGGCATAAGAGATCACTTTCTTGTGGAGGGAGTTTGGGTTGGGTGCCCCATCTAGTATGAGGAATGCTTGCATTTCTTCTTGTTCTTATTATGAGGGAGCCATAAGAGTTTTGAGGGAGGCATAAGAGTGTATGGAGGTATAAGGGGTACTTGAGGGAGGCATAAGAGTTGATAGGGAAATTGTGTTTTGCATTGGAGGCTTTTAGGTGGGCACCCATTCCCATTGGGAGGCATAAGTGGCCTCCCCATAGGTCTTACTCTTTTGGCTTTCTTGATAAGCCTTGTGATCTTGTTGCTTTGTTGTTTCCTTCTTGTTGAGTTATTGTTGTGTTTTTATGTAATGAAATGAATGTGAAATTATATGTTAAGTATTGTGGAAGCTAGTAGTTGCCATGAGTTGAGATCTTCTCCCATTGTAATGTGGTTGGGGCTCGGGGCCAATGGAGAGGATAGCTTCTCTTCTCCATTGGATATCTTGGTTGGGTGGAGAGTGTTGCCTCTCCCCCTATTTTGTTGTGAATCAAGAAAATTTTGGAGGAGCTACCTTGTTGGTGTTTGGAGCATTGGAGTCTTGTTGATGACCATGTGAAACTTCCTTAGTATTTTACCCACTTAGAGTGGAAGAAATTGTAATAATGTATTCATTCTTGTATTTACATTTTGTATGGATTTCCACTTTAAGTGGAGGAAATTGTAATGACTTTGTAAAATAAAGTTGTATTCAAATAGTTTTTTTTATTGTATTGTAAACATGTATTATGAGAAAAAGAAAGAAGTTGTTAGTAGTTGAGCTTGTTAGTATAATAAATTTGAATGGAAAAATAAATTTATTTTAGTTATATTGAATGTATGAACATTGTAGAAAAAGGAAGGAGAGAACAAACTAGAATATATTGCATTTAGAACTATTGATTGTATAGTAAGGAAATGAAAAAGTAGTGAAATAGATTTATGTCCTTTTCTCTCTTGTAATGGAAAGAAGATTTTAGTTAAACAAGTAGATATTATTCTTGTAAGTAGATGAATTTTATTAAAAATGGAAACACTTTAAAATGACTAGAATTAACTAAGAAATGAGTAAATGAGCAATAAATCTCAATTCTGGAACTTTAAAATGAACAAAGACAACTTATAATGCATTTTTACATCCTTTGACAACTTTAAGTTTTTGTGAAAATCTCGGCATTATGGTTCTTTTTTAGAAACAGGACCGCCACCCCTATGTAGAGAGGCGGTCCTATAACCGCCGCTCAGACTAAGGCGGCGGTCTCAAAACCGCCACCCAGTAAAGCGGCGATCCTGTGTTTGTCACCCCGACGGTGGTGCGGTCCTAGAACCACTCTGGTTTGCTCGGTTGGCGATCCTGTCACTTATGATAGAATTAGTAGACCCACGCCTACGTGTGAAATTTGTCCAGTTTACACTAAATTCTAAGTTGTAAAATTTAACCTATTACTACCAACAAGTAAAATAAAGAGAAATGCTTAGATTGGAATAACAAAACACTCAAATGGTGAATCTAAAAGCATTCTTTCATTTATATCAAAGGGGTAGGGTTTGCCCCAAATTTAAACCCAATACACTAAAATCTTGGAATAAAAACTGGAGGGAGGAGAAAATCCTCCCAATCCTTGAAGGAAATAGATTACAAAAATAAAAGATAAAACTAAGCTAAACCTAGACTAAATCTTCATGTAGAATTCCTCCATGGCTTCTTCCCTTTGCTCCCATGGCTTCCTCCTCTCCAACCTGCAATTTTAACAAAAGAAAATGAACCAAATGAGAAGAATAGAATGAGAAAAGGTTTTAATAGACTTTCATAAGGATTTTTAGGGCTTTGTTGAGAACCCTAGGATCTAGTGGCTAAGATGGATTTGATCCAAGGGTGGAGAATTGACCCTACCTTTATTAAGAAGAAATGTATTTTAAATGTTTTAATTTAAAATCCTTAAGGGTATGTGTAGAAGAATGAGTGGGGCCTTTTGATTGCCTAGGGGTGTAATTTTTCTTACCCTTTTAAACCCTTAGTGTGTGTAGGAAATTTATTAAAGGATCTCTAAGCTAATAATGTAATGAATTTAATAATTTAGCATAAGGTTAACCTTGTTAGGAATGAACTTAATCGAAGGAAAGAAAATATTTAATTAAGTAAACTAATCCTTGTTACCTTCCTATAGAACTATCAATTAATGTACCCTTGCTGCATCCTTGTATCGTAACCTTCTCTTTTAACTCAAACAAAAAAATTAGTCACATTTTTCGGGTTAAGTGTTTGGTTGAAGCGAGTTCCTAGAACATCGTTTTGCGGGCGTTACAGAAATCTAATGAAATCTATAGAAAATATTATGAGAATTTGGAGTAGTCTCTATATTGAGTACTTGATTAAAATTTCGTGAATATGTAGTTTAATCCTTAGGGAAGCATGTGATTATAGGTCATTTGAACTTTGGAAATAAATCTATTACTTGGATATTGATCTTAAAAACACCCTCATTTTCTTAATTGTCACTCTATACTCCTTATGAACTAGTTTATCAATGCTCATTATGTTGTGCTTCAATCCTAGAACATAATAAACACATGTAATACTTTTTCTCACACTATTTGGTTAGAATATTGACATTCCCTTTAACTTTTATTAACACTTTAATACCATTTATTAGTGTATCATTTGGCTTCATAGACTTGTTTAAGACTGGAAAAAAAAATAGATTCTAAGTCATATAGTTCTAGAACCATAATCTAGGAACCAAATATCATTTAATTCTCCCAAAGAAAATTGCAAGGTAGAAACATATCATTTTGAATCAAATTCTCTCTATAAAACTTTGCACTTCATTTTTTATTCAAATCATACATTTTTTTAACACTTATTAACATAATGGCCATACTTATTGTAATATGACCCTAAACATGGGATTTGGCATACCTTTGGCCATGTGATTGGTTTTTGTTGAAATTATAGTTGTTGCCACTTCTACACGAATTAGCAAAATTGCTTATACCACCTCTTGCACTTCTTCCTTTGCCTCTATTTGCACTTCTTCTTTTGCCTCTTGAATTTAATCCACTTTTTCCTCTACTAAGGTTGATTGACATTTAAGATTTAAATGCATTCTCTAAAGAACTAGAGGAGGGACTCAATCTATGCTTATGAGATATCAGATAGACTTGACACTCATCAACTATAAATTGACCTAAATTTCTAATTTTATCTATGCCTACTATAATAGATTAAAACTTATTAAAATTGATTCTTAATATTTTTTCAACTATCCTTCAGTCCTCTAGAGTCTCTCCATGAGACCTAATCCAAATTACCAAACATAAATCTTTTTATTCATACTCTTTCATCCACATTTTTCAAAATCTCTTGAATAACTTTTACAACTTAGCAATTTTAACTTTTTCCATACCTTGAAATGATGTTTGCAAACTGTGCCAAGATTACTTAGACGTGGTTGTTGCTTTGACCATTAGGAAGATGCTTTGATGAACCACTTGGAAAATGTAAAATAAAGCTTCTTCATGTTGTTTTGGACCAAATCTTTCTCCACGTGGCATAGAGTATTGTATGTTGTTGCATGTAGTGGCTCTAAAAACCTAGTTTCAATAGCTTCCCAAAGATATTTAGAGAAAAATCAAAGCTTTTACAGTAATGGACCAATACTCATAGTTTTCCCTGCCAAACTATTACATTAGAGGATTTGTGGGACTGATGGTAGAAATAAACTCGTTGTATTACAAAATCTTGAAGATGAGAAACTGACAATTTAGCTGAGCAAGATTTATATAATTTTGTCTCTCGTTCCATCTTTCCCATTTTCTTTTTTTTAGATTCCTTAGAGTAGCAACAGAAGAGGGGTGATTCCTTTATCCATTGTGGCATAAAAAGGTAAGGAAAGAAAGATATTACCTTGCAATTATGGGTTGCATCAACTCTCACCCCGCACCACATCCTTATATACATACACCAGCCAATTTCAACTCGAGATCACCACATTGCCCGATCTTTGGTTTATTTTAAGATTTTCGAGCATAATGCTAATATAGTTCCCACTTCCCTTGAAACTTTTGATATTGATCATGATACTACGACTATATTATGCACATTATTATAGTTTTGATCTAGTATGGTGTTAGATGTCGAGATCATGGATTATTGTTGACTCGATTCATATATGATGCATGATGATTGTTAGAGACATTTTATATAGATGTTGACATGCTTGGACATGGTTATATATATATATATATATATATATATATATATATATATATATATATATATATATATATATATCGTGTGTGTGTGTGTGTGTGTGTGTGGATGTTGTTAGGACATGTGATATTTGGATATATTCGAGTAGACCGAGAAAATTGAATTTAAAATTGATGATTATATAGTTGCCAATGAAATTGTAAGTGATATTGTTTATTGTCTAGATGTTGTTGTGATTCATATAAATATTAATGATTTTGAAATTATATTATATTCATTTAGATGTTCTGATATGGCCATGAGGCCGAAGGGTTATTTGTATTGTGTAGGTTAAAAATATCACAACAAACATCAAGGGATTGGAGACCAACCACATTGGAATTCTAGATGAATTCAACAAGGTCACCATGACAACTTGTATTGTTTGTGTGTGTGTTTGATTGTTAGGGATTCCCATGGGCGGTCACATTTAAATGTGACCAAGTGTTATGTGTATTTATTTATTTGGTTCCTTTTTATTGATGTTTGTATATATTTATTAAGTGATGTGTTTACCCCTTTCATTATTTATTAATTGTGGTAAATTAATGTGAGTAAACATGATGTTAAAATTAATTAATCAAATTGGGACATAAGAAAGTAATTATTAGAGTTGTTGGCCTAAAATTAAAGTTTTGTAATAAATGTGTAAGTGAATGTGTAAGAGATGCATAAATTAATTTTGGAGTATGAAACACTCCACCTCCTTTTAAAATTCGAATTTGTCCTTGGAGGCTGATTTTGAAGCTTATGGGACAAGTTACACTTGTCCCATACCTCTTAATTTTTCATGTTAACCTTACCTATGGTTAGAGGGTTTAAATCTAGCCTTCATTATGCATTTTTGTGAGTCAAGTTGTATGCTTTTATTGCACTTTCTTACATGCTTTCAATTTTAGTTCTTATGAGGTGTGGGTTTGATTTGAGTGTGTAAGTAAAACTCTTATTTATTCATCTGCTTATTTATTGTGCCTTGGATATTAAAGTTGACTTATGAGTTGGAGTTAAGGATGTGTGATATGGCATTCCACATGAATCCACCTCATCCTCTTCTCTTTCCTCTTCTATATATTTGAATTCCTTGGCTTGTTTTTGGGGTTTTTTTTTCTTCACTTTTATCACTTCATTTTTGGTGACTTGATTTGGGTTTTGAGCTCTTGCAAATTGGGAGAAATTTGGAGATTGTTGCATACTTGTTGATTGTTGATCTCTTGGTTTGTGTTGCATTGGAGAGCTTGTTGTTTTGAACTTGGAAAAAACTCCATCATGGAGAGGTAAGAGCTTAGCTCTTGGAAATACTCTCCTTTTATTTGTATGCATATGTGAATGGTTGAATATTTGAATGTGTTGTTTTATTTGTTGGTTGGTTGGGTAGATGGCCTAGGGATGGTGTAGGAGAAGACTATGGGGCATTTTGTGGGAGGCATAAGTGTTTTGGGGAGGTATAAGTGTGGAGGGAGTTGGGATTTGGGTTCCACCTTAAAAATAAATAGCTTGCATTTCCTTACTTGTTATGGGGTGCCATAAGATGTTAGGGAGGCATAAGGAAATGTGAGGAATAAGGGGTACTTGGGGGAGGCATAAGGGCAAGTCAGAGATTTGAAATGATATATATTTTTGTGGTTTGTTCTCAGGTGGTGATACCCATTTCCCCTTTGGGAGGCATAAGCAGCATCCCCCATAGTTTCTTTCTCCTTTGGCTTGCATGATGAATCATGAGTGTTGTTTGTTGTTTTGTTCTATGGTGGCAAACTGCAGTTTTGTTTTGGACTGTGTTTTGAATGAGAAATTTGTCTTTGTGTTGTGGAATCCTATTGTTGCCATGAGTTGAAAAAAACATTTCTTATTGCAATGTGGTTGGGGCTGGGGCCAATGAAGAAGGATGGATTCTCCCTTTTCATTGGATGTCTTGGTTGGGTGGAGAGCATTGCCTTTCCCCTGTTCTATTGTGACCAAATTGGAGAATGATGGAAATTCATACTGTTGTTCTGGAACTGAGAAAGAAGACAGTTTGACAGTCCTTGCTGAGATCATTTCTTAATGTAACCTTTTCCCACTTGAAGTGGATGATCTTGTATATTATTTGTGATGGAAAGATGGTCTGTATGGGCTATGAAAGTTGTAAATTGAATTGTGAAAGCTAGATAATCAAAATGTATATAAATCAAGTCTAAGTTGTAGCTTAGCACATTCAAGGATTTGTAGCTTCCTTGTAGGTGGGTTCCTGTAAAAGAAATCTCTTGTGATGCATAATATTCACTTGATTCCTTTGTTGTGTGTAATATCAGCAAAGGTGTAGGGGTAGGTGCTCCTTTTGGGGTTGGTGCCTCACTAAAAATATCTTGCAAGATGTGTTATATTCTTATGAGTCCTTTCTTTGTGTAATATAAGCAACTATTTTTGTGGGTTTTCTCCGAAAAGGTTTCTCATGGTAATTTTTGTGTTATGTGTTATTGTGCAAGACATTTGGTTGATTGATTGCTCATATTTTAAAGCCACACATTATTAAATGTTTTAGAATTGGAATTAATAAAAAATTCACCCCTCTTTAAGTGCTTGTGATCTCTAACAATTGGTATCAGTGGAACTTCCTTATAGTAGAAGATTAAAATCTTCAAGGAAGTCCTCCTATCATAAGCATGATAGAAAATCAGGTATAAGGTTTTTTTCATTGTCAAGATCACAACTCTCTTTACTAGTAAAATTATGCATTCTTGAGAATAATAATGAATACATATGATGTGACTTGGTTTTGACATTTGGGAATGTATTGAGAAAGGTTATACTACTCTAACCATGTTATGAATATGAATATGAATGTAACTCAAGAGCTATGAATGTCATTCTATGTGTCCTGACTAAGACAATGTTTGTAAAATTTATGCACTACACAACCGAAAAGGAAATATGGTCCAAGCTACAGAATATCTATGAAGAAGATGAAAAATTTAAGTTAGAAAATTTACAGACCTACAGATCTCAATTTGAGAATCTAAAAATGAAAGATGATGAGAGTATAACAACCTACATGCAAAGAAAAGATGAATTCATTAATATGATCAAAGGCCTAGATGAAACACTAGAAGAGTAAGTTTTAGTCCCAAAGATCTTGAGATCTCTAACTAGAAAATATGATGTAAACATTTCACCATAGAGGAAGGCAAATACATGAAGAATATCACAATGGATGAACTACAGAGCACTCTTTCAACATACGAGATGAGGTCTGTTACATCCAAAACTACCAAGAAAGAGGTAGCATTTAAGGTTAATAAATAAACTCAGTCCATGCAAGAAGAAGAAGAATCAGCTTCAAGAGATTATTTATATGATAAAAATATTGAAACAATTTTTTTCAGAAGACTAAAAAGAGGTTCAGGTAAGTATAATGGAAAACTTCCTTTCAAATGTTTTGCATGTGGACAAGTAGGTCACTTTTTGGTAAGTTTCCAAACAAGAATAGAGACAATCAGTCTGAACATGAAGAGCACAGTCATAAACAAAATAAAAGATAAACTGAGTCTATAAAGAAAAATAACAAGAAGAGGTTCTTCAAAAACAAAAGAAATTTTTACTCAAAGGAAGAATCAAGTGGATCAGAGTCAAGCAACTCAAGAAACTCTGAGAATGAAAATAATGAAAATTATTCAGAATGTGTGTTTATGGCCATGGATGCGACTAAAGAATGTAGTTCTAAAGGGAAGAATACAATTGAGTATGAAGATTCAGATGAAGAAGAAGTTGAAGTGATTTTAGAAGAAAAGTTTGTATGTGCTCTTGAAGAATTAAAACTATATAGGAAAAATAATCGAAGCTGAGATGCACATTAAAGGACTATGAAGAAAAATCCACGTCTTTGAGAGAAGACAAAGTTTGAAAGAAGAAGAAGAGGCTAATGAGCTCAAGGATTTGGAAATATAGTTGGAAAAGATTTCAAACTCCTAAAAGTTTAAGTAGGATGAGTGCACAAAGATGAACTTAGAAATGGAGTAGCTTAAATTTGAGATGAACCAACTAACCAACAAGCTAGTAATGTATGAAAATCTAGAGAAAAGCTCAAATGTGCTAATTGACATACTCCACAATCAACAAGAAACAACTGATAAATTTGGAATTAGCTTCAAGGGAGAAAATAAGGAAAAGGATCCACTAAGAATGAAGGAAACAAGTCCACGGTAACACCAAGTACCTCCTCTGTTGTAAACAAATGATTCAAAAATCCACAAGAAGAAGAACCACTGCACCAAGGATCACCTATGTTATGAGGTACACTCACTCTTTCTATGGTTACTATTATTCATGTAATCAATTTGGACATAAAGCCGACAAGTGTAGAAAATCTCTAGAATATAGGAGAAACTTTGGCCCATTTTACACCAAATCAAATTATAATGGTGTCTAGCATAATCATCATAAGAAGAGTAATGCATTTTTAACAAAAAAACAAGAACCACCCAAGAAAAAGAAGTGGGTATATGTGGCAAATAAGGATGAGAACAAGAGAAAAGAGTCATGTTCAATAGTACAGACTACATTCCATGTGTAAAATGAATATAAAATCTGGTATTTGGATAGTGGATGCTTAAGACACATGACAAGTGACAAAATTAAATTCATTACTTTTTTTAATAATGTGTTAGGTGTTATGAGATTTGGTGATCAAAATTCAACAAACATAGTTGGAAAAGGAACATTGAGTCTAGATAATGGGAATACTATAACTAAAAATGTTTTATATGTTGAAGGTCTTAAACACAATCTACTGAGTGTAAGTCAAATGTGTAAAAGGGGATATAATGTGATATTCCATGACAAAGGTTTGACATTATAAACTACAAAACAGGAAAGAAAGTTACAAAGGCCAAGCAGAAAAAGAACAACATTTTTGTTCTTGTTGGCGAGAAAATTTTCAGGTGGAAAAACTTGTGGATTTATTTCACACACTCTGGGAATCTAAGTCCCTCTACTTAACCGGTGCTACTATCATATATGCATGCATGAGTAAAGGTGAATTTTCCTGGTGACCCTGTGGTGGGGATCCAACACGAGCACTCCACCGACCATGAGGTAAAGATAACAATCTCTTTCTCGGGAAGACTTTTTCTAAAGAGTGGGAAAGGGGAGTGAGAAAAGAGGTAGGAGAACTAATGTTGCATGTAGAAAATCAGATTCCTACACACACTAGTTAGAAATTTCATCACATGCACTAAAATTAGGAAGAAATATATAACTGCGAACAACAAAAAAACCAATTAGAATTTAATGAACACAAATTATCAGTAAACCCTTAGTAAAAAAAAGGATCGAAACTCCTTCTTCTTGTATTGATGCTAAATAAAAATTGTACATAGTATGAGAATGGAAGACATTGAGAATAGGGGAAAAGTGGCTAACTCTTTTCACTCACAAGTGAGCAAAATATCTCTCATGAACTTACAAGAATACAACTAGCTAGAAGAATTTCAAAATTAGAACCCTTTGGAATGAAGATCTCATTATAATTTATAGCAACATGAATTGTCCTTTCACCTCCCTCACATGACTCTTTGTTTCCATATTCCACTCATGACCTTTCTTTTCCATGAATTAAGTATTTCTCTTATAATTTTGAGAAAATACTTTTACAAATTTAAAATAGGTCACTTAAGTGAATAGGATGAAATACAATGATGATGCATAATGAAGAATTAGAATGGAGAGAGAAAGAAGAGAGGGAAAGAGAGGAAGAGGGAAGGGATGGAGGGGAAAACACTCCTTATGATGAAATGCTTTGAATGCCTTGATGCAGCCATGAACTTTGAGTGAATATTTCTACCACTGGTGATCTTCTACACTGATGAAGATTTCTCCCTTGAATAACTTTGAATCATTTTCCCAATCTAGTGATGAATGCAAGCTCTATGATGCATGGAAATCCTAGACCATAGAATGAGTGTTTAGAAACATTGTTCTAATGTTTACCGCTGCAAGCTCGAGATGAACACATATAATGCCCATAATGACCCTCCTTGAAACTTGGTTGATGAACTCCTTGACTCATTGAAATCATTTTGATCAACTCTCTTTGAATCACCCTGACTTCTTAAGTGACGAATATGAATTCACATGATGTGCCTTACGATGCCTTGTTTTATAATATGAGATGATTGTTCCAAATCATGAAAAACTACCATCTCTTCATGATTGATTACACCTGAGAAACTAGACCAACATGTGCACTTGAAATTCATGTTTCCTTAACACTTACTATATTTGGAAGGGGAAACTTACTATCTTTAGTAAGTGTTGGATTTTTCCTTTTAGACCCCAAATGGTGATATTGACCTGAATGATTATCCCTCAAATGTCCTATTGTGCCAAACTTGCCCTTTGAGAAAAACTTACTATTTTTAGAATATGAGCATGTGCTCTACTATTCTCGGACATATCACATGTCTTGCTCCATTTTCACCTTCTAAACCTTCTACCATATTCCAACCTCCTCCTTTCCTAAGATATTTCTATTTTTAGCACATTTCTATTTTTAGTAGGTTGTTATTTGGGGACCTGTTATTTTGGGAAGAAGTTGTTTTCTATCTTACTTTCCATTTTACCCCTTTTCTAATTGTCTTGAGTGATCAAACTTGAAATTCAGTGAGGATTTCCATTTATAGCATGTAAGGAAGTATAACATATGCTATTTTTAGTAAATGGTGAAAACAAATTATGTTTATGATGGGGATAACTATTTTTGATTTAGCTCTTCGTCGCGAACTCGTGCTCCAATTTTCATCATGATTCGCTTACCAGAAAGCTCAGAAATTAAAAATGAAAATTTATGCCTAGTAAGAGATTCGGGTATGGAGCTACTAGGTAGAAGAATCGATAAAAAAAAATCATTCCTTCATATTTGAATAAACTAAGAACTTCATCATGCAAAAACTAGTTTAAGATAAACTAGATTTTTGGAGACCCCTTCCCTCTAAATTTGGGATGATTTCTCGCTTCGGATCTTCGGGAATTTGAAAAATTCTTCAAGAGGGAAGAATTATGATAAAAAACACATCCCTCCATATCCTTAAAAATAGGAACTTCATGGCGCAAAAACTAGTTCATGCGAAACTAGATTTTCCAACGATCATTCCCTCAATTTTCATGCGATTTCACCCACTAAAACCCGATAAGTGGAGAGGTAGCTCGATAATTTTGTCCACTACTATGTCATGGTGGCCATTAATGGAGCTTTGAAATTTTCAGGTCTGTTTTTGTCTCCTTTCATGATGAAATCAATTTCATTGTGATAGGTTTTTTCTTCTTGTCTCACTAGTGAAATTTCTCTTCGATCCGGTTGTTGGTTTGACGGGAATTTGAGCTTTGTTCTTCATGGAGCTAGAAGTGGAATTTATTTATTATGAGAATTCCTTACTAAAAATGGGAGGTTTGAATATGATTTTTAATGGCCTTCAAGAGATAAGAACTCAACAACAAATGATTTGTCAATGTGCACCGGTTTCAAAGATATGTTTGAATCTTTGTTTCACGGTAATGGAGGTTTATGAAGAATTCCTTCTCTCTTATCTTTGATTATTCATTCCTCTGGCTCTTTCAATCAATATCTTCTTTAAAACCTATGCATATTCATGGAGTGGAAGGTTTGGTTACCATGGCAAAGCTAGTTCAGAAGAATAATGGTGGACTGAGGTGTTCTCTGCAACTTTCTTCTGGCAATGGAGAAGAAAGTAGATTAAAAGTAGAAGAAGAAGTAGCTAGAGGTAGAAAATTTTAAAATTTTGGAGTTGTATTTGGGTGCATTTTCATGTCCTGACATCCCTCACCTCAAAGGGACATGAGGGACATCAATTTCCATAGTGAGCAAGATGGTGACATGTTGCGCGAAATCCGACAGCAAGGAGTGAGAGCTAGAAAATCAACTTTAAAGCACTAAGGGGTTGGAAGTAGGTCACATGGGTGACAAGAAGTTTCCCTTAGAGGGTTGGGAAAATTTTTCAAGGTTTTATGTCCTTGACATGTGAGGGACATAAAATTCCACGGATCTCATGGAGCTAACACATGGCGGAGATCCAACGACAAAGAATTTGAGCTCCCAATAACACCGGGGCTGAATTGATGATCCTGAAGGTCACATGAGGTGTTAGAGGTAATATGGGGGTTGGGTGAATTTTTTCATGGTTTATATACCTGACCTTGAGGGATGTTAGGGACACAAAATCCTACCAGGCTCCTGGTGCTGACACGTGTCCTCCCAAAATTTGGCTAACTCGCGAACTCGCTCCAAGAGGACAACTTGAGACGATAATAACTTGAATTCCAGATGGAATTTTTTGGTGAAATATTAAATGGTCCTAATTGGAAATGGCCTTCTAAATATAATGGTGGGGGAATAATTTCTTAATAATTCCATTTTTTTCCTTGAAAAATAGGATTTTATATTTAGTACTCCACATGTACATGAGAAAAATTGCTTACAAACCTAATGCACCAAAGTGTTGTGAAAAAAATAATTCTACCATATCGTAGGGCTTGTAATTTTATTTTAGGAAATGTTTTTTTTCTCCTAACTCCATCTGGATATCCTGAAATCACCTTCAGAAGCTCAGTAGACTATTTTGGCTTGTGCATTGACTAGGCCTGTGAACCCTAATTTTGGCAAAACTACCCCAACTTCTCCGAGCCCTTCCAAAATCTCCCTAAATCACTTCCACAATGTCCCAAGACCTTTAAATCACCTCCATGTCCATTTTTTATTTTTTGATCCACTCCATGGGGTTACTCCATCCCTATGAAGGTCAATGATAACCCTTCCCATAGCTGCATGTAGCTTGCAATATTTAATGAACTCCTAAAATCACCTAGGGGGAATGAATAGAATTTCCTAAATCACCTAGGGGGATGAGATAAAATTAATTGGGAGGTAAATTAGACTAACTGGACAAACCCGGGGTGCCTCAAAATGATAAGACATGAAAATTTTGCTACAGGGGTATCGTTGTCATGCTTGAAAATTGTCAATTTCCCTGTTGCACATTTGCACGACAACATCTGGCTCTAGCTTGGGGACATGACATGGAGAATCTAGAATCTCAAATTTAGACCATATGATCCATTGACCAGTACCTTATTTATTGGGCCCTGTAAAGTCATGTACAATTTACAAGAGAGAAAGGTAATGAAGAAAGAAAACACACACACACATAAAACAACAGAAAATAAACACATGACACACAACAGGGAACACACGTAAAATGGAAACACAACTAGCAATCACCTATGGTATAAGGTGGGGGACAATCCACTTTCACTGAAGCACTTTATATTTCTCAAAAGTTACCCATGAAGAGGTAACACCAAATGATGATGTTCTATGAAGCCATTGACTAGTTCCAGAAAGTAGCCTCCTCTCCTCAGCTACTTATGAAAGCTAGGTACTTTCACATTTGTATGTTAAATTTGTAGGAGTGAGCCTACATGAGATTCTTGATGCTAGGCCTTCGCTTAGAAATTCCATTGCCTTCATTTTATTTGAAATTGGTTTCATAGTGCTAATTGCCTTCCGTATTTATCCACATAGTTGATTCTTCATTGAGCATCTCATCATTGTCCCATGCCTATTTTCGTTCAAATTACTTAAACATTCTGGATTCTTTTCTTTCCCAGGTCTATGCTCATTGACCTCTTTTCCATGAGAAACCTCATACTTATCCTTTTTCTTTACTCCACTGTGAGGTGTTTGAGTACTGACGGAAGGATTAGAAGTGACCTCATATTTGTCTTGTATGGTCATGAATGAGTTAAGAGATCAAGAATCAGCTCGGGGTATTCTAAAAATTCCACTACATCCAATATTTCTTACACATAGATCTCCTTTGTTACTTCCTACAACTCATCTTTATATGCCTTCAAAGAATATTTATTTTGCAGCTCAAGGAAACTATCTGGAGGGGTTACTTCATTATCTTGGGAATTGCTGCATTCTATCAATCCTTCATTAAGAGGAGCTTTAGCTTCAAAGGCCTCATAAATCCTTGCTTCAATTTCTTCATCATGGAAAGAGTCTTCTTCTTCAAATGGGAAAGAAAATATCTCCATTTCATCATTGCATCCATCAATCATTAGCTCGGGGGCATCATATTTATCATCTCACTTTGTTTCAATATGGCCAACCTTCACATTGATTGAAGTTTTCAAATCAGATTCATGCTTGTCTTGTAGATTCATGGCTTGCATAGAGTTCGAGATTGAGGTGAGGGTCTTTTGTTTCTTCCGTGGCTCTTACAGTTCTTGTATGATTGTTCTTTCAAAAATTTCATGGGCTCATCACAAGCTAGTCTTGTCTCTTCTTGGGTGACATGATCAAGGAAGCCCTCATCTTTGAATGGGAATGAGAATTTCTCTTCATCAAGAATAAGCACATAAGCAGATTTTTCTGTTTAAAATCATCAATAACCATTTCCTTTTCTTCATGGTTTGCATCATCCGGAAATTTAGGGCTGCCCTCTTGTAACTCAAATATCCTCAATGCTTCTTCAAGGTCCATGCCTCTCTAGGAAGGCATGTCTATCCCTATCAATATGGGAATATCCTCTTCCTCTTTAGTTGTCACAAAGTGATTCATCCACCTTGTATCTTGGTATAAGATATCGGTTCCTAGACTTCCAAAATTTCACATCATGTATCTCATATTCTTCTCTAGAAATAATTTCTCCATGTCTCCCTTCACTGGTATGGTTGTGGATGACCAATTCATCTGAATTTTCCCTCCCAAGTCTCTAGAAAAAACTTCTACTCAACAACATTCCGAATGAGGTTGGGACGTCTACTACCAAAATCATCATTGAAACTTTCTTGTCTAGAAATCTGGTGAGATCCACCTATGCATCTTTAACCTTCCCTACAAGTGGGACCTCTTTTGACTCCAAAGAGTAACAAGAGCCACCAGGTGGAGTCATGGTGAGTTTGAGAGCCTTGGTGACCTTTAAAGGCATCACGTTGTCTGAGGCACTAGAATCTATTATGTAATTATCCAGTACACTCCAACAAGAAGGGAGACGTAAAAAGGATCAACCTTTTCATTCTTGGATGCACTCGAGGAAAGCATGTTCTGTGAGGGAGGTGTAGGTGGGTTTGGTATTACTCCTTTAGGATTGGGTGTTACAACATTGGGTACCAAAATTCCATTCCTAATATATCGAAAAATCTCTCAAATTGTTCAGGGTGAGTCCGTAAATATTCGGTTTCAATAATCTACACTTTGGATTTGTTTGCGTATTATATGAAGTCAAAAGGAGAATATGCAGGCGAGTGTGATGAAGGGAATGATTTTGGATTCAGGATAGGTTTGGAAGTAGGAGTAGATTTTTGGGGAATGGAGGGTATTTTGAAAGGTACACTAGGAGCTTTCAAAGTACTAGATTTTACAGGAGTAGATTTAGATTTAGAATTGGAAGAGGCATCAAAAGACTTACTTGGAATTGTGAGAGCCTTATTGCTTATTGCATGGGAACAAGCTTCAACAATGCATAGAATCCATGGAGGGTAGGAGCGGAGATCCTGATTGATTTTTTTTTTTTTTGTAGATTCGCCACAGGAGAATCATCAACCTTCTTTTTCTTTGCAGCAGTGGAGGGAGGTGTTCCTTTCTCAGACTGAGAATGAGTGAATACCGCACATGAGAAACTAGGTGCATCTTCTTGTCATCTTCATCACCTCCAGAATATTCACAGAATCTAATTTGTGTATCATTCTTAAAACTCATCTCTTTCTAGGAAATCACCACATTCACTTTCTTTTTCAAGATCCTCTTCATTTTCCTTACTCCAACAACTTACATTGATAGGTGGGGCCTCCAAGGAAAGCCTTTGGGGTGCTCCTACAATATGAATTTCATTTCTTCTTTGAGAAGAAACTCATTCAAATATTTCCCTCCTCAACGACACCATTTAATTTTCCATTTTCTGCAAAAAAGGATAAGTTCTTTCATCTCCAAGACGTTGAATTTTTCCATTTGAGGGATTCTTGATATTTCTAGATAGGATGAGATCATCATCAATTTCAATGTCCAATATTTTTGCTTCTGCAATATCCCTTGGTTGAAATCTTCATAGGAAAAATCCCACCTCTAGTGATTGAGCACTAATAAAGAATCTCCTAACATTATTTTTAGATGGTGAATCTTCTTCCAGTATCCTATGAAGCAACTGGTTGAAATGGGCCATGAAGTCTCTCATAGTTTCATTTTCTCCTTTCTTTCATTTGAGCCAACTGTACCAAGAGGTCTTGATATTCTTCAATTGATTTAAATATTTCCTCAAAGGTAGTCTTGATGTCATTCCAATAAGTGATGGATCGGGAAGGTAGGAGATAAAACCATTATGTTGATTTTTCTTGGAGAGATTCCACGAATAGTCTTACAACGACATCCTCATGTTGAACATCAAGAATTCCACATGATGTTATGAAAGTAATGATGTGTTTTTTAGGATGTTGTGTGCCATCACCTTTGAACTTTGGAAAGTTCTCATATGAACATGTTAGTAGGTCATGAAGAGGGGGTTCAAGAGCAAGTGGGCCTATATTTCTTCCCCATGAAACAATGGGTTGAGGTATTTTTACTTCATCTTCCATTTTCGTTTATGCTTCAGCTTTTACTTCAGCAAATTCTTCTTCAAATTCTAGTGAAAAAAAAATATGCAATAGGAATATGAAAAGAAATTTTGGAATACGAAAGGTCACTTGTACGAAATTGATAGTGTAGCCTTCAGCAATGGATTTTCATGAAGTATTTTTTTATTTTTTCAATATTTCATTTTTGTAATTGTTGGACCTTGCGGTCATATTTTGGGTGTAGATATCTTGCTAAATCTACCCCATGATGAGTGCCAAAAATATTGGTGAGAAAATTTTCAGTGCACAAACTTGTGGATTTCTTGAATGCTCTAGGAATCTAAGTCCCTCTACTTAGCCGTGCAATTGTCGTATATGCATGTGTGATTAAAGGTGAATTTTCCTAGTGGCCTTATGGCCAAGGATCCAATAAGGGCATTCCATCGAATTCTGCAAAGCAAAGATAACAATCTCTTGCTAGGGAATAATTTTTCTGAAGAGTGGGAAAGGGAGTGAGGAAATAGGTAGGAGAACTAATGTTGTGGGTAGAAAATCATATTCCTACACACACTAGTTGTAAATTTCATCACATGCACTAAAATTAGGAAGAAACAATATTGCAAACAATAACAAAACCAATTATAATTTAATGAACACAATGTATCAGTAAACCCCTTAGTCAAAAAAGGCTCAAAACTCCTTCTTCTTGTATTGATGCCAAGAAAAAATTGTACATAGTATGAGAGTGGAAGACATTGAGAATAGGGGAAAAGTGGCTAGCTCTTTTCACTCACAAGTGAGAAAAATCTCTCTCATGAACTTACAAGAATACAACCAACTAAAAGAATTTCAGAATTAGAACCCTTTGGAATGAAGAGCTCATTACAATTTATAGCAACCTAAATTTTCCTTTCACCTCCCTCACATGACTCTTGTTTCCATATTCCACTCATGACCTTTCATTTTCCATGAATTAAGTATTTCTCTTATAATTTTGAGAAAATACTTTTTACAAATTTAAAATAGGTCACTTAAGTGAATAGGATGAAATACAATGATGACGCATAACAAAGAATTAGAATGGAGAGAGAAAGAAGAGAGGGAAAGAGAGGAAGAGGGAAGGGATGGAGGGAAAACACTCCTCATGACAAAATTCTTTGAATGCCTTGATGCATCCATGAACTTTGAGCGAATATTTCTGCCATTGGTGATTTTACACTGATGAAGATTGCTCCCTTGAATAATTTTGAATCATTTTCCAAATCTAGTGAGGACCCAAAGCTCTATGATGCATGGACATCCTGGACCATAGAATGATTGTTTAGAAACATTGTTATGATGTTTACCGCTACAAGATCGAGATGAACACATACAATGCCCACGATGACCCTCCTTGAAACTTGGTTGATGAACTCCTTGACTCATTGAAATTGTTCTGATCAACTCTCTTTGAATCACCCGACTTCTTAAGTGATGAAGATGAATTCACATGATGTGACTTGCGATGCCTTACTTTGTAATATGAGATGATCATTCCAAACCACGAAAACCGCCATCTCTTCATGATTGATTACACCTGAGAAAGTAGACCAACTTGTGCACTAGAAAGTCATGTTTCCTAAACACTTAATATATTTGGAAGGGCCAACTTACTATATTTAGTAAGTGTCAGAGTTTTCCTTTCTGGACCCCAAATGGTGATATTGACTTGAATGATTATCCCTCAATGTCATGTTGTGCCAAACTTGCCCTTTGAGAACAACCTACTATTTTTAGAATATGAGCCCATGCTCTACTATTTTGGGACATATCACCTATCTTGCTCCAATTTCACCTTTTGAACCTTCTACCATATTCCAACCTCCTCTGTTCCCGAGATATTTCTATTTTTAGCACATTTCTATTTTTAACAGGTTGTTATTTGGGGACTGTTATTTTGGGAAGAAGTTGTTTTCTGTCTTACTTTCCATTTTACCCCTTTTCTAATTGTCTAAGTGATTGAACTTGAAATTCAGTGAGGCTTTCCATTTATAGCATGTAAGGAAGTATAACATATGCTATTTTTAGTAAATGGTGAAAACAAATTCTGTTTACAATGGGGACAACTATTTTTGATTCGACTCTTCATCACGAACTCGTGCTCCAATTTTCATCATGATTCACTTACAAGAAAGCTCAGAAATTAAAAAATGAAAATTTATGCCTGGTAAGAGATTAAGGTATAGAGCTACTAGGGTAGAATACTGATAAAAAAATCAGTCCTTCATATCTGTATAAACTAAGAACTTCATCATGCAAAAACTAGTTTGAGAGAAACTAGATTTTTTGGAGACCCCTTCCCTCTAAATTTCGGATGATTTCACCTATCGGATCTTCGGGAATTTGAAAAATTCTTTGAAGAGGGAAGAATGCTGATAAAAACACATCCCTCCATATCCTTAAAAATAGGAACTTCATGGTGCAAAAACTAGTTCACGTGAAACTAGATTTTCCAACGATCATTCCCTCCAATTTTCATGTGATTTCACCCACTAAAACCCTGATAAGTGGAGAGGTAGCTTGATGATTTTTTCCACTACTATGTCATGGTGGCCATTAATGGAGATTTGAAATTTTTAGGTCTATGTTTTTTTATCCATTCATGATGAAATCAATTTCATTACGATAGGTTTTTGCTTCTTGTCTCATTGGTGAAATTTCTCTTCGATTCGGTTGTTGGTTTGACGGGAATTTGACCTTTGTTCTTTTTCGATCCCTAAGTGGAATTTATTTGTTGTGATAATTTATCTTTGTAAATGGAGGTTTGAATATGAGTTTTTAATGGCCTTTAAGAGATAAAAACTTAACAATAGATGGTTTTTCAATCCATGCACCGGTTTGCAAGATATGTTCGAATCTTCATTTCATGGTAATGGAGGTTTATGAAGAATTCCTTCACTCTTCTCTTTGATTCTTCATTCCTCTGGATCTTTTGATCAATATCTTCTTTGAAACCTATGCATATTCATGGATTGGAATGTTTGGTTTCCATGGCAGAGCTGGTTTGGAATAACAATGGTGGATTGAGGTGTTCTCTGCAACTTTTTCTGGCAATGGAGAAGCAGTAAGAAGAAACAAGCCAAGAGTTAGAAAATTTTCAAGTTTTGGAGTTAGAGTTGGGAGAATTTTTATTACCCTGATTTCCCTCACCTAAAATGGACGTGAGGGACATCAATTTCCATAGTGAGCAAGATGGTGACACGTTGTGGTGATCTAATGACAGGGAGTGAGAGCTAGAAAATCAACTTTAAAGCACTGAGGGGCTAGAAGCGGGTCACATGGGTGACCAAAAGTTTCCCTTAGAGGTTTGGGTACATTTTTCAAGGTTTGATGTCCCTAACATGTGAGGGATGTGAGGGACATCAAATTCCATGGCACTTTTGGTGTTGACACGTGGTGGAGATCGATGGCAGGGAATTTGAGCTCCCAAAAGCACCCGAGGGCTGAACTGACGATCCTGAAGGTCACATGAGGTTTTAGAGGTCATATGGGGGCTGGGTGCATTTTTTCATGGTTGATGTTCCCTGACCTTGAGGGACTTCAGGGACACAAAATCCCACTAGGCTCCTAGAGTTGACACATGTCCTCCCAAAATTTGGCTAACTCTCGAACTCACTCCAAGAGGACAACTTGAGACGATGATAACTTGAGCTCCCGATGGACATTTTTGGTGAAATTTTATATGATCATGACTTTAAATGTCCTTTGAATCCAATGGTGGGGGTCACATGTCTTGATTATTCCATTTGATCCCTGAAAAATTGGATTTCTAATTTGGTACTCCACATATATATGAGAAAATTACTGCTTGCAGACATAATGCACCAAAGTATTGTGAAAAACATAACTTCACCATATTTTTAGTCTTGGAATTATATTTTTTTTGATGTTTTTTTTACTCCTAACTCCATCTAGAGCTCCCGGAATCACCTTTAGAAGCTCAGCGGTTTTTTTTCCTATGCACTGACTAGGCTTGTGAACCCTAATTTTGGTGAAACTACCCCAACTTCTTTGAGCCCTTCCAAAATCTTCTGAATCACTTCCATGATGTCCCAAGACCTTTGAATCACCTCCACGTATGTTTTGGATTTTTCTTCTCCTCTCAATGGGGTTTCTCTAGCCCTAGGGAGGCCAGTGATAGCTCTTCCGACAACTGCCTGTAGCTTGTAATTTTTAATGAAATCCTAAAATCACCTAAAGGGAATGAATGGACTTTCCTAAATCACCTTGGGGATGAGATAACATTAATCATGAGGTCACTTTGGACTAACTCTAGACTAACCTAGGGTTCTCAAATTGATAAAACATGAAAAAATTGCTACAGTGATATCGTTGTCATGCTTGAAAATTGTCAATTTCCCTTTTACACATTTACATGAAAACAATTCTTAGTGAAATAAATAAAGAGAAGTGCTTTACAAGTAATATTGACTACAACTGGTTGTGGCACAGGAGATTGGGGCATATGAGTTTTGAAAATTTGGTGAAACTAAGTGCTAAAGGTTGTGTCAGACATATGCTAGAGATTGTGAAACCCATGGATACTCTATGCAAGGCCTGTCTGCATGGAAAACAAACAAGGAGATCATTCAAATCAAAAGAGTATTCTACAACCAGACCATTGGAGTTGATCCATACAGACCTTTGTGGCCCCACCAGAACTGAAGGCATAAATGGTGAGGTATATTTTATGCTTCTAATAGATGATTACACAAGAATGACATGGGTAGCATGCTTGAAGAAAAAATCAGAATCCTTAGAAAAATTTAAGAAATTCAAGGCATTGGTAGAGAATGAGAAAAACAAGAAAATCAAATTCTTAAGATCAGAGAAAGGTGGAGAATTCTAGTCCAATGATTTTGATGAGTTTTGTGAAGAACATGGAATTAGAAGACAATTTTCAGCCGTGAGGACACCTCAACAAAATTGATTCGTTGAGAGGAAAAATAGAACTATTCAAGAAATGGAAAGGACAATTTTGAATGAATCCAAACTCTCATATAAGTATTGGAGTGAAGCGGTTTACACCGTGGTTTATCTTTTGAATAGAGATCAACTGAGAATAAACAATGATAAGACTCCCTATGAACTATGGAAGAAGAGACCAACAAATGTGAAGCACATAAGATTATTTGGTAGAAAATCCTATATCAAAAGAGATGAAGATAACTTGGGAAAAATTGACTCCATGTGTGATAAAGGGATATTCCTTGGTTATTTAGTGGTTAGTGTGGCTTATAGGTGTTATAATAACTAGCTATAGAAGATTGTTGAAAGCAAAAATGTAAAGGTGGATAAGACATAGTATGTCAAAACCAGCACTCAGCCAAATGGTGATCATGAAGAGAAAGAAGATGATGAAGAGTTAGACAATCTGCATGAAGAAGGAGATGAAAAGGAAGAAAGGCCGGACACAAAGGCACTCTCAGGAAACTCAAAAGGACCATCCTTCCAATCATATCATTAGAAACAAAGATGGAAAAATTCTCACAAGAAGAAGGCTAAGAGAACAACAGAACCATGAAGATATAACACTCCTATCAATAATAGAACCCAAAAATGTTGTAGAAGCAAGCAAAGAACAAAATTGGGTAGATGCCATGAATGAAGAGCTGGATCAGATTGAAAAGAATGAGACATGGGAACTGGTACCTGACCATGGAATAAGAATGTAATTAGAACTAAGTGGGATTTCAGAAATAAACTGAATCGGAAAGGAGAAGTGACATGGAACAAGGAAAGGCTAGTTTTCAAAGGATATGTGCAAATAGAAGGAATAGATTTTGATGAGACATTTGCACCTATGGAAAGAATTGAATCAATAATAATGTTCTTGGATTACAAAACATAAAATAAAATCATAGTATTCCAGATGGATGTGGAGTCATCTTTATCTCAATGGTGTTCTGAACGAAGAGGTATATATTGAACAACCTGATGGATTTTAACTAGCTGAAGATAAGGATTATGTGTGTAGGTTGAGGAAGGATTTATATAGATTAAAACAATCTCCCAGATTTTAGTAAAATAGATTGGATTCATACCTCATTGAGAAAGGATTCAAAAAAGGTGTTGGAGACAACAATCTCTACATCAAGGAAAAAGGAGACCACTTTCTAATTGTCATTATATATGTAGATGATATCATATTTAGCAGAGACCATGATAAAATGACATATGAGTTTTTTGACATGATGAAAGAAGAGTTCGAGATGTCAATGCTTGGAGATCTTTCATTCTTTCTAGGTTTACATATTAGTCAAACAGATCAAGGTATATTCATATCCCAGACTAAGTATATCAAGGAGATGCTGAAGAGATTCAGAATGGAAGTATGCAGACAAATTGGTACACCAATGGAAGTTTGATGCAAGCTAAGAAGATATGATGACTCACTTAAGGTAGATAAAAAATTTATAGATCCATCATATGTAGTCTACTTTACTCCACAACATCAAGATCTAATATTATGCAAGCATTAGGTCTTGTTGGAAGATTTCAAGAAGATCCAAGGGAAAAACACCTCAAGGAGGTCAAGAGAATTTTGAGATATCTCATGGGAACAGTTGATCATGGATTATGGTACTCTAAAAGTAGTGGTTTCAACATCATATCATAGACATATGTAGATTGGGTAGGGAGCGTTAATGACAGAAAGAGTACAAGTGAAGGAGCATTCTTTGTTGGATATTTTCTAGTATCTTGGCTAAGCAAGAAACAACCATCAGTGGTTCTCTCAATGTGTGAAGTGGAGTATATAGCTATCATGGTGTGTTACACTCAAGTACTATAGATGAAGAAGACATTGGAAGATTACAAGGTAAAATCTAAAAATCCAATTCCTTTGTTGTGTGATAGTACAAGTGCAATAAGTGTCTCTAAGAATCTAGTGTTCCACTCAAAGACCAAGCATATACCTATAAGATCTCCTTTCTTGATGGAACAAGTGAATGACAAGAAGATCATTCTAGAATATGTGAACACTAAATAATAAATTGCAGACATCATGACCAAGCCTCTCGCTAAAAGCAACATTTGACCTCTTAAGAAATGAATTGGGGGTCATTTCTGATCTTGCCAACAACTAGAGGGTATGCAAAAAACACAAGGGAGAATTCTCAGGTAATATCAGCTCCTAAACAGTGCCAAAGAAAGGGGGAGCTAGTATTCTATCTCAAATTCATCAAAGTATGCATCATCTCAGGGGGATCATTGCCGCAGACACACTAAGATAGGTGTAAGAGAAGCATAAGCCAAGGGGGATTCTTAAGGTAAGAACATGTTGTATCTAGATTAACAAGTATATTCAATTCTATGTGGCACAATTAGCCCTTTGTCATTGTTGTCAAAGGGGGAGAGAAGCTGATGAAAGTCAAAAACCAACATGTTATACTCAAGGGGGATAAATGTTGTGATATATAAGGGGAGAGATGATGGAACCAGGCAAGTTATATAAATAGAGGAGTAAAGCTGAAAACAAAATAGGTAGGAAAGTATTTTTTTGCCATCAAAAGGTTTATGTTCTAAAGAATGGAATATTACCATCAATTAAAAAGGGGGGGATTGTTGGACCTTTGTCATGTCTTATATGTGTTGTCATTGATTTCAAGTTTGATTAGTTGATGTCAATTGTATTGATGGCAAAAGGAGTGAATTGGTAAAGTGGGAGAGCTGAAAAGATGAAGGTTTCTTGGTAGTGTCAGCTCACAAAGGCTTCAAGATGATAAAGGATAATTTCTAAGGTACTTAGTAATATTTTTTGCAAGCCATGGACATGGGGATATAGACGCCAAAGTTGAGACATAACCTCCGAAGACTTGGAGTAGCCGCCATAGTCTGCACAAATCCGCTTAAGAACACCACGAAAGGTAAGAAGTTGCCATGCATAAAAGGATGAAGTATCAAAGCTTCATGGAGTCAAAGGTAGAGATGTGAGTAAGAAAAGTGAATCGAGAATTCAAAGGAAGAACCACAAAGGTGAAGGAAAAGCTACTAGAGTTAGGGAGTCAAAAGTAAAGCCACCGATAAAGAGAAAAGTTGTGAAGAAATGTTGAAGCGAAGAAGAATGCAAAGCCGCAAGAAGAACTAGATAGAGTTGATGACATGGAAAAAATCTGCGAAAAGGAAAAAGACAAGGAGTATATCCATGAGACATTTTGAATACCATGAGAAGCATAGAAGATCCATGGATAACTAAAAATCTGCCAAGTAAGGGGATTTTCCACCGAGTAAAGAAAATAGCCACGATATAAAGGAGAAAGTCGTAAGAGCTAAGGAAAGTCACAAAATGAGAGAATATGGACTGAAAAGGGTTGAAGGAAATGAAATTGATTTAAACATGAATAAGTAAGATTTTGGTTTTCCAAAATCGATGATGATTCGATTATCAGGTAATTGCTACCAAGTTCACGATTTGAATTCCAAGAAGAACAAAGAAATCCATTGTTTTTTGACTACCAACATTGCCAACATTTAATGCAAAATTTAACCTTTGAACTTGTAATGTAGTTGAATTTTTTTTATGTGATCCCAAGTTTCAAAGGAAAATTAAATTTGTAGAAGGAAATAGCTCACTCATCTCTATCACATTGTAAATTGTAAAAAGATGGGAAAATCTATTTTTTGTCTAACGGCTAATAAATAGCTTCTGGTGGTACATTTGAAAACTATGTAATCAAGCCAAACTTAGAAGGAAAAAATTATAGCATTATTTGTATTCAATTAATGAGTCATATTTTCAAGCGATCAAGTAGGAGGGTGCATGACACGCAACTTGAAGTGAAGATTAGGGCCGATTGTGAATATAGTTCGAATTGGGAACTATTTTGATTGTTGCTCAAGTAAGAGAAGAATGCAATCGAGAAAAAGAAGAGTTACACAAGAATGAATATGATGTAATCTAACTAAACAAGAGCTACAGATGAAAATAGAGAGGAAATAAGAGAGAAGATTAATGATGCATTGATTTATCATATGAGAGAAGCATCAATAGCAACAAATTGATTGAGAAAGCATGATCGAATCAGATGAGCAGAAGAGAGTGAAAAGAAGAACACAGACAAAGTCAGGAAAGTGATCATAATTCATTGTATTAGCAATTTTTAACTAGATGATCAAAATGTATATAAATCAAGTCTAAGTTGTAGCTTAACACATTTAGGGAGTTGTATCTTCCTTGTAGGTGGGTTCTGTAAAAATAAATCTCTTGTGATACATAATATTCACTTGAGTCCTTTGTTGTGTGTAATATCAATAGAGGTGTAGGGGTTGGTGCTCCTTGTGGGGTTGGTGCCTCACTAAAAAAATATTATAAGATGTGTTATATTCTTATGAGTCCTTTCTTTATGTAATATAAGCAACGGTTTTGGTGGGTTTTCTCCCAAAATGGTTTCCCATGGTAATTTTTGTGTTATGTGTTATTGTGCAAGACATTTGGTTGATTGACTACTCATAGTTTAAAGCCACACATTATTAAAGGGTTTAAAATTGTCATTAAGTAAATATTCTAATTTACACTAATCCACCCCCTCCCAGTGCTTGTTATATCTAACAAGCATATTACCAACCGGTTGCATTTATGCAATTGGTTGAATGCAGGAATGAACCAAACATTAATGGAATCTGTACAATTTTTTTCAACCACCAGTTTAATGAGGTATGACACCTATGACTGCTTGTTCATGAAAATACCAAATTCATATGGCATCCCATACCTCTTTAATGAAATTTGTCAGTTAGTGAAAGATTTTCGAGGCTCTTCATCTATATATCTGTAAAATTCACCTCTTTTGAAGAGATACATTCTAAAATGTAAAGGAACTCTACCAAAATTGTTCCAGCACTTTCATGAGCTCCAAGCCTCAAATTATTGATTTTGTAAAGGATTTTTACCTTGTGCCTATATTGTAATGCATTGTGCATCTTTTTAAGCAATAAAATTGGTGCTTTGTGGATTTTTTTCCTAGCTCGAGTTATATTTTGTTATTTTGCTTTTATTATACTTTGCAGTATATTATGCATATTATGTTCTTTTACAGATCAAATTTTTTTGTGCTCCATGAGGATGGAGATGTGAATGTTGTTTTGGACTGTGGCACTTTTTCTGCCCTCTCCCACTTCATTCACTCCCCATTTTCACTCACTTAGAATCTCTCCACCCCTTTTCTTGGTGTTATCACCTCCTTTGTTTAGGACTTTCATTTTATGCATCTCTCTCTTCCCTAGTCCCTTGGAAATTCTAGGTTAGTGTTAGAATAGTTGAATTTCCCTTTCTAGGAGTAGTTTTAGCATTAGGAATAGGTAGAGGAACTGATCCTTCTCTAGAGGTTTCTCTCAAATTTAAGGTTCCACACCTTAAGACAATCCCGTGTTAGTCAAAAGTAGGGTTTTGTAATGTGCAAATCCTAGGGTGCTACTTTTTGACATAACAATTTTGGCATGCCCCATGGGACAAGAAGTCAATACTTCCATTTTTATCAAGATTGGGTGTGTTTCTTGGTGATATTTTATCCTTTCGAGGCTCTACAACAACACACATGGAGATTTTTCATTCAAATCAACTTGTTTCAGAAGTGCACGTGTTTGATTTCATGAGAAGAATTGAGACAAGTTCCAGAACAACAGAGGAGGGATATTTTGAGTACATGTAGTTATAACCTAGAAGGGGAAGGAGAGGAGGATCAGTTCAAAGGTCACCTTCACCACCAAATATAACTCTTTCCATTCTACCTCTTGGTATACCTTTCTTGCAATTTATTATATTTCTCATACCTATTATAATGGCAAGCGAAATAAAATTTGGGATTTATAAATTTTACCAGTTGTAGTCCTCTTGCTCTTAATGAAAACAATCCCATTCCAGCATCCTCTCAAGAGCATTCCTTTATTCACTTGGGAGAATTAAACTACTCCAAATGACCACATTCAAGATATTTCCAATGTCTATGTTATCCATCATATAATTGAGCAAGATGTGGATATTAGGCTGTTAGCTTCTTCATTCAAAGGGAGGCTTTGAAATGGTTTAGGATTACGGAGGCGGGGTCAATTGCAAATTGGAATGCACTATGCACAACCCTCTGTAGTCAATTTGGAGAGAAGGTAGATAATATCTCTTTTCTAGAAAAACTAACTAGAAAGAGGGCACCAAATGAGTAGATGAGTGACTTCAATTTCAGATTTCAAAGGATGTGGGATAGGATTCCAATTGTTGTGAGACTAGTTACTAAAGGTGAATTTCTGTACTTCCTTAAAGCTTTAAATTATGATATATATGTTATCATATAATCTATGGGAGGGATAATATTACTAGGGGCTTATGCCATAGCCATTAGAGCTGATAATTACCTAATTCAAGATGGTAAACTTGCACCTAGGCCACCTATGCCTATTTATCCAAAAATGGGGAATCGTGGTTCTAGCAAAACAAATGAGTTAGCCCTTATTCCCGATCCTATAAATCAAAGTTCTAATGAAGTTGTTATCACCGAATCACAGCACCCCTGTGCATGTATTTGAACTCACAGTGTGATTGGATAACATGGGTACTATCTCCAAGTTGTGGGACTTGCTACTTGAGATAGACCTCCGAGAGAAAGCTTCAGTTCTTGCTCCTAAACTACCGCACAATCTACTCTAATGCAGGAGAAACTAGCTATTCTAACCTAAAATTCCAAGGGACCAGAGAGAGAGAATGCATAAAATGAAATCCTACACTAAAGCGGTGATACACCAGAAAAAGAGGGTGTGAGAGTAATCTCCAAATGTGTGAAATACAGAGGCAAAGTGCACACTAGAAGAGGTGATGACAGTTCACCATAATCCAGCAAAATGCATTCACAGCAATATTCCAAGCACACACAATGATAATGAATTCCTGCAAGAACATAATAAATAGACACAATATACTTGTAGAAAGATTAAAGGGGCAAGAAGAATGCAAGGAAACACAGCAGGGGAAGATATATCCACAAACTGATATTTTATTGCTTCATGATATGCACTGATTCAATCTATTACAAGATATAAACTGGATCACCATGTAAGGAGTCCACTACAATGGCTGCAACACACTTGGCTTCACAAAGCAATTTTGTGAGAGCTTTGTTACCCAAAAACTAAAAACTCTCCCTTTTACAATGAGCCCAACACTCCAATTTATAGAAAAAAGAGGAGAAGAGAAGGGAAAATGGAAATCCCGAAATCTGTCCTTCAACCACTGTAAGAGACATTAAATTGAGTGGAATGGGTATACATTACTTGCAAAAGGCTCCCCATACTATCCCATGTGCTGCAGCAGAGAAGGAATGATGACCATGCCTCTTAATTGCACTCCCAGCTACCAAATAAAACAAATTCGAACCCGCCACGTTTCCTTAAAAATTCAATCAATTTGATCAAATCCAGAATTTCTTGATTTACGTGCATTAGGATCGGAACCACGATTCCAAAGGTACCAATTTTGTGTGATTTCGCTGAGAAATGCAAAATTTATGGCCTTCGAGTGCGGAAATTTGCTCTTTTGGGCACAGCGCAGGCGTTTTCTGTCATTTGACGGGAAAGAGCATTTACTGACTGGAGCCGAACACGTTTCCTTCATTTAAATATATCTACCCTCATTAAAAATAAGAAATCCCATTTTTGTGGCGTAGAGGACGTCGTGCTCGTTCCAGAAAGTCCAATTTTATCAAAATCGGAGCTCGGAGTCAAAAGTTATGGCCGCTTGAAGTTTCCGGACCAAACATTGACTTTTCTTCCCTGCCTTCGGCCATTTCGTCTTTTCGCGTCGCGCGTCCCTTTGTCCCATTTGGCACAGTGCTGAAATTTCCCATTTCATCCGATCCGGCCAGTTCACGCATTTTCGGCTCAATGTCCCATTTACCTTCGGACCGTCTGGGACAAATTCACCGGTTCGGCCGGTTCGCGCACTTTTGTCCCAACTGTTCCGGGACAAAAGTTCTCATTTCGGCCGATTCGGCCGGTTCACGTACTTTTGGCCCGCGCGATAAGCTGCCTTGACTCATTTCGCCGGTTCGGCGGTTCAAGCGTCCTTTGTCCCGCCTTTGTCCCAAAGCTGTGACCCTTTCAAGAAGATTAGCCAATTTTTTCCATTTTTTCGGCATTCATTTTTTTCACCCGCCGCGTACTTTTGTCCCAGATGTCCCAATTGCTTCCGGGGCCGCCTGTGCTCATTTCGGCCGATCCGCGCCTTTTTGTCCCAACTGTCCCGACTGTTGCGAGGACTAGGACTTAGCCATTTTTCGTGATTTTTCCTGGCCCGAGCCTGTTTTTTGCAATTTTTCTTACATTTTCTCGGAACTTGCTCCCTCCTTCTTGGACATGGGAGTTAGAAAATTCTGAGGGGACCCAAAAAACATGACTTTTTCCCCTGACTCAATCTATTTGCCTGGGACTTGAGAATTTAATGCATGTTATCAAAATTACCTTGAGGGGTGAATTTGGATAAATGAAGCTTCTATGTTGGGCCCTGAAATATTGGCTAAGTACCAAAGGGTGTATGCATGCAAGACCAGTGAGAATAAAGGCTCTCAGGGGAAAGCACACAGGACAAAGGGGTTTAACCAGGGTACATTCGGGAGGCCGAATAGGGGTTTAAGGAACTTAGCCATATTTGGCATTCTAGAGACACTTGAGGAAAAGCGTGAGGACCCGACTAGGCGTGATGAGTGGATAAGGTGCCAGCCTAGAACCTTGGAGGTCAAGAAAAGGATATTCCCTATAGGGAATATTCCCTAGAAGACATCATTATAGAGAGTGGGGGTTTGCAAAGGGATAATAATCCACCAATGAAGGACCACATCGACACTTATCATGCGATCTACACTTAGAGAAGGCATGGTGGTGGGTGTTGATCTTATATAAAGTAATTCTCAAGCCAGAGATAGATATATGGGAGATAGAGAGAAGATAGAGAAAGACACAGAGAGAATGCATAGAGAATGCTAGAGAAAGAGAAGGAGAGTAACAAAGTGTTGTAGTAATGCTAGGGTTTAGAGAACTTAGTGCTAGAGGGTTGTAATGGATTCCATAAGCCTATGTATGGTTGTGATATGTAACAAGGATTAAAATGGGAAAAGTATAGTTAGGATCTCATATCAGAGAAGATTACAGAAGTTAAGTCTCTGTCATTTATTGTATATGGTCTAAGATGACCCTTTTGACTTTAATGTGGCTACCATAACTCCTTCAAATCAATATATATGTGGGTTTGTTCTATATAACTTGTTTACAGGTGTAAAATCTTATGTTATATGAATTATCATGGCTCATATCTAGTTTATTAGACTTCTTACAATGTTATTTAGCTTCTATGATGCATTAATGTGTAGATATGTTAGTTGCATCTTCTACCTTTTCAAGTAAGTAAATGTACTTTTATTTTTGCAAATAATCCTCCATTAATGGCAGAACCTTCTCACAAATCTCACATAAAGGAGGGACTCGGCGCCCATGCGTGCCTCGGGTGAGTGCCCAATGCCTGCTAGGTGATAGGCCGACACATTTGGGGTTAGAAAAAGGTATTAAGGAAAATAAATGACTACATTCTACCTCTTCTTTTAGCACCTCAATTGAACTCCAAGAGGTCATGAAACAATTGCAGAACCTCGGGAATGAATTGGTAACCATCAAGAGGAAAAAGGCCCAAAATTTTAGATCTTATCAGCCTCAAGCCCAACCGAATAGGCCTCCATATCAGCCTAATAGAACTCCTATTTAAGCTATAAGAAAAATAAAGGAAACCCCCAGCTACTAGAAAATTTCAGCCATACAATCCTAATACACCTTCAACATCCCAGGCCTTGGTTCCAGTCCAAAATAATTGCATAGGAATATGAAATGTTTTTTCCTTGTGGTCAACCCCGTAATTAGGTAGCATGTTTCAACATTATGCTAAACTAGGCCTTGATGATATAAATTTTTGGTGTGCATTAAGAGACAAGCCAAGAATAAATTCGAAGAAGTAAGAAGCTACTCAAAAGGCACCTTCAAGTGAAACCACACTTGTGAACTAGAATGCAAATAATTTTTGTGGTAGAAATCAATTTCCTTCTCGGGGTAACATCCAACACAAGGTATGATAAAATAAATATAGAGGGATGACAATCATGAAATGCGGGTATTGCTCAAACTTCTTACATGCCCCAAGGAGTTGGTAGCCCAAATCCAGTCCCATGCTCACAAAATCAGCCTAGAGTACCTGTTGTAGTAGCTCATGTATAGGAAAAGTAAGTGTTAAGTAGAGGGTAGCAGAAGGAAAATCCACCTTCATTTTATATCTTTGATCACATGAAGAAAAAAAATGTAATCATCTCTATTTGGAAATATTTGAAAATATCTTGTGGCAAAGGGACATTTTACAAGCAACCATAACTAACTTGCCCATCTCCAATGAGTCAAGAGAAGGTCCTCACCAATGAGGTGCAACAAAAAGAGGGTCAACCAAGTAGAAATATGAAGCCTCCACCATTTTATGTGTCCTTGATTATTGGGAACAACCTAGTACACAATTACATGATTGATTCAGGGGGCAAGTAGCTTAGTGATGCCAAAGCATATTGCATATTAGCTTGGTCTCAAGTATGAGCATATTTCTAAAGGAGTGGTGTAGTTAGATGGGACAATAGCAGGAAAAAATGGAATCATCAAGGATATGAATCTAACATTCAATGCATGTCCAAATGTCACAATTCAACAAGACATATCAATGATATTTTCCCCCACTTTTTGCTTTTTTTCATGTCAAGGGATTTCATAGCTAAAATTTGGGTACCTATCGCCCAATTGGTCCCACATTCTTTTCAAGACAAGGTATTGTGGTAAAGCTACAATCAGGTTGGATCCAATTGAAAAATTTCACATTGAGCCCCACGCCAAGTCTAATAAATGTTAATTTCTCATATTTTGATGAGGAATATTTCCCAAACACTCAAGAAACAAATACCAAGGTTGGAGGCATTCTATATTTGACTCTTGATGAATGGGAAAAATAAGACATTCTTTTTATCTATACAAATAGATGGAAGATGATGAGTTTGGAATCTATTTCTCACACGAAGAAAATCCACCTCTCCCTAGCATCACCAAACTAGATGATAAAGATGACAATGTAGTATGTTAACTATTATTTGATGGCTCAAGGAGTAGGGAAGGTGTTGGAGGAGGAACAATGCTTGTTTCATCTCAAGGTATAGAATACTACTCATGTTTTCACTTTCAATTCAATTGTTTAAACAACACAGTTGAGTATGAATCATTGATCAAAAAATTGCATTAGGAAAGGAAAAGAGGTATTATGAACTTGCAATTATTAAAAGATAATGAGTTAATTGTCAATCAAGTTAGAGTGAATAATGCTACTAAGAATGACCTTCTCAAGAGCTATAAAAATTAGGTATGGGACCTCATTGAAGACTTTGAGGCCTTTAACATTATTTCCATCCCGAGGAAGAAGAACAAAGTTGTAAAAGGCTTGCAGCAATTAGATAAGTATTTGATGTGGTTGAAAGTATCAAGAAAGATCATGCTTAGCCTCATATCAAGGTGGTCATGAGACCAGCTAGTTCAGAAAATAACACTAGTTGGCAAGTGTTCGAGAGTGACCAATAGATCATAAATTTTTTGCAGGAGGAATCTGAGTTCTCCGCAAAGAATCAAGACAAATTGAAGTATCGGTTTGATGATCAAGTAGCCTAGCTAAAAATAAATAAGCTACCAAAGGGCTTGGTGACTCTAGAGTCAATATTCAATCCTAATGATCAGTTCCAGAAAGAGAAAGTGAACATCACGGTCAAAGGAGAGGATTCAGAGCCCATTTTAGTTGGAGAGGGTAAAATACTACAGATTGGCAAGGTGAGTACTGATCAAGAAAAATCTGATTTCATACAACTTTTCCAAGAATTCCCAATGTCTTTTCTCGAGCTATGAAGATTTGAGGGGATTTAATTCAAAGTTAGCACAACATACCATTGAGTTGAATCTGGAAGCTACACCCATTTGACAGAAGAAAATTTTGGTGAATCCTCATATTGATCCTCTCATGAAGAAGTAATTAAACAAGCTCATAGAGGAAAGTATCATCTTTCTAATCAAGCACTCTTCATGGGTAGCAAATCTAGTGTTGGTTAGGAAAATAAATAGGGAAATCAAATTGTGTGTAGATTTCGAGACTTGAATAGAGATTCTCTCAAGGATCATTATCCACTTCCCTCAATGGAGTAAATTTTACAGGTAGTAGTTGGATCAGAAAGGTTCTCACTCCTAGATGGCTACTCAAGCTATAACCAGATCATGGTGAAAGAGGAAGATCAATTCAAAACAAAATTCACCACAAAATGGGGCACATCTGCTTATAGGAAAATGCCATTCAGATTATCAAATGTAAGAGCAACATTTTAAATGGCTATGGACATGGCGTTCAAGTGGTTTATCAACAACATAGTGATTGTTTATCTTGATGATATCATGTTATTTTCCAAGAATGCAGTGAGTCACCTCCACCATCTCAGGAAATTATTTCAATATGTAATAGATTTGGAGCGTATTTAAATCCGAAAAGTGCATATTCCTAGCTCATGAAGGAAAGCTTTTAGGCCACATTGTGTCTAAAGAGGGGTTGAAAATTGATCTAGAGAGGGTAGAAGCTATTCAAGAGCATTGCCATTGCCAAGTCACAAGAAATATCTCCAAAGTTTCTTGTGGAAAATTAATTTTTATAGGAGGTTTGTTCCTAAATTTGCTAAGTTGGTCAAGCCATTAACATTGATGTTAAAGAAGAGCATGGATTTCAAATGGACTTTGAAGGAAAGGAAATTTTTGAAGCTATAAAGTAGGCCATTGCACAAGATCCAACCCTCATAAATCCAGATTTTTCAAAGGACTTCAATCTCTATGCTTTTGGTAGCACATATGCAATATCTGCAATATTGGTATAGCTAAATCAAGAAGGACTTGAGCATCCTATTGCATTCTTCAGCTAGGGACTTAAAGATTATGAGGTAAGATATTATTTCATTGATAAAAATGTCCTTGTTGTGATTAGAAGTTTAAATAAATTTAGACATCTAGTGTCAAATAACAAAATTCATCTACTAGTTTCACATGCAGGTATGAAATATTTTTTTTTGAACAAGGACCTCAATGAAAAAAGGGCTAGTTGGATAACCAAGGTCATGGAGTATGACATTGATATCAAGGCAACCAAACCGGTTAGGGAAAAGGGTTGTGTGAAAAACTAGTTACAAGTCAACATGCAGATGAAGAGGCCATCTTTTTATCTAAGGTGATCAAGTAAAATCAATCAACGTCTCACTTTGAATCCTTGTTGGAATCGGGGTATAGTTCAATCATATTCAGTATATTGTAATTGAGGAATGAAAGAAGAAATTGTAAAGGTATCTCTTTAAATCAATAAAGGATTGTATTACTTTACTCAAATGGAATTATTGGGTATTGAAATCTAATTGTTAAATGTATTTTTAAATTCATTGGAAGGATGAAAAAGTGAATACGTATGAAGAAATGTCATAATACTGCTTTTTTAAATAAATGTTTTAGAAATAAAAATTGTAATTTGGCATTTGAATATTCTCGCTTGAGTCAACTTAGTATGTTAGATTGGGTTAGAATGAATTCATAGTTTAAAGTTGGTAAATGAAAATAAATCTATTCGAATTTGAGCTCTATTAGATAACTTTCATCTTGGTAATTACTAATTAGAAATTGAAGAGAATGACCTCTGCAACATCGAAAAGAAAAAATGAAATATCAAATTTTATTTTTAAGGTCAAAACGACCCAAGCATACCAAAATACTTTTGAAAACTTTATAGAACCTTTCAAATCGGGAAAATGCAAAATTGCAGACTTCTTGCTGTATAGAATTGATAAATTTCAAATGAAAATCAATCAAGAAAACTTAACCTTGCAATCTATCCTAAAATATTCCAATTAAAATCCTCCATGCCTATTTGGCAAGTGGAAAAAGAATTAACGACAAATTTGAACAAAATTGATAAGTTAAAAATACCAGTTCACTTTCTAAGTGACAGAAAGAAATTTTCTCAAAATTGACCCTTTAAACTTTATCAAAATAAAATTCCTAAGGATGTTGTGAAAAGAGGACATCGAGATATTTCTAGAAAGTCCTTTTTGCCAAAAATTGAGTTCCCAATCAAAAGTTATGGCCTTCTGAAGTTTTTACTTCATTTCGGGCTCAAAATAATCTAACTATCAAATTTTAAATGAATAAAATATTCTTAGGTCAGACCCGTGGGCTAATAATTTCTTTTTTTTATTTTTTCCCAAAAGGTGCAAAGTCATGAAGTTTCCTGCCGCTCTGCTTATCCGCAAGACTTAATTTTGTCTACAAATGATCTAAGTCCAAAAAGTTAATTTGGCAATTTTTCCTTTGTAGTCCCGCTACCCATGACCCAATCATTGATTGACATGTGGCTTCATTAGGCGTCAACAGAGGCTTGGATCAATTCTAACCTTAAGCGTATTCAAAAATAAATTTGGAAAAATTTGTAAGTTTTCCCGCAGCCCGCCGGCCCGCAAGTAATCAGGTGCTGCCACGTGGCTTCACGAGGCGTTGATGGAGGAGTGGATCTTTTTAAGCCTTAACGCTTCAGAAAAATTTTGGGCAAAATTTCCAAATTATCCCTTGCCACTGCCAAACCGCAGCTAACGGTTGGCTGACACGTGGCATCTTCTCGCGTCGGTGGAGGCACGAGTTCCTTTCGACCTTTTTGCCCTTCCTTTTAAATAGTCAAATTTTCCAAATGTTCCCCACCGACCCGCTGACCTACAGCCAATAAGGAGCTGCCACGTGGCCTCCCTGGGAGTCAAGCGGAGGTGCGGTTGTAAAATTTGGTTTGTCCCAAAAGGGAAAAAGTGCTAAATGCCTTCCCCGCGCCACCGTCTCGCGTTTGGGAAAAGTTTTCTTCCCTGCTCCGCCGGTCTACTTTTCTCCTCCTGGAGAATTTTCTCTCCATATTCCATAGGCCCGAGTTGGGAAAAATTTTCCGCCCTAGGCCCATGAGTCCACTCTTGGGAAAATTTTCACCCCAAGTTCGCTTCGGTCCGTAACTTGAGAAATATGCGGAGTTAGGAGGAATTATTTATATCACCGTAAAGGTAAGGAAATTCCCTATCTAATGAGAATGTTTTCAAGAAGTTTTAATTACACCAATCATGGAAAAAATCAAACTGAATCTTTAACCGAGTTCTAGGAGTGGGTAAGTAAGAATTTACTCGTTGATTTTAAATATGTATTCTCTCCCCCATTGTAATTAAACCTTGATCTTGTCTTAGATCTTGTGGAATTAAATACCTTGGGTATTTAAGCTGTTTTGTTCCCTTAACCCTAAAATTTTAATCGAGAGAATATTTAGCTAAAATTTCAATGTAATCGGTGATTAAATTCATCCCTAAGGAGATTTGAGCTAGGTGTGGACTTATTACACTTGTTGCTTTATAATGTAGAATTAGTAACTATTATAATGGGAAAAGTTATCAATTGAATTTAATTGTCCTTGAGACTTCGGTTGTTAACACTTTAGAAAAAAAAATATTCCATAATTTTGTAACTAAACCTAGGTTTTTCATGGGTCTCAAGTGGGATATTTTAGTGGGAATTACAACTAATCAGATATTCTATGCCTACAATCTACACGTCCACAAGTCTTTGTGTTTTCCTAGTCTTCAGAAGGGATTTTGAACTCTACCATGACAATTTTAAACGGGAAACTTTATGTCATTGGTGGAAATGATTTCGATGGAAAGGCTTACAATAATGTATATAGGTGTGATCAAGTGGCCTTCACATGGTCTCAATTGCATTCCACATAGGAAGCCAGATAGAATTCCGTGGTGGTTGTAGCGAATGGAATGATTTCTATTTTTGGAGGGTGCCGCCATTGCCAAGAAGAAAATGTTCCTTGGGTGGAAGTGTACAATCTCACCAATTCCTCAACTCAATGGACTACAATCCAAAATCCATCGTAAGATTTTTCTTTCAGTCTTTCCCAACACCCATTATAGGTTGTTATCTAGAGAGGTCATATTTGCATAAGAAGTGATTGTAGGGGAATCACATTTAATGTAACATCATACATGTGGGAAAGGTCACGATGCTATTTTGAATTCTTGGTTCAAGTGGAGCTCAGCGGTTGAGGTGTCGGGAATGTTTATTGCATACCACCAAAAATAATTTGTAACGACCCAAAAATCACACACACGAACAACACAGTAAAAGACAAGATAAATTTATTTTTTTGACTTGATTTGACACATAACACGACACAACATGTTGTCACAAAGTTACAACCAACTCTAGGAACCACTTGTTACGGGGATGACCACAAGGTCAGCACGGAAACGTTCACACCCAAAAGGATAATACGCTTTTCTTTTTTCTTTTTACAATACAACATAGAAGTCCAACGACAGAACACTCTAACAATAGGGCCAACCACAATGAGATATTCTTGAGGGTTATTTATTTTTTGAAAGACATCTTGTAATTCTTAGCTTACGTTTTTCAAGGACGCTCAAGATATGATTCATACAATTCATCTTACCAAGCTAAGTTTATTCTTTTGACACTGAGTAATCATCTTTAATCTTCTCTATTATGACATTCAATTTCTTAATTCGTTTATTTAGAGAAAGGGGGTAATTTAATTTCACAAGGCCATCTATTAACACTTACGCTACTAGAACTTGTTCATGCCCATATGACAACATGGGTTTGCGTTTAACAAACTTAAGAGAGGGAAGACAAGGCACCTTGGAAAAAGGTTAGAGGGAGAAGGTTGAGTTGAAATCATCTTCAAGGCCTCATTAGCTATTACCAAGATATAATTGAAACTTGAAAACTTAACCAGAATTATTAAAGACTTTACTTAGGGTTTACTAAATGAGTTTTATAAAAATAAAACAATTTACCTTCTAATGGTTGAGAGATAGATTGTGTGGTTTCTAAATTGTTATCTCCTGCTTATTAAATCTTATTATCTTCCAGAACTAACCATAGATTTCCTTTAAGTTCATTTAATAATTTCACCATGAAAGGGATAGTGTTCAATAGTGTAGCTAGGGATATCAAGTTATATAATGTTACTTAACAAGGGATAGTTTCATCTTTGATCACTTATGGAATTACATGCTCTCAAGTTGGTCACCTCTACACCAATTTATTTGCAATATAAATTTTAGTTTAACTTCTATAAGTATTAAACAACCCATTTTATTTTACTTATAACACACTATTACTAAGTCTTAGAAGATTTAGCTCAACATTTAATCGTAGGGATAAAGTTTAACAATACTCATTTACGAAAAATGAAAATAAGGTTACTCAACAAGCGGTAAACAAATTTTCTTATAATTTCAAAGATAGTCAAACAATTCAAGGTTCCAGAGTTAAGACGACATAATCCACGATACAATCTACTAAGACATTGATCCTCTTCTAAATTTTCCACTAGATGTTATCAATAGTTGAACAATATAAAGAGGATTCATACAAAAGAACTTCTCACTGAGGTTGATGTAAAAATCTACAAGTCTATTCCTCATCTACTCGCAAAATCCATCTGCAAAATTTTTTTCCACAAGAGTCAGTTCGCGAGAACTGAGCAAGATAAGGCTACACAAAACCACCATAACTATTATCTAACAATACCACGAAAAGGAAGCACTTTATTACAAGAATTGGTTCAAACCTCTAAACACTATCAACACATCAAGTTGTAATAAAGTTTCCACCATGCCAAACAAGGAAGGAGACCATGTACTTCCGTTAGGAGTAAAGACAACGAAAATATAACAACCAAAAGAGAAAGGCCCTTGGCCCCATAAGGAGAAATAACCAATCTAACAAAGCAGATTCCCACCAAGTAAATAATTAAATAACAATCACAAGAGTGCGATTTGATATAAAGTACCAACCATCCGAATTTTATCACGGTACCGGATGCATAGGTTATAATATTATATTTCTAGAAGAACAAGAGTTGATCGGCCCAAGAAAAAAAGGAAACCACGGTTTCAAGAATTAACACAAAAAGCCATGTATAAATGAGTTTCAAACCTGAAATCACATAGAGTATCCACACAACATAAGTTTCGAAGCATAGGCAAAGTAAACTAGTTTTGGCCACTAACTCCAAGAGATTTCCCAATCATTCAAGAAGGCCAATGCCTTGTAGGCTAGTAGCAATCACACGAGAGAAGAAAAAGAGTTCCATCAACCAAGAGTATATGAAAATGTCATCAACAAATTTTATAACCCTAAAGATTTACAAACCTCCACATCAATTATTAAAGTTCGGTTAATTTAAAATAAATTTCCTATTTCCCAAAACAACAATATTTTTAAGGCAACCCTTGGTAACATAAACAACCGTTCAAACAAAGGTACAACATAAACTACTAAGTTCCATTATCAAAACAACTCCTTCTGCTATAACTCCATCATACTATTGATTGCAAGAAATTTTTTTCCCAAGGTTGACAACATTCAAGGCAATTTTCATCACAAAACATTAAGGTACATATGTGCATATAAGCTGTCCAATCCTAATTAACAACACAGTCATAATAAATGGGAGGAAACACAAGTTAGAAGACTAGATTATTTCACCAACAATCTTCCGAGAGGGAAGAAGACCAAAATAATTCCAGAAATAGCGGGGTACTAGAGTTGCACGATTAAGACCTCGAACATAGCTAAATAAAAAAACTAGTTACGATTCAAGATGAAGGGGCAGTCAAAGTACCTCCTAAGAATGGCTATAAAACCTAGGAACCAGGCTGAAGCTACGTAGGAGTCTAAACACTGAGGTTGAAACACGTTGCATGCAAACATAAACATTCTAAAAGTTTTAACACTGAATCTCTAACTTAAAATAGTCCAAGCGTTGATTACACTAATCCTACAACCTTTCCTTTTTGATGCCAAAAGGGTTGTTAGGTGGGCTTGAGAGATCATTAACAATATATGTCAAAAGACAAAGAAGGACAGCCTTGGTTGATAGGAAGGAACTTCATAGTTATTGCACGCTTACATTAACGACTGCTAAAACTAGCTGGAACAAATAATAACTGGAACTCTATCGTAGAGAAGAGTACATATATATATATATATAAAGGAAGATCGATCACTCGAGCCAGAAAAACATACACCCAAAGAAGAGAACACTGCATGCTTTCCACTAACATACATGCAATGATAATAGCTAAACAAGAAGAAAGCAAGTAGAAAGGAGAGACTCGACTGAAAAGAAGACAACCAATTCAAAGAAATGGTGGTTCGATTTCATGATAAAATAAATATAGCAACAATAGAAAAGTGTAGGAATATCTTGCCTGTTTCTCCAGCTTCAACAGGTCATACAGACTCTGCCACGGGCCAGCAGCTACAACATATTCCAAAAACATTCATTTCCCTCAGCACGTAGATCTCTCATGCAAGCTTCATGGCAGCGCCTGGTACAGTCAGGGAGAGGGCGGCCACCATGTCTAGATCTTACAAGTGCTTAGAATATTTTTTTTAAGAAACTGGAAATAAAATCTGGTCCCTTATTTATCACTGCAGACCTGGCACAGTGCGCCTTGTTATAGTGCCAGACTATGTCTGCAGATTGCTTCACATGGCATTACCAATAATCTCTACAAGAACATTTTCCTTTTTTTTTTTTTTTAAAGTGATGGAACCGCTTTGCATCTCTCACAACAATTTGCTTTGCAACAATCTTGGACAAAAATTGGTGCAGTGTGGCAGTCAACACATACATTAAGGTTCTGAATCTGAAAAATATCCTGCTACCTTCATCTCCCAAGACATTTTCTCCAACATTGCATAGATCTCCCGTGCCTGTGGGTGTGATCTGTCACCTACACAAAAGCATGCACCATTTTATTGCCTTTAATCCAACTACATCCAAGTTTCTTTTTAATTCCTCTATCCTTCATCGATCTCCTAATAAGTTCATAGTTGCAAAGCAAATTGTGCTTCATGAATATTCTGATATGAAATAGATCCACACCTATGAGGTTATCTTCTATGAGTTACATCGTAAAGCAAGTAAGGTCTCAATAGAGAATCTTTGCCATAAAATTTTTCATGTCTCCTGGTAACACTCTTACTGTCACTTAATCGATTTTGATAAAAAATACCTTGAAGGAGAATCCCGAATTTGAGGATGCAGTCGATACTGAATAGATAACAACATAGTTGGACAACCTGCTTGTTAGAGGTGCTCAAAAAGGCTTCTACCTTACTGTAATGTGCACGCTTCTTGGTTATACATGCATTGCAGGTTGCTCTTTGTGGATCACCGACAAGAACACACCTCGCAGCACCCAAGGAAAGTGGAGGTAACACACCTTCTTCACTAGCCTGAAGCTTCATCTATAACCGCCATACCAAACCCATTTCTGCGCCCAAACTCCATTTTCCTTCACATTTGGAACAGGGAAGGAGCAGCAGCAAGGAAGGGGGATCAAACCCGCGAATGGCATTTGCTGGAAGTCAAAGAATTGAGACCCACAACCCACACACTCTTCCTCCAACTCCAATCGGCCTGCAATGTTTGAGAGAGAGAGTAGGCAAGGTAAGAGTAGTACAGGAGCAGGTTCATCTGCTGAGAGGATTTTACCAGGTGAGCGGCCACTAAAAGAAGGACTGCAAGAGCAGAACAAGGAAGCGGCCAAAACAAAAAAACGTGGTCCACTTTTCCCAGCCGCACAAACCCAAGAATGAGCCAAGCGCCTCCCAACCATACGCATTGAATAAAGGATCCAAATGAGATCCGGGTGAAGAAAACGGGACTCCACCGACTCCCATCTCCCTCACGCAAGGACAAAAACATAAATTACCACCTACTGCCAGCTACAACCTAGTTGACTACATTCTTACTTCAATTTCCATCCTGATATGCCACACAATGCTTATGTTTTCATTGAGAGAAAGATTGTATCATCTAATTAAGGCCAATCACCCTTGTGGTCAATTAGGAAAAAGGTCCTACTTTGACAATTCAAGTATATCTTGTCTTTTAGGAAGATAGCTACGAAGTGATTTACTTGTTGCAACTTGAAGAAACTAATACTTTTTGTGAATTCAAAAAAATAAACGGGATCAAATATGCATCCTTGCAAGATATAAGGGCTGATAAGAAGGAAAACAATTGGGGTTAATTATGCACAAGATTTTAAATTATGTTGCCAATATCGGCACAATGCACTTCAAGTCTGGTTCTGACAAGAGTGCAGACAACTGGCAAGTTTAATGCCCAGATTGGGAATGTTCTGTACATTCCACTATCTGATTAATAGGAACATGGTGTGTTTTGTGTGTTCCATACTAAGTGTTATATGTACATGTATATGATATAACTGAAACAGGTATGAGAATAATGTTATTGTATCCGAAGTAAGCCAATGAGTTTTTTTTTTTTTCTGAAATGTGTCTGCTTGAGAGTGATAAAAATAAGGAAAGAACACATAAAAAAATTCTTTGTAGTTACGTAAATATCTACACTGGATGTAGTTAGCAATAATATTACTCACAATGATTAAAACAACATGTGAACAGGCCTAAGCAACCAAGGGGATAAACTAGATGTTAACGTTCGAAGGCGAACATGAAGCAAAGACCGACCATGGGGCCAAGACATCATAATTACACACAGCCGTTCGACGCTCCACAAGAGGGTCATTGCGACAAGAACTAGGGTAAACGCCGAACGGGGCATTACACAATGTAGTACGTGAGTCACCTGGAAATTGATAGGTCAGTAGGCTGATTTTCATGATTTTAACCGTATATTACATCTGAAAATTTTTAGCAACCGTAGACAATGACAGGATGAGAATTTTAAAAACCGTAAATTTTTGTAAGTAGTTTATAGAAAAGTATAATACTTATTTATATATATATATATATATATAAACAGATTATAAAAATATGTATAAAAATTTATTGAATTTACAGCCACTTGAAAGATCTAAAACGTCACAAAATTTCCTTTTGATAGGAAGGGGTGACCATCAAATTCTAGGCCTGATTCACCCTCAGAGCATTTGATCCGGGACGAGGTCTTTGGCTTCCATTTGATCTCGATTCTCAACCCAATAGTTCCTGCAGAGATGGTTCATCATCTATCTGTCAATGGCAGCCTCATTACATATCATGTGGGGAGTCATCTTGTCGGTGAACATTCAAAGTGATATAGATGGAGATTAATTCTACTCATAATCGCATGGTGGTAAACATTGTGAATGATTTGGCTTATCTTTCGGAAATCCAGACCGGGATTTATTAGGGTAAATTTTAGAATTAATTTCTTCTACATTAAGAGTGGGAGAAAAATTTATTGGGCATGCAAGTCACTAACATGGGAGTTTTCTTTCTTGTTCAAGCCTTGTCATGCAAGCAATCCGTGAGGAAATGAGGTCATGAACTTGATATCAAGATTTAAACTTTTTCATACAAACCTTAGAAGATGAGACGTTTCAAGTTCTTAATAACATGATTTCATGTTTAATTAGACACTAATGTGAATTTGATATGATTCTTAAAGTGGATTATGCCATTACACGACCTTCGTTGTAAATTGAATGCATAATCATTTTGAACTAGTTTACTCAGAGTGCAAGTTGTATTGGAAAATCAGTTGGGCATTTAATGTAAAAATCTATTTTTCTCTTCCTCCACATTTGGTTCACGACATCACAAATTAGTATTTAATTATGACAACTTATTGTTTACTTTTTGGTTGAAAAAATCTTCTTGATTATTTCTTGTCAAAGATTTTTTTCCACCTTGTAAGGAAAGTTATTATGTAGGTGAATGTTATTAAGGATTCTTTTTTTTTTTGTGTAATAGTAGTAGCAAAAATCAGATTTAGGAGAAGAAGAAAAAGTGTGAAGTCCCAGCTCAAGTTTGGACTGTTTTTGATGAAAGAAAAACTCTATTTCAAATTTGTTATTGTATGAATGAAGGTTTTGTGTGCAGTTGTAGTCATTTTTCATTTTAGGTGAATATAAATGTATTTCTGAAGCTATTTGAAGCCCATATCTATGTTATTTGAAACCCAAGTTTTTTTATTTTTTGTTATAAATTTATATAGTTTTTCATTTCATTCTTTGTTCTACATCATTAAAAAAATTGTTGTGTTTTATTCTTGTATTGCTATCTATTATTGTCTGTAGATTTTGTAGATCCTCGGATTTCACTCTTTTGGTATCAGAGCCAGGATAAACCTTGTTTCTATTTCTTTTCGGGTTTTTAGTTTTTCATTTGGCAGCCATTAATGGATTCTACATCTGGTGCATCACCTGGTTAGTGTGCAAACTCCTATTTTCACAGGAAAAAATTATGAATATTGGTCTTTAACCATGAAAGCCTTGTTTCGGTCTCAAGAAATTTGGGAAATAGTTGAAAATGGTTACCAGGAACCAACAGACCAAGCATATAATGCTCTTACACAAGCTCAAAAGGACACCTTGAAGGAACAGAGGAAGAAGGATGGGAAAGCACTATTTTATATCCATCAAGTAATGCATGAGAGAATACTCCCAAGATTTGTAGCATAAAGCAAGCCAAGGAAGCATGGGACACACTCTAGATTACTTATCAAGGTATGGACAAGGTAAAGACCGCTAAGTTAAAACTCCTTAGAAGAGAATTTGAATTTTTTTTAATGAGAAACTTAGATTTGGTAGAATCTTTTTTTACTAATGTTGTTGGTCTGATTAATCAAATCAAGTCCCATGGAGAGGACATAGAGGATATGAAGGTTTTTGAGAAGTTTCTTAGGATTCTCCCTTCTAAATTTGATTCTGTAGTTGTGGCTATAGAGGAAACAAAATAATTCAATCAGTTTAGTGTTAATGAACTTCATGCCTCTATTATCGATCATGAATATAGATTGAATAGATCAAATACTTCAGTGGAAAATGTATTTTCATCTCAGTTATCTATAACTCGTGGAAGATGAAGGAGGAGTTTCAGTCCTAGAGGTAGAGGGAGAAGTTCTCCTAGAAGTGGATGTGGAGAATTCTCGGTGGAAGAGGAAGGACGTAGAGGTAGAGGGAGAAGTTCTCCTAGAGGTGGATGTGGTAGCAATCCTACAAATGTTGGTGGTAGAGGTCAAAATAAGAATTTCAGTCACCAATTGACGGCCAAAGATTTGACAAGTCACACATTCAGTGTCACTATTCTAAAAAGTTTGGGCATTTTTCTCATGAATGCAAGAAAAAACAATATGATCAACAGAAGCAAGGTCAAAATCAGCCAAGTAGCACTCCCACAGGTAGTATGTTCATTGCATGCACTAAGATTGTTGAATCAATCACTACAAACTCTCTAATTGAGTGTAATGTTGTTCAAGAAAGCCCATGTGACATATGGTATTTAGATTTGGGATGCAGTAATCATATGATGGGTAATAAATATTTATTTTTAGCTTGGATGAATCAGTTCAAACTGATGTTACACTTGGTAACAACAATAAAGTCACTATTTTGGGTAAAGGTATGGTTAATATTCTAACTAAAAAGGGGGGAGCTAAAATTTATGCCTGATGTATATTATGTTGCTGGTCTAAAACACAACTTGATGAGTATTGGATAGTTGATACAAAAGGGATATAGAGTGTATATGGAAAATAATGAGTGTGTTATTTTGGACAAGCTTCCAAGAAATCTAATTATTGCCAAGGTACAGATGACTATAAACCACATGTTTCCTTTAAAAATAAGGCTAGATATGAAAGAAAAAACAGCTCAAGTTGTTCATGAGACAAATAATGTAAATTTTGGAGCAGCCTTTAAGGTAGAAGATACAAAATCAGCAGTAGCCAAAGACATCTACGGAAAATTTCAAGACAACTATGGAAAATCCAAAATGACAGACCCGAAAATCTAAAGAAGAAAAGGATTGTTCTATAGAAACTCAAGAAACATTTCAATCAGTGGTAAAGGATGAGTCTTGGCTATGACATTTTAGATTTGGGAATTTATATTTTAGATGCTAAAACTACTACATATGAAGAATATGGTGAAAGGTTTGCCATTAATTGAGAAATCATAAAGAGTTTGCGAAGGATGTACTATGGGCAAACAACATATAGAGAGTCATTTCCAGTTGCCAAGTCAAATAGAGCTAGATCATCACTTGAGATTGTTCATTCAATTTTGTGAGAAAATGTAAACACCATTTATAGGAGGATGCACTTATTTCCTTACTTTTATTGATGATTTCATAATAAAAACTTGGGTTTATTTCTTAAAACACAAATCAGATGCATTTTCTTATTTTCAGCAGTTCAAGGCACTTGTGGAGAAGCAAATCAGCTACTACATAAAGGTTTTAAGGAGGATAGAGGTGGTGAATTTATATCTAATGAGTTTCTAAATGTTTTTAGATCTCATGGAATACACAAGCAATTTACAGCCCATTATACACCTCAGCAAAATGGTGTGGAAGAGAGGAAGAACTAAACAATTATGGAGATGGCTCGTAGCGTGATGGCAACCAAACACCTACTTAATGAATATTGGGTTGAGGTAGTGGAAAATGTTGTTTACATCATGAATAGGTGCCCAAGAAAGAGTGTAAGGAACAAAGTTCCTCAAGAGGCTTGGACATGAAGGAAACATAGTGTCTCTCATTTAAAGGTATTTGGTTGTGTTGCATATGCACATATTCCAGATGAGGTTAGAATAATTGAGATAATAAAGGACAAAAATGTATATTTGTTGGTTACTCAAAGGGAAAAAAGCACATAAGTTTTTGATCCTATCAATATGCAATTATAATCAGTCATGATGTTCAATTTGTGGAGGGTGAAGCATGGGATGGAAGAATAGAGAGGAATGTCAAAATTGCAGCTATTTCCCTAATAATAATATGGCAGATTAAGTGTTTCCAACACCAAATATAACTCAAACAACAGCTCCTTCCAATCCTGGGATGGTACCACAAGTTGCAACTCAAGCTACACCTTCAGTCACACCAAAGAGATATTCAAGGCTGTCATCCAAACCAATAGGGAAGAAAAATTCACAAGCATCTACACCAACATCTACATTAATTGGTATCCTTGGAGCAACACCATCTACCACTCCAAGTAGTTCTTCATCTCCGGATCCAACTCTAGCAAGCATGATGCCATGAAAAATGAGTTTGAGTGAGTTGTATAATGTTGACACAACAAATTCATTTTCATTTTTGCTTTATTTTCTCATATTGATGATCCACTAACATTTGAAGAGGTTGTGAGTAGTGATATATGGGCACAAGCCATGGATGAGGAGATTGAGTCCATTGAGAAGAACCAAACATGGGAGTTGTAATTAGTGTCAAATGGATTTATAAGAGTAAACAAGATGTTGATGGAAATGTGCAAAAGCATAAAGCAAGGCTAGTTGCAAGGGGTTTTACACAACAACCTGGTATAGAATTCAATGAGACATTTTCTCCTGTTGCTCGATTGGACATAGTTAGGACTGTATTAGCTATTGTTGCCCACAACAAGTGGCATGTATATCAAATGGATGTAAAGTCTACATTTTTAAATGGCTATTTAGAGGAGGAAGTGTATGTGGAACAACCACAAGGCTATGAGATACCAAGTCATGAAAACAAGGTGTATAAGTTGAAGAAGGCACTTTATGGATTAAAAAATCTCCAAGAGCTTAAGATACAACTGACCGCATTGACTCTTATCTCATTTGAAATGGTTTCCAAAGAAGTGATTGTGAGCCAACATTATACATCAAATTCAACAAGCAAGGTAACATTTTAATTATTTTCTTGTATGTGGATGATCTAATCTTTATCGATGATCTTAACATAGATTATTTCAAATCAGCAATGAAGAATGAATTTGAAATGAATGATTTGGGTCTTATAAAGTATTTTTGGGGATTAAAGTCTATCAATCCAATGATGTTATATTTATTTCTAAATCTAACTATGCAAATGAAGTTTTGAAGAGAATTAATATGGTAAAGTGCAAGGCATCTCCAACATCGGTTATGAAAGGAATGAAATTAAACAAGGAAGATGATGGAGCATGTGTGGATTCTACATTGTTTAAGAGGTTGGTTGCAAGCATTATGTACTTAAAAGCCACAAGGATATATATTATGTATGTTGTAAATCTGATTTCAAGGTTTATAGAGTCTCCAAAATACTCACATTAGCGGGATGGTAAGAGAATGTTGAGGTATGTGAATGGTAAAAAAGATATTAGTATATTGTATTCCACTTACGATGATTTCAGCCTTGTTGGGTACATCGATAGTGATCGTGGGGGCAACATAGATGATAGAAAAAGTACTTTTGGGTATACTTTTCACTTTGGTATAGGTGTTGTGTCATGGGCATCTAAGAAACAACCCATTGTGACTCTTTCTTCACCTGAAGATGAGTATGTGGTAGCCACTAGTGTTGTGTGTTAAGTTGTTTGGATGTGAAGGATGTTGAAAGATTTGATACATGATCAAAAGAAATCCACTACAATATTTTTTGATAACAATTCAGCCATAGCATTATTCAAAAATCATATGTTTCACAAGAGAACTAAGCATATTGATACGAGGTACCACTTTATCAAAGAGCTTATAAGCAACAAAGAATTTTGTCTTGATTTTTACAGGTCTTAAGATCAGTTGGTTGACATATTTACAAAACCGTTGGAAAAAGAGACATTTGAGTATTTACAAAGTGGCTTAGGAGTTTGTGACTTTGCACAAGTTAGCAGCTCCAGAAAAATGTTAGTTAGCTCAAAATGTTACAACAACTTTTGAACAAACTTGATACAAATTTTTGATGATCTCCAGTTGTTCATAATTAAGGGGAGTATTGGAAAATCAATTGGGCATTAAATGTGAAAATAATTTTTGTCTTCCTCCAAATTTAGTTCACTGACATCACAAATTTGTATTTAATTATAATAGCCTACTATTTACTTTTTGGTTGAAAAAATCTCCTTGATTATCTCTTGTCAGAGATTTTGTGTTGCCTTGTAAGGCAAGTTATTGTGTAGGTGAATGTTATTAAGGATTCATGGTTTATTGTGTAATAGCAGTAGCAAAAATTAGATTTGAGAGAAGAGAAAAAGTGTGAAGTCCCAACTCAAGTCTGGACTATTTTTTATGTAAGAAAAACTCCATTTCAAAGTTGTTATTGTATGAATGAAGGTTTTGTGTGCAATTGTAGATGTTGTTCATTTAGGTGAATATAAATGTATTGCTAAAGCTATTTGAATCCCAGATCTGTGTTATTTGAAACCCAAGTTGTTTTATTTTTTTTTAATAAATTTTGTAGTTTTTCCTTTCATTCTATATTCTACATCATTAATAATTTGTTGCATTTTATTCTTATATTGCTATCTATTGGTCTTTGTAGATTCTATAGATCCTCATATTTCCCTCAAGTTGAAAATTTGGAGAATCGTGTGTAGTTTGCATTGAAAAATTGTTTGAGATGAAAATTTGATGTCTAAATTTGTATAAGCTCGAGTGGCTCAAACAATGAGACAAAAACAAGAAAAATTTAATATGACGTTGTTTTTTAATAATTTCCTTTGTATGTGTAAAGGCTCACGAGAAGGTTTGTTAGAAATTAAGCCATAAAACAACTTTTATAGCTTGGTTGGTTGGAAAATGTATTCTAGTATTCATTATATCAAAGATTGTTCATTGGTTAGAAATCGATCACCTAAAATTTTCCATTAAATTTTTGTTTGGGTTCAAATATCAACCCCTTGTTCGAGGCGGTGTATGTGGCTATATCATCTATAACAAGGTGTTGTTTTAATGTCTTAATGCAACTAAAATAAATCGAGCTCAAAGTGTATATTGAAATGTGAATTTTCTGGAATAATTGAGGATCGTCTAGTCATTTTGATGGGTAATGATTGTAGGACCAATGTAACCCGGTTAACTTTGTAAAACTTGCAATTTATCATATTTTTTTATGTTGAAGTTCTAGTTTGACTGTAATACATGACATTGTATGCTTGATCTAGGTGCAAATATTTGATTTGTGGATATTAAATTTTTATTATTATCTAATGAGTTGATATTCAATAGTATGTATGATGGTGTTAAAAGTTTTGTATAATCATTGGTCAAGATTAAATTATAAGAGATATCAAATAATAAGGAATTTTTATAATTGTATCCCAAAACAAATTCAAATAAAAACCCCTTAATATTTTAAAATTAAGCCTATGAATTCTGTACAAACTTCACATTCAATCAATTTTCTTTTTCCCTATTATCCAAATAGTCTTCCATTAGTCACATGTTTATAAAAATATTGAATATATATATATATATATATATATATACACACACACACACACACATACACACACACACACACACACACACACACACACACACACATATATATATATATATATTAAAATAAGAAAAATTAAAGAAAAATAAAAATATGCCCCTTCCACTAAAAAGAATTTTTTAACTTAAAGTATGTGCTTAAATTGTTTATAGAGTAGGTTTGATGGGTTTTTAATATTTTTATTTTTAAAGTTATCTTCATTTAAGGTTTCATGATTTATGTGTGATTCCAAATATTTATTCATGGCAATATCATAATTGAATGGTAGTTTTGAATAAAAGAACAATATGATATTTACCTAACATAATTTTTGTTAACTTAAGGCATGTGCCTAAATTTGTAGAGTAAGTTTGTTTTAGAAAAATAATTTAATTTTGCCCCTAGAAAAGCAAAAAGTAGTTTGTTTTTTATATGATTTTAGTATTAGATAATTTTGTTTTAGATTCCTAATTTTAGGAAAAGCTAATAACGGAATAAATCAAAAGTTTTATTGTTAGGCGTAATTCATCTATTTATTAGAGGAAATTGTAAGTGTTTTTATATATATAACACATTTAGAGAGATTGTATTGAGTCGAAGCTCTGACAAGAAAGAAAAATATATATGCATGTAAGTGTTGATTTGAGTTTGTAATAATTTGTTTTATTTACAATTCTTTATTTTATTTTGTTTTTGATATTTTATGTGCCTAATTTTACAAATTGGTATCAGAGCATGGATTTTCTTAGCATGTTTCTAATTGACAATAGGTTATGGCTTCTACACATCAGTCTGCAGACACCATAATTTATAGGAAGAATTACAAGTATTGGTCATTAACTATGAAGGCACTATTCAAATCCCAGGATGTGTGGGAAATCATAGAGAATGGGTACACAAAGCCCGTAGATGCAACAACATATAACACACTCTCACAGGAAGAGAAAGACACTTTGAAGGAATTAGGAAAGAAAGATGGAAAAACTCTTTTCTTCATTCACTAAGACATGTATGAAAGCATCCTACCTAAAGTGGTAGCAACCAGTAAAGCACAAACTATGTGGGAAACTCTCCAAGTTGTGTATCAAGGTAAAGAGAAAGTAAAAACCACAAAGCTACAATTACTTCATAGAGATTTTGAAAATATTTCAATGAAAGATTTAAATTCCATAGAATCATTCTTTACTTTTGTAGTTGGTTTATTCAATCAAATCAAATCTCATGGTGAAACTATTGAGGATAGAAAGATTATTGAAAAATTACTTAGAAGTTTTCTTGCAAAATTTGATCCTTTGGTAGTTGTTATTGAAGAAACTAAGGATCTAAGTCAATTTTCAATTGATAAGTTGCATGCATCACTAATAAATCATGAACAAGAGGTTGAATAGATCACATGCAGTTGAAGATCAAGCTTTTTCATCATAGTATCAGGAAATCATGGAAGAGGAAGAGGAAATTTCATCCCTAGAGGCAGAGGAAGAATTTCATCTAGAGGACGCAACAACGGTCCATAAAACTCAAGTGGGAGAGGACATAGTCAAGAGTATAATCACAATTATTTTTCAGGTCAGAGATAGGATAAATCACATGTGCAATGTCACTATTGCAAGAGATATGGGCACTATGCTTATGAATGCAGGAAAAAGTAGTATGATTAAAATAAGAAGAATCAAAATTAGGTTGGGAGATCTACTTCAAGATCCATATTTATTGCATGCAAAATATTTCCGAAGCATCACCTATTGAGTGTAATCTATCACAAGAGATTCCTAGTGATGTGTGGTATTTTGATTTTGGTTAATCACATGTTAGGTAACTTAGATTTATTTTCTAATTTGGATGAGTCAAGTAAAGATATAAGTTACCCTTGGGAATAATAATACAATGATTGTAAAAGGAAAATGAACAATCAACATTCTAACTAAAAAGGGGGAGCAAAAGATTATGTAGGATGTTTATTATGTTGCAAGTTTGAAGCACAATCTTCTGAGTATTGGTCAATTGGTACAAAAGGGATACAAATATTACATTCAAGAAAACGAATGTGTGATCGTGGATAAAGGTTCAAGTACTCAGGTGATTGCTAAAGTGAAGATGATAAGCAACAAAATGTTTCCTTTGAAGATTATACCAACCACATATGGAGTTCATACTACAGATCAGTCCGGAGCTAAGGAGATTCAATAAGATTTTCAATCCATTGAAAAATATGAATCATGGTTGTGGCATCTCACGTTTGGTCATTTTCAATTTGGTGGTTTAAATTTATTACATAGAAAAAAATGGTGAAAGGTTTTCCTTTGATTCAGAAACTAGATAGAGTTTTTGAAGGTTGTTAGGGAAGCAACACAGAGAATCTTTCCCACAGAGAATCTTTCCCTATTGCAAAAAAAATAAGAACAAGTGTACCACTTCAAATTATTCACTCAAATTTATGTGGACCGATGCAAAAACTCTATTGGAGGTTGTTCATACTTTATGGCATTTATTGATGACTATACAAGGAATACATGGGTGTACTTTTGAGAGACAAATTATATCCTTTTAATATATTTCAGTAGTTCAAGGCTTTAGTATTATACCAACAAGGCATTGAGGTTCAAAATTACTTGATGAACCTTTCTTATAAGTATTATACCAACAATCTTTCAACTCATGTCCTCTTTTGTAGATAGGACATTTCTTCTTTTGTTGTTTGTCCCCTTGATGTTGATTCTGATTTTGAGAATTTTGATTGGAATAAGGTTTTCCTTTTTCTTTTCCTTTCCATTTTTGATGATAAGAAAGTGTCTGATCCTCTTCATCATCTTTATTGTACATTGCTTCCTCTTATTGTAATAGGTTTACTAGCTTGTCAAAACTCACTGTCTGTTCTGATAAGTTGAGTGTTGTCACAAAAATGCAGTATGAAGGAGGGAGTGCTATCAGAACAATGGGAATGAGAGCTTCATCAGTGATCTCCTCTCCTAGGGCTAGAAGTGAAGCCCTCAACTCAAATCTTCTTAAGAAAGCTTCTATTTTCTCATTTTGTTTGAACTTCAGTGTGTGTAACTGACTCTACAAATTCAGTATGACATTCTTGTTTTTGGCCTCGTACACTGTGCTCAACTTATCCCACACTTATTTGGTTGATTTGCATCACAAATGTGGGGTTACATGATTTCAGAGATTGTAAACAAGATTACCAGCTTGACCTTTCGATCAGATCTATCAAACTATCTCTGTCGTGTTGTTTCAATTGATGATCTAGTTATATTACCATTCACAAAAGTCCAAATCTCTTCAAACTCAAGCTATGTCTTGATTTTTGTCTTCCATGCTGCATAGTTATTTCCTCTTAGAAGTTGAGAATCTAGAAGAAAGAACTTGGGGGCATTGGTGCCCATTTTGTAGACTCAACTCAAAAGGGTAAGGCTCTTATCACTCTAGGTATACAATCTCCCAATATAAATACCGTGAGTCTGATATACCGAACCTTTCTATTTACGTGCCCTTACGATATACCCATTAGTACGTGGAAGAAGATCACCCTTTATATATACTCGGAAGTACATGAAAGAGGCATTAACATATGTGAAATAATTTGATATGTGGTACCAAGATAGTTTTGAAAGGGGTCTGTGTAACTATTGATACCAAATCAAAGAAATATCCTCATACGCGCGTGTAACTTCACTATATACTCGGATAATTTATCAGTCTAGATTTAATTCAAACAATCATTCACAAACTGATGGGAGGGCTCAAAGTGTGTGCAGTATGTCCTTATTACTACCTGTCGATTTAAAGGGTCGATGCCAGATGACATTATTGCAGCTATATCAAGCATTAAGTGTAATAGCAATCACGATGATTTACCCGTCAAGTGCTTCCAGAGGCACCTTTTTATACCGAACGCTACGAATGAGATCCGAAGATCTCGTGAGTGATTCAAAACCAAATTTTTATTATTTTTAAGTACAAATCTCTACCAATTTTACAACAGTTACAATGTTTTGCGGTTGAATATGACAACTTGAAAATTAGTACAATACACTAAAGTATACAAGTACATTCAAAATTCTTGAAAAATTGAATGGCAAGAAAATTTTATTGTTTTGCGGGGCCCTGGTGGCCTTCGAGCACCTTTGTGTGGCTCTTTGAGCAAAAAACTGCAAAAAAATGGCTCAAAATTTAGTTTTCAAATATCCCCCCTTTGGAAAAAGTTTTCCAAAATAAAAAATAAGCCAATTAGGAGTAAAAAATTTTGGCCCTAATTAGGGTTTTCTCGCTAAATTTTGGTGGCTTCCTTAGTGATAGGGGGTTAGGCCTATAGATCTATGGGGGCGGGGGTGACCGATAGGGCTATATAGAATTTATTTTAGTAGGTTGCTTAGTTGTCGCTAAAGGCTTTAGAGGAGCGTTTTCTACTAACTTTGCTTCCAAAGATGGCAGGGGGGGCCTAAATTTCAATGTTTAAAAAAAAAAAGTGTGTCATGGTGAGCGACCCCAGCACCTAACCTCCCCAAATCCTTTGCACTATCCAAATGAGCACCGACAGCATTGTGCATACAAATTGCATCACTTAGTATTTGAACACCAAAATAAAGTTACTGACCTTTAAATACAGATGTGGCGCCACCTGAGGAGACCACGTGGCTAGTGTGTTGGGGGATGGATTAGGGACAGCTTGCTTGAAGCGGATCTCGAGAGATTTTTCTATTTCCTTTAGTCGTCATTTCTTCTGTTCTCTTCCGCTGATTTCTTTGCTATTTGGTTTAGCCGCCACTTTAAAATTTCCTTCGCTTTTGATTTTTGTTAGCTTTGAAATGCCGTTGCTTCATTGTTTGATGATATTGACGCCTTTATTTGTTTTGCTTACAGGTCTATGCTTTGTATCTTTCACCGTTGCCGCTTGATATTTGTTTCCAGCGTTTGATTTCACATGGTGCAAATTCTAGGGAGGTCTCAGTGTGGTTTGGAGGATTATTTGGTGCATCTTTGTGAAAAATCTATTACGATTCTCGATTATTAACCTCCTATCTTGTAAGATTATTTGATCAACAAATATTGGAAAATAACACAATTGTAACTTCACAAATACAAACACATAAGAAATACCCAACAAGGTGAACACAATATTTTCGGACAATTGTCCCTGGAAAAACCCCGTAGGGAAAACCAGTACTACAGATGAGAAATATATTAAACTTCAGCAAATCAAGAGATACAAATACTGCTTGCCTCTTACTGGCAGAGCTCCAACAATCTCCTAATCCTCCCGCCGATATTCCTCCACTGCTATCTCTAACACTATCACTGCGCCCCCTTAACACTCGCAAGACTACTTGCTAACACTGCAAGTTTCTCTAAAAACTTCCTTTGTTACAAATGACCCCAATGACCCCCTTTATATACTACTCTCATTGAAAATCAGCGCCGAGATTAATACAAATGAATAATGACATTAAGACAACTCAATAACCATAACAACTTTGGTTATGAGGTGTCACCTAAAAGGAGTCAATATTAGATAACAATTGTTCTTATCCTAACAATATTTGTTTGACAAAAACAACTATTTCTCTAAATTATAGGCTGTCCAAATAACAATTGGATGAGGACAAACAACTGTCCAAGCTACAAACTACTAAGATTAACACTCCCTCTTAGTGAGGAAGCTGTTCTGCATGACACCCAACATCTCTCTGAAGAAGATAAATTTTGCCTTCCCCAATGCCTTTGTCAGAATGTCTGCTACCTGCTGATCTGTAGGTACAAACTGTAGCTTAACAACACCGCGCTGTACACAATCTCTGATGAAGTGATACTTGATGTCTATATGTTTTGACCTATCATGAAACACCAGATTCTCAGTCAACTTGATGCAACTCTGATTGTCGCAGTGTATCACCGTAGTCTCAACCTTCTGACCAAACAAAGCTACCAGCAACTTCCGAAGCCATATAGCTTCACATGTTGCCATGCTAGCTGCTATGTACTCTAACTCTGCTGAACTTAGAGCCACAGACTTCTGCTTCCTACTGAACCAAGATACAACTCCTGATCCCAGACTGAAACAACACCCTGAAGTGCTCCTCTTGTCCGTTGTACTACCTACCCAATCTACATCAGTATAGCCCATCAACCTGATTCCTTCACCTCGAGCATATCTAATTCCATACTCGATTGTACCTCGCAAATAACGCAAAGACATGCTTTTCCATGATTCAATGCACTCTCTTTGGTTCAACCATGAACTGACTAAGAGAGTTAACTGCAAAAGTTATATCTAGCTTGGTATTGACCAAATACATGAGAGAACCAATCAACTACCTATATAAGGTGGGGTCTACATCCTTCTCCCTCGATGTGTCTACCTTCCTCCAATTCACGATCATGGGTGTAGACATGGCTTTACAATCTTCCATCCTGAACCTTTTCAAGATTTCCATGCAATATTTCCCTTGCCCAAGGAAAATCTCTCCATCTTTCTACCATACCTCCATGCCTAGAAAGTAGTGCATAAGTCCCAAATCCTTCATCTCAAACTCCGCTACAAGATCCCTCTTGCATTCTTCTATGAGCCCTAGTGAACCTGTAAGAAACAAGTCATCTACATATAGAACAAGAATGAGAATCTCACCTCCAACTACCAAGTAGTAGAGATTAGCATCTGCCTCACTCTTCACAAAGCCCATTTCTTGCAAGTAACTATCAATGCGCTCATACCACGCTCTGGGAGCCTGCTTGAGTCCGTACAACGCTCTCTTCAATCTACACACGTGGGTCTCTTTGTTGTGTGCTACAAAGCCTTCTGGTTGTTCTATGTATACCTCCTCTTTCAACTCACCATTAAGAAATGTTGTCTTGACATCCATTTGATGGATCTGCCATCCCATCTATGCTGAAATTGAGATTACAGCTCGTATAGAAGTATACCTGGAAACTAGAGAAAATGTCTCCTCGTAGTCTATTCCCTCTTTCTGAGAGAACCCCTTTGCCACGAACCTTGCCTTATATTTCTCGATGCTACCATCTGCACCGTGCTTGATCTTATAGATCCAGCGTGATCCAACCACTGCCCTATCTGTTGGTCTAGGCACTACCTCCCACACATCATTCTGCATAATTGAAGTATACTCCTCAACCATTGCTTCTTGCCACACTTGATGTTGTGCAGCCTCCTGATAGCTAGAAGGTTCACTATCTACCAACATACTAACTAATGCAACATAGTCATCATACCTGGCTGGTGGTTTCCGTTGTCTATCACTCCTCCTAGGAGTACCCACTAACTCCTGAGTATTCTTCTATGTCTGTTGAACCTCACGGTTCTTGCTGCCAACTATAGAGGATGAAATATCAAGCTCCATGTCTTCTTGATGCATCTCTTCTTGCACCTGTTGCTCCATACTTTGAAAACTCTCTCCTCCTGAGTCTATGCTTGTACTAGTAACTGTACTCGAGCTTTGCTGCCCTTGACTCGATTGAGTGATCCTTGGAGCTTCTGTTGGCTGCTCACTCTGATCATCTACTGGAAAATCTCTAGACCTTCTAAATGCCTTGTCCTCCATGAACTTGACATCACGTCGAACAATAATCCTCCTGGTCCCTCGGAATGAATATCCGATATGCCTTAGAGATTTCACTGTACCCCACAAAGTACCCTCTCTCTACAGTCTGATCTAACTTGGTACGTGTATCCTTAGGAATGTGACAATATGCCAAACTCCCAAAGATCCTAAAGTGACTGACATCTGGCTTCTTCCCAGTGAATGCTTCCTCTGGTGTCATCTTCCCTAGTACCTTATGTGGAACTCTATTTTGTATGTATATCTTCTGTTGTATTGCATGCCTCGCCCACGTATAACTGGGGTAAATCATGGTCATGCAACATATCCCTTGATGCCTCCATTATAGACTGATTCTTCCTTTCAAAGCAACTCCATTCTGCTCATGCGGATTGTAAAGAATCCACACTCTCTTGATTCCTTCTCGTGCACAGAACTCCCGGAACTCATTGCTTTTGTACTCACCTCCATTGTCGACCGAAGAACTTTTATCTTCCTTCTGTTGAATTCTCCACAAGAGCTTTGAACTCTTAGAAGGTTTGAAAACCTCATCCTTGGTCTTCAAGAAGTATATCCATGTCTTCCTGGAGAAATCATCAATAAAAGTAACAATGTACTCATACCCTCTTAGAGACTTCATCGACATTGGTCCATATACATCTGAATGTACTAGATCAAGAACACCCTTGGATCTAGTGTCACTCCTTGGAAAAGATGCTTTAGCAAACTTCCCAACACGCATCCCTTACATACATCATCGCTCTCGTGCTCACCTCAAGAACACACTGCCACTGTCTCATGAAGTAATTTAAGGGCTCCAAGATGGATATGGCCCATCCTTCTATGCCATAGCTCTCCCGATCTCTAAGATTATTGCTCATGAGTGCCTTAGGAATATCAAAGCGCAGCCTATAAAGTGACCGCTCCCAACTCCAATAGCTGTGGGTGATTTCCAATCCTTGTGCTTGATCAACACATGTGCCCCTCTAAAGAGTACATTGTACCCTTTGTCTGAAGGATAGATATAGAAACCAAATTCATCCCTAAGCCTGGAACATGCAACACATTATGAAGGGGAATAATCTTACCACTCTCCCTCAAACTCGAGCAGTTCCTTTCCCAACCGAGTTGATTTTGGACATGTTCCCATAAAGATCTAGATTCGGTGCTCTCTTCCTTATAACTCGGAGAAGTATTCTCTAACTCTGTCATATGATATGATGCCCCACTATCTATGTACCAAAACACTCTGTGAGGTTGAGCTAACCATACATGCTATGAGTGCAAACTCATCTTCCATTCTACTAGAGAGCTCATCTACACTTCTTGAAGCCGCAACTTCCTTCTTTCCTTTCTTTTCATTCTTCTTCTTCCTCTCGGGCAATCACCTGACATAGTGGCCAAAATCGTGACAGCCATAGCACTTGATCTTCGAAAAATATTTCTTCTTCTTTTCACCTTGTGAATTTGATCTTTTACTAGACCCCTTCTTTGCTTTCCCTTTACCCGCTAGGGCAACATTTTCTTAGTCCACCTCACTTTTCTGACTCTTATTGTTGGCTCCATCGAAAAGACTTAGTCTAAGCTCCTCCTAAGTGAAATCACTCCATAGTCGATCCCAACTCGGTAAGGTGTCTCGTCTATTAATGACTTGAACAAAGACATCCCACTGCTTAGTAAACCCATTTAGGGCTATTCTCACTAGCTCGTCATCACTTGGTTTGTCTCCAACAACTGCCAATTCATCCTTGACAAGTCTAAGTTTGGTGAGGTAACTTGTGACGTCTTCTCCCTTATTCATCCGGGTATTCCTCAACTTTTCTCTGAGAATAAGCTTCCGATTAGTGGTAGCATTCTGGTACAGATTCATAATGGCATCCCACATCATCTTCACTATATCTAACTCTGTAATATGTGGAACAATATGATCCTTAACACCGTCAAGAATCAACCTCCTCACCTTGGCATCTTCCTTCTTATATGCTAAGAGTTGTGTTGCATCCAGAAGTGCAGTACAAAAGTGGTCACATATTCCTTGATACCATTCTCTTACAGCAATAAAGAAATTATGGCTTTCCAGACACCAAAATTTGAGGCTCCATCCAATATGTCCTCATCTCTTAAACCTGCTGAGGCCATCTTAAAAGAAAATAATAACAATAATTTTGAAGAGGTTAAACTGGGTTTTATAAACCCTCACTTTCTTTCACCTAGGTAAATCTCTTCTACCCGAACAAAGCTCGATACCATGTGAAAAATCTATTATAGTTACTGATTACTAACCTCTTATCTTGTAAGATTATTTGATCAACAAATATTGGAAAATAACACAACTGTAACTTCACAAATACAAACACATAAGAAATACCCAACAAGGTGAACACAATATTTTTGGACAATTGTCCTCGAAAAACCCCGTACGGAAAACCAAGATTACTACGGATGAGAAATTTATTAAACTTCAGCAAATCAAGAGATACAAATATCGCTTTCTCTCTTCTTGCGCAGAGCTTTGAAAATCTCCTAATCCTCCTATTAATATTCCTCCACTGCTATCTCCAACGCTATCACCGCGCCCTTACTAACACTGCAAGTTTCTCTAAAAATTCCTTTGTTACAAATGACCGCAATGACCCCCTTATATACTACTACTCGTTGAAAATCAACGGCTGAGATTAATAAAAATGAATGGCTGAGATTAAGACAACTCAATAACCATAACAACTTTGGTTATGAGGTGTCACCTAAAAGGAGTCAATATTAGATAACAATTGTTCTTATCCTAACAATATTTGTTTGACAAAAACAACTATTTCTCTAAATTCTAGGCTGTCCAAATAACAATTAGATGAGGACAAATAGCTGTCCAAGCTACAAACTACTAAGATTAACATGTACAGCCAAGGAAATGGCTCGGTGGAGAGAATCAAGTTTAGTTTACAATGATACACAAACTTGCCAATGAATGACACAATAGTGTTGGATGGGCTCGGTCGGTGGGAGTTAGCTCACTGTTCAATGCAACTTTCCAATGTGACTCTCAGCCCGGTAGATCCAACTCGCCAGTATATCAATGAGTAGTAAATGCACAACTCGATTCAATGAGCAATTTTCAAATGGCTTGATTAGAAGGTTTGGTCCTTGACTCTGTGGAGTCCTTCGATGCAAAAACAATGTATCTCGACTTGGATCAAACCTTGATGTAATTTGATGCTTGGCTCGGTGAGAGAAGCCAACCCGACCAATGCACAAAGGAACTCGGCCTTCAATAGCTCGATGGAAAACACGGTGGATAGCCTCGCTCTCCACAATGCAAAAAAACTTAATGAATAGTGCGTCCATGAGCTTGGAAGGGGCTCGATGGAGAGCTTTGAAAATAGCTTAACAATTTATGAGAGACCAAATGCACCTCTAATTTTAGAGGTAAAACCCCTAATGGAGGAAAAAAATATTTTAATCTAATTTCTATAAACCAGAAAATGCTCCAGAAGCAAATTTTGTCTGGTGCAAGGGGCACCAAGGCAAAAACAAAGTTGTTTTTCTTTTACCTGAAGAATGACATGAGATTGTGGGGATGCAGTGACATTCTAGGAAGTTGTTGGAGGCAACAATGGCTCTCTCATGACACAAAGTATTCTTCTCCAAAAATATCTTCTTTCGCAACCTCTCTCCAACTTGGCTAGGAGCTTCAACCTGTTTTGATATCAAATGTAGTTTCAGAAGAGGGACGGAAGCCTCATTAATTTATTGATATGCAATCAAAAATCAATCTTACAATGAAGTGATGTAATTCTTATAGGAATCATACAAGGTACAAACAAACGGGATGTTGCAACAGTGCAACAATATACAATCTCGTACACATATAATTGCAAATATATGGTTTTAAACAATATAACCATATAAAAAATACAATAGAGACAAAATAATTTTATGGGAATACTATTCCCAATTACAAACAATAAATGGTTAATAACAACTTACCACTAATTAATAATTAACTAAGGTAAATGCATAATTAACCTAGGTAAACTAAGTTTTACCTAATAGGTGTCGTGTATGTGAAGCCTATACCTAGTGTAGTTGATGCAGCAAGGTGGGTGGAAGACAACCGTGATGAAATTGAAACATTCAAGCTCGACGCTCATATGTTAGTCTGATCCGAAGACCAACAAAGAAGTGAACACTGAGGTTATTGTAACGTAGCTATGCCTCATTGTTGAGCAACATAAGATTCCTTCCAAAACACAAGAAGAAATGAGTTTGGGGAGAATTACGAGGGTTAGAATAGTTGAGAGAAGCACATGAGAAACACCTGACAAAAGAGAATACAAAGTTGAGCTCCATAAGAGTCCTGCAACAAAGTGTAGATAGAGGTGAATACATGCGAGAGATTAAACATTTCTTTGTCAAAGTTATATTGAACACATTACATAAGAGAAAGCTTTTGCATTGAAGTAAATGAAGACCTCTCTATTGACTGATAGCTTGTACAAGAGATGGAAATTGTATTTGTTACACTTTTTTGGAATGTGAAGCTCGTTGTGTGTAGTGGTAGACTTGCGAGAAATCTTGACTCTCGAAAGGCCGAATCTACTCAGCTAAAAAGTGATCAAGCCAATAAGACAAGCAGAGATAGAAAGTGGAGAACAGACATAATTTGAGTTAAATCCATAACCAAAGAAGTCGATCCAAGTTCAATAGAAGATTCATTGAGGGAATTGTCTCGAGCATAACAAAGAAATGTCGAGGCATTGTCCAGAATAAATAACAGACCTGGACAAAAATAAAAGAGATCATCTTCTCGCCCTCTAAGAGAAGATCTAGAGTCAGGATACTTAAGTCCTGCACATATTTAATGAGAGTATGACCAAATTAAATGCCCCTTCAGATTGAATGTAATTTGACTATGAACTGGCGCACGAAGAACAATGCTTACATGGAAAGTAAAAACTGTCTTCTTCTCCTTCTGTTGTATGTTGAAATCTGAAGGAGAGGATTACATTTAAAAGAAGAAGCAACTACAGTAAAGAAGGAGATAACTGAAGAAGAACTCAGTTAGATCCTAAAAACAGGCATCGATTAAGAATGAAATATGCTGCATTTTATTAACTGAAAGAATAAACAAAATTAATGGAAAAACTTGCGGTGGAACTGAAGATGACTACAGATGACTTTAGAGTTGCTACAAATGACTGCAAAGTTGATCATGCATCCTTCAATCTCCCCCTACATGAACAACGGGGATGAGTCCCAACTGATTCCTTAAAGAAACAAAACTGGTTGTAGGTAGAGCTTTGGTAAAAATATCAGCAATTGTAATTCGACCCATTAATTCACACACGAACAACATAGTGAAATACAGGATTTTTTTCTTTTTGACTTGCTTGACACATAACATGACGCAACATGTCATCACCAAGGATACAAGCTAACACTATGAACAACTTGATACAAGGATGGCCGTAAGGGCAAAAGCACAAAAACATTCACACCTATCAAGGACAATAATTTTATTTTTTTGACAAGACAACATAGAAGTCCAATCACGAACACACTTACGTTAGGGCCAACCACAATGAGATATTCTTGAGGGTTATTTATTTTAAAAGGACATCTTGCAATTCTTAGCTTACGTTTCTAAGGAGGCTCAAGATATGATTCGTACAATTCATCTTACCAAGCTATGTTTTTTCCTTTGACACTTTGAGTAATTATCTTTAAATCTTCTCTATTATGACATTTATTTTCTTAATTTGTTTATCAAGAAAAAGGATTATTTAAATTCCACAAGCCCATCTCGCTCACCACTAACGCTACTAAGATTCGTTTCTTTCCCACAAGACAACATGGTTTTAAATTCAACACACTTAAGAGAAGAGATACAAGCTGCCTTGGAAAAGGGTTAGAGGGAGAAGGTCAAGATGAAACATCTTTAGGACCTCATTAGTTATTGCCGGTGTTTAATTGAAGCCGTGGCTCTTAACTAGAATTATCAACAACTTTACTTAGGCTTCACTAAAAGTATTAACAAGGAGTAAAAATTCACTTTCCAAATGGCGGTGAGAAAGATGGTGAGGTCTCCAATTTGTTTTCTTTGGCTTATTAAATCTTATCATCTTCAAATGACTAACAGTTCATTTCACCTTAGGGTCATTTTACAAATTTCACCGTAAAAGGAATAATGTTCACTAGAGGAGCTAGGGTTATCATGATATAAAGTTTACTTGCAATGATAGTCCTGCCCTTGTTTACTTAAAGAATTTCTTGCTCTCAAGTTGGTGACCCCTACGTTACTTTATTTGAATACAAATTTTAATTTAACTTCCAGAAGTATTAAACAATCCCATGTTAGTTTACTTATGACACTTTATTACTAAGTCATATCAAGGTTTAACTCAAAATTTATTCTCAAGGCAAGGTTGTAGCAACACTCATTTACAAGATCAAAACAAGATTACATCAATTCTTAAAATATTGATACTCCAACAAAGTCACTCAACAAAAATAACCAAATTTTCTTATAATTTCAATGATGGTCAAACAATACAAGGTTTTCAAAGTTCGATGACAAAGTCCACAATACTTTATACTAAGACATTAATCCTCTTTTAAACTTTCCTTTGGACATTAACAATAGTTGAATAACATAAAAAAGGTTTCGAGCAAAGGAACTTCTCAACCGAGGTTGATGACAAAAGTCTACAAATCTATCCCTCATCTACACGCAAAATCCATCTGCAAGCAAGTAAGTTTTCTACAAGAGTCGGTTCACAAGAACTGAGCAAGATAAGGCTACACAAAACCACCATAACTATTATCTAACAATACCACGAAAAGGAAGCACTTTATTACAAGAATTGGTTCAAACCTCTAAACACTATCAACACATCAAGTTATAATAAAGTCTTCATCATGCCAATCAAAGAAGGAGAAGACCTTGTACTTCAGTTAGGAGTAAAAGCAATGAAAGTATAGCAATCGTAAGAGAATGGCCCTTGGCCCTATAAGGAGAAAACAAATAATCTAGCAAAAAACAGAATTCCCATCAAGTAAGTAATTAAACCATAATTACAAGATTAAGATTTGATATATACACCAACCATCTAGAAATTTATCAAAGGTACCAAACGCATAGACTAAATTAATATATTTCTAAAAGAACAAGAGTTGATCGGCCCAAGAAAGGGGAACCACGGGTTTCAAAATTAACACAAAAATCCATGTATAATCGAGTTTCAAACCGAAAATCAAATAAAGTATACACACAACATAAGTTTCGAGGCAAAAGCAAAGTATATTAGTTTTGACCATTAACTACAAAGATTTTCCAATCATCCAAGAAGGGTCAAAGTCTTACAGGCTAGTAGCAAACACGCGAGAGAAGAAGGGGGTTCCATCCAACAAGAGTATACAATAATGTCATCAACAAATTTTTATAACACTAAAGATTTGCAAACCTCCACTACAATACTAATGTTTGGTTAATTTAAAATAAATTACCCATATCCCAAAACAACCATATTTTACGGCAACCCTTGGTAACACAGTCAACCATCACACAAATAGATACAAACATAATTTCTAAGTGACATTATCAAAACAAAACCTTCCGCTATGAATCCATAAGATTATCAAATGAAAGCTGAGTTTTTCCCGAAGATTAATCACATTTAAGGAAATTTCCATCACAAACTATTACGGTAATTACGTGCATAAAAACTGACCAATATTAATTAATAGCGTTAACATTACAAGGGAGAAAATAATGCAAGTTAGGAAAAATAGAAGAGCACCATCAACAATAATTCTGAGAGGGGGATTAGACCAAACTATTCTAGTGTCAACGAGGTACTGGATTCGCACAATGAAACCTCCAGCTTAGTTGATCCTTAAAGCTAGTTGAGGTTCAAGTTGATAGGGATGGTCAAGGTACTTCTTGAGGATGGCCTTAAAAGCCTAGAAACAAGATGAAAGATAGTATAAGATTCTAAACACACGAGACAGAAAAACACATTACACACAAACCTTTTCATTCTACCAGTTTTAATACCAAAACTCTAAGCTGGCTAGCCCACGCATTGCTCACACAATCCTACAACCTTTCTTTCTCGATGCCAAAAGGTTATCAAAGGGACTTGTGAAGGAGCTAACAAAAAATGTCAAAAGACAACTTGGGTGCTAGGGAGGAGCTTCATAGTTATCGTAACTTACTTCCATAATATCAAAAATACTAGTTGATCAACATAATAACTTGCAACTCAATCGCAGAGAAGAATTAATACATAAACAAACAGACGAAGGTCTATCATTTGAGTAAGAGAAACATAACATTTAGAGGAGAGGGCACACGCATCCTTTCGACCCACATACTATCAACGATAAAAGCTAAAACAAGAAGAAAAAAGCAGAAAGGGAAATCTCCCATCATGACATCTAACTGACAAATCAATGCAAGGAAAAGTGGTTCGATTTCACATTAATTTTAAATAAAATAACAGTAGAAAAGTGTAGAAATATCTTTCCCTTTTCTCCATATTCAATGAGTTTCATGGACGCGCCCCGAAACAGCAACAATAATCCTCAAGTCGAATCTCCCTTTTTTATAGGCTGGGCACTCAAGCTCCATTCTCGTCTATGCTTAGCCTGGGCAGAGAGCTCCAAATTAGCCCTAGAACTTCTGTAGGCCCCATTTTTGGAAATTGAACTTGATCCTTCGTCATTCATCCAAACACCTCCACCATCTCCATATGCATCTGATTGTTTCTGATTTGGACCTCCTAACCTTGGTGCTCTCATATTAGGAGCAGCCCTAGTCTGAGACGAAGCAAAAGAAGATGGCTTTATAACCAAAAAAATCTCTTGGTACAGACTCCATATCCATAAAACAGTCCCTAGACTTAGCATCCTCAATTAAGGCTGACCAGTCACTAGATTGCTTCAATGCAGCTGCTTTTCCCTTAACCCAAAGTGCTCTGCGAGCTCGTGCTAATGCCCCATTCATGCAACGAATATCAGCTACAAAGCCAACCCCATGACTTGAAGCTCGGACACAAGACATAATGGTTACATCACTCCCGGCTCAAAGGCATCTAACATAATGATATATGAACCTTTTCCTTCATCGATTGAGGACAACGTCAAACTCTCGGTGCAAACATTTCAGCTGCAGCTTGAAGGTGTGATAATTCCACAAAAACCTTTATGCCTGCCAACTTAGTGACTTGTTGAAGAAGCTCATAAAATTGCAAAGCAAATTGTGCTTAAACAATATTCTGATATGAAACAGATCCACCCCTATGATATCCTCTTCCATGAGTTACATCATAGAACAAGCAAGGTCTCAGTAGAGAATCTTTGCAATAATTTTCATCAGGTCTCCTGGTAACACTCTTCACTGTCACATAGTCAATTTTGATAAAAATATCATGAAGGAGAGACCCGAATCTGAGGATGCATTCTATACTGAATAGAAAGCAACATAGTTGGACAGCCTGCCTGTTGGAAGCACTCAAAAAGAAGGGCTTCTACTACACTGTAATACACCTCTACTGCCTGGTTACTCCTTGTTGCAGGCTGTTGCTGTGGATTCCGACAAGAGCACACCTCGCAGCACCCAAGGAAAGTGGAGGTAACATGCCTGTTTCACTAGCTTGAAGCTTCATCAAAAACTGCCATATCAAACCCAACAGGCGCGCGCAGAGGTTAACCCACAAACAACAAAAGCCGGAGTGCACCCAGACTCCACAACCTAGCCAACATCCTCCCGGCGCGTGTCAAAAAGGCAGACTTGAAAGGAAAACTCCATTAAAGTGTAGCGACCAGTCTCCCAAGAAATTTTGTACAACATTACATAGATCTCTCGTCCCTGTGGGTGTGATCTGTCACCTACACAAAAGCATGCACCATTTTATTTCCTTTAATCCAACTACATCCAAGTTTCTTTTTAATTCCTCTATCCTTCATCGATCTCCTTCCTGTACCTTCTCTTTCCTTTCACCCCTCGCCATGAGAGCCTGCCTTTTCTTGGCCTTCTCATCCTCACTAAGATTTGGGTCAGCCTGTATTGCTCTGATCTGACTTATCAAATCATCCCCATCAGAAGCCCCGACACAAGAAGATTGACACCGTCCCCATTGGTAGTGATGGAGCAGTCGGGACAGAACCAATCGCCAGCGGAACAGCCGTCAATGGAGTTTTCGAGCACCGCATATGACGGGGCTCACACGCCTATTATCGCACAAGTAAAACATCGTAATCCAAAGCACTACCTTACAATCATGCAAACCCCATCTCCGTCACAGGGAAAATCCACCATTGGAACAACCCCAAACAGAGATAGCAGGCTTAAGCCAGACAAAACAGAACAAAACAAAGAGAAAAAAAAAAAAGACAAAGCCAAAGAAAGAATGACGTGTTTACCCATCAAATCTTTTGTCAGAAGCTCATATCCTTTTCCAACAACCCCGAATGCGTATCTTTCACCAGAGAATCTCACATGAGCAAAGCAGGATGGTGGAGGCAGACCACAAAGGTCAAAGAAGATAGCAAATCAAAAATAATAATAAATGGGAGGTGGTGCGGCCACCCACAAGATAAACTCCAACACGGTAGCATTAAAGAAGATTAAGGAAATGGCAGGAGGCCATCAAATCCACCCACCTCCAACCCAAAACAAGGAATTAAAGAATCCAAGGACAACAATGCAGTCTACATCTCCTCACGTCTAGCCTGTCACATCTATAATCCAACGTGGGAGGAAAGCAATGGAAGCAACAATAAGTTCACCTCAGAATTAAGCATTGCAAGAACGAGGCACTACAAAGAACTTGTTCCGTTGTAGGAAAAGCGTAATTCCACTTTGTCCCATCTTGAACTAAGTCTCGATGAAGTGATGTCGAATATCAATATTCTTCGATCTAGCATGGAACATAGGATTCTTTTTCATTGCAATGGTGATATTGTTATCACAAGTAAATAGTGGTTGGATGTTCTTGAACCAATTGTAAATCTTCCAAAATCTATCTAATCCATATCGCTTGACAATTAGATGTTGCGCTGCAATATACTTTTGCTTCGGCAGAGAAGAGAGAGAAATAGTTGCTTGCTTTTACTACTCCATGAGACAACTCTGAGAACCAAGTGAGAAAATATAACCTTGATGTGGATTTTCTATCATCCACCGAAAACAGCCCAATCGAGAATCCATGTAACCAAGTATCTCAAACTTATGTGTGGGAGAATAATGAATGTCAAAATTGTGTGTACCACTCACATACCTTAAAATTATTTTTGTAGCACGCCAATGAGACTCATGTGGATCCTGCATGAACCGAAAGATGAGGCTCACAGCATACATAATATCAGGTCTCGTGGTAGTGAGGTACATGAGGCTCCCAACCAAACTTCGTATAAAGTAGCATCTACTTTGGAACTTGCATCTTCCTTGGTTAATTTTTCACCAAGGGCAATAGGAGTGGCAACTGTAGTGCATGACATCATTCTAAACCACTTCAATAGATCAGCCACATACTTGGTTTGAGAAATGGATATACCTTCAGATTGTTGTTGCACCTCCACTCCAAGAAAATAATGCATGAGTCCCATATCTGACATCTCAAATTCTTGTTTCATTTCTGCTTGAAATTTCTCCATGAGAGATGGGCTGTTACCTGTATAAATGAGATCATCAACATAAAGGAAAACAATTAGTTGGCTCGAGGAACTTCGAATGAATTCTTTCTTCAAGAAGTAACTGTCAATCCTTGCATACCAAGCACAAGGTGCTTGCTTCAACCCATAAAGAGCCCTTTTTAGCTTGTAAACCAAATGTTCTTTTCCTAGAATTTCATAACCAATAGGTTGTTCCACATAGACTTCCTCATCAATAAAACCATTTAGGAAGGCTGATTTTACATCCATCTGATAGATTGGCCACTTGTGTTGTGCAATAATAGCCAATATAATCTTGACTATATCAAATCTTGCAACTGGAGTGAAAGTCTCTGAATAATCTACTCCAGGCATTTGTGCAAATCCCTTGGCAACTAATCTTGCCTTGTGTCTATTCATAGAACCATCAGCATGATATTTCACCTTATAAATCCATTTGACACCAATCACTTGCTTATCTTTAGGAAGTTGCACTAATTCCCATGTATTGTTTTTTATCAATTGCATGCATCTCTTCATTCATAGCATCAATCCATACTTGTTCTTTCATAGCTTCTTCATACACTGAAGGTTCAACTTGAATGGTACTAAACAAAGACAAATAGGCAACTGGATTCAAATTATAACTCCTTTTATAAATTTCATTTAAACTTCATACCTTTCATGAAGAACTTGGACTTGATTGTGGACTAGAACTATCACCTGAAGAGGAACTTGGTGAACTTAGTGAACTAGGGCTTGAACTTCCACTTGAGCTTGTGGGGAGAGGAGGAACTTTTTGAACATATTCTATACCCATGATGAGTGGTGTAGTTTTTGAACTCCTTTTTGCCATTTCCATACTCCCCCTTCATCAAAAACCACATCTCGACTAATAATCCATTTCTTTGTGTCAGGATTATAGAACTTGTATCCTTTTGTGAAATCTGAATAGCCCACAAAGATACAAAGTTGGGATTTTGCATCCAACTTCTTCCACTTCTTTTCTGGAACATGAACATATGCAGGGAAACCAAATACATGAAAGTGAGCTACTGAGGGCTTGTGTCCACTCCAGGCTTCCTTGGGAGTGATATTCTGAAGTAATTTTATTGGGATTTGATTGAAAATATAAGTTGCGGTTGCTACTGCAACTCCCCAATAGCAATTAGGAAGGTTTTGAACTGCAACATACTTCGTGCCATCTCCATAATGGTACGGTTCTTTCTTTCTGTCAATGCCATTCTGTTGTGGGGTATAAGCTGTTGTAAGTTGTCTCTTAATTCCATGAGTATTAAAAAAATCAGAAAACTCATTGGAAGTGAATTCTCCCCCTCTATCTGTTTCGATTATTTTGAGAGAATACCCACTTTGATTTTCTGCCATAGCCTTAAAATGCTTGAAGCATTCAAATGCCTCAGATTTCTGCTTAAGAAAATAAACCCATGTGTGGCATGAGAAATCATCAATAAATGTCAGAAAGTAAATATTCTTACCCAAAGATTCCTCTTGCATGTCACCACAAATGTCACTATGCACAAGCTCTAGAGGAGATTTTTCCTCCATGATTTGTTCACGAGAAAATTGTCTCGATGTTGCTTGCCAAGTGCACATCCTCAAAAACTTCTTCTTTTCCGAATTATTTTGTAAACCATGTTGGTTGGATATTTTGTCAAACCAAAATATGAGGTTCAACCACAGTACATGGGATTAAATCCCTCCTCAAAGACAGGTGAGGCTGCCTGTTTATTGCTAATCTAAAACACGGTAAACAATATATACAGTATTCACACTAATCTAACCATTGGGGGTTGGAATGAAATCCGAAATCCACATTCACAGATTCAAGGGTATTTCTTTCTTAAATGAACTGGATTAGAAACTATTACAATGAAAGAAGCACAATAGAAAGGAAATGGGAGAAACGTATTTTCTTTCGAGTAAACACAGAGCACGAAATAATCATACGAGTTTTAGATCACAAATATAATGTCCGAAATAATCAGAAACACTAAGATGCTATGCAAAGAATAGCTTAAGATCATGAACATAAGAACACTGTCTTAAGTAAGATATATTCCACAACACAAAGTCTGTAAAACGATATCAATTCCTATTCTTCAAAATGATTGAATGAAAACACAAAGTTTTTCTTCTTTCCAATAGCCCCTAAATATTCCAAAAAATCTCGACCCTTTTGGAATGCACAGCATCCCTTATTTATAACAAAAGAAGTAGAGATAAAATAGGGCAGATCCTAAAAATTAGCACTTTAACAAGAGTTCTGTTTTGCATGATTCTCACGCAGGAGATCAAGTCAAAACATGATTAAAAATATGATAAACAGAAATGAAAAAGACATGTCAATTTCAAGATTGAAATGACATGACACATTGGGACTTAGTCTGAATCATCATCTTTTGCTCTTTCCTCTTTTTCTTCCTCCTGCTGAGACTGTTTGCTCTGAAACTCCTGGAACTTTCAAATTATGCCTTGCATCTCGTTCTCATCAGGTGCAGTGGAATGATCATTCCAAATTTCGCAGGTTTCATGAACATCGCTGGCAGTGCCGGGAAGTTTCTTCAATCCTTTGCTGAGTTTTCTTAAGGCCTCCAACGTATGTTCAATCCTTACAAACTGACCAATGACTTCAAGGTCAAATCCGTGTACAGGTTCATGCTGAACAGACTCTTGGATTTGTTTGAAGAGATCATCTGGTGATAGGATACCTGAGTTCCCAACTGACACCTTTGGACAAATCTTCAGCAATTCTTCTTCCAGATCACTTTTCCCATCGATCAATTTATCCCTTGATTCTCTCAACTTGCTGCAGGCTTCATTGAGAATCCTTACTCTGAACCTGATGGCCTTGGTCAGCTGGAAATGTTTATCTGTATGTGGGAGAATACCTTCTTCCACCAAGAGGTGTGCTGGTAATTGCTTTAGCACTTGGAGAGCTTCACAAGTCAAATCAAGCTGTCCAATTTCTTCAGTGAATTCCTCATCCATCTTCTCTCCTTCCTTCTGAATCTCCCCCAAAGACTCATGAACCTTCACCACGTCTTGAATTACTTCCTTCCCCTGTTGGAGCAACTTTTGGATCCATTCATCAACCACCCTTCCTTTTTTAGCAATCTTCTCAATCGTAGGCACCGATGAGAAATCGAATCCGGCAGAAACAGAAGAAGGTGGTATGGATTCAAGGGGTTTTGAGAGTTTAATCAAAATCTCTGTCAACTGCTCCACTTTTTCCTTAAGCTCATTTCTGCTGTCCTTTGTTTCTTTCAACTTTTGGCACAGCACGTCTATGGAAGCCCGTGCATCTTGTTGCGCTCCTTCTGCTGTCACTTTCCCTAGAGCCACCTTGGTTATCTGATAATCAGAAGCTGTTATATCCTCTCTAGTTTTGTCAGCCGAGGGAGTGGCAATCTCTGCGAACTTATCTCCTGAAGCATCCACCAAAACCCTTGAAACTGTTTTGGGTTTCTTGGCTGATTTTGCAGTAGAAGCCTTGAGTGAGCTGAAATCAAAGGCTGGTAGGGGTACAATCACTTTCCTCTTCCTCGGAGTTTGCTCGAGTAGCCATTGTGGCGTATCAGAGGAAATTGCCAATGTTGTAGTAACTGGTATTCTACTCTCAAGGGGAGAAGATTCTACTATTGGAGGGGGAACAGTAGCCAACGTGGTAGTAGATGCAACAAAGAGAGGTACAGGGGGGTGTGCTGGTGATCACTTGGGTTCCAGCAGAGAGGGGTGAAAGCCCAGAGAAAATACTGGCCATGGTTGCAGAAGTGGATGGAGAATGAGGAGGTAGAAGTGGCTGTGAGGGAGGAGGTGCAGATTCAGACTCCAAAGCCTTGAATGCAAGAGATAAGGTCTCTCCAGTTGAGCAATCAGCAAATGGTGAAGACAGAAGCTGGCTTCCTCCTTCTTCCAAATTAATTTCTCCTATTTCTGGTGGTGTTGGTGATTCTGGCACAACCACCGTTTCAGCTGGAGAAACAATTGAAGAGATTTGTCTTTCTTTCCTCTTCTTGGGAATCCTGATTTTTATAGGCCCCCCAGGAGATTCTTTGTCCTTTTTCTTTTGGGAGGGCCCCACCTCCGAAGCAGCCAACTTGGGAAACTTGTCATCTTTAAAATTCATTCCCAAGAGGAGAGCCATTTTTTGGTGCGAGCAAGAATGAGAGCCGACCTATCTGTAATAGAGGCTTTTTCGTTGGCCGACCAATCAATAGGTGGGAAAACGTATTGATCCTCATTAAGCCCATCATAGGACATATCCAACACACTTTCATTGTCAGTCGTGCCATCTGGAAAATCAGAAAGCTCCAGCGTCTGAATCTCATTAATAGTCAACCTACTATTATCTTTTCTGCGAACCGCAACTTCGTTACGCAGATCAACCCATATATCCTCAATGTCAGGCCTGTGCAGATGTTGGGCTCCATAGGCTCTAAGCACTCCTCGGATGTCAAAACCATCCCGAGACTTCATATGCTTTTTCAATTTTTCCTGAAGTTCGCATTCAACATTTTTGGCCTTTGCTACTGTCGAGCAAGTATATCTCCCGATAGAAATTGGGAAGGATACAGCTGCCTTATGCTTGCTTTGTTGGAATTTGTGAAAATCCAACAGCTGTCTGACCAATTCTATCAATATCAATCTATCCCCTGGATAGCGAGGCAGACGGAAAGGCTCTCCCGAGTACATGACTGTTCGAAGATATGTAAACTTCTTGAATTGCAAGAAGATACACCCCCATTTGGATACTTCAGTCCAAGCCTCGTCTGAGACTCTTGTCTTTCTTAGCCCTGGGTTCAGCCGGCAGATATTCTCGTAGAAGAAGGCATCATTTACCCTTCTAAAATGTTCTTTGGACCCCTTCTTTGTTATTTGAGGGAAATATTTATAAACTGGGTTTGTCGTTCTGCTTCCCTTAGTATCCAGCCCGGGATAGTTCCTCATCCCGGCTGCTGCGTAAGCCACATATGAAAACATATAAAACTTTCCAGTCGATAAGACCGTCGTCATCTGAGAATCAATTTCATTGCTGATAAGGGTCCCCCAGTCAATCCCTTGCTGATTCTTCTTGATGGTGACCATAAACTGATACATCCATCCATGAAATACATTTGATTCAGGCAAGCCAAAAACCCGGCTCAGCAGGGTGATAATATCATTGATTTCTTGTATGAAATCACATCTGGGGATAGTCCTTGGAAATCTAGATACTGCTGGTTTAGCCTTGACCAGGAACTTCTTGTTGACATCCTTAATGCAGTCTTCCTGATTACTATCCCAGGCCTTCTGAGCCGACTTGATGTTCAGGTCCCCATACTCTTCGAAATTAGGTATTTTTAGAAGATCATCAAAATACGCTCCATCTAGCCTGATCACTACCTCACCAGCCTGGCTCTTCACGGAACGAGAAGCCGAGTCGTAAGTAGATGCACAAGCCAAAACAAATTCTGGACATTGGGCGGACATGGGAAAGCCTGCTGCAAGGGGCAAGCCACTGTTAGCTAAAGCTGTCATCCATGGGGTTTGAGAGGAACTCTTCACCCTATTCCAGAAGTCATCCATATCTATATTGCCAAGTTCAGTGTCCCTGATATCATAATTGCAATCAATGTATGATGGAGATTCTGGCTTCTTGAATTTGTACTTCATCCTGCTAGATTTCTCGGCCTTCTCCTGAGATGGACCAGGGTCCGACATGAAGAATGTTGGAGGGAGAAAGGCTTGAAACTCAGGAGATGTTATCCACACTGAAAATCCCGATCGACTGAATATGCCGAAAGAAAGAGAAGAGTCCGACACGCTGAGGAGGATGTCGGAAAACCCTGAGAACCCGACAAGTTTGATATGTCGGAACTTTGGCAAATCCCGGCACTTGCTTTTGATGACGGAAACTCGGAGATACCCGGCACTCTTTCGTCATGACGGAAACGGGAGGAAACCCGGCACTCACTTTTGATATCGGAACTTGGAGGAACCCCGACACCTGCTGAGGATGTTGGAACTGGAAGAAAACCCGACACTTCAATATACTTCGGAACTTTGAGAAAGCCCGCGCCAATCCGTCAATACACTTCGGGTCTCCGGCTCTGCAAAACAATCTTCAAAACCCAAGAAGAAAAACAGGGTTTTTCTTTGAATTCCAAATATACAATCTCCTTTTGTTATTCATGCATCATGCATATAATTGAAAACTTCAAGAGAATAGAACCAAGTGATAGTTCAGAAGAGATAAACCCTAAAAACCTAAAACCCTTTCCAAAGCAACACAGAAAGAAGAAGGAAAGAAAACCTTCAACACCCGGCAAGAAATTGGGAATAAAATACGCGCAATCGATCGATAAAAACCAAGAATAAAGAAGGGAAAGAAAAATACCTTCAATTCGAGAAATGTAAGATCGAAAACAGACGATCCAATCGAGCAAGGTGAGTTTTCAGGTTTTGAAAACGGAAGAGCACGCACAAAAATTCCACGAATTAAAAATACGAATGGTAAGAATGACGTGGAAATCCGCGTATTTATAAGAAAATTGGTAATTAATAAACTTCAGCTCAAGCACGTGCCAACTCTCACCGACCACTCGGCATGAATGCCATGTCAAGCATGTTTGGGAGGTCCGAAAACCCGACACGAGGGGATTTTAGTGCAATTCGGGTTTCGGGTATCGGAAAGCATGAGGCAAAAACATGAGGTGTTTAGATGTTACACGGCTCCGAAAACCCGATACAAAGGACTAAGCGGACTTCGGGAATCGGAAAAGCATGAGGCGTAAAACATGTTTTAGGTAAGGCATGTTCCGATGCACCGGAGGTCCGAAAACCCGATTTTCACAATATGAAGCGGGTTTCGGGTTTCGGAAGACATGAGACATAAAGCATGTTAAAACTTATGTCGAGCTGTTGGTAAAACCCGAAAACCTGAAATTCTCTAAAAGAGGCCATAATGCAAAATCAACTTCAAAAATTTCGTATAGGTTATCTAATCGTTTTGTCGTAAACTCAAAACGGAGATAACAACTGGCTCTAGCTGGGGACTTTCTTTGTAATATCAGAGGAAGAGAACTCAGAATCTCTGGTCTCGCAGACCAGGGCCTTATCCATTGGGCTACGGAGTCAAGAAGAAAACCAAAACAAAACAAAACGGAAAAGAAAGAAAGAAAACCAAAAGCAAACACACAACAAAAGTAAAATATGTACAATGCAAGAGAGCATCTTGCATTAATGGTGGAACAGCTTTAGATGTTGTCCACTGAAAGGCAAAGGGAGTAACCCTCCATCCAGATATGATAGAAGGAAACTATTTTCACCATTCAGCTCGTGGATCTTGAAAGGTCCTTTCCATAAAGAATCAAACTTCCCATGCATTCCTTTTTGTTCTCTCCTTTTATCCCAAAGTAACACCAAATCTCCAATCTGAAAGTTACGCTGCTTTGATTTTTTGTCAAAAATTTTCTTCACTCTGCTCTGATGATCTGCTATACGATCAACCACCTTGATTCATTCCTCTTCTAGCCTGGCTAGGTACATAACCCTCTTCTCGATAGAATTCTGAAAAGCCGCATCTTCAACCGCTTTTGCCAACTGCAAGGCCGGTAATTCTACTGAGATAGGAATTTCAGCATCAATCCCGTATAGCAATTGGAAAGGAGACATCCCTATGGCTCGCTTTGGAGTGATCCGATCAGCCCACAACGCATCATACAATGCTTTGTGCCATGTCCTCTGATTTTCATCCACTAGTTTTCGATTATAGTAACTTGATTCTTATTCTTTGGACTCAAACTTGCCCATTGCCCAGGGATAATAATCAGATGAGTGAGCCAGAGTGATGCCGAATCCATAGAAAAATTCTCGTTAACTCATGTGATGAGAAATTAGAAGCATTATCCGCTACAATCTTATGAGGTACACCGAATCTGACAATTATATTTTCCTTAAGGAACTTGCAAACAGCTTCAGAAGTTGCTTGCTTGATTGGTGCAGCTTCTACCCACTTGGTAAAGTAGTCTGTAGCAGTCAACACATAACTATGTCCAGCACTGGAAGCAGGATTCAATGTTCCGATGAAATCAATCCCCCATTGGTGAAAAGGTTCTTCAATCACCACAGGCTTCAGAGGAAGAGCTGCTAACTTGGGGCGACCAACGAAATGTTGACAAGCTTCACATTTAGACACCCATTCTGCTGAATCCCGGAAGAGAGTAGGCCAATAATACCTAGCCCGTAGGATCTTATAAGCTGTCACTGAGAGGATGAAAAATGTCCTCCGCATGCTAGGCTATGAAAGGATTCTAATAACTTTTCCTGTTGTGATTTATCAACACAACGCAAGAAGACACCATCAATACCTTTCTTGTATATTGCATTATTCCACAAAAGGTATTTTGCAGATCTCAACTTGACGGTCCTCTTCTCCTTTTGATTTAAATGTGGAGGGCATTCACCATAAGTTAGGAAGAAAGCAATGTCCGTGTACCATTCATCGGTCGTACTCACAAAAAGCACCATGGGCAGCTCTGAAGAAGTGTCTTGAGTCTTTTCATACTCTGCTTCGGCATGATTTTCTGCAATTAATTGGCACAGGCCCCTTCCTCGTACCAACTTGGTAGGCCTGATGTCCAAATCATACTCCTGAACCTTAGCTATCCAAGTACCTCGTTGACTTCCCAGCTCTTGTTGAGTCAGAATGGATTTAACAACAGTATCAGGAACGAGAACGAGAGTATGGGAATTCAGCACATAGTACCTGAAATGTTTTACTGCTCGTACCACTGCGTAAGCATGTTTTTCAATCTGTGACATCTTCAACTCATGTTCCTTCAATGGGAAACTCATGAACGTGATAGGAGCTTCGATGCCTTCTTCATTTTCTTGCATCAGGATGGCTGACACTGTGTGGGCAGAGGCATAGCTGTACATGATGAAATCTTTCTTGAAGTCTGGACATACTAAGATAGGAGCGGAAGCAACTGCCCTTTTGATTTCTTCAAATGAAAGCTTCCCTTCTGCACTCCATCTAAATGGAACTTTGCCTTTCATCATTCCAAGGATATCCTTGGTTTCTTGTACAAATCTTCTCAAGAAATTAACCTTTCCGAAGAAAGAATGAACTCTTGTTTTACTTGTGGGCAAGGTAAGGCTCTGAATAGCCTTTACCCTCTCTGGGTCAATTTTAGTTCCTTCTTTAGTCACAATATGACCTAGCAGCTTTCCTTCGGTAACCCCGAACATGGACTTCTTAGGATTCAACGAAATCCCGTGACGCCTGCATCTCAAAAGTACTTGTTCTAAATGATCATAATGATCACTCCGTTTTTTAGAAAAAACGGTCAAGTCATCCAAATACACGACTATGACCTTGCCCATCAGATCTCTGAATGCTAGGTCCATAGCTCTCTGAAAAGTAGCTCCGGCGTTGATCAAGCCGAATGGCATCCTCCTGTAAGAAAAGGTACCCCATGGGGTCGTGAAAGTTGTCTTGTGTTGATCTTCTGTGGTTACCTCGACTTGATTATATCCCGAAAACCCGTCGAGCATGGATAACATTTCTGATCCAGTAACAGTTTGCAATACCTGATCCATGATAGGCAAGGGATAGTTATCCTTCAGTGAGGACTGATTCAAGTTCCGGAAGTCAACACAAATCCGGATCTCGCCATTCTTCTTCCTGACAGGAACAATGTTAGCAATCCAGTGGAGTGATGGATTGGGAAAATAATTCTAGCATCTAACATCTTCTGAATTTCTGCCAGGATAGTCCTGAAATCTTCGGATTGTAATGTCTTTGCTTCTGTCTATACGGCTTCACATCAGGCTTCAAAGGGATACTGTGTTGTACATCTTTGGGCTTGAAGGATTTCAAATCTGCATAAGACCAGGCCATCACATCGATGTATTTCTTCAAAAGCGAAGTGAATCTTACCTTCTCTTCAGGAGAACAACATTTACCGATATTCACCATCCGAGGTTGATCAGATGAACCTAGATTGATTTGATCTACTTCAGAGGAAGAAGCTCCTTCAACTTGCCTTTTGTTTTGGATAAAGCGATCATGCTTGTCAAACAGACCCTCCAGGGAAACCAGACCTTTTGGTATCTTGTTGCCTTTCAGCTGGATAAATTCACCATCAACCTCTTGATATGGATCTGAAATAGTTTCACGAAAGGCTGATTCTGAACCTTCAAAATATAACTCACTGAAATTGTCAGCTTTTTCTAGAAAAGCCAACACTTGTTGATCATCATTGAACACTTGCCAGTGAGTTGCATTATCTGGGATACTGGGACGATATACAATCTCAATAGAGTATGTATCTTGCTTGAACTGAGGATGAGGAAGAAGAAGAGATGCAGATACGGCCAAAGAATCAGCCTTGTCATTATAATCTCTTAAAACTTCCTTAATAGAAAATGCATCAAAGCATTCTATACTATCCCAAACTTTGTTCTGTAATGCCTCAACCGATCATTTTCACCGATATATACCGACGACTGATTAACAATCAGCTCCGCATCTCCCTGAACCTTGAGATTCCTGATTCCCTTCTATCTGGCCAATTCTAATCCTAATAACAAGGCTTCATATTCGGCCGTGTTGTTAGTATTATCAAATTGCAACTTATAAGCTGATGGGAAAATCTCGGAGCTAGGAGATATGAGAACAACACCAGCCTGATCCAGAGGTTGAGCAGCTACCATCAAATTCGAGCGTCCAAATAGCATTGGGATCTTCTTCTTCAACATCTACAATTGGTATCTCGGAAGTCATGAAATAATTCCCGAAGCTAGCATCTTCGAAAAGAATCTGAGCCTTAGGATCATCTGATTTGGTCACCAAATACTTTGCCTGCGGTTCAGGATGAAGAACCTGTTGAACCCCTTTGACTGGGATCTTGGCTTTGGTCCAATCCATACTAATCTCTCCTCCGACGTCTTTACAAAATCCTCTACCCAAGAGGATACCATAAGCCGCAGGATATCGGCAACCAGAATAGTCATTTTCACTCTCTTCTCAGGGAAGGCAACAAATGCAAACTGTGCGTCCTTGATTTGACCAATCAGAGGGACTTGTTTAGTTTCCATGGAATAGCACCGTCCATATGACTTAGTCAAAGTAAGTCCAAGGGCATGGGCCACTTTTGTGGGCATAACATTATCAGAGGCCCCTGAGTCGATGATGCAATTGCTGAGTTTAAACCCATTTATAAGTAGAGACAAATAAAATGGTTCAATCTTTCCTGAGGAAGAAGCAGAGGTCAGATTATTCTGAGGTGTGGGTTGAGTAGGATTTGGAAGGAGACCTTTTGAAGGTGATGGAACGGCCGCTTTACTCCTGATGAACTTGGCCAGCTTTTCAAACTGTTCAGGATTTGACTGAAGGTATTCTGCTTCTGACATTTGAATTTTGGTTCTCTTTGCATGATCAACAATATCAAAAGCAGTATAAGAAGGAATGATGGTAGGTTCAGTTCTAATTACATGAGCTTGTGCTGGGGCACTGATCTTAGGAGAAGGAGAAAAAGGAGTAGCTACTTTTTTGGTAACCTCTCTTTCAGTTTGCACCGAAATAGGGGTACCCCTCTTAACTATGGATACAGGAGGTTCCTTATTCTTCTCCTTAGTGCTTTCAAGAGGTTTTCTGGGGTTCTAAGATTGGGACCGAGTGAAGACAGCAAATGATTGACCATCTGGCGCACATTCATCTTCATCATATTCCAAATACCCAATGCTGGAGTCGCCAGCTGACTCATCATAAGACTCATCAGCATATCCTGAAGCTTCGAAAGCCTCGTGGGATTCTTGTTCTTCTCGGTTCATCATCTTCTTCAATTATTTCCACTGCTGCATTGACGGGAGGAGCTTCAATTGCTAGTCTCGGTTGAGCAGGAGTTAACCGTGGCCTATCTCTGACAGGTGCACCATTGTTATTATTGAAATTCCGCCTAGGTATATCCCGATATGGAACATTGTTCACCTGCTGGGACATTTGCTTCTTTAAAGCAATCAAATCATTAGCCATTTTTTGAAACATAGGATCTGTGTTACCTTGAGAAGAACCTTGATTTTTGAGTTTGGGTATGTCTTTCTTGATCCTTCCGGCCAAGATGAGATCATCCTCTATTTCAGTAGCCGTTGACTGAGCAGTAGCCAAATCTGGGATAACCGACCTTCGTAATAAAAAGCTTATATCAGGAGGTTGAGCATTGATGAAAAAGCATTTTTGGTTTTCCAGAGTAGGTACAACTATTTCTGGAATCTTCCGGATCAGCTTGTTGAACTTTGCCATGAATTCCCGCATAGGTTCATGCGATTCCTTCTTCATATGAGTGAGCTGAGCTAACAAAGCATGAGAATCTTCAGCTGGTTTGAAACGTGCTTCGAACTTAGTCCGCATGGTAGCCCAGTTTGGGATGCATGCATTCGGGAGGTGATAAAACCATTCGGCTGCTACACCCTGCAACGTTTCAACGAAGAGTCGGACGGAGACATCTTCGTGGGCCACTCCGAGGACACCGCATGCAACAAAGAAAGATGCAATATGCTCATCAGGATGCTGCTTCCCATCTCCATTGAACTTGGGAATATTTTTACGAGATCCACGTGGTAACTCATTCAATGGAGGAGTCAAGGAAAGAGGACCAATAACTGCACCCCAAGGCACAGGTTGAACCGCCATCCTTCTGAAAAGAGTGCGTACAGGGATCCGAGTATCAGACAAGAGTAGTGCACGACAAGTTGCAGATGCTTCCCGTTCTTCAGGGATCCGGTTTCTCCGAACAGGTGAAGAACTTCTGGTTCGATTAGAGACAATCGCTGTTGGGAGAAAGGCTGAAATTGTGCTGTTGCAGTAACTCAAAGAGTGGATCAATTTCACCTTGAGCTCGGCGGGACCGAGTGAAGATCTTCTGGCCAGCTAACGAAAGGAGATCTTATTAAAAATAAGGCAAATATGGAGTCACGAAACCGAGAGGATAAGCTTTATACTATTGATCCGTATTCCCAGCGGAGTCGCCAAAAACTGTTGGTTGGATATTTTGTCAAACCAAAATATGAGGTTCAACCACAGTACATGGGATTAAATCCCTCCTCAAAGACAGGTGAGGCTGCCTGTTTATTGCTAATCTAAAACACGGTAAACAATATATACAGTATTCACACTAATCTAACCATTGGGGGTTGGAATGAAATCCCAAAATCCACATTCACAGATTCAAGGGTATTTCTTTCTTAAATGAACTGGATTAGAAACTGTTACAATGAAAGAAGCACAATAGAAAAGAAATGGGAGAAACGTATTTTCTTTCGAGTAAACGCAGAGCACGAAATAATCATACGAGTTTTAGATCACAAATATAATGTCCGAAATAATCAGAAACACTAAGATGCTATGCAAAGAATAGCTTAAGATCATGAACATAAGAACACTGTCTTAAGTAAGATATATTCCACAACACAAAGTCTGTAAAACGATATCAATTCCTATTCTTCAAAATGATTGAATGAAAACACAAAGTTTTTCTTCTTTCCAATAGCCCCTAAATATTCCAAAAAATCTCGACCCTTTTGAATGCACAGGCATCCCTTATTTATAACAAAAGGAACTAGAGATAAAACAGGACAGATCCTAAAAAGTAGCATTTTAACTGGAGTTCAGTTTTGCATGACTCTCACGCAGGAGATCAAGTCAAAACATGATTAAAAATATGACGAAACAGAAATGAAAAAGACATGTCAATTTCAAGATTGAAATGACATGACACATTGGGACTTAGTCTGAATCATCATCTTTTGCTCTTTCCTCTTTTTCTTCCTCCTGCTGAGACTGTTTGCTCTGAAATTCCTGGAACTTTCGAATTATGCCTTGCATTTCGTTCTCATCAGGTGCAGTGGAATGATCATTCCAAATTTTGCAGGTTCATGAACATCATTGTGCAAGTGTGGGAAGTTTCTTCAATCCTTTGCTGAGTTTTCTTAAGGCCTCCAACGTATGTTCAATCCTTACAAACTGACCAATGACTTCAAGGTCAAATCCGTGTATAGGTTCATGCTGAACAGACTCTTGGATTTGTTTGAAGAGATCATCTGGTGATAGGATACCTGAGTTCCCAACTGACACCTTTGGACAAATCTTCAGCAATTCTTCTTCCAGATCACTTTTCCCATCGATCAATTTATCCCTTGATTCTCTTAACTTGCTGCAGGCTTCATTGAGAATCCTTACTCTGAACCTGATGGCCTTGGTCAGCTGGAAATGTTTATCTGTATGTGGGAGAATACCTTCTTCCACCAAGAGGTGTGCTGGTAATTGCTTTAGCACTTGGAGAGCTTCACAAGTCAAATCAAGCTGTCCAATTTCTTCAGTGAATTCCTCATCCATCTTCTCTCCTTCCTTCTGAATCTCCCCCAAAGACTCATGAACCTTCACCACGTCTTGAATTACTTCCTTCCCCTGTTGGAGCAACTTTTGGATCCATTCATCAACCACCCTTCCTTTTTTAGCAATCTTCTCAATCGTAGGCACCGATGAGAAATCGAATCCAGCAGAAACAGAAGAAGGTGGTATGGATTCAAGGGGTTTTGAGAGTTTAATCAAAATCTCTGTCAACTGCTCCACTTTTTCCTTAAGCTCATTTCTGTTGTCCTTTGTTTCTTTCAACTTTTGGCACAGCACGTCTATGGAAGCCCGTGCATCTTGTTGCGCTCCTTCTGCTGTCACTTTCCCTAGAGCCACCTTGGTTATCTGATAATCAGAAGCTGTTATATCCTCTCTAGTTTTGTCAGCCGAGGGAGTGGCAATCTCTGCGAACTTATCTCCTGAAGCATCTACCAAAACCCTTGAAACTGTTTTGGGTTTCTTGGCTGATTTCGCAGTAGAAGCCTTGAGTGAGCTGAAATCAAAGGCTGGTAGGGGTACAATCACTTTCCTCTTCCTCGGAGTTTGCTCGAGTAGCCATTGTGGCGTATCAGAGGAAATTGCCAATGTTGTAGTAACTGGTATTCTACTCTCAAGGGGAGAAGATTCTACTATTGGAGGGGGAACAGTAGCCAACGTGGTAGTAGATGCAACAAAGAGAGGTACAGGTTGGGGCGTGCTGGTGATCACTTGGGTTCCAGCAGAGAGGGGTGAGAGTCCAGAGAAAATACCGGCCATGCTTGAAGAAGTGGATGGGGAATGAGGAGGTAGAAGTGGCTGTGAGGGAGGAGGTGCAGATTCAGACTCCAAAGCCTTGAATGCAAGAGATAAGGTCTCTCCGGTTGAGCAATCAGCAAATGGTGAAGATAGAAGCTGGCTTCCTCCTTCTTCCAAATTAATTTCTCCTATTTCTGGTGGTGTTGGTGATTCTGGCACAACCACCATTTGAGCTGGAGAAATAATTGAAGAGATTTGTCTTTCTTTCCTCTTCTTGGGAATCCTGATTTTTATAGGCCCCCCAGAAGATTCTTTGTCCTTTTTCTTTTTGGAGGGCCCCACCTCCGAAGCAGCCAACTTTGGAAACTTGTCATCTTTAAAATTCATTCCCCAAGAGGAGAGCCATTTTTTGGTGCGAGCAAGAATGAGAGCCGACCTATCTGTAATAGAGGCTTTTTCGCTGGCTGACCAATCAATAGGTGGGAAAACGTATTGATCCTCATTAAGCCCATCATAGGACATATCCAACACACTTTCATTGTCAGTCGTGCCATCTGGCAAATCAGAAAGCTCCAGCGTCTGAATCTCATTAATAGTCAACCTACTATTATCTTTTCTGCGAACCGCAACTTCGTTACGCAGATCAACCCATATATCCTCAATGTCAGGCCTGTGCAGATGTTGGGCTCCATAGGCTCTAAGCACTCCTCGGATGTCAAAACCATCCCGAGACTTCATATGCTTTTTCAATTTTTCCTGAAGTTCGCATTCAACATTTTTGGCCTTTGCTACTGTCGAGCAAGTATATCTCCCAAGAGAAATTGGGAAGGATACAGCTGCCTTATGCTTGCTTTGTTGGAATTTGTGAAAATCCAACAGCTGTCTGACCAATTCTATCAATATCAATCTATCCCCTGGATAGCGAGGCAGACGGAAAGGCTCTCCCGAGTACATGACTGTTCGAAGATATGTAAACTTCTTGAATTGCAAGAAGATACACCCCCATTTGGATACTTCAGTCCAAGCCTCGTCTGAGACTCTTGTCTTTCTTAGCCCCAGGTTTTAGCCGCGAAGATATTCTCGTAGAAGAAGGCATCATTTACCCTTCTAAAATGTTCTTTGGACCCCTTCTTTGTTATTTGAGGGAAATATTTATAAACTGGGTTTGTCGTTCTGCTTCCCTTAGTATCCAGCCCGGGATAGTTCCTCATCCCGGCTGCTGCGTAAGCCACATATGAAAACATATAAAACTTTCCGGTCGATAAGACCGTCGTCATCTGAGAATCAATTTCATTGCTGATAAGGGTCCCCCAGTCAATCCCTGCTGATTCTTCTTGATGGTGACCATAAAGCGATACATCCATCCATGAAATACATTTGATTCAGGCAAGCCAAAAACCCGGCTCAGTAGGGTGATAATATCATTGATTTCTTGTATGAAATCACATCTCGGGATAGTCCTTGGAAATCTAGATACTGCTGGTTTAGCCTTGATCGGGAACTTCTTGTTGACATCCTTAATGTAGTCTTCCGATTACTATCCCGGGCCCTTCGAGCCGACTTGATGTTGAGTCCCCATACTCTTGAAATTAGGTATTTTTAGAAGATCATCAAAATACGCTCCATCTAGCTTTGATCACTACCTCACCGGCTGGCTCTTCATGGAATGAGAAGCCGAGTCGTAAGTAGATGCACAAGCCAAAACAAATTTACGGACATTGGGCGGACATGGGAAAGCTTTGCAAGGGGCAAGCCCTTTGTTAGCTAAAGTTTGTCATCCATGGGGTTTGAGAGGAACTCTTCACCCTATTCCAAAAGTCATCCATATCTATCTATATTGCCAAGTTAGTGTCCCCGATATCATAATTGCAATCAATGTATGATGGAGATTACGGCTTCTTGAATTTGTACTTCATCTGCTAGATTTCTCGGCCTTCTCCGAGATGGACCAGGTCGACATGAAGAATGTTGGAGGGAGAAAGGCTTGAAACTTAGGAGATGTTATCCACCTTTGAAAATCCCGATCGATGAATATGCCGAAAGAAAGAGAAGAGTCCGACACGCTTAGGAGGATGTCGGAAAACCCTGAGAACCCGACAAGTTTGATATGTCGGAACTTTGGCAAAGCCCGACACTTGCTTTTGATGACGGAAACTCGGAGATACCCGGCACTCACTGTCAATGGCGGAAACGGGAGGAAACCCGGCACTCACTTTTGATATGGAACGGGAGGAACCCGACACTGCTTTGAGGATGTTGAACCGGAAGAAAACCCGACACTTCAATATACTTGAACTTTGAGAAAGCCGGCGCGCCAATCCGTCAATACACTTCGGGTCTCGGCTCTCTGCAAAACAATCTTCAAAACCCAAGAAGAAAAACAGGGTTTTTCTTTGAATTCCAAATATACAATCTCCTTCTTTTTTATTATTCATGCATCATGCATATAATTGAAAACTTCAAGAGAATAGAACCAAGTGATAGTTCAGAAGAGATAAACCCTAAAAACCTAAAACCCTTTCCAAAGCAACACAGAAAGAAGAAGGAAAGAAAACCTTCAACACCCGGCAAGAAATTGGGAATAAAATACGCGCAATCGATCGATAAAAACCAAGAATAAAGAAGGGAAAGAACAATACCTTCAATTCGAGAAATGTAAGATCGATTGCAAACGATCCAATCGGGCAAGGTGAGTTTTCGGGTTTTGAAAACGGAAGAACACGCACAAAAATTCCACGAATTAAAAATACGAATGGTAAGAATGACGTGGAAATCCACGTATTTATAAGAAAATTGGTAATTAATAAACTTCAGCTCGGCACGTGCCAACTCACCGACCACTCGGCATGAATGCCATGTCAGCATGTTTGGGAGGTCCGAAAACCCGACACGAGGGGACTTAGTGCAATTCGGGTTTCGGGTATTGGAAAGCATGAGGCATAAAACATGAAGTGTTTAGATGTTACATGGCTCCGAAAACCCGATACAAAGGACTAAGCGGAACTCGGGTATCGGAAAGCATGAGGCGTAAAACATGTTTTAGGTAAGGCATGTTCCGATGCACCGGAGGTCCGAAAACCCGATTTTCACAATATGAGGCGGGTTTCGGGTTTCGGAAGACATGAGACATAAAGCATGTTCAAAACTTATGTCGAGCTGTTGGTAAAACCGAAAACCTGAAATTCTTTAAAAGAGGCCATAATGCAAAATCAACTTCAAAATTTTTCGTATAGGTTATCAATCGTTTTGTCGTAAACTCAAAACGGAGATAACAGCTGGCTCTAGCTGGGGACTTTCTTTGTAATATCCAGAGGAAGAGAACTCAGAATCTCTGGTCTCGCAGACCAGGGCCTTATCCATTGGGCTACGGAGTCAAGAAGAAAACCAAAACAAAACAAAACGGGAAAAGAAAGAAAGAAAACCAAAAGCAAACACACAACAAAAGCAAAATATGTGCAATGCAAGAGAGCATCTTGCATTAATGGTGGAACAGCTTTAGATGTTGCCCACTGAAAGGTAAAGGGAGTAACCCTCCATCTAGATATGATAGAAGGAAACTATTTTCACCATTCAGCTCGTGGATCTTGAAAGGTCCTTTCCATAAAGAATCAAACTTTCCATGCATTCCTTTTTGTTCTCTCCTTTTATCCCAAAGTAACACCAAATATCCAATCGAAAGTTTGCTGCTTTGATTTTTATCGAAAATTTTCTTCACTCTGCTCGATGATCTAATATACGATCAACCACCTTGATTCACTCTTCTTCTAGCACGGTTAGGTACATAACCCTCTTCTCGATAGAATTTGAAAATCTACATCTTCAACCGCTTTTGCCAAGCTGCAAGGCCGCAATTCTAATGAGATAGGAATTTCAACATCAATCCCGTATAGAAATTGGAAAGGAGACATCCCTATGGCTCACTTTGGAGTGATCCGATCAGCCCACAACGCATCATACAATGCTTTGTGCCATGTCCTCTGATTTTCTTCTACTAGTTTCCGATTATAGTAACTTGATTCTTATTCTTGGACTCGACTTGCCCATTGCCACAGGGATAATAGTCGGATGAATGAGCGAGTAATGCCGAATCCATAGAAAACTCAGTTAACTCATGTGATGAGAAGTTAGAAGCATTATCCGCTACTAATCTTATGAGGTACACCGAATCTGACAATTATGTTTTCCTTAAGGAACTTGCAAACAGCTTCAGAAGTTGCTTGCTTGATTGGTGCAGCTTCTACCCACTTGGTAAAGTAGTCTGTAGCAGTCAACACATAACTATGTCCAGCACTGGAAGCAGGATTCAATGTTCCGATGAAATCAATCCCCCATTGGCGAAAAGGTTCTTCAATCACCACAGGCTTCAGAGGAAGAGCTGCTAGCTTGGGGCGACCAACGAAATGTTGACAAGCCTCACACTTGGACACCCATTCTACTGAATCCCGGAAGAGAGTAGGCCAATAGTACCTAGCCCGTAGGATCTTATAAGCTGTCACAGAGGATGAAAAATGTCCTCCGCAAGCTAGGCTATGAAAGGATTCTAATAACTTTTCCTGTTGTGATTTATCAACACAACGCAGGAAAACACCATCAATACCTTTCTTGTATATTGCATTATTCCACAAAAGGTATTTTGCAGATCTCAACTTGACGGTCCTCTTCTCCTTTTGATTTAAATGCGGAGGGCATTCACCATAAGTTAGGAAGAAAGCAATGTCCGTGTACCATTCATCGGTCGTACTTACAAAAAGCACCATGGGCAGCTCTGAAGAAGGTGTCTTGAGTCTTTTCATACTCTGCTTCGGCATGATTTTCTGCAATTAATTGGCACAGGCCCCTTCCTCGTACCAACTTGGTAGGTCTGATGTCTAAATCGTACTCCTGAACCTTAGCTATCCAAGTACCTCGTTGGCTTCCCAGCTCTTGTTGAGTCAGAATGGATTTAATGCTAAAGATATCGAACGAGAGAAGCGAGTATGGGAATTCAGCACATAGTACCTGAAATGTTTTACTGCTCGTACCACTGCGTAAGCATGTTTTTCAATCTGTGACATCTTCAACTCATGTTCCTTCAACGGGAAACTCATGAATGCGATAGGAGCTTCGATGCCTTCTCCATTTTCCTGCATCAGGATGGCTGACACTGTGTGGGCAGAGGCGTAGCTGTACATGATGAAATCTTTCTTGAAGTCTGGACATACTAAGATAGGAGCGCAAGCAACTGCCCTTTTGATTTCTTCGAATGCAAGCTTCCCTTCTGTACTCCATCGAAATGGAACTTTGCCTTTCATCATTCCAAGGATATCCTTGGTTTTGTCAGCAAAATCAGGTACAAATCTTCTCAAGAAATTAACCTTTCCGAAGAAAGAATGAACTCCGGTTTTACTTGTGGGTAAGGTAAGGCTCGAATAGCCTTTACCTCTCTGGGTCAATTTTAGTTCCTTCTTTAGTCACAATATGACTAAATGACTTTCCTTCGTAACCCGAACATGGACTTCTTAGGATTCAACGAAATCCGTGACGCCTGCATCTCAAAGTACTTGTTCTAAATGATCATAATGATCACTCCATTTTTAGAAAACGGTCAAGTCATCCAAATACACGACTATGACCTTGCCCATCAGATCTCTGAATGCTAGGTCCATAGCTCTCTGAAAAGTAGCTCCGGCGTTGATCAAGCCGAATGGCATCCTCCTGTAAGAAAAGGTACCCCATGGGGTCGTGAAAGCTGTCTTGTGTTGATCTTCTATGGTTACCTCGACTTGATTATATCCCGAAAACCCATCGAGCATGGATAACATTTCTGATCCAGTAATAATTTGCAATACCTGATCCATGATAGGAAAGGGATAGTTATCCTTGGTGAGGATTGATTCAAGTTCGAAGTCAACACAAATCCGGATCTCGCCATTCTTCTTCCTGACAGGAACAATGTTAGCAATCCAAGTGGAGTGATGGATTGGGAAAATAATTCTAGCATCTAACATCTTCTGAATTTCTGCCAGGATAGTTCCTGAAATCTTCGGATTGTAATGTCTTTGCTTTTGTCTATACGGCTTCACATCAGGTTTCAAAGGGATACTGTGCTGTACATCTTTGGGCTTGAAGGATTTCAAATCTACATAAGACCAGGCCATCACATCGATGTATTTCTTCAAAAGCGAAGTGAATCTTACCTTCTCTTCGGGAGAACAACATTTACCGATATTCACCATCCGAGGTTGATCAGATGAACCTAGATTGATTTGATCTACTTCAGAGGAAGAAGCTCCTTCGACTTGCCTTTTGTTTTGGATAAAGCGATCATGCTTGTCAAACAAACCCTCCAGAAACAAGACCTTTTGGTATCTTGTTGCCTTTAATTGGATAAATTCACCATCAACCTCTTGGTATGGATCTGAAATAGTTTCACGAAAGGCTGATTCGAACCTTCAAAATATAGCTCTTTGAAATTGTCGCTTTTTCCAGAAAGCCAACACTTGTTGATCATCATTGAACACCTGCTAGTGAGTTGCATTATCGGGATCTTTGGGACGATATACAATCTCAATAGAGTATGTATCTTGCTTGAACTGAGGATGAGGAAGAAGAAGAGATGCAGATATGGCCAAAGAATTGGCCTTGTCATTATAATCTCTTAAAATTGCCTTAATAGAAAATGCATCAAAGCATTCTATACTATCCCAAACTTTGTTCCTGTAATGCCTCAACCGATCATTTTTCACCTGATATATACCCCTGACCTGATTAACAATCAGCTCCGCATCCCCCTGAACCTTGAGATTCCTGATTCCCTTCTGTCTGGCCAATTCTAATCCTAATAACAAGGCTTCATATTCGGCCGTGTTATTAGTATTATCAAATTGCAACTTATAAGCTGATGGGAAAATCTCGGAGCTAGGAGATATGAGAACAACACCAGCGCCTGATCCAGAGGTTGAGAAGCTACCATCAAATTCGAGTGTCCAAATAGCATTGGGATCTTCCTCTTCAACATCTACAATTGGTATCTTGGAAGTCATGAAATAATTCCCGAAGCTAGCATCTTTGAAAAGAATCTGAGCCTTAGGATCATCTGATTTGGTCACCAAATACTTTGCCTGTGGTTCAGGATGAAGAACTTGTTGAACCCCTTTGACTGGGATCTTGGCTTTGGTCCAATCCATACTAATTTCTCCTCCGACGTCTTTACAAAATCCTCTACCCAAGAGGATACCATAAGCTGCAGGGATGTCGGCAACCAGAATAGTCATTTTCACTCTCTTCTCAGGGAAAGCAACAAATGCAAACTGTGCATCTTTGATTTGACCAATCAAAGGGACTTGTTTAGTTTCCATGGAATAGCACCGTCCATATGACTTAGTCAAAGTAAGCCCAAGGGCATGGGCCACTTTTGCGGGCATAACATTATCAGAGGCCCCTGAGTCGATGATGCAATTGCTGAGTTTAAACCCATTTATAAGTAGAGACAAATAAAATGGTTCAATCTTTCCTGAGGAAGAAGCAGAGGTCAGATTATTCTGAGGTGTGGGTTGAGTAGGATTTGGAAGGAGACCTTTTGAAGGTGATGGAACGGCCGCTTTACTTCTGATGAACTTGGCCAGCTTTTCAAACTGTTCAGGATTCGACTGAAGGTATTCTACCTCTGACATTTGAATTTTGGTTCTCTTTGCATGATCAACAATATCAAAAGTAGTATAAGAAGGAATGATGGTAGGTTCCGTTCTAATTACATGAGCTTGTGCTGGGGCACTGATCTTAGGAGAAGGAGAAAAAGGAGTAGCTACTTTTTTGGTAACCTCTCTTTCAGTTTGCACCGAAATAGGGGTACCCCTCTTAACTATGGATACAGGAGGTTCCTTATTCTTCTCCTTAGTGCTTTCAAGAGGTTTTCGGGGGTTCTGAGATTGGGACCGAGTGAAGACAGCAAATGACTGACCATCTGGTGCACATTCATCTTCATCATATTCCAAATACCCAATCTTTGGAGTCATGGTGACTCATCATAAGACTCATCGGCATATCCCGAAGTTTGAAAGCCTCGTGGGAATTCTTCTTCTTACGGTTCATCATCTTCTTCAATTATTTCTACTGTTGCATTGAGGAGGAGCTTCAATTGCTAGTCTCGGTTGAGCAGGAGTTAACCGTGGCCTATCTCTGACAGGTGCACCATTGTTATTATTGAAATTCGCCTAGGTATATCCCGATATGGAACATTGTTCACCTGTTGGGACATTTGCTTCTTTAAAGCAATCAAATCATTAGCCATTTTTTGAAACATAGGATCAGTATTACCTTGAGAAGAACCTTGATTTTTGAGTTTGGGTATGTCTTTCTTGATCCTTCCGGCCAAGATGAGATCATCCTCTATTTCAGTAGCCATTGACTGAGCAGTAGCCAAATCTAGGATAACCGACCTTCGTAATAAAAAACTTATATCAGGAGGTTGAGCATTGATGAAAAAGCATTTTTGGTTTTCCAGAGTCGGTACAGCTATTTCTGGAATTTTCCGGATCAGCTTATTGAACTTAGCCACGAATTCCCGCATAGGTTCATGTGATTCCTTCTTCATATGAGTGAGCTGAGCTAACAAAGCATGAGAATCTTCAGCTGGTTTGAAATGTGCTTCGAACTTAGTCCGCATGGTAGCCCAGTTTGGGATGCATGCATTCGGAAGGTGATAAAACCATTCGGCTGCTACACCCTGCAACGTTTCAACGAAGATTCAGACGGAGACATCTTCGTGGGCCACTCCGAGGACACCGCATGCAACAAAGAAAGATGCAATATGCTCATCGAGGATCTTGCTTCCCATCTCCATTGAACTTGGGAATATTTTTACGAGATCCACGTGGTAACTCATTGATGGATGAGTCAAGGAAAGAGGACCAATAACTTCACCCCAAGGCACGGGTTGAACCGCCATCCTTACGAAAAGAGTGCGTACGAGGATCGAGTATCGGACAAGAGTAGTGCACGAAAGTTTGAGATGCTTCCGTTCTTGAGGATCCGGTTTCTCGACAGTGAAGAACTTCTGGTTCGGTTAGAGACAATGCTGTTGGGAGAAAGGCTGAAATTGTGCTGTTGCAGTAACTCGAAGAGTGGATCAATTTCACCTTGAGCTCGGCGAGACCGAGTGAAGATCTTCCTGGCCAGCTTGAACTGAAAGGAGATCTTATTAAAAATAAGGCAAATATGGAGTCACCAGACACCGAGAGGATAAGCTTTATACTATTGATCCGTATTCCCCAGCGGAGTCGCCAAAAACTGTTGGTTGGATATTTTGTCAAACCAAAATATGAGGTTCAACCACAGTACATGGGATTAAATCCCTCCTCAAAGATAGGTGAGGCTGCCTGTTTATTGCTAATCTAAAACACGGTAAACAATATATACAGTATTCACACTAATCTAACCATTGGGGGTTGGAATGAAATCCCGAAATCCACATTCACTAGATTCAAGGGTATTTCTTTCTTAAATGAACTGGGTTAGAAACTGTTACAATGAAAGAAGCACAATAGAAAGGAAATGGGAGAAACGTATTTTCTTTCGAGTAAACACAGAGCACGAAATAATCATACGAGTTTTAGATCACAAATATAATGTCCGAAATAATCAGAAACACTAAGATGCTATGCAAAGAATAGCTTAAGATCATGAACATAAGAACACTGTCTTAAGTAAGATATATTCCACAACACAAAGTCTCAAAAGCGATATCAATTTCTATTCTTCAAAATGATTGAATGAAAACACAAAGTTTTTCTTCTTTCCAATAGCCCCTAAATATTCCAAAAAATCTCGACCCTTTTGAATGCACAGGCATCCCTTATTTATAACAAAAGGAACTAGAGATAAAACAGGACAGATCCTAAAAAGTAGCATTTTAACTGGAGTTCAGTTTTGCATGACTCTCACGCAGGAGATCAAGTCAAAACATGATTCAAAAATATGACGAAACAGAAATGAAAAAGACATGTCAATTTCAAGATTGAAATGACATGACACATTGGGACTTAGTCCGAATCATCATCTTTTGCTCTTTCCTCTTTTTCTTCCTCCTGCTGAGACTGTTTGCTCTGAAACTCCTGGAACTTTCGAATTATGCCTTGCATCTCGTTCTCATCAGGTGCAGTGGAATGATCATTCCAAATTTCACAGTTTCATGAACATCATTTGGCAAGTCGGGAAGTTTCTTCAATCCTTTTTGAGTTTTCTTAAGGCCTCCAACGTATGTTCAATCTTACAACTCGCCAATGACTTCAAGGTCAAATCCCGTGTATACGGGTTCATCTTTGAGCAGAGACTCTTGGATTTGTTTGAAGAGATCATCTGGTGATAGGATACCGAGTTCCCAACCCGACACCTTTGGACAAATCTTCAGCAATTCTTCTTCTAGATCACTTTTCCCATCAATCAATTTATCCTTGATTCTCTTAACTTGCTGCAGAGCTTCATTGAGAATCCTTACTCGAAACACGATGGCCTTGGTCAGTTTGGAAATGTTTATCGTATGTGGGAGAATACCTTCTTCCTCCAAGAGGTGTGCTTTGGTAATTGCTTTGCACTTGGAGAGCTTCACAAGTCAAATCAAGTTGTCCAATTTCTTCAGTGAATTCCTCATCCATCTTCTCTCCTTCCTTCTGAATCTCCCCCAAAAACTGATGATTCTTCACCACGTCTTGAACTACTTCCTTCCCCTGTTGGAATAACTTTTGGATCCATTAGCAATCTTCTCAATCGTAGGCACCGATGAGAAATCGAATCCGGCAGAAACAGAAGAAGGTGTTATGGATTCAAGAGGTTTTGAGAGTTTAATCAAAATCTCTGTCAACTGCTCCACTTTTTCCTTAAGCTCATTTCTGTTGTCCTTTGTTTCTTTCAACTTTTGGCACAGCACGTCTATGGAAGCCCGTGCATCTTGTTGCACTCCTTCTGCTGTCACTTTCCCTAGAGCCACCTTGGTTATCTGATAATCAGAAGCTGTTATATCCTCTCTAGTTTTGTCAGCCGAGGGAGTGGCAATCTCTGCGAACTTATCTCCTGAAGCATCACCAAAACCCTTGAAACTGTTTTGGGCTTCTTGGCCGACTTTGCAGTAGGAGCCTTGAGTGAGCTGAAATCAAAAGCTGGTAGGGGTACAATCACTTTCCTCTTCCTCGGAGTTTGCTCGAGTAGCCATTGTGGCGTATCGGAGAAATTGTCAATGTTGTAGAAGCGGTATTCTACTCTCGGGGAGAAGATTCTACTATTGGAGGGGGAAGAGTAGCCAACGTGGTAGTAGATGCAACAATGAGAGGTACGAGGTTGGGGTGTCTTGGTGATCACTTGGGTTCAGAGAGAGAGGGGTGAAAGCCCGAGAAAATACGGCCATGGTTGAAGAAGTAGATGGAGAATGAGGAGGTAGAAGTGGCTGTGAGGGAGGAGGTGCAGATTCAGACTCCAAAGCCTTGAATGCAAGAGATAAGGTCTCTCAAGTTGAGCAATCAGCAAATGGTGAAGATAGAAGTTGGCTTCCTCCTTTTTCCAAATTAATTTCTCCTATTTCGGTGGTGCTGGTGATTCTGGCATAACCACCGTTTGAGCTGGAGAAATAATTGAAGAGATTTGTCTTTCTTTCCTCTTCTTGGGAATCCTGATTTTTATAGGCCCCCCAGAAGATTCTTTGTCCTTTTTATTTTTGGAGGGCCCCACCTCCGAAGCAGCCAACTTTGGAAACTTGTCATCTTTAAAATTCATTCCCCAAGAGGAGAGCCATTTTTTGGTGCGAGCAAGAATGAGAGCCGACCTATCTGTAATAGAGGCTTTTTCGCTGGCTGACCAATCAATAGGTGGGAAAACGTATTGATCCTCATTAAGCCCATCATAGGACATATCCAACACACTTTCATTGTCAGTCGTGCCATCTGGCAAATCAGAAAGCTCCAGCGTCTGAATCTCATTAATAGTCAACCTACTATTATCTTTTCGAACTGCAACTTCGTTACGAGATCAACCCATATATCCTCAATGTCGGGCTGTGCGGATATGTTGGGCTCCATAGGCTCTAAGCACTCCTCGGATGTCAAAACCATCCCGAGACTTCATATGCTTTTTCAATTTTTCCTGAAGTTCGCATTCAACATTTTTGGCCTTTGCTACTGTCGAGCAAGTATATCTCCCGATAGAAATTGGGAAGGATACAGCTGCCTTATGCTTGCTTTGTTGGAATTTGTGAAAATCCAATTGACCAATTCTATCAATATCAATCTATCCCCTGGATAGCGAGGCAGACGGAAAGGCTCTCCCGAGTACATGACTGTTCGAAGATATGTAAACTTCTTGAATTGCAAGAAGATACACCCCCATTTGGATACTTCAGTCCAAGCCTCGTCTGAGACTCTTGTCTTTCTTAGCCCTGGGTTCAGCCGGAAGATATTCTCGTAGAAGAAGGCATCATTTACTCTTCTAAAATGTTCTTTGGACCCCTTCTTTGTTATTTGAGGGAAATATTTATAAACTGGGTTTGTCATTCTGCTTCCCCTAGTATCCAGCCCGGGATAGTTCCTCATCCCGGCTGCTGCGTAAGCCACATATGAGAACATATAAAACTTTCCAGTCGATAAGACCGTCGTCATTTGAGAATTAATTTCATTGCTGATAAGGGTCCCCCAGTCAATCCCTTGCTGATTCTTCTTGATGGTGACCATAAACTGATACATTCATCCATGAAATACATTTGATTCAGGCAAGCCAAAAACCCGGCTCAGCAAGGTGATAATATCATTGATTTCTTGTATGAAATCACATCTGGGGATAGTCTTTGGAAATCTAGATACTGCTGGTTTAGCCTTGATCGGGAACTTCTTGTTGACATCCTTAATGCGGTCTTCCTGATTACTATCCTAGGCCTTCTGAGCCGACTTGATGTTCAGGTCCCCATACTCTTCGAAATTAGGTATTTTTAGAAGATCATCAAAATACGCTCCATCTAGCCTGATCACTACCTCACCAGCCTGGCTCTTCACGGGCGAGAAGCCTAGTCGTAAGTAGATGCACAAGCCAAAACAAATTCTGGACATTGGGCGGACATGGGAAAGCTCTTTGTAAGGGGCAAGCCACCTTTGTTAGCTAAAGTTTGTCATCCATGGGGTTTGAGAGGAACTCTTCACCCTATTCCAAGAAGTCATCCATATCTATATTGCCAAGTTCGGTGTCCCACGATATCATAATTGCAATCAATGTATGATGGAGATTCTGGCTTCTTGAACTTGTACTTCATTCTGCTAGACTTCTCGGCCTTCTCCTGAGATGGACCAGGTCGACATGAAGAATGTTGGAGGGAGAAAGGCTTGAAACTCGGAGATGTTATCCACACCGAAAATCCCGATCGAATGAATATGCCGAAAGAAAGAGAAGAGTCGACACACGGCGAGGAGGATGTCGGAAAACCCTGAGAACCCGACAAGTTTGATATGTCGAACTTTGGAAAATCCCGGCACTTGCTTTTGATGACGGAAACTCGGAGATACCCGGCACTCACTATCAATGACGGAAACGGGAGGAAACCCGGTACTCACTTTTGATATCGGAACTTTGAGGAACCCCGACACCTGCTGAGGATGTTGGAACTGGAAGAAAACCCGACACTTCAATATACTTCGGAACTTTGAGAAAGCCCGGCGCGCCAATCCGTCAATACACTTCGGGTCTCCGGCTCTGCAAAACAATCTTCAAAACCCAAGAAGAAAAACAGGGTTTTTCTTTGAATTCCAAATATACCATCTCCTTTTTTATTATTCATGCATCATGCATATAATTGAAAACTTCAAGAGAATAGAACCAAGTGATAGTTCGAAGAGATAAACCCCAAAACCTAAAACCCTTTCCAAAGCAAACACGAAGAAAGAAGGAAAGAAAACCTTCAACACCCAAGCAAGAAATTGGGAATAAAATACGCGCAATCGATCGATAAAAACCAAGAATAAAGAAGGAAAGAATAATACCTTCAATTCGAAAAATGTAAGATCGATTGCAAAGCGATCGATCGGGCAAGGTGAGTTTTCGGGTTTTGAAAACGGAAGAGCACGCACAAAAATTCCATGAATTAAAAATACAAATGGTAAGAATGACGTGGAAATCCGCGTATTTATAAGAAAATTGGTAATTAATAAACTTCATCTCGGCACGTGCCAACTCACCGACCACTCGGCATGAATGCCATGTCAGCATGTTTGGGAGGTCCGAAAACCCGACACGAGGGGATTTAGTGCAATTCGGGTTTCGGGTATCGGAAAGCATGAGGCAAAAAACATGAGGTGTTTAGATGTTACACGGCTCCGAAAACCCGATACAAAGGACTAAGCGGACTTCGGGAATCGGAAAGCATGAGGCGTAAAACATGTTTTAGGTAAGGCATGTTCCGATGCACCGGAGGTCCGAAAACCCGATTTTCACAATAGGAAGTGGGTTTCGGGTTTCGGAAGACATGAGACATAAAGCATGTTCAAAACTTATGTCGAGCTGTTGGTAAAACCCGAAAACCTGAAATTCTCTAAAAGAGGCCATAATGCAAAATCAACTTCAAAAATTTCGTATAGGTTATCCAATCATTTTGTCGTAAACTCAAAACGTGGATAGCAGGCACATGCAAAGTGTCATAAATAAATGTAGTTTCTCTTGTCTTAGTTTTCACCGCAAGGGTACCTTTTCCCATTACATCAACCTCTTTATCATCACCAAATTTTACTTGACTCCTTACAGATTCATCTAATTTGACAAAGAGATCAAATTTACCATCATATGTGTAATGCCCATTCCTTGTTGCTCTGCAAGCGGCGTGTCCCCAAAGCATGGGGCTCCAAAAATAAGATAAAATAAAAAATTTCCTATGGTTAGCTACTGGATGGGTGACATTTCTCGTCACATCTTAATCGATATGTAATCTCCTGTTTGGTGTTGGAAAGTGGAAGTCGGTGGAGTATTAACTTCCTTCACCATGATCTCATTTGGATTCTCTTCTTCAAAACGAAATCTTTCCCAGATTTTCTTCTTGCCAGCTGCGTAGATTGCTGGTGATTGTGCAAGACTTTTGTACTCTTTTTTACCTGCTCGGCACGTTTTTTTCTTCCTCCTGGCACGTTTTCTCTGCCTTGGTTGCTGCGTGAGTCTGGTTTGACGTGGGTGTAGATGAAGCTACAAGCTAGTGTAGCAGGCGTGTTACCTCCACTTTCTTGGGCGCTGCGAGGTGTGTTCTTGCGGGATTTCTACAGCACAGAGCGACCTGCGAGTTACCTTGAATCTGTTTTACAAACGGCTCTAGATTTGCACACTCGACAAGCTCCAGGTGATATTCTATTGTTTCTGACTGGACAGGATGATATAGGAAAACAGTTTCAAAACTTGAAGATCGGATTCAGAGTCTAGAGGAAGGTTCTTGTGTGGATGCCAGAATTCTACCTCTTCATGGTTCTCTTCCATCGGAATTACAGGTTTTGTGAAGCAACGACAGTACAACCCTGGGACTGGAATGTACTCTCTTGATGTTGTTCAGATTAGTCGAGTGCAAGCCGACCAACGGGCAGGTCGAGCTAGAAGGACACGTCCTGGGAAGTGCTATAGACTTTATCCATTCTCTGTGTATGAGCATGAATTGCTGGAGACTACCATTCCTGAAATTTCAACGTTCAACACAGGCTGGTGGTGGTGGCGAATAGGCTGCCCGTGTCCGCCACAAGGACAGGTACTCATTCCTGGTCTCTTGAATCGAATGCAGGAGATCTATGCAATGTTGGAGAAAATGTCTTGGGAGATGAAGGTAGCAGGATATTTTTTCAGATCCAGAACACGTACTGAGTTATATCTCCAAATCGACTATGTGACAGTGAGAGTGCTTCCAGCAGACCTGATGAAATTTATTTACAAAGATTCTCTATTGAGATCTTACTTGTTCTACGATGTAACTCATGGAAGAGAATCTCATAGGCACGGATCTGTTTCATTTCAGTATATTCATGAAGCACGTTTTGCTTTGCAATAATATGAGCTTCTTCAATGAGTCACCAAGTTAGCAGGCATAAAGTTTTCTGTTGGAATTATCACACCTTACAAGCTGCAGCTGTAATGTTTGACAGAATGTCTGAAAAGGATGTTGTATCATGGACTGCCATGATTGTGGGATACGTTCAGAATGGTTATGGCGAGGAAGCTCTGAAACTATTCCAGAAATTTCTATGGACAAATGTTAAACCGAATAGATTCACCTTTGCAAGTACCCTTAGTGCTTGTTCCAGCCTAGCACTGCTAGAACTGGGAAAACAGCTCCATGCCCGTATCATTGGAATTGGCTATGAATCAGTTTCAAGTGTGGAAAGTTCTCTTGTCAGTATGTATGCCAAATGTGGGAGTGTAGATGATGCAGCTCTAGCCTTTGACAAAATAGTCAGTAAGGATTTGATCTCATGGAATGCCATGATTGCTGGTTATGCTTACAATGGAAATGGCAAGGAGGCTCTCCAACAGTTTAAATTGATGTTAGAGGTAGACATGAAGCCAAACCGAATCTCTTTTTTAAGCGTCCTGTCTGCATGCAGCCATGCAGGACTAGTGGCTGAGGGATGCCATTATTTCGAGGTAATGAGAAGAGAACACATCAGCCTGGTAACAACTAACCACTATGCTTGTATGATTGACCTTCTGGGTCGTGCGGGACGAATATGTGAAGTTGAAGGAAGTGAAAGCTGTGTTAATGACTCTGATTACTGAAAATACTGATATTGATGAAGTGATTGAAACTGTGAAACAACGCCACAAAGAGTCAAAATTGCCTGACATTGAAATTGTGCGTCTCTTACGGGATGCGCTTATGGATGTTGTCCAGTGGTCTGGCAAGAACCAACAACAAAATGCAAATTCGGCACTGCGACAGGTTCTTCTCTGAAAATATCTCCTCCAGCCTTGTGTAGATCACTTGTGTTTGTGGTAGCACGCATAGGGTATGTGTGTTGGTTGTCGAATCCCACAAGAAGTAGAAGCTCAAGGAAATCAATAGTTGAGCACAAGTGCATGGAGTCACTTCGAATACAACAATGCTCGTGAACTGTTTGACAAAAATCCTCTTCAATTGCATGGTCTCACGGATCGTGAATGTGGACCGCTTAGAACTGGTGCACCCGGATTCCAGTACCTACAGTTCTTATGCTGACCCATGCGGAGTCTATACGACCTGTTGAAGCTGGAGAAACAGGCAAGATATTTCTACACTTCTCTACTGTTATTTTATTTAAAAATATTGTGAAATCGAACCACTTTTCCTTGCATTGATTTGTCAGTTGGATGTCATGATGGGAGATTTCCCTTTCTGCTTGTTCCTTCTTGTTTTAGCTTTTATCGTTGACAGTATGTGGGTTGAAAGGATGCGTGTGCCCTCTCCTCTGAATGTTGTATTACTCGAATGATAGAACTTCATCTGTTTGTTTATGTATTAATTCTTCTCTGCGATTGAGTTGCAAGTTATTATGTTGATCAAGCTAGTATTTTCGATATCATGGAAGTAAGTTTACAATAACTATGAAACCCCCTTCCTAGCACCCAAGTTGTCCTTGACGTTTTTTGTTAGCTCCTTCGCAAGTCCCTTTGATAACCTTTTGGCATCGAGAAAGAAAGGTTGTAGGATTGTGTGAGCAATGCGTGGGCTAGCCAGCGTAGAGTTTTGGTATTAAAACTGGTAGAATAAAAAGGTTTGTGTGCAACGTGTTTTGTTGTCTCGCGTGTTTAGACTCTTATACTATCTTTCATCTTGTTTCTAGGATTTTAAGGCCATCCTCAAGAAGTACCTTGACCATCCCTATCAACTTGAACCATTACTAGTTTTTCGAATCAACTAAGCTGGAGGGTTCATTGTGCGAATCCAGTACCTCGTTGACACTAAAATAGTTGGTCTAATTCCCCCCTCAGAATTTTTGCTGGTGGCGCTCTTCTATTTTTCCTAACTTGCATTATTTTCTCCCTTGTAATGTTAACGCTATTAATTAATATTGGTCGGTTTTTATGCACATAATTACCGTAATAGTTTGTGATGGAAATTTCATTAAATGTGATTAACCTTTGGGAAAAACTCAGCTTTCATTTGATAATCTTATGGATTCATAACGGAAGGTTTTGTTTTGATAATGTCACTTAGAAGTTATGTTTGTATCTTTGTGTGACGGTTGACTGTGTTACCAAGGGTTGCCTTAAAATATGGTTGTTTCGGGAAATGGATAATTTATTTTAAATTAATCAAACATTAGAATTGTTGTGGAAGTTTGCAAACCTTTAGTGTTATAAAATTGTTGATGACATTATTGTATACTCTTGTTGGACGAAACCCCCTTCTTCTCTCGCGTGTTTGCTACTAGCCTGTGAGACTTTGACCCTTCCTGGATGATTGGTAGATCTCTTTGTAGTTAATGGTCAAAACTAGTATACTATGCCTTCACTTCGAAACTTATGTTGTGTGTATACTCTAATTGATTTCCGGTTTGAAACTCATTTATACATGACTTTTTGTGTTAAAATTTTGGAACCCGTGTTTCCCCTTTCTTGGGCCGATCAACATTTTGTATTTTTAGAAATATATTATTTTAGCCTATGCGTTGGTATCTTTGATAAAATTCTAGATGGATGGTCTATTTATATCAAATCTCAATCTTGTAATTATTGTTTAATTACTTACTTGATGGGAATTCTGTTTCTGCTAGATTGTTTGTTTTCTCCTTATAGGGCCAAGGGCCATTCTCATGTGATTGTTACTTTCGTTGCATTTGCTCCTGACTGAAGTACAAGGTCTTCTCCTTCTTTGATTGACATGTTATAGACCTTATTATAACTTGATGTGCTCGTAGTGTTTAGAGGTTTGACCCAAAATCTTGTAATAAAGTGCTTCTTTTCATGATATTGTTAGATAATAGTTATGGTGGTTTTGTGTAGCCTTATCTTGCTCAGTTCTCGTGAACTGACTCTTGTAGAAAATTTGCTGCAGATGGATTTTGCGTGTAGATGAGGGATAGATTTGTAGACTTTTGTCATCAACCTCAGTTGAGAAGTTCCTTTGCTCGAAACTTTTTTATGTTGTTCAACTGTTGTTAATGTCCAGTGGAAAGTTTAAAAGAGGATTAATGTCTTAGTATAATGTATTGTGGACTTGTCATCTGAACTTTGGAAACCTTGTATTGTTTGACCATCATTGAAATTATAAGAAAATTTGGTTATTGTTGTTGAGTGACTTGTGGAGTATCAGAATTTTAAGAAATGATGTAATCTTGTTTTGTTCTCGTAAATGAGTGTTTCTTCAAATTCACCTTGAGAATAAATTCGAGTTAAACCTTGCCATGACTTAGTAATAAAGTGTCATAAGTAAACTAACATGGGATTGTTAAATACTTACGGAAGTTAAATTAAAACTTGCATTCAAATTATAACGACCCAAAAATTATCATGCACAAGAACAATACAGTAAAGGACAGGATAATTTTTTTTTGACTTTCTTGAAGATAATACGACACTACACAAGTTCTCTAGGGAATACAACCAACTAAAGGCATGCTTTCCACAACACGGACCCACACTGGTTATAGATAAACATGAGGCACACACTAAGGACACACTGGTTCATCTAAAGTAAGCAACTTTACAAACAAGGTCTTCCCACAGAAGGTTTCTTTAGAATCATGTTTTAGCTGTAAGTGCTTTTACATTCTTTACTTTTCCCAGAGGAATCATGATAGGAAAATCTGAAGTTCATGTCTCTTTTGAAGAATTTTCCCCACCTTGTTAAGGTTAATATACAGTGTGAACCAATTATTGTATGGTAAGAGGTTACTTCCTTTACTTGATTAACTTATTCATTTGTGAGGAGACAGTTAATTTCTCAAGGCTCTTAACTTCATCAATCTGTTTTCAGCGTTGTGCTTTTAAACATGTATGTTTTACCCTTTTTAAGTGGTCATATTTTTATTTTATTTTATTTTTACAGTACATGACTGTCTAAAACTTGGATTCATCATTAAGATCTTATTAGTGGTTAAAAGGATTTCATTGGGGTCAAGAGTCTAACCAGAAATATTATAGTTGACTCGGGCTTCACTTGAAGAGATAGACATAAGTATACTGTTTACATTTTCAACGGGTAAGATAGATCGAAGAGTTTCTTAGTCAAGTTCCTTCTTTTATTATAATCTTATTATCTTCCAAGAATTCAATCATTGATTTCACCTTAAGACCATTCTAAGGATTCACCACAATAAGAGATTGTTGATTAGTTTACGTGGGATCACAAGGTATATTTGTTTCTCTTGTTTTCTTTTTGCTAGGTTCAAAACATAGTCCTCTACCAAACGACACATGACCAAAGGTAACCAAAGTGATGTAAGTTGATTCAAGTTTAGATAATTATAATTAGGTTTGACAATTCAAGGATAAATCATATTCTGAAAAGTGAAAATTCAACGAAGGATACGCATGACAAAACAAGTTCATTTAATCTTATTGACAATAATATTTCTCAAATTGACTTTCAAACGATAACAACCTACATGAGAACAATACAAAATTATAACACAATGCCTTCTATATAGTCTTCACAATTTCCATACCAATGTTTTAAAACAAAGGAAAACATTCGACAACAAATGATTCCTAAGAAGGTGAAACCACTCTCTACACGTGTTTCTTTTTCTCTCTCTTTTTTTTCTTTTCTACTCGGGAAATCCTCCGCACATTTGTTAGCACATGTCGATTCGCAAGAACCGAGCACGATAAAAGCTATAACATTAAGATGATATGTTGTTATCTAACCTGTTTCAAGGAAGAAGAAAACACCGTTGATTATGAAAAATAGTCTAAGAGTTTAAACAAGAGCAATTAAAGAGTTGTCCAATAGCATAAAAGTCCGAATAAAAGGGGACGGCACTAACTCTATTTAATTATAATTTTCTCATAGAGAGTTAATAAACATTATAGTGAATTTTCACTCATATCACAATAATGACCGTCATTTTAACAAGATAACATTTTGAAACAAAAACAATTACAAGAAGAGAATTAATTCCAAATGTGATCTGTCCCTATTTGTTTAAGTTAGTTCACTAAGCCAAGGATTCACTATGCCACTGGAAGATCCCAAACATTCAAACGACATGAGAATATCTAAACCAACATGACTCATTCATATTAAGGTGATGTGCCTAAAACAGTTAATTTTATGTCAGTACAGAATAAATAAATTCAAAGAAAAGGAATGAAACGCTCCAATGACCCCGTATGGGCCACATTCTATTCTAACAATCCTTGTATTAAACTTTCTTCTAATCAAGAGGATGTCTCAAGAAAAAGAAAATACTTGACAAGACCAAACATAACCATTATAAATCTTATAGGAGGGTTACTCAATCATTCCCAAGAACACAACACGGGATACATAGCTTCCAAAGGATCTATGCGTCAACAATAAGTTGACTTTAACCTTTCTCGGTCAACATGTAACCATTCTACTACAATGACAAAGAAGGAGGTCGTATCACAACTATCATCACAAAACCCAGTCAATCAATGAGTTTCCAAACACACCAACCTCTAAGTCACGGGAGAATGAAATTTAAACATCTTTACTGAGAGCAAAACGTAGGGTAATTTCTTATGCATAAAACCAACATCCCAATTTTAAGATTTGAAAACTTCCTCAATAATGATCTAGTAGATCTCGTATCCTCCAACATGTGTGAAAAAAATCAAGGTAAGAAAAGAGTATTTCTCTCGACATTTTAAGCTATCCAAAAGAAATGTGAGTATCATCAAAAGAAGACATTCCATTGGATCAGCTACATTCCTCTCAAAACATACAACATACCAAGGGAGAGAAGGTGATTCCAAAGACAACAATCTCCAAATGGTGAACATGAATTGATATCAATTATGACGATCAACCATGACACTCGAAGAATAAAAGTATTTCTTCGAGCGATTCAAAAAAATAACAAAAGCAACTAACCTAGTTGAGAGTAATATCAACTTGGCTCAATTCAAAGATCAGTCAAGCTAAGCACACACTAAGCCAACCGGAAAGGGTTACTAGAACCTAAAACAACTAAAAGAAAAGGATAGAGACAGGAATAGCATCATTTACCTATACACAATGCACTCGCAGTACTCAATCACTATTTCGCAAATACCCAACATAAACCAGAACTACAGATCTCAAACCGAAACAAGAATAAGAACAAAACAGGAACTATAAGGTTGAGTCCAACGACAATGTTGGATAAAACATTCAAATCGTGAGACCAACACAAAGAACTCGGGAATTTTCATTACAGGACCCTCACCTCTTTTGTTTTATTAGTCTTAAGAACAAAGTTCACCCAACTAATATTTATTAAAACCCAGAAAACAATATAAAGGCTTCAACCAACGCAATCATTTCTAACGCCAAAAGGAATACAAACGAGCAAGGGAAGTGGAAACCAAACAACATACCATCACACGAGACATTTATATGAAGAGTAGAGTTATTTAATGAATCAGTTAAATAACAGCATAAGAATCAATGGTATAGAGAATATCGTGCCTGATTAAGCTCCCGCAGTCGATAACAAGATGGACAGGGCCTGCAATAGCAACCCAAGCCTAATTCCATTTTCTTCAAGCTCGTTGGGTGCCCAAACATCGAACATCTTCACGTTGGCACAGGTAGGAGTTCACGGCCAGGGTGGGTGGTCTAAAATACTTGCCATCATCCTCCCAACACCGCTCCAAGATTAGCCCTAGAACTTCTGTAGGCCCCATTTTTGACAATTGAACTTGATCCTTCGTCATTCATCCAAACACCTCCACCATCTCCATATGCATGTGATTGTTTCTAATTTGGAACCCCTAGCCTTGGTGCTCTTATATTAGGAGTAGCCTTAGTCTGAGACGAAGCAAAAGAAGATGTCTTTATAATAAAAAAAAACATCTCTTGCAGTACAGACTCCATATCCATAAAAGCAGTCCCTAGACTTAGCATCCTCAATTAAGGTGACGGTCACTAGATTGCTTCAATGCAGCTGCTTTGAATGACCATAAAGAAACTCCACTTAGAACTACATCAGACACGGAATGTGCTGCGTCTGCAATAATAGCAGTACTCCCACATAAGTAACCTGCCATTGCCTTCACGCTAGCCAGTGCAATATCAGCAGCCAATCCCAATTTGGACACACGCTTCCCTGCTACTCCATCTGCAACCTCTTCATGATGATCATGTGATGGGCATGGCCCATATGTGATCTACTACCAAATTCCCAATTCAAAGGCAGAGCACCTCTCAAATTCAAAGTGCCCTCCAAATTAAGGGCTCCTCCACCTTGAGGGATGGTGACCCAAAACAGAGAGTCCTTCTGCGACGAAAATTCTCATTGAGACGCCTGTAAACTGAAATGCCCAAGCCTCCATTCCTGAAACCCATTATTATCTCTGTTTGAGAATTAACTCCTTCGTTGCTTCTACATTTGTACTGAGTTGTGCATAGTTATTGAGAGGTGAGCATCACAAGAAGGAGAATAAAAATCAAATTTCACGCGACTAATGTTTCAGAGTAAATGGTATATTAAAGTTTTAAAACGTGCAGAAGCTCCTCGCTAATTCTCAACTCTCTTTTTTTTTAGGCAAGATTCTAATGCAATATGGCGAGGAGCAGGTGGCTGACGTCTCTGTTGATGCCGAGGATGCATTGAATACATCGAACAAGCAACAACATAGTTGACATGACAACTGCTTTGGAAGTGCTCAAAAAGGCCTCTACCAAATTGCACATGCCTGTTTGCTCATTCACATAATTATTGTTGATTGATGAGATCGATCTCGTATACATTGATAAACTCAAATTTGGCTTTCTAACAAACTCCCCAGGATCGACAATTCGCTTGCTTTGAAACGGAGAGACAGCGAACTGATCCATTTCATTATCCTGAAAAGCTTCATCTTCTTTGAGCAAATGGAATGCCGATTCCAATTCAGATAATGCATACATGAGTGTCTCGGGAACATATTTGCCACCATATTTCCCATATCTCCCAAATTCATCGGGTCTCTTCGTATTTATATTCATTTCCACACCACCACTTTGCTGCGGGGCTGCCATTGTACAAACTAGATTACAGATCTTTGCTCTTGCCTTGGATAACGGAAAAAAAAACCCTTCCTGTCCATTAGTCCCAAAGAGGAAGAATAGGAAGAAGAGCCCCATTTAAAGCTATGATAAAACCCCCCATGCCCATCAGCTCTTTTACCAAAGACTGGGAGTACCAATGAATTTGAAGATTTTGTTGCCATTGCCATTGTCATCTCTTCTTATTCTCGAATGAACAATTGCTGCAAACTTTACAATGGATTTTATTACTAATAGAGGAAAATCGTATAGATAGTTAGACGCACACAAATGTTGAAATCACATGCATTCAATCTGCTCCCAGGACTATTACTTAAGCAGCTAAACCTAGATAACCATTACTTATTCCATCTCTATAATATATATATAGAGAGAGACGGCAGAGGCAAAGTGTAGTTTATAAGCGGTGGGAAAGTGGAAGTGGAAGGGCGGGGCTTTGTATATCGGTGGCGTAAGGATGCGAATGGGCTCTGTGTATAGAAATGGAAAAAAACATATCTAGAATAAGTAATACTTACGTAATGCATTTGCTAAGTTTAGAGTTCTTTGTTGGCGGGTGAGAAATCTTGGGCAGCTCAACTGTATCTCCGATCTTGGTTTCTAGATTATAAATACGGGAAAAAGGAGAAAAGGTCATTGTGAATATTTTTCCTATTGATGGGATCTTGTAAAGTCAGAATAACAGTGAAAACTCTTGTTCAGCTCCCAGATCAATTGCTGCGACTCTCCAAAACAGGGGTTTCCCTTCCTCCAAGACGCGGCACAAGGGCACGAGGAAGTCAAGGAAGGTAGAGCAGTCATAAAAGATACAGGTCAGAAGTGGTTGAAGGGTCATTTGGAAAAGACTAGTGGCCAATCGCCCCCACTTGGCATTACATTCTCCTCCCTTAAGAAAGCATCGTCCTCGATGCGACATAACACAAATGGAAAAACAAAAATGCTTGGCAACCAAGAACAGGTAAAGGAGGAAGTACACCCTATGGTTTAAAATTTTAGTCGATTAAAACACGGCCACGAGGTAGCCTTAGGAACATTTGGTAGAAGTTTTAACTTTCAAGGTTCTGTGAAGATTGGTAGTTCCCTCTTGTTTGTTATTTCATTAGTTCCTTTCCATTAGCATTATTCTTAGTTTAATTTCTTTTAAAATTTCATCATTGAAGAGTTTTGGTTTGTTCCTTATTGTGGGTGCCCAACATGAACTGCTAACACAACACCCTATCAGGTTCACAAGACACTACAGATTCACAAGCACGCAAGTATATACTTCAAGATTGTATTACACCACAAAAAGGTTACTCAAAGACGGAATGGAGTAGGCACAGTCCACATAACATAGTACTCGTCACACATCAATGACTGACATATTATATACTTGAACAAAAGAGTACTACAATCCACCAGACATTTCCTCAATTCGCATCGATGAAAAAAAAATAAAAATCACATAACACCAAACCATGCTACAGGTACACAAAGTGTCCACAAGGGAATCAATGACATATCCATAACATCACAACACATATCCATCTGACATGAGTAACACATACATCAAAAGACCACTACCAAACATCACAATGACTCAACATATACCCCAGAACATCAACCATACACACAAATATCATATGCCTCCCTCAAACTCTTATGCCTCCCTCAAACTCTTATGCCTCCCTCAATCTCTTATGCCTCCCTCAAACTCTTATGCCTCCCTCAACCTCTTATGATCCCTCAAATCTTATGCCTCCCTCAATATCTTATGCCTCCCTCAAACTCTTATGCCTCCCTCAATCTCTTATGCCTCCCTCAAACTCTTATGCCTCCCTCAAGGAGGCCGGTTGACCCTATGGTCCAAGACACATAGAGTTCGAACACTCCTAACCCAAGTGACATAATAACGCGTGATTCAACAACCTGCTAGTTATATGTACTCCTTGGGGTGTACCCCCATACAACGAAGTGGGTCCATAGGTCCAACCATTCCATGGTGCATCCCATGACCCTATTCCACACATCACAACAATAGAACCAGCACAACAATCCAATCAAAGTGCCAAGTGGCAAAGTACAAGCCTTAGGCAAGGCGGTAAAAATTCCAAATTTAAAAGAAGACCCCAAATCAAGCTAAAATAAATGGCCAAATAGCCAAAAGTTAGTATCAAAACCCCCATGTTAGTGCCACAAACCAAGGAAATGCCCAAAATTGTAAAGCATTGCAATCAAGAAAGGTGCTGATCCTTACAAAATAAAGAAAAAAAAATCAATTACGAATAAAATCAACTTATAATGATGTCACATTACGATAACTGTGTGGCCTTATCTAGCCACCAAAGGGGTACTCAACGAGTTCTAGCAAGACTCGGAACATTGAGCCTCGTTCGTAAAATACATATCAATAATACAACTGTCATCACCTCCATCTGAATCATCCCGCCACCACTTCAACAAGGCTAAACATAGTCATAGATACACTAAGTTTGCATACATACAACCACATAGGGAGAGAGGAAAGAATCACATGTAATCTACTAAACCGAGTTTCGGCTCAAGTTATTGACCCATGGTACGCCATTCCTCACTCTCAACATACACTTCTACCGATTTCCCTCAGGATCGGTTAGCGTAAGGTTCACAACATAACATACAACAACAGTACTAACATAACGGTGGCACACACATAACTACCATAACGTCTCACGTATGGTATGTATAGATGGTAGATCACAATCATACATTCACTGAGTGTAACACATCACTTTACAACACTCTGCACCCAAAGTGCAAGCACCATACGATAGGGTTCATACACTCACCGTATGACCCAAAATCACAACATGAAGCATTACACATTTACACAGTCATACATACGATGAACATAGTACATCTCAACATAACATCTACTGCTGCATAACAAGGTGGTACACACATTTCTTTAGAACATGGTAAAGAAAAAAATCATGATACAACTCATTTCTTTTAACATCAATCTAGTCATACAACACATTGATACACCCACATATCACAATATGCCACAATGCTCCAACACTACGTCATCCACATTATAATTCTTTTCACACATCACAAACAGTAATTCACAAGTGAACTCTTCCTAGAATCCACAAGAAGGAGAGAGAATACTCCCATCCCCAACATATCAATATGATGACAAACATGCACTAAGTGACATACACATCATGTGCATTCACAATATCACAATTACGACAATAATCACATCACGTTTAAAGCACATTACTCTTCCAATATCTACCACCATCATGAAACATCATCATCATCATCATGCAAAGTATCATCATGTAACACCAATCCGGCCCATAGGTTCGAGAGCATGAACCTATGCTCGATACCAAGTATAACGACCCAAAAATTCTCACGCACAAGAACAATACAGTAAAGGACAGGATAAATTTTTTTTTGACTTGCTTGAAGATAATACGACACTACACAAGTTCTCTAGGGAATACAACCAACTAAAGGCATGCTTTCCACAACACGGACCCACACTGGTTACAGATAAACATGAGGCACACACTAAAGACACTTTGGTTCATCTAAAGTAAGCAACTTTACAAACAAGGTCTTCCCACAGAAGGTTTCTTTAGAATCATGTTTCAGTTGTAAGTGCTTTTACATTCTTTACTTTTCCCAGAGGAATCATGATAGGAAAATATGAAGTTCATGTCTCTTTTGAAGAATTTTCCCCACCTTGTTAAGGTTAATATACAGTGTGAACCAATTATTTGTATGGTAAGAGGTTACTTCCTTTACTTGATTAACTTATTCATTTGTGAGGAGACAATTAATTTCTCAAGGCTCTTAACTTCATCAATCTGCTTTCAGCATTGTGCTTTTAAACATGTATCTTTTACCCTTTTTAAGTGGTCATATTTTTATTTTATTTTATTTTTACAATACATGACTGTCTAAAACTTGGATTCATCATTAAGATCTTATTAGTGGTTAAAAGGATTTCATTGGGGTCAAGAGCCTAACTGCAATTATTACAGTTGACTCGGGCTTCACTTGAAGAGATAGACATAAGTATATTGTTTATATTTTCAACGGGTAAGATAGATCGAAGATTTTCTTAGTCAAGTTCCTTCTTTTTATTATAATCTTATTATCTTCCAAGAATTCAATCATTGATTTGACCTTAAAACCGTTCTAAGGATTCACCACAATAAGAGATTGTTGATTAGTTTACGTGGGATCACACGGTATATTTGTTTCTCTTGTTTTCTTTTTGCTAGGTTCAAAACATAGTCCTCTACCAAATGAAACATGTCCAAAGGTAACCAAAGTGATGTAAGTTGATTCAAGTTTAGATAATTATGATTAGGTTTGACAATTCAAGGATAAATCATATTCTGAAAAGTGAAAATTCAACGAAGGATACGCATGTCAAAACAAGTTCATTTAATCTTATTGACAATAATATTTCTCAAATTGACTTTCAAACGATAACAACCTACATGAGAACAATACAAAATTATAACACAATGCCTTCTATATAGTCTTCACAATTTCCATACCAATGTTTTAAAGCAAAGGAAAACATTCGTACAACAGCAGTTCCTAAGAAGGCTGGAAACCACTCTCTACACGTGTTTCTTTTTCTCTCTCTTTTTTTTCTTTTCTACTCAGGAAATCCTCCTGCACATTTGTTAGCACATGTCAGTTCGCAAGAACTGAGCACGATAAAAGCTATAACATTAAGATGATATGTTGTTATCTAACTGTTTCAAGGAAGAAGAAAACACCGTTGATTATGAAAAATAATCTAAGAGTCTAAACAAGAGCAATTAAAGAGTTGTCCAATAGCATAAAATGTCTGAATAAAAGGGGACGACACTAACTCTATTTAATTATCATTTTCTCATAGGAGCAGTTAATAAACATCATAGTGAATTTCACTCATATCACAATAATGACCGTCATTTTAACAAGATAACATTTCGAAACAAAAACAATTACAAGAAGAGAATTAATTCCAAACGTGATCTGTCCCTATTTGTTTAAGTTAGTTCACTAAGCCAAGGATTCACTATGCCACTGGAAGATCCCGAACATTCAAATGACATGAGAATATCTAAACCAACATGACTCATTCATATTAAGGTGATGTGCCTAAAATAGTTAATTTTATGTCAAGATCTGAGAATAAATAAATTGAAAGAAAAGGAATGAAATGCTCCAATGACCCCGTATGTGCCACATTCTATTCTAACAATCCTTCTATTAAACTTTCTTCTAATCAAGAGGATGTCTTAAGAAAAAGGACAAACTTGACAAGACCAAACATAACCATTATAAATATTATAGGAGGGTTACTCAATCATTCCCAAGAACACAACACAGGATACATAGCTTCCAAAGGATCTGTCGTCAACAACAAGTTGACTTTAACCTTTCTGGTCAACATGTAACCATTCTACTACAATGACAGCAAGGAGGTCGTATCAAAACTATCATCACAAAACCCAGTCAATCAATGAGTTTCCAAACACACCAACCTCTAAGTCACAGGAGAATGAAATTTAAACATCTTTACAGAGAAAAACGTAGGGTAATTTCTTATGCATAAAACCAACATCCCAATTTTAAGATTTGAAAACTTCCTCAATAATGATCCAGTAGATCTCGTATCCTCCAACATGTGTGAAACAAAATCAAGGTAAGAAAAGAGTATTTCCTCTGACATTTTAAGCTATCCAAAAGAAATGTGAGTATCATCAAAAGAAGACATTCCATAGGATCAGCTACATTCCTCAAAACATACAACAGTCACCAAGGGAGAGAAGGTGATTCCAAAGACAATAATCTCCAAACGGTGAACATGAATTGATACCAATTATGATGATCAACCATGACACTCGAAGAATAAAAGTATTTCTTCGAGCGATTCAAAACAAATAACAAAAGCAACTAACCTAGTTGAAAGTAATATCAACTTGGCTCAATTCAAAGATTAGTCAAGCTAAGCACACACTAAGCCAACCGGAAAGGGTTACTAGAACCTAAAACAACTAAAAGAAAAGGATAGAGACAGGAAAAGCATCATTTACCTATACACAATGCACTCGCAGTACTCAATCACTATTTCGCAAATACCCAACATAAACCAGAACTACAGATCTCGAACCGAAACAAGAATAAGAACAAAACAGGAACTATAAGGTTGAGTCCAACGACAATGTTGGATAAAACATTCAAATCGTGAGACCAACACAAAGAACTCGGGAATTTTCATTACAGGACCCTCACCTCTTTTGTTTTATTAGTCTTAAGAACAAAGTTCACCCAACTAATATTTATTAAAACCCAGAAAACAATATAAAGGCTTCAACCAGCGCAATCATTTCTAACGCCAAAAGGAATACAAACGAGCAAGGGAAGTGGAAACCAAACAGCATACCATCACACGAGACATTTATATGAAGAGTAGAGTTATTTAATGAATCAGTTAAATAACAGCATAAGAATCAATGGTATAGAGAATATCGTGCCTGATTAAGCTCCCGCAGTCGATAACAAGATGGACAAGGCCTGCAACAGCAACCCAAGCCTAATTCCATTTTCTTCAAGCTCGTTGGGTGCCCAAACATCGAACATCTTCATGTTGGCACAGGTAGGAGTTCATGGCCAGGGTAGGTGGTCTAAAATACTTGCCATCATCCTCCCAACACCGCTCCAAGATTAGCCCTAGAACTTCTGTAGGCCCCATTTTTGACAATTGAACTTGATCCTTCGTCATTCATCCAAACACCTCCACCATCTCCATATGCATCTGATTGTTTCTAATTTGGACCTCCTAACCTTGGTGCTCTTATATTAGGAGCAGCCTTAGTCTGAGACGAAGCAAAAGAAGATGGCTTTATAACCAAAAAAACATCTCTTGGTACAGACTCCATATCCATAAAACAGTCCCTAGACTTAGCATCCTCAATTAAGGCTGACCAGTCACTAGATTGCTTCAATGCAGCTGCTTTGAATGACCATAAAGCAACTCCACTTAGAACTACATCAGACACGGAATGTGCTGCGTCTGCAATAATAGCAGTACTCCCACATAAGTAACCTGTCATTGCCTTCACGCTAGCCAGTGCAATATCAGCAGCCAATCCCAATTTGGACACACGCTTCCCTGCTACTCCATCTGCAACCTCTTCATGATGATCATGTGATGGGCATGGCCCATATGTGATCTACTACCAAATTCCCAATTCAAAGGCAGAGCACCTCTCAAATTTAAAGTGCCCTCCAAATTAAGGGCTCCTCCACCTTGAGGGATGGTGACCCAAAACAGAGAGTCCTTCGCGATGAAAATTCTCATTAAGACGCCTTTCATGTAAACTGAAATGCCCAAGCCTCCATTCCCGAAACCCATTATTATCTCTGTTTGAGAATTAACTCCTTCGTTGCTTCTACATTTGTACGGAGTTGTGCACAGCTATTGAGAGGTGAGCATCACAAGAAGGAGAATAAAAATCAAATTTCACGCGACTAATGTTTCAGAGTAAATGGTATATTAAGGTTTTAAAACGTGCAGAAACTCCTCGCTAATTCTCAACTCTCTTTTTTTTTTTGGCAAGATTCTAATGCAATATGGCGAGGAGCAGGTGGCCGACATCTCTGTTGATGCCGAGGATGCATTGAATACTGAACAGGCAACAACATAGTTGGACAACTTGCCTACTGGAAGCGCTCAAAAAGGCCTCTACCAAACTGCACATGCCTCGCCACCGCTCATTCACATAATTATTGTTGATTGATGAGATCTGATCTGTATACATTGATAAACTCAAATTTGGCTTTCTAACAAACTCCCCAGGATCGACAATTCGCTTGCTTTGAAACGGAGAGACAATAATCGATCCATTTCATTATCCTGAAAAGCTTCATCTTCTTTGAGCAAATGGAATGCCGATTCCAATTCAGATAATGCATACATGAGTGTCTCGAGCACATATTTTCCACCATATTTCCCATATCTCCCAAATTCATCGGGTCTCTTCGTATTTATATTCATTTCCACACCACCACTTTCTTGCGGGGCTACCATTGTACAAAGCTGGATTGCAGATCTTTGCTCTTGCCTTGGATAATGGAAAAAAACCCTTCCGTCCATCGGTGCAAAGACGAAGAAGAGGAAGAAGAGCCCCATTTAAAGCTATGATAAAAACCCCCCATGCCCATCAGCTCTTTTACCAGCACTGGGGAGTACCAATGAAGACGCTGAAGATTTTGTTGCCATTGCCATTGTCATCTCTTCTTATTCTGAATGGAACGAATTGCTGCAAACTTTACAATGGCTTTTATTACTACTAGAGGACAATCTGTATAGATAGTTAGATGCACACAAATGTTGAAATCACATGCATTCAATGCTCCGAGACTATTACTTAAGCTTTGGCTAAACCTAGATAACCATTACTTATTGCATCTCTATAATATATATATATATATATATATAGAGGAGACGGCGGAGGCAAAGTGTAGTTTATAAGTAGTGGGAAAGTGAAAGTGGAAGGGCGAGGCTTTGTATGTCGGCGGCGTAAGGATGAGAATGGGCTCTGTGTATAGAAATGGAAAAAAAACATATCTAGAATAAGTAATACTTACCGTAATGCATTTGCTAAGTTTAGAGTTCTTTGTTGGCGGTGAGAAATCTTGGGCAGCTCAACCTGTATCTCCGATCTTGGTTTCCAGATTATAAATACAGGAAAAAGGAGAAAAGGTCATTGTGAATATTTTTCCTGTTGATGGGATCTTGTAAAGTCAGAATAACAGTGAAAACTCTTGTTCAGCTCCGGATCATTCTCTGCGACTCTCCAAAACAGGGGTTTCCCTTCCTCCAAGACACGGCAGACAAGGGCACGAGGAAGTCAAGGAAGGTAGAGCAGTCATAAAAGATACATGTCACAAGTGGTTGAAGGGTCATTTGGAAAATACTTGGTGGCCAATGCCCCCTCCCCCACTTGGCATTACACAAATAAAGTAACGTAGGGGTCACCAACTTGAGAGCAAGAAATTCTCTAAGTAGACAAGGGCAAGACTATCATTGCAAGTAAACTTTATAACACGATAACCCTAGCTCCTCTAGTGAACATTATGCCTTTCATGGTAAAATTTGTAAAATGACCCTAAGGTGAAATGAACTGTTAATTGTTTGAGGATAATAAGATTTAATAAACAGGAGAAAACAATTTTGAAACCACACAATCTATCTCTCAGCCATTTGGAAAGTAAATTCTTTTACTCCTTGATAATACTTTTAGCGAAGCCTAAGTAAAGTTGTTGTTAAATCTGGTTAAGAGCCCTAGCTTCAATTTAATACTGGCAATAACTAATGAGGTCCTAAAAATGTTTCATCTCGACCTTCTCCCCCTAACCCTTTTTCAAGGCACCTTATATCTCTTCTCTTAAGTGTGTTGAACTTAAAACCATGTTGTCTTGTGGGCAAGAACGAATCTTAGTAGCATTAGTGGTGAGCAGATGGCCTTGTGGAATTGAAATTCTCCTTTTTCTTGATAAACGAATTAAGCAAATAAAGGTCATAATAGAGAAGATTTAAAGATAATTACTCTGTGTAAAAAGAATAAATTTAACTTGGTAAGATGAATTGTATGAATCATATCCTGAGTCTCCTTGAAAACGTAAGCTAAGAATTGCAAGATGTCCTTTTAAAATAAATAACCCTCAAGAATATCTCCTTGTGGTTGGCCCTAACTGTAAGTGTGTTCTGTGATTGTACTTCTATGTTGTCTTGTCAAAAAGAAAAGTAAATTGTCCTTGATATGTGTGAACGTTTCCGTGCTGCCTTTATGGCCATCCTTGTATCAAGTTGTTCACAGTGTTAGTTGTATACTTGGTGACGACATGTTGCATCATGTTATGTGTCAAGCAAGTCAAAAAAATTATCCTGTATTTCACTGTGTTGTTCGTGTGTGATTATTTGGGTCGTTACAATATGATTTGAGCAACCACTATCCAAGAACCAAACATCCTTTTGAGGTTCTTTTGCCAAATTGCAAGCAAAGAATGTAGAGTGGTTTGCTTCTTCAAAAGAATCTTCAGTATAGTTGGCTCTTGACTTATTTAAATCAGATTTTTTCTTTCTACATTCAAATTCATAGTGTCCATACCTTTCACAATACTGGCACTGGATGCTTCTTCGATCCATTGAACTTCTTCCTCTACCTCTTTTGTTTCCTCTTCCTCTTCCTCTACCACGTCCTCTAGATGTAGAAGACTCCCCTTTAGATTTGTTTGATATAGAAGGGGTTGTAGATTTTCTTCAATTCTTACAGTAGACTGGAAGGCTTGAACGAGGTTCACTATAGAATGTTGCATACACTCCTCATGAGATTGCAAAGAACCTATCAACTCTGCAACTTTGAATGTGGCTAGATCTTTACTTTCTTCAATGGCTATGACCACTGAATCAAACTTTGGAGGAAGAGATCTCAAAATCTTTTCTACAATTTTTTGCTCTATGACACTTTCCCCTTGAGTTTTAAGATGGTTCACAATACTTTGAGCCCTAGTAATAAACTCTTGAATAGACTCAGCTTCCTTCATACTTAAACTTTCAAAATCTCTTCGAAGGGTTTGAAGTCTTACCAACCTTATTTTGTCAGATCCTTGGTATGCAGTTTGTAGGGCCTCCCATGCGTCCTTTGACTTTGTCATACCAGCTATATGGGAAAAATTGATATATCCAATGCAAATTGGATAGCAAAAAGAGCTCGATTGTCCTTCTTTTTGTCTTCTTTCAATTGCGTTCGTTGATTTGTTGTTAAAGCATTTAAAGCATTTTGATTTGCAGGTTCCATGTATCCTCCTTCTACTAAATCCCAGATATCTTGGGATAATAGTAGGGTCTTCATCTTTATGCTCTAGTAATCGTAGTTGTCCCCTGGTAAACAACGGAAGCTAGAATGAGAAATTGCCACCATTTGACATTCTGATAATTCTTGGAGAGAACCGTTAACCTGCAACTTTTGCAAAAAAGGCAGTCCTGCAACCAGCTCTGATACCAATTGAAGATTATGAATAAAAACAACACTTACACTATACTGTGCAAATAAAACAAATAATACATCTGCTCACAAAGTGAGTGAACAACAAAGCTAAGAGAGAACAAAAAATATTTGTTTTATTCAAAACTGTCTTCTTCTCCTTCTGCTGTACGTTGAAATCTGAAGGAGAGGATTACATTTAAAAGAAGGAGCAGCTACAGTAAAGAAGGAGATAACTGAAGAAGAACTCAGCTAGATCCTAAAAAAGGCATCGATTAAGACTGAAAGATGCTGTAGTTTATTAACTGAAAGAATAAACAAAATTAATGGAAAAACTTGCGGTGGAACTGAAGATGACTACAGATGATTGCAAAGTTGATCATGCATCCTTCAAGCATGGCATGCCATTCTTATTTTACTATTCTTGCGCAGTTGTACTTACACGGAGGTGGAGAAATGACAAGACCAAATCAGATAAGGGAGACAACGCGGATGAGCAATAGTGAATATAAAGAGAGATCAAATTGTGTTGATAGCAGATTAGAACTGCGTTGTAGAGGCGTTGAACACACAAATGCCAGTTGGATTTTCTTCAAAATCCTTGTTGTTTATGTACCTTATGGCGGGGAATCAACGGTTTGAAACAATTCGTTCAATGTCTATGTACATGAGGTATTAGCAACTGTTGATTTATATTGTGCAAAGTCAAATGCCCCCTCAGGGTCCCTACTATAAAGAACACCTTCGGCATAAACATAAAGAATAAAAACGTATTGAGAAAATAGAGGATAAAACAAACATGTGGATTAAAGAGTTAGAGAAGAAAATATCACATAATGCACTCCAACATTATTCATATAAAACAAATCACAAAGTAGTCAAAAAGTACAAGACATTATAACCATTCTGAATTTGTATTGGTTTTAGAACCAAAACAATTTATTCACACTAGAGAACAATGATATTATGAAACCGTGCAGAGATCAAACAACAATGTTGATGGGGATGAGGAAAGATAATTAAGGCCACCATACATTGTTGCATTCAAATGGAAATGCTGAAATTGACTGACGTTTCAAACTCTGAAACAGATCTGATCTATCATAACTATTCTCGAGTCCACGACGATACTCAAACTGAAGCTCAGAAATTTCAATTGTTTTCACTCTTCTTCCCTCTGCATTGTATATGTAAATATCTTCACCAACCACCAAAGTCTGCCCACTGTTATTCACTGCCACAGTATATATTAGATCAGGTAAATCTATATTCATCCGAACCCACTTGGGTTTCATTAAATCATCTTCTCCCCTCTCCTTCGTTAACACCCACATGGAACAAAGAAACTGGTTCACCAACACCAGAGCTCTGCCATGGGATGCTGCTAATTTCCAAGGCCAGGTACAACTCATCATAATATTAATCTGTTTGCCAACGTAATCTACATCTTCTGGATCAACCCGATTTTCCGTCGGCAATGGAAGTTTTGTCCACAGAGATTGAGCAACACAGAATTCTAAAACCCCTCCTGATGCGCTCTCCACATTTAACCAGTAAATTCTTCCCCCAAAATAAACGCCTCTTCCTAATGGCCAAACGCCATCGTCTTTTCCACGAACATCACAGATTGGATCAGTCCACGCATCAGATTGGGAATCATAAATTTGAATTATTATCTTGTACTGATAAAATTCCTCAGGGGAGTAAACACATTCCCCGAGCAGGAGAGTGCAACGCCGACTGGATTTCTCGAAATCCATTGCGAAAAAGAAGCATTCGAAATTGTCTTGAAAATTATGACAAGGGCGTGGAAGATTTCTGCAAGTGCGGGTAAATGGGTTGCTTAACAAGATCGTTTTATCTTTGTGTATATTATTTGACCAGGAACAGCAGATACTGCTGGATGCGAGCCAGACCCTTGAAGGAAAAGGAGCCGTACTGTCCCCTGGACCGTAGGAATTTTGTAAAACTCTGTGCTTTCTTCGATCAACCATTGTTGTTTGCCATCTAACTGAATGCAAAACGCAGGGGCGGAATTCAGAGGCAAACTGGTTTGGATTTTCTGAATCTCGCTGGATGAGGAACTAGATAGCAGAGACTTCCATCTTTTACATACGCATCTCATCTTAACTTGAATTCGAATCGGCAGCAATGCTAAGATCGTCAACAAATGCTCGTCTGGTAGGTTATACCATATCTCCATCTCCATCTCCATCTCCATCTGGAGATGGAGATGGATATCCTATTTGTAGTTTTTCTATTCCAAAATTAGAACCATAATTTTAGAATTTTCTTATTTTTCTAAAATTACGCTTTTAACTATTATTATTTTTGTCGTAATAGGCCATATTCCTATTTTATAAAATCGTTGTTTTTATTAAAATTCAAATGAAATATTATTAACTGACCGTAAATAGCATACTTACCACGTCTTTATCCTTGAGTTCAGCGTACGGAATCTATTTTAATTTGTCCATCTCCAAAATGCAAGCTTTCGAATTAAAGAGATTCCAAGGTGAATCAAAGAGAATTTCAAGGTCTTTTTATTTAATCCAATTTCATGCCAATTTAATAATGTTTGTGAAAGGAAGTGGCCCCAGTCCCCACCCTTGTAAGTTTCCTATATAAGTTTGTTGTTTCTATTCATTTGTAATTTAAGTATTTGAGTAGTGAAGCTTTGCAAAAATTTCAATGAAAAAGAGCCTAAATTATGGTTTTCTTAATATATTTCAAGCAAATTCCATTCTTTTGTTTATTTCGTGTTTATATTCTCCTCAAATTTATTATTGGAGTTGTAAGGTTCAACACAATGCAATTTAAGAGCTATTAGGTTAGTCATTAGGATCAATTTATTTTCAGTCTACCCAAGCATGACGTCCATATCTAGTGTGAACCCAACCCCAAATCCTCCATTTCGATGAGAAGATCCATGAATATTGATCTATCACCACAAAATCTTTGTTTATTCTCAAGACATATGGGACCTTGTAGAAAATGGGCTTCTAGAGCTAAAGAATTGAGCAATATATAAGATCTAACCTAGGAAAAAATGATTTTCTCATAGACAACATTTAAAGGGAATCTTCTATATTTTTCGAAGCATTTAATCCAAGCATTTTACCGAGGGTTGCAGAGTAACCAAGTCCAAGTAGGGTTGTGACATTCTCCAGATAACATATCAAAGTATGGACAAAGTAACACTGCAAAATTTATAATGCTAAGAAGATATTATGACAGTATGTGGATGAAAGATTCAAAATCTATTGATTCATTTTTTATTCAAGTCACATGTTTGCTAAACCAAATCATGTCTCATGGTGACACTCTAGAGGATAGCAGAATAATTCAAAATTTTCTTCGGAACCTTCCTTTCAAGTTTGAATTTACTATAGTAGCTATAGAGGCGACTATAAATCTTACATAATTTAAGATAGATGAATTATATGCCTATCTCATTTTGCATGAGCACAAACTCAGTCACCCATCTTATTCCTTGGAGCATGCATTCAAAACCCAAGCTTCAGTAATTTGTGTAAGAGGTAAAGGAAGAAGCCTAAGAGGCAAAAGCACCAATTTTTAAAATTCAAATCCTAGTGATAACCACTAGAACACCGACCAAAATAACACCCATGGCAAAAGGTATGATGAATCCCATGTCCAATTTCATTAGTATAAGGAATATGTCCATTATGCTAATGAATGTTGTAAAAACAGTATGATTTGAATCCTAGATAAAATGCAAATTTCACTAGTCAGAACCAAGTTCAAGGATCAATTTTAATAGCATGTAACATTGCACAAGAGATTCAAAAAGATGTCTAGTTTCTAGACTCCAATATGATTAACAACATTGAAATATTTTGTAGATTAAAAAAAGTGTTAAGTCTTATGTAAATCTAGGAAATGATAATAATACATCTATAATGGGAAATGTGAGTGTTAGTATTCTAATGAAATAAGTATGGAAGAAAACGATGTCTAATGTATATTATCTGACATGTATGAGGCACAATCTAAAAAGTTTCAAAAGTTAGTTTAAAAGAGGTACAAATTTTCTTTTAAAAATAATGAGTGTATTATTCTTGATCATGCTCCAAACAATTGCCTTATTGCCTAGTTTTAAATGATAAATAATTGTATGTTTCCACATTTTTTGCACTTAGAATTAAGCCAACATTACAAGAGAATTCAACTCAAGAACGTTTTGCATACAGTACTCTAAATCCCTAAAAATTCATCATGGTCGAGCTACAAGAACTCACTTCAGTCAAATTTCTCACCGTCTAAACCATGCCAAAATATCGTTCCATTCCCCCTAGATCCCACTCTAACGAGATCTTATGTTGACCAAAATTCTATTTCAACCCATGGTCAAAATTCTCCCCAAAATATTTCTAGAGTGAGATATTCTAATGGCACAAGCAATGTCCAAAATTTCAATGATTATCCATGCCCAACTCTTGATGAAGTGAGACATTTTAGAGGGCAACAAGGGTGAAATTATGTTGAATCCTCATTTTCCAATCACTTTGAAATGCCAATTTCATAAGGTAGGGAGCATGGTAAACAACATTATCTAGTTGGCACTAATGTTATAAACTCTAGCATGTAGCTCACCACGTAGTGTTAGATGAGACTCCTAGTCAATAATTTCTCACACGACATCTTTGATAAAAATAATTTTGGTCCTAAAGTTCACACAAGGAAGTTTTTCGAACATTGTTTCAAAAATTATCAAGTAATCATTCACCCCAACAACATCTTTAAAAGCCATAATTCGCTCAAAATTTACTTGAAAATGGAGATTTTAAAGATATCATTCTAGAGACATCTCCTTACCGAAATTCTAAAATAAAAGGAATTGATCTAGTGATATCTCTTTCCATCACAATTTAAGTTTTCAGGATTCCATCACAATGAGTATTCTGGTAGGATTCTAGTCAAACGTAAAAGATTGAAATTGGTTTTTTGCATCTCCATTTTGAAAACTTTAATTTTGTAGGGTTGAATTTGTTAAGAAAGAAAAAAAAGGTCAAAGGCCTAATATTGATAGAAAATTCCAAAAAGAATTATGAAGGGTGCATTACGGGAAAATAACAAAAAGAATCATTCCCGACTAGACAATTTATTAGGGAAAATGAATTGCTAGAAATTGTTCACTCTGATTTGTGTGAACAAGTATAAAAACCCTCAATTTTTGAGAAAACATATATTCTAATCTTCATTGATGACTATAGTAGGAAGACATGGGCATACTTCCTAAAGCACATACAAAATAATATTTCAACTATTTTCACCAGTTCAAAGCTCTAGTTAGAAGAAAAATGTGCATTATATCAAAGTTTTAAGAATTGACAAAGGTAGTGATTGCATTTCTAATACATTCCTAAATTTTTTGAAGAGACGGGAATTCATAAGAAGTTCATTTCTAGGTACACACCTCAATAGAATGACAACAATGAGGAATATGACTATCATGGACATGGCCATGAGAATGTTAAAGGCCAAGCATTTATCAAAATAGTTTGGGTAGAGGTTGTAGTAACATACAAGATTCATAGTCTAAAGCGTTACCTATCACGGGAGTTCATATATGAGTTTTAAATGTTATTCAAAATATAATAAGGAGGATAAGAGGTTAAAATATAAAGTTTGTTAAATATATATTGGGTGTAGGGTATGTGGAGCAGTTTAGGGAGGAAGGAGGAGTGTGGTGTATGAAGAATCCCTGAATTCATGATTTCAAGAATAATACCACTACATAACTCTCAATAGTTGGGACATGTTTACAATATCATTTCTAAAGTATATGTTTTGTTTATTTCAATTCAATTTAAAAGGATAATGTATGCCATGAAGATTTATAAATTTAACACAAAAATGCAGCTACATAAGACCCTTCACATTACTATACAAATTTTAATTATTGTAACAAAAATAGATAGAAAATAAAAAGAGAGAGACATCGAATTACACATTAATGGTTTGTACTTTGAATAAATCTCTATCTTTTTCTGGGTAAGCCAAATGCATTCTCAATTTTTACATGCCTTCTGGACAAATATTTGTCAAACAAAATATGCAATGGAGAGATACTACTTTTATATGGCTTGAACATTTGTGGAAATATTTGTTAGGCAGAATCTCCAATTATTGGATAGGCAGAATCTCCAATTATTGGATAGGCAGAATCTCCAATTATTTGTGAATAGATAACGTTTCCTTCAATCTGAATTTTTAGAGACGCTAATACCTCTTTTTATTGCATGTTGTTTTTATTACAAAACAATTTCATTGATCAGCATCATGAGCACCCCGAAAGCATTGACACAGACAATTCCAAAATTATTTTTTTCCGCATTTACTGAGCTAAATCCAAAAAAAACAATGGACATAAACACAACAATTTTTAGTATGATGTTATTGCAAAAACCCAGATCTGTGAATTAAAGATTCTGGAAATTGATTATGTACAACTCTGCATTCTTATCTATCCAATTTGGAATGTGCAGCCATAAACACCATATGTACATGATTTCATTGCTCGGAGATATGACCACAGACTGTTCTGTTTATTGCAATTATAAAGTTTTTAATTAATAGTTTTTACAATGTATTTCCCTCCAATTATTGGAGCCCATGTGGTGGACTCCAGTTTTGAATTAATTAGAATTGTTGCGCATGGCCGCAAAATCTTAAAAAATATTATAATATTCAAATACTGACATATTATGGTTTTGAGTGTAACAGAATCTCAAGAACAAGCAACGGACATGTCAGACACGCATATGTCCAGAAAGATCTATTTACCTTATTCTCCCTTCTGTTTTCCGCTATCGGTTTAATTATTGTTTGAGAATTTTGGAAGTAGCGAAAGAAGGAAAAGAGAAGAAAATTATCTTGCAATTGCATTCATCATGGGCTGCTTCAATTCTCGCCCTGCACCAGATCCGATCGAGACACCAGCAACTTTCAGCTCAGATCCCGACATTTCCCGATCTTGGGTTTTTTCAAGATTATCGAGCACAATGCAAATCAGATCTTCTGTGCTTACAATCTGCACGCCCAAAAGTCCCTGCGATTTCCTGATTTTCCAGAAGGGCTTCTGAACTCTGCTACGGCGCTTCTGAACGGAAACCTGTATGTCATTGGCGGAACTGATTTTGATGGAATGGCTTCCAAGAATGTATACATGTGTGATCCCATGGCCGCCTTCACATGGTCTCAATTACCCTCAACACAGACACCCAGGCAGAATGCTGTGGCGGTTGCAGCGAACGGAAAGATTTATGTGTTTGGAGGGTGCCGCCATCGCCACCAGGTGAATGTGCCTTGGGGAGAAGTATACGATCCTTCCACTTCCAGACGGCAATGGACTGCAATTCGAAATCCGCCGCAACCTTTTTCTTCCTGTCTTTCCCGACACCCATTACAGGCTGTTGCATTCAGGGATCGAATTTTCATAAGAAATGATTTCAGGGGAATTGCATATAATGTGATATCTTCCAAGTGGGAAACACTTCCAGCCGTAATTGCAAATTACTGGTTCAAGAGGAGTTCAGCAGTTCAGGTTTCTGGAACGTTTGTTACATACTACCAAGAAAGAATTGGTATTGCGAGCCTCCGAGCATTTCATCCAGGACGAATTATTTGGCTTCCATTAGATCTCAACCCAGCAGTCCCTGCGGAGATGGTTCAGCTTCTATCTGTCAATGGCCGCTTCGTTGCATATAACGCGAGTGAGTCACCTTGTCAACTGACATTCACGGTGATGCAGATGCAGACTGATTCTACTCAAAAACGCATGCCCGTCCACATTGAAAACACAGTGACCTATCTTCCGGAATGCACAGGCTGGGATTTTGCAGGGTAAGTAATTGAAATTCATTTTTCTACATTCTTTAGGATTATATTCGCTATCACAAATCGCTGAAATATAAATTTTCTATCTTGTTCAGGCCTGGCCATGCCGGCAATCCATGAGGAAATCGAGGTCATGAACTGGGCATCAAGATTGAAGCTTGCCTCATACAACCCTTAGAAGATGAGTTGTTTCATGTTCTTGATACCAGGAATTAAGTTTTTGTAGCCAGGAACCGGAATTCTTATATGATTCTTCAGGTGGATCATGCCAATCTAGGACCTCTGTTCTAAATTGAAGGAATCTTTTTGAATTAGCTTACACAGAATGCATGTTCAAATACTATGAAAATATGGAGAATTTGTGCATAGTTTGCACTGAAATAATGTTTCATTTGATGTCTAGATCTATATTTCAGTTTGTATAAGCTCAGACCGCTCAAACAATGAGATGGAAATCACAGTAAATATTGAATAAAATGTTATTGTTCCCTGTATATTTCTCTCTTTACTGTGTGTATGTTTAATCGAGCACATGTTTATGGAATGTTTTTTTTTAGATTATGCCATGAAAGAGATTTTACAGACTGGTTTGTTGAAAAATGTATTCTGGTATGTGTTATATCCAGGATAGTTCATGTTTTGTAAACAGATCACCTAAACTGTTCCATTGCTTTATTATACGTTTACCATCAGCCCTGTTTGCAGGCATGTATTGGGCTATATTCTCTGTTTCAACATTCTGTCAAGCGGAATTTAAGAACAGGATGTTTTTCAATGTCTTAATGCAATTAGGACAAACCATAAACCAGTTTTTAGTGAGATTCAAATTTTCTGTTGAGAGTCACCTGGCCATATGGACTTGGAAAAAACACCATTTTCCATAATGGTTGTTGGAGCAATGTAACCAAATTGCCATAATAAAACTTGCAGTATTGACTCCATACATGCTGTGAGACTAAAATAAAGGCATGTTTCTCGATTCAAAATCTTCAAATTTGAGACAAGATTAGGAATGCTTAGAGGTCTGCCTATGGAGTATGTATGCACTGCACCAGAGAATATGATTTGATATATAATATGGTTGGTGGAGGAATAAATATGTTTCTGCAGAATATCAGCTTTTTGAAATGATTTTTGACCTGATAATAGATCATAGGAATGATCTGAAATGTCTATAACAAATATATTTTACCGTCTTCATCTTTTACATAATGAGTGTGAAAGGAGTTCTTTCTTCCTTCAGGAATACAACAAAACTGATTGAAATAATGGTTTTCTGATCAAACAGAAAACTGTAATGTGAATAGGTCCTCGCATCTGAATAGTGGAATGCACATCCGCAACAATGACCAAATTTGAAATTAAGATTTCTTTTAAAATATATCCATTTTATGTTATATAAATATAAATTATTAAAAGTAAATGTTGTAATGATGTTATATTATTATTTTATTTTTAAAAAACAAGGTTGTGATGTTTGTTGGAGGGTGGTATTATTTTGGGAAATAATTTGGTGTAATTGAATTAAAAGGAAAATATTTAAAGGCATAAGTTTTTAGAAAATTAGAAATTTATTTTGAAATTTTATTTCATTAAAATAAATTTTCATTGGTGGTTGTAAGATAATTTTTAGATTAAAATGTCATGCACCATCTCACAATATTCACAACTATTTGAAATGTTGTGTAATTTTTATAAATGTTGATTTGTTTTGTATTTTTAGTGTGTTATACAATCTACAAACTATTTATAAATGAAACTTTATTTTTCATAGGTTATCTTGAGTCTCATGATGAAAATAAAGATAACTACAAATCTACTTAAATATTATCACTGCAAATCATGTTTTCTACATGTCTTTTTAGGTTCCTTCCAATACTTCAAAACAACAACAAAACTTGAAAGTGTTAAGATATTTTTTTGGAACCGTTTCTTATTAAGGGAAGGAATTTCATTGAGTTACTTGGAATATTGTTGTTCCACTAAAGCACTCAAAGTTTATGAGATGGTTGAGTATTTTTGTTGTTCAATGAAAAGCAACTTATTTGTATGCAAAATGAATTATACATTTCATTGAAGAAAATAAGATGTGGAAGCCCTTACTTTGAGATTATATTTATGAAGGCTCTTCTTTGGGTGGGTGACTTAGAAGGGTTTAATATTTCAAAATTTATATCCAACAATGTTGCAATCAGGATTATTGTGTCAACACAATAAGTATTTCAAAAGCATGGGAGACAATCAAAATTTCTTCATCTATAAAAATGTTTTCATCTAAATAGTGATGGATTCAATATTTATAGTTTATTTACCAACCATCACTTTTTGTGGTGGTTTTTTTTTCAAGATGCCAAATGTAAATGGTTTACATTTTTTTAGAACAATTATTCACATGATAGTGTAAGATTTTGTTCTTTTATTTTATTTTTTTAGATTTTCTCTCTTGGTTTAAAGTTAAAAATATATTACTTATTTATACAATGATGGCTAAGAATCCTTTTAAGAGATCATTGATGTTGTTCTCAATATAGTAATACTTCGTAAATATGTAGCTACCTCCATCAACCCATGGTGGAAGGGTTTGAAGTGGTATTTGAACCCCCTCTATACATTATTCTTTCAAAATAGGATATTGATGGATATTGCCTCGTTTCCCATGGTTGAAAATATGAACAATTGATAATGTCCATTATGTTACTCGCACATAGATTAAAGGAAACTACAAACTATTTTAAACTAGACCTGTTTTTAGGCCCATCTCTCAAAAAAAAATTGTAGTCCCTACGAATGATTTCCTTTGCAATGTATGCATGTAAGCATTTGGAAACCCAAATGTCCATTATGCAACCATTCATAGACCTTTTAGAAAAAATTATAGTTTTCAACAAAAACTTTAGTGGAATTGCAAGGAATTCTTCAACTAGTAGAAATTTTTATTGGGGAATGACCTAAGATAAATAAATTGCATATGTTTGGAGTGGAAATACATTTATCTCAAAATACAAGACGATGATTATTTCAAATGTTATGGAGCTTAAAGTTCAAATTAAGTAGATGAATGTAGAGGTATTCAATCTTTGGAATTTACTAGACCAATGGAGAAATGCCCATTTAATTTTTTTTTCAAGTGCATCCTTTCTTGCCTTCAAAGATAGAATGTTGTGGAATTTCGTGAAAGAAAACAATCTCTTCACAACACTAGCAGATTTTTGTTTGGTCTTCACCTAGAGGGTGTTCTATTGAGAACACCTTCACATCATGTTGTTTGGGCATTGCCTCCTATATTAAAAAAAATTATGCTCCCAAATGACAAAATCTTAGCACTATAAATGCTTCAAATGTCTCTTTCTTAGTTAGTGGAGACTATAAAGAGGGTAGGAATGATAAAAGAATCATATGGCATTTCCCATGTTATTACAAGGACCTATTGAATAATGACTTGAACAAATGGGATGACTATAATCCTCTTTCTACCTTTCAAGTTTTTTTCTATAAAAACATAATTACTTATTTTATAGTATTCTTTTGATCTAACAATCAGTCATATGGACCATTTTCTCCCTTGTTTTTCCAAACATTACTCCAGCTAAAACAATTAAAATTTATGTGTCCTTTTATACCACCTACTTTTTTAACAATATAATATATAATAATTTAAAATTATAAATTTTATTTTATATATATATATATATATATATATATATATAAAAGTGAACAAATGCTGAAATTTATATGCCTATAAATATGTAGGAGATGTTCAACATACTTCTTTCTACAACTTCCATTACATGGTGATGTTACAATTCATAAACATAGTTAAAATTATAAATTCTAGCAGCATGATTTTTTGAGATTTTATTTTGAATTTACTCAACAATACAATTTTTAAAACAATTTTTTTATTAAAAAAATGACTGTGATTTACTCTATTTGTTTTAATAACAAGTTCATTTAAAAATATTAATTTTCTCTACTATTTAATTTAAGTATATAATTATTTTTACTGAATATTTAACTTAAAAGAAGACTAAACGCCAATACTGTATGCCTAACCCATGAATTCTGTATGCCTAACCCATGGAAATTTCAAAATTAAAAAAATACACTAATTTTACTCAAAACAAACAAATTTTTAAAATAAAATTATATGATTTTGATTCTTAGCCAGGAATATATGGTTTCCACATTCAATAGGAATAAATACACTTATTTCAAAGAGTTCTGTACATTAAAATAGACTACTGCTAACTGTACATTAAAATAGAGAGGTTTGCTTTGATATTTTTATTTTAAAAAATACTGTAGCTTCCCATACAATTCAGTTACATTTCTCAAACAACCATCACAGAGTAAGCTGTTTTTCCAAAGCTTAATGTGCAAGCAAATTTAGGACAAAAACAATATTTCCAGAAAAATTAGTCTCGCAACTACTGCCAGGTGACTCTACACGTTTCCAGAAAATTTACAACAAAAACCTTTGACGAAATATTTTAGGCGATCCATTTATAAAACATGAACTGTCCTCTATATACTAAACCAGAATACGTTTTCCATCCAACCAAACAAACCAGGCCTGTAAAATATTTTTATGGCATAGTTTCAGAAATAAAATCAAACCTTGGAAAATTTTCTGAACTTTCTTCTAATTGCATTAAGATATTGGAAAAAAAACTGTGAATAAATTCTGTGTGGCAGAATGTCCGAACAGAGTATATACGCTGCTTCAAACAGGGTTGATGATAAAATAAGAACAACGTAATGGAAAATTTTAGGCGATCCGTTTATAACATATGAACAATCCTTGATATAATACGTACAGAATACATTTTTCAACAAACCAGGCTGTAAAATCTCTTTCATGGCATAATCTCAAAAAAACCATTCCATAAACATGAGCTAGATTAAACATACACACACTAAATGCAGAAATATACAGGGAACAATAACATTTTATTTAATTTTTATAATGATTTCCATCTCATTGTTTGAACGGTCCGAACTTATACAGAGTGAAATATGGATCTACACATCAAATGAAACCATATTTCAGCGCAAACTATGCACAATTTCTCCATGTTTTCATAGTATTTGAACATGCATTCTGTGTAAAGAGAGATATTAAAGAAACAGTAGCATCGTATTCAATATTTACTGTGTTGTCCATCTCATTGTTTGAGCGGCCTGCTCTTATACAAACAGAAATATGGATCTACAAATCAAATGCCAATGCAAATTTTACAGAGATTATAATTATTTTCGCTGCTTATCTGTGTAAAGTAATTCCAAAAGATTTATTCAATGCACAACAGAGGTCCTAGAATGGCATGATCAACTTCAAGAATCATAAACAAATTACGGATTCCTGGCGACTTGAGTTGAAACCCTGGTATCAAGAACAAGAAACCCTGGTATCTGTTACAAACTCTGTCTCAATCTTGATGCCCTGTTCCAGGTCTCGATTCCTCATGGATTGGCCGCATGAGCAGGGCTGAACAAGAAAGAAAATTCACATGTCAATTATTTGTGATGCTCCAAATTAAATAGGGCTAAATAGTGTAGAAGAAATTAATTTGGAAAACTTACCCTGCAAAATCCCAGTCTGCGGATCCCGAACCGCAAGACAATTCGTTTTCAATATGGACGGCCATCCGTTTACGAGTAGGATTCTTCTGCACCTGCATCACTGTGAATGTTAACTGATAAGGCGACTTCCGCACGCGATACGTCACGAATCTGCCATTGACAGATAGAAGCTGGGACATCTCTGAAGGGACTACTGGATTGTTATCTAATGGAAGCCAAATATCTTGTCCCGGATCATATGCTCGGAGGATCGCCGTACGAATTCGTTCTTGGTGATATGCAACAAACAATCACGACACCTCAACTGCTGAACTCCACTTCAACCAGTATTTTGAGATGATCTCTTTCAGTCTTTCCCACTTGGAAGATGTTACATTATATGCAATTCCCCTGCAATCATTTCTTATGAAGATTTGATCTCTGAACAGAACAGCCTGTAATGGGTTTCTGGAAAGACTGGAAGAAAACTCTTGAGGCGGATTTTGAATTGCAGTCCATCGAGAAAAGGAACTGGAAGGATTGTATACTTCCGCCCATGGCACATTCACCTCGTGGCGATGGCGGCATCCTCCAAAGACATAAATCATTCCATTCGCTGCAACCGCCACAGCATTCTGCCTCGGTGTCTTTGTGGAAGGCAATTGAGACCATGTGAAGGCGGCCATTGGATCACACATGTATACATTCTGGGAAGCCTTTCCATCAAAATCAGTGCCACCAATCACATAAATTCTCCCGTTCAAAACCGCCGTGGCAGAGTTCACAAGCCCTTGTGGGAAATCAGGAAATCGCAGAGACTTCTAGACGTGCAGATTGTATGCATAAAAGATTTGATTGGCATTGTGCTCGATAATGTTGAAATAAACCCAAGATCGCGAAGTATGAGGATCTGAGCTGAAATTACCTGGTGTCTCAATCAGATTTCGCGACGGTGCTCGTGGTAGTGGTGCAGGGTGAGAAGGGAAGCAGCCCATAATTCCAAGATAATATCTTTCTTTCCTCTAAATGAGCCACAACTCCTCTTCAGGACTCTCAAACAAGAAACAGTAGATATTTGCAGGGCTGACATGTTGGTTGGTTGTCCTTGAGATTCTGTTATAATCGTAACAATAATGCGTTAGTATTTGAATATTTTAATATCATTTAAGCTTTGCCGCCTTTTGCATAAATTTGAAATCGGAAGGAAGAGAGTGACATATCATATAAATTTATAAGAACAAGAAACTACAAAAACGAATTCATGGATATCGCTGCCCTCCGTAAAGTGTCAAGCCAAATCTAAAAGACTAAGGGCATATTGCTAAGTTCAAAGATGTAACCAACGGATTTTATATGTGCATACGAACTATAATAGTTTGAACCTTTTCCATCACATCATTAGGGTTGTGGTGAGAGAGTAAACTTTCAAGTCAAATCTAAAAGATTAGGTGCATATTTTTAAGTTTAAAGATGTAACCCAAGGATTTTATATGTGCATCGTAATTAGTTTAGGAACTATAATAGTTTGAACTTTTTTAGGATGGCGGGTGGTATGTAATATATTATTTATATATTGGAGGCGTGCATGAGGAATTCATTTTCCTCGCCCGCCTCCTTCGTGCGAAGATTTAGGAGCCCACCAACGACACCGGACTAGCGACGAGACCAGACAAGCAAACGAGCCAAGGAGCAAATGAGCCCACCAAAGAACGATGCCCAAGAAATGAGCCCACCAGAAACGACGAGCCCACCGGCGATGAGGGACCTGTATGTTGCCGTAGCCATTTCGATATAGGGTGTTGTATTGGTGATGTCTTTGTGCGAAATTGAAACCCATTTTTAGCAAAACCGTAGCCATTTCGAACCCATTTTTCACAAAACCCTAACTCGTATTTTTGTAAAACCCCATTTAAAATCTCTTGCATCATGACCGGAGTTTCACAAATTTCGATGTTCGGTTTCCAATGAAGAGAAGAATAATGGTCTTTGTGAAAAGCGTAATTTCGATGTAATGATATATTAAATTTAAAACTATGAAAGCCCTAACTTGTTTTTTTAAAATTAATTTAATTTAAAATATACCTTCTTAGAATAATGGTGCTTTAAGACTGTAATTTCGGTGTAATGATATATTAAATTTAAAATATACCTTCTTAGAATAATGGTGCTTTGAAGATTTAAAATAAAGTTTTTGGTGATTCATCATAAATCGAAATCTCTATTTCATTGCCTTATTGTTTTGCATTTTGGACATTACCCCCTCATAGTGTTGTGAATAATGGTGCTTGTGAAAACTCGTAATTTACGGTGTTGAGTGCCCACTTCCCTTCGACCTCATTTTGTTTTGTTGTTTTCGAGATTGATTACTTCACTATGGATTTATTATGGCTTCTTGATTTAGCATGCTAGTAGATATCATAGACATTGGACTATTATTGATTTGATCTTTATATGATGCATATGGTTTACTGGTGGACATTTGATGACGATATTTGTATACTTTTGACAGGGTTATTTATCTTAATTATGACATGTGATATATTTAATCATATTGAGTAGAACTTGATAATTTGACTAATGTGATGATCGTTTTGACATAAATGAAAAATGGAAGAGAAATGTGCTAGAAAGTGTAATATGATATCGTACTTGCATAGATGATAGTAAATCATGTGTCGTTTATTTTAGATTATATTGTATATTTGGCATGAATGTTTTAATGCGGCCAACAGTGAAGGAGGTATTCTCTGCTCATTACTGCGGGTATATTATATTCACAACAATATTGGGGAGTGGAGACCAACCACATCGGAATTCGAGAAGGATCCAGCTAAGGTCACCATGGCAACAAGTAATTGTGTGTGTGTTAGAATTATCTGGTTATGGGAAAATTGTGACCTAGGGGTCATGTGTTGTTTTGTTTTATTTTTCTCTTTTTATTATGTTGGTATGTGTTGCTCTTAGTAAGTGAAATTTTACTTGTGTTATTATTCATATTCTTTGGATTGGAGTTTACCCCTTTGTTAGCCATGGGTTGTAGTGGCTTAATTAAGCTAATTTGAATTTTTCCTAAACTAATTAAGAGATGTGACCAAAGAGAGCTCATTTATTAGGCTTGATTTACTTGGGATTTTGTGTGGATTGATGTGTGTTTGAGTTTTGAGTGTAGCACACTCTACCCCTCATGGGAAACTCGAATTTGGCCTTGGAGGCCAAATTTTAAAGCTTGTGGGACAAGTCAAACTTGTCCCCCACCTCTTAAAACCCCATGCCAACCCTACCTATGGGTTGGAAGGCCAAATTTAGGGTCTTTTAGGTGTTTTGGTGGGATAAAAGGGTAAAATATTAATTGCACTTTCTTTCAAAATTTAATTTTGTCCTTTGGGGGAGTGGGCTTAGTTGGAATGTCTAAGGTGCTTGCCTTTCTTTCAACCACTTATTAATGGTGCATTGGAATATGAAGTTGACAAAAATGATGTGGAGTGGAGGGAAAAGGAGGTGGCATCCTACTTGGAGCCACATCATCCCTCCCTCTCTTTTCTCTATTTATTGGATCCTCTTGTTTGTTTTGGGGGTTGGAAGTTTCATTTTTAGTCTTTTGTATTTTGGAGAGGAGAGGATTTGGAAAGAGTTTGTGGATTTTGGAGCTTGTTGATACTTGTGGGAATTTTGTTGGAGCTTGTGGATTCTTGCTTGATCTTTGGAGGGATTTGAGACTTCATACTTGGAACAAGATCTACCATGGAAAGGTAGGAGCTTCACCTTTGTTGTATTATGTTTTCTTGTTTTTGTTATATGAATGAGTACATATGTTGTGTTGAATTTTGTTGTTGCAATGCTTGTTGGGAATGGGTAGAATGCCTAAGTTGGGAGTGGGAGGAGACTATGGGGAGTTTAATTGAGGGAGGCATAAGAGATCATTTTCTTGAGGAGGGAGTTTGGGTTGGGTGCCCACCTTGTAAGAGAAATGCTTGCATTTTCTTCTTGTTTTTACTTTGAGGAGCCATAAGAGTTGAGGGAGGCATAAGAGTGGATGGAGGGATAAGGGGTACTTGAGGGAGGCATAAGAGTTGTTTGGGGTATTGTGTTTTGCATTGGAGCCTTTAGGTGGCACCCATTCCCATTGGGAGGCATAAGTGGCCTCCCCATAGGTCTTACTCTTATGGCTTTCTTGATAAGCCTTGTGACTTGTTGTTGTGATTGTTTTCCCTCTTGTTGTATTGTTGATTTTGTTTTTGAAGGATTATGGAAGGAATGTGAAATTTTATGTTGAGTTATGTGGAAGCTAGTAGTTGTCATGAGTTGGATTTTCTCCCATTGTAATGTGGTTGGGGCTTGGGGGCCAATGGAGAGGATGGCTTCTCTTCTCCATTGGGTATCTTGGTTGGGAGGAGAGTGTTGCCTCTCCCCTTATTTTGTTCGAATCAAGCAAACTATGGAGGAGCCACCTTGTTGATGTTTGAAGCATTGGACCTTGTTGATGACTTGATGTGAAACCACCTTGTATTTTACCCACCTTGAGTGGAAGAAAAATGTAATATTGCTTTGTATTTTAGCTTCCATCATTGTAAATTTTGTTCCCACATTAAGTGGAAAATGTTGTAACAAGATTTGAAGGAAAGTTGTATTGATATTCATTAGTAAGGTTGTAAGGTGGATGGAATTGAAAGTTGAAGGAAAGACAATGTATTTATTCTCCTTTGCTTGGCTTAGAACCTCATTGAGTATGTTGATCTTGTTGAAATGTTGGTAGTTCTTGCTTTAAAACTTAATGGAAATATTTTTGAAACCCTCTTGAGGGATGTTGGGAAATTTACCTTAAAAATATATATATATATATACATTAAATTCCATTTTGTTGCTTAAAAGAGATGTATTGAAAAAGTGGAATGTTAGTGTATTTTCTCTTCTTGCATTGTTGATGGAAAGACTTAAGTTTTTAGATAGCTTTCAATATGCCAATGAAGTAATTTTGGTTCTAGCTTCATTGTGTTCTTAAGAAATTATTGAAAATCCATTTACAAATTATTAAAGGAAATGAAATCAACCTAATTGAAATCCCATGCAATGTTTATTGAATTGTGTAGAAGGAAATTTTAATGCAAAGACTTTAAACTTATTAAGTTTATTACCCAATCCTCCTTAATACATAATAAGGAAACTAATATTTTCAATATAATTCATATCTAAGTAATATTACAACTAATGTATTTACTATTTTTAAGTTCTAATTATAACAATATACCATTAATATTTATTTGTATTAACAAAGTGTATTAACATGAATCGCAGCCAAGAAATTTATTAATTAATTATGAAATGGAACATACGTATGTACAAATAATGTATGCGCCTCCCAAGGTCTGTGAATGATCCTATTTTTGCAAAGTAATTGTGCTTCATGAATATTCTGATATGAAACAGATCCACCTCTGCGAGTCCCCTTTCCACGAGCTACCTCGCAAGATAGGCTAGGTCGTAGCCAAAGAAATCCTTGTATTAAGTTCCACCAGGTCTTCTAGTAGTACTCTCACTGTCCCTTAATCGACCTTGATCGGTTTTGGTAAAATATCATGAAGGGGAGACTCGAATTTGAGGATGCATTCGATCTTGATGCAGAGATAACAACATAGTTTGACGACACGCTTGTTAGAAGCGCTCCAAAAAGGCTCCTGCCATACCGTGTAGGCCATGGAGGAAGTAGACCTTGCCACGATCATCCTCGCAGCACCCAATGAAAGTGGAGGTAAAATGTTCTTCTCTCTTTGTAGCTTCATCCTGCTCTTCTGTCAACCCGCGCGGCCATGGTGGGTATCTCGCCTATCCCACTAGCCGTAGCTCATCACTAATCGCCATCCTCTATCCACGCGCGGCCATGGTTGGGTGAAGCGATCAGATATCTTTGGATCAGAATAACTTCATTTGCAACCACCACAATGAATACATGCAGCAGGAGACCAGAACCCAAAACAAAGAGGCCGATTTGTGTGAAGATATTGATTTGCAAAATCTAGGTGATTAAATGAAAGATGCGACCAGGTTGTGTTGCTTGCACGCAAGGAGAGGGAGCATAATGCTTTGGCAGGTGGCCATTAAAGCCACCCACCTCCACCATGTTTTGAAACTTAAAATTGAATGTTTCTTTTCCCACCATAAAACTCGCCCCTTTTTGTTCTCTTTTTCAAAAAAAAAAAGATACGACTAACCTACCTTAAGGAAAGTGATCTTGATTGAATACAATATTAACCATGTTCACATTATTTGTGCATAAAAGATGGATTTGGAACTTCTTAATTAATTAGGAAATATGTATTTTAGCTAAAGCTATATTATATAAATCTAGTTGATTAAATATACCTTTGAAATTTTATGTTCCTTAAAAATAACATGATTTATACGACAAGATATTGAACCCTATACTGTGTATATAATGGGTGGCATATATATCTCATTTTGAGATTATAATTATATATATACAGTATTTATATATTCAAATAAAGATTAAATATAATACCTCAAATGTAAAATATAAATTTATTGATTTCTATCAAGCACAGATACAAATACATTATCTTGAAAGAATTTATTTTTGCAAATGGGCCATCATATAAGATTATAGAACAATTGTATTATGATGAAACATAAGATATGACGCTAATGACCTTTAGCAAACCTTTCTCTAATGAATGCATGACATGAAACATGGAAATGAAGTTAAATAATTTAAAAAAAAAAAAATTAGTCGAAATTTCGGGTTGTATGTTGTGGAAGCAAGTTCTTGGCTCGTCGTCGTCGTTTTCTTTTGCGGCGTCACATTTTGGTATCAGAGCTAGGCGTTCAAAGCTTAGACCCTTGGGCACATGCGAGAAAACATGAAACAGGAACATTTAACTTAGTGCAGAGCTGATTCTTTTAAAATATAAAACCACAATGTTGATAATTATAGGAAAAACAAAATTTAGAAAAGCGGCACAAGACCTAGAACAATGAACTAACTCTCGCCTTGATCTGTGCAGGAGGCGCGGATTGGGTGAGGGGTCTCTTCATATAGACCTAGATATACCACCGCCGAGAGCGAGGCCGTAGTAGCCATCCTACGTCGAGATCTTGCGAGACACTCTAAGATGTCAATGCCGCTATACGCGGAGAGCCCTTGGGAGGACGACTTACAAGACATAGTTTGGAGCCATCAATAGATGCCCAGGCATCCCCTCGACACAGCGAGGAGCACAGGGAAAATAACTTCCATGCGGAGTTGGCTAGGGTAGAGTCACCACAAAGAGGACATGGGGACATGATCTCAAAACATAGGATAGGTCTCGGAACCCTAGATGCAGGAGGAGGAGCATACAGAGAGACCTAGGATTCGTCATATGTCAGCTACAGACCATATCAAGGAGATCCTGAAGCTACGACCATCTCACTATTCGGGTGATACAGGTGGTTTTCAGGCAGAGGCCTGGTTGGTGAGTTTGAGCAGATGCTTCAAGCTCTGCCCTTGTACTAGCAACACGAAAGCTTGTGTTGCAACCCACCTTCTGAAGGATGGAGTAGGAGTCTGGTGGAGGACCGAGGAGCAGAAGCTCCATGTTGACTCGGAGACGATTACCTGGGAGCTATTTGAGGAGCATTTCAGGAGCAGGTATTTACCCAGGAGATTTATACAGCAGCGGATAAACGAGTTTCATGACCTTCGTCAGGCATCGATGCTTGATGAGTTGAGTATGAGAGTCGATTTCTAGACCTAGTCCAAGTATGTCGACTATAGGTAGGATGAGCAGTGCAGTTCACGAGGTTCATCCAGGGGCCTAAATTTGGATTTAGGTGGCGCAAAGTGCGCATTCACTACCCACTGAGACATTAGGCGAGGCCGTGGAGAAGGCCTATATTGCGAGAGGAGACACGGGGAAGACGCAATGTGCGAGGCTAGAGACGAGTTCGGAGCCGTATTCAGCGAGATGTAGGATAATAAGTCGAAGGGGTCAGTTCCTCCTCCATGGGGTGGACAGAGTTCAGGGAAAGCTTCATTCGAGCCACCCACAGCGTGCAGCCAGACCCGCCCACCTTACCGACCTCCTCGGAGATTTGATGTGCGAGAGAGGGCGTAGTATGGGGCCTCCTCCTAGGGGTCCCATCAAGACATGAGTGCATCGAGAGCTCGGTCAACGAGAGCTCGTCGGCAGAGACCTCAAGAGTCCATAGCCGGATCATCGGGATCTCAGTAGCTCGGTCATCTAGGGTACCAGTGGAGCTGCTTCCCACCTTTGGAGAGGACTAGGGCATTGTTATGGTTGTGGTGTTATGGGACATCATTGGAGAGATTTGCCCATAGAACCCTAACAAGGGTAAGACGCAGAGCTGAGCCTACTATTGGAGATATGGCACGGAGTTATCGGATCTATGCGGTGGTCGAAGCTGTCAACACCAATCTGGCACTATGATAATTCTTCACCGGGAACTCCTCGTGCTATGATTATTTACTAATGCATAGCCTTTAGTTTGGTGGATGTAATCTGGAAACAAAACAACAACATAATGTAACGACCCAAAAATTCACACACACGAACAACACAGTAAAAGACAGGATAATTTTTTTGAACTTGCTTGACACGTAACATGACGCGACATGTCGTCACCAAGGATACAACTAACACTGTGAACAGCTTGTTACGGGGATGACCACAAGGTCAGCACGGAAACATTCACACCCAAAAGGACAATACACTTTTTTGACATGACAACATAGAGGTCCATCCACAGAACACACTAACAGTTAGGGCCATCCACAGTGAGATATTCTTGAGGATTATTTATTTTAAAAATACATCTTGCAATTCTTAGTTTACGTTTTCAAGGATGCTCAAGGTATGATTCATATAATTCATCTTACCAAGCTAAGTTTATTCTTTTTACACTGAGCAATCATCTTTAATCTTCTCTATTACGACATTCATTTGCTTAATTCGTTTGTTTAGAGAAAGGGGTAATTTAATTTCACAAGGCCATCTATTAACACTTACGCTACTAGAACTTGTTCATGCCCATATGACAACAGGGGTTCACGTTCAACAACTTAAGAGAAAATTACGAGGTACCTTGGATAAAGTTAAAGGAAGAAGGTCAATTGAGTTCATCCTTGAGACATCATTAGTTCTTACTGAGGTTTAATTGGAGCTTGAGGTTTTATACGTAATTATTAAATATTTTACTTAGGCTTCACTGGATGATTTTACAAAAGAAAACAATTTACCTTTCAAATGGTTGAGAAACAGATTACATGGCTTCGAAACCGATTCCTCCTATTTATTAAATCTTATTATCTTACAACAACTCACAATTCGTTTCACCTTAGGATCATTTTAAGAATTCACCAAAGAAAGGATAATGTTCGCTAGTGTAGCTAGGGATATCAAGTTATAAAATTTTTACTTCACAAGGGATGGTTTCATTTTGATCACTCATGGACTTATTTGATTTCAAGTAGATCACCTCTACCTTTATTTGTTGAATATAAAATTATTATTTTTGTTTAGCTCCTTTAAGGGTTAACCGACCCATTTTACTTTACTTATAAAATATTGCCACTAAGTCTTAGAAAGATTTAACTTGACAATTTATTCTCAAGATCTAAGTTTCACAATACTCATATCAATGTAAAGATTGAATACCATTTCTTACAAAGGTAAGTTACCAGTTTACCTACAGAAGGACAAGACAACATCATCACGAAATTTCAGAATATCCCAAGGCAAGAGGTCTTCTAAACTCCTTTGCAAGCACTATTACAAAATTTACCTCACATTGGAAATTTTTACAAGGAACCTCATAAATTGCACTGATGAAAACTTTACAATTCTTTCCTTTAATCTACTCGCATAATCCATCTGCACAAATACTAGCTAGAATCAGTTCGCGAGAACTGAGCATGTTAAGGCTACACATTGCAACAGTAAGCTAACATTTAACAATATCAAGAAAGGAATGTTCTAAATTCAGAAATGGATTAAAACACAACTCACAACTCCAAGATTAATCACATGAGAGAGAAATCTAAACCATCCAACAAGGAGAAAGTCAAAATACCAGTAAGAACAAAATTACATAAATCAAGGCAAGACCTTATGGGTTAGGAACAAGAAAGTCAAGAGTGTTGATATCTCCTTCATGTAATCCTATGGGTTACGTGATTGGAATCCAAAATTTACTCCATCCAACTAAAGGGGTCCAAGAGAAGACAAAGCGTACTAATTATGATCGTAGGCGCGAAGCAAAACGACGTTATCCAATTCTTCCAGGGGGGCTTCATAGTAATATGGGTTCGACGCCCTTAAAAGAACACAACTATAGTTTCAGTTTTAACCAAGGAGTTTACCACTACCTTCTTATAGGATTTCTTAAACGTAGTACTAGTTAACCCAAACAAATCCACTTTTCCAAAAGCGTACAAAAGAGACACAGAAAGGGCCATTATTCTACCAACAAACCCTATCCTAATCGTCAACTTCTCTACATAATATAAGGGAAAGCTAAACCCAAAAGTAGTTAATAATTTTTATATATTTCCGACAATGCCAATAAGTACTTTAAAATAAAAATAAAAATTGATTTCCTTAACAAAGCCACGAAAAGGGACTTTTAGTAACCAAGTTCGAAGAATAAGATATTCGAGTTCGAAAACAAAGGGATTCGATACACGGTGGGTAATACACCAACGATGCCCCAGACTCAAAAGACCTTACCACGAGTACAAGCACAAAATAAGAACCAACGCACATATCCATCAGGAAGGTTACGCAGTGCAGTCAGGCCTAGAAGTTCTATGAACTCCTTGCCAAAGGTATAGAAGATGGAAATTTTACCCGATCCATGTGGGCTTATCGAGGAAAAGTCTAGCAAATATCAAACAGGTAAATATAACAGCCACCTATGATATTATCACTGTAATCAGCTGTCATCTAACAGGAAACGAGTTCACGAATCCAATACCATGGATTCACCTACAACTTTTGTTTCAGTCCAGCTATTAATAGCTTGCTCGCGACCCTTAATAAAAATTGTAGAGATTTCATTCAATTAAACTTACAATGTTTCCCCCTTACTTTAATCACACAAGAGTTTGAACCAGGAAGAAGGTAAAGTAATTCTCTCAACACGTCGAGGCCAAAATTAGAAGTCAGGTTATTCATCCTCTAGAACTAGGTACAAAAGTCGACCATGTACAGTTCTATAGCAAAACCCTAATGCCATTTCTAATCAAACAAAAAGTAAGGAATGCCCACAGGCTTAAACAAGTTTTAGAACACAATGTCACTATTAATGTACCTTTTAGCAAAACAGGAGAGCCCTAAACAGGAAATACGTATTTATTCAACCAAAAGAGGTATGTAGGCTTAACCTTCCATTTAGTAACCTTCAATTATAATTACCATCACAGAATTCTTTTTTAAAAGAAAGTCATATAAGCAAACAAAACTCAATAATGTTTCCTTCCCTATGAACTAGACTGCATCACTCAATATTGCAGTAACCCATTTAGACAAATATGAAATAGAGTAAGCTATAAGAGAGGAAAGAACATTCCAAGCAAAATCAGTGAAATTGGAACGAGATTTAAAGGAACAACCACACAATCGGTTGATATAAACAACCACGAAAACATCTAGTCTAGGCATCATTCAAGAGGAAAGAATATTCATTTCAAGATACTGAAAGAAGGTAGAAAACTATTACAAGGAGTAGATTTAACATGCCTGTTTATAGTTCTTCCCACCAACAAGCACGTCGACCAGGGCTCGAGCAGCAGCAACACAACCTGCGCAACTTCTCTTCCTCGGCCTGCTGAAGGTCCAAACTCTGTTAACGGCCATGCTTGGCATAGGAGAGGGGTGATTGAAACATGCCTTCTTGAAATCCTCGGGAGAAACTCCGAGAAGATAGAAGCACTCTGCTATGAAGAGCATCACAATCACCATAGAAACCCACACAACCATCGTCATGACTGCCATATCCAAAGAAGATCTGTATCTGTTTCTATAACTATAGACCCCCCTTTTCCTTTTTCCCACAAACCCAACTATATTCTCCACCAAATCCTCACGCAGCCAGCCAACTATTGGCGTGAGCAGGTCACCACAAGAAGAACCAGGGCATACGTTTAATAAGCAAAAGTAGCAGTGAATTTCCAGCCACAGAAAATCTCAACTGCCATATTGATAACAAATGCTGCAACCCTGTACCAATACCAAAGAGAAAAGCAAAGAACCACTTGACAGACACAAAGTATCCAACGTATAACTTTCCTCTTTGAGCCTGGTTTAAAATGCCATCTCAACATGCATCTGATTGTTCCTGATTTGGACCTCCTAACCTTGGTGCTCTCATATTAGGAGCAGCCCTGGTCTGAGATGAAGCAAAAGAAGATGGCTTTAATAACCAAAAAGAAAATCTCTTGGAACAGATTCCATATAAACAAAAAAACAGTCCCTAGACTTAGCATCCTCGATTAAGGCTGACCAGTCACTAGATTGCTTCAATGCAGCTGCTTTGAATTACAATAATAATAGAAACCCAATTTTAGAATGGGTATTACAAATTAATAGTAACCACAAGAACCCAAAATACAGGTTACATTTATTCATCCAAAATAGCAGAACACAAACATTTCCAACAATACATTAATCCATCGTCAAGTAGCCACACACAGCAATAATATCTTCAAACGGATATACAATACCCAGAACTATTTCACCCAATACTGTAGATCGACCCAGGTTATAATGCAAAAGATTATTCATGCAAATACTAGGTGAAATAAGCTGTTAGGAGATAGATATGGTTATTCATGCGGTGAATAACAGCTGCAAAGCCAACCCCAAGATTTGAAGCTCGGACACAAGACATGATGATTACCTCACGCTCCTGGCTCTGAAAGGCATCTACTGTAATGATACATAAACCTTTTTCTTCAGCAGATTTGAGGACAGCATCAAACTCTCGGTGCAAACATTACAGCGGTAGCTTGTAAGGTGTGATAATTCCAACAACACCCTTATGCCTGCCAACTTAGTGACTCACTGAAGAAGTTCATAAAATTGCAAAGCAAATAGTGCTTCATGAATATTCTGATATGAAACAGATCCACGCCAATGAGATTCTCTTCCATGAGTTAAATCGTAAAACAAGTAAGGTCTCAGTAGAGAATCTTTGCAATAAATTTCATCGGGTCTCCTGGTAACACTCACACTGTCACTTAATCGATTTGGAGATACAACCTCAGTGCATGTTCTGGCTCTGAAAAAAAAAATCCTGCTACCTTCATCTCCCAAGACATTTTCTCCAACATTGCATAGATCTCCTGTGCCTGTGGGTGTGATCTGTCACCTTATTGTTTGGTGCTGAAGTTGGCTTTGAGCATTGTGAAGAGCATTCTTCCAGGCAGTCACATCATTCCACTTGCTTAGAGGCGGTGGTTCTAAACCATAGCGTGACATGTCCATAGCATGAGGAGCCTTGCCAGCACGTATTCACTCATACTCCTTTGCCACCATATACAACATTATATGAGCTTGTATATATATAAGTCTCCTCACACCATACTTTACGCAGACATCCAATACAAGGCAAGTCCCATTTATTTTACTTCATCAATCCATCCCGCTTGAAGCATTTCTTCGGTGGCCTGCATTAATAGTAACAATTTCATCTCATCTTCTTCTTCACTATGAGCAGGTTGTTTGCCATAGAAAACGGTATTCGCGAAGAAGCAGGAGCAGAAGAAGAAGGAGAAGCGGAATTGTTGGGCTGTTGAGCTGTTGCGAGCAAGACGGCGAGGGCCTCCTGTAACTGTAGCTGAGAGGCATAATCGAGGTCACTGCATGCAGACTGCATTCAATACTGAACAGATAACAACATAGTTTGACAGCCTGTTACCCTAGCTCGTAGCTTCATCTACACCCACGTCAAACCAGACTCACGCAACAACCAAGGCAGAGAAAACGTGCCAAGAGGAAGAAAAAAAACACGCCGGACACCCAACTATATGCATTCAATGAGGATCCAAAAGAGATCCAGGTGAGGAAAAATGGGACTCCACCGACTCCCATCTCCCTCACGCAAGGACAGAACATAAATTTCCACCCACTGCCAGCTACCATAGCAATTTTTTAATTTTTTTATCTTATTTTTGGAGCCCCACGCTTTGGGGACAGGCCGCCTGCCAGGAGCAACAATGAACGGGCATTACACATAACACGGGAATACCATTGACTATGATAAGACAGAATGATGAAAAATTTGAAATATCAAAGTAAATTATAATATTAACATGAAATTGTTCAATCTCACCCATGAGGTACTTCAAATGTTATTGACTTCACTTGCCTTTCACCAATACTATGGGAGAAACTTTACAATTACACCTCTTAATGGCTTCTTCAACACACCTTTAACTGATGGCTTCCTTCACACACTTCCTACAATATTTCTCACTACTTCCTTCTATGCTAAATGAGGGGGGTGGCCTCTCTATTTATAGAACTTCGAGGCTTATCCATCTTATCTCTAAGATAGGATAAGAAATCCACTCTGACGAATCATATTCCATACCTTAACTCTTATCTGTACATGTAAGCTTATCTGTTAAGATAAGATAAACCTTATCATTTTACATGGGTTCCACATTTTTAGACTTTTTACAAATAAAATACACAAAATATTTATGACCTCACTCCTTGTCTTTATTACCAATATAATATTTCTAATTCCTAATCATGTAGACCCTACTTCTCTAATTACCCAAACTTTGACATTTTAACATTACCGGACCACTTACGACAAATATTTACTTTTTACAACATTCCTATTGTACTTTTATTGTTACCGTACTCCACATTATTGGCGGCACCCCATCTTGTGCGTGTGCCGTTATCTTCTGGCGCCGTTACTCTAATTATACTTAACAACATCCTGCTACATACATTAATATACTACGGGAAAAACAACATCCCCCCTATTCCTAATACATACATTAATGAAATAGTAAATTACGGAGGAAAATTTTTTTCCAGAAGAAATTTTCTCTATCCTCTTTTTGTATACGGAATCATATACTAGAAACAAGTCATTCACATGAAATGGAGACCACGGATCTTTTGATCAAAGTATTCCTTCGCTTCATTTTCTTCTTATGGCTTGTATCCTTTGTTATTTCTCTCATTTCCTCCAAGCAAATGAAGATGTACCAACCTTTTATTTCTTGAATCACTTTCATCCATCCTTTCATTTTCATAACTCTCACGGTGGGAATATCAAACTCAATAGGAAGAAGCTGGATCAATGCCATAGCCAATATTTGAAATGGGGAGTATCCTGTTGCTGACTTTGATGTTGCCCTATATGCCCACAATGTTGCATGAATCCTTTTATCCCATTTATGTACCTACAAGGCTGCATCTTTTGCTAGAATTTGACACAACACAAAATTTGTTCATTCCACTGTCCATTTGTGCTTGGCTTGTATGTTGTTGCCTTCCTGTGCTTAATAGAAAACTTATTGACTAGGGCTTCTACCACCTCATTAATGAAGTGGCTTCCTTGATCATTACAATTTCTAATGGGAAACCAAATCGGTGACAATGCGTTCATACATGAACCTTGCCACTTCATCCATGGAAGATGTTTTCAATGGCCTAGCTTGACCCACTTGGTTAAATAATGCGTGGCAACTCAATATACTTATTTTGGCGTGATGTAGTTGGAAGTGGACCTCTGATGTCTATTCCCCACTTTTCAAAGGGACGAGGGAAGAATAGGACATAATGGAGCTGATGAAGTCTTACGGTTACCATGTGTTTGACAAATATCACATGTCTTACAATAATTATAACAATCTTTAAAAAGAGTGGGCGGTGATAACTGCATCAAGATCCTTCTTGCTGTAAGTTGTCAGAGAAGTGCCCTCCACATGTACCATTGTAAAATTCTTCTTGAGTTCCTTCCCTTGATCACGTCCATTTGCCCTCTTATCTTGTCCATCGAGGTCCTATTCGAAATAATACTCCATGCAGAATAGAATATGGACGATTGGCTTGAGTAATCTTTCTCTTAGTCTTTGCATTGGCACCATCAGGAAACTTGAATTCATTGAGATAATTCCAAATATCTATGTATTCACTAGGGATTGTGTCGAGGATAACAATTTGCATCGGGAAATCATCATCATCACAAGATGATCCTAAACCATCATAGGCTCGAGAGAGTGCATCTGCATTGACATGCTTCTTTCCTGGCCTATCTATAATATCAAATTCAAATTCTTGTAGCAAAATTATCCATCTTTTTATCCTCCCACGATGGGTTAGGCTTATTTACAATATATTTTAGAGCACGATGATCATTACAACTAGAAATTTTTTCCCTAGCAAGTAATTTCTAAACTTCTTTCTGACAAAAATGATAGCAGAGCCTCTTTTTGATTTACGGTATAATTTACCTCAGCCTTTGCTCATTTATGCTGCTCCCAAAGTAAATTGGATGTTCATTCCCATTTTCATCCTTTTGGCTCAAAGTACTTCCTAGTGCTGCATCGAGGCATCGGTGTACACAATGAATGGCTTGCTCAATCTGGATTCTTCAAAGCAGGTGAAGACACCGGGGCTTCCTTGATTGTCCAAAAGCTTCATGCGCCTTATTTCTGGTTCATAAGTAACATCCTTCTTCAAGAAGCTGGGTTAGTGGTACATGCGATCTTTGAGAAATTCTTGATGAACCTTCTATAGTAACCCACATGGCCTAAAAATGATCTCAACTTACTTCTATTCATAGGAAATGGTAAATCTTTGATTTTGAAACTTTATCGAGGATCGTACCAATACCATCTCTGGATCTGACATGCCCTAACAAAATGCCTTTAGAACATCCAAAGACACACTTTGTAGGGTTTAGTGAGGCTTGTGCTTCATCTAACCTTTGAAATGTTGTCTCCATTTAGTGCGAGGTGGTCAACTTGCTCCCATAGATGCAAAAATCATCCTAGAAATACTCGATGAAGGTCCCGATGTAGGGTTCGAACACCCTATTCATCAATATTTGGAATGTTGCTGGAGCATTACACTGACCCAAAGGCATAACTCTATAAGAAAAGCGTTCCCCAAGGAGTGGTGAGCGTGGTCTTGGTGATCTTTTCTGCTATACGAACTTGGTTGTAGCTGCTTTATATCCATTAGCAAAACTATAGCACTCTGGCCAGCTACTTCGTCCAAGATCGATCGAAAATGGAAGAGGGTAATGATCCTTCTTTGTTGCCTTATTGAGCTTCTGTAATCAACACAAATGCGTAGCTTCCCATTCTTTTTATTGAGATCACAATGGGAGAAACCCATTACGAATTCTCCTGACAAATATGAATCCTGCATCAAGCAACTTATCTATTTCTTCTTTTACAGTCTTGGAAAAATTAGGATTCATTCTATATGGCATTTCTTTATGGGCTTAGCACCATCTACCAACTCAATACAATGTTCTACCCAACTTACTTGACGGAGTTCCTTGTAATCAAAAGTGAATAGGTGTATGTACCTTCGAAAGAGCTAGAGGTAGGATTCCTTCTCACTCTCCATCATAGCATCACCAATCTTTATTTGTTGGAGACGATCATCAACTTCTTCTTCAGATAATTTTATGGGGTCATGAGTTGGTGTGACTGGAAGGATATCCATGACTGAAACATCCACCTCGCTTTCTTCATCTTCAGTGTCCACTTCACTGGTACTAGAGTAATCGAGAGGATGTCGATCATCGGTTTCATCACTTGAATCCACAGGTTCTGCCTTATGATGTCGAGGGATCACATTTATCTTCACCCTCTCTCTACCACGTCCAAGTGTCATGAAACCTTCATTCCAGTAGTTTCTTGCATGAACTCTCCTTAGCCATGGTCTTCCCAGCAGCATTGGGTATGCATGCGAGTACCATTTTCATCACTGAAAGTCTACCACACATACCACACCCATATGAGATATTGCCACATTTGAAACTACACCTTTTGGTTTAGTTTTCCTTTATTTAATGACCTTAACATAAGTGTTGAAGGGCGATCAATTTTAAACCCAACATATTCATTCTGAGACTCGGTCATTACATTAAGCTGCAGCACCTCCATCAACTAAGACATCATGAATTGAAATACCATTACATAATACCTCGGCTTGTGGAGCATAGGGATCGCCTCTGCCTCCAAAGCAGGGACCTCAACCTCCTTCCTTCTTCGAGCATTGAGTCCACCTCATGACTCCGCCTCTTCTAGAAGACATAGCCAAGAGTTGACCATATGTAATATTTGCAGGCCTTTTGGATAGATCTTCCAAGATGGAGTATGGTCCTTGCCCCTGTGAAATCAGAAAATCCTGCACACCCAACTTTCTTCTCCTATGTTTCTTACTAGTTTCTTCTTTCATCTTCTTAGGATCATTTCCATCTTGATTATCTTTTTCTTTCTTTCTTTTTGTTACAAACACATCTACTTCATTATTTCTGCTCTTATCTACTACATCAAAAGAATTCACAGGTGCTTTTCCTTTATCATTATCTCCTTTACCAGATGTAGAAGCTCTATCTGGACAATTATACTTATAATGACCCTTTTTATAACAACCATAACAAACAACTTCAGAAATATTTCTTTTTGGACCTCTATCTCCTCCCTGAGAACTAAATTCCTTTCCTTGAAGAAGATTAATAGTTAACTGACCCATCTTTTGAGCAGATCTTCATACTCAGTAGATGTACTAGGAGAAATATTTGCTGCTCATCGGGAGTGGTTGTGGATTACGGACCAAAGGTTTGGTGTAGGCTCTACTTTAGCAACAATTTCTTTGGGCTCCTCTTCCATGCTTTCTTCTTGCCTTCTTGCAATCTCCTTTGCTTGTTGATGGTAGGCTGGGTGGTCATACTTCACTTGTTGTCGATCTCGGCTTCATCCCAAGAATGAAGTGCTTACTGAGAGGAGATTATCCACGCCATTCATCAACCCATCCGCTAGTCCTTCCTTAGGATCACGGGCATCGAGCTTCCTCCTTAGCTCTAGAACATGAGCATGATAATCCCTTATCTTCTCCTTCTCTCCTTGGGATAGCTTTGTGATCTCGATCATGAGATCTACATATTTCTGTTGTTCACCAAATTCTTCAAGAAAACTTTCAGTTAATAAATCCCATGAATTTTCACATTATCACCTAGTGTTTGAACCACCTAAGTCTTGAACCATCCAAAAAGGTAGGAAAAATTCAGTCCATTGTTCCCTTCTTATAAGGCCATTACAAATACAAGATCGCTTAAACTCTTGAATGAAAGAAGAAGCATCTTCATTAGATTGAGCTGAAAAAACCAGGAATCTTTCCCATTTTCAAAAGTAACCACATAGTGAAATACCAACTCACAAGTACAATCACAAGACTTATGTGCACAAATAATTGGAATCACTATACTAGAAAGTGACTTTACACCTTTCTGATAAAATAGAAATGACCATGGTAAACTATGGTAAAACTTGACTACTTTGCGGTAAAAACTGACTTTCTTGTGGTAAACACTATTCACGGTAAAAGTGAAATTCTTTGCGGTAAATACTATTCATGGTAAAAGTGACTTTCTTGTGATAAATACTATTCTGCAAAAATGACTTTATCATGGTAACTACTATTCATGGTAAAAATGACTTTACCATGGTAACTACTATGCATGTAAAAACAAGGTTACCCTCGATTGATTTTTGACTAAGTGGGAATATCTCTCCGAGAAAATCCACCAACGAGGAATGGTCGGCAGCGGAACCAAAATGTCATCACCAATCCGGCACTATGATAATTCTTCACGGGAACTCCTCGTCTTTATGATTATTTACTAATGCACTGACCTTTAGTTTGGTGGATGTAATCTGGAAACAAAACAACAACATAACACAAGAATACCATGACTATGATAAGACAGAATGATGACAAATCTGAAATATCAAAGTAAATTATAATATTAACATGAAATTATTCAATCTCACCCATGAGGTACTTAAGTGTTATTGACTTCACTTGCCTTTCACCAAGACTATGGGAGAAACTTTACAATTACACCTCTTAATGGCTTCTTGACACACCTTTAAAGCGATGGCTTCCTTCGCACACTTCCTACAATATTTCTCACTACTTCCTTCTATGCTAAATGAGGGGGTGGCCTCTCTATTTATAGAACTTCGAGCTTATCCATCTTATCTCTAAGATAGGATAAGAAATCCCTCTGACGAATCATATTCCATACCTTAACTCTTATCATGTACATGTAAGCTTATCTGTTAAGATAAGATAAACCTTATCATTTTACATGGGTTCCACATTTTTAGACTTTTTACAAATAAAATACACAAAATATTTATGACCTCACTCCTTGTCTTTATTACAATATAATATTTCTAATTCCTAATCATGTAGACCCTACTTCTCTAATTACCCAAACTTTGACATTTTAACATTACCGGACCACTTACGACAAATATTTACTTTTTACAACATTCCTATTGTACTTTGTATTTACCGTACTCCACATTATTGGCGGCACCGTCTTGTGGCACCGTTATCTTCTATCGGACACTACTACTAATTATACTTAACAACATCCTATTCTAATACATACATTAATGAAATAGAAATTACGGAGGAAAATTTTAGTGTGTTGTAGGCTGGTTGTAGTTAGGTAGGGCCATAGTTGGGACGTTGAGATGGCCACGGAGCCAAAAGTTCTATAGACTCCTTAGTTATGAGTGTGTAGTGGATTTGGGACCCTTCACCACTACTTCGATCTTGAGATCCTTCCATTAGGATCTTATGGCATCATTTTAGGCATGGATTGGTTGTCCACTCACAGAGCTAGAGTGGATTGTTACCATAAGACTATTTTTTGCATAGATGATCTTGGATTAGAGTCAGTAATATCAGGAGTTAGGAGGGCCGTATCCATTCGCACCATCTCCGCTATGCAGCTTAAGCGGTGTGCGCGACAGGGTTGTCAGTTGTTTGCTATTACGGTCAGTGACAGATCAGAGGATGAGTCGAGAGGACCTTCCCTCGATGACCATCCCATCTTATCAGAGTTTGCTGATGTGTTCCCAGGGGAGCTACCGGGGTTACCTCCCCCATGTGAGATCGACTTCCATATAGATCTAGTTCCGAGCACAGAGCCTATCTCACGAGCACCCTATCGGATGACTACTCTTGAGTTATGTGAGCTCAAGTTGCAGCTTGAGGACCTTCTAGAGAAATGCCTAATCCGTCCTAGTGTATCCCCTTGGGGTGCACCAGTGATCTTCGTAAAGAAGAAGGATGGATCTCTTCGGTTGTGTATTGGTCCTACCGTCAGCTGAATAAAGTAACGATCAAAAATCGTTACCCCCTTCCATGCATTGATGATTTATTTGATAAGATGAAGGGGGCTATAGTTTTCTCTAAGATAGACCTTAATTCGAAGGTACCATCAGCTCGGGATTGCGGAGATGGATATTCACAAGACAGCATTCCGTACGTGATATGGCCACTACGAGTTCACAATGGTACCTTTCGGTTTGGAATGCCCCACAGTGTTTATGAGTTTGATGAATGGGGTATTCGGGACCTTCCTTGATCGCTTCGTGCTCATCTTCCTTGATGACATTTTGATTTACTCACGCACATGTGAGGAGCACTGAGGAGAACCTTCGCTAGGTTATTCGGTGTCTTCGCAAACAACGCCTTTACGGGAACTTAGAGAAGTGTGCGTTCTTTCACTGAGGTGCACTATTTAGGCCACATCGTTTCTGGGGAAGGTATCATAGTCAATCCTTCCAAGATTCAAGCCATCATGGATTGGCCAACGCCCACTATTGTGACCGAGGTGCGTAGCTTCATGGGTCTAGCAGGGTATTACGGGAGGTTTGTTCGAGGATTTTCTCAGTTACGCACCCCATCACTTCCTTGGCGAAAAGGAAGAAGTTTTTATGGTCGAGATAGATGTGAGCGAGGCCTTGAGTACGAAGGAATGCCTCATGATAGCACCTATTCTTGCGGTGCAGATCCTCGGGGGTGAGTTCTACGTTTGCACGAGATGCTTCCTTGGCGGGACTTGGAGGTGTGTTGATGCAGGAGGGTAGAGTAGTTGCCTTTGAGTCTCGCAAACTCAAAGATTATGAGCTCAATTATCCGACTCATGACCTTGAGCTTTGCACGAGTAGTACATGCCTTAGTGCGGTGGAGACATTTTCTTTGGGCCGGAGATTTATACTCGGGGTGATCACTTGAGTCTTCGCCACCTCTTCACGCAGCCCAATCTCAACACTCGTCAACGGCGTTGGATGGAGTTACTCGTGAGTATGACATGGAGATAGAGCATGTGAAAGGGAAGGAGAATGTGGTTGTAGATGCCTTGAGTAGGCAGAGACATGTGGCTATGGCCACCTCAGTGGGCACAGATTTGCGGAGTAAGATCTTGCAGCGGCTTCCTCATGATAGTTTCTACCTTGCAAGTAGAGCAGAGATTGAGTCTCGAGACCCCTTGAGGGAGATTTGATGGATTTTCATTAGAGGTAGATGGTCTTCTCGAGACACGAGAGGTCGGATATATGTTCCTATAGGTGGAGGCTTGAGACATGACATTTTGAGTGAGGTTCATCGTGCACCTTATTCAGCCCATCCCGGGGTGAAGAAGATGCACGCCACCCTGAGACAGTTGTATTTTTGGAGAGGACTTCGGAGAGACGTAGCTTTGTTTGTGTCACATTGTTTAGAGTGCCAGAGGGTGAAGGCCGAGCATCAGCATCCATCGGCCTTCTCTATCCTCACACCATACCGGAGTGGAAGTGGGACACCATTTCCATGGACTTCATCATTAGATTGCCTACGTCGAGATACCATCACGACGCCATCATGGTCACGGTGGATAAATTGATGAAGGTAGCTCACTTTTCTCCAGTGAAGACCACCTATACAGTGAGTGTTGTGGCACAAGTATACCTTGATGAGATTGTCAGATTACATGGGATTCCGTGGAAGATCATTTGCAACCACGACCCTTTGTCAGACTCCCATTTACGGACCACCATGCGCAAGTATGTTCTCGGGATGAGGATTAATTTCAGCACTGACTTATCACCACAAGCAGATGGACATGAGACAGAGAGAGGGTGAATAAAATTTTGGAGGATATGCTTAGGATGTACATGATGGATCATTAGTTGAGATGGGAGGAGTATCGTATTTGGTGGAGTTTGCCTACTGATAATAGTTTCCGAGTTCTATAGGCATGGCTCCTTTTTAGGCATTATATGGTAGAGAGTGCAAGACACCTCTTATTTGGGATAGGATTGAGGACGGGGTTTCCTCGGGCCAGCATTATTACGGGACATGGAGCAGCAAGTTACCTTGATCGAGACAAAGCTTGCGGGAGGTGCGGGATAGACGAGAAAAAGTATGCGAGACCAAGCATAGGACGAGATCGCAGTTTTGAGGTAGGTGCGAAGGTGTTTTTTCATGTCGAGACCACATAAGAGCCCTATTTATTATGGAAAAGGTTCTAAGCTTGATCCTAAGTTTGTGGGTCCCTTTGAGATCTTGGAGCGCCTTGGTCCCTTGGCGTATCGTCTAGCATTGGCACCTAGCTTATCTCGCGTCCATGATGTGTTTCACGTTTACGTGCTTAGGAGATATATTTGATCCTTCTCATGTACTAGATTGGAACACATTGTAGGTGCGAGGATCGGGGAGGTGATGGTGGAGCCCATGTGCATTATAGAGCGTAGGACCACGGGCGCTGCGGCGAGAGAAATTGATCGGGTTCGGGTCGATGGGACGGGTATGATCGAGCTGCAGCTACTTGGGAGGATGCTACTTTGCTACGAGGATAGTTTCCACACCTTTTCCAATGACTTCTAGGAGGAAGTCGAGTCTAAGGGGAGGGGGATGTAGTGCCCACTTCCTTCGACCTAATTTTGTTTTGTTTTTTTCGAGATTGATTACTTCACTATGGATTTATTATGGCTTCTTGATTTAGCATGCTAGTAGATATCATAGACATTGGAATGTTATTGATTTGATCTTTATATGATGCATATGGTTTACTGGTGGACATTTGACGATGATAGTTGTATACTTTTGACAGGGTTATTTATCTTAATTATGACATGTGATATATTTAATCATATTGAGTAGAACTTGATAATTTGACTAATGTGATGATCGTTTTGACATAAATGAAAAATGGAATAGAAATGTGCTAGAAAGTGTAATATGATATCGTACTTGCATAGATGATAGTAAATCATGTGTCGTTTATTTTAGATTATATTGTATATTTGGCATGAATGTTTTAATGCGGCCAACAAGGCCGAAGGAGGTATTCTCATGTCTGCAAGTATATTATATTCACAACAATATTGGGGAGTGGAGACCAACCACATTGGAATTCGAGAAGGATCAACTAAGGTCACCATGGCAACAAGTAATTGTGTGTGTGTTAGAATTATCTGGTTATGGGAAAATTGTGACCTAGGGGTCATGTGTTGTTTTGTTTTATTTTTTCTCTTTTTATTATGTTGGTATGTGTTGCTCTTAGTAAGTGAAATTTTACTTGTGTTATTATTCATATTCTTTGGATTGGAGTTAACCCCTTTGTTAGCCATGGGTTGTCTTGGCTTAATTAAGCTAATTTGATTTTTTCCTAAACTAATTAAGAGATGTGACCAAAGAGAGCTCATTTATTAGGCTTGATTTACTTGGGATTTTGTGTGGATTGATGTGTGTTTGAGTTTTGAGTGTAGCACACTCTACCCCTCATGGGAAACTCTAATTTGGCCTTGGAGGCCAAATTTCAAAGCTTGTGGGACAAGACAAACTTGTCCCACACCTCTTGAAACCCCATGCCAACCCTACCTATGGGTTGGAAGGCCAAATTTAGGGTCTTTTAGGTGTTTTGGGGGATAAAAGGGTAAAATATTAATTGTACTTTCTTTCAAAATTTAATTTTGTCCTTTGGGGGAGTGGGCTTAGTTGGAGTGTGTAAGGTGCTTGCCTTTCTTTCAACCACTTATTAATGGTGCATTGGAATATGAAGTTGACCAAATGATGTGGAGTGGAGGGAAAAGGAGGTGGCATCCTACTTGGAGCCACATCATCCCTCCCTCTCTTTTCTCTATTTATTGGATCCTCTTGTTTGTTTTGGGGGTTGGAAGTTTCATTTTTAGTCTTTTGTATTTTGGAGAGGAGAGGATTTGGAAAGAGTTTGTGGATTTTTGGAGCTTGTTGATACTTGTGGGAATTTTGTTGGAGCTTGTGGATTCTTGCTTGATCTTTGGAGGGATTTGAGACTTCATAATTGGAACAAGCTCTACCATGGAAAGGTAGGAGCTTCACCTTTGTTGTATTATGTTTTCTTGTTTTTGTTATATGAATGAGTACATATGTTGTGTTGAATTTTGTTGTTGTAATGCTTGTTGGGAATGGGTAGAATGCCTAAGTTGGGAGTGGGAGGAGACTATGGGGAGTTTAATTGAGGGAGGAATAATAGATCATTTTCTTGAGGAGGGAGTTTGGGTTGGGTGCCTACCTTGTAAGAGAAATTCTTGCATTTTCTTCTTGTTTTTACTTTGAGGGAACCATAAGAGTTGAGGGAGACATAAGAGTGGATGGAGGGATAAGGGGTACTTGAGGGAGGAATAAGAGTTGTTTGGGGTATTTTGTTTTGCATTGGAGGCTTTAGGTGGCACCCATTCCCATTGGGAGGCATAAGTGGCCTCCCCATAGATCTTACTCTTATGGCTTTCTTGATAAACCTTGTGACTTGTTGTTGTGATTGTTTTCCCTCTTGTTGTATTGTTGATTTTTTTTTGAAGGATTATGGAATGAATGTGAAATTTTATGTTGAGTTATGTGGAAGCTAGTAGTTGCCATGAGTTGGATTTTCTCCCATTGTAATGTGGTTGGGGCTCGGGGGGCCAATGGAGAGGATGGCTTCTCTTCTCCATTGGGTATCTTGGTTGGGAGGAGAGCATTGCCTCTCCCCTTATTTTGTTGTGAATCAAGAAAACTATGGAGGAGCCACCTTGTTGATGTTTGAAGCATTGGAACCTTGTTGATGACAATGTGAAACCACCTTGTATTTTACCCACCTTGAGTGGAAGAAAAATGTAATATTGCTTTGTATTTTAGCTTCCATCATTGTAAATTTTGTTCCCACATTAAGTGGAAAATGTTGTAACAAGATTTGAAGGAAAGTTGTATTGATATTCATTAGTAAGGTTGTAAGGTGGATGGAATTGAAAGTTGAAGGAAAGACAATGTATTTATTCTCCTTTGCTTGGCTTAGAACCTCATTGAGTAATTGATCTTGTTGAAATGTTGGTAGTTCTTGCTTTAAAACTTAATGGAAATATTTTGAAACCCTCTTGAGGGATGTTGGGAAATTTACCTTAAAAAAATAAAAAATAAAAATATATATATATACATTAAATTCCATTTTGTTGCTTGAAAGAGATGTATTGAAAGAGTGGAATGTTAGTGTATCTTCTCTTCTTACATTGTTGATGGAAAGACTTAAGTTTTTAGATAGATTTCAATATGCCAATGAAGTAATTTTGGTTCTAGCTTCATTATGTTCTTCCCCATTTAAGAAAATATTGAAAATCCATTTACAAATTATTAAAGGAAATTAAATCAACCTAATTGAAATCCCATGAAATGTTTATTGAATTGTGTAGAAGGAAATTTTAATGCAAAGACTTTAAAATTATTTAGTTTATTACCCAATCCTCCTTAATACATAATAAGGAAACTAATATTTTCAATATAATTCATATCTAAGTAATATTACAACTAATGTATTTACTATTTTAAGTTCTAATTATTACACGGTATACCATTAATATTTATTTGTATTAACAAAGTGTATTAACATGAATCGCAGCCAAAAATTAATTAATTAATTATGAAATGGAACATACATATGTACAAATAGTGTATGCGCCTCCCAAGGTCTGTGAATGATCTTGTTTTTGCAAAGTAATTGTGCTTCATGAATATTCTGATATGAAACAGATCCACCTCTGTGAGTCCCCATTCCACAAGCTACCTCAAGAGGCGAGTGCTAGGTCGTAGCTAAAGAAATCCTTGTCTTAAGTTCCACCAGGTCTTCTGGTAGTACTCTCACTGTCCCTTAATCGACCTTGATCAGTTTTGGTAAAATATCACGAAGGGGAGACTCCGAATTTGAGGATGCATTCGATCGAGCAGAGATAACAACATAGTTTGACGACACGCTTATTAGAAGCACTCTAAAAAGGCTCTGCCATACTAAAGTGCGAGCCACGCCGTAGACCCGCCATGATCATCCTCGCAGCACCCAATGAAAGTGGAGGTAAAACATTCTTCTCTCGCTTTGTAGCTTCATCCTGCTCTTCCTGTCAACCCGCGTGACCATGGTTTGGGTATCTCTTTGTCCCACTAGCCGTAGCTCATCACTAAGCGCCATCCTCTGTCCACACGCACGGCCATGACTAGGTGACCGGTCTATATCTTGGACTTTAACTTCATCTACAACCACCACAATGAATACATGCGGCCAGGACAGAACCTAAAACAACGATCATTGTGTGAAGATATTGATTTGCAAAATATAGGTGATTAAATGAAAGATGCGACCGAGGTTGTGTTGCTTTGCACGCAAGGAGAGGGAGTATAATGCTTTAGAAAGTGGCCATTAAAGCCACCCACCTCCACCATTTTTTTGAACTTAAAATTGAATGTTTCTTTTCCCATAGTAAAACTATGCCCGTTTTTGTTCTCTTTTTCAAAAAAAAGATACGACTAACCTACCTTAAGGAAAGTAATCTTGAATGAATACAATATTAACCATGTTCACATTCTTTGTGCATAAAAGATGGATTTGGAACTTCTTAATTAATTAGGAAATATGTATTTTAGCTAAACTTATATTATATAAATCTAGTTGATTAAATATACCTTTGAAATTTTATGTTCCTTAAAAATAACATGATTTATACGACAAGATATTGAACCCTATGCTGTGCATATAATGGGTGGCATATATATCTCATTTTGAGATTATAATTATATATATACAGTATTTATATATTCAAATAAAGATTAAATATAATACCTCAAATGTAAAATATAAATTTATTGATGTCTATCAAGCATGAGATACAAATACATTATGTTGAAAGAATTTATTTTTGCAAATGGGCCATCATATAAGATTCTAGAACAATTGTATTATGACGAAACATAAGATATGACGCTAAAGACATTTAGCAAAACTTTCTCTAATGAATGCATGACATGAAACATGGAAACGAAGTTAAATAATTTTAAAAAAAAAAAAAAATTAGTCGGAATTTCGGGTTGTATGTTGTGGAAGCAAGTTCTTGGCGTGTCGTCGTAAAGTAAGCCGCGTCATTATTTTTTTGTGGTGTCACATGTGTAATGATATATTAATTTTAAAAGCTGTGAAAGCCCTAGCTCGTTTTTTTAAAAAATTAGATTAAATTTAAAATATACCTTCTTAGACTTATAATGGTGCTTTAAGACTGTAATTTTTGGTGTAATGATATATTAAATTTAAAATATACCTTCTTAGAATAATGGTGCTCGAAGATTTAAAATAAAGTTTTTGGTGATTCATCATAAACTAAAATCCCCATTGGGAGGAATAAGTGGCCTCCCCATAGGTCTTACTCTTATGGCTTTCTTGATAAGCCTTGTGACTTGTTGTGATTGTTTTGCCTCTTGTTGTATTGTTGATTTTTTTTTTTTTGAAGGATTATGGAAGGAATGTGAAATTTTATGTTGAGTTATGTGGAAGCTAGTAGTTGCCATGAGTTGGATTTTCTCCCATTGTAATGTGGTTGGGGCTCGGGGCCAATGGAGAAGATGGCTTCTCTTCTCCATTGGGTATCTTGGTTGGGAGGACAGTGTTTCCTCTCCCCTTATTTTGTTGTGAATCAAACAAACTATGGAGGAGCCACCTTGTTGATGTTTGAAGCATTGGAACCTTGTTGATGACAATGTGAAACCACCTTGTATTTTACCCACCTTGAGTGGAAGAAAAATGTAATATTGCTTTGTATTTTAGCTTCCATTATTGTAAAATGATCCCACATTAAGTGGAAAATGTTGTAACAAGATTTGAAGGAAAGTTGTATTGATGTTCATTAGTAAGGTTGTAAGGTGGATGGAATTGAAAGTTGAAGGAAAGACAATTTATTTATTCTCCTTTGCTTGGCTTAGAACCTCATTGAGTATGTTGATCTTGTTGAAATGTTGGTAGTTCTTGCTTTAAAACTTAATGGAAATATTTTTGAAACCCTCTTGAGGGATGTTGGGAAATTTACCTTATAAATATATATATATATATATATACACACATTAAATTCCATTTTGTTGCTTAAAAGAGATGTATTGAAAAAGTGGAATGTTAGTGTATTTTCTCTTCTTGCATTGTTGATGGAAAGACTTAAGTTTTTAGATAGCTTTCAATATGCCAATGAAGTAATTTTAGTTCTAGCTTCATTATGTTCTTCCCCATTTAAGAAATTATTGAAAATCCATTTACAAATTATTAAAGGAAATGAAATCAACCTATTTGAAATCCCATGCAATGTTTATTGAATTGTGTAGAAGGAAATTTTAATGCAAAGACTTTAAACTTATTAAGTTTATTACCCAATCCTCCTTAATACATAATAAGGAAACTAATATTTTCAATATAATTCATATCTAAGTAATATTACAACTAATGTATTTACTATTTTTAAGTTCTAATTATAACAATATACCATTAATATTTATTTGTATTAACAAAGTGTATTAATATGAATCGCAGCCAAGAAATTTATTAATTAATTATGAAATGGAACATACGTATGTACAAATAGTGTATGCGCCTCCCAAGGTCTATGAATGATCCTGTTTTTGCAAAGTAATTGTGCTTCATGAATATTTTGATATGAAACAGATCCACCTCTGTGAGTCCCCTTTCCACGAGCTACCTCGCAAGACAAAGCTAGGTCGCAGCCAAAGAAATCCTTGTATTAAGTTCCACTGTGGGTCTTCTAGTAGTACTCTCACTTTGTCCCTTAATCGACCTTGATCGGTTTTAGTAAAATATCATGAAGGGGAGACTCCGAATTTGAGGATGCATTCGATACTGAATAGATAACAACATAGTTGGAGGACTTGCTTGTTGGAAGCGCTCAAAAAGGCTCCTGCCATACCGTGCGAGGAGCGTTGTAGACCCTGCCACGATCATCCTTGCAACACCCAATGAAAGTGGAGGTAAAACATTCTTCTCTCTCCTGTAGTTTCATCCTGCTCTTCCAGTCAACCTGCGTGGCCATGGCTGAGTATCTCGCCTATCCCACTAGCTGTAGCTCATCACTGATCACCATCCTCTATCCACGCGCGGCCATGGCTGGGTGACCAGTATGTATACTGGACTGTAACTTCGTCTACAACCACCACAATGAATACATGCGGCCGAGACGTAACCCAAAACAAAGCAGGCCGAATGTGTGAAGATATTGATTTGTAAAATCTAGGTGATTAAATGAAAGATGGGACCGAGGTTGTGTTCTTTGCATGCAAGGAGAGGGAGTATAATGCTTTGGTAGGTGGCCATTAAAGCCACCCACCTCCACCATGTTTTCAAACTTAAAATTGAATGTTTCTTTTCCCACCGTAAAACTCTGCCCCTTTTTGTTCTCTTTTTCAAAAAAATACGACTAACCTACCTTAAGGAAAGTAATCTTGATTGAATACAATATTATAACCATGTTTACATTCTTAGTGCATAAAAGATGGATTTGGAACTTCTTAATTAATTAGGAAATATGTATTTTAGCTAAAGCTATATTATATAAATCTAGTTGATTAAATATACGTTTGAAATTTTATGTTCCTTAAAAATAACATGATTTATATGACAAGATATTGAACCCTATGCTGTGTATATAATGGGTGGCATATATATCTCATTTTGAGATTATAATTATATATATACGTATTTATATATTCGAGATAAAGATTAAATATAATACCTCAAATGTAAAATATAAATTTATTGATGTCTCACAAGCACGTATACAAATACATTATCTTGAAAGAATTTATTTTTGCAAACGGGCCAGGTGTAATGATATATTAATTTTAAAGCTGTGAAAGCCCTAGCTCGCTTTTTTAAAAATTAGATTAAATTTAAAATATACCTTCTTAGACTTATAATGGTGCTTTAAGACTGTAATTTACGGTGTAATGATATATTAAAATATACCTTCTTAGAATAATGGTGCTCAAGATTTAAAATAAACTTTTTTGGTGATTCATCATAAACTAAAATCTTTGTTTCATTGCCTTATTGTTTTTCATTTTGGACATTACCCCCTCATAGTGGCTAGTATTTGTGTTACACCTATATCAATTCATTTGGCATTCTTTGCATCACTCTCGTTGGATTTGATCTTAGTTTTGCATCCATGTGGATTTTCTATTACTATTGTGAGTTTACTTAATTGCTTTACATTTGAGAAATATCATAAGACGTGGTATCAAAGTATGATTTGGGTGCCTAATTCTATAGCATGAGGAAGGCAGGGCATGAAAGGTGAGCATCTTTCTATTCCTTAATCTTTTTAGCCAATCTATTTTTTTTAATTGTTTTCTTAATTGTGCATTTTTGTATGTTTGTTTGACTTTGGGAAAGTATTTAGATTTGTTACGATTCTACTTCTATCAAACACTAGAAGAAAATGTAGTCTTTAATATCTTTATAAGCAAGAAGAATTTTGGGGACATGATTTGAACAAGAGACTCTAAGTAATCCCTTTTATGATTTTTTGGGAAACAATAGTAATTGGATTTGTCTCATTGACACAATCACAATGGTATAGCTCTCTAGTAACCAAGTTGTTTTTTACCCTTTTTGACCCTTAGTTTTTGGGTCCTTGTCGATTTTTTTGGATACCTATACCATCATCAATTTCAATTTTTCATTTTTAGAAATTGTATAGGTCCTCGGTAATGCTCATTTTTGCTGCCAAACCCAAATGCTCATTGTGTATTTGTATGGAAATTCAAAATCTATAGCTAGGAGACCAACCCAAAAATCAATTGTCTTCCTTATTTCCAAAATCTAGCACACCCAATCCTCCTCCCATCGGCACCGCAACTTGTGGTGAACATCTTGTTTTTTGCACACTAGCGCAAATAACTAAACTATTTTCCATAGGATTTGAGAAGGTTGTAAATGTTATCCACAAGAAGGTTCTTGCACCTCTTACAATCTCACTAAACATTGGATTGAAGGTTTTGTTGATTCTTTCATTGCTTGGATCCATGAAACATCTAGTTTAGTGGTGCCAACCACACCCTAAGATAACTAAAACCTCGCCAACAATGGACCTATGGGTTTCACAAATAGTTTACCTATTGGAGGAAGCACGAGTTTACCCAATCTCAACAACAACATTAGAACCAATACTCCAACTCCTGTAGAATGTGAGGAGATTGTAAATGATATCCATAAGAAGATGCTTGCACTTATTATAATCTCACTAACACGCTGGATTGAAATTTTTTTGGTGAAAACTCTGAAAACCCTAGCTCATTTTTTAAAAAAAAACCCCATTTAAAATCTCTTGTATCATGATATATTAAATTTTAAAATTGTGTAATGATGTATTAAATTTAAAGTATACCTTCTTAGACTAATGGTGCTCTTAAGATTGTAATTTCTGGTGTAACGATATATTAAATTTAAAATATACCTTCTTAGAATAATGGTGTTCAAGACTGTAATTTTGGTGTAATGATATATTAAATTTAAAATATACTTTCTCTGAAGACTGTAATTGCTGGTGTAATGTTTTATTAAATTAAAAATATACCTTATGTAGAATAATGGTGCTCTGAAGACTGTAATTTCTGCTCTAATGATATATTAAATTTAAAATATACCTTCTGTAGAATAATGGTGCTCTGAAGACTGTAATTTCTGCTCTAATGATATATTAAATTTAAAATATACCTTCTGTAGAATAATGGTGTTGTTTGAGTTATTAAGATGATTATTAATGGTAAAAAAGAGGGATATTTTGAATTTCATATTTGTTAATGGGGAAGAAGGTTATGAACGTTACGTTTGTTAGTGGGAGAGAAATGTTATGAAGGTTATGAATGTTACGTTTGTTAGTGGAAGGAGAGATTTGTTAATAAGGGAAGAAGCCTTGTTTCTCTCATTTGTTAGTTAGGAGAGGAATTCTTTAAACTTCTTACTAACATTTGTTAATAAGGTGAAGAGCATTTTACACTTATGCCTCATCATTGTGAAATTCATATCATATCATTTCATTTCATTGATAAATGTAAAGCCCAAAATATCTCTCTTCCTTTTTGAGTATTCCTTCCTAAGAAATTAGTATGTGCAATATCAAATCTCCTTACTTGTTTTGAGTATGCTTCTAGCCTATATAATTCTCCAAACCAACCAAACACTCAAGTCAATCTAAAACTTTCTCATTGTCATTTCAATACTAATCGCTTAATCCTTCACACCATCTCTAAGTTGTAATCCAATAAAGCTCATGATATGGAGAACCTCAAAGCTCAATTTTTTAAACATAGTGCATACATGTTTAACTACACGGTGATTTGTGGCTTTCCACCTTCTTGGACCTCCTATATCATACATCCCATCTACAAGAGTAAAGACATGAATGATACTAATTACCACAATATCATCGTTGGACACACCTTGGCCAAGATCTTTGCCACAAGTCTGGACATTAATATCGCCACATGGACATAGACTAAGAGGTTGAGAGCCAAAGGGCAAGCAAGTTTTGAAGGGACCACCATACTAGTGATTGTATCTTCACTTTGGCCGCTATCATTGAGGAAGCTAAAGAAATAATTGTGAATTATATTGTTGTTTTGTAGACTTCTACAAGGTATTTAATATAGTTCCTCATAGCTTGTTAGTTAAAAGGCTTAAGGCTTGGGATCTTCCACCCTTGATAGTTTCACTTGTGATGATACCTTATGAGACCATTGTTGATAAGGTACAAATGAGAAATGGTGATATAAAGGATGTCATATATATTAAACAAGGATGCCCACTCTCTTTGACACTTTTTGGCCCTTACATTAATGAGCTAGTAGAAATAAATACATTAGATACAACAAATGGTTGCTTATTCTTTGGAGCCTCTAACACAATTCTTCAATAAATATAATCATTTAATTTTTATAAAGTATATAGTGTCAATAAACGTAATCAAACAATGTCATCAGTGAGTAAAACACATAACATATATGGTATAAAATATGTGTCACAATGTATAAGTCAGTACAAGGCATCATGCAAGTGAATCTTGATTTTCCAATGGATACTTGAGTATTTTTTGTTTGAGCCAAAATTAAAAATTTAGGGTCTTTTTTATTTTCATTTCAAAAAAATATTTAAAGGGTCACCATGTATTTTTCTTGAAAAGTATTTGAGAAATTATGGTTAAATTTTTCAAAATGTTATGCCTTATGGTTTATTTTTTGATGTTTTAGAATTCAAATAGGACATAGGAACAAGTAGTTGAATAATGGATATTTTGTAATGTTTCTCAAAATGAAGGTCAAATCATATGTCATTAGATTTGGCATCTTGAGATATTTTTGAAAAGTCGACATATGCCAATTTACCCCAATGAGGTATGTGTGGTAATAATTTTAAGGAGTTGGGACATGTTAAGGGGTTAATTTGGTGATGGAACTATTCACCAAACCCCTTTTTCTGACCCCTTGATGAATTCACTAATGCAAAAATTCAAACATAAACAATAAACTGCATACAAAAGAGTATTGAGAAGAAAAGAGGAAATTCTATTATTCGTTATCCCATTAGAAATACATAAGATTTTTAGATTAACACCAAAAATAAAATGTTAAGTTTTCATGCACAACTATATATGTCAATTAAAGAAAAACTATTAAAGGAAAAAATCTATCCTATCTAGTTAACAAAAATCACTTTTTTAGCAACTCATATTTCTTATCATTTTTTGCATACACTCTTAGATAGGCCTAAAAATTATCCCTTATATTGTACATGTATAAATAGAGATAGAGAATGACTTACAACTCCAATTCACGCTCACATACAAAAATATTGAATCTAAAAAATAGTAAAAAATAAAATAAAATGTAATGTTTGACCCTTAGAATGGTCAATTTTGGTGTTGAAAAAGGTTTACAATTTGACCCTAATTTTATTTTACCAATTATCATTAAATAGAAACATTTGAGATCTTTTTTTATAAAAAAATTGGATTAGTAAAATTTCTAAATAAAAATATATGACCTTTGTAACATAGGCCATCACATCATTATCCCTTTCTTGAAAAGAACTCAACTTTTACAAGTTGTTTTGATTAAACTTTTTTCATTTTTAGTTGGTAATATTCTTTAATTCTCACTTTTAAATCCAAGTGATATCTTTTTGTTTTAATCCTTCCTACCATACTATATACTTTTTGTAACTTTTAAATCCAAGTGATATCTTTTTGTTTTAATTCTTGTGCTATTATCATTGCAAGAATTATTGATAAGATATTTTTTCTTTTTCCTTATTAATTGATGCTCATGGTCATCTTTACTCTTTGGTAGTGTAATATACTTGACTAACATCAAGTTATCTAGCTCATGTCCATATGTCTCTACACCTATATAAGGGAAATTGGGATTACACCATTTCTCATTGATATGATAACCTTATTTTTCATATTTTTGAGTTTAATATTTTGTGTATTGGTTACTTCAACATTAGACTTGTTGTGTTTCCCCACTTCGTAGGCATGTATTCGTTAAATCATTATTTCTTACATAAGGTGCTTAGTGGTTGATTGGGGTGTATTAGATAGTGGTATAATTTTTTTATGGTCTTAGTCATGGCACAAAACTTGAATGGACTATCATTTCTAGGAAATATATACACCATGTCACTAAGAAAGTATTTTAAACATATACCTGCATAATAGAAGGCACACTATTCATATCATGAGATTATAATTTGAGTTGTAGACATGGCCTCTAATTTTTTGCAAAACATTTTTGGCCCCAATATTATGTCTAACATAAATTGACTTAAATTTTTTATTGAAAATATCGAATTCTATAATTTGTGTGTTAGAATAAGTATGATCCTTAGTATCAATTCTATTTACTAAGAGAAACATGATATTACATATTAACAATTATACCATTTTGTTGAATATTTTTTCTTTAAAGGAAGTCGTATTGATCAAATGAAATGGTATTTTCGAATCCGCTCAATGTGTTGACAATATATTAGAAATATGTCATCTTGTCATCACTTTGTAAAGTAGTTTCATTCAAATTTTATAGAGAATATTCTTTACACAATTTAGCTCATTGAATCTAATCCTACATGAAAATTTGGTCTAGTTATTCCTAAGTTGATATATGATATGATAGCCTTTAGGTTATTATGTAGTTTCTAATTACGTGCACCAAAATTTATTGTGTGATGTGAACTCAATGAATTTATGTTTCTTGCATTTGATTAGATGGGAAATTTTGTAATTTATGTGATTTGTAATTTATGTAATTTATGTGATTTTGTAATTTTGTAATTTTGTAATTTATTTTCTATATTATTTGCATTGAAGCTTGAAAATCATATTTTGTTTTCATTAATATAGGAGAATATCTTAGGAATTTTTTTAACTAAAAGTACTATTAATTGAATTTTACTTTCATTTTTTTTACAGTCATGGCTTCTTCTGGAACTCCTAATTTGTTTGAGAGGACTGATTTAGAGATTGCAAAATTGCAATCTATTCTCCAAAATCCAACTACATTTGGGCAGTATAAAGCCCATTGTGAAAAAATATTTGTTGATCTTTGTAGAATAGAGACAAGTTTGAAAACATATAATCCATTTGATTTTGAATCAATAAAAAATTTATGGATTCACTAAAATCAAGTGTCTTAGGAGATGTCAGGTTATAATGAGATTACATCACGACTTTCCGATAAGGAAGTCGTTACGAGGCCTTATTGGAGTTTTTATGCAGAAAAACAGAAAATAAGGGCATATTATGTAAACAAATGTTCATGTCCCCTATGTGCCCCTTTGATTTATCCTAGATTTGTGGCCTCTAAAGGCCAATTTCGAATAATGACCAATTACCATTATACTTCATAATGATGCTACATGTTGAGGTTCACTTAAACCTAAAGGTGAACTATTTAGACATCCCTAGTTATTTGGGGCAGGGGCGTGGCCGTATTAGCCACAGGAAGCCATATAGAAAGGAGGGAGCTCTTGCAGTTGTTGTGATAGGTTGTACCAAGGCCACAACCATTCTTATCAGGATTTCAGGATGTCGCACACTGTCATTATGACTGCACATGAGGTTGTTATCGAGGGTCTTGTTGGCATTGCTCGTGAGACCCAATTGATCTCTTCTGACCATGTGGGTCAGTACCTTCAGAGACGTGATACTAGTAGTGGAGGTGCTTTAGTAGCAGAAAGTGATGATGCATAGCGAGGTATATGCTCGTGCATCTTTGATTTCCCTAGATGACTTTGAGCTAGTTACAGATCCCGCTCAGGCATGTCGGCTAGGGCGCATCATGGCTGCTGACTTGTTGTGTGCATATGAGGTGATTTCATAGCATTGCAGCATTCCACTATCGGGGTTTTAGATTTTATAGAGCAGAGTGGGAGTGTATCTTCTAGTCAGGGTACTACTGCTGCTATTATAGATAGACTTCTTGTTGCTGGGATCGTCACACCTGATGTTCAACACATTTATGTTCTGGTGTGTGAAAATTAAACCTTTAATATAATTAAAATTTATTTTAATTGATCATTACTTTATAATTTATTAATATTAAAATTAAACATGTACTTCTGTGTTTAGGCTTCTGCTCCAGTGTGTGGAGCTTCACAGCCCACACCATCTACCCGTGTCACATACACATAGCTCTTGACTGAGCACAACATGGATCTCGATGTTCCGGGTCTGAGTCAACTTGGCTCACTTGGTGACATATTTGCTAGTGTTGAGGTCGTGGATGACAATCCCATACATTTGGAGACGCGTTCCGCAGAGGTATAAATACATGTGTTTTAATAGAATTAATATTTAATCTAAATTGAAATGTTAGAAATTAATGAACTTTATTCAAAAAACTTATTTATCAACTTCTTACATTTTATTTATTTTGTTTCATAGGGATCTACGGGACAGAGATCTACACATAGCGTAGATACTCCCAACATCCGCCCAGGGACAGATACTGAGGTAATCAATTGTACATATCTGTTATATGATGTATTGAATTAATCAAGAAATTGTTGTAGAATTTTTCTTATATATTTTAATATATGGTACATGCTATATATAGTTTATGACGTGTATATTCCTTTTTTTAACATGCAGGGTGCAGCAGAGCGTAGTGAGGGTTTGACACTCACCCTAGTGCATGGAGGAGACTTCAATGATATTTTATAGATTTCAGACATTTTAGACATACTTTTAGAGATTTTAGACATGTATATATACTCATACTCATTCTAGACATGATTATTATATTTTGATATATGTCTTAGACACGTGTATTTACAATTATGGATGTGAATATAAGACACCCCCTTATCTTTCATTTTTGTCTCTTGATGATATCATAATAGGTATATAATGATAGATAAGATATTAAATACCCTTCATTTTTGTGATATAACATTGTAAACTTTGTTAAAATTCTATATTGAATCATTTTCAATGCTTAGGTAATTTAGTAATACTTTATGTTACATTAAACATTCCATGGTATAATGGCTTATGTTACTATTTGAATCATATATGATGAAAGTTTAAGTTCAATAGATCATTCAATTAACAACTTGAAATAAGACTCCTAATGACCATTAAGGAAAGAGTATATAAAACTATCCATGTGCTACCAAACTATCAACACAAACAACACCCACCATTAGTATAAGATCATTTTTATTCATGTTTAACATTGAGACAAGTGATCACCCAAGCCTCATTCCAACAAGAAAAACATAGTTTGCAACACTACAAGTGTAGTGCACTAGGTATTTTCATAGTGTACCAGTGATGAAGAACACAATCATGAAAAGTAACTAGTTTAAGATGCATAAGAAAAACCTTATTTTTTATTCACTACTCAGTCTAGATGAAAGAACCTTATTTCCCTCCTATCTCATTCTCTATGACATAATGAATCCTTAATGAATCAACACAATTCCAAGCATATTGAAATATGATAAACTTGTACAGTGATAAGGGTACTCCATATACAACCTTTTGGTTCACAACTAAACAAATAACATATATAAAAAACTATGTACATCTGAATTCCCAACTAACATTTCCACATTAAAAATAATAATGCAACATACATCCACATCATAAATCATGTTTATACCATACATACTTCCATGTAACAACCATATCACAATACTTAAAGTAAACCATAAACCATCTCACAACAAGTAAGAATCACAAGTATTAAACAACTTTATTGTATAGTGGTCTCCATAGTCCCTTCAAGTAGAAAATACAATCCTATAGCTTAATAGTTTATTACCAACAAGGTTTAGTAATTTATTCCATGTCCTTCTATATAATACCAAGTGGCTCTACTCATTGTTCAATGACCTATAAATTTTTTTCATGGTCTTCTACATCTAGTCTCCATTTTTTACGTTTACTATGTGTAGTCTTCACTGCTGCAATTGTAACCCTGTAGCAATTATGTGATGGGTGTAATGATACACCTTTTTTTCTGGTTTGTAATCAACAAAGTGAATCCCACTTTGGAGGGCTTTCACTTGTTGTAAGTATGTTCCCTGCACTACAACCGAGCCAAGTATAAAATGTTGTCACTTCACTTGTTATTTCACATGTTAGCTTTGTTCTCTCTTTTGTAGAACGCAACAAGTAGTACTCCACTTTCTCAATATTGGATTCTTTAGCAATGACTGAAAATACATCTCCTACAACAAAATGAAAAGAAACATTCAATGATCCATGTATAGTATACATTATACATATATATTTAATTATCAAATTATACTTGATCCTTTTAAATAAAACATACCTTGTTTAACCAGTCCAGATATGTGGTCATAATCGGTTGAAATTAGTGGCACATATTCAAAACTATCATCATGATTTGATCCATATGTTTCATCCACAACTAAAGGAACTTGCTTCCACTCACCTACATACCCATGTTTTTACTATTGCACTCGAATATGATTTTTCATGCATTCATAACAAAAACAAGAGTAATCTCTTGTACAAATTGTCCGATTATTACTATCCATAGTCATCAAAGAGTGCAAAGACCTAGAATTGGGAATCCTTTCACATCCATACTTTGTCCTTCGATCAATACCTTCATTTAATCATGCTCAAAAGATCAATAAAGTTTAAAACAAACAACAAAAATCAGAATAAAAAAATTTAAAGTTAGTAACTTGTAGTTCACTTAATAAATCACATCAAGATCTACATATCTATGTTTTAAATGTGCATGTACCTGTTATCTCCCAAAACACTCTATGTGGGGTTGAAGCCTGTGGGGTTGAAGCGTGTGATGTTGAAGCCTATGAGGTTGAAACCTGAACTGTAAAATGTTTCTTACACCATTCAACAATGGTGTGGGCATCAATCAATCGATCTCCCTCATAATCAAAGCTTTGTTTCTTTAGAGCACGTTTGATGCATGCACCCGCACCATCGTGTTCTCCCTTCCCATGACCACTCTAAAAAAACTCCATAAATGAGGAATTTTTGATGAGGATGATAACTGAGTGAAAAGAAAGGGCGAGAGGATTTGAATTGTGATGCGCAACCATCTGACCAAACAAAATGTTGATCTATTTGTATTCCTCGCTGATGAAGATATTGAAAGAAGAAATCAAAACAATGTTGCAAAAAGTGGGTGTCATGTTCCTTGTCATCACTTATATAGAAGTGATACTCCTTCTTGATCATTAGCTTCACATATGTACTTTCAACCCCATCCAAATCCAATTGTGCATGCCTATAAAATACTTGAACCATGATAGTAACCTAGTCAGTATGATAATACTGTGTTTGAATTTCTTTTTGATGAGAAAATGAGTAATTCTCAGCAAAATCAACCACGGAAAATATGGAACCAATAGGGAATGTGTCCCTATTAGTCTTGAATTGTGTAGCCTTCCACTTTGAATAGTGAGAATGTTTGATGTATGGACTAATTAAACTTGAAACTTTGCATGAATGTAGCAATGGGGATTTCCTCTTCTACCAAATCTAACTTGGTTGCATATTTTCCAAGCCTTGTTGAATATTTTATGTATTTGAACCTACAAAATCAATTCATAACATGGACAAATTGTCATGTATTCATTTTGAGTAAACATAAAAATCAAAAAAATTCTAACATCCAAATTTAAAAACATAAATTTATATATATCACCTCTTAACAACCATTTTAAGCGTGTCCAAATCTTCATTTGTTTTGGCAATAATTTCAAGTCCCCACACTTGTCAAAGACACCTTTGATGCAAGTCATACGATTATCAACATGATCATCGGATATTGTGCAAAGAATTGAAGTTATGAATTCACTGACACGTGTAGGTGGGGCATTTTCTTCCCGTAACTTTCTATACACCTGAAAAAAACATAGATTTTGAAATACATTAATTTTAAATCACATCTCAAAAAATGATATTTAAAAAATTTCAAATATATAGATATAAATGAAAGCATGCCTCAAAATATATATACATTCAATCTATAAATATTTTTGTACCTGATAGTGATAATCAAACTCAACGTGATAGTGACAACAACATGTGTCAAGGACTTTATCAGCTCGCACATACCAAGGCTTCAAATTTTCAAACATTCATTGTCCAATCTTAACATCTGGATTTTCTTCTGTAAACTTTATGTACATCTCATGTTGAGTTATTTCAAGCCAATGTTTTATATGTTCATCATAGTTATTGCGAGTTATCCTATGTTTTAAAACATCCCTCACATTCAAAGAAGGACAAGTCCTCTCATTCCAAAAATCAGAAACTATCTTCACAATATTATCCTCTATTTTATCAGAACGTGGATTTCTACACATTAGTGCCCAATTTCCTTCCATAGTAGAGTCATCCAATGTCTTCCTCCTCTTTGCATACCTGTTGACCGTCTTTCTAGATAAACCCAATGCCTTGGAAATGATGGTAACATGACGATTATTTGTTATATCTTCACTTACAAATGAAGTTAATATTGCTCTATGAGAAATACTCTTATCAGTAGACCTAGTTTTTGTACCCAAAGAACTTATTCCTTTAAAAACATTCCCAACAAATTCTTCTCTACACGTTTTGAATTTTTGTCCAAAATCAACACCAACAATTCTAATGTTTCCCTCTTATCAACATGATTCAAGAATGTAACCAACAAATGTGCTCTAGAAACTGTAGTCAAATTAACAAATTCACCATATGTTATCTCTACACTTTTTGTTGTTTTCTTTCGTGATAGTGGTTCTCGTTGGGAAAATTATTTTAATTTTTGTAAATCCATCTTCACCAAGTGTTTCACATTTTTCTTGGGAAGTAATTCCATAACTTTTGTTATCACTTCAGCATAATGTTGCGCATCATGATCTGTGTCCATAAACATACACATGGGATCCTATCAAAACCCTTGCCTTTACCCAATCTAAAAAACATATTATCATATTTAAACCTTAGAACTAAAAAAATTACGATCTATCAAGGGTTTCTATACATATGTACCAATTTTTGCAGCGTTGTCTTTCACTTGTTGTGTCTTCTCTCTCTCTCTTTGTGCCTTCCTACGAACAGATCTTCTAGCATTCTTCTCTGCATTCTCTTCCTTGGTATATTTTCATTTCTCATTCTTTGCATTTCCCATGATTCATCCACTTCAATAATTTTCACCTGCACACATAAATCGTGATAGATCTTAATGTCTAAGAGTAAACTTGATACAAAACTATATGTGCATGCAACTCTATTTATATACAAATCTCAGTAGAAATTAGGTTATTTTTAATTTTAGTTTTTTATAACTTTAAAACAACTTTTCTAATTTTAATAGAATTTATATTTAATATGTAAAAAAACTTTCTAATTTAATATTACATATTTTTGGTTAAAAACTTAAAAACATATGTAAAAATCTAAATTTAAAACATAAAAAATGAACAATATTAAATAAGTAACTTGTAAAACATTAAATTTAGAAGGGGAGACACAATTGCGAAACATTAAATTTAGAAGGAGATGTTTTGGTGTGCTTTGGTGGTGCGAGGGAGGAGTTCGCGTGAATCGGGGTTCGCGTGAACCATGATCGGAGTGAACATGGTTTGCGCGAACCCCCATTTGTGTGAACCCCTCCGAGTGGCACTAACGTGGCACTGAGTGGCACATTTTGGCTCCAAATCCTTTTGGGGGATAATTGTGAGACAAAATCTGCCACTCGGGCGCCATGTAATTAGGTAAATGAACTAGTTAAATTACAAAATTTTGACACAAAATTCATATTTTTATTAGCTTTCTAAAAATGTAATTTTCATTTTTAAAAAATCTGTTTTGTTATTTATTTTTTAATTTTTACTAACATACGGTATTTTAGGACAATCAATAGTACACAATCAACCAAATTTGAAAAATAGTAGAATATATCAAAAAAATTGAAAAAATATACTTAGTATTTGTTGAATTCTTCTTCTTACCTGTGAAAAAAAAATAAAAATTTGATATAAATATTAAAAGTTATTGGCATAGAAATATGGATGCCATTTATTTTAAAATATTGTTACTAAATAATTAATTAAAAAATATATATAAGTCAAAAAAATATGAAAATTTGACAGCACGTCAAAATTATAATCTTGAACATATATCTAAAATTTCATGGTGAAAAGATAAGTTTTCATTTAAAAAAACCACCGGGGATAGTCATTCCTCTTTAATAACAAAAGAAATAACATATGAATAAAATTAAGAAAAAGACCATATTTTTTGCCAATTTTTTTTTTAAAATATACATGTATTCTACACTCTAAACACAACATTTTGTTAGTTTTGGAATTTCATGAATGTGTATGGTTTTGTGGCTATTACCTTTAGAAAATCAATTAAACTAAAAATTCATGTTTACTAAGGTACAAACCATACCAAAAAGTGGGACATTTTATTGTGCTTTGACCAATTATTTGACATTCATGGAGTTGTGTGGCTATTCGGGTGCATAGCGCAAAGTTAGCTTTGATTTGTATGTTGGCACATTTTATTAGATGTTGGGGATACTAAATTATTGCTATGATATTTGGGTTTAATTGATATATGATGGATACATAGTTTCATGTCTTTATGATATGGAATATTGGATTATTGATGAGGACACATGATGGCATGGTTATATAACATTTATATATATTACGATGGCTAACATATGAGGAATTGTGTGAGATTTTGCATGCTTCACATTTATGATTCCGTGTGATGTTGTGATATCATAAATTTGCATGTTTAGACTTGATCGTTTATTGAGTAGTTTGTTTAGACTTATATTGGACATATGCCTTTAATGTGTGTATTGGGTTGTAGGTGACATGTCATAGGAGAACATGGCTTTCAGGGTGGCTACGTAAATTATGCACAAGCGGCCCATGGGGCTAAGTCCTAACCATGTTAACTATATGAGGCCTTAGTGTATGTTTTTATTATTTGGGCACCATGAGTGACCCTCATTTGTAATGTTGTATGTCAGGTAAAATTAATTATGTTTAGGGTGTTTATTTTTTAAGCTGAATTAGGTTTGTGGACTTAATGGTCCCCACTTGCATTAAAATTTGTATTTGGGTAAGTGTGGGTTAATTAGAGAGGATTAGGGTCACATGTGAACCCTTGATTGGGCCCCACATCCTCTACACTTGTGCCCAAATGTGCCAAACCCGAAATTGGGCTATTTATGGAATTTTAAGTGACCCCTTTTAGTTTTAGGAGTTCATTTAGCATGAAAATAGGCCCTTGAACCCTACCTATTAGGTATGGGGACTTAATTCCAAGGCATGGATGGAGTTTTCAACCTATTTAGCCTCTCTTTTGTCACCATCCATATAAGATGGATTGGAATGTGTGTGTTGTAAAAATTTGCTTCAAACTTGTCTCTTTTTCTTTTGGGCAATTCGGGAGAAGGGTGTTTAAAAGTGAGTTTATCTTTTCTTCTTGTTATTTTGGGAATCTTTTTGGAGGGAAGATAGGGGTGACACATGTCACCCCCTCATTTGTGAGAGAATTTATTTTGGTTTCTTCAAATACTCCCTCATGGGGGAGAAAGATAACTTCTTCTTCTTTTTTATCTTTGGCTTGGTGCTTGGAGACTTTTTGGAGCTAGAGTCTACTTGGATAAGGAAGTGGAAAAACTTAGAGTGTTTGAGAGCTTTTGGAGGTAGGCTCTTGATTTACCTCTATATGTTATTTTACATGTTAGATCTTAGAGTTGTATATGGTTGTATTTTGTGTTTGTTGCTTGTATTGTTTATTTATTATCTTTTTGTATTATTTTTCTCCATCCATCATATGGCTTGATGTATTTTGGAGTTGTATGGGTGAAAAGGGAGGGATTTTCCCTCTTTAACCTCATGGCTTGATGGACAAGCCATGTAGGTTCCTTTTATTCTCCTCATATGGTTTGAGGTGGGGAAGGTGGTTAATATGGTTTGAACCCCCTTCCCCATTCTTGGAGAGGAAACCCAATGGGTTTGAAAATCCTCATGAGAAGGATTTAGACGAATGGGTTTAGCAATAAGGAGGGATTGTTATTTTCAGAGAAATAAGGAGGATTTTTGAACAATATTGTTAGTGTTCATTCTATGGTTGGACCACACCTTTTGGCACTTTCAGGTATCTCATCTACTCTTCCCCATTTTGAGGATGAATTTGGTTTTCTCCTCCTTTATTTTGTTTGGAAAATGTTGTGTTCTTTAATGTATGGTTATGTCTTGTATGTGAATGTGTTGTTGATTATGTCTCCCTAAATCTTGTGCACATTTGTGGAAGCTAGCTCTCTCTCCCATGGGCTTGGGGGAGGCTAGCATGTCTTCCAACATTTGGAAAGACATGTAATGATTTATATAGGTTGGGAGGTAAAACAAGCCTTGTTCTCTTTGTGTTGGAAACTATGTGGAAGACAAGTTAGAGTCTAAAGCTTGAAGATGGTTGGAGCATTTTTGGTGATTATGGAAATTGGTTCCCCAATTTAGGGAGACTTCTACTTCTTGATATCATGTGGTTTGTGTTATGTCAAGTGTTCTTTTCTCTTTTGTAAGCCTCCCATTTTGGGATGTGTAGTGCCCACTTCCCTTTGACACCTTTTGATATTGATCATGATATTGTTGACTATATTATGGACATTATTGTGACTTTTGATTTAGTATGATGTTAGATGTTAGATCATAGATTATTGTTGACTTTGATTCATATATGATGCATGATGATTATTAGAGACATTTTATATATAGATGTTGATATACTGTTCGACATGGTTATATTTATGGATGTTGTTTGGACATGTGATATTTGGATATATTGAGTAGACCTAGGGAAAATTGAATTAATTTGATGATCATATGGTTATTGATGAAATTGTAAATGATGTTGTTATTTTCCTAGATGTTGTTGTGATTCATATATATAAAGATGATTTTGGAAGTAATATTTTATATGTATTTGGATGATTTGATGTGGCCATGAGGCCGAAGGAGGTATTTGTGTTTTACAGGTTAAAATATCACAACAAACATCGGGGATTGGAGACCAACCACATTGGAATTCTAGATGAATTCAACAAAGGTCACGATGGCAACATGTATTATTTTGTGTATGTTTGATTATTATTAGGGATTCCCATGGGGGGATCACCTTCGAATGTGACCAAGGGGTTATATGTATTTATTTTATTTGATTCATTTGTTTAATGTTTGTATGTGTTTAATAAGTGATGTATTCCCCTTTCATTATTTATTAAATTGTGTGTAAATAATTGTGAGTAATCATATTGTTGAATAAATTAATTAAAATGATTCATAAGAAATTAATTATTGAAGTTGTTGGCTCTTGAATTAAATGAAATATAAGTGATGTGTAAGTAATTTTGGAGTATGAAACATTCCACCTTCTTTGAAATTCAAATTTTTCCTTTGAGGATGATTTTGGAGGCTTTTGGGACAAGTTAAACTTGTCCCACACCTCTTAAATTTGTATACCCACCTTACCTATGGTTGGGGAGTTAAAATTAAACCTTCATTATGAATTTTGTAAGTCAAGTTGTCAGTTGTAATTGCACTTCCTTAAATTTTTTTAATTTCATTCCTTATGGGGTGTGGGATTGATTTGAGTGTGTAAGTAAATTGTTATATTATTCACCCACTTATTTATTATACCTTGGAGATTGAATTCGACTTATGAGTTGGAGTTGTGGATGTGTGATGTGGCATCCTACATAGATCCACCTCATCCCCCTTCCTTCTTCTTCTATATATTTGAATTCCTTAGCTTGTTTTTGGGGTTGCTTCACTTTTGTTACTTCATTTTTGGGCGACTTCTTTTGGTGTTTGAGCTCTTGCAAATTTAGAGAAAGTTGGAGATTGTTGAATGCTTGTGGATTGTTGATCTTGGACTATTTTGCATTGGAAAGCTTGTTGTTTTGGAACCTTGGAACAAAATCCATCATGGAGAGGTAGGAGCTTGGCTCTTGAAATGCTCTTCTTTTATTTGTGCATATGTAAATGTTGTGAATGTTTTGATTTTGCTTGTTGGTTGGTTGGATAGATGGCCTAGGTATGGTGTAGGAGAAGACTATGTGGATTCTTGTGGGGAGATATAAGTGTTTTGGGAGGTATAAGTGTGGAGGGAGTTGGGATTTGGGTTCCACCTTGTAAAAATAAATAGCTTGCATTTATTTACTCGTTATGGGGTGCCATAAGAGGTTGGGGAGGCATAAGAAAATGGGAGGAATAAAGGGTACTTTGGGAGGCATAAGGGCATGTCAGGGATTTGAAATGATATATTTTGGCAGTTTGTTCTCAGGTTGTGATACCCATTTCCCCTTTGGGAGGCATAAGTAGCTTCCCCCATGGTTCTTTCTCATTTGTCTTGCATGATGAAGCCCGAGTATTGTTTGTTGTTTTCATGTAGTTGCAAAATGCATTATGTTTTGGACTGTGTGTTGAATGTGAAATATTAATTTTGTGTTGTGGAAGCCTATTGTTGCCATGAGTTGAAACATTGTTCTTATTACAATATGGTTGGAGCTCAGGGCGATGACGGAGGAAAAATTCTCCCTTTCATTGGATGTCTTGGTTGGGTGGAGAGCATTTCCTTTCCCCTGTTTTGTTGTGATAAAATTGAAAATGGTGGATCTTTATGTTGTTTTTCGGGAGCCGAGAAAGAAGAGATTTTGTCAGTCCTTTATGAGATTTACTTTTTGTAAACCTTTTTCCCACTTCAAGTGGATGACAATGTAATATATTTTGTGATGAAGAGTTACTCTGTTTGGAAAAGAAATCCCCTTTTGAATGTGAAAGAGATATACTCTATAATGCATTACGTGAAAGAGAAAGATTTATGTCTTCTATAATTTGTAGTTGGATCGATGGAAAAGAGAAGTTGTAAAATAATTTATTGATTTCAATAGAAGTTGTTTCACCTTGTGAAAATGATATTGTTTTCATTGGAAATATGTGTTTGAAATGTAGTATGAAATCTCTGTTTGTAAAATTAAAAAAAAGGAAATACGTATGAAGAAAATATATTACTCTGTTTCAATTGAGATGCTTGTTTTGGAAAATAGTATTGCATTCTCTTTTCACTTTTGGATTGAAGGAAATAGAACATGGTAAAATTAAAATGAATTCTAATGTTTTAGGTATGGAAAATGAAATAGTTCAACCTCTTTTTTTAAATATGTTATCTCCTTTTGTTTCACTATAAACTCTGCATATATTTATCAAAAATACATAGTGCCCTGCAACCATGGAAAATGAAATGAAATATCAAATTGAATCTTGTATGAGAAAAACGTGTTTCAAATAGACTTAACAACTTAAGAAAAATTTATAAAACTTGCAAATCGGGCTTAGTCAAAATCACAGTCGTTATTGCTGTCAAATTGGGAAATTTCGAATTGATATTCAATCAAAAAATTTAATGCTTTAAATCCATCCTAAATTCTTCCAAGTGAAATCCTCCTTGTTTGTTTGGCATGTTGAGAAAGAATTCATGGTGGATTGGAACAAAAATTTATAAGTTAAAAAGACCAGTTCACTTTTTAAATGAAAGAAGACGTTTTCATAAAATTTACCCTTCAAACTTTACCAAAATTAAATTTTTAAGTTGTAAATGCAAAGAGGAGGTTGAGACCTTTCCAAAAAGTCCTCGTTTTCCAAAACCTGAGTTCCTAATCAAAAGTTATGGCCTTTTGAAGTTTTCACTTCATTTTGGCTTCAAAAATAATCTAATTGTCAAATTTAAATAGATAAAATATTCGTTTATGCACTGCGGGCTAAATATTTCCTTATGCACCTTTTTCCTAAAAACATTAAAGGCATGAAGTTCCTCACCACTCTCGACCCGAAACCTTCTTTTTGTCTAAAAAAATCTAAGTTCAAAAAGTAAATTTGGAGAAATTTTCCCCGTGGCCCCACCACCCCACCCCTTTGCTTTTTGAAAAGTATTTCTATGAGCGCGTAAGCCGCAACCCTTAACTTAAGCTTTTAAAAAAATTGGCAAAAATTTCTATGTTTCTCCGCGACCCCACATCCCCGCCCTTTGTTTTGGAAAAGGATTTCGCCAAAGACGTGGGCTGCACTTTCAAAGTTAACCTTTTGTTAAATTTGGAAAAAATTCCTAGTTTCCTCTCGCCGCCACGTAGCCAATGATGTGGAGCTAAAAACGTGGCTACACGAGGCATTGGCGGAGGCACAAATTGCGCTTTAACCCTAACACTTCAAAAAGAATTTGGTAAAAAATTTTAAGTTTCCCCATTGACCAACCGACCCATAGCCAATGCTTGTATGACACGTGGCGTCCTTGGGCATATATGGTGGCACAAATATTTTTAATCCCTTAACGCTCTTTTTAAGAAAAAAGGAGCTAAAGATCTTATGTTCCTTCGGCGGCCCACCTTTCCGCTTGGACTTGGAAATGTTCACACGTGTCCCTTGCGGTCCTTAGTGTTTAGTTGTCTTCTTTTGGCGTGAAGCCCCAACACTGGCTTGTGGAGCTAAACTGTGTTTTTTATCCAAAAAGGGAAAAAGTACTAAGTTCCTTCCCCGCTCCGCTAGCCCACGTTTTGGGAAAAGTTTTCTTCCCCACTCTGCCATTCCGCATTCCTTCTCCGAGAAAAATTTCTTTCCATGGCCCTTGAGGATTGCCCTTGGGAAAAATTTCTTCCTAAGGCCCGTCAACCCGGGTTAGGAAAAATTTTCTTCCCCATGCCCGCTTTTGGGGAATATTTTCATCCCAAGGCCCATCAACCCAAAAGGGGAGAAAATTTGAGGAATTAGGAGGACTTATTTATATCACTGGAAAGGGGAGGAAATTTCATATCTAATGGGAATGTTTTAGGAAGTTTTAAGTGCGTTAAATATGAGAAAAATCAAGTTGAATCTTATGAGTCAGTTTGAGAGTGGGTTAGTGAGAAATTAACCTTTTATTTTAGATGTATGTTCTACCCCTTATAATTAGACCTTGTTAATTGTTTAAACCTTGTGGAATTAAATACCTTGGGTATTTAATTGTTTTGGCTCTTTTAACCCTCTAAAAGTTTAATTAAGGAATATTTAACTATGGTGTTAATTCAACTAGTTATTAAATTAATACCTAAGGAGAATTTGAGCTAGGTGTGGATTTATTATGCTTATTTCTTTATAGTGTGGATGTAATAATTGTTTTAAAGGAAAATGTTGTTTGTTAAATTTTATTTCCCTTGAGACTTGTTGTGACAAGTTGTAGTTCTAAACCTTTATCGGGGCTTAAACTTCAAAAAATAAAATTATTCCATAATTTTTCTAACTAAACCTAGGTTGTTCTTGGGTCTCAAGTGGGAGTTTTAGAGGGCGTTACGGGATGTATGTATATCTTGTGTAAGCATGTGTTGCTTCAAAGTGGTATTATCCATTTCTTTGAATGTAACTTGATGGTTGTAAATAATGGGATGGAAACCTACAACTCTCCATGATAGGAAATGTCAATGTGTTGGAACTTTGTCTCCCTTGTATTGTGTATAACTCTCTCTCTGTTTTTTTGTAAATTTTTATAAATCTCATTTTAAAGGAAGCATGGATATGTATACAAGTTGTGTGACAAACACTCATACATTTGAGAGTGTAGTGTGACTTTTGGCAAATGAAAGATTGGGTTACACTTGTATCTTTTGGGATGAAATGAAGAAGAGTACACATTCTTTGTTAGTGTGAATGGAATTAAATTATATCATTGTTATGTATATATAAATATATATGTAGTGTAAATTTTCTTATTCTTATTATTTATAATATTCCCACTGGTTAGCTTAGTCACCAAATCTTGACTTCTGGTTTTACCCTTGCTTCTCGAAGAATATAATTTTAGTCATTATAAAAGAAGGTTTATCATTTTTCTTTATATAAAAAAAAACCATGTTTCCCTTTACGGAGTCTACTCTAAAATAGGCCTCATGGAGACTTTCTTGTGTTGATTTATCCTCATACAAACTTTAATTTTGTTTCACTTCACCCTCATCCTGAAAATGCCATTATCAATATTTTCTTAAATACACAAATTTAATACAGGGCATATTGTAGGTTTGTTTTAAGGGCATTCACCATGGATATTCCCTACTATAAGGTTCTGGTTGAAAAGATAATATATAAATCGTATAGCTTTAAAATGCATCATATTTGTTCTGGTTACTCCACGTATTTACCAGCAAAATAAAAGTTGAGAGAAAATAATAATAATAATAATAATAAGACACCTATCAAAAACTCATAACTGTGCAAAACCCAAAGTGGAACATGGATAATGGCACAACCTAAATGGATTTTTAGCCCTGTCATTTTATTGCACAATATTAAAATCAAAAAGAGAAAAAGAAACCAGACATTTCTGATAGCGTCACATGACCACCATTGAGAACCTGAAATTAATTATGCAAATTTATCAATTAAATAAAATAACTTGATTAAACCCCATGTCCTAACACCCCAGCCATGTCCACCTCCATCTATAATTAGCATCAATTTTTATTAAAAAAACAGAATACCCATGTGTGGCCGCCAAATTTGAGCCCAAAATAAATCTTTTTCAGATTTAAAATTGCATACAAAAAATGCAACTTTGAACTGACAACATATTTTCAAAAAAAAATCAAAACTATGATGAATATACATGCGGCATTGGGAGGAGAAATTCTGAATTTAGAGCTTGGCCTCTATGGATGCATCCATCTTAACCTGTCACACAAAACAAAACAAAAAGAAATGAGAATTGAAGAATGCGGCTGAAAAATAAAAGGAGTTCTAAAACCATATAGATCTCAAAAGAAATAAATTAGGGTAAGGGGAGATAGGTGGCTAGGATGAATTTAATCTAACAGTGTAGTGCCCACTTCCCTTTGGTACTTTAGATACTGATCTTGATACTGTTGATCTTATTATGGACATTATTATGTTTTGATTTAGTATGATGTTTAGATGTTAGACCATGGATTATTATGGATCTTGATTAAGTTATTATGCATGATGATTATTAGAGACATTATTATATGTGGATGATGATATAATGTTTTACATGGACATATTATGGATGATTGCTCGGACATGTGATATTGGATATTGTGAGTAGATCTAGAATGGAAAATTATTGATGATGACATAATTGATTAATTAAATTGAAAATGATAATGTTGATTCTTGATGTTGTTGTCATTCATATGTATAGATGATCTTGAGATGTTGTTTATATCATTTTGGATGTTTTGATATGCCCACGAGGATGAGGAGGTATTTGTATTTTTGTAGGTTAAAATATCACAACAATGTCAGGGGACTAGAAACTAGATGAATTCAACAAGGTCACCATGGCAACTGTTATTGTCTGAGTGTTGTGTTTGTTAGGGATTCCCATGGGGAGGAATCACCTTTAAAATGTGACCAAGGGATTTTATGTATTTCTTTAATGTGGTATCTTTTATTAATGTTTACATGTGTTTATTTGTGATGTGTTACCCCTTTCATTATTTGTTATATGTTGAGTTAATGTTGTGAATAATCATGTGTTAAAATAAATAAATCAAATGTGTCATAAGAATGTAATTAATGAAGTTGTTTCCCTTAAATGAAATATTGTAAGAGTGTGTAAGAAATATGTAAGAATGTGTAAGGGATATGTAAGAGAATGTAAGATAGATTTTGGAGTGTTAAAATCTTCATCCTCTTGGGAATTCGAATTTGTCCTTGGAGGCTATTTTTTGAGGCTTGTGGGACAAGTTAAACTTGTCCCACACCTCTTAAAATTATTCACCAACCATACCTATGGTTTGGAGGTTAAATTTAGGCCTTTTTAATGCATTTTTAAATGACTATTTGTAAGTTTTAATTCCACTTCTCTTACATGTTTTTACTTCAGTCCTATTGGGGCATGGGTTGTTTTGGAGTGTGTAAGTAAATCATTTTAATTTATTGTGATTAGGTGAATGATGTTGATTTTTCTTTGGGGTTGAGGAAGTGTGATGTGGCATCCCACATGGATCCACATCATCCTCTTCTCTTCCCTCTCCTTTAAAAATTTGAACTCTTTGCTTGTTTTGGGGGTTGTTGAAACTTTGCACATTTCTCTTGGGTGAATTTCTTGTTGTTTTGGGAGCTCTTGCTTGTGGAAGGAGATTGGAGATCATTTGCATGTTTGTTGTTGCTGATTTTGTACTATATTTTGGGCATTGAAAAGTTTTTGTCATTGGGACAAACTCCATTACGGAGAGGTAGGAAACTTGACCTTTTAATATGCCTCTTTCTCTTTCATGCATGCATGAAATGGTAAATGTTTTATGTGTTTGATTGGCTGGTTGGGTAGACTGCTTAGGACATGGTGTAGGATAAGGCTATGGGAATTTCATATAGGGGGCATAAGGGAATGCCAATGGCATCATTTTTTATTGTGGAGGGATTTTGGGATTGGGATCCACCATTGAAAAGAAATAGCTTTCATTTCTTACTCTTGGGGGGCATAAGGAGGAATTTAGGTGGGCATAAGGATATGTGAGATGGATTATTTTTGTGCATTGTATAGGTGGATTCCCATTTCCCATTGGGAGGCATAAGTAGTTCCCCATAGATCCTTTCTCTTTTGGCTTGCTTGATGAAGCCTCAGTTTTGTTTGCATTGGTTTAATGTAGTTGTGAACTACATTCTTCTTGAAATGTGTTTTTAAAATGTGAAAATGTTGCATGTGTGTTTGTTGAAGCCTTGTTGCCATGATTTTTCTACATCTCTTATTTCATTATGGTTGGGGCTCGGGGGCCAATGAGGAAGGATGGCTTCTCCCTTCTCATTGGATATCTTGGTTGGGTGGAGAGCATTGCCTTTCCCCTATTTTGTTGTAATCCATTGGAGGATGGAAGAAAACCAACATGATGTTGTTTTGGAGCAAATAAATGTACAGTTTGACAGTCCCTCCTTGTGAGCAAGTTTATTGTAACCTTCCCACTTTGAAGTGGATGAATTGTATGATTAGTTGTAATAAGAAGTTACTTGTATTGATGAGGAAAGATAGAAATTGAAATGTGAAATGTAAAGAGTTATTTATTCCATTCTCTGTTTTGAAAAGAATGTGAAAGGATGAAATATGTATTGTATATTGTAATTTGGAATCAATAGAAAGAATAAGTTGTAAAATTGTTTATTTGAAATCAGTAAAGGAATGCTCTACTTATCTCAAACTTGCATTGTTGTTTTGGAATTGATTTGTTGTTGTTAATTAAAACCACCGTTGGAAAGAAGAATGCGTATGAAAGAAAAGACAATGTGTGTTCCCTTGAAATGTGTTTGAAATTTGGAAATCAGACTTTTCATTTTGTCTCTTGAATGTTGTTTGAATCAATTAAATGTATTAGATCAGAACGGAAAAGAATCCCATGCTTAGAGGATAGAAAACATTTAATAGATCCTTTAGAGAATGATCTTTGTTTTATAATTCAAAATTGACAATTAATTTATCAAAGAAATGAACAGTTAAAACTTACAACAAGCAATAAGATATGAAACATTGAAATTAAGGAATAGTAAGTTCCAAGGAACTCAAATTGACCTCAACATTTAAGAAAGACCCTTCAGAACTTTGCAAAATCAATTTGAAA